>OX457012.1:14240174-16740174 GCA_949752705.1 Callimorpha dominula | reverse complement strand
TTACTGTTTCACGCAAAAACGGAACTAAACTAACTCAAAAAGTTCATGAAAATGCGAAAACAAACGCGGATAAAACGCCACTCAATGGTACACCAATCGTGGTACCTACTGATATATGATTTTTGACACTCAAATGGTTTGATACTGAAACGTTTGTATAAATGAATTCACAAAATATAAATAAATATGATGTTTTTAGTTGCTTTAAAGCAGCCTACTATCGTGGATGCACCTTTACTGGTCTTATCAATGTCGTGCTATTGATATAAATCGTTCAGTATTTGCATCAAAATGAAACCGACTCGATCTAATATGCGTCCTACGGGTACGTGATAAGGTTTATAATGAATGTAAACGTGACCGTAGCTACGTACGTGATATTACTAAGAATCGTTGCAGTAGGATATTAGGTTGAAGATATCGATAGACTTTTGAGATGACGTCACGTATTGACCCCTCTTTTCATTATATTGAGTATGAATAGTTATGAATATCTGCCTCAGAAACCTAACGCATTATTACTTTATCGGGCCGGTAGGAATGTGTATGTAAAATTGGAGCAAATAAATGTAAGTGTTTCGGACCCGATGGGGGCTCTTTATCAAGGGTTAGGCGTCCTATCGCGTCGGGTGCAGGCGCCATTCTGGGCGCCAGTCGGGCATCAACGAAATACACACGTGAGTAAAACCGTATATCTTTAATTAACATGAACACCACTCACGAAAGTTTTTATTCCAAATTGATTTTGTATATAACGAAGGTGGCAAATAGGCAAACATTTCTATGCGAGATCGGTAGAAACAAAACACAAGGTAGGAGTTTATTCCTACATTGCTGAAAATTCACAAATAAACAGATAGATAAGCTCATTTACTACTAAGGAAGTAGACTCTTTATTGAGAGCAATATATGTACTTGTTAATGCCAATGGTTGCGGTTTAATCTGATACGTTCCGATCGCTGGTGTTGAATGATGTGGTTTTTTAATAACTTTTATTTGTATTATAATAAAAACGCTGCTATTGTGCAGCCAACGATTTTACTGTGGTCACTGCCACATTAATTAATGCGTATTTTAAAAGGAAACTTTAATGATAATTTATTATCTGGCCCTTACCTGAAGAATAGGTCCATGTATTTACTGTCTTTGATTATTTTGGATATCTGAAAAGTGTAAGTTCCATGTTGTGCTTTCCAGTCCGTAGCCGTAGTTTCCGTCGCCATACGGGGTTTCTTCCCTAACGGTCGCGGTCGTTTGTCTAAGGATTATGGCATCAGAAGATTACTTCTCCAATTAGGTGTGAGCTTTTTATGGTTTAGAGAGAGAGACGAAAAGAGAGAGAGAGAGAGAGAGAGAGGGAGGCAAAATAAATGTTAGAGTCCCATACAGTAACTTTTTATTTTTATTCTAATACTTATTCTTCTTAATTTCGCGCAACTTGGCATTCACTCAATATAAACAATTAAATATATTTTAGCGAGAAATTTTTTATTAACTATTGGTAATTTTCATTACAGTAAGTAACAAATGGCCAGAAACAATTTATATTAGTCGTACAGGACTGTACGACTAATATTTCACAGAATGTGTGGTCAGCATTCTGGCAATGAACAGTAATACAAAAAAAAATTGTGTGAAATTACTCGCAGCTGCGCTAAACAGATCTTGATAAATATTTCTCTCACAATACAAATGAACATTTTAATCATAATTCCGAGATATTCGTCTTCCTCAGAGTCTAAAATAAACCTTTTTCAGTATTATGCGTGATATCTGAGGTAAAGAGTCGTGAATTAGCATGAAATTACTTCCGAGATGTTTTAATCAGTGTCCTTTTACACTAAAATGAACCTTAATGCACCGAGGACAAAGCTTTTTGTTCTCTTATCCTTAACACAGGGTTTAATGAAACTGGCAGATGCGAGCGAGATAAACGGGCGTAAATAAAAATTATCCCTTTGTTTAAAAATGTCAGTCTCGTAACGGATTTTAGAGAGTATTTTTTTTTCCACTCAGAGCTTGAGCTTGAAAGCTAGAGCAGGACGGAGGAGCGGCGGCAGTCATTTTCCAACATTTTTTTTCCACTCAGAGCTTGAGCTTGAAAGCTAGAGCAGGACGGAGGAGCGGCGACAGACATCTTCCAACATTTTTTCAGGATATAAAGCCACATTTATTTAGCTCTCATTACGTTCTTATTAGGCAATCATATCAATCAACTTTTAAGTGTTTGTTGATTGTTGATCGAGTTAAACTGATAATATGAAAATAATCAATGTGATTAGGAGAGTAAAAAAGTGGATTTGACGTTTGTCTTATTGACTACATCTAAAAATCAATTATTGCCTGGCCGTCATTATCAATTACTTGTTAATAATTTGAGTTCCGCAACAAACATGATTTCTAGAACGTTGCAAAATAACTTTATAAATAATTCTAAGAAAAAAATCAATCTTCTAAATAATTCTAAAATCTTCGTGTGCTAAAAAATACCTTTTTAACTCTTTACCGACTGATCATAAGCTACCTACGGTTTCTTAAGTACAGTCAAGAATAATAATATTTACCAAATGTACATAAAATATGCCAGAAAATACTACCATTTCTAGGAAAATTATAACAAACTTACCAAAACACCAAAAAACTGAAATTAATCTGTTTCAAAAACTTTCCAGTAGCTTCGTATTTGAATAGTTTTTATCTCAGTCGAGCTAGAGAGTAACTCTTTAAACTTTTGGTCAAGTGCGCCACTGCCGACAAGATAAGAGCCTTATTACTGGCGTCTGCGACTGTTGTTGAATAACTACGCTTTAGTCATGTTTTGAACGCGATGGTACGAAGATCCTTTAAAATTATCTGAACTTCTTAAACTTTGGTTAAAAATGTGGATTTTTAGGAAAATGTTAAAAAATATTAAAAAGAAAAACATTAAAATGGAGTTTTATTTTAATAACTATGATGGCAAAACAAGCGTACAAAAAGTATACTTTAAACGGAAGTAGGACAAACTTATAGCCTTTAGCCAAGTCATTTTTCAGTGGCAATTAATTAAAATGCTGTACTTCGTAAGCTGTATTTGGTTGATTGACAGTTTGATCAGAAGTGAGCAAACATTTCAAACCGAATTCTCATGTAGTTCTATTTCATTTAAATTGTTTCTTGCTGAATCTGGGTCAACGATGAAGCAGAACACCTTGGGATACTTCTCTGTGAATTTCTCTTAAGTCATTATGACTTCTAAATACCAATATATTTATAGTGATAGTCTATTTATGGGCAGCCGGGATGTAAAGGACTAAACTTTACCCCATTAATACGAATAGTTCCGCAAGTTATTTACATCGAATTTCATTGTACTCTTGATTTATACTCGATAATCATGCTTATTCTGAAACCATTTATACATTGTTGAAGAACTTTTAGTTATTTCGCTTTACAAGGCAAGATATATTATTATATAAGATATATTTGTTATTATTTATTGTAGTAAAGTTTTGAACACAACTAATTAACACCACATCCAATGTTGCAGAGCGCGCTCCTTTGTTGGCTGTGGGAGAGTGGGAATCAGGCCTATGGATTCAGGCACTTCCATCGTCCAACATAGGCACCTTGTTACACGGTAACACATTCCGCCTTGATACTTGCCTTCGTTTAGGAGCTCCTTGTGTTTCTCCACATCTTTGTCACAATGGAGAAGCTGTGGAAAGTCTCGAACATCATGTTCTTCCTTGTAGCAGAAGCGCAGGCTGTATATCTCGACATGCCAATCTTAACGACATGATTCGTCGTATTCTTGATACCGCCGGCGTGCCAGCCGTACTTACGTAAACCCAATAGTCTGGTACGTGACGATGGGAAGAGACCAGATGGTATATCTTTACTGGCGTGGAAGATGGGTAGGCCTTTGGTGTCGGACGCAACCTGCGTTGACATCCTCGCACTATCTTCTAAGTACAGAGATTTCCGGAATCTTTTGATGACGATTTCTTTTAAAGTCTTTTGCACACATACCGTGTGCAAAAGACTTTTACCAACATCGCTTGCTGCTGATATTGGAAGGCGTTAAAATTGCGCTTTAGACGATTCATGGGCACTGAATAACAGTTAGAAAGCGTGGTTCTTTCATTCCAATTTGGAACAGTGGAGAGAAAGAGAGAGTGAAAATCAAGAGCTTTTTAGTTTCACCTCTACGGCGGGTTTCACAGAATTAAGAAAACAAGACGGACGATATTTCCACCATGTGTATTCAAGTCGTTCACTGTCTCACCATTGTTTAGGAAATCGACTTTTGTATTCAAGCTGAACGCTATTGGCGATTTCTATTCTATTCAATTGTTTCTGTTTCTACATTAGCCGGGGCGCGGTGTTTATGAATTAATGTCTGTCAAGTTGAATGTGCTGCTATTTTTATAAGCTATAAGCGTGGTGCAGTAAAAACTTCGAGCTCCCGACTTTGGGATGTTCAGGGACTCAAACTGTTGTGTTGTCAACTTGTTTTACTGCCCGAATTGCTTCTTTCTTCTCCTATAATTATAATCATTAATCTAGTGTTCTTGGAGTACCTGTAATCCTCTAAAACGGCAACATTGCAATCAGTTTGACTGGCCTGTTGGCCTAGTGGTTAGTGACCCTGACTGCTATGCCATAAGTCGTGGGTTCGATTCCAACCTGAGTCTGGGTGTTCTTTGTGTCCGTTGTTTGTATGTTTGCAAAGTCCCCCGCGACACAGGATTAATTCCTAATGCGGGAGTTGTCTTAAAAAAAACATTTTTTTGTTTTGATGATTCGTCAATAGGCGGCGCTGACGAAAGACTTAAATCATCATTTGAAATTAGTAGAATTATTTATTTTTATTATTAATTTTCTCAGACGTTATTTTAATGATTTCGAATTCCAGACATGTATACTATATTATAAGAATAATTTAAGCGTCGCTAGTTTTAAAATGATTTCATATACATTTTTAGATATTCTAGAAGGATAATTAAACATGTCTTTGAGAGTAGGTCCGTATGCATGAATTTTTCTGTCTTCATCGTGAAAACCGTCGGCACAAGTTTGTAACTAGGTCGTTGGACGACTGGATATTATATCATTATTTCTGTTTACTTTTAATGAAGTTGTTCTAACTAATTCATATGGTTTGTTACTTCATTGAGAAAACTAGCTATTGCCTACGGATTCACTGGCGTAACAATATTTTTGTGTTTCTCGGTAGCAGTACTTTTTTCTGGATGACTGCATTGTCCTCCTTCGAACCAGAAATGCACCGCACCGTGAAACCCCCTCGTAGTATATGGTCTAAAAGACTTCCGTTCTGAAAAGTTATAGTGGTGATATGTTAAACGAATGGAAACATTCTATTGCGCTAATGGAGGTACTGAACGAAACAGCTGATGCAGCCATACTCGATGTTCATATACATTAGGTACGAGTGAGGTTAATGTACTACTAAAGTTGACATGTGTAATATTTTATATTATTTACTTACATGTTTTACAAATCTGCACAACAATGCAATCTGCTACGTAAATGTATTCAGTCCCAACCGAGGCCTTTTCTTAACGGATGAATTGACAGCCCCCCTAATATACTATTGACTAGTATTGGCCCCGATACTAGTCAAGCATCTCGAAATATACACGTGAATATATCTTTATTGAATATGCATAGAACTCACTATTATTATTATGTTGGAGGGCTCGAACTCCCGGCAACAGCCAGTTCGACCCTGACCTGCTCGAGCTACTGCTCACACTCCCCCATCCATCCATAGATTCAATCCATAGATGTCAAATAGAGATTGTAGGTGTAGGCTGAAAGATGATATGTTCTTCCTCTCGGTTATTGAAAGACATATCAGAACCTCTTGACAGAAAGAAAAATATTGTATGTAATTATTATTCTGCTCTTAATGTTATCTTTAGGTTCAACAGTCACTTTAGGATCGATATTTCCTTATATCGATAAGTCCAGGAATTTTATGATTGTGAAATGAGATAAAAGTGTTTAAATTTGACACCTACACCCATACAGGAGACCGTTGTTAGATTTTGTCTAGCATTATTTAGAATAGGGTCACAAGAACTCCATGGAAGACCTTCGGTAGGTGAGGACATAGTAATAATAATAATAACTTGAGATACCTCACACATGGCCGTCTGATCCCAAACTAGGCAAAGCCTGTACTATGATAACCTAACTGCTGATAAACATACTTATATCTTTCTAAATACAAACATGTTACAGACAAATTACACCCAGACTCAGAACAAATGATCGTGCTCATCACACAATAATTTGTGCTGGATGGGAATCGAACCGTAATATCGTTGGCAAGGCGTGTGAGACATCGGTTACCACCAATTATGCCCCAGGCGGCTCGTATGCTTGTTTCCCAAGTTGTATATAAAATCACGGTTGGGGCTAAGGAAACATACAATGTAATGAATGAACAGCGTTATACTGTATCGGCGTGTTCACCCGAGTTCGTTGGGAAAAATGTGTAAGTGAAATATATCACATATGTGTATTGTTGTGGAGAATAAAAGATGGTTTGCTTGGTGAGGTCTTCAGGTTTTATTAGGCATTTGTATTATTTAATACAATGGTACGTCTGCACCCCAACCCAGATGAGAGACAAGAGGGTTTCAATATAATATATTTTAGTTTATACAAGAGGGCAGGGTGTTGACCCTTTCATAAGTCACTCCTAGACATTGACGTTTAACAGGTTCCCTGTCCCCATAAAACACAGAAATTTCTTTCAGTAATGTCCAGAGCTTTTTCCTCAATTCGGCTACCATTTGTTATCTGGATGTAGATATATATTTTTAGAAGCACGTAAACGCATTTTTGACGTAAAAAAAACGAAAATAAATGTGACGCTTATATGATCCACGAGCGTGTTGGTCACATAATTGCATTGATAAGTCCCATGAATCGTATATGATTCTGAGATACCTCAGAGGGATGGAACACTTATATGAAAACGGTGTGTCACTTGTTACGCGAATAATAAAGTGAAAGGACACATTAGTATGTGGCATTTGAAATCAAATTACAATCAAATCAAACTGTGACACCATACTAAACATTGTAACACCAAAGGATATGTAATATCTATAGTGAAATAAATAAGACTTTAATGACTCATGCTCGTTGCCGGCCTTTAAGGTGGGAGTAGGGGAAGGGGGGAAGAAAGGAAGATGGGGAAGAGGGAAGTGTTTGGGCCTCCGGGAATCTCACTCACTCGGCGAAACAAAACAAACATTGCTTAACTGCCGGTTGTCTATGAAGCCGTGGTATCACTCCGGTTGAGCCGGCCCAACCGTGCCAAAGCATGGCACTCCCACTTACAATATCTAGTTGTAGCCGGTAACAAGAAGACTAGAACTAGTTTTAGCCGAATGCAACCGGCTATATCTGGTATTAGCCATGAATAGAAAGGATACAGCTAGGTTTCACCAACTGCTATTGATCTCGCCTAGGTGTAGCCGGCTAGAACTAGATGTAAACGTACTTCAGCTTTTACCCGTAACACATATATTTGCAACTTCCCAACACCAACCATTGAGCCGCGGTCCACCAGGCATGATCACCTAACCTAGTTCGAGGATCCTACCTTTGTATTGCGGGAACATCATATTCTGTTCCTACATAATATTTATGAATATATCGGAGAGTGTGGAAAGTGACAATTATTTCAATTCTAGTTATCTTTGTATGTGGCAACTCTAATTGTCACTTGAGTGTGTTTAGTTGTTTTGCGATGACAGTTGAAAGAAGTTCGATTGGCGGATCGCGCCCAAAAAGATATTGCTAAGAGAACATGGGAACGGTCGGTCGTATTACAACTAACCTGACTGCGTTCATGTGATTGAGTAAGTTTAATCTTTAATCCTAAATTATTGTGAGCATCATCGGTGATTTTGTAAAGGTTATTTAGTATAACAGTAAAGATTATTCTACTGGACATGAACGTGTGGTGATTTTGGAAAGACCCTCATGTCTGACCAACATTCTGATGAACGCGGGAATAAAGACTCCGACCAGTCGCTGTCAAATATAATACTCTTAATTTGGGATCTTTAAAATGTTTATATACTATCGATTTTTATTCAACATTTATGTCAAAGGAGTAAGTATCAGATTCGGTTACCTTCCAAATTTGTGTAAAAGCACTTTCGGCCTCTATCCATAATATGAACCAGTCATGAGTTGATATAATTATATTATGGTCGATGGGGCAACACATTGGGCAATGAATTGGAATGTAGAACACGAGTCAAGGGACTATGAGCCTAAAACGACTGCACGATCTCTAACAAACCTATTCTCCACCGTACCCCTGTAAGAATAAAGGCGTATGTCAAGTTCGTGAAACACTCTTATAAGACTGTATCTCCTAATAGTAAACAAAGTAAGGCTGTGTGTTAAAAAAATGCATAAATATCGTAGCTGACTTTTGGTACGCCAAACTTCAATCTATATACTGAGAGTCAAAGAAAACCATTAAGTTAACTTATTTTCTGTCTATAGCTAAAATTAGCGAATAAATTTATGACAACAGTTTTCACAACACAGCAGCTATATTTATGTTATATTTTAACGTGGGAGAGCCATGATTCGGCACGTATGGGCCGGCTCGACTCCGCTCGATACCACGGCCTCACAGAAAACCGGCAGTGAAGCAATTCTTGCATTGCATTTCGCCGCGTGAGTGAGGTTACCGGAGGCCCTAACCCTTCCCTCTCCCCTAATCCCGTTCTTTCCCTTCCCTCTCCTCTCCCCTCTTTCCACTCTTCCCCCATCCCCCTCTTCTCCTACTCCCACCTTAAAAGGCGGCAACGCACTTGTGACTCTTGAGTTGCAAGTGCCCATGGGCGGTGGTAGTCATTTACCATCAGGTGACCCGTCTGCTCGTTTGCCCCCTATACAATAAAAAATAAAAATATCGGACAGTTGGGAAAATACTACGAGACCTTATAATGATGATGTCTACTTCTGAAATTGTTGTGTATGATGTAACAACATAGAAACGAAACATTTCCTAATAAAAATTTCTGATCACCGTTTGACAGATAATGCCATAAATTGAAAGACAGGCATAACATTATTAGTTTCGCATGTATATTGAACAAAAGAGTTGAACCATACACGTTATAGGCCGACGCAACAGAAACAATACGATTGTGTCCAATTACTCTAAGTGAATGCTACAAACGTGTTGCACCTGAACGAGGGCCTGGTCTGTACGCGTCCTTAAACTATAAAGTGTGTAATCCGCTCGTACATGGCAAACATATTTAACATATAAATAGAGTTTATTGCTGCGCTCTTGTGAATATGCTTCAGCTTCGCTTCTAAACAGAACACACGAGCATTTTGGATAAAAACGAAGCAAAGGTTCTTAAAGCTTAAGAATATTTTGAAATATGAATGAATAGGAAAGAAACTTATGTACATTTAGTCTTTTTGCTGAATGTTGTGACCTGGAAAGAGTGAAGTTCTTATTTCCTTGTGGCGAAAGAAGAAAGTATTATTTTTAATTTTTATTACTATTTTATAGTATTTTTTATGCCTGTGTATGTGTGTTGTATCTTGAGCAGTATCCGCTGGAATATGAAGCTATTTTGCTTTGCTTGCTTTTACGTAGAAAGTACACTGCAAAAATAACGAAGAGACACAGAAACATTTAAACAAAATTTATAATAACATTGGTTACTCACCAATATTTAGACCTTGAAATAATTTTGAACATTAGTTAAGACATACGGTTTTACTCACGTGTACATTTCGACGATGCCCGACTAGTTTCGGACCCAAGGACTTTATCAAGGGGTGAGGCGTCCTGCCGCGCCGGTTGCAGGTGCCAGACTTGCAGATTTTGTACATGTCTTAGTTTATTTAAAAAATGTTTATAATGTAAATAGTTTTGAAAGCAGAAAATTAAAAAAAAAACAAAACAAACTGAGGACGAATGAAAGAGAATTTAGATGTTTCTTTAGAAATATTAATACTCAAAATCGTGTACTTTTCGCTTATACGTAATGCAGTCTTTGTGTTTCTGAAAGTTATATTAACGTATTTATTCTACTTCTCCAGAATATTTTATAGTTTTAACTCAAATCTTAGAAGTCAATTTTAATCTACTTCTAATAGGGAATTTGCATGTTGTTTAAATTTACTTGATTAATTTTCCCTTGAATCTTTATTGTCCAGATATAAAGCCTAAACAATTATTTTCTTATTTAGTTCGTGTTTAATTGCAAAAAATATTAATTAAAATATGCAAAATAAGGGCGCGAAATTCAACTTTGCAAAACGCTTCACCATTGGTCGAAGCAAAACATTCCACGTTCTGTCATTTATCGGCGCCTATATTCGTAGTGTTACGGATTAAGATAGGTGTTCCTGTGGTTTTTGCTCTTAGCTAGTGCAATTTAAGCATTCTAGTGATATTAGAAATCATCTAGGACAATGACTGAATGTAGTTTTGTCAAAGCACAATCGGACAATCTACCGAACATAGGTGCATTCATGATGACTATATATTTCGCATCAAATCCAGATTTTACGTCAGCTGAGGTTAAAGGAGTGAAAGCCGCAAGATAATTATTATAATACTTGTTACATTATAATCTAAAGGATAGGTAAGATATGTATAGTTAGTTATATTCATGAAGTTTTATTGTACTTTTGTTACCTAGTTTAAGTAGACAAGCAAGTTGCCTTCTGCTTGATATATAAAACAAACATAAATGACTGCTGACTAATTCACACTATACTAGCAATTAAATTGTAATATGCTTAATTAATTAAAGTGATTTCACAACAATATAAACACGATATTGAAGATACTTCATCTCTTCTCATGAATGTACACCATTGTTTTCGTATTTTACATTATTATTTTGTACAGGAAAAAATACTGTATTGGGTGTACTTCTTATAGTGTTTTTATATTTAGGGATAAGGCAATACCTATAAAATGGTTTTTAAACTTTATCCTTCGTCTATTAATTACAATAAATAGTAATTACAACTGGAAATCGGTATAAAATTACTGTAACACTTCAAGTAAGTTTATGTAACAAACACTAAGCGTGGAACCTGACGTCATCCACGGCCCGCGAAATATGTATACAAACAGATCAAATTTTATCGATATTTTCAATGTTATTTTAAAAATTAATTTGAATATTGCCAAGGTTGTTTATATTTTTTATTAGATTAGAATGATGGAACAAGTCAATAGAAGATAAAAAAAATACATGCATATTCCCTATTGTTGTATAAAAACGAAAATTTCTATTTATATATAGTATGGACAACAATACTATAATTAGGCATCTTGGAGCTGATCTAATGATGGAGTCGGGCAGTGGATAGTGGAACTTTTCAGTGGCTACAAGTATACCCCTGGAGTTTGTGCTTATAAGAATTGTTTTGATGGGTCCAACAGATTGGGCTTAGTAACGATGGTCTGATGATGGAGCCATGACGTTGATAGTGGAACTCTCTTTTACTTTTTAACTAGGTTCGTCATTAAACCGAGTTTTGGACGATAATTATTATACTAAAAATCATAGATCAACACAATCTTACCGCAACAACAGGTTGCTTTGTCGAAATAAAATTAATATAAGGTCGGAGAAAAAGTTTCTTCGTATTTCATATAAGTACAAAAAATTTAAGACATTTTTTATCCAAGTTTAATTACATTTTTTTTTATTTTATAGGGGGCAAACGAGCAGACGGGTCACCTGATGGTAAGTGACTGCAACTCAAGAGTCACAAGTTAATTATAATATATTCTTGTATGTGCCATTTTGTTCGATAACTTGTTGCTATCTTGTAGGTAGTGCCATAATCCCGTTGCTGTAGAAATCTTGGGATTTTTCATCATAAAACTGTGACAAGTAGTTTTGACAGTCCTCTCTAGATGTTAACCTAACACTAGCCAAAGAGTTCTGAAGAGACCGAAACAGGTAAAAATCCGAGGGTATCCATAATTATAGTCCTGACCTTGATGCATTAACACTTCCCAACCAAACTCTCTCAATTTTTGCTGAGAGGCCAAAGTTGTGTGTGGTCTCGCGTTATCATGGTAAAAGACCACTCTTTTTCTGTTGATCAATTCCGGCCATTTTTTCTTAATTTCTTGCTTGAGTGTCATTAGTTGTTGGCAGTAGAGATCCGAATCGATAGTTTTGCCCGGCGGTAAAAATTCATAATGAACGATACCCTTTCAATCTTACCAAACACACAGTATTACCTTATTGCGTGTTAATCCGGGATTCGCTACAGTCTATGGAGCTTGACCACCGTTTGATCATGATCTTTTTCGCATGTTCTTGTCGTAAGCGACCTACTTTCCATCACCAGTGGTCAATATTTTCAAAAATGGTTCGGTTTGATTACGTTTCAATAGATGAGTGTGAATGAGTATACGATTCATTAGGTTTCCCCGACGTTCCTAATGAATACTCTGGTGTTGCAAATAGTTAATATCGCTGTCTGTCAGTGTCGGTCTGTAACCAACCGTTTGCTAATAGTTGTGTCGAGAATCAAACCTCGATCCTCGACATCGCCGTAGGCCGGAGCTTTCAACTAGCGGACGGCGCGGCGCAGGCAAGGAGAGGCGCGGGCGGCGGGCGGAACGGCTCCCACTACCATCTCGATTACACAGACACTCGCCTTAAAAACTTCTTCGGGATCACTGCTCTGTACGACGTACCTACTTGTCGACAATTACAACCAGCGCAAAATACAGTCCGCTTTTTATTTGTCTACCAACACCGAGACCTTTAACAGTTGAGTATATATAGTAAACTCACGGCCACTCTTTAATTGAATCCGGTTTTTCTTATTTGCTTACGTATATAAACCCTCGTAGAAGTAATATAACTCCATAGATAAGCAGTATAGCTAAGACCGTAAAAGGAAGATTTTGATTTAATGTGGTAGGAAAAAAGGTCTAAGCAAGACCACATTACCGGAACTAGCTTCGGCTCGTGACTTCACTCTCGTAAAAGTTAAGATTCCTTTGGTAACAGTATTTAATTTCGGGATAAAATATATTCTATTATTGGCCGGCTCGACCGGACTCATACCACGGCCTAACAAAAAACCAATTCAATTCAATTCAAAATCATTTATTCAATTAAGACATTTGTGAACGTTAAATTGAAGCTAGAGTTAAAATCATAGATCGCCACAAACAGACGCCACAGCATGTACTGGATTGTCAAAGTAAATTAGGTGAAAACACCAAAATCTACTGCCTGCTTGTGTCGATCTATAACTTCCAGTTTCCAAAATGCGTAGAGCCTTATGAGAAGAATACTGGCAAAGAAACTCATGGCCTTCAGATACAATAGTGTTAGTGTTACACGAAGGGTAACAGGATGCAAGTTGATGCCACCTGAATTTCATTTTATTGAAATGCTCCGAAAGCTAACGTACTAAAAAATAAAAATCACTCAGTGATACCGTTGAAGGTTTGAACCTATTAAACATAGAAATCATTCAAGGTGCACATCTACCTTCATTCAGTTGCAAAACTACTCTAACTACTCTACTGTTAAAAATAATTCGCGACTGGATTAAGAGGCTAGAGTTGCAGTTGATCGAACCAAAAAGAAAGAAATGACCCGCCCCATGAGTTCCGTCCGACCCGTCCCATAAACCGGTCGGCAGACCCATGATCTGGTCATTTTTTTCCATCCCAAGGTTGCCTGGAAGACATTGTTTTAAGCGATAAGGCCGCCTTTTGTAAATATAAGTCTTACTAACTGTAAGCAATATTATAGTGGCGTACAAAGTTTATTCTATTTATCTGGAAATTGGTGTTCGTTTGGCAAATTAAACCAATTTCATACTACTACGGGATTGTGCTGCTCAAACGTACAAACCCTTCAAATAAACGATTTTATTTGTTGACCCAGACAATATTGAACCCATTACAATTCGATAACAGAGAGACACAAAAAATACGTAAAATTAATTTTGTATGCGTTGTGTGCGTGCTCATGCATGTAATGACACACACTGTACGCGACTGTACATAATGACTTAAATTGTTGCAACGTGTGTGTATGTTTATTTAACACTTAAGTACAGTCGTGAACAATTTATATCTTAGAAGATTTAGTGTGACAAGAAGACATTATATTTTTTCAACTGCTGATGCGGTAGCTTGCTTTGCTCGTACCTTTCAGATTCCTAGAGGGCTTGAATATGTCGTATTGGGCCCTTGTTTGTGTAAAACTGTAATTAAAACAGTTTTTCGTATTCTCCCTTAAAGAATACTCCCGTTGACGTTAAAATTGTGGAATGATTTCATGATTCCTTGGTTTTCTTCAAGGCAACTATTCCTAACTCTGTTAAAAATAATTATAAATTTTAGTGGATCTGAACGGTGAAGTGGTATGTCGGAATCGAACTGACTAAAACACAGTATTCCGTCACAAGTAGGTCGATTGCAAGGGACCCGGGTATACCCTAGGAAGGCAGCCTCCGGTAACGAATCCAAACAAATCATTGTAGAATTAAAAATATTAACATTTACAAATGTTATTAATGTTGTGACATAAATGAATTAAAATGCTTTAAAGATCATCAACCTTCGTTACCCATGACTTTGGTAATGTTTAATAGGTTACTTACCAGCCTAAATGGATTGGATGGCATTCTTCATCGCTTGAACAGAGATCAAACATACAGGCGCGACTGTATAGAAATGCAAAATACACGGTATAAGTCCAAATGTAAATATAAGATAAGGCGGAGGCGTATGAAACACCTATTTGGCAAGTATAATTTGGTCCGACTTTGGCCGGGCAGTCTGAGCCCTCTGACGAGAAAACATATTTGGATAATACATGTAATTATGTTTATGTTACACATACCCTATATCTTATAATATACGAACTGGATAATGTTTTGCAAGTCGTTGACCATCAACATCAAGAAATAGTTACACAATAACATAAGAAGTAGTAAACTCAGGTCTTATTACAGTTTCAAATGTAATCTAAACCAACTTAAATTAATATACATTTGCTCTGAAACAATAAGGCTGGGAAGAGGATGACTACGCTGTTCATTTGTCAAACAATTACTTACAATATATTATTTGGTCTCATTGCGAGGAGAATGAACAACTCCCCGAACTTGTTGTAACTACGTGAACTCTTCACTAACTTGATTATGTATAATATTTTATTTTGACGTGACGTCACACTCGATGCCTTGTCAACACCCTCTCCATTTTAATGAATGTATCACCTAGTTACACGTTCTTTTGAAGTTTATATTTGCCGTGATATTACGCATTGGATAATAAAATAAGCCATTTAATCATATAAGATTTGTATGGGGTAAAACAGTAAGCCGTATTTGGTACGAGTAAGAATCTGGAATCTGGATTATTGGATGATTGAACTAAGCACAAAAGTAATGCCTTTATGCGCTTCCTTAGCTTGTAAATTAATTTCGTCATGGAATTTTGAAATTCCATTTACGTCGTCCTTTGTGCGGTTTAGTATGTGTATATGAGTAAATGTGAACATATGAGTACATATAGTTCCTTTTAGACTAGTTATATCTCCTATATTCGTCAATTTATTTAAATTAATTATTCGTATTCTTAATAATTAGCAACTCTCCGCAGTTTCACTCGCGGTACGGTCACTGCTTCGCTCTTAAGGGTAGTAGCGTGGTATAAAATAACCTGTAACCTGCCTCAACAATTGGTTAACAGATGCAAAAAGTTTTGACTGTTAGTTCCGAAGATTAGGCGAAGTACCAAAATAACAAACTCTTCAGCTATTACAATCACCGCCACGAGTCGTGAGCACACTTCAGCTATTACAATCACCGCCACGAGTCGTGAGCACACTTCAGCTATTACAATCACCGCCACGAGTCGTGAGCACACTTCAGCTATTACAATCACCGCCACGAGTCGTGAGCACACTTCAGCTATTACAATCACCGCCACGAGTCGTGAGCACACTTCAGCTATTACAATCACCGCCACGAGTCGTGAGCACACTTTATTGGTCGATCTGACGTCGACCGCGCTAACGCTGCACGAGATTGCTTCGTTAGTCGATGCTCATTAATAATTTCGTTCACGACTCGTGCGGGTATCTGTATGGTTGTATAATTTCGTTCACGACTCGTGCGGGTATCTGTATGGTTGTATAATTCATATGATTTTAAGAGAAAATGCCGATCAAGATCTATTTACACATAGTAGTAGTAACAGTTGAATTGAACTGAACGGTTTAAAAGTAATACATAACCAAGTTAGCTTGATCCACTGACACTTACATAATTGGGTAATGTTTCCCCGCAACAGGTGTCTGCCTCGCTGCTCACCACCGCCCGCTTACTTACACAGTGACCCACACAAACCCAACATAGCTCAACTAAGTCACACATACACATACTGCCAAACCTGAATGAATCCTGGTTCATAGTATATATAATTATTATGTAAATGTGGAGAAAGAAGGTTACAGGAAATAAATCATACACAACAGTTATGTTAATCACTAATACTCTACCTAAAAACAAACAAAACAAAACAAAATTTTAAAGGCTGTTTTGAAGATCGGTTTGGATGCGGTTGCTCGAGTGTTTTGCAGGACTGTATTCATGTAGGTTTTACTTAACTGCTACTGTTACTTTAGTTTAAGATGTGAAGGACCGGCTGTGATGTTCCTTCAGCGCAAAGGGATATCGTGGTCCTCACAACACTCTGTATAGGGCGTGTGGAGGCTGGGTTGGGGCGATGGTATCTACTGCTACCAGTAACTTGTGACCCACAACTGCGTGTTGGCGCCAGTAAAGTTGCCAAACAACAAATTATCTTCTGACATTAAACATATTAAGATAAAAATAGGTGCCGGTAGCTGACTCAAAACGATCTGTTATACGACCGTGGAAGTAACGTGAAGGTGTTTCATTTTAGTTTAGTTTTTTTGTTTGTTTTCTAATGTCACTGTTTTGATGTACTTGCAGCAGGCGATACGAGTTTACGGAGTTTATTGAAATAAAGACACCTGATTGTATCGGCGCAGCTCTAGCTTACACAGCAGGTATAGGAATTTGTTTAAGATGAAAGGTCGTAATAATATTTTATAGTTTTTTTACGGTGTCAATTCATTATAGTATAGTTTTAGCTTGTATTAGTATATATTCATAAATAAATAATGAAGAAAATGTACGTTCATCTATTCTCTAGTTTAAGGTCTGACGGTATCATATTTCATATTTACTATAATATCATAACTGGTAGCCTGAACAGTCACGCTCAAACGCGGCACGTGAGAGGTCACCGACCGCGGGGCGGGGTGAGGCGGTGAGCGGGGGCATTCGAAACAAACCACAACAGGTATCACGTGCTTGAGACGATATTAGCCTCCTTTACTCGAACTACTGAGGGCGGAGTGACGTCAGAAAACATCAAATTTAAAATAGAACGGGATTTAATTTGCTTCTAAAGTTAAAGTAACCAAGCGATTTAGTTATATAATGTTTTTTTTGTGTTAAAGGGTATTTTATTTTAAAGCAATATATAATTTTTAGGATAGAAATAGACTAAATAAGCAGTCAACCCTGCAACTTGTTGAAGGAAAAAGTGTACTCATATTGTTACAAGAAACAAGAAGAGGGAAGATTATTGTTTTTTACAAGAGTTTTATATCATGATGTTGCAAATTTGTCAAAGGCTACAATAACCATTTTCTATTAACCTAGGGTGGCTAAGCATATGGCGCATGCTTAGCCATCCTAATGTTAAAAATACCATGCAAAACAATATAGGTTTCTTATGCATTATACAAAGTTCGTTTTCAACACAGCACAGACAGAAAATAAACACATGATCCCATTAGGGATGTAGTCTTATTTTTTTTTTAACTACAACCCTATACATAAACACAATATATAGGTACTTCAGAACTGCTCGAGCCCTCACCATGTCTTTGAAAACCAGCATTTCAATGCAATTTTCTCTTACACAATTTTCTGAGGATTCTTTTACTGTGAAACAAATGGCGCGGAGTTTGTATTCACGATAGAACATATGTATTTGTGGAAACACGAGCCAATTTTATGAGTCACTGAATCGATTTTTCCAGGGATTTGTTTTCGTACAATTTCACTAAGATAATAAGAGGGCGTGTTGTGTTTGGGAAGGCTCGGGTACGTGCAGTTCCTTCAATGGATAGGAAGGATTTTCAATAGAGATGAAACGGATATCCGGGCCACTATTCGATATCCGGCCTATCCAGGCTAAATTTGCAATCTATAGTGCAAATACCCGGCCGGATACGGATACTAAATTTAGGTACTTTATGCAAAGTACATAAAAAATATATTCGTCATATTTTTATTTACCACAAAATTAATAGTAGCTATTTTGCATCACATGCTAATTATTTTAAATGTATACCAAATTCTATTAAATAGTTGACACATTATTGAAATTTGCATTGTGTTTAATAGTTGAATAAGTTTCAAATCAGTATTTTATAATTATGTAATATGTGGATAAACGCTACTTAATATAAAATTTGTAACTGTCTAAAGTAAGTTAAGTGAGTAAATCTAAGATGTGAGTGAGTAAGAGTGAGCAGACCACAGACATACACTGACTGTGAAGAAGAAGAAGAGCAAGTGTGTTTGGTTAAGTAAATGCAAATATAATAAAACAAAACACCGCGACGCGCTAATTCATAAAGCTTAACTCAAAAATATAATGTAGGTAGATATACATGTTGTCAGGGATACGGAAAAGACCTGTCCTTCCACTCCGACTAACAGAACCGACCAACTGGTTGTGCAGAATGGAAATCGAAAGAAGATAGGGTAGACACCCTTTATTTAGAAAAAAAAAAAACAAGTAAAAGTATAGTAGCACAGAAAAATGAGTAAATCGCGAGCCGCGAGCAACAGTTAGTAAATAAATAACTAATTGTATTTGCATTAAGAGAAAATAAATGGTTGCGGTTGTCTTCATAGACATAGATAGCTAGCTAAGACAAAGTCTTCGCGGTGCACTTTTATGTTAAGTTTTAAGTTCGTGTATTGGGTATATTAGTTGATCGCGATTAATTCCCACTGACTTGAAGTTTAAATCAATTTCACGAAATTACATTATTTTCTTGATCTTGCGCCCAGCTATTATATGATATAATGACGAAGTTGTTGTTTTCATTTGCTACCTCATTAAATAATTGCAGAACGTGTCGTAAGCTTCACGAAATACATCCGGCTGTCTCCTCATCTTTACTATTTTAGAGACAGTGTCAAAGATTAACTGCTACTGAAGGTCTCGTCGCAAGACATTATTATAAATTCCAACAGAATTGTCTATCGAGCCCTTTTAGTCTCAACAACTCTCACGTAGTTTATCTAAATAATGTTGCCTCGATTAGTTACATTGACTTAAGGAGCTGAAAAGAGTTTCTAGCTCACAACGAGCTTCAGCTGACAACGAGGCCCTCGTGTTAATCAGAAGTTCTTTGCTCATTTTCTTCTTTTTCTATGTTTCCACAGAAACTTGAGGTCACTTTGGACATCTAGTATCCGATATACATATATTAGATATCCGGATATCCGGTTATCCGGCCTGGAAGTTCGTCAGATATTCACTATCTAGCCATTAGCTATACGTTTCATCTCTTTTTTTTTAAATCTAAGTAATAATATTCTTTAACTTACACAGTGCTATCTAAAGGCATAGGTTGTACTACAGAGACTACTAAACTATATAATATAATATAATAATAATAATAACTCTACACATCTCACACACGGCCGTCTGATCCCAAACTAGGCAGAGCCTGTACTATGGTAACCACACTGCTGATAAACATACTTATATATTTCTAAATACTATAGATATGATGAATTTTGTAAAAGACATTTAAATTTTTTGTAATACTTTTGAATACTTTCAATATTTATTTGTGGCTTAAAAAGTTTTTTTAGGTATTTTAATTTAATTTATATGCAATGAATGTTTAATGGTTTTTATTTATTTATTTGTTATTGAGTAATGTTCTGTGATAGGTATTATTTTTTGTACATTTCAACACAATTATATATTGTTAAGAAATAAATGAATTGAATTGAATTGATACTAATACTAATATTATAGATAATATAACACAGATGAACATGCTTCTATAGAAGGCTCGGATATCTCGGACTAGGCTTGCCCCTTTACGTTAGTTGGACTAAATGATAGTTGGTACAATGAAGGTGTTTAATCGCCTCTATATACCCCATAGGAGGTATAGGTGTGTGAGTAAGGTACAATGTGTGAGGTGTGTACAGTGTAATATGCCACTTCACACCACCACATATTTCGTTAATTAGGGTATTGAGAAACAGAAGCTTTTATTTCTTAAGGAATTTAATTAACGTAGGAATAGGTAAGACACAGTTGATCTCTTCTTTATTGAGAGTATTCCGGATAATGAAAAAGTTAACTACTTTTAAAAAAATCGCTGATTTCAATGCGCTTAATTAACTTATTTTAAAAGTGTCACCGACTTCAAGGCGCCTAAATCGTAATACATTGTAACAAACTGTATTCTTCATCCCTTTACTATAACAATGAATATTTTCTTCAAATTTAAATGGGACCAACCTTGACTACAACCCCTTCAATTAATAAAAGATTTATCAAAATCGGTTCACGAATGGCGAAGATATCGTTTAACATACATAACATACATAACATAACATACATAACATAACATACATAACATAACATACATAACATAACATATTTAACACACAAAAAAAAACAATATTCCTCCTCCTTTTTGAAGTTGGTTAACAGTTGTTACAAGTTGGGTACAAGCATAATGTTCTATATTTGCTGATAAGGGTTGCCTGGGTCTATAATTGGGTTCTCAATGCCCGAGTTACAACTCTGGTATTGCAAATGTTTATCGGCATCTATAGCCGTAGGGGATAGGTGTGATGGCTAACACCAGGCGGCGCGTGTGTTTCTTTTTTTTTTCTGCTGACATATTCCGGCGACAGTCATAAACAAGTACAGAAAAAATGCTTTATTAGTACATCAACATCATACATAATACTTATCCATTGTTTTGTAAAAAAAGCAATTAATCACTTTTATTCGCTAGTGCTACACGCACTGTGAGGTTTGAGAGAATATGTTTAGGAATCTTTTTCATTGTTAATTTAATTAATGTTTTTGTGATGACAAGGGCTTGCTATCTGGAGAGGCAGACAGGGGCTGATTGATGAGGTTGGGTGCCGCTGATACCTCAATGTGGAGTGCTTCACAGAGTTTGCGACGAAATTTTGTTTCCTAAGACTAGCAAGAAGCTTTTGAAGCTTTTATGATTGTTTTAGACTATTTCAATAGGACCCAGCCAAAAATGCGTCTTAAGCGAGAAAGCGTATTATGCGGAAAATGTAATCCATTATTTACTAATTTTGTGTAGGTATTGAATCACATACTTATAAAGTCGTTAGAAAGTTATTATAATGTTAATGTATTTTTAAATTACGTTACATCATAGTGTATCACTACTAATATGTTACTTAAAATTCTTCTCCTACAGCAATAAAAAAGGAGTTAGAGAATAAGGTAGAAGTATTTTTATTGCTTTTACAAGTTCCTCAATTCATTATTTCACGATACAACTGAAGTTAACTATACCTAAATGAAAGCTAAAACACATTATAATAACATAATTTTTGATTTTCTATTAAAGCCAATAAAATACAACCGCTCCCAAACACCCAAGTCCCTAGTTATTTATACTACGCCGAGTAAAAATAACGGAAACATATAAATAACATGTAAAAGCACTTTTTTAATGTAAACCGAGCTATCTGGCAGATACATGGTTATGTAGCGAGCCCAACTGGATGCCGCATGAAACGTGATCTATATATCACGCTACATGTCACGGAAAACCAGTTTATGTTCTGTAATTTCCATGCAAAACTATTTAGTAAAATCATTTTTGCACACATTTATTATAACTTTGTAATGTTTGTTAGTGTGGGTCAAATCTTGCAAGCTAGCTCTTATCCTACGGAGTGTAACTGTTATACGTTGGTTCATTTACGAAGCATGACCATGATTCTGCACCCAAGACTGACTCCAAACACGAAACGTTGTATCCCTACGCATTGAGTCATGATAATATTATTATGTTCTTAAGAATTGACTTTTATCCTCAAAGATTGTTGTTGAACAATCGTTGAGGACAAAACTCGATCTTATAATATGTTGCTACATTTCAGTTAATATGGTTAATCCATTGGTTATACGATGATCAAATTATGCCGCTCTATGATTGTCCATGACATCTCAATACTACAATAATTAATTTATGTTCAAATGTTCCCGGCCATGAGGCCTTATTCACATTGTAAGAGTTCGCAAACTAAAAAGAATATATTCGCATACAGTTAAGCTACACATCCAAGTAATAAACATTCATCTAGACCATATTTTGCTTAAAACCTAATGTGTACCTCACGGGTTTATCAAATAGTACCTGGTTCAGTATTATGACAGACACGTGTCTAGTGCGAGGACTAATGTACGATACAGAAACTTCTAAAGTACGTTATAAACATGCTGCGACTTACAGACTCCACGTAGTGACCGTCCGAATAAAAATAAAATAAAATATTCAATTATATTGTAGATATAGTAGTCGCTCGCGTACTGACCGAACTCTTTAAATTGAACTGGAACGTTCTGAGTTTGACTTTGATACTCAATTTTGAAGATAAGAGACAAATAAAGAACTTATTACCTCCTGGAAGAATATGCTTTTTAGTTCGGTATGTGTTTTGTGGGAGGGTAAATTATATAGGTATAAGTAAGTATACCCATCATTCTACACCGAATATACACAAGCAGATAATATTTTATTAATATTACTAGCAATCCGCCCCGGCTTTACATGGGTACAAATTATACCTCTAAACCTTCTTCATGAATCTGATGACTTTGTTTTATAATATGTAGTGATATATGTGAAGTTTGTGTGTTTACATATGTGCACTCAATCACGCAAAAACGGCTGAACGGGTTTAGATGAAATTTTGGCACACATATAGTTTAGTACCTGGATAGTTCTAATACTCTGGAAATATGTTAGGTTCTTATGGGATTATCCGAAACGAACGACAGGATGTATCCACTTGAAATTTGGTTTACCTAGATATGTCTAATGGAACATTATTCCTGGGGTAAAAGTATCCTTAATATTAATCAAAGTAGATTCAATGCGGACAAACTCGTGAGCAGAAGCTAGCTATAATATCTTTCTCGATTTGCCCGTTTTGTCTTAGTAACAAACTTAATATTGCCGTTTTAAAATACACTTACGTATATCATATATTATATATAAAATAGGTAAGAGTCAATTTTCCGAGCGCAAAATATGTTTGTTATTGCAAAAATCTTTTTTTTTATGGGATATAATAACAAATTAATGACTTTTTTGTGCTGTAAGTTTATGATTCTGGTTCCCTGAGAACTAGCCTGTAGGTTTTCATTTACGTGCGTAATTTTTAAATATAAGACTCAAATGGCGGTGAAGCATCTCGCGGTATCTTTTAATTGCGCTGACTTAGAAGCTTGAATATTTTACAGCTTCAAGGGACCATAGACATAAGTATTCAATCTTAATTCAACTTGATACTTCCACTCGTTTCTGAGAAACAGGATCTTGACAGACAGACAATGAAGTGACCCTTTTTTTCCTTTTGAGGAATGGAAAAAAAATATTGGTTGATTTTGATTGTTAATTTTTTGTGTCAACCCCCATAAACAGCTCTTGTTCAACTTGTCATCTAAAGTGAGTGAAAAATGTCATAGTATAGATATGTCAATAACTCACATCGAATGTTCCCATTGTGCGAGTCTTATCAGCACTACCGATCGCTCCTACAACCTCTGTTTTCATCTTTATGTGTCACGGAGCTTCTATTGTAAGTAGACATACTATTTTTTTATTTGTATAGAAACTGGGCTGTTGCTATCTATAGAAATTAATCTATTTGTTTGTGTCCTGTGTTTGCGATAGCATAGGATAAAAACGTTTGTTATTTTTGTTTTGATGAAAAACTGGTGAAAGCAATTCAAAGTTATCAATCAATCACGAGTCTTTGTTTGCATGTAGTACAATAAACATTTTCAGTGAAAATATCTAGCCACTGATTTTAAGCTTAAAGCCCTGATGAGAAGAGTTTTCATAGAACTCTTAATCAAATTTATTTGTTATTATTTATTTATTATCAAAACTACACTATTTTGATTTTTTTTGGGTTCCGTTCCTCAAAAAGAAAAAAATGAACCCTTATAGGATCATTTTGTTGTCCGTCTGTCTGTTAAGGCCTTTTTTCTCAGGAACCCGTGGACGCATCAAGACTTTAATACCATAATTTATGTTTGCGTTTCCTTGAGGCTGTAAAAAAATTAAGTTTCTAAGTCAACGCAGGTAAATCAAAACCTATAGTGTACTTCCTATTGACCTAGAATCATGACATTTGGAAAGAAGTAGGGTCTCACGGCACCACGCCACGGCACGTTCATTTGTTGATATATCAAATAAAAAGGTTTTTGTGATTACAAACTTATATTTTGCGGTCGGGAAGTTGTCTTTACACTAAATGTTGCGTGTAGTGCGTAGGGAAGGAGCTTTCTTCACATATGTAATGTGTAGGGAAGGAGCTTTCTTCACATATGTAATGCGTAGGGAAGGAGCTTTCTTCACATATGTAATGCGTAGGGAAGGAGCTTTCTTCACATATGTAATGTGTAGGGAAGGAGCTTTCTTCACATATGTAATGTGTAGGGAAGGAGCTTTCTTCACATATGTAATGCGTAGGGAAGGAGCTTTCTTCACATATGTAATGCGTAGGTAAGGAGCTTTCTTCACATATGTAATGTGTAGGGAAGGAGCTTTCTTCACATATGTAATGTGTAGGGAAGGAGCTTTCTTCACGTAAACAACGGCGGTGATACTTTATTTATAGTTTACGCTACTTTATGACCTTGGGCATTCATGGATTATAAAATTTAATGGTTATTTCGTTTAAAAGTGTAATAAACATTAACTCTATCGATTGTATGGAAAGATTATACAAGACGCAAGTAAGTAAATTTGTGACTAGGTAAGTCTACAACTTTAATTTTACACCTGCCATGCACGTCTCTGCATAAGCCAAAGGATGAAGAAAATGCAATAAGTCCGTTATGTGTGAGTATGCTAGGCCGCGGTCCGCCAGTTATAATTACTTCGCCTGGTCGGAGAATCCTTCCTGTTGCAGGGAAACAGCCGTTCCTCCACAATAACAAAAAAGACTGCAAAAAATTAAATGCAATATAAATATTACATTTAAACCAATCCAATGAAAATATTAAGTCTCAGTAACTTTACTTTAGGCATATAACGTGAACTGAAAACAGGTTTCTCCTCAAGACATGTACAACAGGCTGAATGTTATTAATCTCTCTCCTGGTATGGTAAGCTGGTCGACGGACGGACTTTTTTTCTCGCGGTTGTCTATATAGCATTATTTCAGTTCATCATCAGCCTATCGCCGTCCACTGCTGGACGAAGGCCTCCTCCGAGGAGCGCCACATATCCCGATCTTGGGCAGTTCGCCATCCGCTGCCAGCCACTTTCTTCAAGGCGTCAGTCCATCGCGCGTTTGCCTATTTTAGCTATAATGTTGCATGCCCTCTAAAATAGGACACAACATGATAAATTTTACTTAGTAAGCAATTAGTTCTTAAAATATTAAATTTAAAAAGAAAGAAAAATATTTTATTTGTATCTTCAACAAGGTAATACAATGAATCATACTTAATACTCGGCATTGAAGACCAAAATAATAGGGAACCTGCGTCAGCTATTGTCGCAGGTCACTCTGCAACGCAGGTCCCAATTACATTAACTGCACATTGACAAAACAATAAATATATAAACAAACTTGGATAGCAATAAATATCTTAGAGTATATTATTATAAACATATTATATATTCATAATTAATATATGAATAATATTAATAAATGTTATATTAATTAAAAAAATCAATAATAAATTTTAACTTCTCTACAAAGTTATAGAGTAATAAATGATGTTTCTATCAGTACCTTAACTTCGTAAGTGCCTATATTATCATCATCCAGCGTACTTGTAGTTTTCAAAGTGTTGAGGTGTGTATTCTTGTCTTGTAGGTTTGAGAGATACACGCGGTTGAGGCGGCACCCTTGGTGAGCACTCGTTTGAAATGAGGCTGTGTCTTTATGTTGTCTACGTTGGAGTGGCTGGCTTAGCAACAGTGCTGCCTTTACGCCTAATGAGTTTGTAAACCACACGCTGCTATATCTATATATACAAACAGTAAAAATGTTATTACATGGCTGGCCTGTTGGTATAGTGGTTAGTGACCCTGACTGCTGAGCCAGAGGTCGTGGGTTCGATTCCCATCTGAGTCTGGGTGTTCTTTATGTCCGTTGTTTGTATGTTTGTAAAGTCCCCCGCGACACAGGAGTAATTCCTAATGCGGGAGTTGTCTTTTAAAAAAAAAAAAAAAAACATACTTAGTTTTTTATAACACACATACATACGCCTTGTCCCCTTTGGGGTAAGCAGAGACAACCAAAGAGATAATCAATCAAATCAAAATCGTTAAATTTTTATTGTAGCCATTATAGGTATTTTTGAATTGTCAGGAGTAGTAGTCAGTCAGACTAAGTCAGTCGTGAAGCTGCCTGTTCCAATACGTAGATCCTGTGGAGAAGAACAGACAAGAAAGTCCAAGGACACTCTTTTTCGACATGTTTTTACAAGTATCTGGTTACATTACTTATATGCGCAAGTGAAATGTGAGGACAATGTAACGTATTGTTCTAAACTATAAACTACTATATGTAAGTAATAGAAGTTCGGAGATGACCAGCCCCGAGCAACGGCACTCGTTCACGAGCATGACTCACGGGTCCACTTCAACCATACAAAGGGACACATACGCCACCATATTCAGAACTTCTAGGCGAGTATGACAAATAATTTTAATATTATCGATAGTAAAATTCTTTATTCGTGTTTATTCGTTAGTGCTTAATTGCAAGACATTGGTAACATCAGGAGTATCTATTGAATGCCTATTTTTCTATCTTCCGCATATTGAAGTTCTACTAACATCTTTTCCCTACTGTTCATCAATATGTATATTAGTGCTAATAATACTTTAATAGTTATAATAATAATAACGTTAGGCAGCTGGATTAAGAGCCTGATGCAGAAGGCAGTCTTCCTCGATACCACACGCATAGTGAGGAGGTTTCTGTGTATGGAACCCTAACCACCGGTAGCTTGGTTCCTGTGCCCGATACCGGTGGGACACTATTTTTTTACATGTGAATGTATTTAAAAATGTAATTAATATGTATATTTAAATGAATAAAGAAAATAATCATAACAATCATTATTAGGAATAAGAAAAAAAAGATG
Organism: Callimorpha dominula; assembly: GCA_949752705.1. Classification (NCBI taxonomy): domain Eukaryota; kingdom Metazoa; phylum Arthropoda; class Insecta; order Lepidoptera; family Erebidae; genus Callimorpha; species Callimorpha dominula. The sequence goes on along the minus strand of OX457012.1, from coordinate 16,712,617 downwards.
ACTACTACCAAATTCTTAGAACGAGTCAGCGTTCGTGTAATGCAGTCATGTTTACAAAATAGTTATAGTCTTATGCCTACTGCCACTTAAGAGGTGTACACACTTGAGTTATATGGTTGAGGTGCTCTCTTAATTTTAAGACAGTGTTTTGCTACTGATTTTGTCATTAGAATTTTCTTTACTACAGAACAACATCCATTAAAACATGCAACTTATTTATGTAAAGCGTGGGATTTTCTCGACTGCAATAGATACGAATGAAAAGTTTGTTTTGTATGCTGATGTTTACAATGTACCCAAGTTGTATCGCCTGTCGAACACGACACTTGTTTATAGAAAGCTAACAGTGGTACGATGACGTATGCTGATGTTTACAATGTACCCAAGTTGTATCGCCTGTCGAACACGACACTTGTTTATAGAAAGCTAACAGTGGTACGATGACGTATGCTGATGTTTACAATGTACCCAAGTTGTATCGCCTGTCGAACACGACACTTGTTTATAGAAAGCTAACAGTGGTACGATGACGTATGCTGATGTTTACAATGTACCCAAGTTGTATCGCCTGTCGAACACGACACTTGTTTATAGAAAGCTAACAGTGGTACGATGACGTATGCTGATGTTTACAATGTACCCAAGTTGTATCGCCTGTCGAACACGACACTTGTTTATAGAAAGCTAACAGTGGTACGATGACGTATGCTGATGTTTACAATGTACCCAAGTTGTATCGCCTGTCGAACACGACACTTGTTTATAGAAAGCTAACAGTGGTACGATGACGTATGCTGATGTTTACAATGTACCCAAGTTGTATCGCCTGTCGAACACGACACTTGTTTATAGAAAGCTAACAGTGGTACGATGACGTATGCTGATGTTTACAATGTACCCAAGTTGTATCGCCTGTCGAACACGACACTTGTTTATAGAAAGCTAACAGTGGTACGATGACGTATGCTGATGTTTACAATGTACCCAAGTTGTATCGCCTGTCGAACACGACACTTGTTTATAGAAAGCTAACAGTGGTACGATGACGTATGCTGATGTTTACAATGTACCCAAGTTGTATCGCCTGTCGAACACGACACTTGTTTATAGAAAGCTAACAGTGGTACGATGACGTATGCTGATGTTTACAATGTACCCAAGTTGTATCGCCTGTCGAACACGACACTTGTTTATAGAAAGCTAACAGTGGTACGATGACGTATGCTGATGTTTACAATGTACCCAAGTTGTATCGCCTGTCGAACACGACACTTGTTTATAGAAAGCTAACAGTGGTACGATGACGTATGCTGATGTTTACAATGTACCCAAGTTGTATCGCCTGTCGAACACGACACTTGTTTATAGAAAGCTAACAGTGGTACGATGACGTATGCTGATGTTTACAATGTACCCAAGTTGTATCGCCTGTCGAACACGACACTTGTTTATAGAAAGCTAACAGTGGTACGATGACGTATGCTGATGTTTACAATGTACCCAAGTTGTATCGCCTGTCGAACACGACACTTGTTTATAGAAAGCTAACAGTGGTACGATGACGTATGCTGATGTTTACAATGTACCCAAGTTGTATCGCCTGTCGAACACGACACTTGTTTATAGAAAGCTAACAGTGGTACGATGACGTATGCTGATGTTTACAATGTACCCAAGTTGTATCGCCTGTCGAACACGACACTTGTTTATAGAAAGCTAACAGTGGTACGATGACGTATGCTGATGTTTACAATGTACCCAAGTTGTATCGCCTGTCGAACACGACACTTGTTTATAGAAAGCTAACAGTGGTACGATGACGTATGCTGATGTTTACAATGTACCCAAGTTGTATCGCCTGTCGAACACGACACTTGTTTATAGAAAGCTAACAGTGGTACGATGACGTATGCTGATGTTTACAATGTACCCAAGTTGTATCGCCTGTCGAACACGACACTTGTTTATAGAAAGCTAACAGTGGTACGATGACGTATGCTGATGTTTACAATGTACCCAAGTTGTATCGCCTGTCGAACACGACACTTGTTTATAGAAAGCTAACAGTGGTACGATGACGTATGCTGATGTTTACAATGTACCCAAGTTGTATCGCCTGTCGAACACGACACTTGTTTATAGAAAGCTAACAGTGGTACGATGACGTATGCTGATGTTTACAATGTACCCAAGTTGTATCGCCTGTCGAACACGACACTTGTTTATAGAAAGCTAACAGTGGTACGATGACGTATGCTGATGTTTACAATGTACCCAAGTTGTATCGCCTGTCGAACACGACACTTGTTTATAGAAAGCTAACAGTGGTACGATGACGTATGCTGATGTTTACAATGTACCCAAGTTGTATCGCCTGTCGAACACGACACTTGTTTATAGAAAGCTAACAGTGGTACGATGACGTATGCTGATGTTTACAATGTACCCAAGTTGTATCGCCTGTCGAACACGACACTTGTTTATAGAAAGCTAACAGTGGTACGATGACGTATGCTGATGTTTACAATGTACCCAAGTTGTATCGCCTGTCGAACACGACACTTGTTTATAGAAAGCTAACAGTGGTACGATGACGTATGCTGATGTTTACAATGTACCCAAGTTGTATCGCCTGTCGAACACGACACTTGTTTATAGAAAGCTAACAGTGGTACGATGACGTATGCTGATGTTTACAATGTACCCAAGTTGTATCGCCTGTCGAACACGACACTTGTTTATAGAAAGCTAACAGTGGTACGATGACGTATGCTGATGTTTACAATGTACCCAAGTTGTATCGCCTGTCGAACACGACACTTGTTTATAGAAAGCTAACAGTGGTACGATGACGTATGCTGATGTTTACAATGTACCCAAGTTGTATCGCCTGTCGAACACGACACTTGTTTATAGAAAGCTAACAGTGGTACGATGACGTATGCTGATGTTTACAATGTACCCAAGTTGTATCGCCTGTCGAACACGACACTTGTTTATAGAAAGCTAACAGTGGTACGATGACGTATGCTGATGTTTACAATGTACCCAAGTTGTATCGCCTGTCGAACACGACACTTGTTTATAGAAAGCTAACAGTGGTACGATGACGTATGCTGATGTTTACAATGTACCCAAGTTGTATCGCCTGTCGAACACGACACTTGTTTATAGAAAGCTAACAGTGGTACGATGACGTATGCTGATGTTTACAATGTACCCAAGTTGTATCGCCTGTCGAACACGACACTTGTTTATAGAAAGCTAACAGTGGTACGATGACGTATGCTGATGTTTACAATGTACCCAAGTTGTATCGCCTGTCGAACACGACACTTGTTTATAGAAAGCTAACAGTGGTACGATGACGTATGCTGATGTTTACAATGTACCCAAGTTGTATCGCCTGTCGAACACGACACTTGTTTATAGAAAGCTAACAGTGGTACGATGACGTATGCTGATGTTTACAATGTACCCAAGTTGTATCGCCTGTCGAACACGACACTTGTTTATAGAAAGCTAACAGTGGTACGATGACGTATGCTGATGTTTACAATGTACCCAAGTTGTATCGCCTGTCGAACACGACACTTGTTTATAGAAAGCTAACAGTGGTACGATGACGTATGCTGATGTTTACAATGTACCCAAGTTGTATCGCCTGTCGAACACGACACTTGTTTATAGAAAGCTAACAGTGGTACGATGACGTATGCTGATGTTTACAATGTACCCAAGTTGTATCGCCTGTCGAACACGACACTTGTTTATAGAAAGCTAACAGTGGTACGATGACGTATGCTGATGTTTACAATGTACCCAAGTTGTATCGCCTGTCGAACACGACACTTGTTTATAGAAAGCTAACAGTGGTACGATGACGTATGCTGATGTTTACAATGTACCCAAGTTGTATCGCCTGTCGAACACGACACTTGTTTATAGAAAGCTAACAGTGGTACGATGACGTATGCTGATGTTTACAATGTACCCAAGTTGTATCGCCTGTCGAACACGACACTTGTTTATAGAAAGCTAACAGTGGTACGATGACGTATGCTGATGTTTACAATGTACCCAAGTTGTATCGCCTGTCGAACACGACACTTGTTTATAGAAAGCTAACAGTGGTACGATGACGTATGCTGATGTTTACAATGTACCCAAGTTGTATCGCCTGTCGAACACGACACTTGTTTATAGAAAGCTAACAGTGGTACGATGACGTATGCTGATGTTTACAATGTACCCAAGTTGTATCGCCTGTCGAACACGACACTTGTTTATAGAAAGCTAACAGTGGTACGATGACGTATGCTGATGTTTACAATGTACCCAAGTTGTATCGCCTGTCGAACACGACACTTGTTTATAGAAAGCTAACAGTGGTACGATGACGTATGCTGATGTTTACAATGTACCCAAGTTGTATCGCCTGTCGAACACGACACTTGTTTATAGAAAGCTAACAGTGGTACGATGACGTATGCTGATGTTTACAATGTACCCAAGTTGTATCGCCTGTCGAACACGACACTTGTTTATAGAAAGCTAACAGTGGTACGATGACGTATGCTGATGTTTACAATGTACCCAAGTTGTATCGCCTGTCGAACACGACACTTGTTTATAGAAAGCTAACAGTGGTACGATGACGTATGCTGATGTTTACAATGTACCCAAGTTGTATCGCCTGTCGAACACGACACTTGTTTATAGAAAGCTAACAGTGGTACGATGACGTATGCTGATGTTTACAATGTACCCAAGTTGTATCGCCTGTCGAACACGACACTTGTTTATAGAAAGCTAACAGTGGTACGATGACGTATGCTGATGTTTACAATGTACCCAAGTTGTATCGCCTGTCGAACACGACACTTGTTTATAGAAAGCTAACAGTGGTACGATGACGTATGCTGATGTTTACAATGTACCCAAGTTGTATCGCCTGTCGAACACGACACTTGTTTATAGAAAGCTAACAGTGGTACGATGACGTATGCTGATGTTTACAATGTACCCAAGTTGTATCGCCTGTCGAACACGACACTTGTTTATAGAAAGCTAACAGTGGTACGATGACGTATGCTGATGTTTACAATGTACCCAAGTTGTATCGCCTGTCGAACACGACACTTGTTTATAGAAAGCTAACAGTGGTACGATGACGTATGCTGATGTTTACAATGTACCCAAGTTGTATCGCCTGTCGAACACGACACTTGTTTATAGAAAGCTAACAGTGGTACGATGACGTATGCTGATGTTTACAATGTACCCAAGTTGTATCGCCTGTCGAACACGACACTTGTTTATAGAAAGCTAACAGTGGTACGATGACGTATGCTGATGTTTACAATGTACCCAAGTTGTATCGCCTGTCGAACACGACACTTGTTTATAGAAAGCTAACAGTGGTACGATGACGTATGCTGATGTTTACAATGTACCCAAGTTGTATCGCCTGTCGAACACGACACTTGTTTATAGAAAGCTAACAGTGGTACGATGACGTATGCTGATGTTTACAATGTACCCAAGTTGTATCGCCTGTCGAACACGACACTTGTTTATAGAAAGCTAACAGTGGTACGATGACGTATGCTGATGTTTACAATGTACCCAAGTTGTATCGCCTGTCGAACACGACACTTGTTTATAGAAAGCTAACAGTGGTACGATGACGTATGCTGATGTTTACAATGTACCCAAGTTGTATCGCCTGTCGAACACGACACTTGTTTATAGAAAGCTAACAGTGGTACGATGACGTATGCTGATGTTTACAATGTACCCAAGTTGTATCGCCTGTCGAACACGACACTTGTTTATAGAAAGCTAACAGTGGTACGATGACGTATGCTGATGTTTACAATGTACCCAAGTTGTATCGCCTGTCGAACACGACACTTGTTTATAGAAAGCTAACAGTGGTACGATGACGTATGCTGATGTTTACAATGTACCCAAGTTGTATCGCCTGTCGAACACGACACTTGTTTATAGAAAGCTAACAGTGGTACGATGACGTATGCTGATGTTTACAATGTACCCAAGTTGTATCGCCTGTCGAACACGACACTTGTTTATAGAAAGCTAACAGTGGTACGATGACGTATGCTGATGTTTACAATGTACCCAAGTTGTATCGCCTGTCGAACACGACACTTGTTTATAGAAAGCTAACAGTGGTACGATGACGTATGCTGATGTTTACAATGTACCCAAGTTGTATCGCCTGTCGAACACGACACTTGTTTATAGAAAGCTAACAGTGGTACGATGACGTATGCTGATGTTTACAATGTACCCAAGTTGTATCGCCTGTCGAACACGACACTTGTTTATAGAAAGCTAACAGTGGTACGATGACGTATGCTGATGTTTACAATGTACCCAAGTTGTATCGCCTGTCGAACACGACACTTGTTTATAGAAAGCTAACAGTGGTACGATGACGTATGCTGATGTTTACAATGTACCCAAGTTGTATCGCCTGTCGAACACGACACTTGTTTATAGAAAGCTAACAGTGGTACGATGACGTATGCTGATGTTTACAATGTACCCAAGTTGTATCGCCTGTCGAACACGACACTTGTTTATAGAAAGCTAACAGTGGTACGATGACGTATACATTCCGTTAGAGAGAAGGCTTAGGTCAACAAAAATTCTGTAATGTTTACGTCCAGATACCTGATAATAAAAAGCTTTAGAGTAATACCGTTATAGGACTCGTCTAGTACATAACCGAACAATTTCATCCGTATACGTACGAGAAGGCAGGTCCTGCAAACATAATATTTTTAGGGTTCAGTTCAGTTGTCGTCTGTTTGTCTCTCTGTATGTCGAAACTTTTTCTCAGGAAAGCGTAGGTATCAAGTAGTATATAAATTTATTCATATTCATATTCTTTATCGTATACAAAAATAACAATCATATAAGTACAGGAAGGAAAAAAGCATGTACAAAGGTGAGCCTAACCCATTGTTGAGTTTTCTTCCAGCAAACCCTGGGAGTGAAAAGAGGATAGTAAAGAATAAATAGAAGTAAAGTGTGAACATTAAAGAGAATTAAATAAACATAAAATAAAAACCTAAACTATAAATACGCAATGTATACCTACACTTTTACCTACAGAATAACAAGTATATGTATGCTATATAAATTTACATATATTTCCACATATACACTATAAATAATATGTTAAACATATATATACATACATACAAATTAACAGGTTGATTATTGCTGAGACAGACAAAAGTCCTTGATTCTTTTCCGAAAAACAGTCAGGGAAGGGCTATCGCGGATAGAATGAGGAAGGGAACAACAGTGAAACGAGTAGAATTATGAGAAGGAATTAGAAGAAAAAGAGAAGATGAGGAGCTACAAGGTTTGCTCCTGGGAACAAGGTACTCGAAGCGCTCACGTAGATATAAAGGAAAGTTAGGATTGTGAATAACCGAATAGAGTAAAGAAAGAATGTGAACATCTCGACGCCGCCGAATAGGTAGCTGATATGGTTTTGTGGTGTATGATAATGAAAAAGCCCCAAGGCTGCTTTAATATTAAACACACTGCAATAAGACAACCAACCAGCACGATGGCGGATTCCAAGACAGAAGGAAAAAGGAAGACAGTGTTGCCATTGTATAAACATATAAAACGAACAACTTCTTTAACATTGCAATGTTTATCACAACAGTAGCCATTTCAGTTGTTTCCGGAATTCAGAAATATGATCATATTTATTTAAACCTAAAATGAAACGGATACATAGATACATACTCATGTCTGCGGCCTCTTGAAGCTGTTACAAAATCAAGCTTCTAAGTTAACGCAATCAAAAGACACGGCCATTTAAGCCTAAAATTTTAACATTTTGAAGGCAGGTCTGCTTACGAAACCCGCACTTGTTCGGTTTTTATATTTAAAATTTAGTGTAACGTCATGTCAATACGAGTAAAGGTAAGTTAAGCTTGCCATAACTATAAGCTTGTGACGTTCGAGGATCTAATGAGACCACAATCACGTGATGGGTATTCCGACGCCTATTTCGTTACATTTTATGGTGTTACAAAAGTTTGTCTTCAAAGTGTTACAGTATCTACATATATGCATACTGAGTTTTCCCGGCCGATGACGTAGGCATGTGAAATCCCTCGTCGCTCCCGTATATCCCCCGGGACGCACCGAGTTAAGGTTTTATAGACGACGCGGAAACAGAATATTAATGTAAAGATGTGGGGTAGGCCTTACGCTGTTTACGACCCGCCGAGATTTGGTGAAACTTGATTTAAAGAAACCTTGTGATACTGAAAGGTTTATGTCGATATTATGACTTTTATAAAATGTTACTAAAATATTGTCCCAGAAGTATTATAAATCATTAGTAATTAGTGATTTATAATACTTCTGGGACAATATTTTAGTAACATTTTCATGGCTTGGAGGTGTTCACTAAGTTAGGGTCGGCTATCAGTCTAACTACGATATGGATGAACTTCGATAATTTACGTGAAGTGACTGCCATCAGACCTCCACAACCCCAGCACTAGGTGACATCGAAGTTCTGTAATTAAACCAGGTTGTCGGACTAATCGACCAACTACCCTTACTACCCGAAACCAATGCCACAGATATTCATATGGCAGCCGGTACCGGCGGCTTAACCTGCTCTCCGAATCACAGAGGGGTCTCAGTGTATTAAAAATGGTTACCCATCCTAAGACTGACATGGCTAGTATGACTTGACCTTGTTATGTGTTAAGCTACTACGAGAATCTGATTCCAGAGACAAACACGCGCGTTTAAATAAACAAACAAAAAACTCAACAGCTTTATTATATTAGAATTGTATACATAATTATTAAACTGTTCTCGAAATAATCTTACAAAAGTTTCGATGGAAGGATGTTAGTTACTCAATCACGCCAGAACGGCTGAACGGATCTGGAAGAAATTTAGTTCAGAGATAGATTGTATTCTAGAATAGTGTATAGGCTAAAAATGTACAGTTCCCATTACATAGATTTGAATTTTCATGCGAACTAAGTCGCAGGCAACAACTAGTGATAATATATTTATTTATTTATATATATATATATATATATATATAATACGCGGGTAAAACCTTGGGGCCCAGCTATTCTATAACTGTGGGAGAGCCATGCTTCGGCACGTATGGGCCGGAGTGATACCACGGCCTCACAGAAAACCGGAAGTTAAACAATGCTTGCATTGTAAAAAATATATATATATATATATATATATTGGCAGAAACCAAACAGTTTACCTTTTCGTGCTTTGTTTGTAACCCGGATATACTATCTATTACGGCATTAGTACATAACAAACACACGCCTACATCCCCAAAGAGGTAGGCAGAGACGTATTAAATACCTACATTTTGCCAAATTAGTCCCACTTGCGTCAACCGGGCACTTTGGGAATTAAAGGGCAAGGCACGTAAGAAGGGAACGAAAGAGATACCTACACTAGATTAATAATAACGGTCAAACGACCTCTGGATATTTAGTAGCGAAATTGCCTCATTTATCGGCTCACCATCCGGCGGTCAGTGTATCTGTTTGAAGTACCGTCTTTCGTAGCAACTTGCTACGGCGTAGTTGGTTCGTAGTTGCCACAAAACAGTTCGTAGACATTTTCAAGATTACAACACTGAAGCGGATTTGGTAAGTTTAACTGTAAATATGGTATCAACCTTGTATCACGTCGCTTCCTTAACAACAAGTTTGTGTTCAAACATTTTCGTGTAATCCCTTAGATAATACATTGTGCGCAAGTTTTAAGCTAAAGAAATGAGTGTCGGTGCAGTTTTCTTCAGTAAATCTATTTCATTCCATATACACTTAATGGAACAACGCTTTTATATAACATGTTGTGTATGTAGCTATAGGTGATACAGCTCGCCTTACTTTACTTGCATGCTCACATCACATCGCATGCAAATCTCTTGCAAAAAGTGTAAACACTTTTTGCTGACACGTTGAAATACTGAAACACGTACACAAGTGTTGCCTATAAAACAGGCATGTCGGCCATGCAAGTTACTATAAAGGTAATTTTACATTGTTGAGCGGAGCGGAATGAAACTATACAATGTTTTAATACAGTATCTTTCATCTGTGAGCATCGACGAGCTACATATGATTATGAGGTGCAGCGGTAGTGCGTCCTACTGCCACGTCAACGGTCGCGGGTTTGAAGCTCGCTCAGTGTAAATTTTTGTATGCATGAATACTTGAATACTTTTATTTGCAGTGTTTGTATGTATGAGTTTACATAAAAAAATATGTAAAAATATTATTATCAGTGTTCTAGAACGCGTGGTAGTTATGTTTATTATGGGTCAACTAGCGCTGTTTTATGTAGCACAGAATATGATAATATTAATATATGTATTACACACAGCTTCGCTCGTTTATAAAACAATTTGAATCGCGACAGAGTTTCAAATAACGCTGCTTTACGGATTCCCTGATTTACTCTCAGCAATATAAATGTAAATTTAAAGAGTCTCGCCAATTTTTTTAAATTGCTTTTAATACCATTTAGTTAATACAATATGATAATGTTTATTTTTAACAAACGGCTTTAATACAAATTTTGCGTCTCCGACTTAAGAGTGATTTAATTTGTAACACTTTCAATTGCTCCTCATAAGCCCTGTATCATTATAATCCTCGAGATTCTAGAACATAAAAAAAAATATTGAAAACTGGTCCCGCAAGGACGGTTTCAATACTAGCGCAGGTTGCCCTGTAAAAACTTTTATTATCCCTATACTTCGCGGTAAAATTGTGGCCATTTCACGATTTGTAGTCTACAGACGGAATACTAGCTTCTTTTTCTTAGTCGTACGTCCTGGCGGAGCGGTCGTGGTCGTGGATCGTCTGATAAATTCACTGCGGCTTTAGCGACACTAATACATTTCTCTCTACTTGTGGCACTGCGTGTACATTCCGTGAGGAATCCTTGCTAGCCGATTTAATGAAGTCTGTCCATCTTGTGGGCGATCGGCCGCGAGAGTGTTGACCTTCTACTCTTTCTTGCACCACTAATCCTTCCAATGAGCTTTCATTGCGGACAATATGTTCAAACATCTTAAAGTCTCGCACTACTACTACGGAACACTAGCTACTGAGTATAAAATAGCCTTGTCTGTATCTTCTTCAATAATTATTTCAGTATACAAACAGTTATATTCACAAAACTAACTAATATGTCAGTTATAATCATAAAACTGAACGAAATCAAGGCTTTGTAATATCTATTCACCCTGTACTATGTCTTAAAACAGCAAGAAGCAAAATGTCTAAATATGGGGTTTTCCTAATACGTGTTGGAGGACTCTGACCTCCCGGCAACAGTTCGAGTTACAAGTATGCGAGCCTGACCTGGACGAGCTATTACTCTCCAATCACATAAGCAATATCCCTCTCCTCATTGCCTTCCTTTTTACCTTCCCTTTTAATATTCTTCCAATTTTCCCATCCTTAACTCCTAAAGTACCCGGTTGACGGCAATAGGTTTGCCCCTTATTACGTGAGTGGTACCAAATTATGGTTTAATACTTAGGCTACCCCTTTGGGAGCACAGTCGTGCCTGTATGCTTATAATTATATTTGACTAACAGAGTTTGAGTGGGGTTTAATGTTCACCACAGAACTCCGGCTATTGCTCGTGTGCGCGAGCGGTCATAACTACCAAATTATGCTCGTTGGGAGGTATATAATGTACTCTGTGGTTAGGAGACCGCTCGTAATTTTTGCTACACACAGTGCACTACACACAGTACACTACAGTTTCCTGCGGTTGACTACAACACACCGCCAGTAAACAACACAACAGTAAACAGCGAATAATATAACGATATTGCGTTTATTACAAATTATTTATTTTATATTTCGTTGTTATATTTCAGATATTCGGGAATCTGACAAAGAACTATTTTTAGCTATATACAAGTTTGCAAGTAAGTGAAGTACAATACGGTTTGCTTTCTATTATATCAGAAAGAGAAAAATATTAAAGGTGTACCGCAGCCTCAGGGAAAAATACGGTTAGCGTTTAGCATACCAAATAAAGCATTTGTATTTGTATCACAGTAAGTTGTGAGTTTACAGTAGAGCATTAATGCCGCGTTCCAATAAACAAAAACGATTCGTTTTGCTTACGGACGGTAAAATTTTCGTTGAAAATTTAACGAAATTTTACCGTCCGTAAGCAAAACGAATCGTTTCTTGTTTATTGGAACGCGGCATAAGTGAGCTAACAGAATATTCATCTACGAGTATGTACTGGATATACTCGTAGTAACTAACATTCTGTAAACATTAGCGTTGAACATAAAAGTTGAGTTGATGAGTTTTTATGGCATGTTCTTTTCTCAGTTGCTCTAAATATGGCTTTTAATTTATTAACAATTGTGGTATGCAACATTTTTAATGTTCGGAAATATACTGTTCACTCAGTTTTTGAGAAAATCGATAAAAAGAGGTCATAATACCTGGAAATGTTGATGGACGGATGTTTTTTTTTTCAATAATTATTTCTGTAACCTCATGCTAGAGTGAGCCCTTTCAGTGATATTAGTAAGTATTCCATTGTCATAGACACCTTGTATAACGTCGAAGCTGAACAATTATACCCGCCTTGATATATCTAAATAATGTATAGTTTCGGATCAGTGTTACTACAAGTTAAACAAGATGGATCATTCTAGATTAAAGTTGTACGTACAGAATGTTGGTTTTGGAACAAATTAATACTCTGTATATTAGTAAATAGTTATCAAACTACTATAACATTGTTTTATTTTATTTGCTAAGAATATATATTACCTTATAGTCCTACAACTTTTACTTTTAAACTTAAGATTACATCAAAAGAAAAACTTTTAGGTAGATTCTTCGAAGAAAAGTCTACCTAAAATGCGCATTTCTTACTTACACTAAAATAAAACGAAAATCACATAAACCCTACCGAGCGTATTTGTAGATATACATTATGTCCTTAAACCCGTCGCTAAGATCGTGATAATAAAATTACGTGGAAATATTTCCGCTAGAGGACTATTATTCCGACAATCTCACTACCATTCAGTGTCATGTTGGCAAGCTTCAAGACAACAGTGGTAAACCAAAAGACACAGGAACCTGCAGCGCTAGTACGTTGCAGGTTCCTGTGTCTTTTGCAACAAGTAATTGCAGTCATTGTAGATTCCGTTTCTTGGGCGTGCCTCACGTTTTCTACAGACTCTCAAACCATTAATCTATTCACACATCAGGTTTTTGCTGGAACCCGATTCGACTGGCTAAGTTGCTCCTCTGTACATAAGAATTTGAATAAACAGTATTATTAGTAGACAAACAAGTGACAGGTATCCACTTACCATCAGGCAGATCATGGACTGCTTGAAAAACTTTATAGAAATATACATATGCGTGCAAAATTTCAGCTCAACCGGAAACCGATAACTGCGTCAAATTTGACTTGCAAGATTTGATTACAGACAGACAACGGACAAAGTGAAACTAAATAAAAAGCTTGTACAAGAAACCATTTATCTTAAGCTTTACATTGTGAGCACGAGCCCTAACATCACCCAGTTTTAAAAATTTTAATAGGCCAGCATGGGTTTTAATGATTTCACGCACAAATAAGGATTTTTAAATTAGGGTTCGTCCAGAAATTTAATTTGAGTGTAATTATTGTTGCCACATAAAAAACTCTTATTTATTTTATTAAAAATAGGGGCAAACTATAATAGATGATAAAATAGGTTAATAGACGTTATTTTGACTGGTTATACCGGTAACGCAATACTATTGGTCGATTGATAAATTAAATTAAATTAACGAATAGTGTGATTATAAGAGGGTAGGAATAAGTGGTGAACATTTAACTTGAGTGCGAACAGAGGTACTAACAACTTGGCAGTTACTGATAGTTAGTGATTTTCATAGTTTATATCAGTGGTTTCGAGACTGTTTCTTACATAATGTACTAAATCTTAATAATATTATAAAGGTGAAAGTTTGTGAGGATGGATGGATGTTTGTTTGTCTTTCAAGCAAAAACGGCTGAACGAATCTGAATGATATTTGGCACAGAGATAGATTATTGTCTGAAATAGCAGATGGGGTTTTTCTCCCGAAAATATTTACTTTTCCCGTGGGATAGATTTCACCACTTCCACGAGTACGAAATCTGGCAACATCTAGTTATTAATAATGATAAAACGAACGGAAGGTAACTAGTAAAAATAAAACTAGTTAGCATAAAGAATCGATTGACAAACACAGGAGGAAAAATACTTAACAGTTTTATCTTTGGCTATTAATAATATATTTATACTTTCATCATTAAACTATTATAAAGCTTGATATTCATATAGCTATTACTTACTTCTACATGGTGGGTGTAACTCTGTGAGATGAAGACGTGCGAGATCTCACTTCATCCCGCGTTTCATTACGCAGCCTGTCGACTCGCTTTACCATAAAGTCGTAAAAACGCCGTCAAATTACCTTATAACAGAGATTTTCTATATTATAAGGTGTAAAAGAGTCTGGCTTTTATATTCTATTGTAAATGAAGTGGGCAGTTACCTATGTAATGCCTGCTTCTCGTTTGAATTTGTTTACACAATCCAGAGAATAGGAACATAGCCGTCTATCTAGGCGTTATGTAGTTTTTTATTGTCAATACTTTGTGTAAAAATGAACATTATACATTTCAAGCTAAAAAAATATATACAGATATACAACAGAGAACAATTTTTCAAACTAGTCAAGATTAATCTTCAAGTGAGATTTCAGAACATTATGCAGATACAAAGTTTAGTGTTACCCTATTTAATTAAAATACAGCACGTCATAGCGAATAGTAAAATAATAGACAAAACACTAAAGAACAACAACACTAAATAGATATAATATACTTAAGGCATTATTGATTACTGTTAGGTTAGGCTTTTCAACTGACTAATTTGTAGTCTTTAGTAGTGGTAGTCACGCAAAAGATATTTTTACAAAACAGGTGTTACAGAAAGGTGTGGTTAAATTTTAGGAGCGTTATGTGTAGCCGGCAAATAGTTGATTTACTTTGAAAAAAAAACGACTTTCTTAATGTTTCATCATTCTTTAATACATTTTTTTTAAGTGACAACTTCCTTAGACCCGTTTGTGCACCTATGCAATGGGGAAAAAGCACTGAACTCGTGACCGTCACGCTAATAATACATATATAGATCCACTAGAGAGCGCTAATCTAAACATTGAATTCTCTCAGCTCCTTACTAACTAATGTCACCAATGTAACGTTTTAAGTTCGTTGTTTCGTTTAAGTTTTCACTTCTGTCGGCAGTCCCATGACTGCCATGTTTTTAACAAAGAGTACTAGCAACGTGGGTCACATATTACTAATATTCTTGTTAAACCCTTCAGCTAATCTAAATGCTTGTGTTAGAAGTGGGTTCACGACGGTAGAGTACTGGGTAGGGTTCGAACCCGCAACCACTTGATCGCAAGTCCGACGCCTTAGCCATTACGTTACCGTCGCTTTTCGAATTTCATTGTTTTCAAACTTTCGGGACTAAGATTAGATTAGATGTATAAACAAGAATAAATCTATATATATATAAAATAAAGTAGTGTTAGTTACACTATTTATAACTGAAGAACGGCTGAACTGATTTGGTGGGGAGGTAGCTTAGAACCAGGAGGAGGACATAGGATACTTTATTTTTTAAGGTATAGGGGGCAAACGAGGAGACGGGTCACCTGATGGTAAATGACTACCGCCGCCCATGGGCACCTGCAACTCAAAGAGTCACAAGTACGTTGTCGCCCTTTAAGGTGGAAGTAGGAGAACAGGGGGAGGGGGGCAGAGGGGAGAAGGGAAGGACGGGAATAGGGGAGAGGGAAGGGTTAGGGCCTCCGGTAACCTCACTCACGCGGCGAAATGCAATGCAAGCATTGCTTCACTACCGGTTTTCTGTGAGGCCGTGGTATCGAGCGGAGTCGAGCCGGCCCATACGTGCCGTAGTATGGCTCTCCCACGTAAAAATAATTTTATCACGTTCCCGTGGGACGTGACATTTAACGTGGTATAACAAAACGCAACTGATATGGAATAACAAAACGCAACTGACAGCTAAACGTAATGTAGTCTATGGTTAATTATGTAGAATTTTGAAGTTGACCGGTTGATGTGTTTGTTTATCTTATATGTAAAATTCTCGTGTCACAATGTTAGTTACCATACTCCTCCGAAACGGCTTGACCGATTCTCATGAAATTTTGTGTGCATATTGGGTAGGTCTGAGAATCGGCTAACATCTATTTTTCATCCCCCTAAATGTTAAGGGTAGTCCTGCCCAAAATTTTTTTTTTAATTATTAGATAAAAAAAATATTTTTGATACAGCATTAGAAAATACATACAACCCTGAATTTTCTACGATCAACTGTTTTTTAATAGCGATATTAGTATTTTTACTTTCATTGGTACAATTTTTTTAAAGTGATTGTTATAATCGATTTTTTTAACGAGCAGACGGGTTACCTGATGGTAAGTGACTACCGCCGCCCATGGGCACCTGCAACTCGAGAGTCGCAAGTGCCTTGCCGGCCTTTAAGGTGGGAGTAGGAGTGGAGGGGAAATGGAGAGATAGGGGGGAAGATAGATAGAGGGATAGGTTAGGGCCACCGGTAACCTCACTCGCTTGGCGAAGTACAACGAAGCATTGCTTCACTGCCGGTTTTCTGTGAGGCCATGATATCCCTCCTTTCGAGCCGGCCCATACGTGCCGAAGCATGGCTCTCCCACTGTTAAACTCTAAATATGTCAGTTAAGTTAATGAAGTACTTTGAATTAAGAAAATGAATGGTTGGTGTTTTGTTATTCTTATAGGCCGTCAATAGACCACAGCGCTCCATTCTTCTTTCAGTCATAGACCCCATCCCCACAAAAAGTTAGTTATTTTTTGACTTCCAAAATATTCATTAGAAATAATTAATATGGCAAAACAACGTGTGCCGGGTCAGCTAGTTATTGAATAAAACAAAAATCCCAACTGCGTTATAAACATTAATTAAAATAATATATCCTATGTTACTAATGACTAATGACACTTCAAATGTGGAAATTTGTCAAACGGCTTAGGTTGTATAACGAGTCAAAGAATTAGCTGTTACCTGTTCATTTAATCGAGGCTGATATATACCAAGCTTTGTTCGTATGTACCTAGTGAGATTGGGCCAACAGTACGGGGCTGTTTGCTATTATCCCAAACAATGCACTCTGTGCCCGTTTGCTTGTAAGCGCACTTGCACAGTTAAACGACTACTGAAGGCCACTGTTAGCAGTCCTCTTCGGCGTAACCAAAATTGATTTTGATATTCATTGGAAATATACGTTCGGCAGAGTGACATACGATTGTAGTTTTTGCAAGCAAATCAAGGTTCTAAATCAACGCAATCAAAAGATACGGCCATTAAGCCTTAGATTTTAACGAATTTGAACATTTCGCAAGTTAATCAAAACCTATTTGGTACTTCCCATTCACCTAGATTCATGAAATTTGGTAAGAAACACGGTCTTCCAGCACAAGTTGAGCACAAAAAAAAACCGAAAAGTTATTAATTTGTTGTTATATCACATAAAAAAAAATCGTTTTTGTGATTACAAATCATGTGTATATGATGATGATATCATATATTATGATGATTACTAATCATCATCATAATGCGGGTTCCTGAGAAAAAGGTCTTGACAGACTGACAGACAAACGAACAGCAAAGTGATCCTATAAGGGTTCCTTTTTTCCTTTTGAGGAACGGAACCCTAAGAAATAGTTTTTTTTATTACAAATTTATATTTTGCGGTTGGAAAGTTGGCTTAGTCGTACATCGCAACCGCAAAGTTAAGTTTGTCATTCGGAAAAGGCGGCCAAACATCTAATTGATTCCCGAGATGGACGTACTATCTACATACAAGTGTGTTGGTAATCAAACAAACTTGTATCAACCCTCGGTGCGTGAGTCAGAACTCAGACTCGCACTTGTCCGCTTTTTGTATTTTACAGATAGTATATTAAATTTAATATATTTCGATATGTTGTATAGACCAATATTGTATTATATATATTGTATAATCTTATTATTATTATTTAGATAGGTATAGAAGTATTTATTGATTTCTACCATTTCACATCATTGTGAGTACTTGACGATGGCTCGCTGTCCATATAAATATCATTCGGTGTTAGTAAAATACCAGCGCTGCTTCTTAAAAAGACTGCACACATACGGAGCTAATGAACATTTTTGAATCATGTAGTTGTAGATGTTTTTTTTATGGGATAGGGTTCAAACGAGCGGACGGGTCACTTGATGGTAAGTGACTACTGTCACCCACGGGCACTTGCAACTCTAGAGCTGGGCTCATAGTAAGGACAACGTATTTTATACCGATAAGTCTCAGAACTTATACAAAACCATGAACTATTATACAAAATCAGTCTTACATATAACGCGGGGTGTGCAGGGTATCCAAATACAAAGACGATGCCACAACCGGTGAAAAT
This sequence comes from Callimorpha dominula, assembly GCA_949752705.1. Taxonomy (NCBI): domain Eukaryota; kingdom Metazoa; phylum Arthropoda; class Insecta; order Lepidoptera; family Erebidae; genus Callimorpha; species Callimorpha dominula. Next base: position 16,693,993 of record OX457012.1, on the reverse strand, counting down.
ATGATGAGTTTTTTTTTTGCCCCCCTACAACGTTTTGAATATTACTGAGAATAAAAATAAATTGTACTTAAAATGTTGTTCATCGTAAGAAGAACTTGATGATCTTTATTTTTAAGTCCTCATAACAATCGACGGTTGTTGCGCTCCTGCATACGAGTATAAGGATTTAACAGTTTACAATTTTTTTTATGTATCTCTATGCGTATGTACTTATTACGCTATAACATCAGTAATGACATTGTATCCAATTATACAATGCAATCTACTATACAAAAAGGATACACAAGATAACCAAATTATACTAATTTTGTATCCAATTATTACCATCTGGCAGCCCTGCTCTACAGTCACAAGTGCGTTGCCGACCTTTAAGATAGGAATATGGGAATAGGGGGAGTGGGAAGGGTTAGGGCCTCCGGTTACTTCACTCACTCGGCGAAATATTGTATTTACAATGTTTCTTCACTGCCGGTTTTCTGTGAGGCCGTGGTATAACTCCGGTCGAGCCGGCCCATACACTCCCACGATTAAAATTGTATTTTAAGTATGTGTATTTATTTTAATTTACTTGTAATTTGATTTCTTAAAAAGCCTTTTTATAAGTTCTAAATAACTGTGTTTCTTTCTGTCTTTTATTTGTGCAACGAATATCTACTAGTGATTTCGCACGACATATGTCCTGCTTAGCTGGTTATGAAATTAAGAGAGGGAACCAAGTTCAAGGCATAAGAAGAAATTCAGAAGTTTGAAAGAATATCTCATAAAATATAAACAGGCTAGCAACCTTCCTCTGGGTCTTAATCTTTAGTTGAGCTTCACTGCCGTTACTTCATTGATATGACTAATTCATATATTATACACTGAATGCTCATGTTTATCGTATGTATGTTGTTAACATAGGGCTCATAATTATTGCTTAACGAAGCCTGGTAGACACAGTACATACACTTGCAGTTGTGCGACTGTTGATTTTGTGCGAACTACACAATATACACATTAGCTTTTACAGACGACTTCTTCCAAAGTAGACGAAGTCGTGACTAAGCATAAGCCAATACTAAGCACTCCATAGAATTCTCTTTATAATAGGATTGATAATAATAATTTATTAAATAACTTAAATAAAACAAAAATACTGCATTTTCATCAAAGATGTGAAGTTCCGAGCTTTAGTGTATCCTTTAAATCGGACTCAGTTTCTAGGAGTAGTAATAGATAAGTATAAACTTACTTGGAAATCTAAAATAATTATGCAAACCATTGAGTAAATCCGCATATGCACTTTTTCAACTCTCAAAAAGGGTTGACAGGGAGACATTATTAGCAGCATATCATGGGCTAGTGGCCTCAGTCCTAAGATTTGGTGTTATTTTCTGGGGTAAGTCGGTATTTAAGATGCAAAAAAGATGTGTCAGGTCTGGGTGTTTGGTGGGTGTCTGATATGTGTTTTAAAAACGACTGACAGTTGTGTACCGTACTTTAACTCATTAAAAATATTAACGTTACCAGCGCTATATATTATGGAAATTGCTCTCTTTGTAAAAAATAATGCGTATCTATTTATTAAAGTATCAGAAGTCCAAAGGGCTTCAATGCGAGCTCAATATGCAAATAAATTATGTCAAACAACATGTATAACTGCTGTGATGAAAAAAAGTTTGTTTGGTGTAGCACCAACAATGTTTAATAAACTGCCTGATCATACGAGTATGAAAACATTGGCTCTTTTACAATTTAATAAGTCTTTACGTAAATTCCTAATACATAAATGTTATTATACTTTAAATAATTTCCTAAATTATGAATACATTAATATTGAATAATGATTTATAATGATAATTACTTTTCTTTAAAATTGAAAATTGGATTTCTTAAAAATGATTATTATACTTCTTTACATTATATAATTTAATTTATAATAATTCCTCAGACTTAAATAATTGTAATTATTTACTTTTTATAATATATAGTGCATGTAATGTAAAATCATCTTACCTATTAATAATTATGAAAATTTACATTATTTGTATGTCCTAAAGACAAAACATAGCGCACTATGATTTAATCTAAGACCTTCACAATGTACCTATGTTTAACAAATAACATTCTGATTCTGATCCTGAACAGTCAAATTATTTAAATTTCCAGGATATACGACATAAGGTTGCTTTTGGTGTTTTGCGAAGACCCATAAAAATATTGGAAAAGGCAGTTGTTTTGAAATCGACATTTACATTTATTTATTTGGATCAACAAAACGCGAATGTAAATCGTACAAGTTCGAAATAACCAACAGCAGAGATATCGGGTCTAGGGCTTACTTTACCATTATGGTTTAGCACTTAGCTAGTTGTAACTCGATATTTATTAGATACTGATTGCGACATGAATAGAAATCACTATTCGGAAACATTTATTGCTATAGAGACTCAAAATATTACCTCATTGTTCCAAATCTCCGAATTCTTCGGATTTTTGCTGTTTACTATTAGAAATTGTCTAGACTTTTGTTTTCTCAGTTTTTCTTTTTAATAAATATTATCAAGCCTGCAAAGCTTTAAGAGGCATAGTATTTTTTGTAATTTCTGCGTGGTAAACTGTATAATTTGCATTAACAGGTAAAAGGTGAAAAAAACCCCTGGTCATCCCTGGCCCGGACAGGATGTCATACGCAATATTTTTTTAGAATGATTGCCGGCAGAGGTGGTTTATGCAAACTGAAATATGCACCAGTACGCAGCTTTAGAGAAAAGTCAACCATTCGCCCTTCTTATGGACCACGAGCATGCCACTTTCTCCGTCCGGTTAAAGACTACAATCCAGCCACTACAAGCAATCTAGATTATATTTACAGAGGTTTACTGTTTCACTGCCTCGAAGAGCCGTTTTAGCAGAGATGAGTACATTATTAACATTTTCAACATTCAAGTTGGCGTTCAGTCGTTCAGTCGTTCAGTAACACTGTGTCTGAGCACTTAGCTTGTCTCTTTCGCAATTTAATATGTTAGTTATTAGTTCACAGAAAATTATGAGAAGACTATATGAACAGTAATTTTCTTAGTTTACATTTAAACCTTAAACATTTCATTTCAACATTTATGTGATGATTATAGGGATATACATATAGGATATGCCATAAGCTTTTGGTGTCCAATATCCCCAACGAATTTCTTTTAGTTTGACGAAAATGTGTAAGCAATCTTTGTTTGCAAAGTATTTAGTTTGATTCTTGGTTAATTATAAAATCGAAGAATGTTCCTGTAATTTATAAACCCATTGAAATGAATGAAAGAAAGTATACGCTGTAAGAGCCTTCTTGCTATAATTGTGCCAATTTAAAAAAAAAACATAAATTTTGGGGGTGACTGATCATGACAATCGATCAAATCGATTTCTTCACTTCTAAGCCACCTAGAAATATGAAATTTGATACAAAATTACCATAATTTTGGCGCAAATTTGATCGAGTCATTTACTATTATATAGACTAACAAAAATATCTGAAATCTGATCAAAAACATAAATGTAAGGGAAAACTAATGGTTTAATGTAAACTTGACGAGTATATTGTATAACTGTTTTCATACCTACTTAAACAAAAAACTCTTCAAGTTTACATTAAAACACTCACAAGATTAATTGACTACATTGTAACATGGCTGAAACTGAAGCTGAATTCCAAATTGTTTTCTTTTTTTAGTGACAAAGAATTTGTCCTTACATTCAAATTTATGTTTTGATTTGATAATATATTCAAACTAGTAGTTGTTCTCAGAGTATTTATGCAACTCATGGCAAGGTTTCTTTCCTATTTACTTAATAACCAGTTTATAGAGCTTAGCGATATTTAAGATGAAGTGGTTTACACTAACGCGCAACCACATGAGGAAATCACTTAGAACGCTTTACATTTGGCCTTGAAATTAATTGACAGTGAAAATGTTCATGTTTGTGTCGAGATACATTATGCACATAAAATAAAACACTTCTACATCCACAGTGACATTGTATTGACCAAAAAACAATCTATCATATTATTTAGTTTTCTTTTCGTCTAATTTTAAACGGTCTCATTTCCTCTCATTTAATTTCAGGGTGTTATTCGTGCTCTAAAACCAAAAACGTATGTATATGAAGTATTAGACGAAAGATACCTCTTAAACAGTTCAACAGTTATTTAGAATCAAATTCATAAACTATTGTCAAGGAATCTTAAAGGACTTATTGCTCAACGAGTTAGTGATCTGAAAAAAATGCCGATTAAAGGAGCAATGACGGTATTAAGCACATTATTGGAAGGTGTCTCTTCCGTTTTCGAATACCTGTCTTATATTCCACGCATAACTTAGATGCTCCCAATATCTACTTATTCTTTATCCGTAATTTTTTGTCTAAGAAGTAGTAATTTTACTACATATATATATATATACACTGACGAACCAACAATAATATTTAGTAGTAAAATAGAATATTTACTATACTCGTGCTTATTAAATATACCTTCATGATTCACATAGCTAAACTTTCTCATGAACTTTTAAAGTAGCCATGGTAAGAGTTTTTTGTACTGAAGTGTTCAGAAAGGACTATTTTATTTCTCGTTTCATCTTTGTAGTTTATAATGGTTGTCTAGTGGTTTATCCTTTTAAAATCAGAAAATCTCTGTTCATCAAGTATTTTTCTGTTATGAGAGTGGCTTCAATTTTACACTTTAGATTCCAAATCTGTGTATCTTTCTTATCTGCTAAAAAATAATTTTAAGTAGGTGATTAAAAGGCCATCTCGCCTCGTTACTGTACAAAGGTATCCTGTTTATTATTAGTATAAGTTACGAGTTAATTATAAGCAACATTTTATACCTTGTCTGTCCAATGTTTTAGGTTTTTGATTCAACAAAAACATGTTTATTTATTTATTTATTTTCAGAAAGATACATATTGTTTACAGATAATCCTTACACAATAGTATATAAGTAGGTACATAGTAATATCTATAAAAACTTTGGTAGGTAATAAATAAATGAAACAATATAAGCAGCTGGGTTACAAATAGGTACTATAGCTAGGTAACAGAACTAGAAATCGTCAGTGTCTCGAGGTAACGCCCTGCTGCCTTCATAAATAGATATTCAGAGCATATGAATATGTCTAGTGTCTGATCAAAAATCAAAATTTCATTAATGTATCGAACAGCACACGACAGCGGCGCGAACTGACCGAGGTTAGAACGCGCGGCCGGCGCCACTAGTAGTCGCTGGTGGCGCTCACGCACCGCACAGCTTCCGCGTCGCGGCACGCGCCACTTCACTTGTGCTAATAGACTCGGGTTATAGGTAACACCGCGAAGTAGACGGAAAAAGTATGTGACGAGGGTGACATTCCGACGTACTGCTAGCATTCTGTAGTCTACCATTCCTACAATGTAAAGGGTTGGGTTGGATAATAATAATAAAGTTTCTTAAATAAGTATCGAACGAAAGTTTTCTGTACTCTTTCTATCTTTTGTGTGTAACTGATTTGGTGCGGATTCAAACTACTGCATTAGTTTCAAGGTTACTACGAACATAAGAATTATATAATACTGTTAATGTTAATTTATTATGAAAACACTTGGTTTGCCTTAATCCTAAACTTTTACGTGTTTTACTGCATAATTTATTAATGTTATCATGGAACGTCAGGTGGCTGTCGAACCATGTTCCTAGGTTTTTAATGGTGGTTACTCGTGGTAATACATTATTGGCTACTGAATAATTTTCAAGTACAGGTGAGCGAGTGCGAGTGTATGACATAATAGCGCATTTATTTACATTGAGATTTAAGCTATTTTCAATACCCCAATTGAATACATTATTTAAATCAATTTGTAGCAGTTCGCAGTCAGCAGCTGAGTTGATGGTTAGAGCCAGTTTTACGTCATCCGCAAACATTAGGCACGTACTATGTTGAATAACAGAGGGTAGGTCTTTAATTAATATTAAAAACAACAAAGGACCCAAACAGCTTCCTTGTCCTATGCCCGAGTTGACGGTATATGTCGCAGATTTTGTGTTTTCAAATAAAACAAACTGTTGGCGGTTCTTTAAATAGTTTGAAAAGACATAAATGAGATTATCAGCAAAACCTATTTTAGCCATTTTGATAACACACACACAGAACATCGTTATCCACTTGATCAAAGGCTTTTTGAAAATCGAGATATGCTACATCGACCTGTTTTTTGGCATCTATTTTGTTAGTCAGTAACGTTGTAATGTTTAATAAATTAGAGGAAGTGGAACGGTCGGGTAAAAACCCATGTTGATGATCGCAAAACCAGTTTTGTAATTGTGTATAGATTAAATTGTACAGTATGGATTCCATTATTTTCCCAAAAACAGATAATACTGCTACTGCACGTTAGTTTTTTATTTCAGACTGTTGTTATTATTAGTTCAATACAACGTACTATAATCTTCTAATCTTAGAAATAGATCTTTTTTAAATTGAATTGGTTGTACTTCAGGTAGGTCCCCTTTAAATTTGAAGAAAATATTCATCCTTAATGGGTGGAAAATTAAGGGATGAAGCATACAGTTTATTACAATTGTTCATGATTTAGGCGCACTGAAGTTGTTGATTCATTATCGATGAGACTCGAAATTGCGGCATAGCAATACTACTCAGATGATTTAATATTACAAAACTTACATAGGTCTTTATTTTAGATTAAGTTCCTTAACAGTAGATAATGCACATTTTAAAGTTTTTATATTACTGTATATGCAAAAAGAACACACAGTAAAAAAATTAAATACCAAATGCCTCAATTTTTTTTTTTTTTTTTTTTTTAAAAGACAACTCCCCGCATTAGGAATTACTCCTGTGTCGCGGGGGACTTTACAAACATACAAACAACGGACACAAAGAACACCCAGACTCAGGTGGGAATCGAACCCAAGACCTCTGGCTCAGCAGTCAGGGTCACTAACCACTAGACCAACAGGCCAGTCTCAATGATATGTGGCACTTTTCTCAAATCCGTAAATTTAAAGAAAAGATTAAATTTGTTACCTAAAATAATTGGTGTACTTAATATGGTACATTCAAAATATAATAAATGAGTTTGTTTATTATTCGAACAAACTAAAATAGTTCTTGGTGGAGAATGTTGGTAAATAGTTTCAAACTCCACGTTACAATGTAACAGAAATAATGTCAAAACGTTGTGAGCCATGTCATAATAACATAAATAGTACTTTAAACTATTTTACTATTTGAATAGTAATACATTTTTTACAATATACGGTACATACATTTCTGCCAAAACGTAAAACTGTACGAACATAACGAACGATTGAAATTATTTGTAGCTTTTTTTTTAACTTGTAGACCTGGGAGCTTTAGTTTGCAGGGGAGATGGGAACAAATATGCTGTTATGTAGATATGTTTTTATTTGTTACAGGTACACAGCAGGAGTAGCATCGCATAAAGTTTTATGATAAGGACCATAACATAAAATGAATATTATAACGTTGAAGTTGGATGTTTATGTGCATATAAACGTGTTATTGGTTACGAATATCTTGAGGCAAAATCGTTCTTGAGATCGACTACTGATCTGCGTGGAAGTTTTTGAATTCTCATACAGTAACATAATAATGTTTCTTGGTGTACCCCAAGGTACTTTTCTAGGTCCTTTATTTTGTAAATGTGTTTCTATTGTAAATGTATTAATGTAAATTCGTATAAGTATCTAACAAAAATGCCCTATAAAATAAAGCCAATGAGAAGCAAACTTCAATTATAATAGTTTCAAAAGACATTATCAGCTTCGTTTACCATAGAAGTGGAAGTTTAGTGCGTACTTAAGTGTTTGGTGGTAAAAAGGTTTTGTAGCAGTTTTCAATATGCAGACTAACGTACAGATTGATACAAAAGCGCTGCGGCATTCACCGGAGCACGGTAAAGGTGGGAAAGGAGGATCGAGGTTTACTGCTGAGGTAAGTGAAACTATTATTATGGTCATTTCTGTATATCTTATTGTTAATATTACAGGACTGTAAAGTATCTGCAATAACCGTTTTCTTTAACTATTAGTTAAATATGAGGCTTTTTTGACATTCAAGTGCAGAAGCTCAATAGAATAGAATATTATTAGGAGTATACGTAGCTACAGGCTGACAATCTAACCTGCAAATCGTCTAAACATATTATCTCGGCGATTTTAACAAAACCTCTATATCGGAGTAGGTGCTAGAGGTCCTCCTAGAGAGCAATCTGTTACATATTATTATAAAAAAAATCTGAAGTATAATGTGCCTTTTGTGAAATAGTTAATTAAATTCTACTTTGAATAAATTAAAATTTAGTAACTTTTAAACATTCGCGTTACATGACCACGACCAGTGCAATCTGGTCGAAACGTCAGGCAATTCAGAAGTATGTAGGTATGATCGTGTTAATTCCCGTTTAAATACATAATTATATTAAAATTTAAGTTTTGAAGAAAACGCTGTACTTTAAAAAATGTGCGTGGTCGTTCAAAATGTGCGTGGTCGTTCAAAATGTGCGTGGTCGTTCAAAATGTGCGTGGTCGTTCAAAATGTGCGTGGTCGTTCAAAATGTGCGTGGTCGTTCAAAATGTGCATGGTCGTTCAAAATGTGCGTGGTCGTTCAAAATACGTATATTTTATATTATACAGGTGTTACAGAAACGTGTAGCCATACTTTGGGCCGCGTATTATATTAGACCCCGTAAATAAAGTCATGTGTTGACAATTTCGTGATTTTTAATACAGAAAACTGACAGTTTTTTTAAACCAACTAATTAAACCTAAAAGTTGACCGATAAAGCTAATATTTCGTAACTGGTTAACATGAATGAAACTATGGCTATTTAATACCAAGGATGTCGGTGGAATGTCCAGGTGTTTCAGAAATGGTCTGCATTAAAAAAAATTGTTTAAAAAAATCTGTCAGTCGTAGGACTGCACGTAAGAAGTGAAAACACATAAAGACATATATACCTATACATCATATTATGCTAAACCAGAGGTCTTGGGTTCGATTCCCACCCAGGACAAATAATTGTGTGATGAGCATGATCATTTGTTCTGTGTCTGTTATTTATCTATCATATGTATGTATTTAGAAATATATAAGTATGTTTATCAGCAGTCTGTTTACCATAGTACAGGCTCTGCCTAGTTTGGGATCAGACGGCTGTGTGTGAGATGTGTGAAGTGAAGTTTTTAAATACACACACATATCACGCGAGTTCAGTGCTTTATCTGCATACCAAAAGTTGCCAACGTGCCTAAAGAAGGTTTCACTTCAAAAACAAAATCATTAATATTGACATGAACATTCTAAATTTAGAAACATGTACATATAAAGTAGAAGAAGCTATGAGTATTTCCGACGAAAAAAATAATTCAAGATATTTTTTTTTTTATTCCATTCTGCTTTCTGTAACATTCCGTATATTGTGTGAATAGTTTACGTTTCTCTGTTGAATTATAGCCTATTATAACTTAAGATTGCGTGCCTCCTAGCTATGGAAATATTTTTATCGCAAAGAGCATCTGTACGTACAAACAGAGTTTTAATTCCATTCCTTACTTCACGTTTGCTACAAAAGTTTTTGCATAATTACTTCAATAACATTAAAACGTTTATAAGGATTCCATTGCAATTTGTAGTAACGTATTTGTAATTTTCTTTTACGATGGAAAATATTTTTACTGGATATAACAATATTTTCATTTAGGTCATACAGTTCGTGTTGTATGGTCAACGATATGACTCCGTTGTGTGAAACCCAACAACAATTGACGTTTCATGGTTAAATTTTATTTCGTTAAGATCGTGAGTGTAGGTGCTTCGAACGATTTCTCTGTTAGGCTTAGGTGAATAAGAGTGGGCTGAGGAAAAAAGTCCATAGTGGTGTGCTAACTTCATTTTCCTGAAGGGAAAAGTAACAAACATTTTAGGTCATAGGTTGTGGTCAAGTGTGGATCACAAAGGTGTCAAAGGTATTTATTTACCTTAATTACGAATATAATAATTTAATATTTAGGTAGGTACCTGTCGAGTTGAGCCAAAACATTGTACTTCATAATTATACGACTAACTCCTGCTAAGATTCAAAATGACGTTTTACAAAACCTCTGTTTTTCAGTAGTATCGAATACCGCAAAACGGTTCAGATCCCACATCAATTTATTTTATTAAATTGTCCGTCTCTCAGTTCAGTGAGTCAATTACTTATTGCCCTGGCGACGATTTAATTAAATTCTGTATATTGCGATTTACATACTTTTATTTAAATTTTACTAGCTGAAGATTTTATAGCTAGCACACTAGTTATAGTTATATCTAAGATCTAAGATAGATAAAACTTTATTTGTACACCATTGTTACAGTAGAGGTATTGTACATACACATGTACTCGTACGAAGGCAGCGTTATTGTAAAATTAAATCTCTTCCAGGCAACCTTATTCAATTAATATTATAATTATTTTTAAAGGACGAACTTGCCAAATGAAGAATTATTTATTACTAATCCATAACTTACATTATTTTTAGTTTCAAAAATAACAAAGTTTCGAGGTGAGTCTGACTATTGTTGTCTGCTGGCAAGTTTCCAGACTCCGTACTGCTACTAAAATGCAAACCTCGGTAATGGAATCCAACATCTCACGACCATACGCAATACGCATATGTATGCGTAAACTTAACTAGTCTTTTTCGATTAGTAATAGAACCAAAGGTCATTTCAATACCTACTTAGACTCCACTCTTCTGTTGTTACTCTATTTGTCGCTTCGTATTTTCTTTAAAATAATTTCTAATAACAAAAGAGTCTCTATGTTTGTCTTTCTGCGTTAAGCGGCGACTCACAATTATTTAGGTATTTAAAGAAACACGACGCGTCTATTTGCCTAAGTAAGTGTTTACGGATTATTTTTTTGTTTGTATGTGTGGCGTGGTGTGGCCGTCTCAAAATTATTTAGGTATCTATATTAGTGTAGGAGTTTAGTTAAGCCAACAAGTTTATTTTTCGCTTTTCTGTTCCTTTCTTCTTTGGTCGGTTTAATTTTTTGTTAAAAAGTTTTTATTTTTTAGTTTTTGCTGCTAAAATATAACTATAATTATTATCAGATATTCAACAATCTTTTATTAGGTTAAAAGCTTTAATTAAGATTAATTAAAAATAACAAACACGAAATAGATGCTGTAAATCGTTGAGGAGTTCTCTCGACTGGATTCCGCATATATTATGAAATCAACTGCAGTTCTCCGTCATGTTGTCATTAAAACTACACATGTGTGCTAAGTTACTTCATAATCGGTTCACAGGTGTAACGTCAATGGGTGAACAATCATTCGTCATTTGATATGGTTGAGCTGGCTGGCGTAATTTTTTAATTTTTTTTATATTATAGGGGGCAAACGAGCAGACGGGTCACGTAATGCTCGTGAACGCGTGCCATTGGTCGGAGCTGGCCATATTCGGACTGCTATTACTTGAGTATAGTAGAATTTTTGATCGATTATTTATAATAATAATAATAATGACGTATGACGAATAACGAACGGAAATATATCGTGAATGATGGTACGGTGGACATCTGTCGGGCATGCCACCGTCCCGGTGAATCTATCAGGCATATTATTTCTGGTTGTTCTCGTCTTGCCAACGGTGAATATTTGCACAGACACAACCAAGTGGCCAGGATTGTACATCAACAACTTGCCCTTAGATACAATCTTGTGCATTCAGAGGTGCCATATTACAGGTATGTGCCCGACCCAGTTCTCGAAAACGGTCGTGTCACGTTGTATTGGGATTGATCTATCATCACTGACAGAACTATTGTTGCCAATAAACCTTTGTGGTGATAGATTGATTAGAGCGCCGCGCAATGATTGTCGATATTGCTGTTCCTCATGACGACAACCTCATGACCGCAACCAAGAAAAACAAATCAAATATTTGGATTTGTCTCACGAGATTGTCGATATGTGGAATATCGATTCGGCGATCATTGTTCCGATTGTCATATCTGGATTGATAGCCAAAAGGCTCGATCAACACCTTAAGAGGCTCGCGTTAGACAGCTGGATCAAGGGACTGATGCAGAAGGCAGTTCTCCTCGACACGGCCCGTATAGTGAGGAGGTTCCTGTCTTTGGAGCCCTAACCGCGGTGTCTTGTTTCCTGTACCCGATGTCGGTGGTATACTATTTTTAATATTTTTAAATATATATTTTGTTTTATAGGTACGTATTTCAAAATGTAATTAATAAGTTTTATGTTGAATAAAGAGAAATAATAATCTCACACACGGCCGTCTGATGCCAAACTAGACAGAGCTTGTACTATGGTAACCACACTGATGATAAACATACTTATATGCTAAATACATACATATTACAGATAAATTACACCCAGACACAGAACAAATGATCATGATCATCACACAACTATTTGTCCTGGGTGGGAATCGAACCCACGACCTCTGGCTTAGCAATCACGGTCACTAACCACTTGAACAACAGGCCAGTCATATATATATTTTAGATTACAGTCCTCATATTTAATTTGCTCTTATAAGCAATGTAACAAGTAACTTGTAAAAAAATATGTTCAGAAGGAATGTCCTAGGGGTTTCTTACCTGTTCTTCTTCATGAGATCTATATATTGGAACAGGCAACTAGCTTCACGACCGACTTACACTGACTGACAATAAAAAAATAGCAATTGGTTTAATTAAAAAAATGATTTTGATTTTATTAGATTTTTTTAACGTAATTGGGCTAGGTTAAGCTTGTTATCGAGTTGTTACACAAAAGTTGTACATAAAGCCGAAGAGTTTTTTGTTTAATTGTTTTTCGTTTAAACGCGCTCATCTCTGAAACCACCAGTCGGATTCGTATAATTCTTTTTGTATTGGATAAAGTATTTATTGAGGAAGGTTATAGGCTCTGTAACATCACGCTAAGGCTCTTAGGAGCGGAGCAGTGACCATAAACGTGAGTGAAATCGCGGGAAACGTATTGTAATATATAGGGTGAGATTTAATTTGGACCATTTATTGGTTACCCTCATAAATAACCCTTTGGATGTAATAATTTGAAGGGATCCCGTAAGGGATTGGACTGACATATCGAAATGTTATTTTATTATATACTCGTATATGTATGTGGTTCACTACGACATTCAATTGTCATGATAGGTATTTATGTGATATCGGGTAGTCTGTAAGCTATGACGTCATAGAACAGGTTTAAGAGGATATTAGCAGAAGCATACTTTAAACCGTTCTTGAGAAAGTACATTACTATAAAATCGCATCATACATGACAAACTTATAATTTAAAGTTATTTCACTTCAAATGTGCTGGTAATTTGACAATCTGGCATTAAGATCAAAATTCAAATGGATTAAATCGAGAAATGATACCACTCAAATGTTTGAAAATTATTTTAAATATTATTTGAAAATTAGCTTATTTTTTAAATACAATTAACAACGATTCTTGAAATATGCTTATTGCGTATGTATTTCAATATAACAAAAGTACCTGTAGCGCGATTTAGCCAAACCTATCAACACATTCGGTGAATTAAAAAAAATATTTTGACAATTGTATCATTAAACAGAATGGTTTTCGCATTCTGTGATAGATGTATTCTTTTCTATATTTTGTCGTTAAAAGAAACAAGGGTTTTTTTTTCTGAAGTGCTTCAGATGAGAAACAGTCGGATATCAAATTAATTCTCAAAGCGATTAATTATTGTTTCAAGGTTCCATTAGAGCACCATAACAATGAAATTGATGAGTCGTTTATTTGTTTTCATTTGATTTTGTTGATATCACTATGAAGTACGCACTAATTTGTTTCGTAATGGGAATCTGTCTCACTGCGTAAATATAAGCGACTTCGATGAAAGAATTATTGGTTGTCGGAATAAAAACTATTTATTTGTTGGTTGTTGTCTTGTTGGTATTTGTTTGGAAAGCCTTAACTACTAAACCGATCGTCATGAATATCGCATACACGTTGTCAGGGATACAGAAAAGGATATAAAGTATCTTTCAACCCGAAAAAGAAGTGTTCGTGAGGGATAGAAACATTTTACGCGAGTGAAGCTGCGGGCAAAAGTCAGTTTATAATAATCAAGGGTGATAAAAATAGGGTTATAGAGAGAGAAAAAGGTCACGTTCTGTGATGTATTTATATCAATAATTAAAGCATAATATACCTTTATTAGGATAATAGGAAATTTAACTTCGCTATTATACATAGGTACATAGAACGTCTTACATTGTGCGTTGAAATGTTTCCATGAAATCGTATTAGTTAACCATCAAGTAGCGTTGATAAATTCACAGACAGGAGATATTAATATAACGCAAACAGCATTATTTCTTCTTATGAATCATAAAGTAAAACTTAATAGCTGCTCGCGATCAACGAGCCTTCGCCCAGTTCGTTACTAACTTGTTTGTGTTGGCAAATTGAAGTTGTTCTGGTGTCATTCAGTTCCATTCCAACACTCAACACAGTTTCTACTCCATTATATTACTTGTTCCGTGCTTTAATTTTATCAAATACCTTGCTAACAAAGTATTAAGTTCGAAATGAACTGCGAATATAACTTATGTCAGCTTCTCCTTAACTCTTTGCTAAATGTTTGCTACCATTAAACTGAAAAGTTTATAAACAAGAGTGGTTTTAGTTGGCTCGAGGCTGACGTACCCACACTTCAATGTTTCACAGTCAGACGTAGTAAAGTGGAGATTTTAAACTCATTTATGCAGTTTTTATAATGTGCAATCTAACGAATGAAATAGTTTTTCCTTCCTGAGACCAAGAGTCTACTGTGTAATAGAAATACCTAGCTTACCTTCCAGCCAGGCCGGTTTCCGCATCACTGAATTTACGGTGTATTCGCCGATAAAAACCACATCAAGTAAAATACACCGGTCGAAAAAATGCCAATAAACTTTTATTTTATGTCGTAAAGTAATGAAACCTGCAGACCGCCTGAGGGTGAATATACAGTATAAGTTTATACCGTTTTTTCTCCATTTATTTTTATAAAATAATATTATTGTTAGTGTTGAACTTCGAGCTTGTAAACTGATCCGCTAGCTTTTACCTTTACCAAAATTTGCCGGAGTCCGTGTTCCTCAAAACCTTAAGCAGTAACTACATAATAATCTGTGCCTTAAGTCTCTATAGAATACTATAGGTATCTTTTAGATAGCGTGCAGCTTAAGTAGTGCATACATCTGATAACAAGTCGTATCTACCTTCAAAATATCCTTAATGCCCTCGTTCGAGGTACGATTTGCGAAGAGAGGAGTCGGTAATGGCTTCCGATGGAAAATAATATTCGTATTTTGATTTGTTCTCACTCTTTCACGCCATAAATACATTATTTGGAATAGCGTTTTGCTCAAAAAAGTCTTGAAACTTATACTAATTTAGATAAGAAGTTAGAAGTCATATTTTATTCATTTTATTTTTTAATTTTTTTCTTGCGATCCAGTGGTTGCGGGTTCAAACCCAGTACACTACCGACGTGAACCCACTCCTAACACAAGCATTTAGCGTAGCTGGAGGGGTTAACAAGAATAATAGTAATGTGTGACCCACGTTGCTAGTATTCTTAAAGAAAATAATACGAGAATTGTGATATTTATTATTGGGAAGCCAAAACTGAACTTCTTATTTTATTGTGTTTAATTTAAATTATAACAAATATTATGTAAAATGCTGTATTATTTATGAAGTAGCCTTAAAAGCAATCGTTTGTATTAACTATTTATAAGTTTATGTTAATATTCTAGGGATAAACTATACTCTAGTCATCTTTGAGAGCCGACATGACTCAAGACAAGATTATTAATAATTTTTTTTATATTTTAATAATTTATATGTACATACGTAATTATGTATTTACATTAATAGTTCCACCCATCAATCACTGAACTATTTCTAATAACCTTTTCTTTTCATTGCTGCAAATTGTAAAAAGAAATGGATAGTTGACAGCTTTAACGTTTATGGCAACGTGCAACGTTAATAACCAGAGTTTCTGCCTTTAACATGACACATACATGAAGGTGTATCGCTGTACCGATGCCTATAATTTCTATATATCTAAGTTATCTTTGCGGTCTTCACTTCACCCCGAAATTTAGCCCAGAATTCTGCCATAGCACAGAACTGCAGGATTCTGACACAAGATACCCCAGCCCACTGAAGTCTGTGGCATACGCTGGTGTTTACTAACCGAAGGATCTGGATATCATTTATATCATCTCTAAAAACGGGCCCAAATTAATTTGTGGCTTTAAGTTCAACAGTTTGGAGTGACGTGAAGAGCAGTTATTGTTTTATGGTTTAATACATTTTGGTATTTTTAACGATACGTTCTTTGTTGCGGATAAAAGTATGCTATGCTATTACATGAAATGTTTAATGAGTTTGTTTGTTCGTGATCGTCGCCTCAGTGCGAGTCATTTTTTTGGCAGTCGGCCCTTTACTGTCTTTATTTCGTTAAGAAATTCGTTTCTGTGCGTTTAAGTTTTAAGATTTTTTTTTCAGGAAACATGTTCTTAAATATTATTTTAATTACAATTACAGATTTCGCATCAGATTAGAAATCTGGTGCGAAAACACTCGAGTCCGCGACATTTTAATTTTCTCTTGTTCTTTTGAAATAGCAAAGAGCGTTGTTAGGCGGCACAACTTGCCCACTATGCACGCAAATAACCCATTGTTATGGAGCGAGTGGTGCTTAAAGTATCTGCTTAAGTCATAGAATAACTTTTGTTTTAATTTTGAATAAGCTGGTTGAAATTCCATTGGCATGAGCAATTGAATGGAAACGTAAAGTGAGATGTGCTTTAATTTTGCTGATGAATGTAATTTCAACGGACAAAATGCAAAAGGCATAGGACCACTTATTATGGTGAGGTTTGAAAGAGACGTGCATCCAGCAGCGGATCGCCAAAAGTATTTATTACATATCACTGAGGAAAAGTTACTAAGATTGATAAATTTTGAATAAACAATAACCAAACTCACCAAACCCCTGTGGATGACAAGCATTGACTTTACAAACGAAACGTTTATTAAACCTTTACCTTAACTATTATGAACTAAACTGAGCCCAATGAGCGTAATTAACTATGAGTTTACAAGAATATTAACTGTTTTATGCTCCGTGCCATTGATGCTCATCATCGTGATCATCTTCTCAATCTCATCAAGCCTGTCCTAAATACTTTCGACGATTGTACTTACATTACTAATGACATAGATACACTCCAAATAATGTGTAAGTGGGTTACACCGTAATGATACACAGATCAAGTGGACCCTAAAAAAAGTACGTGAAGCAACAAACAAACATGAAATGTTTGTTTAACAGTTACGCCATCTCTTGGCGTGAGTGAGCATCGTAACTTAAAGATAAAAACATGAAGTGCTGCTTGCTACCAATCATATCATATTAAATTTATTATATAAATTAATTATTTCTCTTGTTCTTCATCTGCCTTTCTGTCTGTAATCACTTTATATAACTTTGGAATTGTTTTTAAACTTCGGGCGATAAATGAAATACGGTAATCCTTTTTGGATACTTTGTGAAAGTTATTGAGTTGTCAAGTTCAAACTTTGAGCTCGGCTGTAATAAATTATTAATCCCGCCAATTTATGTAACTATTGGCAATTGTAGATAGCGAAAATACATGCCAAATGATTAGCCAAGTTCATAAATTATTGTAGTTAAGCGTATTTCATAATAAAGAGTTTAAAGTTTAACCCTGTACTTGATAGATTGCGCTGTACTAATGGGACAAATCACTCTACTAAGATTCTTCGACCCGAGTATCAAGTTTTTTGGTTGTGTTGAAATATACGGTTGTGAACGGCGTTATTTGTTTCAATTATTTGAATTTCTTTCCTACATAACGTTTCTACGTTTAGCACAAAGTGTACCTATCCTCTAAATTGTAATCATCCGACTGAGGAAGTATCTCCACATTATAGGAGATACTGGTAAGTAAATATTAAGAAGACTACTTGTATTACAACTAGTGACTTTTTTTACAGCTAAATGACTCAGTAAAATAAAGTAACTTACTAATTTCGTACTACGTAATATTTAACGTCCTATTACGTAAAATACGTCATTGGTATTGGTATATGCCATATAGGGCCCTGTTTTTGCACTTAGACTCATAGTCGGTCCAGTATGCGTTCAGATACCGCTGGTTACTTGAGTCAGCCTAGCTCTTTCTAGAAGCATAAAAGCCTCCTATAACAAGTTAACTTAAGATATAAACAGCTTGATTAAGAACGGAATATAATTGTAATGAAGTATCTGAATATTTTGTTAATTATATACATACGTGCACCACGGTGTGCACTATGTAGCTTGGCACCGACTTCAATCAGACCAGTATGTACCTGGTGCCTTTTTAATGTTACCAAGTATTTTAAAAGTGTCACATGTTTGTAGTATTTTTAATAAAGTTTGAAAACAATTTTTTTTTTATTTTTCAGTGACCTTTCTTAGTGCTTTTTGAAGTTGGTTTAACTTTCTTTAACGTGTTTATTTTTTCATTTTTAGTATAAGGTACGTACGTGCTGAGTAGATACGGTATATAGAACATTATTTACTGTTATGTAAATTAATGAACTGCAGTTCGTTAGATTATTTCAATGTTAGTTTAATAAGCCGAATACATAATATATTAGCCGGATATTAAAATAAGGTGATTAGGTTTTTAGTTCATCTAGGAACTTGCTGCACTTAATTGAATAAGTTATAAGAACATACAAGCAGCCAAACGTAGAGCCTCTTCCTGTTTCTAAGTCAGTTAATAACATTAACGTTCAGCACTTTACACATCAATATTGCTTAATTTGAAAAAAAAACACCAAACATACTGTCCTTAATTTTTGAAGGTTTCCCTCGTTTTTCCTATAAATACCATCATCAGATCCAGACTTGGTGACAATAGAACCACCTTGGGAGCATACCTTTTCAAACAAAACAAGAATTTTTGAAATTGGTTCATAGATGACGGAAATATCGGTGAAAAAACAATACATACCTCCTCCTTTTTTTGAAGTAGGTTAAGAACTTAGTAGTTTCAATTTTTTACAAAGGAATATTTATTCCTTCCTAATTTATTTTGCTTCTATTCCTAATATTTGTTTCATATTAAAAGAGTCTTTTGCCTAAGCTTTCGATTGTGGCGTGGCGATAGAGCGTTTGATGTCGCATCAGAGATCCCCGGTTCGATTCCCGCTAAGTGTATGTGTTTGTATGGATCAATATATATTGTCAGTCATGTAATGGTTATATAATTATGGTTATATATAACCATTTTTTTAAGTGTTTTTCTTTAATAATAATTAATAATTGAATGAAAATATAATGTGAATAATGTGAGCATGTAATTTAAAATGTTCATGAATGTAATGTAATCGTGTAATTTTAAATAATTATGTCTATTTGTAAGTTTCTACACAATATTGTATTGTTATGAAATAAATAAATTTAAAAAAAATATATATATATAATCAGGCATGTTACGATTGTACTAACCTATGTATTTCTACCTGTAACAAACAGTGAATAAATTGATTAATTGATTAATATACGCATTGGTCTGGTGTTTTCTTTTTCTATACATTTGTAGGTATTTACAAAACACTGTAGGTACTTTAGCGTATTGATGCGTATACTAGAACCCATAGGACAAGATAGGTTTAATTGTGTGTGTAATATATGGCATAATAACAGATAGTATAATATCACTTGAAATAACGTTTACATCACATCATGTATCTAATGTTCAAATGCTATAAAAACCAATGACCTAATTTCATAATATGATCTAATGTTATATTTCATTTAACCTTCATTCGCTCTAAAATTTAGTACTTAACGTCCATTTTATATAATTTTCAATTCGTAAATAATGTTCTTTTTATATAACGTTAATTTGACCTAATTTAGATATTTCATAATTTTCAGCCAAAATTCTGTATAATAAGTAAATATCAGTAAACATCATCAAATCAAATCAAATCAAAACCATTTATTTCAATTGAACCAATAATAGGTATTTTTTAATTGTCAGGAGTAGGCGTCAGTCAAACTAAGTCAGTTGTGAAGCTTTGTTTGTTGCTGTTGAAGTTGTCTGTTCCAATACGCAGATCCTATGGAGAAGAACAGGCAAGAAACTCCAATAAAGCTCATACTATTGTAACACCATCTAACCCAAATTATTCACCAACAATAGAGGGGATCTGGCGCCGCACACGCTCGCCTTCGCGCGTTGATGGTCACTGTTCTAATCTAACCTAACCCAATTTATTTAATTACAGTAGATGGTGTTTGACGTTTCTAAATTATATAAACCATTACTTGTACATTTCGAACATTAAAGTAACTGAATATTATACTAAATGAATATTAGTTCAAATGTGCATTACAGAAAATGTTAATAAAAAAACCATAAACCATATAAAATAAGGTAAAATGAATTATATAATTTGATCGTTATATTAAAAAAAAGTTTATTAAATGAAATAATCATCAGGTCTTTTGTTATTATTTTAAACGTTACACACCCGCTCAATGTAGGTCTAGTCTAGATAGTGCTGTGTGATACAGCAGAGCATTATGGTATCAAAATATTACTATGTTTTCTTTTAATTGTGCTAAAGCAGCATACAGCATTTGTTAATTCTCCCTATATAGTACATAAATTTATACTTTCTTCTGTCTATTCTAGAAATAACTCTTATTAATAGTATTTTATAATAATATTTATCTAGAGAATAGGACAAACATTTGTGTACTTAGTACAACTGAACACTGTAAAAATACTGAGAATATATTTGAGAAACAAAACTACGAAAGCCAGAAGGGTTCTTGAACTACACTTAGTTGTGCTACTCCTCACTAGAGGGTAGTGTATTCAATAAGTTCTTTCAAGCCAGCCTTATCAATTTACGTTTTCATGTTGGTATTTTAATACTACTACCATGTCATAGATGGCGCTGTAGTAAATAAAAATGAATGGTTCTCGGAATAACTTAGAATTTTACACTTACTCTTACGGTACAATAATTAATTTACTAATACACATTTTGAAATACTATTAACTGATATTAAAATATTTAACTTACTCACACGTGTATATTCAAAATAAAAGTAAAGAAAAAGAGACACTGATTAGGCGTGGTTTATATTGAAATCTTTCTTTAGAGTTTTATTACAATTATTATTTATGTTCGAACGAAGTTTGAACATGGACCTATAAAAAAGAATACCCTGTTTAAAAAAGTATGTTCAATGGCACTCCTTACATAGGTACCTACTGTTAGACTTAACCTACTCCGATATGAAATACGAAATAAGTTGTAGCTTTCATATTGGCAAACTACCATAAATATTGTGGTAACTTTCTATTATCTGACATAATAATGATAAGCTTCTGTATCATAGAAAAAGTAGTGAGATTTTGACAGACTTTGAATAAGACGGATGGACGAAGATGGATGAGGAGAAATTTTCTGCTGATAAACTCTTTCATGTTTAAAAATTAGAATTAAAACGCATTTATAGTTTATACATTTTGTGGGACTAAATATGAGCTACTTAAGTTAGGTAAGAGTTAGGTTTATCATGTTCGTGCCTTCTGCATTATCTTTCACTGCAGTTTTACTCATAAAGTGTTTGTATAGCGTTATAGATAATCTTATATCACTCAAGATACTTGAACTTATCTTATCCTCGGAAGCGCTCGAGTCCTCACTCCTCTTGGTTTGACCTCGCTATACTTGGAGGGTGAGGGCACGAATATTTATATCATAATTTTCATTTGGGTCGTATCTATACAGGATGTAACAGAAAGTTGTGGTCATATCTTAGGACCGTTATGTTTAATTGATAAATAGTCGAGTTAATTTATAATAAAATATATAGAATAATTAACTTTGTTTAAACTATCGCCGACTTCAGCGGGTCTAAATTATGATAAATTGTAACAAGCTGTTTTCTTCATCCCCTAAATTTCCACCCTTAGAAGTGGAATGTTTTCTTTAAATTTAAATGACCAAACTTTAATATAACCAAAATTGAGTACAACTGATTCAATAATATTTATAATTATTGAAATCGGTTTGCAAATGGCGAAGAAAAAGCGTAAAACAGTTGAAAGCTTAGTCCTTTTTGAAGTTTGTTAAAAATAATTACAACTTTGCAACTTAAATGTGTTTCCTTCGTAACATTTTCATACAACGCACTATCCATTTTTATGTCAAAATTGGTATGTTCTGTATGGTCCTTTATTTAATAATCACTACAAACGGTTCACCCTTATTCAGTAAAACTTGTAAATAAATATCTGTTGAATAGAACTTGAGCGATACGTACTTGCAGACTCTGAAATTAGAGCAGAAAAGTAGAAACAGGCAAAGATCTTAAACGCTGAACCAGCCTTTTTTACAATAAAAAAAAGGAGTGATATGTTTTCGGGGTTCCTGTAGATTTCGCACTTGTGATTCTTGAGTTCCAGGTGTCCATGGGCGACGGTAGTTACTTACCATCACGTGACCCGTCTGCTCGTCGGCCCCCTATAACATAAAAAAAAAGATAGATATGTATGTATGTGAGTTCCTTTATTTATTCCCCTATAACTTCTAAATACCTAAACAGATTTGGATATGTGTGGTATTTTTAACATCCTAACATAATCCCGAGTGACACAGGCTATTATTATTAAAAAATCCAGGCTGAGGCAGGTAAGAAAAATCTTAAATTATGTTTTGTTAGAGTAGTCGTGTTTTTTTTTATTAGTAACTTGTTATTTATTTCTGTAGTAGAAAACTACTAATAACTATTTAATAAAATATGTTACAGCTTTATGATTTATACAGCCAGATATGTAAAAAAAATTACAAATTAATTTTTTAAGAGATATTATGCAGACATTACAAAGATATGAATATATACGTATAGTAATAAACTACAAATTCTTATTCTAACATATCTGATACGTAAGGATATAACAAATTTATTAGCCCTTTCGTAAAATATAAACTTCTGCAATATCTACAGGCACTGCGGAGCCGGACACAAGGACTGGGCTGAGGTCACACGACAATACATACAAACAACTAACTGTATATTGCGACACTTAGGCTGACCACAGACAAACGGCTAATACGACTATGTCGCTTAATATAAGGGCATTACACATTTTAAAATAATTAAACATTTATTACGTAAAGAGCTAGTTCCGTTCCTGAGTCTCAATGTTTGCACTTACAGTAGTAGTCGATACAAAGAGGAACAAACACGTTATATGACAGTACCAAACTATAATGCACCTCAATTATGATAATGAGAATTTCAATTTATTTATTTTCATTTCATTTTTAAACCTTACTGTAGGATTCAGTAAACTCCTCCACCCGGTCATCGTCGAGTAGGCAGAGCACCAGGGGGGGTTCGGATGTCTTAATAAAAGTTGTTCCCGGATCCCTCATATTTCAGGCGCAGTATGGCACACCGTGACAGTCATTTCCGAAAAAAAAAAGGATTCAGTAAACTCAAGAGTCACTAGTGCTTTGCCGGCCTTTAAGGTGGAACTCAGGGAAAAGGGGTTAGGGTCTCTAATAACCTCACTCACTCAGCGAAATACAATGCGAACATTGCTTACTGTAAGGCCGTAAATTTTGATCCCCCCTAAAACACTAGCTTTCTTCATTCTCCTTTCTAAGGACAACATAATCATTGGTAATATACATATATTAGTAAACAAATTCAATTTGTTGTACAGCAAACAACAGCTTAGATAATAATGTGGTATCACTGCCAGTGACCATAGGGGAAAACACTAAACACCAAAAAATATTTATAAAATCATGATAACTATTTTAATTATAGTAGAAAAAATTATTTATTTAGTTTTAAAGTACCTGTTATTGTTAACAACATATCTAACAAGTAATTTTTTTTGTAACTTAATAAATAAATGCGTAAATAGAACTAATGGTATTATTTTTATGAGAAGTAGGTATATTTTTAGTCAGAAAAATGGAAATATATTAAATTTAAAATTAACTACCTAACCAATCATCATCTCCCGCGCCTTTTCTCAACTAAGTTGGGGTCGGAATTCAGTCTAACTGCAATACGGCCGAACTTCGATATTTTACGACTACCATCAGACCTCCACAACCCAAGTACTAGGCGATATCGAAGTTCTGTAATTAGACCAGGCTGTCGAACTTTTAGGGTTCCAACTACCCGTAACTACTACAGATGTTCGTATAGCAACTGGGACTGACGGCTTAACGTGCTCTCCGAGGGTTTCAATGTGTTAAGAATGGTAACCCATCGTAAGACTGACGGGCCAGGCTAGTATTACTTAACCTTGTAATTTGCTAACCTACTCGGTTACCACTTAGCTAGGCTAAGGTCGCTGCACCTGTGGAGGGATAACGGGAGCCCGCATACGGTGATTTTGGAAGAAATATCCAAGGACACACCGATTGTGATGGCCATAAACGACTGGATCCCTAAACGGTTCGTATTTGACAAAAAATATAGAATTCAATTACACGAGGACCAACGAATCGAGGGTCTAGACCCTCGAGAATTAAGGGTCTTCACTGACGGCTCCAAAACAAGGTATGGCACTGGCTCTGTTGTCTTCTCAGAGGACTTAAATATAAAAACAATAGCCACTCTAGGAACCCATAACACAGTATTCCAGGCCGAATGTATGGGTATTTCTATGGCTGCTGTAGCTGTCACTGCAAGGAAGGTAAAGGATCAGTCGATACGGATACTGTCCGATAGCATGGCAGTGTTACAAGCCCTCGACGACAATGTCATCAGTTCGGGCCTAATCTACGAGTGCTACCAGCGTCTTAATGAGGTATGTGGACTTAACAAAGTAACCCTCCAATGGATAAAGGGTCACAGCGGCTCTAGAGGCAACGACGCAGCAGACGAATTAGCAAGGAGGGCATCGGAGATGTGCAGCATGAGCCCAGAACCCATGGTGCCCCTACCCTTCGGGCAAATTCGGAAATTGGTAAGGATGCGCACTAGAGACCAACACAATTTCATATGGGCAAGCAATAAAGACTGCGGGCAGTCGAGGGCGGCACTTCCCGCCATAGGCAGCCAGCGAAACAGCAACCCATGTACTTCTGGACTGTAAGGGGGTGGCAGAATACCGGGCTAAGTACCTTGGCTCGCCAGGGTCACTCTCCGAGATCGTCGGTAACGTTAAGGGGTTACTGGGATACTCCTACGTCCTCACAGAAGGTTGCGACCGCGGTAAAACTACTGTCGCTACCGACCATGGAGCGTATGACGGCCGGTAGCGACAGATCCTCTCCGATGACTGCAATGAGGGCCCGACGCTGCACCACCCAACTGGGGCAAGCCGCCAGCGTGTGCTGAGCCGAGTCCTCTCACTGCAGTCGCAGTGGTGACAGGCGGGACTCAATTCCCTCCTAGCGACCGAGTGCGGGTACTTCCCGAAGCAGCCGTGCCCGGAAAGAACCTGCGTCAGTCGGAAGGAAAGGGTCCCGTGCTGCCGCACTGCGCACTCGACGATGACCTGCTGGAGCGCCTCCACGGCGGCAAAGCCAGCACGTGGAGCCTCCAGTCGGGACGACCAACAAGCCATCGTGGCTCGGCGAGCGGCTTCACGCCATTCATTTATCTCTTCGGGCGGGGGCCGACTGCCGCTTCCCGCCCGGAACTCAGCCGCCCGCCGATAAACTTCGGCGAGCACTTCCGCCTCCTAATCCCACGGGGGAGTCCCAGCCAACGCGCACGCCGCCTCCGTCGACACGGTGCGGTATCCGCGTATGGCTCTAACCGCCATAACCCTCTGAGGGCGCCAGAGGCGCGCCCTGTTCTGGGCGGTTAGAGCCTCCGCCCACACCGGTGCACCGTAGAGTGCCATTGACCGGACAACCCCCGTGTACAGCCGTCTCGTAGCAACGCTGGGTCCACCCAAGTTGGGCAAAAGTCGCCCAAGGGCGGACGCAGCGCCGACCAGCCTTGGAGCAAGCTGCTGAAAGTGCTCGTCAAAGCGCCACCTCCCGTCGAGGATCAGGCCCAGATATTTAATATGGGCCTGAACCGGTACGAGGACCGAGTTGACCACGATAGAGGCGCCAGGGGGTGGACCACGACGGGGCCCATGAAATAAAAGGGCCTCCGTCTTATCCAGGGCCACCCAGCCCGTGTAAACCTAACCTAACCTACCACTTATCTACGAGACCCGTACAAATTTCATTATATTTCTATAAATTTTAATAAAAGATTAGTCAAAACAGCAGTTTCGATATTAGTTTAAACTTTGTGAGCTACTAATACTATTGAAACAACCACCTTCGATGATTGTGAACATATTTTGGACCTTGAATACTATCGAATCTACCACTTTCGATAAAAATCTTAATTCATATGACACTTTAAATCATTGAATGTGAAATATCTAAATAAATAGGTACCTTAATAATAATAATCTGACTTAATTCAAATAAAAATATGGAAAAATATACGGTAATAACAGGCCTTACTTTTATAGTATTTCTAAGACTGATTAGTTGAAGTCAAAATGAAACTTTAAATTGCTCTCCTGTAAAATAAGCTATATGTAGTTTCGATACTGTCGTAGCGGCAGTCGAATATGCTGATATCAAACATGTTCCGATAAGTTAAATAAATTCCGATGATCCTTGTCCTATTTCAAAGTCGGTTTCAAAGAGCCGATAATGAAGTTAATAAACATTACTATGCCACATTCAAATGCCTTCAATACAAACAAAGAATGAATACGAGTGTCGCACGTTTGTAGTCAGTCTAAGTGCATATTGTAGTTGTTTGGTCGATACTTTAGTTCAGCAATAGAAGGACAGTAAGAGCATTCTGAGTTTTATAGACCATCCAGAGCTACATCCCATAGTTAATATTAAAAATAAATCATTTTAAAGCAGACGTTGTATTATAATATTTATGTTTATTGTCATTGAGATTTGTTGCTTTTAAAGATTATTTTATATATGAGTTTAGTGTAACGAGTATAAAAGGATTATTTTGGCAAGAAATTATTTACCATGTAAAACTTTAGTAATGATAACTCCAGTAGTAGTGAATAATGTCTTAGTCTCCGGACAAGATAAGCTTCAGTATATATGATTGAAGATAAGCACAACATTTAAGTAAAATACACCCGGGCGCAAAATAAGTCGGGTTATCTTCGATGAAATATACTAGTATATGATCAAAGCAGACTATAAAATATTCATATTTTTTGGTAGAAGTTCAAGTTTAACATCTTGAAGCATCGGTCAATCGTTTTGCCAATTCTTTATAGGGTATACAGGCGTTTGGATCTCATATCCTTAGCGTGTCTACACCAAAAGTTTTAAACATGTATTCACCTGCAAGGCTGTTTCATTTCATTGGTTTCGGGGATGCAGCAGAACCCTCAGATGGCACAGGGATGTAGACGCACATTTCCGCCTTCACCAAATACTTAACCACCATCCATACTATCTTCTAGTTCCTGTTTTCATCCCAGTGGTACCACTCCCCATATCTTACTGTTTTAGAATTTCCTTCTTCATTTCAGTTTCCTGCAAATTAACATATAAATGAGTTTCTTCATACAATGTTATTACACACGGACGTCTACAAAGCAATGTAAACAAAGTGACACAATGTTTTCAGTCTCATATCAAACATTGTCGATTCCACGAACAGACACGCCATCTAGATACGCTCGGACCTAATTGGTAAAATGACTTTGGTGTCAAAAGTATTAACTTCATTAGTTGTGCTCGAACGTTACAAAGTTCACCTGCCGGTGATACAAGCCTTTATGTAATATAATTTTTTTTAATGTCAATTGAATTCAAATAAATCGCGCTATGGATACTATACCCACGAGAATTTTTTGGGAGAGCCATCCTTCGGCAAGTATTGGCTGGCTCGATCGGAGACATACAACGGCATAACAGAAAACTGGCGTGAAGCAATGTTTACGTGTAACTACACTCACTCGGCGAAACCCAACGTACGTGTTTCGCCGAGTGTAGGTACAGGAGGCCTTAAACGCCGCTCCCCCACTGTCCCTTCCCCTCCAACTTCCAACTTAACAGCGGGAAACGCTCTTGTGACTCTAGATGCAGGTGTCCATGGACGGCGGTAGTACTTACCATTTGGTGATCCGTCTGCCCCTTTTCCCCCCTATCCTATCCCATAAAAAATAAGAAAAGGTTTTAGCTCCAATTTTAGCAACCACTAAGAGTTACGAATTACGATATAATAATTGAATGCCACCTCAAAAGTGAAAATTAGCACATTCGGTAAAAAGATATCGACAAACAAAGATACAAAAATAACAATTTATGTATTTTTTTTGCACATAACTCATTATTTAAATATTTAAAAAACTAAGTAGGTAGGCTCTCTTTATCCATAATCTCTTTTAATCAAGATAAAGTTAAATGACAAAAGTTTGTTTGTTTATTTCATATAAGGAATAAAGCATTTTAAAAATCTTTATTAAAAACTATACGGATTTACTCACGTTTGTATTTCGGGGATGCCCGACTAGTTTCGGACCCGACGGGGGCCCTTTCTCGAGGAGTGAAGCGTCCTGCCGCGACGGTGTCGGGCAAAGACTACAATAGTATATAGGATATAGACAGGCAACTCTGCTTCTTTTTATTGACAACACAAAACTCTGCCTAGTGGTCAGATACCGAAAACTATATATATATACCTATAGATATGTATATTATATATACATATCTATAGGTATATATATATATATAATTGAACAATATATAGGTACCTACTTATACGGTGTATGAATGTGTTTTGTTGTTACCTGTTTCTTGTTTTATTGGTTCTAACATGAGAATTTTATACTTCAGCTAATTAATGTATGTTTATGACTAATCTCCGATTTTTATATTCAAACCAAAACTTTTATTGCAAAAAGAAAAGCACAAGAAACCGGCAATCGGTACTCATACGCAGCCATTTGCAATATAAGTGAAGTGTTGCCAACCTGATATTAATAAGTTCCAAATATTTAAAAAAAATTGTTGATTGTTACGATTGTATTTTTAATTAATATTATTGTGTGTTGGTGAACAAATTGTTGTTTGTAAAGAATTTGAAGTGGTTTTAGATATTTAATATGCAATATTTTGGTATTTACAAATGCGAATTTTAAATCGTAATACATTTGAGGGTAATAAATTTCCCCTCATACAAATTATAAATTTAAATATTGTAGCACAGTAATTTTAGATTCGGTATCTATCCTTGGGATGGCACTGGACTCAATAAAAAAAGTGCAATTCTTTTATGTTCCAAGTTGCCATAGCATGGTGTCAGGCGTCACACTGGGTTTACAACGTTGCTACCGGTTCCTTTGCCTTTCGGAACGTGCGGATGTAGATGGTTGCGTTTCCGTTGCGTTGTGTGATGCGCTGTTGGTACCAACATCCACCGCGGTGCACACCATACTAACCGTATCACTTTTTATAAGGCCTGTCAGGTCTGTCTCATGGGACGTGAGGTTTAATTTAATAAATATGAATACCACTCACGAAAGTTTTTTATTGTAATATTTTAAAAATCTTTGTTTTCGATTCTTTCTTCGGTTGTTTTACATGAAAGCCAAGTGATCGAATTGAAACGCATTTCTAATAATAGTAATTTTATGTACATTATTCAGAAACATCTCTTAGGGTCAGTTCACACCGAGAACGCGGAACGTGTCTACATTCGCCGTGTGTATCCGCCGTTTCGTATAATAAATAAAGTTATATTTTGAGTTGCTCTAATAAAATGTGCGCGCAGCGTCGCGTCTCGGTGTGAACTGACCCTTAGCGGCACTCAGTAGCAATCAAATTAATGTCAAATCGAAATCACGCGGGAGTAATTTAAGTCTCTGGGATGCAGCTTTGTCGAGTGTGACGTGTTAGGATGATGGGACGCAAGGCTAAAAAACATGCTCAGTGTTCATAGGAAAAAGTGGCGTGAAAGTGGTGGGCAAAATGTGAACGACAACCTTACAATTTACATTTTTAATTAAATAGTGATTTTATTTACTTATTTAAAACTTCATGCAAATTTGTACAAAGGCGGACTTAATGCCTACCTACTGCATTATAATGCATTCTCTACCAGTCAACCTTAGGGTGGTATAGAACTGCTATAAGGTAGGTGCAAAGATACATTTGAAATTATTTATAAAACAAACTAACATTTATATTACTTACATGTACAATTTTCTAAATATCATTACTACATAATATACACAGTTTCATATACTTATACATAAACATACATAAGTATTTATATTATGCCTATACAGAGTACATATAAATTCACACATATCATATATATACATATCATATATATAAGTAAATACACTACAAATACCACTATAAAGTCGTGTACTCTCGTTGAGGCTATTCTGCTAACTCATTGTGGAGGAGCTCTCGTACTTTCTTTTTAAACGTGAAGCGGTTTGTGGACATCCTGACTTCGAGAGGGAGCGCATTCCAGAGAAGGACTGATTGTACATAGAAAGAAGAGTTGATGAAGTCGGAGCTTTGAGAGGGACATAAAAGAAGTAAATTATTGGTGGAACGAAGATTCCTGTCATGAGTAGAGTACAAGTATTGGAAGTGGGGAACTAAGTAAGAAGATGGCGATGGGGAGTTTAAAAAGGAGAACAGAGAAGTTAGAGCCCGCAAATTGCGACGTTGGCGAATAGAAAGCCATTTTAATTGTGAACGTAAAACAGACACATAGTCATACTTGCGAAGATTGAAAATGAATCGAATGCAGTTATTGAGAAGGCGATCTAGTTTGTTGAGGAGGTCTGCATTCAGGTCGAAATAACACACATCACTATAGTCAATTATAGGAACGATTGGGGACTGCATTAAGAAAGTTTTTGTCTTAGTGGGGAGGAAATTCTTCAGGCGGTATAAAGTTCGGAGAGCTCCGGTGACTCGTTGACTCACGTGAGTAACTTGGGCCCGCCAATCAAGTGTGGAGTCAATGTATAAGCCCAGGTCTTTAACTACTGAACTTATAGATATACTTGATCCGTCAAAGACAATCGGTGTGGAAGAAGTAGTGTCTAACCTGCTCATCATTTGTTTGCTCCCTATGACAATCGCCTGACATTTATTAGGATTTACTGATAAGCCGAATCTTGTCGACCAGGATCTTATGAATTCTAAATCCTTATTGACCTTATAAATGGCTTGCGATATATCTTCAACCCTGGCCTGTGTATAAAGCTGCAAGTCATCGGCATATAGGTGATACGTACACTGAAGGTCGTGGGTTATCAGATTAATAAATAATGAAAATAATAAAGGAGATAATATACCGCCTTGAGGGACGCCGGTGCAGAGATCACCCCAACTCGATGACAAGTCATCAACACGAACCCACGAACGTCCCTGAAGATAAGTGGAGAACCATTCCAGTGCTTCTGAGGAGATCATAAGATATGAAAGGATAGATAGTAGGACCTCGTGACTGACGGTATTGAAGACATTCGAAAAGTCAACCAGGACTAACACAGGAACTTTAGTGTTTTCCATGGCCTCCCAATATCGCCAGTCACTTTGAGGAGAGCGGAGATAGTGCTATGGCCGGGCCTGAAGCCAGATTGCAGTGGACTTAGGAGATTGTTTCGGTATACAAACTGCGAAAGCTGCTTATGTACACAAGCCTTTAGAAAGAAAAGGAAGAAGAGAGATAGGTCGAAAGTGGTGTGGTAGAGAAGGATTATTTGTCTTGGGCAAGGGTATGGTGTAAGCCTTACGCCAGAGAGAGGGAAAGGTTCCAGAGCCAAGGGAAAAGTTAAAGATATGGGCTATCACTTAAAGAACATCATCCAGAACAGTGACAATCATGCGACGACTAATGCCATCGTAGCCCACGGCGTTGGAACGAATAGATAGGATAATCTTTTTGATATCCTCAGGAGGCACTGAAGAATATTGAAAGAAGTCAATAACTGGACTAGTTAGACTTTGTATATAGCCCAAGGTCTGACATTTGGATTGATGATCCAGCTGTTTTTAATAGATAATAATAAAAAAATCTGAAACGTTTTTTGTGTATTTTCCTATATGGCATCCCTTTGCACCCTTCCTCCCGGCGCCCATGATTATTCATAGATACACCCAGGCCAATGCAAATGGTCATTCAAAATAATAATTGACACTTAACGGGAATCGAACAGCGTACCGAACATAAATAGCTCCTAGGTCGGCAATATTACTTATTAGGTAGACCCATGTTCCTACGGGTATCAAATACAGACCATACTTCTGATAATATATTGAATATATTTTTTCATATTTTTTCTGAGTTATAAGTAGTTATAACAAATAAATGATATGATTGATTGATTGATTGATATCTGAGATGTTTAACGCACTAAGTTGTTGGCCCGTTGCCAATTTTTATTATTCAATTACCTTAGTAAAGACGTCATACAGTGTACATACAAGCTTATATTGCGTAAACAGCTATTATAGGCGATAAATTGCGTATTGCCAACTTTAGCACTAATTGTAGAAAACTGTGGTGTAATGACATATACTTTATGAGCTTCACACACTTAGAGACTTCGATACTAGTTCTGCACAGTGGTAAAGTTTTAAATATGAAAATCTATTATTATACGCTCAGTTTGAATTTCTATTTCAGATATTTAATAAAACCTGAAAAGAAGACATATTTTAAAGCTAAAATCTAAATATGTTAACAGGATTAATAAGAAACAACTTATTTAATAACTAAGGAACAATTACATAGAATATTGCAAATACAAGTTGCAAGTCACGTAAACAATAACGAAACACCTTTTTGAGAAAGAAAATGAAATAATAAAAACAAAAATATAACCACGAATTGGTAACTTGTCCCGCGCGATAGTAAGAGTCGGGGAGGGCCTCAACTGTTACGTCACGAACAATCCTCATTTCTTGTTAACTGAAGTTGTTTCCATTGCATTATTAGTAGTGGATGACAAAAGAAGTCTAAAATGCTGTCTGCTGAATACTTTCTAGAATAAGGTGTACAATGAACTATTTTTGTATTTATTTGTAAATAGAATAAATTACAGTATCTTATTTAATTAGAATAATCTTGGCCAACGATATTATTTGAACAAATGATGCGATTTTGATTTTTCTAAGGCCTTTGAAAGTGTCTGGAACGAGGCTCTTATAAGTAAGCTTCCAGCGTATGGCATACCAATAGGGAATATGCATGTTGTTTAAATTTACTTGATTAATTTTCCCTTGAATCTTTATTGTCCACATATTATGCCTAAACAATTATTTTCTTATTTAGTTCGTTTTTAATTGCAAAAAATATTAATTAAAATATGCAAAATAAGGGAGCGAAATTCAACTTTGCAAAACGCTTCACTATTGGTCGAAACAAAACATGACGTCAAATTCCCCGTCCTGTCATTTATCGGCGCCTATATTCGTAGTGTTACGGAGAAAGATAGGTGTTTCTGTGGTTTTTGCCCATGGCTAGTGCAATTTAGGCATTCTAGTGATATTAGAAATTATCTAGGACGATGACTGAATGTAGTTTTGTCAAAGAACAATCGGACAATCTACCGAAAATGATTCATGATGACTACATATTTTGCATCAAATCCAGATTTTACGTCTGCTGAGGTCAAAGAAGTGAAATCCGCAAGGTAATTATTATAATACTTGTTATATTATAATCTAAAGGATATTTAAGATATGTATAGTTAGTTATATTCATGAAGTTTTATTGGACTTTTGTTACTTAGTTTAGGTAGACAAGCAAGTTGCCTTCTGCTTGATATTTAAAACCAACATAAATCACCTACTGCTGACTAATTCACACTATTCTAGCAATTAAATTGTAATATGCTTACATTAAAGTGATCTTCACAACAATATAAACACGATATTGAAGATACTTCATCTCTTCTCATTAATTTACACCATTGTTTTCGTATTTCACATTATTATTTTGTACAGGAAAAAATACTGTATTGGGTGTACTTCTTATAGTGTTTTTACACTTAGGGACAAGGCAATACTTATAAAATGTTTTTTAAACTTTATCCATCGTCTATTAATTACAATACATAGTAATTACAACTGAAAATCGGTATAAAATTACTGTAACACTTCAAGTAAGTATACTAAGTTTATGAAACAAACACTGAGCGTGATATCTGACGTCATCCAAGGCCCGCGAAATATGGCGGCGTTTAAACAGATCAAATTTTATCGATGTTTTCAATGTTATTTTATAAATTAATTTGAACATTGCCGAGGTTAATTATATTTTTTATTAGAGTAGAATGATGGAACAAGTCAATAAAAGATAAAAAAAAAATACATGCATATTCCCTATTGGACTCTGCGACTGGAATCTTTAATCTCTGAGGCAACGGTCGAAATAAGTAAATATTAATGACCTTCTAACCTGACATTATTGGCTACACCGATGACAACACTGTCGTAGAGAGTTATATGTCCAACGCACGAGCTAGTTCACATGAAATCCAGTCTTTGAGAGAGTCCGTCTGACATTCCAGCGGTTGTTGAATTGGGGTGACGCCAATCTTGTTGAAACTCACACCCACTTTCCAAGGTGTATCCGTACCCATTATTGACCACATGGGGCTTTTGGATAACGTCGTCACGTCCGAACTTAACTTGCAACAATGGAGATTATTTTTTTGCAATGAGCCGCTTCAAATGATACCCCAAAGACCAAAATCGGTCAATCCGTTTAAAGTTATAGATTATTTAGATAAGAATGTACGGACATACACACACACATATAATAGGACATTAATGCGTCTAGATCTGTTGAAAACTCGGTTTTTGAAAATCGACCGAAACCCATAACAATAGATTTTCAAAAGATAGGGATCTTTTGAAAATCTTCGAGATCTTCTTTCTTCGGGAAGTGAAGCAAAAAAATTAATTACAATAAAATGGATAGGATAAATAGGATAAGTTTCAAAACTGTTAATTATTTATTTAATTTAATTATTAGATAATTAGCTAGAGCTAATTGTCTAATAATTAAGAGAGACTTAGAAGTATCTTAGTTAGAAGTCTAAGATGCTACCAAATATGCGAAACCACGCACCTGTGTATGTGATGTTGATTGTATTTATTGGGATATAAATTAATGCATTTCTCTATCAACACACAATATTTCTAATTATTTTCAGAAATAATTTAAATATTTAAAAAAAATTGTAAGGTTATATTTTCAAAAGTGTTTCCTGATCTTTGTGAAATATTAGGTGTTGATAGATAAATAATATTTTATTAGTTAACTAATAACCCGCCCCGGCTTCGTACGGATAGCAGAGACACCTTCAACGATCATCATCAAATTTCAACAAATTTACACAAAACCTTCCTCATGAATCGCTATCGTAGGTATTAACAAAAAAAATGTACGTAAATATCGGTGTTCCAGAACAAGTGTGTACATATTATGCTTAGTTTGGGTCTAAATAGCGCTTTGTGATATGGCCCCAATTATTATTATTATCTATTCTATAGGTATCTAAAAACACACGAAAGTATACCTAATAGATAATGCTTATGTACGTCAGTTTTTAATAAGAGTTATAGATAAGCACCCCTTCAGCGTTTCGTAAGCGCTTCAATTACAGATGTTTATATCGATACCAATGCTATCGAAGCGTACTGAAGCGGTTTATCTTTATAGCGATACGGATTACGGTTAATGCGTGTCAGCCTGGATAAAATGGACTCTCGCGTACCTATAGATGGATAGATATACTTTATTGCACAACAAATAAAACGGGAGCAGTCGATACTGGCTGCTTCTGTGATATTTAAGTATATATTATACAGTAGTAACTAGCGTGAGAACCTTCATGCAGAATCAGTAAGCTTTGAGTGATTGAAATTAGATTGAGGTCGTTGAATTGTTTTCGCTTGGTAGCGGTGTTAATATTCACCGTTAATGTGATTAAAGAATATGCCACATATATGGCATAAAGCTTGGTTTCTGTCAGTTAAAGGGAAAAGTAAGTGGAATCTTGGACAAGAAACAGGCACTACCTTGGGGTAATGATAAAAAGTAAGTTTTTCAATCATTTACAACTAGCAGCGCAACGCAGTTTCCCCCGCGTAAGTAGTAGCAAGCTTTCTGATCCCTAAAGGTTCATGTAAGACTTTTTGTGCTTGAATCATACCAATGGCAATGCCTAAAGCGACCCGAATTCATTGATATCACTCTTTTATCAGTTTCTATCATTAGCCACACAGAACTCACGTTATATTCAGTAGTCGCCATAGAAGGACGTCCTTCTCGAGAATCATCAGTGAGATTGCTTCGACTACGTTTAAACTTATTAAACTAGTTGTAAACAGTGGCACAAGATGGGGCTTCATAACGAATGGCAAATCGAACTCTATCGTAACATTGTTGTTGAGTAAGACCGCAACGAAAGTCGTAATAAATCATTGAGCGATAATTTTCTCTAGTCAAATCCATTTCGATGCACGACAGACACTTTTTAAATTGCCGCCAAATTGTTAAAACAAATGACATATAAAATCATTAAACATCTACAGATTCCCAAAGAGTTCCTAATTCGAACTTAAAATAATATTTTTTTTATTGGCTGCTTCTCTTACTGGCCTATTCTAAAAACTTTCAGTGTGTCCCACGTATACTTAAAACGAATGTAAAATGAACATAAATTAAAATAAAACTTTAGCCGAACTTTACTACCGTCGCAGGTGCCACGCGAGTAATAGTGGAGAAATACTGTAATATAAAGGCTTTTAATAGCACGTTTTAGTCCCTAGTAAAGTGTTATGAGAAAGTTGGTATTACTTAAACAAAGAGGGCACAATGTTTTGCCTCATAGCAAGGTATGGCTTCCGAGCTTGTAACTGATCTAAGAAATTCTTAAATAGGATTGTCCTTTTATCCTACAGACTTTTGTCCTACAGACTTGCTGTCTAGAACTCCATTCTTATTTGCGAACTTCGGGTGTTTAAATCCAAAACCAAATGTAATTTTATTTCATTAGTATTCTACTTTTAATTGACTGAAAACTCTCTGTCTTAAAAGTGTGTTACTATCTTTATACCTACTTAGTTTCTGTAATAGAGTTGGGATATACTGTAAGGTACTGGTAACTGCTTAACATCTGGCAGATGGTGGGTTTATTTATAGCTTTATCATATAAAAGAAACAATACCGGAAACCTGATAGAAATTACTGTAAAAAGTAAGGTTAATATCTAACGTTCTGATATTATATAAACATATTAAAACTATAAAGAAATTTACCTGCAAGTCTAGCATCTTAATCAAATATTTCAACGCTCTATTTACGTAGAAATCTAGAACTAAATAATTCCCAAGCACGCCTCGGGGGTCAGAACACCGGGCTCCGAGCTCGCGGCTCGAGGTCTCTGTGAATGATGTCCGAAGTATTTTGCGTTTACCTATGTGATATATATACATCAGGTCTTTTCTAATCGTTGAAGGGGTTTTCATACTATAACTATTATTATATACTATATATATATATATATATATATATATATATATATACTATATATATTTTTAGATGTCTGAGAAGCCGGAATGAGCCTTGCCTTTAAGTGAGATATAAAACAAAAGAGAGGTAGATATTTACTTGATTGTGTTCGGAATTTACTGTGTGTCGGATTCTTGCGAGTGCTTACTGACCATCTGTTTTCTATGCTATGCATGTGTACTTTAAATTTACAAAAAATAGCCCAGATATACTTAACACAACTTTTTGTTTAGTTAAACAGCGAGTCCAACGAAAAAAAATTCATTTACTATTATTTACTTTACTAATACTAATATGTACTTTTACTAATATTTATCTTGTTTATTTTATTTTGTTCATCATTAGTGTCTGTGTGTTTTTTTTTGTTGGAAAGGTAACTTGAAGGAGAGTGTTCTTAAGTATTAAATTAAAGAAAATCGGTTCAGCCGTTCGAAAGGATCGTTGAAGGACGGAACGGATTCGTTGAAGGAATGGTCAGCTCTTGAGCTGACCATCCCTTCACCCATTAGAACAGTCTAATCGTTGAAGGGATTTTCGAGTGTTTAACATTTATGATTATTGTCCAAAAACAAAATTGTTCTCTAATAGGTTCAGGAACAAAGGGTTTCATTGAGCGCTGGTGTAACTACAATTAATATCTAGCTCTTCATGCATAACATAAAGTGTATTAACAAACGTTCTAGATGTAGTTTCTCTATAAATAAAAAGGTAATCATTCATAAGTTTAATTTTGTTACATAACTTTACTGTTCATATATATTTAAACTACAGATATTATTGTTTACTAGCAACCCAAGTCCCGGCTTCGCACAGGTAGCAGAGTCATCTTTAACAATCATCATCATTTTTTTACCCATTTCAATATAACACCAATAAATTATATACTTAAACCTTCCTCATGAATTGCTCTATCCATTGGTGAAAACCGCATGAAAATCTGTTCAATAGTTTTTGATTTATCACGAACAGACAGACAGACGCGGCAGGGGACTTTGTTTTATAATATGTTCTGAATAATGCATGTTTGAATGTTAATTTTATTTACAAATAAAACTTATTTCAATAAAGCCAGTATGAGTTAACGGCTCTGATTATAAACTTTGTAGAACATTGGCCTCGTAAACTATGACAAGTTTACGACCTGCTAGCTTAGCACCAATTAAATGGAAAATTAATGCGCAAAATGGCCACTTTACGGCGATTTACTGTCAGGCTTCAGGACCACCGTTATTCAGACTATTAAACTCTTATTATCTCGACTCGTCTGTTTCTGTGCGTGTCGTATAATGCCTCACTAAGAGGATTTGTGGTTTTATACAGCACCTTATATTATAATTTACACAGAACTGAAAATACCTATATAATTAGAAATGCCATCAACTGTATTCTGTTTGAAATCATATATCGCCAGTTGTGCACGATAATCATAGCTTACACCTTACTTTGGGCACGCTGTAGTCCTGACTTCTTTGTCTGTGACTGTAGTCTTGACTTGAGTTTCTTTGCCAGTATTCTTCTCATAAGGCCCTACGCATTTTGGAAACTGGAAGTTATAGATCGACACAAACAGGCAGTAGATTTTGGTGTTTTTCACTTAATTTACCTTGACAATCCAGTACATGCTGTGGCGTCTGTTTGTGCCGATCTATGATTTTAACTCTAGCTTCAATTTAACGTTCATAAATGTCACTTAGTGTCTTAATTGAATAAATGATTTTGAATTTGAATTTGAATTTGAACTTTTTCGACACGTAGTTATATATACGCGAGTACGAAAATGTTTGCACGTGTTTCAATTAGTTTTTTTTTTTAAAGACAACTCCCGCATTAGGAATGACTCCTGTGTAGGGGACTTTACAAACATTCAAACAACGGACACAAAGAATACCCAGACTCAGGTAAAGAGTTGCCGTTGATCGAACCAAAATAATAGTATAGGCTAAAGCATCGCTAGGCCGACCAGTCACCCCAAACAGCACCCGTTCACGAGTATGACGCATGGACCAGCCATCATCTCCTTCGCCATATCAGAGGGAAAGAAATGACCCGCCTCATGGCGACGCCGCAAGCAATGACATTTTAGTGATCATGACGAACCATAGTCTAGATACTGATAAGAATCACTACTATTCAAATTACCATAATAATCGTCACGCATTACTTTCAACTGACAATGGTTTGTTAATAATTTAGCTTAATTATAAGACAAAAAAGTTTGTGTGTATATACCTAATGACATCTTAAGCCCAAGACTGTTTGTCGATTAGATAATCGTTGATCGTATAGTAGGCTTTCCTAATAAGGTGATTATTTTACAGTTAGCTTGAATTTATCTACAGGAATTTCGATTACATGTATAGGAATTTTATTATAAAAACGTATACCAAGACCTTCGAACGAGTTGTGTACTTTATGTAAGCGATGATAGGTACCAACGAGTTTAGACTTGTTTCTTGTATTAA
Organism: Callimorpha dominula; assembly: GCA_949752705.1. NCBI lineage: Eukaryota > Metazoa > Arthropoda > Insecta > Lepidoptera > Erebidae > Callimorpha > Callimorpha dominula. The sequence goes on along the minus strand of OX457012.1, from coordinate 16,653,800 downwards.
TATTGTGTATATCACTGTTTTTCTTATAGTCATTAATGTTGTGCCTAACAAACATAATATTTGCAAAAATATACTGTGTTGCAACAGTTAAAATACCTATATCCTTAAACAACTCTCGAAGAGAGACTCTGGCACCTAAATTGTATATGGAGCGGATGAATTGGAGAATAAAAATCGTTTCAACATCAGCCGCCTTGCCCCAAAGTAGTATACCATAGGACATGACGCTGTGAAAGTAGCTAAAATAAACTAGCCTAGCTGTGTCCGTATCAGTGAGCTGACGTACCTGACATACTGCATAAGCTGCCGAACTAAGCCTACCTGCAAGGCTGTCTATCTAGGCTCCCCATTGTAGTTTACTGTCTAATGTAATTCCTAAGAATACTGTTGAGTCTACAATACTTAACATTTCATTATTTAGAGTTAAATTAGTACCTAGCTGTTTTACATTTGGCATAGTAAATCTCACACACTTTGTTTTATTTGAATTTAGTAGGAGATTGTTAGTTGAAAACCAATACAATACATCATTTAGTGCCCTATTCACATCGTCAAAAACTGTTTTCTTACGATCGACTTTAAAAATAAGTGACGTATCATCAGCAAATAGAACTATATCACAGAGATCTTTTAAATAATAAAGTAAATCGTTTATATATATGCGAAAAAGTAGAGGACCTAGTATAGAGCCCTGAGGAACGCCCATAGTAACAGGTAATCCAGACGACCTCGCACCATTGACATCTACATGTTGAATTTTATCTTTCAAGTAGGAAACAATTAGTTCCAAAGCAATACCATTAACACAGTTTAAGAAAAAGCGTGTTTTGTTCTACACAGTCAAAAGCTTTTGAGAGATGGCAAAATATACCTATCGCATCTTGCGAATTCTCCCATGCGTTAAATATATGTCTCTAAAGAGTTGCACCAGCATCAATTGTTGAACGACCCTTTGTAAAGCCAAATTGTTATTTGTGAAATAGATTATTTAGATTAAATTGGCTTTCTAGTTGTTGCAAAATAACTTTTTCAATGTTTTTACTAATAGTTACTATATTACTAACTAGTTTCATTATTAATAATGTTCCATGTAGATGTTATTTTATTACTTGAAGATTTAATCTTATTACTTATGTATAAAGACTTTGCCATAGTACAAGTTTTCCTAAAAATCTTATAGTAATTTTTGACATATTCATGAAATTTTGGGTCAAAGTTACTTTGTTTCATAGCATATAAATCATACAACTTTTCTCTACTTTTGTATATTCCTGTTGTCGCCCAGTCAGTCAGTCACATGTCGTTTTTTGGCCTTTGCATTATTGTTTTTGTCTTAAATATACCGTTAAATTCGATTTCCATCATATTGAATAAGTAGCCGTAAAGCTTATCCGGATCTCTTTGAGTCCAATCTAAATTGTAAACCTTATCACTAATGTTATTACTAAAATTCAAAAATCGGTTACTAGTCATGGGCCTGCATATAGTTTTGTTTATTCTATTTTCTTTCATACAAGGAAATGTAACAAATTGCCCACAGTGATCAGATGTTAAATCACTTAAAATTGACCTATTTAAATATTCACCATTGCTAAAGATGTTATCTAATCAAGTTGCCGAGTGAGAAGTAATTCTTGTTGGCTCAAAAAATAAATTATTCAAGTCAAATGATTCAAATAGGCTCACTAATCTTATACTGATAGGACACTTTTCTAATATATTAATATTGAAATCTCCACAAACTACCAAAACCTTACTACTGACTACGCTTCAAAACTTCTTCCATAACTATCACAAATATGCTAAAGTCACTCTGTGGTGGCCTATACGAGTACACACTAACTATAATATGGTGTTCCAGTTCTACACAAGAAAGTTCTACAGTGCGCTCAGCAGACAAATTTACAACTTCTTTCCGGTTTTTTGCACTTAATAGTAATTACGAACAAAAATTAACAACCCTCTATGAATTGACTTCCTTCTTACATACACACTTCTAGCAGAATAAAGTTCATTATCAAGTATTAACTGGTGTGCCTGTAGCCAATGCTCTGTGATACAGAGCACATCACATTATATTTATCAAAAAATAATTCTATAGTGCACGTGCCCGCCCACATCGCACTTGTTACTTATTCTCAGTTCTATGATAATTTAATTTACTATTGACTAAAAAATCCACAGTGAAGCTGTTTCTGTAAAATAAAAAAAATTTGTGTCATATTTTTTTTTAATTTATATCTGTATACTATACAAGACGAGCAAAGCTTGGAATAACAAGGTCTTATACCTATTTTTACAAGAACTCGAGAAATTTATACAATTTATACATAGAAACACCCACACCTAATAAAATAGTCATATTGTTGCATACAAATGTTTTAACTCAATAGGAATCGAACCCACGACCTGCGGCGTTGCTGACGAATGTTCTGCCGCCGAATAAGTCGTCAAATGAATTTTCCTAAGCGAATGCCTGGACTCGGTTGTAAATCCCACTAATATTATAAACGTGAATGTTTGGATGGATGGCGGTTTGTTACTCTTTCACACAAAAACCCACTAAACCGATTGCGATGAAACTTGGTATGTAGATAGCTGGAGACCTGGATTAACGCATAGATTACTTATTATCCTGATATTCCCACGGGATCGAGAATTACGTGAGTGAAACCGCGGGGCGCTGCTAGTAATCTATATATAAATTGAAAAACTAGTATTCTCTTTGTCTGTGGCCTGTTGGTCTAGTGGTTACTGATCCTGACTGCTGAGCCAGAGGTCGTGGGTGTGATTCCCACCCAGATAAAATCATTGTGTGATGAGCATGATCATTGCTTCTGTGTCTGGATGTAATTTCTTCATAATTTGTACGTATTTAGAAATATATAAGTATGTTTATCAGCAGTGTGGTTACCATAGTACAGGCTCTGCCTAGTTTGGTATCTGACGGCCGTGTGTGAGATGTGTAAACTTATTATTATTATTTACATCGGTACGAAAATTCAGTTTATACGTTTTGCTAACCATCAAACTAAGATTTCTGTCGGATTCTTAATAACAATTTAGAACAGTGTTCTCAGTCCGAGCTTCTTTGAGATCCCGACGTCCATGTTAAAGCTACGATCCCGATCGACACATCAAGTTTTTTTACAAAACTCAGTAGACCAAAAAGTACATTTTCTGCCTGATGAAAAGCGGTTAGAGGTGAATAAAAATACTATCAGCACCAATGGTCCTAATTTTTGTTTTTTGTCAAGAGTTGCCTAGCTCTGGTAACTTATCTGGAGAAAAAACAGTACTACGCTTGTTATGTTATCTAATCGTTATATTTTGTAGGGTCTACTGAAGTTAACAGAATTTAACTTCAGTACAAATCGTCTTCGTCTTTAATATTTTATTTTATACAAAATTATTTTTTTCTGACTTATTTCTAAGCTCCATGCTTACTCACTGTACTCACTGAAGCAAATAATGAAGAGTACAAATATTTGATTTGGTAAGAACCTGTAAAGCGAATGAGCGCGTTTATATTACATATATTATATCCTCCTTCTGTCGGCCGGGACTAGTTGTCCAAGCTACCAACTATACTCAAATATGAATAAAACTTCTGTCGGCCGGGACTAGTTGTCCAAGCTACCAACTATACTCAAATATGAATAAAACTTCTGTCGGCCGGGACTAGTTGTCCAAGCTACCAACTATACTCAAATATGAATAAAACTTCTGTCGGCCGGGACTAGTTGTCCAAGCTACCAACTATACTCAAATATGAATAAAACTTCTGTCGGCCGGGACTAGTTGTCCAAGCTACCAACTATACTCAAATATGAATAAAACTTCTGTCGGCCGGGACTAGTTGTCCAAGCTACCAACTATACTCAAATATGAATAAAACTTCTGTCGGCCGGGACTAGTTGTCCAAGCTACCAACTATACTCAAATATGAATAAAACTTCTGTCGGCCGGGACTAGTTGTCCAAGCTACCAACTATACTCAAATATGAATAAAACTTCTGTCGGCCGGGACTAGTTGTCCAAGCTACCAACTATACTCAAATATGAATAAAACTTCTGTCGGCCGGGACTAGTTGTCCAAGCTACCAACTATACTCAAATATGAATAAAACTTCTGTCGGCCGGGACTAGTTGTCCAAGCTACCAACTATACTCAAATATGAATAAAACTTCTGTCGGCCGGGACTAGTTGTCCAAGCTACCAACTATACTCAAATATGAATAAAACTTCTGTCGGCCGGGACTAGTTGTCCAAGCTACCAACTATACTCAAATATGAATAAAACTTCTGTCGGCCGGGACTAGTTGTCCAAGCTACCAACTATACTCAAATATGAATAAAACTTCTGTCGGCCGGGACTAGTTGTCCAAGCTACCAACTATACTCAAATATGAATAAAACTTCTGTCGGCCGGGACTAGTTGTCCAAGCTACCAACTATACTCAAATATGAATAAAACTTCTGTCGGCCGGGACTAGTTGTCCAAGCTACCAACTATACTCAAATATGAATAAAACTTCTGTCGGCCGGGACTAGTTGTCCAAGCTACCAACTATACTCAAATATTAATAAAACTTCTGTCGGCCGGGACTAGTTGTCCAAGCTACCAACTATACTCAAATATGAATAAAACTTCTGTCGGCCGGGACTAGTTGTCCAAGCTACCAACTATACTCAAATATGAATAAAACTTCTGTCGGCCGGGACTAGTTGTCCAAGCTACCAACTATACTCAAATATGAATAAAACTTCTGTCGGCCGGGACTAGTTGTCCAAGCTACCAACTATACTCAAATATTAATAAAACATCATAAACGCTACAAAAGAAAAGGAAGGTGAATTGATAGCTGGCGTTTATTTGAGATTCACGAGAATGTTTGAATCGTGTCTTTCAACCTGTTATACATATATACACTCGCCAAATATACACATACACACATATATATATATCTTGACGACCTACTAAGGTGTTGCGAATACTCGTGCCCCGATACTCGTGATATCGGGTTCGAGTCCCACTCGTTGTAAACAAGTTGCTCATTATAAACAACATGTCGATGTGAATTAATTAGGTATTGTCTTCGTGTATAATATCTGATCAAAGTATGTTTATTCATTGTCTGGAATATTGTCTGGATAGTGCCGTGGGTCTTCAGAATCTCTGGAGCTGACAGTACAAACTCACAATACAAAATTTAACGATAAATATCTTAACGAATATTTGCCGTGGAACACTAACAGCTTTTAAAAAAAATGGTCTAAGACCACTACTTAGGTTTTAATTATATTTATTTATTTATTTACACTTCCTGCAAATACATTGCATAAGGCGGACTTAATGCCCTAGGCGTTTTCTGCCAGTCAACCCTTTGGTGGTGCAGGACGTGCCTGTCGTGCATGGCAGGTGTATAATTAAAATCTTGGAATCAGTTGCACAGTAAAAAAAAATATAACGTAAATTGATTCTTTGCCCTTATTGACTGTATAGGTCTATTTTTGGTATATCGTTAAAAATGTGTAATATATTATATTGAAATATATACATACTTGTAAGAAACAGTCTCACAACCACGTATATAAACTATGAAAATCAGTGACTAACAGTAACTGCCAAGTTGTTCGTACCTCTGTTCGCACTCAAGTCCATTCACTTATTTCTACCCTTTTATATATCCCACTATTCGTTAATGTTTATCAATCGATCAATAGTATTGCGTTATCGGTATAACCAGTCAAAATAATGTCTATTAATTTATTTTTATTAATAGTGAACGGTATCATCATCTATTATAGTTTGGCCCTATTTTTAATAAAATAAATAAGAGTTTTTGATGTGGCGACAACATACTCAATTATACAATATACTCAATTACTCAATATACTCAATATACTTAATTCTATCTAGCATTGAATCACACTGAATTGTTGTTTCTTTAGGACATTGTTATTTTATTGTTGACGTTTTTTATCATACGACATAACTTATTTTGAATGACTGAATACTAATTATTGTTTCCCTAAAATGTTCACACTTTTGACATTATATTAATTTTATAGTTTATTTAATTAACATAATATGATAATTTTAATGTAAGTTTTATAAATTTCTTAATTAATTATTTTGTTATCGCTTTGCATGCCTAACGGTAGAATATGGTAAAAGTACAGAAAATTGTATTAGCTTTTAAGATCTGCAAATGTATACCCATACTTGCAAATGAATGAATGAATGAATGAATACTGTATCTTTGTACACTTGGTACATATAGGTAGTTATATGTATATATGTGCGTTAATGTATATATTTATATGTTTATTAGTAACTCTATTACAATAAAATTCTTCAGTGTGATACCTTAAAAATATCTCCTGCAACTCTCTTACACCAAAAACTACCCATTATTTCTTTTATTTCCTGTCGTCTTTGTCCATCCAAAGGTTGCCTGTAAGATATTGCTTTTAGCGATAAGGCTGTCCATTGTTTCTGCTATTCCCGTGTAATTTAATGGTCATTGGTGTACAATAACGTTTCTATTATATTCTTACACTTCTCGGAGGATTCGTTGAGCTCTCGCCAGTCGACGGGGTCGGGTCGGGTAACAAAAAGGTATTGTCCCTTATAATTATTATCGTGTTTGAGTTCCAAGTTACACATCTAATAAACAAATAAATTGAACTGAAACTGTGTGTGTTGTGTGTCAGGTATTTGTTTGTAAAGTCCCCGGTCACACTGATACGAAAATTATGCTGGTTAATAAAAATACACATCTACATTAATATGCATCAGTTAAGCTAAGGCTTAGTATTAATAATAATTTATAAAGGTCACAATATCCTGACGTATTCGACGTTGAAACTGGAACAAAATATTTTATGATTCCTGTGATAATCTACCATTTCTGATTTATAATAATATAAATAATACAATAAATCTTTAATTAATACAATAATACATGCATACACTCACGCCAGTAAACGTCCCCGACCCCGAGTAAGCACCCACATCTTGCCAGCTATAGTTTGGTCCCACTTTGGTAATAAGGGGCAACCCTATTGCCGTCAACCAGGCACTTTGGGAATGAAAAATGGGAAAATTTTTTCTTTTTTTTATATAGAGAATACTAGTAAAATTGCTTGTACGGATGGATTGAGGAGTGTAAGCAATAGCTGGAGCAGGTCAGAACTGCATACCTCTAACTCGAACTGGTTGTTGCCGGAAAGTCCAAGCCCTTTATGATCTAATAATTGATAGTATATCATCGTACACATCAGTTAATTAATAATGCTGATTATATAATAAATAAGATTAAGAATGAATTGTTGTGTGAAGACCTCTTTCGCGTAAAAGTCTCTTGTGGCTGCTATTGATGAGTTATTTCAGTTTAATTACTTTAGACATAGATGATGTTTACTAAATATGTTCGTATATAACTATATTATAACACTGTAGATACCTCTACGAGACGTCTACGAAGCTACAATATTTCGTAGATAGTTGGTCTACAAACTGTCATTTTCATTGATGACTGTGTTGTCTGTTTCTGTCAGCTGATTCCCGTTAACGTGTGTTGGGGAGACGGCGCGCGGCAGTGGCTGTCGGACGCGCGCGCCGAACGCGTCCTCCCTGAGGATCACTGAGGGACGCGACAAACTTACAAATATTTTTATAACTATGTTTATACACCCTGTAGATTAGTTAGTGTAGTGAAGTGTCTTAATGTGGTATCTTTTGATTTTAATTTGTAAGTAAAGCAAGCATCGTGTATTCGAACAGTGTTTTGATGAGTCGGTTTTAATTTTAATGTCGAAAGCTCTCATAGGTCTTATATTGAGGTCTCGTAAATTTATATGTTGTGAACAACAACGTAGATTTTGTATTTGTATTATTGAGATGTAGTATACATTGTCCTGTATGACGATAAACTTGTTATTTTAAATGACTGAACTTTGTTAAAGTTATCTAATAGTTTACAAAATATATAACCTTTTGTTATTACAAACTCACAATTTGAATAGCAAATATTTTCATGCGGCTTTAGTTATAAATGAGTTTCAAAGCTAATATGGTATACAAAACAGTGGATTTGTTGAATGAAAAAAAATTTTTAGGTTCTAGAGTATAATAGATGTAGAAAGTATCGGAGTTGAATATTTTTGCTGTTATTAAACAGTTTTTTTTATAAATGTAATATTAGGGGCGTAAACATTTTATTGGCATCAACTATAGCTACCTACGTTTTAATTCTTAGTAGTTACGAGGAGAATTAAACACATAAGCCTCCTTTTGGGTTTCGCCGCAGTCGGATAAAAACAAGACATACTACGTTTAAGGTCAAGTGTTACATGTGTGTGCGTAAACACCGAGACTCCATTTCTGTTCTGTATCAAGAATTAATTACCGGGTGACCGCCCTTTACAAGTCTATTATCAACTATTACGTAATAAAAGTATAGCTGCCTTCTGGCTTCATTATCAGATCATTGTTACCAAGCCCTGTTGGACTGGTCAAAATGAAACCCAAAGTCCAAGGGTTCACCAATAGCCACTGAATAGTTCCACTATTCATCGCTCCATCATCAGATCAGCTCCAAGGTGTCATATTACAGTATTGTCATTCAAACTACATATTATTATACATTTTTTTCTATGGTATAGGGGGCAAATGAGCAGACGGGTCACCTGATGGTAAGTGACTACAGCGTTTAATTTCGATACGCCGTCGCCAATTAGTAGTAGGTTAAAATTTACTTCCAAGATTTTTTTTTACATAGTTATATGTTTACGTATTTTGTTACAAGTGAAGCTAATTAAAGTATGTTATAAAGTGATTTATTAATTCTGTATATCGATGAGAGTTAACTTAAGCATTACTATTAAAAGCCAAAGCATCTGTGAGTTAACTAAGCGGCGGTAGCGTAAAGGCTAAGGCGTCGGACTTGCGATCAAGTGGTTGCGGGTTTGAACCTCACCCAGTGGACTACCGTCGTGAACCCACTCCTAACACGAGCATGTAGCTTAGCTGGAGGGGTTAACAAGAATACTAGTCAGGTGTGACCGAAGCTGCTAGTTTTCTTTAAAAAAAAAACTATGTCCTATTGTCGAATCATACAGTAGGTTACCAGTTATTATTATTTATTTATGCAATTTGTCGATTTTTGCAATACGTAGGCAGTATAATATAATTACGGGTTGGTCCTAAGTTATTCATAACTAATATCTCATTTAGTTTTGCCAATAATAATAAGCGAAGTTAATTATTAAAACCCATGTTTATTAACTTATTATTTAAGTTAGTTTTGGGAATTCGTGAGAAAATATTCATTTATTTATTTATAACACTTCCTGCAGATAAATTGCATGAGGCGGACTAAATGCCATAGCCATTTTCTACCAGTCAACCTTTGGGTGATACAGAGACGTGCGTGGCAGGTGTATAATTATAATTAAAATTGCGATTATAAATTTGGAAAACGAAGAACAATATTAGAAACATATATATTACATATATAAAACTGCTTAAAATACAATACATAACATAAACTAAATAAAATATTATACGCAAATAAACAATTTAAATTTGAATTTTAAAAATTATATTATATCAATACATACACACATATATTTACATACATTTACAAAGTGTTAATATTTTGAAACCTTGAGGTTTGAAATGCATTGCGTTTTGTGTTTGATAAGTTAATATGGTTCGTATACAAATATTGAACAAAATGACATTTCTATCACACATGATATGATTATATTTAATCTAAAGATCTTGGATTTAATACTTTATTAACATTTATCTACAGAGCGACAATTTGTTTTTTCTCTAATTATTAAATACCTAAAACTTGTCACTGCCTTACTACAAATAACTTAAGTACCTAACTCAACACTGGATTTTTTCAAAGGTAATCTCGCACACTAACTATATGTTTTTGCCAACAACAATCTCAGACCCTAAATTCAAGATTACAATCACACAAAGTATGGTTGACAGTGACGTATGTGTGATGTCACTTAGCGTTGATGACAGCGCGGTAGGTCGTCAGCTGATACCTCTCACGGACACTTGCGGCAAAAGATTACTAGGTGTGGAGTGCATGCGAGATGAATTATTGTAGCATTTGTCGTGATATATGTGTTCCTTTTTGCTAGCAATGTGATTTTAGGACAGTTTGTAATTTTTTTCATTTAGTATAATCTGTTTTCTTTTTTTCTTTTCTCTCACACCAAAAGTGTCAAGATCTGGATCTTGACACTTACATTTTTAACTATAAACAATATCCAATTAATATTTACCAAATCTAGTCGTCCAGACTGGCGTCCTACTTTAATTCCTAATGTTTAAGTTAACAACTGATCATTATATTTTGTAAAAATTACGAAAAATTGTATTTTTTGCAAATTGTGGGTAATTAACCGTTAAGTTAAGTTAATGTCGGCAATTAATTTTTTATTGTAAAGATGAAAAAAAATTTAATCTGTGTTTGCACCATTCACACGAATCACACAATCACAGCGATTTGGCATGCTTAAAATCAGTTCATCAAAATCACTTTGAGAAATGGCAGCCTACGTTTTTTCTAACAAGTCAAAAAGTTGTTGTGCGGTATGCACGGCATCCATATTCGGTAGTGCTTTTATTTGGACCATATTCCATGCGTGCTCAATTGGGTTGAGGTGTGGCGATTGAGAAGGTCACGGCAGAACGTTGATGCTATCCGTATGTGTGGACGTGCATCGTAAAGGGATGATCACGTCTGATAAAACCCTCTCCGCATAAATCTGAGCATTGAGGTTGCCCCTGATCCAAATGAGATTGGTTCTTCCACCGATCCAAAAACCGGCCTAAACCATAATTGTTCCCCCTCCATATGAATGAACTTCCTGACAAAATTTCAAACGTTCTTGACGTCCAGAGGTCCTCCAAACTCGAGTACGTCTTGTATCCGGCCTTATACCGAAACGAACTGGTTATTGATATAAAACAAAACATTTAAAGATAAGGAATTATTATAGAAATTCGACCACCAGGTGATCTAGTGTAAATTGAAACACCGATATCGGGGAATCAGTCAAATTAATTGTCCATAAATATATTAGATGAATATTTTTTTTATACAGTTTTATTACGTAATATAGCTTGTTAGTATCGGGTAATAAATACTTTCAATATAATTAAGAGATTAGAGGTAATGAGGAGGATATCTATTGAGGACTGAGTTTAAGCAGCTTATTGGTTAATGGGAAAGGGATAAGACTTGCGATCAAAAACCTATTGCCTCGTACAATAAAATGGTTGTAGCAGCTTACCAACAGAAACACATTATGCTAGTCTAACCATTTTTACCTTGCAATGAAGCTACTGCTCTACTTATCTGTCTACAATGCGAGCTGAAAGCTAATGATGATGCCTACCTCCTAGCAAGTCTATCAAAACAAAAGTTTGTCTTGTTACACCATTGTCGTACAGTGATAATACACAAGATAAACTTGTTACCAAGTTTTGATAGACTTGCTAGGAGGTAAGAAAGAAAAATAATTCCTAGACACTTAACACACACAATTTTAGTTATAGCAAGTAATAAACTTACATCTAAAAACAATAATCGCTTTTGAAAAATTCGTATCTCACAATAAAACAGTTGAATAGCGGGTACATTAGCTTCAATTTAAAAAAAAAAAGGTATACCAAGATTTATATAAAATAATAAATAAATTATAAAGTGTAGATTGTACTCCGAAATACACTGATGGCATATTGCCATCCTTGTGAAAGATTCGCCATCAGCGTAACAGCTACAATCTTCGGAATGCAATTAGCACTTACGTAACCGTAAAACGCTATAGTTATGTTCCGCGGCTAGATCTCAATACATAAACTCGCCGCCAGCAATAGCAAGCACTCACAAGCCTCGCTAGTCCGTCCTTACCGTGCAGGTACCGGTTGGGTGCACTAATAGCTGTAATTATTCTGGCTACCGCACTACACGTCCACATACCGCCTATTTCAGGATCACAGAAGGGGAACTAACTACCAAAGAAAGGTTATCTATAAACGTAGAAGTAATAGAAAGCGTTGGTGTATATTATTTGTTTCATGATATACCTATAATTATTTTAACAGGAATTAACACGAACACGTAATAGATATGAATGGCCGACGTTTTGACCATTTTAGACTATGATCACGGTCAGTGCAACCTGGTACAAATGTGAGGTATTGCAAGGGTATGTAAAAACTATCACCACCAAAAATATAATAGTGCCAGTATTAGTACGGGATCGCGTTTAGTCCTTTTTTTTAATGTGATAGGGGGCAAACGAGCAGATGGGTCACCTGATGGTAAGTGACTTCCGCCGCCCATGGACACTTGTAATTTAAGAGTCAGAAGTGCGTTGCCGGCCTTTAAGGTGGGAGTAGAAATGACCGCAGACTAGCAAAACAAACATGTATTTCGAATAAAGATATATCTAATGCAGTAGACGTGATCGCATTACCAATGAATAAAAATTTAAACATGAATGAGAGACTTCATCCCGCCTGTGGAAAACATCGGTGATTTTTTTTTTATCTATAAATAAATAGGCAGGACAAAAACATCTAAGAACAATTTTCTCCTATGATTTTCTTTATTTTTTTATTTAGTAGGTAGCTATTGACAAGTTTTAGTGATATATTTTCACATTATTTTTATTTGGGTCACATATTTTTTCTTTGAAAATTATGCGAACACGCCTATAAAAACCCACAGGGTTCATGACATGTTGACCTCTCATGGTGCAGAAAGTCTATGCAATGTCAAGTTATACTGCCCATTGAAATAAAAGAAAACAAATGATTTTAAACTTTGGCGAATTTTATACATATTATTAGATGTACAATATTGTAAAGTACAATGGTGCAATCCAATCGAAATGTCGGGTAACCAAAAATTCATTGTACCTTACTATTACAATAATATTGCAATTAAGTCCACGTCTATACCAAAACATTCAAAATTGAATCATAATTCATTCAATTAATTAGTTTCTCTTGTAACTAACTACGTAAACAAATCTTGGAAGCTAATTTTAACCTAATTCTAATTGTATCGAAATGACAATACTATAGTTTGGTTACTATAGTTCTTCAGTGGCTACTAGCAAACCCCTGGAGTTTGGGCTCGTATAATTGTTTTGACCACTCCAACAGATTAGGCTTGGTAACTATGGTCTGATGATGAAGCTAGGAGCCACTTCCTGGCTTCATCGTGCAACTCCTTTTTCATTTTTAGTTCGCATTGCCATTGAAGCGTGTTTTTTAGTTTTACTCAACTAAACCAAACTAATATAATAATAATATTTTTGGAACTAAGGTCCTTATCCCACGTTACACTTCAGACGCTCGGCGGACTTGCGCTAGGCAGAAAAAAAGTGTTAGTGCAACGAAAAATGCTGACTGCCTGTTGATATTTTTATTTACGCCATCTGTGGATTCTGCACGATATTAATGTAATTTGATGTTGGTTGTATACTAACTATAAATATGTTAGTTTGGTCAACTTTCACAGATGGCGCAATTTTAATTTCAAGTTTTTACAGTATTTACTATATTTTGATATAATTTATTCAATTCAGTAAATATATTTATATACAGCAAAAGGGACTTCGTTCCAACCGGGAGTCCCAAAGACACCTCATTTTTTTTATTACGATAAAAGAAAAATTACAATGCACAATCGATTGTCTACGGCTAATATGCCACAGATATATTCAAAACCAGATTTCAATGGTGTATATAAAAGCGACATAATTGAAGATCTAGTTATAACGAATAACCATATTCATGGCTATTCATTATTAATATACGAGTAATACTCACACACACAGTCTTCGAAACAGAAAAGAGTCTAATATATATCTTAATCAGATAATAATAATCACTATACACTGAACAGTTTGAGTATTCACTTGACCAATAATAAAAGAACAACATCACAATGTTTCACTTAGCACTAAACAAGCTCGGTGTACAAGTTAAAATGGCAAAAGTCAACAAATAACATCAAAAGTCAACTTGGAGATTATTGTTTGATACTAACATAAGTTATAAACAGACGTTTAATCATGTTTTCTCCCTCTTTTGTGCTTTTGAAAGTTGTATAAAGTTGTTATTACGCGGATTTATATTGTCTACTTCAAAACTTTTCTAAGGGCAGACAATATTTTTGTCAGAAAATTTAGATATTTTATTTGATTTTGAGATTTATATAGAGATTACAATAAATGTTAAATATTTAAATATATGTAAAGAAAAAATATATTTTCCCTTTATTTAAATTTCCCGCTTAAGAAGCGCTAGCAGACTGATTTCGTTATCTGTACTTTAATAGGAGTGTTTTCGTTAATGGCTACGCGTATTTCATACATTATTAGGATTGTGAAAAGATTTAATAGATAGTGATTTAGGAATCGACATCAATAATAAACTTTGAATGTCGTTTATTTTTATTTTTATGTTTATGTTTATTATTTAAGTTTGTGATAATTAACAAACCTGTGTTTGTTAATTATCACAAACTTACTTTAATTTATTTGTTGTTTGTCGGATGTAGTTTCAAAATAATATCTTTTGTTGACAGAACGAAACCATTGTTTTTGTTTTACGGTGTCGATCTATCTATCTATCACAAGAATAATAGCATTATTTATATAATTATCGTCGTCCTCCATCTTCCTACGCACCTTTTCCCAACTAAGTTTTTGGGGTCGGCTTTCAGTCTAACTACGAAACGGCCGAACATCGATATTTTACGTGGAATGGCTGCCTTGAGACCTCCAAACCCAAGTACTAGGCGATATCGAAGTTCTGTAGTTAGACAAGGTTGTCTGACTTTTTACTTTTACATAATATTATAGATAAATTACACCCAGACACAGAATAAATGATCGTGCTCATCACACAATTATTTGTCCTGGATGGGAATCGAACCTACGACCTCTAGCTCTCTCTGGCTATTTAGAGGTGCGAGTGAGGTGATAATAATAAAATTATGCTAAAATAAAATAAAATATTATTACTATTAACAGTTTGCTAATTGCGCTACTAAGCGCGGATTACAATCGAACCTGCATGCTGTCGTATCTTCCTTCGGCTAAATCACTGATATAGCAAAACTCATTAATGAAATCTACGTTGATGATATAATAGGGGCAGCTAGACAAAATAGGTACCCAACACAACCGATGAAATAAAATAATGAAATGATTCACTTGAATACAAATGGATGTCTGGATAGGGCATGAAACCCACACAGCAGCAATTTAGTTAATAGTAAATCAAAATGCATGTTATTTCAAACTTAACAAAATAGTAATTAAAAAAAAACAATAATAATGAAGCAGGCCAGTGGCTCATAGCTAACATGACTTTTAAACTAATAATAAGACAACATATTTCACTTTAACTGAGAAATGTCCTTCCCTAGTCCATTTTCTAGCGATCGCGGAGTAAACCAGCCGGGAAATTTAATTTGAGTACGAAGTTTAATGGGGACAGCATATATTAAAATCTATTTTGTATATAATAGGATGTGAACATTGGGGAATTTTGTATATAATAGGATGTGAACATTGGGGAATTTTGTATATAATAGGATGTGAACATTGGGGAATTTTGTATATAATAGGATGTGAACATTGGGGAATTTTGTATATAATAGGATGTGAACATTGGGGAATTTTGTATATAATAGGATGTGAACATTGGGGAATTTTGTATATAATAGGATGTGAACATTGGGGAATTTTGTATATAATAGGATGTGAACATTGGGGAATTTTGTATATAATAGGATGTGAACATTGGGGAATTTTGTATATAATAGGATGTGAACATTGGGGAATTTTGTATATAATAGGATGTGAACATTGGGGAATTTTGTATATAATAGGATGTGAACATTGGGGAATTTTGTATATAATAGGATGTGAACATTGGGGAATTTTAAAGATTGCACAGAGCAAGGGATTGCTGCCGTCGTCCCAGAACTCAGTATTTATGGGTTTAGTTGGGCATAGCTTGTAGCTTTAGTCGGTACCGACTCACCGCCTCACTGACAACCTTGGTGGTGGTTGAAATGATTGTCCATGAACATGGTGGATTTTATATTTTGTTTTCACAATTTTTCATTACACAGTTTTCGATACTGACGAGACTTTTGACAAGAGCATGACACCGTATCTTGATATTAAATAAAAAATAAATAAGTTGGAGCATATTTTTATGTCAAATTTGCTTTATTTGTACCGCGGCTATTATAATATAGAAACACTGACTTTATAAAAAAAAATAAAACTTTTCAACAATAAAGGTAATAAAAACTAGTCAGCCTAACTACATTCTGCTCTAATGGGAATACCTGAATCATTTTAAGTCGGCACCAAATGTATATATAAACAAGCAAATTAAGTATTACGTATGATTTTTTTTTTGTTGGATCTGATAACTGTGTAAAAAGCTATGCGTGTTCATACATAAAAATATATACAGGTTTACTTGAGAACCTGCTCCGTTTTTTCGTCGGTTAAAAATAGCACGATTCTCAATGGCTATCTAATTTTAGCTCATCATATAATTAAGTCAGGCGCTCTCTTTATGATCCTATTGCGTTGCGTTGAAAAATATATAATGTAAGCATGGTGGATCTCATGCATATGTTTCAGAGGAACTGTAGTTTCAAAGCCAGGACCGAAGACAATTGACGATACAATCCTACTATTCTTTATTGCTTTGAAGCTTACCAGCTTTTGCCATCAGTTTCGTTTGCATAAAAGTTATTTTTCTACCCCTCAGGAACAGTATTCCTTAGATAAAAGTACTCTATGTCCTTCTCTATACTCCTGCAACGTGTATGCAAAATTTCATGATGATCGGTTCAATAGATAAGGACAATCAAATTCATTTTCCTATTTATAATACTAGTTGTTGAAAATTATTTTTATATACTGTAGCGAGTTAACATCGCACAGACACATGGAACAGAGGTTTAACTGACTAGCAGAAATATTCTAAGTAAATAATTAATAAGGAAACTACATGTTATTGGGGTAGTTTTTAACGAGGTGACATACATAGTTGTGTATTGAAACCTAACAATAATATGCTTACATATTGTAAAGCTTCCACCACGTGTAACGCGTGGAGTACTTCTTCTAAATCAACTGCGGCGTACTCCACCACGTATAAAGCTTGGGGCTTTAGGGTATCCGGTTTCGATAGGTACTAGCTAGAGGAGGAAAAGTGAAAGAGCAGGCAAACGCACTATGCGATATAATCAGGATCAGATTGTTCATGTAACAATTATAACTTCACACAAATTAATTATAAATAATACTTCACTGCACATTGCCCGTAAGACCGTCTTCTGTCCGCTGGGCGACTCCCTTGTCTTCAACATTTATTCTTCATAAAATATTTCGAACGAGTTCTAAATTCGAGTTTGGTGCCACCAGTCTATGCCTCTCGCGTAGTAAAGAGTTATTCTTCCAATCGAAGGAGTATGCAAGCTGTGCGAGAGGTCCCGTCACTACAATATACTTTAATATCGCCAACACCAGGAGCATTTTTGACCTTAGTATATAATACAATACAAAACTATTACCTAGAAAATATACTTCCTACTAAAGCATCGTATATATCAAGTTAACGGTACTTTAGGCAATTTATTTGTTCGCACAACGTGGAATACTTCAAATAGGCTCAATTTATGTATTGTAAAGGTGTTCTTATAAAGGCTCTGATGGTGTACTTACCATTACCTAATGCTCCTAACCGGCCTTTATAGTGTGGCCAATATGTTGACATTGAGCATTCAACTGTAATGTGAACTTTAGTGAGTTTAAATACACTCTAGGACAATAAGCCTGGGTCACATAAAGATCTGAGACAGAGAGAGAGGAAATACCGGAAGCTTTATTAGCTTTCCGAGATTTTTTTTTTCTATCTCAGTGAAATAAATTACTACTTTCATTTAAAAATAAAAAACACATTTGTAATTTTGTATTATATCCATAAAAAATTAAAAACAGAAAAACATCATATTTTTCTACATTTTTCTCAAATTTAGTACTAAAATTTAAGAAAAATGTGTCATTGAAAAATGTCATACTGTGTTACCTTCACGTGACACCGTTACTGCGCTTATGTGGTTCTGCATGCTGTACACCAAGTTACTTATACGATGTTTAGTCCAATTTTTTTATTTGACATGTTTAATGTATAACGTTCTAAAAAAATTTTGTTTTACAAGTGAAAAATTATTTTACTTCCATTTAAGGAGTATTTAATTGTCTGTTAAACACAATTTCTTTCACTAAGTTAGCATTATTAGCTTCCAAGATTTTAAGGTATCTTTATGTGATCCGGATTAATTTCTATCGAGTGTATGCCTAACACCTTAGTCTATCTATATTAAAATTTGAGGATATCAACCAATTGGCTACGACTATGATAATGCATGGAAAACAATGTATATTGACCTATCTACACTGTTTTACATGCGTTTTCATTTCTTCATCAACTCCACGTGTCCAGGCTACTTTTACATACATCTTTTTTTTTTCAAGATAACTCCTGCAATAGGAATATTCCTGTGTCGCGGGGGCTTCACAAACATTTGAACAAGGAACATAAAGAACACCCAGACCCGGGATAACTATTTGTGGATCACACAAATTGTCCCGTGTGGGATTTGAACATACGAGACTCGGTGCGGCGTAGTGGCGAGGTGACCACTTAAACCATTGCGCCATCCGTGCAGTCTCGTCTTTAAATCCACTTTATTTCGACAACTATCTTATTACTTTTTTTATGGGGTATGTGGCAAACGACACCTGATGGTATGTGACTACCGCCGCCCATGGACACCTGCCACTCAAGAGTCACAAGTGTGTTCCCGACCTTTATGGTATGGTGGGAGTAGGGGAATGGAGGGAAAAGGGAAAAGGGGTAGAGGAGGGAATAGGGGAGAAGTGGGAGAGGGAAGGGTCAGGGCCTCTGGTAACCTCACTCGAGGGAAGGGTCAGGGCCTCTGGTAACCTCACTCAAGCTGGTTTTCTGTGAGGCCGTGGTACCACTCTGGTCGAGCCGAAGTATGGCTCTTCCACTTATAAATAAATTAAGTATTTTTTTATTTTGATTTAATAATTAATAAATTAAATAAATTTAACACAGAATTCCCAGTATATTAATAGTTATAGTTATCTATATTAATGTACCTTACGTAATGTACAAAATTTGTCTCTTGCTTATATTCCGTTTATCTTTACTCTTTGAAAACACAACAAAATTTTTGAACGACATAATTAGAAAGTAATTGATTACACTTGAAAGATTTACTGAATAAATGCGTATTTCTTGGTTTCTCTCAAAGGACACACTATTTATCTATCTCACGAGGATGCTCCCGTGTCCCGTACAAAATATACCCGGACTCAGAACAAGTGTCAGCTTGTCAAACATACTAGTACATCCTGATTATCTTTGATTTTTACTTTATTCTTGTACTTACTAGTAAAAAAGACATGAGTCTCTTAGATTCCTTCAATATGCTATCTTCATACAATAATATATCGTAACAGGATCATTTCATAAGTTATAGATTATTTTTATTCAGTTTTTTAAGTCTTAACCATTTTATTGAACATTCAATCTTTCTTCATGCTTAGATATTTATCTGTATCGACGCTATCAACTCCCTGAACAGACCGCGAAAATTCGTTGTAAGGCGAGTAATCATGGTCTTTGGTCAGGACACATTTCAGTTTAGGCTGATATGACCTGACTAAGACGACGCCTGCGTTGGCGAAGTAGAGAATGACGTACAGGAATAGGAGCACTTCATTTTGGTACTCAACAGTTAAACACAGACTCTGTTGGGACTGTGACATAATATAGGTTTTGGAATAATGATTTTTAATTGGCTTCTTCATACGGTCAATTACAATAATTTCACAGTTGGAAAAACAACAATCATACAGTTGCGCATTTGTTAACCGGTGTAACTTTTCTAAGGGAATATTACAGTGAGACACTTTTTTTTCATTAATCTAATAGAACCTAACTTTAAAAAGATAGAACTCCCTTTAAAAAGATATATTGATTTCGGATACAGGCTAACAAAAACACGGTATTTCGTGATGTGGTCGAGAGTCCATGTATCCTTGATAACTGGTAACCTTTTTTAAATTGTATGTATTGGAGCCGGAAGGGAAAAAGGGAGGCTTTAAAATTTCATTTATCGTCTACGGACAGAAGAGAGTTAGTCAATTTAAATTTTCTTTACGCCGCATCTTTCGGCAACGTTGCGGTCTTCGGCGTTGAACCCAAAATTGTGGTTTTACCTCTTCTTTCGTACTTTTTACCTCCCCGTCACTACTTAAGATGTTTATGGGAAACAAACTATCTGTTTCTTTAATTTATAGGTAAGTTTTTTCTTCGAAAACTTGATATTTATTTTCCCCTACTGTATAATTAATAAAATGAAGAATAGCAATAACGTGAAATTAATTGAACCGCATAAACCAGATGATGTTTTTTAATGTATATTACTAGATTGAAACTATAAAATGAATGTTGGAACTAATAAATTTCTTAATTTGTGCGGTATCAAGATTAAATGTAACCGTATTAAATGTGACTTTTGTGACATTTTTTTTTTATTGTTTAATGGAATACGCGTTTGTCTACCAACTCACCTGATGGAAAGTGATGATGAAGACGAAGAAGGTACACGAGTATCCACGTTCCAAGATTATAATTGTCTGGAAAAATAGATGCAGGCAGTTCATTCCAGACCTTGGCCACTCGAACCAAAAAGGAGCTGGCAAAACGTTTCGTTCGACTTTTTGGTGTTTCGGTAATGAACGGGTGAAACCTCTGTGTGCGTCTAGTCGTTCGATGAAGGAATCATTTTATTATTTACCTGTTTCTGATCTCGCTTATGTTTATTTTTCTATATCTCGTGTATAATTTTTTTTCTGAATGGGACATACATTAAGAAAAAATGATTGTATCCCAAACAACCTTTGCAACATTACATGATTATCGTTTGAGTAGCTAGAGGTTAGAGGTGTGAAAGCTTATCTCAGTAAAATATTCCCTAAGAAAAATCTTATATCGAGCAACAAATGCATAACTGTATTATTGTTCTAGTAAATGAGGTTGATAACAAGTATTACCAACTATGAAATTTCTGTAATTGACCGTAAACACATCAAGTAAACGCATTTTCCAAAGACCTGTATATATTATGCGGCGAGTCCTAACACCGTCAGTGTTCACCTGCTCAGTATCGACATGAAGTCGATCGTGCTCCTATTCCTGTGCGCTATCCTCTACTTCGCCAATGCAGGCGTCGTCTTAGTCAGATCACATCAACCTAAACTGAAATGTGTTCTCACCAAAGGCGATGATTACCTGCCTTTCAACGAACTTACGCGGTCAGGTCAGGCAGTTGATAGCTCCGCCACTGACAAAATTTTTAACATAAATATATAACCACGAGGAAACATTGGCACCAAAATATTCAAGAAACATTGAACGGTCACCAAAATGATGAAACTATTAAAAATTATTCAAGAATTTTCTTTTACAATGTGTTCATAAAGATTTCCGATACGCTAAAAGGAACTTGGTTTTTATTTACATAACAACTAATGATTTTGATGTAACTCAAAATAATGATTTAAATTCTTGCTGCTTGTACCTTTTTGTTAGAACAATACTACTAATTGTCTTCTACACCGGATCATGTCATATCCTAAACACCGATTTATTGGTCAATAAAAACGTTTGTTCAAAGATCAGTCACAGGGTCGAACGATTGCTGGTGGCTGTTAATAGATACCTGATTTACTTTGACCACAAATAATTGTAAATATTGTGTTATAAATAAAATTTGTGTTGATTAACAGTTGATTATTTTTTTTTTATCCAACTGATTTCTTTACGCATGCATATTCCTTTTCATATAAAAAGGGTACCGAAATGGATACAATTTCATATTAGTAAATTAAATCTAGCACTAATTAAGGTTTAATAGGTTCAGAGAGAGGTGAAACTGAGCCATCATTCATGAATAGCGAAATGCTGTTTCTAAGAATATCAATGTAAAAAATTGCAAAATTTACTTGAAATATGACGTTATTTTGGTAATATAGAATTGTGTTCAGTTTCCCGAACAATAGCAGTACAAAATTGAGCATAAACATGAAAATTCAATGTCAGTACTTGAAAACTTCTATAACATAGATGATGGCAAATACTGAGATATAGTTATATAAACTTATTATATCATATTATATAAACATAAGCTATGCAATGCTGCTGTTACAAAAGTGTATCAATGACATATTTAACAAACACATTTGAAATTTGCTTATAACATGAATTGCAATCTAAACTTAGTCAATTCTAAATTATCTATATAATTACTTGTGTGACTGACTGATTCATCAAAGCAGAACCTAAACCGACAAACTTGAAGTTCTAGCAGTTGATGTTGTAAGCATCCACTAAGAAAGATTTTTTGGAAATTTCACCCCGTCCGTCAATTTCAAAGTAAGAAAGACGAAATTTAATATGCCTACTTCTGGTTAGAAACTGCATTTTTCATCATTTTACCCCTAAGAGGGTGAATTAGGGGTTGTAAGTTTATATGGGACGCTCGTCGCTTTTGAAGGAAGAAGCACAAAATTTCATAAACCTGCTTTTGG
Source organism: Callimorpha dominula (assembly GCA_949752705.1). NCBI lineage: Eukaryota > Metazoa > Arthropoda > Insecta > Lepidoptera > Erebidae > Callimorpha > Callimorpha dominula. The sequence continues at coordinate 16,631,020 of OX457012.1, read as the reverse complement.
TGAGAAATAAATATACACATAGAGGGCTGATTGATAAGTTTCCAAAACGACAAAGAAAAACTTTAATAATCTATTTAAAATAAATTTGTTTCTCAACGTAATTTCCTTCTACCTCGATGCATTTAGTCCAGCGATTCACCAATACCGTTACACCAGTTTGAGGAAATGTTTTCTCCAACTCCTCAAAATACTCGTCTACGGCAACAATGACTTCATCATTGATGAAAACTGGCCACCTAACAATTTTTTCAGGTTTAGGAATAAGTGTAAGTCACACGGGGCTAGATCTGGGGAATAGCATGGATGGATTACTGACCATAGGTCTGGTTGGTGTTCGCTCAAGCGGTTATTTATTCTTCAGACTATTTGGTATGTACACTGTCACTTGATTTTGCTTAAAACTAATCTTTGTTCTATCGGAAAACTAAGGGATTCTATGACGCTTTACAGTGGACCTATACAGTGTACCTCAATTCACTTTAACCAAGTTTTATCTTAAAATCTACCACTTCTTTTACGAAAAACTATTTTTTTTTTTAAATGTAATAAATTTTACACAACCGCATGAAAGAAGTGACCATTTTGTATAGCACGTCAGTTAGACGACAGGTCCGCCACGAACGGCATCCATTAAAAGAAATCCAAAATTACCAACCACGGCTGAAGTTCATAAATTATTGAGAAATTTGAAAATTATACTATGGAGGAAAGGCACAATTGGACTGAACAACCAACGTTCAAAACTATTTCGCGATTGATGGTCTAATTAAATAATAATTCGGCTACCCCATTGGTAAAACCAAGAGCCAAAGGAGTCGAGCAGAGTTTGTATGACATTAAAGTCACTCCTGACCAACTATTCAACCTGCGGGATAAAAAAAATAGCCGGAGATAATTAAAATATCAACTAGCATATATCAACACACTGTTTATTTGTAACAAAATCTTTACAATTTTTGTGGTCACGATTTAGACTGGTATTTCAACCAACTGTTCGTCACTGCGACTGTTCCTTGACCCTTGAGCATTGAGTAAATAATTTTATGGAGCAATCATGTGATGCAGAAGATATGGAAAAAATCATTTTGGTGACCCTTCAATGTTTCGTAAATATTTTGCTCTTCTGTAATCTTTCTTCGTGTTTAAATATTTATATTAAAATTTTTTGTCAGTGTCGGTGCTGTCAACTGCCTGGACAGGTCGCTGAAGTCCGCTGAGAGGCGAGAAATCATCGTCTTTGGTCAGAACACATTTCAGTTTAGGCTGCTTTGACCGGAGTAATACGACGTCTGCGTTGGCGAAGTAGAGGATAGCGCACAGGAATAGGACCACGATCGACTTCATTTCGGTACTGAGCAGTTGAACACTGATAGTGTTGGGACTTGTCCCGCAATATATAGGTAGGCCACACAATAATATCTTTAGAAAATGCGTTTAATAGGCTTGTTTATACGGTCAATTACACTCGTTATCAATCTCATTTACTACAGCAATCCTACAGTTGTACATTCGTTGCTCGATATTAGGTTTTCTAAGGGAATATTTGACTGAGACAGTTTTACATCGATTTTATAAAGCTTGAAACAGATTATCATACCAGGAAAGTGCTACACAGATAACATTTCTTGGGTTTAAGTTGTCATATCGTAAGCTCTGTATATTCAAACAAAATTTTAAGTTAAAGGTGGTTATACTTTATTCTGTATTTACACAATATGTGGTGTTAACAGTTTTTAAAAATTGCAAACAGGTCCTGCACTCCTCTTTTCAATTAGTTCACAATTTAAACCTCAACAAAGTTCGAAGGGAACCGTTTTATTTTTTAAAGCTAAGGGCGAGAGCATGTTGGTTTGTTTTGACTAAGTAAAATATTTTTTTGGAAGACTAAGCATTTAATAGTACCTATAAAAATATTTCGCCAAAGTGTTTCTTCTTCTATCGATATTAAACTTCTTAGTTTTTTTCTACCGTATAATAATGTGAAGAATAACCACAATGTGAAACTAATTGAATCAATCTAGATGATGTTTTCCACACTCTATAACAATACTGTACTACAAAATTAATTAAACGGTTTGTTGGAACTAATGAATTTCTCTCTTCACGCAGCGCACTCTGAAGCGTGTGCAGCTATAATTAAACATATTATATTATGTTATGGAATGTTTTTCACCATGTTGTGATTATAGTTTACATACACTATTAATTAGATACCATTGGCACACCCAGAGTGAGTACTGCAAGAAAAGGCTCATTTAATCTCTTAAGTGAAAAACATAATTTTGAAAGTATCCTTGAAATTGTTCAATATAGTTTATGTATAATGCTCTGTTACACTATTATGCTCTAGCATATAAATAAAAATAAAAATGTGAGTTTATTTGTTTGTACCGCATTCAGGCCTTAACTATACAATCGATCGTCATTACATTATTGAATAGATATTGTAAGGGGTTGTTAATATTGGTATGTAATTATGTTGATCTAGTGGTTAGTGATACTGACTGCTGAGCCATAGCTCGTGGGTTCCAGGACAAATAATTGTGTGATGAGCACGATCATTTCTTCTGTGTCTGGGTGTAATTTATGTATAATACGTATGTATTATTTTAAATACCTAATATATAGGTATTTAAAATTAGGAGACCTTACATTCTACAATTACAATGTCTAAAATTTTGTATAATATATGATGATAATAATAATAAATATAAATATAAATAACAAAAATTTTAAATAAATGCCATTCAATTATTAAATTGTCTTCTTTAAATATCATAAATTGTTTTAAATTCTAAAAGCATTTTCTCTGCGAGCCACAAAGTAGTTTTTTTCGTAAATAAACTCACTGGTAAGTTCTTAAATTCATTTTGTAATGTGTTGTATACTTCTATAGCCTTGATATACACTTTTTTCTCAAAATTTGTCCAAACGACACTTAGGTTGGTAAAGATTAAATCTATTTCTAGCATTGCTGCCAATATCTTCGGAGTAAACCGTGAATTATTTTGGGTGCAGTTTCACAAAAAACACATAGTTCTCTAATATGGCCTTTAAGGTGGGAGTATGGGAAGGGGAGAGAGGGGTAAGGGTCTCCGGTAACCTCACTCACTCGGCGAAACACAACACAAACCTTGCTTTGCGCCGGTTTTCTGTGAGACTGTGATATTATTCCGGTCGTGCCTACCCATACGTGCCGAAGCATCGCTCTCCCATGATTACCTTATTGATAGCACTAAAACTTGTCAATAGCTAATAAACAAAAAAGAAAAGTGGTTGACAAACGGAAAAAAAAGGTTCTGTACTGTTTTGTCTTTGCCTATTCATACTTAGATATTGCTAGTCATGGGCATACTGAGGGGGACAGAGGAGGTCAGACCCCCCTCGCTATTGTTATTTTGATTAAATCTATGATTTCCCCCTTCTGGAACAACAAAATTAACTGTTGACCTACCTAGGCCGAAAAAATAATATTTTTGCCCTTCCTGGGCCAGCCTTTATAACCTATTAGAGCAACAACAATATCAAATACACGTTACAGTAATTACACTACAACATTCAGTGAAATGGATTACAAATGAAAAGTGAGGTGTTACTAAATGGCTACATCTCACGTCACAGTACTTTGTAGGTAACGAGCTCATATAAAGTCAACCGTAAGAAAAAACAAACCAAAAGAGTTGACACATGAATATATTCGATATAATATTTGCAGTCCTGATAGCAATTGCTCATCAAGTTTTTACCATCAAGAGAAATATTATAAGATGTCCTACAGGATATCGAATTGGAAGAGAGTGTTTTAAGGAACCTAGGGTATTAGAAGATTACTCATACTTGTCCGGGAATTATTAAAAAGTATAATTGAAGGAACTATGTAGGAAGGGAATCTGTAACTCTGTAGAAGAGATAAAGGTAGAGGGTTCGAACTTGCCGGTAACAGCCAGTTCGAGTTTTCTTTTTCTTTTTAGATTTTTATTTATTTACTTCTCTAGTTTTAATTTTACATGTCACTTAAAAATCTCATTATACAATTGCTTGTTTCACTTTGACCGTAGAGTAGGAGCTTTTGAAACCTATCCTGTTTGTTTCCTCTGGTACTAGTGCTTATATAATTTAACTGAGAATAATGACAAAGCAGTGGGGATGAGCCCCAGCGGCAAGCCGCTTATTACTTTATTGAGTGACTCTACAGTCGGAGCGAGTCGCGCCTACAGTTTTCTTTTTTCTTTTAAAAAATATTATTCCCGCATTAGGAATTACTCCTGTGTCGCGGGGGACTTTACAAACATACAAACAACGGACACAAAGAACACCCAGACTCGGGTGGGAATCGAACCCACGACCTCTGGCTCTGCAGTCAGGGTCACTAACCACTAGACCAACAGGCCTAGGCCAACAGGGTCGAGTTACACTGACCTGCTCGAGTTATTGCTTGCACTCCCCCATCCATCCGTATAAGCAAAATCTCTTTCCTTCCAATACCTCCCCTTCTTACCTATCTTTCCCTTTCAGTATACTCCCAATTTTCCTATCGTTAATTTCTAAAATTTCCTGTTAGGCAATAAGCTTGAACTCTGGGATCAAATTTTGGAGATACAGACATGAGTGTAAGAAGAGTCGAAGATGTCATTAAAAAGTGCTCAAAACTGACTTACGTAACTTACTAACTATTCCCTACAGTGTCACCCACATTTATGTGTAGGTATGGCCTTCCTTAAACATTAAGCTATAAATAACAAAAATATATTTTCAAAACGCTTTGGTAGATCCAGAGATTTTAGATCTAGATAGATACTAGGCGTTTAATTTAAAAAATCCTTAGGTTTACTATTAATTTAAATGTTGTTTTATTGAGCTTGTATATATAACTTGAACTGTCATTGTATAGTATAACTTGAACTGTCATTGTATAGTCTTTCCTTACTTTGACAGGTCAACATACGGGTACATATTGTAGCGACGGCACTCTCGCTCAGCTTATATACTCCTTCGATTGGAAGAATAACTCTTTACTACGCGAGAGGCACAGGCTGGTGGCACCAAACTCTAATTTAGAACACGTTCCAAATATTTTATGAAGAATAAATGGTGAAGACAAGAGAGTCGCCCGGCATACAGAAGACGGTCTGGACGACGAATTCAAGAAATAGTATTTATAATTAATTTGTGTGAAGTTACAATTGTTATATGAATAATCTGATCTTGATTATATCGCATAGTGCGTTTGCCTGCTATTTTAATTTTACTCCTACAGCTAACACCTATCGATCCCCGATATCCTAAAGCCCCAAGCTTTACACGTTACACGTGGTTTACACGTGGTGGAAGCGTTACACATGGTGGAGTACGCCGGAGGTGATTGAGAAGAAGTACTCCACGTGTTACAATATATACTGGATCGCTTTTTGTAGCTGTTTCGCATATTTTTTTAATTTAAATATATTGATTAAAAATGTTAGCTTCTTGCACATTTTCTACATACAAACTTTAAGTATTTCAAGTTTCGCACTCCTCCGTCCGCGTTATTCGCTTAAAGAGTTTTCTCCACGTAGTAATATATAAAGTAGAAAAGCCTGAATTCAATAATAAATAAAAGATTACGTTATTTGTGTACATTATTGTTTATTTCCTAACTTCAACTTCTATCAACGTATATAGAACAGGCATGCATATTTCTAAAATAAAATGCATAAGTCCCAGATCAAAATATAGAAAACAATTCCCCTGTTTTCTTAGTTAAAAATGAATCATTGATCCTAAGAATGGAAAACATTTTTCTATAAACACTGATAGCACCAGCCTTGTCTATCATTCGAGAGCTCTGATGACCCTGCTACCATGCAGACTAGGGTCTGCTTAGGTTTGCCTAGGGTCGGATCAGATTCATAAATTCAAGAACCTATTCTAGGGTTTAATAGTTTTCTACCTTACACTAAGGTTCAGAGGCAAAAATTAATTAATAACTAGCTCAATATAATTTTAATTATTATTTTTAAATTTTCTTATAAAATTTAATATGACTTTTCTTTAGCCCCTGACGCAAAAATGAGGGGTGTTATAAGTGTAACGAGTGCATTTGTGTGCACAGTTACACGATACACATATCGTGTGCCTGTATATCTTTGTGCCTGTTTGTGGCACCATAGCTTCTAAGCGGATGGTCTGATTATTTAGTTTTATTGGGTGACTTGATCGAGAGTGATCTTTAGCTACAAACGTAAACTTCGTATCGCCTACAATTTTGTTGAAGACAAAACATTCATATAAACTTCCGGGAACCGTTACGTCGCCCTAAACCGACTTGTCGCTATAATGCTATCGCTTGCTATAGTTGTTACACACATTTTTGAGCCGAGGGTTAATTTTTTTTATATTTTTTTATTTTTAAGAAACAGAGGGTCTCATGGCTTATTGGTTAACTGAGTAAGTTAGGACGTTGCAAGGTTAAGTAATGCTACCAAGGGCAGTCTTAGGATGGGTGACCATTCTTAATACATTGAGACCCTTCCGTCTCCGTGCCTCCGACATCCGTTGGTCCCGGTTACCGTACGAATGTCTGTGGCATTCGTCACGGGTAGTTGAAGCCCTAAAAAACGTCCAACCACCTGGTCGTTTCGTACTTGACTGAAAGCCGTCCCCAACTTAGTTTAGAAAAGGCTCAGCGGATGAGGATGACTATTTTTAAGAAACACTTTTGCTAATGAGAGTTACATATTACTGCTATTCTAGTAAACCATTCCAAATGGGCTAAAGCACTTATGTTAGTAGTGTACTTACATACGTGATATACCTACTGGTTCGAACTTGCACCCTCCTGATTACTAGTTCGTTGCCTTACTCATAACGCTACCGTCGCTTATACAACACAATTAGAGTTGCGACTTGTAAAATGTTTTATTTAACCTGTTAACAAAAGCATAACATAAACATAACCAAAACCCACATTGACCTATTTCCTTCGGACTTTACCTTCAAATTCAAATTCAAAATCATTTTTTCAATTAAGACACTAAGTGACATTTATGAACGTTAAATTGAAGCTAGAGTTAAAATCATAGATCGGCACAAACAGACGCCACACCATGTACTGGATTGTCAAGGTAAATTAGGTGAAAAAGACCAAAATCTACTGCCTGTTTGTGTCGATCTATAACTTCCAGTTTCCAAAATGCGTAGGGCCTTATGAGAAGAATACTGGCAAAGAAACTCATGGCCACTCTTTTTAAAAGCCAGATCTTCAGGTACAATAGTGTTAGTGTTACACGAGAGGTAAACAGGATGCAAGCTGATGCCACCTGAATTTCATTTTATTGAAATGCTCCAAAAGCTAACGTACTAAAAATAAAAATCACTCAGTGATACCGTTGAAGGTTTGAACCTATTAAACATAGAAATCATTCAAGGTGCACTTTATATACACATTGTATAATATAGGAAGGTGAGTAGACAATATGAGTTTATTTAGTGTAACAATGGTTTAGATTTTTGAGAGTATTTTCATTCGTCAACAATGGGAGGTAGAGGCATTCTCGCTCAACATGAAATATTCAGCCAAGTACTTTACTAGAATATAGGTAGGGTAACCGTTTAACTTAAAGTGGTTCTTGTTATTCTCAATCACCTTAGTGATATAAAAACTACATTACACAACCTTGACTGACTTGTTTACGTCCATTCTAGTACGTAAACAAAACGTGCCTCGCAAAATTCTAAAGCTTTTATTTCCAAAAATATTTTCTCAAGATTTTGAACATATATTATGTATGAAGTACAAACATTCTTGGAAATTGGATTACTTAGAAGCATACCATTACTTCAAACTCGAATATGCATTTACTTAACTCGGTAGTGAAATTTTGACACGTAATTATCTATCAAATACCGTTGGGAACTAGTAGAAGTAGTGACACTATCGTTACTGAGTCTCAGGAAAAAAGTATGGCAATTTGTGTTTATTTCGAAGAGCAATTTTAGAAACAATTATAGGTTTGTTATGATAAATAATAGACCTAGGCGACCTAGACCGACGTAGGCTTGAACCTAATCAAGCGTGTATTTAGTCTATTTTTACAGAGTGTCTGCTAGCGCTATTTACGCATAATAAAACTCTATACGGGTTTATTTTACAACATTTAATTGTCCAAATAACTAGCCCACATGTTATCTACACATCGGAAGTCTCTTTCAGTTCTCTGAAAGTCTGATCTTTCATTTTGATCGGTCTCCCAACTACCTAAAACTTAACTAGTAATCATTTTTTATGGTACTTGTGAATTTATTTTATTTCATTTATCTTGAACGATTTTGACATTTCAGTTAAGTTAAAATCGGTGTCAAACATCAGTTTTACCTTTTTCAATATCGCAATAGTTTTGGGTATGTACAGTGTGTACCTTTGAATTAACTGATGTCAACGGATATGTGAAGCGCACAACAATCGTTAGACCAACATACCTGCAACAGTTTACACTGGTGATGAGCGACGTCTCACCATGTTAAACATGTAAACTGAATCGGCATCTAATCACGATCAATGCGACAGACAGCCTTCTGTCCTGAGAATGTCTCAACGTAGAGGAACCGGCCACCTTCGTTGTCCTGGAGTGCAAGGGGGTGGCCACATAACGGGCAAGTAGGTATCCTCGTGGATGCGAGGTCGCTCCTAGAAGCCTGCGAACGCCCCAGGAGGCTTCTGTGCTTCTGAAAGGAGCTAGCCAGCCTTATGTGAACGCGTAATGGGCCATTTGTGAGTCTACATAGCGGAAACAGAGGCGTCTACCAATACCGACAACAATAAATCCTATTCAAGACTTCCACCACGTTGACAATACGCAAAGATGTAACAAATTGAAGCAACTAAAACAATAATTGAATGTTATTTTATTATATCTACTTTACATGTATATTATCAGCTCTGAATAAGCGAGACAAGTCCGTCTGTGGCCGCCATCTGTCGGGCTTAATTAGGTCACTTTAGACGAATATGTATAATACGAATGTACTGTTTTATTTATATATATATTTCAGAATATAGATTAGATAAGACGTCCCCAAGGCGATATCATGTTTACCTTTCAAATGAATTCTTCAGTACTTGGTTGTTGTTCCGTAATTATATTTAGCACAATACATATTTAATATGAATTTAGTGACGCTCTTCGATCAAATATGCCATAAATACATGTAGCCTAAAGGGGTTAAACAAGCAATATTTTTACTACGATATGTGGCTTTTTTATTGAATAGGGGGCAAACGAGCAGACGGGTCACCTGATGGTAAATGACTACTGCCGCCCATGGGCACCTGCAACTCAAGAGTCACAAGTGCGCTGAAGACCTTTAAGGTGGGGGTTGGGGAAGGGTGGAAGACTCAGCGAAAAGCAAATTGCTTCACTGCCGATTTTCTGTGAGGCAGTGAGTACACACCGGTCGAGCCGGCCTATACGTCCGAAGCCTGGCTCTCCTACGATCAAAAAATATAATTTTTATGCAATATATTTCGGCAATATGTCTGAACCAGTATGGCTCAACATCTTTATCTTTATTGGATACAAAAACGAAATAGCTGAGACAATCATTAGTGTCGAAGCGGTTTTTTAAATTTTTAAAGAAAATGGAAAACAAAAGAAAAAAGCCAGATAGTGGATACGACATTACTTTAATAGGCGTGATACTTTAGATCCACTAAGCAAAGCCTTAGGTAAAATAGTTACTAACATATGGAATAACTTCATGTCTAGATAAGTAAATTATATTTATATAAATAAATTAAATTTTTGATTTAAAGAGTTTTTTTTTTTAAATTAATAATTTAAACATTATTTCGTTTGACTGTACTGTTTTTAGGTTGAACAATACATTTATTTATTAATTTAGTGGTGGTCCCAGTCGCAGAAATATATACTAAAATTAAATGGACCCGGTAACTGGGACCGTTGCCGGCTCTTAAGGTGGGGGTAGGGGAAGGGTGGAACACTCAGTGAAAAGCAAATTGCTTCATTGCCGATTTTCTTTATTTATTATTATTTTCGGATTCATCATCATCATCATCATCATCAAATATTTTATTTATTTTAAACTTTATGCACATTTGGTACTTTGGCAGACTTAATGCCTAAGGTATTCTCTACCAGTCAATCATTGGGTGATGCAGAGAAAAGAAGTAGGTGCAAATAAAAATTATGTTTAAATTACTGAACGTGTATATTTAATAAGCCATCATAATAATAAACCAGACCATAAAATGAACGTTCCTGGTAATAGGTAATATAACTCTGTGAAACGGACAGTTGCGCAAGCTACGAATTCAAAAACAACTAATTTTTCAAATTATCATTTGTAACAGTGCCAATATAATACTTTCAAACATTACAGTTTTTATCAGAATGTTATGTTAAGCGATTTCATTTTTTTTTTGGGTTTAGAATAGAATAGAATAATCTTTATAGTACACCAACGACATTTTGATTAAAAAAATACACAAAGGTTACTTCTATGTAAGTATAGTTCGTATTTTTTACTACACTTGAAGCGTCTGGTAGAAAAATAATGCTCACAACCAATTTTAGCACAGTTTATTTGGGTAGTCACACATTTTTTGAGCGCCGATCAAACATCTATTGTATATGTATATGATCAAAGGACGAGCACCGTTTATTTCCACCATACGACCCCGAATTGACTCCGCTCTTAACCATTAACGAACAGTGTTACTAGTTGGGCCAAACAAAATTCTGTGCCACATCATGTCCGACTTAAAACCGAGCAGAACAAAACCTAGACCATTCTTTGCTTATCAGAATATTAGTCAAAGGTAGTAAAGTTTTCCCCAGAAATATGACTAAACATACGTCCAAGTTAACTTACTTAAGCTAGTTGTTCATTCCCTCAATATACAGCTTATTTATATTTCAAAGTTTATAGTACAATGCCCATCTTTCACTATCAATATAATTGACCCTTGTGTTTCAGCTCTCAGGTGTATTCTCTCTAGAGAAAATGAGCAGAGATATTACGTCAATAATTTATACAACTAGTATTTAAATATTCATACTTAATATGAAAGGTTCCGGAGAAACAGTGCTAGTGCTGAAGTATTTGAGAAATGGATGTGTCCAGATTATAATTAATAATGTATTTCATAATCTCCGACTGAAAAGTCGTTCAAGAAAATCTGCATGAAAATATTTACTAGTTTTAATATAAATATTTTGTATAAAATCAAAAGTTACCACGAAGTATAATAATATTGTAGATGTCGGTATACCATCAGTAACAGAGGTCCAATAAGGAATTTTGTTTCATTCCAACCCCGAACCAATAATAAATCAAGATAGATAACAGTGAAGACTGAGACTCATCCACGGGATCAAACGAAATAAAAAAAACAATTCAGTGAAATTGCGTGAAAAACTCGGACCAAACAAACCGAAACACGTTTTCCTTAAAGAGAAAACAGTGAAATGTGAAATGAGTAAATGAGAAAAAAACGCAGTTCAATTATCAAAAGACAATAAATAGTTTTCTAATCATATCACACAACATAATATAATAATTAATTGTCAATTTGATTTTCAATTTTACTAAATTGTGACTCCCTGAAATAAATATCACGAAAAACATTTAGTTTAATTTAAATCCGCAACAGACTGTGTTTCAATTATTGGAATGTGGACATAACATTTTTAAAATGAAACAAGGGATGGACAGTGAAACATGAATAAATGAATTTTGTGGACATTACTCTAAAGGAATGGTGCGTTTATTGTGATAACATTGAAAGTATACTTTGCAAGAACGAAATAAGGTCTGGTTTACAATGAGTAGGTAAGCAATTATTTGCTGTTGACTTTTTCTGTGCTTGTATGTTCAAGACATTGTAAAAACTTGTGTGCAAACTTAAGTCAGTGAAGTTCGGTGGTTAGATAAGTCGTTTTTTGCTAAGGGATTTTGTGTTTAAGTTGATAAAGATTAGAGTTCATAATGAATGTGCCGATGAAGGGTGGTCCCGCTCCCACTGTGGCGGTGGTGCCAGTGCCCGAGAGCGAGATGGACGCGCTGCTGCTTGGAAGGACAGCGGTGAGGACATTTGATCAGTACGTCAAAAATGTATGTATTTGTTATAACTATTTATTGATATAAGAAGTCGATCGTGGAGAAAGCTTGAGTAATTATTACTAAAGCATCATGTACATAAGTAGGTCAGTGGTAGTGCGTAAGTTGAATTCTACGTATGACGCAGTAGTTTAAGTGGCCATTTTCAATTGCCACAAAATCAAGTGTTTCGACAAATAATGAGAACATCCTTGTATGATTCATATATGATTCTTCTGATTTTGAAAAAAGCAATTTATTAATCCATAATATGGACATCAGATCTGACCAAAAATATCCACTTAAAAACAATAAGTGAGCAATTTTTTTTTATTTAAGTAAATTTTCATTTAGGCCTATCCTATTGCTAACTGAATGTTAGCTGATAACATTCTCAATTTCAAATACTGACATTACTGACAGCAACATACATCTCTCTGTAACACATTGTAAAAAAAACTTTTTATGTACAGCCATTTGACTCTATACTTTCGTAATATATAAAATGACTGACTATATTTGTGGTAACAACGTGAAATCTAACTCGACTCTGTTTATGTACATATTATGTACGATAAATCACCATTCAATAGCTATTAGCCTTCACTGCGATCGACTTTCGAATGCATGCGGATTTGCCCGATTTACGTCAGAACAGTTCGTATATTCACACGATTTATGAAGGATCATTGCAATGTTCCTGGTTCTGTATCATACAGACGGAATGTTTTGATAAAGATAAATTGTGTTATTTTGTGTTGTACTAATCTATTATTTCTATAAAGGGACAACATTAACTAACTCACTACTAGTCACTACTTCTAGAAATTATTCAATACATTGTCATTGATGTGCGTCTAGTAATATGACTCTATTGACGATGACTGGTTACATCAATAATGGAAGATGGTAATATTGAATTTTTGTAACACTTACTACAACGTGTAATGTTATTTACATGTTGGTGTTTCAGTTAAAAGTGTAATTTATTACTAACAAATACGTGTGTAACGCAGTATAATTCCTAGCAAGAGGCTAGATTTTCTCCTTTCATCCTGGCTTCTCCTTGTAATATAATTTAGACACCTTTCATGGTCTTTGTTTGGACTGGTGTTACCTACATTCTCCCTGCTCTGACTTCTGTACACCAGGACCACCAACGAATGATACTAAGCGATTACCAGGGAGCGATATACTGGGCGGTCAAATAACCTCTCTGTAAGAAATTGTGTGACGCAACACTTGCGCAAGGTAGTCCAATTAGTCCAATCAAACGTATCTTTTATTCCTCTCGCTGAACGAAACTACTCGACGTTTAAATTATTATACCGCTTTGAGATACTTATATTAAAATATTTACTTCTTTTACACTTTATGTACAATTTCAACACCACTTTAGTGAAATATATCTTTTTATCAAAGTAAATCTCGTAGTAATATGTTCAGCATTTTGCATTTGACAACGATTTTAAACATTACCTATTATGGCCAAAATACCTAAATTTATAACAGTAAGTCAGTTGAAAGTCTTAAGCTCTGTATAATATTTGACAGTGTATGTAATTTCATTTAGCGCAGCCCTCATAGCTTTAAGATAACTAGCGTTTGAAATATAATAATGATTCATCTAAATCTCCGGTGAACGCCACCCTCGTATTTAGATAAATATTATTTGTTCGTTAACGCTCCAATTCGTGAATTATGATGAGTTAGTTTTATAGTCGGGTTAATAGTTGGAAATCCAAGAAAACCATAAAATATGTATCATAATTATAAAAAATATCATATAAGTGACATAAAATTGAGTGAAATTAAATATATCGAAAAAAATTTAGTTTACTTTAAACAAAATCATGAATTTAAATTGAGATTTTTGTCTTAGAGTATATAGATTTAGATTTGGAATTACTCAGCAGGTCATCAACCTATAATGACAATAAGCTGTGTCGAAAAATTACTATTAATACGAAACATTATGCGAGGGGCTTATGATAACATTCCTATAGAGAACCGTGAATGCCTAACATGCTATGTTTTTTTGTCGGTTCCGCGAAATAGTGTGCTTTAATTCTGAAAGCAAAATACCAATGAGCCATAAAACTATGTGAATACATTATGAAAACGTAAACATTGCCGTATCTTTCAAATATTAACAATATATTTCATTCCTACGAGAGAGAGCCCGTACCTACTGCTCCGCATTGTGTTGATAATATAAGTTGAATGTTTACACCTACCTTCCCTCCAATTTAAGTGGAATGATCAAAAGCTCATATGAAAGAGCTCCTTCCAGCGAGTAATTCTCAACTAAAACGAACCGCGTACCTCAATTAGAACCGAAGATTTAGATGAAGAGAGCTATGATAACAGAAATATGAGGAGGAAATCGCCTTTGAGTATAACTTGAGAAGGGTGAAGGCTATTTCGAATGCTTGATGACTAATCTGTGGATTAATACATTTCATTAAAAAAAAAAGTTCCAAATCGGTTGGATAGAACGGCCGGACGGATTCTAAATAGATTTCATTTGAATTTTACAATATACAAATACGTACCCAAGTTCTGCCACGAAAATCACAAGTTTTTTTTTTGTGAAATTAACGGTAATTATGAACAACTATGAGAACATTGTATCAAGATATTTAGAATAATATTCAATGAGCTTCGACTTAATGATACTTGAAATTTTGTGCTGAAAGTGAATTTAAAGTGAGTGTTTACTTTAACATTAAAGGTTAAGTAATACTAAGTAGACTGTAAGTGTACCGCAAAGTAGTAACGCTTGATGTTATACTTTCAGTTTATAGTCTGGAGCTCATTTTTTAAAAGCTCTTTGAAAACATCTTCATAAGTTACAAGTATTACTTAAAAATAACTACCTAACTTCGATGATAAAATAAGGCCTAGTCTAATCATGCGTTTTCTGAAATTCATGAAATTTTCAAAAGAATAAAACACTGTTTATTTAACGAAAGACTTTATTTAGACTTTTAACTGGTGACGTCACTAATACTATTAAATTATGTAGCAATACGTTATTTATTAAATGTGTTGGTTATGCGTCAATTGGATTTTTTTTTATGTTCAGAGGTTTATTTATTTTTTATTATGGATTTGCCTTAAAACTTAACAATTTTAGCCTTTTAAACTTTTAAAACGGTACCACTCAAAGGAAACAGCAGTATTAGCAGGTGACTCTAAATCTGCAAATAAAAAAGTACATCATTTGCTTTGAAAACTCGACACGAAAATAAGGTTAACTACAGTCAATATTAATTGCGAATCTGAGATTGCTTGCAATATTGGAAAAGTAGTCTGTCTAACTGAGTTCAATATTTAAGGATCTACAAAATTGAATAAGTGTCAGAAATGGACGATCAACATTCGGTGGTACTCATAGTTAAGAAATTGGTAGGGCGCCAGTTAATGACAAAATCACGCCTGGCTCATCTATCATGAGCACTGGAATTGAATTAAAATATGACTATCACAGGTTGCATCCTACCAGTGTAAAGTAGTACACGTTTTATATTTAAAGCGCTTTTTACCCATCTACATAATCTAACGGAATCTTTCACACTAGTTTTTTTAGTTTTCACGTACTTCAAGACGTCCCTTAATACTTGAAGCTTTGAATTTTTATCAAGTCTTGATGATAATACAAGACTTAATAATAAGAAAAAAAAAATTAAAAACATTCAATAGCAAACCGTAAAAAGTAGAAAATAAATTTTACTTGTAAAAAAGCGTGAAGTGCTTGTGATCAAATGTTACATATAGTTCATTGGTAGCTATTTATAAAAGGAGTCATTGTAAAAAAATCTAGTAAAAAGTACACCATGCCTTTAAAAAAAAAAAAAAAAGTGTGTGTGTTCTTTTCACACACGGCAGAAGTGAAACTTCAGAAAAGTAGCCTACGAAAGAATGAGAAATAAAAAGTAAAATCAACACAAATAATTTACTTAATGATAATAAACTTAATTTCAGACAATTTCTATAAAAGTTTTTGATCAAATTAATTTATTTTTATTTTATTCAATAGGTACAGATACAGACAACAGATCAAGATGTACAAAAAATTACCTTAATAATAAACAGTAAGCAAACCTGAAGTCCAGTTATACCTGCACACAACTTTCAAAACAAATAATACTTCGTTTTCAATATAGGTTAAGGTTGGATTTAAATGAAAACTTGTAAATAATTAATTAATTATAAGTGAAATATGGAAAATAAAAAACAATTATAATTAATGTAATACGCAAATGCACAAAAACACACCACTTTGACATTGACATATTTTCTGAAGGCTTGGTAGTACGCAGGCGCAAAGACAAAGATTATAGAAACTTTATCTTGACGCTTTTTCGTTTCATCGAATTTCAAATCATAACGATTCTAAAGTAGTTTTACTTAAAAAATATTGTCTTCTTTCTTATAAAGATTCGGTTTGTTATTAAAACGTTTTTTTTTAACTATGGTTTATTAAAATGATTGTCCGATAAATTCAATGATTTAATGTAGCCGATAAGAATTCATTCATTTGACGACGTCTTTTGTTTTCACTCCGCTTCGATTGGCTTCTAGAAGAATCTAGAAAATCTAACATCTAAGTCACCTTCACGAATGAAAAAGGATCTATACAACTAGTATTGAAAACTTACATTATACCATGTTCTAAAGAATTATTGATTAGCAGCGTAGAGCCTAAATTTAAGTCAGAAGTGTTCTTATATTCTTAGTTAAAAAAAAAACTAAGATACCTTGTTTTGGGAAGTCATCAGACACGAACTAAATATTTTATCAAATGAGCGTTCACCCAAGAAGACGTCACGAGTAAGTGGCAGCTGATCGATATCCTTAACAATAAGTGGCACTTCAATACTACGGTCCAGAAACATGTGCTAAAAGATCATCATCATTAGCCATAGGACGTCCACTTCTTGACATAAGACTCCCTCAGTGTCTTGCAAGAAGAAGTCGGTTTTAAGCAGCTTACATCCAACGACCCTCTATAGGCCTTCTGTACGTTTTGTTGGTGGAAGTCCTGTGCAACGCTTTTCGGTCCGTGATCTCCACCCGAGAACTTTTCGACCTTTTAAAAATCTATATTCACCAAAAGGTGGTACATTTAAATTATTATAAAACAATTGCTGTTTACTAATGCTATGCTGTTAACTATATGGCCTCCTAGCAGAGTGTGTTACCTTTTGTCTACTGTAGGTGGTGCTTTGCTGAGCAGCTTCAATTACAACAGAAGTCAGCTGAACATCCTTGCATAGTAGCCTTTTAGTATCTTACAGTGTATAATATATAAGTGCTCTATGAAGTGGACTTCTTACATAGACTCACATGGAACAAACTGTTGCATGAAATTTTCAGTATTCATTGAGCTTACTAGCTGGTTACGCACAGCAATAGCACTTTGTGAGCTGTGCATGTTTAATGTACATAACCGGTTGGCCAACTTGTGCTGAATACACAATCATCTTCATAAGACTTCAATGATATAAAATAATAGAATAATAAAAATAGATGAATAAATAATTCCAAGTATAATCTTTTAAGTAAAATACTCATCTTACCAAACCCATTTGAGTAAACTGTTATTTAAGTGTAGAATAGTGAGAAACTTATTATCTGATCCTCGGATCAGATGTTCAAATTAAATTTTATTTAACTGTCGTCATTATTTTTGTCGTTCCTGGATATAAGAATAATGTATTACACAAATTTGTGAATTATCTTATTTATTTATATGTATAATAAGATATTGAAATACAGTAATAAGTAAAAGCTTTAGGATCTACGTATTGTAACAGGCAACTAGCTTCATGACTGACTTAGTCTGACTAATTCCTACTCCTGACAATTCAAAAATACCTATTATTGGTTTAATTGAAATAAATAGTTTTGATTTGATTTGACCTTAATGTATATAATATTGCTAATAATAACATCAACAAACACTTCCACAAACATCCGCTGCACAAGATATTGGTATACACATGTATACCAACAAGATCAACGTGAAACATTCTTTAGTCAAAGTCAGAGGCTTTAGCGGTATTCAGGTGGAGAATGTTCAATACGCAGATAGCCATATACACAAACCAGAAATAGATAATCCCCGATATGCAGCACATTCATACATGTACAGTCCATTTGTATCGAGAAAATCGGCTATCTGCAGTTATCGCGTCAATGCCTAAATTCTTCCCGCTATGATAAGGTTTCTGCACAGATATGATTGCGTTATTTATTTATGATAAATAGCATTTGCTGTACTGTCATTGTGTATGTATGATTAAGTATACTGAAGTGTTATCCAAAGTTCATGGAATAGTTTTGTTTTTACACCTAACACTCACATCCGGTTTGTAAAACCCACTGATGACAATAACTAAGGATCAATCAATCAATCAATCAATTAGCCTATCGTAGTCCACTGCTGGACATAGGCTTCTCCCAATGTGCGCCACAGCACCTGGACCTCAGGAAATTGCAGGAAGTAGATCTAAGGTAAATTGAGCTCTCGCAGCTAATACCAGATGCGGTTGATTATTCCAAAGTCGTAATGCGCAATACTCCACCGGCTGAAAATGATACTATCTTTACTACGATACGTGTTTCACCTCCACATTATTATATTTTTGGTTGTTTGTACCATTTCACTTTTGTTATGTTTAATGTGCTTATACTGATAAAAACAATATTCCATCACGATGGGGCTAGTTGCCAGGCTCTGGGAAAGCCTAGCACAAGGTATAATTTGCTTTACCGTAACATAAGTCTTTTGGTTTTTATGATGTAGATATCTATAGGATTAAATATTAACTATGATCTGTGTTTTTAGTTTTCATTGTGAAGGGCGGAGGAAGCGTCTTTAATTCTCTGCCTTCATCAAAGAATGTAGTAGGAGCGATTTAAAAACCATAATACTGTTTACCATACAAATACAGTCAGTTCCATCTGCGAGTTATTTAGTCAGACAACATGTCGGCTCGACTTACGAGTAAACATGGGAGACGATTTAATAAAGGCGGCCGGTGACGTCACTCAACATGTTGACATACCGGTCCGTCGCGTTGTACGAGTACGGATAGTCTTCATATCCCTTTTATAAAGTTAAGTCGCGATGACGAATAGGATTAGGTGAAGAAATATTCTATGAATATTAAATTAAGACAAATATTATAGAAATATTCTGATGTCCTACTGGTTGAGCCAGAAGTCGTAGGTTTGATTCCCACCATTACCGTAGCTATAGGTTTTGCCTAGTTTGGGACCAGACGGCCGTGTGTAAGGTGCGAATATATATATACACATTCCTGTATTCCGAATAGAGGAGGGAGAGGCGTATTAAACACCCACAATTTACCAAATTGGATATATCTTGAAAGGGAAAAGTAGGTAAAAAAGTAAGGCAATGGAACGAAACGGATATTGTTCATACGGGTGGAAGGGGTGTGTTAGCGAAGGCTCGAGCAGACCAGGCAACAACTGAAACGCAATCCGCCTACACTCAGGTGGATTTGCGATTAAGTGATTGCGGGTTCGAGCCCCACCAGTCTGCTACAAAACAAGTTCAACACGGAAATTACATTTTGATTCACGCTCCAGATATCTGTAAAATACCTATCACAGGTGATAGCTTCAGATATCAGATTATGTACTTACCACCGTTAATATCAGTTTGCACACAAAGCCGGTGTTACTGTGCAGATCATGATATCCTTTCGTTTAGACGAAAAAGCTATGTAGAAATGTGAATGTACATTTAAGCACGTAATAGTTTTTCAGCCATAAAATATTTTATTACATGCTATAAAATTGGCTTATCTACTGAACTGTGATTCAAACAGGTTTGGTCCCTGCGTAGGTCGTAAAGCAGCCATTATGGACGTGTGAATGAAACCGTTATGTATACCTGATAATAGAACCTTATTTGCGATACCTATAGGAAGGGAGAAAATTATAACCCGTTGTACTGTGAAAGATGTAGAGTTTTTTCAGACATATTTAATTACTTGCTTGTGGTTCCTTGAAGGGACCCTTAATATATGATAATATTGAATTTAAGAAACGTTACTGTTGTAAAAATAGCTACTTACTCATTAAACGATTTTGAATATCATCATTTTGACTGGCCTGTTGGTCTAGTGGTTAATAACCCTGACTGCTGAGCCAGGGTTCGATTCCCACTCAGGACAAATAATTGTGTGATGAGCATGATCATTTGTTCTATATCTGGGTGTAATTTATCTATAATTTGCATATATTTAGAAATATATTGGTATTGGTATGGGGCTCTGTTTCCGCATCTAGACTCATAGGCGTTCCATTATGTGTTCAGGTAAGCTGACTAGTTGAGCCAGCCTAGCTCCTTCCAGAAGCCTAGCCTTTAGAAATATATAAATATATTTATCAGTATTTTGGATATCATAGTACAGGCTCTGCCTAGTCTGGGATCAGACGACCGTGTGTGAGATGTGTAAAATTATTATTGTTTTTTTTGTTAAACATATAATTTATGTGAATGTTTTAATAACAAGAACAGTAAAGGGGTTACTTGTAAGTACCGTTTTACCAACTACTTTGGTAAAAAAGGGAAATGCAATAAATATTTTGAATATAAATATATATGAATTACAAGGGAATTTCATATGTAAGTATATAAATTGAAAACATACACACCTATGTGTGTAACTATAAAATTACAAAAATAATGGCTCATTGCTCAGTATTTAATAATCCTGAACAATGAGCAATTATTTACTATTTATCCATACTAATATTATCAATGCGAAAGTAACTCTGTTTGTTTGTTACCTATAAAGGGCTGAACGGATCGTAATGAAATTTAGCATGGTGATTGATTATATCTTGGGGCCTTCCCCAAGCCTTCCTTGTAGCCTTTGTCCTTACAAAGGCTACTTTTTATCCCGAAAAAATATACGGTTCCCGTGGGATAAATTTGAATTCGTCTAATTGAGGTGCTTTAGTTGATTCTTAGTTTGCATTAGTTCTATGGCTACCCTAATCTTGACAGTTGCCTTCACTGAGATAAACAAACTCAGGGCGTGTTAGTTATACCTCTTATGATTTCAAAAATAATATCTAAAGTAGCCAGCTCACAGAGCTATAAAACAGACAGTAATGTAATTGGATGGTGGGTGCGGCCGCTTTATGAGCTTGATTGATTGATGACATAGTATGCCATTGTAAGTATAAGTATAGTGCTTTAGACACATTCGCCCATTCCACTGTTTATTGGCAAAGTATAATACTTTTAGAGTAAGAGCCCGCGACCTTTCTATCACCTACATTTTATTTGAGGACGATATATATACCTATAAACTATCTCAATGCCAAATTTCAGGTCTCTGTTATAAAAAAAAACGGAAAAGTGCGACTCTGGCTCGTGCGCCGAGGGTTCTGTAAGCAAAGTTGTATGTAGATAGTAATAGTTCATCTCGGAAATCAATTTTAAAGATATTAAACCGTTTTTCCCAAAAGACAAACCTAACTTTGCAGGTCTAAAAATACGTCGTCATTTTATAAAAGCTGGAAGTTTTTCTATTTATGTGCCCAAATGAGGTAGGGACGTCCGCCAAATATGAGGTGTGCGTCATGGTGGCTTTGCCAGTTATAGGCACTAAACATGCAAAAATGGAGACCTACTTTCGTCATAGTAAAGCGTATTTGTTTAATATTATCTTCGTTATGATATTAGAAGTTACGTCTTTTCTTACCAGACTTACTTTTTCTTCTTACCTTACCTTTGTATGTTGGTATCCCTCCGCCAGACACCCTTGAAGTCTGATATATTGTAACTCTCGTTACTCAAAACTCACATTTCATTTGCGCATATAAGCAACATGTTGGAAAAAAGAGTGTCCTTTGAGTTTCTTGCCTGTTGTTCTCCACAGGTAATGGAACAGGCAACTAGCTTCACCACTGACTTAGTCTGACTGACTGCTACCCCTGATAATTCAAAAATACTTATAATGGGTTCAATTGAAATAAATGAATTTGATTTGAATTGATTTTACTCTACTTTCGTCTCAGTGTAAATGTCTGGCAAGACGTAACGAAAGTGTCTGGCTACTTAAAAACATCTTTTAATACTTACCCAAATATCATATTATGAAATCCAGATTGAATTAATGAGTATTTAAACATTGACCACAGCGACAATAGGGAATATGCATGTATTTTTTTTTTTATCTTTTATTGACTTGTTTCATCATTCTACTCTAATAAAAAATATAAATAACCTTGGCAATGTTCAAATTAATTTTTAAAATAACATTGAAAACATCGATAAAATTTGATCTGTTTGAACGCTGCTATATTTCGCGGGCCTTGGATGACGTCAGATATCACGCTCAGTGTTTGTTTCATAAACTTAGTATACTTACTTGAAGTGTTACAGTAATTTTATACCGATTTTCAGTTGTAATTACTATGTATTGTAATTAATAGACGATGGATAAAGTTTAAAAAACATTTTATAAGTATTGCCTTGTCCCTAAGTGAAAAACACTATAAGAAGTACACCCAATACAGTATTTTTTCCTGTACAAAATAATAATGTAAAATACGAAAACAATGGTGTAAATTAATGAGAAGAGATGAAGTATCTTCAATATCGTGTTTATATTGTTGTGAAGATCACTTTAATGTAAGCATATTACAATTTAATTGCTAGTATAGTGTGAATTAGTCAGCAGTAGGTCATTTATGTTGGTTTTAAATATCAAGCAGAAGGCAACTTGCTTGTCTACTTAAAGTAGGTAACAAAAGTCCAATAAAACTTCATGAATATAACTAACTATACATATCTTACCTATCCTTTAGATTATAATATAACAAGTATTATAATAATTACCTTGCGGATTTCACTCCTTTGACCTCAGCAGACGTAAAATCTGGATTTGATGCAAAATATGTAGTCATCATGAATGCATCTATTTTCGGTAGATTGTCCGATTGTTCTTTGATAAAACTACATTCAGTCATCGTCCTAGATAATTTCTAATATCAGTAGAATGCTTAAATTGCACTAGCTAAGGGCAAAAACCACAGAAACACCTATCTTTCTCCGTAACACTACGAATATAGGCGCCGATAAATGACAGGACGGGGACTTTGACGTCATGTTTTGTTTCGACCAATAGTGAAGCGTTTTGCAAAGTTGAATTTCGCTCCCTTATTTTGCATATTTTAATTAATATTTTTTGCAATTAAAGGCGAACTAAATAAGAAAATAATTGTTTAAGCATAATATGTGGACAATAAAGATTCAAGGGAAAATTAATCAAGTAAATTTAAACAACATGCATATTCCTTATTAAGAGTCAATCACTAATTAAACAGAACGGCAACTTTAACAGTGGAATAGTACGGTAGTGAATGGCAGAGTCCTGCTTAATTCAAACCCTTCTGACAGAAGGAGAGTTTCATCACTACCTAAAAGACCAGCAGAAGAAGCAGCTATTTGGAAAGTGTCGTATTAATTAATGGAGTTGCTAAGCTGGAGTTAGGACGGCCGTGGGTTTTACACAACCACTGAATCATAGCTAGCTAGAATCATAACGAACGAACATAACTTAATACGGTAACTACGGAAACTCAATTTTAAAACATAAAATTTCATGTTGTATTTTGACGACATAATATAATCGAGTAGTATTTATGTAATCGATGGCAATTGTTGTTGTGACGTTTTGACTCATTTGACAAAAACAAATTGCAGTGAGTTTTACTTTGTGTACTACTTTTACAAACTCTGAATATTGTAAATAATCCAGTATTCCAGTATTGACATTGTGTCACGCGATTAAATTTTTAAATTTAAACCATTATTGTATTTTGAATTAATACGTTTTTCTCTAATGTAATACCTATGTATACGTACATCAGCCCATACTAAAGCACTCTCTTTTTACTTGCACATAAAAATAGTACTAAAACGTGCGGTCATTAGATTCGTCGGAGTACACATTTTGTGTCCGCTATCTGCGCCCGACACACATCGCATTACAACCACATGTATTATGTATGAGCTCACATGCCTCAAGTATACACACACCAATTAAATTGTCAGAATTGTGTTTGAAATAATAATCAACGGGAGAGTGAAAGTGTGTGGCCACACCCGCTAAATTATTAATTTAAATTCTCAATGCCGAGGCTTGGTTTTCACGTTTAAAGCATTAAGTTTATTTTAGACTATGTACATGCTGATATTTTCATATGTTACTTTTAGAATAACCAATGTAGTTAAATCAAATACGGCGTGTATTTTCTTCCTTTTTAGGGTTCTGTTCCTCAAAATGAAAAAAAGGAACCCTCATAAGATCACTTCGTTGTCCGTCTGTCTGTCTGTCAAGACCCTTTCCTCAACCCGTGGACGCATCAAGTTAAATTAATGAATACCAAATACATAAGTCTGCGGTCCCTTGAAGCTGTAAAAAAATCAAGCTTCTAAGTCAACGCAATAAAAAAACACGGCCATTAAAGCCTTAGATTTCACTAAATTTCAAATCGTAATCAAATAATCAAAACCTACAGGGTACTTCCCATTTACTTAGAATCTTGAAATTTGGTAAGAACCAAGGTCTGATAGCACAAGTAAAGGAAACAACGTGGGAGAGCCATGCTTCGGCACGTATGGGCCGGCTCGACTTCACTCGATACCACGGCCTCATAGAAAACCGGCAGTGAAACAATGCTTGCATTGCTTTTCGCCGCGTGAGTGAGGTTACCGGAGGCCCTAACCCTTCCCTCTCCCCTATTCCCGTCCTTCCCCTCTCTCCTCCCCTCCAATCCCCCTCTCCCGTCTTCCCGCTCTTCTCCCCTCTCCCCCTCTTCCCCTACTCCTACCTTAAAGGGCGGCAACGCACTTGTGACTCTTGAGTTACAGTTGCCCATGGGCGGCGGTAGTCATTTACCATCAGGTGACCCTTCTGCTCGTTTGCCCCCTATACCATAAAAAAAAAACAATACGAAACGCTTGTTGTTATATCACATAAAAAAATGTTTTTGTGATTACAAACTTATATTTGCGGTTGGATTGTTGACTTTGTCGTACATCGCAACCGCAAAGTTAAGTTTGTCTTTCGAAAAAGACGGGCAAGTCTTTGGGAATTGCTTTACGAGATGGACGTACTATCTACTTGACTGGCCTATTGGTCTACTGGTTAGTGATACTGACTGCTGAGCCGGAGGTCGTGGGTTCGATTCCCACCCAGGACAAATATTTGTGTGATGAGCAACTATTATTTGTTCTGTGTTACCATAGTACAGGCTCTGCCTAGTTTGGGATCAGACGGCCGTGTGTGAGATGTGTGAAGTTATTAAAAAAAAAAAAAAATCACATACAAGTTTGTTTGCTGACGGAACCCTAGGTGTGCGAGTCAGCTCGCACTTGTTACTGGTTTTCCGGTTTTTTTTTATTTCTAAATTCGGTCATGAAGCTTAGAATATAGGGATGAAAGTTGAATCTTAGCAAAATATTTTCTACGACATTTGTGAATTAAGTGATCGATGGTATAATTTAGTTTCTAAGTAGTCAATGTTGATTAGGTTTTATTCTAAGAGGAACAATGTTTTATTAGAAGTATAAAAACAACGACTGAAACTGTTTATGATGGGCTACTTTTTTTTTCACAAAAGCATAGAGATATATCAACCACTTCAACTACAATTCGTCTTGAAAAAGCTGTTGTCATTTAACAGAGAATATCAAAAAGGTAAAGTTGACATTTCGGCACATGACCTTTGCTTCAAGTTTTTTCTAAGGGCTAGACAGGTACAATGTCTTCCATTAAAAAGAAAATATTGAATTTCGTGATCCCAATTGAAACGGTAACGATAATAAAAAGATTGCGAATTTATAAATACATACCTAATGTTTTTTTTCCCTTTATTGTAAATAATATAATTCAAATATAATAAAAACTTTAATATCAAGTACCTCACGTGTTCCGCCTTAGTTATGGTATGTAAATATTAAAAAAAAAGTTATCTTAACTAACACGTTATAACTACTTAAATAGTATTAATTGTAGAAAGTATCCAACTGTACACGAAGATATACGTCTGAAAGATAGATAGATAGATAGATAGATAGTACTCTTTATTGTACACCAAACACATGATATATATACATATAAAAAAAAAACAACTTAAACATAAAATGCACAATGGGCGGCCTTATCACAACAAGCAATATCTTCCAGGCAACCTTTGGATGGACAGGATTGTAATGATTTAGTGTGGGTGGTTATGGTGTAAAATATATAATACGTACCAAATTGAGATAATATGTACCTACTACTAGTATAGGTATGATCACATACATATTTACACAAACATATACATACAACTACATACGTATACACAAATACATACATATACACATACACAAATACACATATATATATATATACACATACACCTAAATACATACATTATAATTGTGCATAGTATTAGATTATATATAGATTATCTTAGACATAATTTTGCAGATAGTATTCTTTTAAATGTTTTTTGAAAGATCCTAACGATGGTGCTTGCTTGATAGAAAGTGGTAGGGCATTCCAGAGACGCGCTGCTTCAACTGTGAAAGATTTATCAGCGAACTTTGTTGTATGCACTGGTATTTGAAGTTGTAAGTTTTCTGATGATCTCAACAATCTTGAATGTGTGTCACGTAGGAACCTAAAACGTTCTTTGAGATAAGAGGGAGTAAGCGGATTGAACAATATGTTATAAAGAAGAGAGAGGATATGAGTATTCCGACGAAGGCGGATCGGGAGCCACTTGAGCAATTTGCGGTATTCAGATACGTGGTCATATTTGCGTAGGCCAAATATAAACCTAATACAAAAATTTTGAAGGCGCTCAAGTTTATCGAGTTGCTCCTCTGTGAGATCAAGATAACTGGCATCAGCATAGTCAAGTATTGGCAGTAGAAGTGACTGTGCAAGCGAAATCTTTGTAGCGGTCGGTAGAAAATTCCGCAGTCTTCGTAAGGACCCCGCTGAAGCAAACAATTTGCGACTTACCTCTTGCAGTTGTGGGCCCCATGACAGAGTTCTATCTATGTATAGTCCCAAATTTTTGACGCTATTACTGATTAGTAGCGGTAAACCATTAAACGTTATTTGTGGCAGCTGTGTCCATTCAATGCGGGAAATCATCCTGGGACTGCCCACCATAATTACTTGTGTTTTTGCGGGGTTCACCTGTAGACCATAGTTGATGCTCCAGTCACAAATGCGTTCCAAATCACGGTTCATAATTAGAAAAGCTTCGTGAATTGTATTTGGTGGAGCTTGAGTGTAGATCTGAAGATCATCTGCATAAAGGTGGTAGGATGAAACTAATTCTTTGGATATGGTATTAATAAATATTGCGAAAAGTAAAGGGGATAAAACGCCACCCTGTGGCACACCAAGCGTGATATCACACCAAGAGGAAACTGACTCCTCAATGCGGATACGTTGTCGGCGACCAGACAGGTAACTGTGAAACCAATCAATCACTATTGGAGATATGTTAATGGAGCGTAGTATACCGAGCAGGATATGGAAATCTACAGTATTAAAAGCGTTACTAAAGTCCAGAAGTGTAAGTAGTGTGAGATTTCCATTTTCCATGGCCATTCTAATGTCGTCGGTAATGGTAATCAGAGCTGTAACCGTGCTATGCCCAGGACGGAAACCAGATTGAAAGGAGTTTAAAAGATTGTTTTTTGATAGAAAGGAGTTAAGTTGGGCATATACAAGGCGTTCCAAGACTTTTGATAGAAATGGTAATATAGAGATAGGTCGGTATTCTTTAAAAGAGGAAGGCTTAGGCTTTTTAGGTAAGGGTATGATTTGGGCGTCTTTCCACGTAGATGGAAATGTACCGCAGGAGATAGAGTGATTGAGAATGTTGCATATTATTGGAAGAATTAAGTCTAAAATCGGAAGGATCATATTTCGGCTAATACAGTCGTTACCGACAGCATTGGAAGAAATGCTCAGTATACTCTTTTTAACATCAGAATCAGTGAACTGATTAAATACAAAAGGTGGATAGTGGGGAGCTGGAAGCTGCGAAAGATAGTTTAAAGTATTAGTTTTGGTACGATCATCAAAACTAGACGAGGACGAGAAGTGTCTATTTAAGGCATCGAGGTCAATATTTTTTGTATTGATTTCTTGTTTTGACTTCCCAACTCCCAGGGTTTTAAGAAATTTCCAAACTTTGGAAGCATTTTCATTTTCGACAGATTTTTGAATATGTTGGCGTTGCGCTTTCCTACACGCCTTATTGCAGAGATTTCGTATTGCCACATAGTTATCGTGATTATGTTGATTTGGTCGGCACTTAAACTTTGTTTTAGCCCTGGCTTTCTTTGTCAGCAAATCTTTTATCTCTACAGTAAGCCAAGGGGATGGTAGATGTTTTATCTTTATTGCACGTACAGGTGCATGTACATCAAATAAAGAAACTAAGTTGGTTGTTAGAATGCTTACTTTCTCATCAACATAGCCAGAGTTGTAGAGAGGTACCCAGTCAATTTTAGCAGTATCCTCACGAAGCTTTTCAACGTCCATACTACCAAAATTACGCTGCATTAGTATCTTTGACTTGGCCTTGGAGGGACGAATTTTGTAAGAAAGAAAGATAAGATCGTGATAGGAAAAGACATCAGCCAAGAACTGGCCGTGTTTGGCCACATGCTCAGTCGACGAAACAAAGATGAGATCAAGAAGGGAAGGAGTGCAGTTAGGAAAGTTATGAGTAGCATTTAAAGGTAGAACATTAAGGTTGCAGGATTCGACTATGTTGCATAAAGAGGTCGACCTGGAGTCTTTTTTTAAAAGGCATGTATTAAAATCTCCCATTATAATTGTGTGACTGTAAGATCCGGTAAACTGTTCCAGGATGTGTTCAAAGGAAGGGAAAAAGTCAATTCTTGATGAAGGACAATAATACACACGTCATAATATTAGTAATATCGGTTTTCAAATCTTTATTCTCAGTTTGTGAATAATGTTTGAATACTAAAATAGGTACTCTATTTTTTCTAGTTTTTCATAATTTTACGTCTATCTATAAAATATGCCACACCTTCCTGTGACACGTTACACCAAAATAAAAATGAATATAGTTATACATATTTTGAAACAAACAAATTTCCCTTTTTGCATCAACATTATTAAATATAACACTTTCGTTTCAAATTAGCAAGTTCAATTAACTGATGATTTATGAAATAACTGCTAAATCTCTTAATGAAGTTGACATCTTTATATATGAATGGGACGTCAGGAAGTTGGATTTATGTCTAAAGTTGTATTCAAGTACGAATCGATCAATTCATGAATAGAATTCATTATTCATTATCTCGTCGGTTTCTTTTATTCACCCCTTTCTATTGAATTTAAGGTAATCGCTTTTGAATCTTCTCGTGATGGAGATATTAAATTGTATAGTTGTCTAATTTTATCTGATAGAGAAAGGAAATATAACTGTGGTTCTTGTTGTGTAGACTGGAGCTTAATGTTTTACATTGACTCGAATCTCTAAACAAAGAGTAGAGAAAAAGTGTCTATGTTTTTAATGCTGTAGATAGAATATTGGTTTGTCAACGATTCTGCTTGATGTTTAAATATTTGTCCTCGAATCGGAACCAAACACTTTGGGAAGAAACTCAAACCGAAAGCGTAATTAAAAAAACAGTGTGATGTCCTTCTTCGGACCGCCAAGATTGTTAAATAGGCATTCCAATGCGCAAATATTGCCAGGGTTTGTAGGTACCAATAACCACTCACCATGGAATGGCCAGTGTGCTTGTTGCCGTATACATGTCTCTTGCGAATACGTGCGCTTTCATACTCTATATATTTAATTGCAAATTGAGAGTTTTTGCGATGCGCAAAATACGACGTCACTCTAAAGAGGTTTTTTGAGCTTAAACCACGTAAATTTGCCTCGATACAGATCAATTTGTGATTGCACAAACATTGGTCGACACATAGTTAAGTGTGTCATGATCTGCTTTAAGTCGTAAGTCCTTTCCTAGTCACGTTTTAGCTCTATGGGGAGATTTATGCTTCTGTGGCAACCAAACGCAATTAGTTCTGTAAGCAGGGTCATTACTACGCCTTAGGGAAGAAAATATAATGCGTAATGCCTAAGTGATACTGGTAAACGATAACGCCAAGGGCCATGTTGTTATTACCATACGTACCACATACCAATAAAGCATAAAAAATCACTGTCAAACGATACCCATTGACGTCCGTGGCTCAGTTAGAAAGAAAATAGCTATCTATATTATATTGCGTGTTTCTAGAGTTTATGTACATTACAAAGTTGGTTATTAATGTAACGTTAAGAAGCCGGTGATTAAGTATGCAAGAAGTATATGGCGATGTAGGTCAAGCAGCCTGATTTAATTTGTAGAAGTAAAATTGTGAAAACTAAGTGTCAATAGTTTCTTAAACTGTAATTAATAAAATAGTTAAAAAACATTACAATAGTGCAAATATATACAAGTTCAGAATAAAATAAATAAATTCAAAGTGGAAAGCAAATGTCCAATTTATAGTAAAAGTAGCTATCCCGCGTCTTCGATCGCGTGGAAATTTTGGTGAAATCGATCCCACGACAACCGTGCATTTTTTCCAAATAAAAAGCCTATATGCTATTCAAGACTACAATCTATATCTGTGCCAAATTTCATCCAGATCCGTTCAGTTCAGTTGTTCAGTTTTTGCGTGAAACAGTAACAAACATCCATCCTCACAAAGTGTCACCTTTATAATATTAGCGAGATTGGTATTCGTTCTGTCTTTGTCACCTTTAGAATAACACTGCAGATAATCCAATTAATTACAATTTTCTTTAAATGTAAACTTAATAAAAACGAACTTCTTCCAATAACATATTGTCTTTCTTTAGTAGGTATACGTCATGGTCAAATTTTTGGTTTTTATGGTAGATTCTTTATTCTGAATGAAAGGTAGCTTGTGTCCCTTATTCCTGTGTACTAACAACGTATATGCAACATTTAATGATGATCAGATTATATTATTGTTTATCGTATATTTCAAAAGTTTTATCTTATTTCACATCGGACTTTATCCGAAGCAAACCTGCAGACTGTTTTTTAATCTAACAGCTTCACGAAGTTTAAGATTTATTCGTTGTTTCCTTCAAGATAGGAATCTAATCAACGAGGAAGATCTAATTGGTTGGCACTCGAGAGGCCAGAGGAGGGTGAAGCGCGGAGTCTAGTTACTGCATATACGAAGGATTTTTAAGGGGGTTTCTTGAGGAGCGAAGACGTGAAATTGTTTCTTGTAATTTATTACATTGTTAATTAAAGACAGTTTATTTATATTTATGTAAGAGAATTGTTTTACTTGCCAATCATATATTTGATTTCTAGAAAAGGGTTTCTGGCGGTATAGTAGAGGGTGAGAAGGGTCTCACAAGCAAAAGGACTACACTATGCTAAAAGTACTGCTCTAATTGTAACAGAAATCTGCGCGGTTATAAATTACTATCTAACATCTTCATCTTGATCATGAACATAATCTTTTTCTTTTTAGGGTTCCGTCCATCTAGAGAAACACGGAACCCTTATAGGATCACTTTGTTGTCCGTCCGTCCGTCCGTCTGTCTGTCTGTCAAGACCCTTTTTCTCAAGAACTCGTGGAGGTATCAAGCTGGAATTTATATCAAATACTCAAAGCAACTGTCCCTTAGAGCTGTGAAAAAATCAAACTTCTAAGCCAACGCAATCAAGAGTTACAGCCGTTTATGCCGCAAATTTTCGACACTCGCAAGGGAATCAAAACCTACAGGGTACTTCTCGTGAACTCAGAATCTTGAAATTTAGTAAGAAGCAACGTCTTACAGCACAGATAAAGGAAAAATTACGAAAACCGTAAATTTTTAGTTACATCATATAATAAAAATATTTTACGGAACCCGCGTGTGCGAGTCCGACTCGCACTTAGCCGGATTTTTTTTAAATAAGTCTGATGTCAGACTAGACAGAGCATGTAGGTACTAAGGTAACCAGACAACTGATAAACATAGTTATATATCACTAAATACAGTTTTTTTTATGTTATATTGGGCAAACGAGCAGACGGGTCACCTGATGGTAAATGACTACCGCTGCCCAAATTATATATAAATTACATCCAGACACAACAAATGGTCGGCAAGAATCATTGACTGCACGGATGGCGCAATCGTTAAAGTCGTCTCACCTACGAGTGTTGAGATTCTATTCCCACATGTTCTTTATTTCTGTTATTAGCAAATTCATAAAGTCCCCCAGCCCACAGTAAATAATTTCTACTGCAGGGGTTGTCTTTAAAAAATAGTAATAGATGGAGCCGAGTGCAAAGGCATCTCCGGTCACTATTCAAGTTAAATAAATTACAGACATACACTGTTTTTGGTAACACAAAAAGATATATATTTTTGTTTTGTTTGTGTACAATAAAGAATACTTACTTACTATCAAACAATATACACACATCAAAAAAGTCTAAGCAACATGTACGGTTTTGAACCTTTGAACAATTTTTACTATTGTAATATAATTTATATTTCTTTTATAAATAATAATTAAGCATTCTTTGATGCATTAGTGACTAAAGCAACAAAATCTTTCATTTATTTACAATAATTAACAATATGTGTACCGTAACATACGTAGTATATAATAAAGTTAAAACGAAATGAAACTTTTCATGTTTTACAAAATGAAATAACTACATTCTTTTGAATTATTTGGTAATTCAATACAAAGTCTTTGTTATTTAAAACTTGTCGGTAACGATTTTTGATTTAATTTATAAGATTGTTTATCTGATCCTGCGACAATCGCTCCCAATGGAATTTTAACAAGTCTTTCAGTTGTTTTGTTGTTGACGTTCCATCCAGGTCGATGATTGAGGTCTGGCGATTGTGCAGGCCACGGCCATATCCGTATGTTTTCC
Source organism: Callimorpha dominula (assembly GCA_949752705.1). Taxonomy (NCBI): domain Eukaryota; kingdom Metazoa; phylum Arthropoda; class Insecta; order Lepidoptera; family Erebidae; genus Callimorpha; species Callimorpha dominula. The sequence continues at coordinate 16,597,892 of OX457012.1, read as the reverse complement.
ATTGCCAAGTACTGTCTGGTTCTTCGAGTTGTATGCAAACGCGCATTGTCATGCATCAGCGTGAAATCTGAGCTAACACTTTGTGCAAATGGGTGAACATAAGACCGAGGACATCTTCAACGTAGGATTTAGCGTTCATATTGCCATCTACAAAACTGTTCTTCATAATACCCGCCCATATCATCACAGTGGAGCCACTGTAAGGGTGCACTTCCTGGACGTATCCCAGCCGACGATACACTCTTACCCTTCTCGTATGGCGTAGGCCTAAATCCAAACCGGGACTCATCGTAAAAAAATGTTTTATCCCATTGCTCCTGGGTCCACGTCAAATGTTACCTACACCATTCGTTTCGATGGGTGCCATTCCCATGGCGCACCACACAATTTTTCAAAACCTATAAATCTAAAAATGATAAAAGTGAAATAAATACCAAATTTATCAAGCAACGAAAACACATGAAATCGGGAAAAAATAATAGCTTTTGTTTTATTGAAAACAAAACACAATCGAAAAGTTTATATTTTTTAAATCACCCAGTATATGTTTTCGAGAACAAAAAAGATTGTATACCAATCAACTTTAAAAATTAAAAGAACACACAGTTTCTGTAAATGATGCGTGTTGCTTAGACTTTTTTGATGTGTATGTTCTACCACATGATATTCAGAACAGATATTGCGATTATATCCCTTTACCGTTTTTGAATACATCGCTTTTACGCTTTTTACCACACTGGTTCAGCGGTGGATCTGACTTCCACTTGAGACAATTGCCGCTCTACTTTTTACCACACTGGTTCAGCGGTGGATCTGACTTCCACTTGAGACAATTGCCGCTCTACTTTTTACCACACTGGTTCAGCGGTGGATCTGACTTCCACTTGAGACAATTGCCGCTCTACTTTTTACCACACTGGTTCAGCGGTGGATCTGACTTCCACTTGAGACAATTGCCGCTCTACTTTTTACCACACTGGTTCAGCGGTGGATCTGACTTCCACTTGAGACAATTGCCGCTCTACTTTTTACCACACTGGTTCAGCGGTGGATCTGACTTCCACTTGAGACAATTGCCGCTCTACTTTTTACCACACTGGTTCAGCGGTGGATCTGACTTCCACTTGAGACAATTGCCGCTCTACTTTTTACCACACTGGTTCAGCGGTGGATCTGACTTCCACTTGAGACAATTGCCGCTCTACTTTTTACCACACTTGTTCAGCGGTGGATCTGACTTCTACTTGAGACAATTGCCGCTCTACTTTTTACCACACTTGTTCAGCGGTGGATCTGACTTCCACTTGAGACAATTGCCGCTCTACTTTTTACCACACTGGTTCAGCGGTGGATCTGACTTCCACTTGAGACAATTGCCGCTCTACTTTTTACCACACTGGTTCAGCGGTGGATCTGACTTCCACTTGAGACAATTGCCGCTCTACTTTTTACCACACTGGTTCAGCGGTGGATCTGACTTCCACTTGAGACAATTGCCGCTCTACTTTTTACCACACTTGTTCAGCGGTGGATCTGACTTCCACTTGAGACAATTGGCGCTCTACTTTTTACCACACTGGTTCAGCGGTGGATCTGACTTCCACTTGAGACAATTGCCGCTCTACTTTTTACCACACTGGTTCAGCGGTGGATCTGACTTCCACTTGAGACAATTGCCGCTCTACTTTTTACCACACTTGTTCAGCGGTGGATCTGACTTCCACTTGAGACAATTGCCGCTCTACTTTTTACCACACTGGTTCAGCGGTGGATCTGACTTCCACTTGAGACAATTGCCGCTCTACTTTTTACCACACTTGTTCAGCGGTGGATCTGACTTCCACTTGAGACAATTGCCGCTCTACTTTTTACCACACTTGTTCAGCGGTGGATCTGACTTCCACTTGAGACAATTGCCGCTCTACTTTTTACCACACTTGTTCAGCGGTGGATCTGACTTCCACTTGAGACAATTGCCGCTCTACTTTTTACCACACTTGTTCAGCGGTGGATCTGACTTCCACTTGAGACAATTGCCGCTCTACTTTTTACCACACTTGTTCAGCGGTGGATCTGACTTCCACTTTAGACAATTGCCGCTCTACTTTTTACCACACTTGTTCAGCGGTGGATCTGACTTCCACTTTAGACAATTGCCGCTCTACTTTTTACCACACTGGTTCAGCGGTGGATCTGACTTCCACTTTAGACAATTGCCGCTCTACTTTTTTATGCCCCTTTGTAACCACAATTTTTTGCTACATACTTATTATCGTATCATTTCTTTGAAGTGAATGGAGGCAAAACATATTTCGTAAACTCCAAATTATTGGAATAAGCACCGGAACATCATTTTCATTTCGTCGGCAGTAAAATGTCAAGTCAAAATAAATTATATTTTTTAGAAAATATGATCATACCAGGTAGAGGAATTAACGTTAATTACTATACAAAACTATCGTAAAATTTTTGGTAGTAGAAGGACTCTCGTTGTTGGAGTATAATTGTGAATCATGGCAGAACACAAAAGGCCGCCCATTGATCCAAAAAGTAATTTCATTTGCATAAATTAAACATAATTTAAACCAATCGTTCGGAATTCTGTCTCTGTGTCAATATGTGCACCTCTTGAGAACAGTCGCATCAAAATTACACCAAGAGATTATTTGGTCTAGTCTAGTATTGTCTCGCGTGCTTTAATAATGTGTCAAATGTGTATTCGATTTATGTTTATAATATTTTTTAAATAAAATACAGAAATACTTACTTTCATTTTGATATATCGAGCACAAGGAAAGAAATATTGAAATATAATTTGAAAAAAACATTTAGAAAATGCTTATTTTAAATCTTTACGCAGAAATTATTATTGATAAATAACTTTTTCTACCCAATGATGTGCTCAACAAAACGGCTATTCGCCCGTGGACAAATTTCGATTTAAATGTAATAGAATCTTCATTCCGCGAATGAGAAATATTGCTTAATTTGATATTCTATATTTATTGTATCCTTGATTATAATTTTTTCTTGGGCGTTCTTTTATTTTAGTCGTATATATTCGCCTCAATTAAATATTGTCCTTCTTGAAATAAGAACCGAGCATAAAGTTATATATTTATTCTAACAATCATTTCTAACATTTATTCACAGGTACTAACTCTTTTGTAGTTTTCTTTTAACGTACCGTATGTGTCTGAAATAGCAAACTAATTTCAATTCAAAGCCACAATCAGCTGTATATATAGATAAGTTGAAAAGATTCTGAGTGAAGATTACAATTTATAAGCAGGTCAAACAGAATTAGTGAGAAGTATTGTTGAGTTTATATCGGCGACAGCTGTGTTGCGACAATCACTATAAGAGTACTGGGGACTTGTAGTCTAAGAGCTAGCATACATATTGTAAGACACACAACTAGACTAGAGAAGAAGATTTTTATGAATTGTGATCATTATTTATGATTTTAATTGTGTTCATTAGTATTTGAACTGTATAGTTCTATACCAAAAACCTTATGTCCTTATAAAAACTATGAGAAGTTACAAAAGCAAGAGTAGAGATAAATATGAACAATAAGCATTAAGCAGTAATCTTCTCAAGTAAACTCAAGCTAAATTAGCATTTTTTTCAAAATAAACGTATTTTGATATTCCGGAACAGAAATTTAATTGAGGAGGAGTTCAGTCTTTATGTGGTCGGTTGGATGTCGGTTTATAATGTGTCCAAGAGTCCCGTTTCATCTTATCGATAACCCTCGACGTAATTGAGAAAGATCATTGATTTGTCTACTTTTACTTCAGATCTGAATGTTAAAAGTGTGAAATAATTGAAGCGTTTCATACCTTACGTATTAAATTTCCCAAAAATATTTTAGACTTTAATCCTCACCCTTATTTATTCTATTCAGTATCTATAAATAAATACCCTTCAAATTTAGAATAGTAAAAAGTTAATTGTCTGAAAGCCTTGAAAGTACTCGCCAAATATTCAATATTAAGTTCTAATTTTATTTCTGCTGTTTTCACTATAACATATATTACAACAATAGCTAGCGACTGGCTTGACAAAAAAAGATGGAATACTTACAAACCCATTTCTTTAGCTCTTCGACTTACTAATATAAAAAGTTAATATAAAATAAAAAAAATCATTATCTCTTAGACTATATAAAAGTAATTTGACGAAATTATACACACCAGAAAGAGAAATAAACCTCTCTGAGTGTTTCTTTTAAATTAATTTTCGAGGAGTCGACGCCTGTGGGTCAACGGAGGCTGGAGGGACAGAGGGGTGGTAAAGAAGACGGCTGCTCAATTGAATTATGTATATCCATTTTTAAAGTAATGATCAGAGTGATTGTCGAAACATAAGAACAAGAAGAAGAAATGACAGGCCTGTTGGTCTAGTGGTTAGTGATCCTGACTGCTAATCCAAAGGGTTCGATTCCCACCCAGGACAAATAATTGTGTGATGAGCATAATCATTTGCTCTGTGTCTGGGAGTAATTTATTTATAATAAGTATGTATTTATAAATATATAAGTACCTTTATCAGCAGTCTGGTTACCATAGTATAAGCTCTACCTAGTTTGGGATCAGACGGCCGTGTGTGAGGTGTGTCAAGTTATTATAAGTTATAATTATTATAAGGAACGATTATCTAAAAGTTATGCTTTCTTGGCATTGTTGCTAATCGCACCAATACATTATTTAATGTATGGAAACCCATATTAGTTCACATAACATCAAACGGTGTGCCATACTGAAGGTATAGTGGGCCGTTGTTGCTGCGATTTTAACTTCTTACCGGTGAAACGTTGAGGAGTCCTTTACACCATAATCAACAGACTATAGACACCCACACCACCAACGGTATCATTTGTACCTTGCTAAACCTATATCCTCCATCCCTTCATTGAGTTCCACGCCCGACCCCCTACATAGCAGTAAAAACATAGTTCTACAGTTCTAGTGTTGGTTAAAGGCGGTCTTCTACAGTAAGAAGTCTGCTGAGACCAAGCTCTTTCCAATCCCATAAGTGTACGAGTATATGTCTTGTATTTTACACGACTGACCAAAAAAGGAGCGTTATGCGTTCAGGGTTCGTGTAGGTATATCTACCAGATTTTGATGTATAGGATATAATTAGAATCCTTACATCATCCCGAGTGATAGTAGCTATTAATTATTCGTGTTTTTTTTTTTGCAGGGCAGTTGTTTTTTTTATTTGTAAGTTGTATAACATACAATGTAGACCTAAACTATATTCCTTACCTTAAATAAATGGAGAGTAGAATACAAGACCAGGCATTGTATTTATATATGTATAAAAAATATATAAAAATATGTAAAAGATTCTAGAATTAGTTCTAGAATCTCTCTTTAAAATATCCGTTTGCAGGCACAACCCTGCAAATATTTTAACCTATAAAATAAAATTTTGTCAAAAAGTAATTTTAAAATTTATCTACATCCTTGTGTGGTCTAATGTGTTTATGAATTATACACAGGGATAAAGTATAACCTATATGAAGGATAAGTATCGTGCTATAATTTTATTAAAAGATCTACTCTCTCTTTGCCCAATAATATTATTTTTGGCTATCTTCCTCTACACAAAATAAAATTGGGTACAAAATCTATTTGTAATGTTAATTATTCAGACCCATGACTCATTTTATGCTCTTCCTTAATTATCTTTATTATAATATTTTAATACACACAGCGTCGTTAAAGCTCCTGATCTCGATAATTGAGATTTATGTAGTTCGGGGAGATGCTTGCCTGGGTGCTGTTCAAAAACCTGCAATTTCATATTTTACACATTTTAGTCCAAGAATTTGAATTATTAGAACTAGTTGCTTTGACACTTACACATAGTATATTTTGACATTAATTACTCTAAAGGGAAAATGTGTACAAAATTACATTATCAAGTACATTAGTTAATTAAGTATTATTAGTGATTAGTATTTACATTGGAAGAATTATATTACCTATTGCATTCCACTGCTGGACATAGGCCATGTTCAGCAGTGGACTGCAATAGGCAATATGATTGATTGATCGAATCAATTCTTGAATTAGTAATTAGAAAAGACTTAGACTAAACTTGATAACCTCAGCTTGTGCTGTGAGTTTTAGAACACGGCTTGACTAAAAATATAGTAGAGTACATTTTGAATGGTCTTTTTCCTTCAAACCACGTAATTTACAGCTGGAATGGTAGAACCTTGACTGCTTTTAGGTATTTTACTTTCGTCTTTGGTACTGTTTAAAATGCGTTCTACTCAAGAATATTAGAATTAGTTTAGGTCCTGCGACAATTTTTTTTTGTTAAACTAACCATTCTAACAATTACTTTCATATAATTTAAGTTTCTGGATTTTGAATAATACCCTCAACAATAGCCTTATTTAATGTTACAGCTTTATTATTTTAGACTTTTATGGGTGAAAACAATATTTTAATATTAAGCGAATAAAATATAATTTTGTTTGGACTAAAGAGATAATTATCATATCTGTTCGAGCCGGTCGTTATCACTTGCTGTAGTTTCTGTCCTATGCTAATATTGACCAACCAGAACCAGTGATTTAGTAGTTTGACTTGACTAAACAATTTGATTGGTTACATATTTTCATGTTTGTTTGGGGCACGATTTCTGCTTAGGCTTAAATGTTCAATAGTACTTGTGAGTTCGTCAACAAACTTCTACACAATCTTAGAGCTTTGCCTTTACACCGATTCAAGAGGCTCTGGTTTACAATAGCACTTCATGTAAAGTGGAACTTGAGACTTACTACCCCGGCTAATTTAGCACCTGGAATGTCTCTTGAACAGTTTTAACCCCGACGTAAACGTATCTGTCTGTATGTCGGTGGCATCATAGCTCCTAAACGTAATAGGTCTATTTTGATTTTGTTTTTTTTTAGTTTGAAAGGTAATTTGATCATCCCCATCACTTCGGAAAAGCCCTTCAAGAAAAGAGCGTACTCCTATCTCAGAGGCCGGCAACGCACTTGTGACTCTTGAGTTGCAGGTGTCCATGGGCAACGGTAGTCACTTACCATCAGGTGACCTGTCTGCTCTTTTGCCCCCTATAAGCGGTAGTGTAATGGCAAAGGCGTCGGACTACGTCAGAGAGAGGACTCTCTGCCGTAGCTTGGACGTGATCTTCGCGTGGCATTCACTGAGATGGAACGTCTCCAAAGTACTGCTTTAATTGAACACCGCAGTGACCACTCACTAAGAAATCTTGCATTACTTTATTTCTTTTCTTCCTCTTGCTTCCGCTTCCAAACACTTTTACACGGATTGAATGCCTGAAATTTGGAGCAACTTAACTGTGATTAAAAATTGTTCCGAGATATTTAGTGAGAAAGCAAATAATTATTTTGACCCTAGTAAACACATTTCGGTTTAATTAAACTTTTTAGTTATTTAATATAAAGTCATTTGTTTCTTACACGAAGGTAAAATAATTAATTGATAAGTAATGATGCGTTGTTTAGCCGAGCTGTGGCCTTAAGCCGAGTATCGTAATTAGCAGAACTTCAAATTGAATTTTCAAAATTTGTATTACATGAAATGGGTTAAATAAGAAATTATCGAGTTTTGTTTGTGCAGCTAACGCAAATGTTATGCTAATAACGCAGGGAAATATAAAGATGCAGCCTCTGCTCCGCGGTCAAGTACTGCTTCAGTCTGTTGAGCACTACGAACTTTTTAGATTAAAGCTTACTTTTTACTCATACTTAATGATACAGGATTTAATTTAACTTTGGTAATATTTACTAATATTTAAAACGTCTCATTTTCATCTAGAAGGTTACTAACATAAGCCCTTCCTTCCATTCTAGCTTGATGTGAATAATTGAATCGGATGTGTTAGACCTACTGAGTTTTTCAATTCACTGCCATGTTTTTAAGTGGGATCTTTATCTATTAAATATTATTATTACAAACAAAATAAGCTAAAGAGTTATTTTTTTAAGGTTTTCAGAAATTATTTTAAAATTATTGTACCTTTATTTGCAAAAATCAATTGAAGCAATATAAAAATCAACTCGAGGAGCTACACATCTTCTATAAAAATATTCACGACAGAAAACTTAGATTTTTTTACGAAGTCTATCTGTTACAGACAATATCATATAGACTCCAAATAATTGATTAAATTAAGTGAAGTCATGAAAAAAAGAATATAAAATACCTATTATTTATTTATTAGTGTTCTGTCTTTAAATATCAAGATAATATATTATAGTTTAAGATGATAATAAAACAACTACTGTTATTGCTGCGTATTCATCCTCTATATTCTTCCAGGGAAAGTTATGTAGTGTGAAGAGGCAAGATACGTAGTCTATTAAATAAATTGGATGACATCCCCGTATCCCAAGGGTAGTATGAAACCTTAGGAACGTCAGTACGTGGAACGTGTGCGGAACTCGCTACGGACAAGCGAGAAGCCTAAATAATTCCGGACAGCTCCGAATTTAGATTACAGGCTTCGCGGCATCCTTATGGAGTGATGGAATAATACTAGATTATCCCTAAACATAAGGGGATATGGGGTCATGCTGTTTTGCTTATGTCTTAATTAATGAAATTATTAAAAATAAACATAAATTTGATAATGTCGATAATTAATTAGGTAATATCTCTGTCCCTAACTTATTTTATTTCTGATTTATCTCAAGGTTGACTTGTAAAGGATGCAATAGACAGTAGGTTTGTCTTTGTACTAAATAAAATGACTGAATGTGTTCATGATGTTTTTTATAAATAAATAAGGAATAAAACAGGAAACTTCTGATGTTTTTTGCTTTGCATTTATTTACTTTTTAATTTGCTGAGACAAGACTTATCAGAATTAGTTATTATCGTTTAAAACTAGAAATGACGTTATCCTGCTTAAGATTGCAACAGGATTATGTAGTCAAACTGACAACCAAAAGATACATGAGTAAGCATGAGAGTAAGCAATTGAACCACTAATTATATCATATATTTATTCACTTTTTAGTATGTCAGTACTATTATGTATTCTGTGATAATGCTTACACAGTCTTTGGCAGGGTGTTACTTTGTTTATCTCTTGCTATTCAACGTATTTATTAAAAAAGAAGTTGAACACGAAACTAGTCATGAAACTTTGCAAAATATCATATCAGACTGTTTATCAGATAATTCCTAAAGCTGTTACAAGGAAACGCTCAAAATGTTGTAACATAACTTTAAAAGTTTTAATTATTATTATTTAACATACATATTTATTCGTTGAACATATGGAACTGAATTCCATTTAAAAATAGTGTAAGTTGTAATTATGAGAGTGGTTCGTTATCGTCATCGTCCGTGAAAGCCATTTTAAGCTCTGATGAAGTTTTTATCTCCTTTTGTGCATGCATAACATTCGTTGCATAGCTATATTTATATATACATATTAGTTTGTTTCCAATCTTACAACTCAATTTGAATCAGAAGGTCAATTTATTTAAAGTTTAACGCGTAAAGAACCAATATTTCAAAAATATCAAAATTTGTTTTAAAGAACTAAAAAGCATGGTAAGTGTTTAAAACATAAGTTGTCATCGACAATCATCGTCAGTTTTTACACTGAATCTTGTTTTTTTTTTAAGAATAAACATAATGTAACAAGCTATTTCGGAAATACCCAATGGTAATGACAGTTAAGGCTCAGACCAAAGAAAAACCAAAGAACCAAAAATCTTAAAAACCAAAGAATTATCGACGTATAGGGAGGGAATGATTATTTTGATTACATTCAATTTGCCAGTGCAGCAACTCGCTAACCTAAAATGTAAAAGTTTGAAGGCAACTATTCATTCACTGTGATAACTATATAATGTTGGTAATGGACGGTTTTGGATTAAAAAAGAACGCAAAAAGCAATATTTTGATAGGTGGCTATGCCCAAAACATCACCCGACCGATGCGTGTTTTCGAAAGTAAAATATAACTCATTTGAATGCTTTAAAAAAGAAGATGACACATTTACTGACGTCTTGTTACCCATTCCCACTGTTTGCAAAGACTTGTGTAAAAAATTTCAATTACAGTTCCACTAGAGTTTTGCGACAAAACGACCAAATATTTGCACGTGCTGTTGGAAACGTTCGCTACCTTTAAAACACACTGGTTCATTGCAACTCGGAGATTGGGGACTCGGCGATGAAATTACAAATTCTATTCGTTTTGTGGTTTCGGCGTTGATGTAGTAAAATCTTTTAATTATATTTTGACCGTATACATAATTATGGTAATTCATAATAATAAATAGTGATATGCTACTATTTGCTGATACAATGTAACAAAAACAAATGTTAAAAATTATGCTAAGGCACTTTTGAACGTGAAACGCAGTAGTGTACTAATTTTACGTGTACAAAGCTTGTTTTTGCGTTGATACTGCCTGGAGAAGAACCTTCAGCCTACCTAATACCGCACCGTAGACCGTATTACTACTAGCTAGAAAGGAATTGGGGTACAGTCAATTTCTGCTCGAATTGAAGCCACCCGTCTAAGGAAAACTAACAATATTCCTTAGACCGGCCAATTAGAGCAAGAATCTGCTGTAACCCACACAACACCCTGGTATAGCCTACACTACAAGTGTAGTGTTTTTTTGTGATGAATAGTGTCACCTAAGCTCAAGGGTAGGAAGAAGGAAGGGCTGTTTGAGTATTTACAGGTGCCGGTAACCGCTTAAGCTTAGGCAGGGCCTATACTTATTTGCCAACTAAATGGTATATGAGACAATGAGTAAGTATTAAAAAAAGATAATATTCTTATATACACAGTACAGTTCTTATATACAGTGATAACACTGTGATCAGCGAATTCACACATGAGAGGCGGCTAACGCAAGCGTAAATCCAGATAAGGACAGTCTCTGTTTTGCAATTTTAAATTGTTAATGAATTTATATTTTATAATCTCATTCTAAGTAATTTACGGTAAACATACCATTATGTAACACATTGTTGGTCTAGTGGTTAGTGACCCTGACTGCTGAGCCAGAGGTCGTAGGTTCGATTCCCACCCTAGTCTGGGTGTTCTTTGTGCCCGTTGTTTGTATGTTTGTAAAGTCACCCGAGACACAGGAGTAATTCCTAATGCGGGAGTTGTCTTTTAAAAAAAAAAAAGAAAAAGAAAATGTATATTGTATCCACGTTCAGGTACATAATTTCCATAAAATTAAATATGTATAAATTAAATATATATTCGTGGGAGAGCCATGCTTCGGCACGCATGAGCCGGCTCGACCGGAGTGATACCACGGCCTCAGAGAAAACCGGCAGTGAAGCAATGAATTCATTGCTTTTCGCGACGTTGTGACTCTTGGATTGCAGGTGCCCATGGGCGGCGGTAGTCATTTACCATCAGGTGACCCGTCTGCTCGTTTGCCCCCTATACGATAAAAAAATATACATAATAATTCTATGTAGTATATTTGCTTTTGTTTAAAGGACAATCACGTACATTGCAAAAATATACCAGTTACATACCTATGCGATTACCCTTGTAATATTTCATTGCAAAATTGATTATTTGCAAAAAAATCTCTGCACTAGAATAAACAATACAAACCCTTTAACAATTTGTATGCAAACACTTCTACAACTATTTATTTGACTCGTTTGGTCGCTTGTACTTACAAAGATTGTATACATTTGGCCTTCTTTAAAATAAAAACGAGGATCTGCCCAAAAAAGGCTAGTGCGGAGAAAAAATGTTGTAATGACTCGGTCATTTGTCGCAGGTTATATGTTGTGGCAGGATTTCCAAGACTTCAGCAAGAAAACAAAATGGTTGAAGATAAGATATGAGACAAAGTGTGAGTTCACAAAGAGTAATGTTTAGTTATGTGATAATTTGTGTAGGCCCCTTCTAACATAAATGGAGGAACCTCCTAGCAGTCTAGGCGGTCGTGTCTGTACTTTCATTGATACCAGTAACAGTAGTTGTATGTAGTTCGTATTGTTTTCACTAGATGATGGTGAAGTGTTTTTGCTGTAGGGGAAATAGTTAACGTATAATGAGAATATTCAAATAACGTTCGGGTACTGTTCAAATTGAATAACTTTAGTTCCAAGTCAATCTGTTGGTATTGATATATTTTAATAAATAATCATCATCGTCATCATTTCAGCCATAGGACGTCCACTATTGGATATAGGCCTACCTTAATGACTTTCAAGAAGACCGGTTGGAAACGGCCTGCATCCACCGACGTCCCGCGATCTTTACCAGGTCGTCTGTCCACCGCGATAATGGACGTCTTACGCTGCGCTTTCCGGTCCGTGTCTCCATTCCAGAACTTTTCGGGCCCATCGACCATACGTTCTACGTGCTATGCCATGCCACGCCCCGCCCATTGCCACTTCAATAAATAATAAACAAAATGTACATATTAATATATTTTCCATACGAGACTTTCATTTACCTATAATACGATGAGTTTCTGTTTTTCGCTTTAATTAAGGACTTTATTTAAGAGACCTGCATGTCTCTAAGACAGTCTCAAAATATTAATGTACTGTTAGGTGCCGATAGTTGAGAACAAAACCGGACAAGTGCGAGTCTGACTCGCGCACCGGGAGTAAATAAACAAACTTGTATGTAGATAGTACATCCATCTCTTGAATCAATTCTAGAAGATATTTACCCGTCTTTTCCGAAAGACAAACTTAACTTTGCAGTTCTAACAAGACTCTGCCATACATCTACGACAAAGTCAACTTTATAAGTTTGTAATCACAAAAACTATTTTTTAAGGTTCCCTTCCTTAAAAGGAAGAAGTTCCTCAGACAGACAAACGGACAACAAAGTGATCCTATAAGGGTTACTTTTCTCCTTTTGAGGAAAGAAACCCTGGAAACAGTACAGTAAGAGAATTGAATTGTTAAATTTGTTTCTCAAAAGATTCATAGGCGTAAGATTTATAAGATACTGATGAAAAACATTATTTACTCATGTAACATGATCAAGTTATTTTTATGAAATAAAAATACTTGACTTAAGTCACGACACAATACTAGTATCTTTCTTTTTAATTAGTGATTCGATCGGTGCCAGCGAGGCAGCGCGTAATTCGACTCCACTTTTCAACACTGGCCGTGACAATGAAAGCCCACCTCATTGTTCAAGGATTATTAGTAAAGCTATTGATAGTAAGGATACGTTATGTTGTGTCATGTCAAGGTTATAAGACTTTTATAATCTGTATACTAACGTGAAGAGGTTTCTTTGTACGCATTTTTAAGCAAATTTTGCGCACTTAGAAATTTTTATGTGAAAATTTTAATACTTAAAGTTCATATATGTAAAAGTGCAGAAAGTTGAAAAATTATGCTAAAATGTTACAAGCGTTCAGTATATAATATGATGAGCTGTCATGTTACCGTTTATACAATGACATTCGTTGTTCACACTTTCCTTATTTTCACTGAGTCATCTCCGGACTGCTATAACTTAAATATCAATCAATCAATCAATCAGCCTATCATAGTCCACTGCTGGACATAGGCCTCTCCCAATGTGCGCCACAGCACCCGGTCCTCCGCCTTCCGCATCCAGTCCATCCCTGCTACCTTCTTCAAGTCGTCGGTCCATCTGGCTGGGGGGCGTTCTACTTTCCGTTTGCCGATTCGCGGTCTCCCCTCTAGGACCCGTCTGCTCAAACTCCCATCGGTCCTTCGGCATACGTGGCCAGCCCATTGCCACTTCAGCATGCTTATCCTGCGAGCTATGTCGGTAACTTTGGTTCTTTGCCGGATGATCTCATTACGAAATTTATCCTTCAAAGAAACTCCAAGCATAGCTCGCTCTATGCTCTATCTATACATACTTAAATATGTATAGTAGTAATTATCGCGTCTATTGATATTTTAGAATAATAGGTATATTACATTGTCCTCAGATTTCATTTACGCTTATAAGCAACTTAACTAGAAATTTGTAAAAAACATTTTGAAAAAGAGTGTCCTTGAAGTTTCTTGCCTGTTCTTCTCCATAGGATCTACGTTATGGAACAGGCAACTAGCTTCACGACTTAGTCTGACTGACTTCTACTCCTAACAACTCAAAAATACCTATTTTTGGTTTAATTGAAATAAATGGTTTTGATTTGAGTTATACGTTTGTCTATCTACAAAATCTTGGTTCCAAACTAAATCCTTAACCGTATTCCCTTGAAGCTTTACCAACTGGAGAATACCTTCCTATATCCATCCATATATTCCTTCCTTGCGGGTCTTAGAGCGCCTTGTACGCTCTGGTGAAGGTACTTTCTTATAAAAAATTGACTTTTAAACCAATAAATCCATCTCCATCTCTTTTTCAATTTCTGTTACGCTCTGGTCATAATACAATATTGGATAATATTACAAATATCATTCGACATGGCGTGAAGATTAATAGTCTAAAACTCGCCTTACTAGATTCCAGTTATGCTGCACATTCTGCTTGGTATGAACAGCTCTTTTCACATATCTACAAAGGGTTTTGAGATCTTTAGAAGATACATGTTTGTTCGACCGCAACGTCAGTTCATAGTGTGATCATTCCAAAGCAATGGCGTAATGGTGAAGGCGTCGGACTTATGATTAAGAAATGATTGTGGGTTCGAATCTCACCCATATTTTCGACCTGACCCCACTCGTAGTACACGCATTTTAACTTAGCTGTAGGGTTTAACAAGAATACTTGTATCATGTGATTCATGTTACTGTTGATCTACTGAAATTTTTCTCTGTTATAAAATATACATTCATCGCAAATTCCATTTCTGAAAAAAATGTTTCTTCCTACCATCTTTAAGCGAATGTTCTGCAAATTTATTCATAAGCCTCTTTAAACAAGTTGACAGAAGCTTTTCCTATGATGAACGCGGATTTAGAGGAGATTTTTAAACGGAGTAAAACTTATAGAACCGTATTAAATTCATCCAAAACACAAGTTATCGTTGTTGTTATGTATGAAAGATAAAGGTTTACTCAAGTATGTACTTCGAGTGAATAGTTTTCGGCAAGACGGAGGCCCTTGGCTAAGATTAAAGCGTTGGCATTGGCGTCAGGTATGGCGCCTAAAACTGATGCGGGTGTGATTTTACACATAAATGATCACGCATCTGAATTGACACGTTGTAGCGTTAGATATAATGTATGTGGTGCGTATGTATGTGTACCAGTTTCTATATAATCATGTATCATACAAAAATACAGAGAGTAGAATACGAGCAGTCATTGGTAAGATTTCCAATTCGCCCTTGGCAGGAACACTGATGTTCTAGATTTATTATAGGTACATCATCATATTAATGTCACACTATACAGTTCCCTCTTACCTCCAACAATATTTACGTTCCTTCGTGACACTGATACGAAATGCTTATGCTTTCAATTAATTCCTCTCATAAATAACCTACTGAATGCATTGTCATTACATTTTTGTCCGGGTTCCGGATGTCGTAATAAAAGCTGTTCCCGGATCCCTCCTACTAAAGGCGCAGTATGGCACACCGTGTGGTTTTAGTCGGTTTGATTCTGACACACCGCCCCACCGAAAACCCCGGTGGGGTGACGGCCCGAGGGGGTTTCCACACGCACAAAAAAAAAAGGACGAGATGGCGGAAAAAGGTCCACAAAAGACTATTGCAAAGACGTCACGACCCTCAGATACTATGTAGTTTCTATTTATAAGTTATCCAACTTTTTCTGTCCTTTATAGATGGTTTTAAAATTCATTGTCAAAATAAACTTTTCAAATAAAATATTACAGAATAAGATATTTGATGTAATCAATGATAATAAGCATTCTAAAATCTACTAAGTTTACTTTGTTTTTAAATTTAAGAGTGGATAAACAGATTTGTTTTAAGGTTGGCCTTTACCCAAATTATCAACAAAACGAGGAGGTTTTCAAATAACAAATGCTACCTACATAAACATTCTACAATATTATAGTAAGCATATTTTATTTGTACACTAATTGGATTAGAGTGTTTATTTATGTTAATAACTTAGAATATAAAAACATGTTGATGCACATATTGATTATATTGAAATAATTATTACTTAACAAATAAAAACATAAGCCGAAAGAGGTTGTATTTTGCTATTTCATACAATACTTTATTAATTAAATAAGTTAATTAGATAGTGATTTAAAAAAAATCCTTTACTTAACTACTTATAATTATAATGAATATAGAATATTTTTTTACTTTTTCAACCTGTGTTCAACTCTCGATAACTTCCTCCCTAGGGTATGGCCTAGGCGCTTGCAATAGACTCACTTGTGACGGAACACCGTGTGGTTTTAGTTGGTTCGATTCATACTACTTCACCAGTACCACCATGGTGAGAACCGTGAGGGTTTCCACAAGAAAAAAAAAAGGTGTTTAATAACTTCTGTAGAAAAACGTTTTTTTGATCCGTCAATATGTATATACCTATTTAAATATTGTAATTATTGTCAAAGAGACGATTTGCGAATACTTGAATAATACGAAATTTGATAAGTTACTATGAGAATGTTTTATTAATATCTTGTTTCGAGCATATTCCTGAAAAATATTTTTTATTTTATGTTCGAATTATAAGATAGTTGAAGATAAACTCAGGGGTAGTGTATTTATTAGGTAATAATTGTGAGAGAGTGAGAGAACCACCGTCTCTCTTCTTTATTGTCGAGTAAAGCCGGCGGCACGGCTAGTGAGAAACCTTTTAATATCGTATCTTTAACGTTTATCTGCGGATATCGTTTATAACGGTGCTGTTCATAAATCTGCAATAACGCACTGACATTATGGTTTACGACAAACTAAAGCTTTAATGGAGTGCTAAAGCACTGGCTAACTCATCGCCTTTATTAAAACATAAAACGAATAATTCCAATACTCAAAGCTTTTATTTTTCACTTTATTTTTAGCAATGGATAATTAAAATGTGTAATCCCGATTTATAAACCGTCTTGATTAGTATGAATATCAAAATAAGCCTAGTTGAAGCCTTCTAAATTTAAACTTCCTAAGTCTTCTGCTTCTAAATAGGTTTTAACTTTTTCATTCTTTTTTTTTAATTTTATGAATCAAATTCCCAACATCTCCAACTATTAACAAACTCGATCAGCAATGCACTCAAACATAAAAAAAACCTATTCCATTCTATTCTACCTATCTATTTTAGACCACATTACCTGGTGAACTTCGTATCATGTACAGTTTATTTGGACCCAGGACTTCCATAAAGACTTGCGAGAGCCCTTAGAAGTCTTTAAGCTGGCCCTATCGTAAAATCCTTTCTTAGCTGACGTCTCCGACCTGTGCATAAGCGACCTCCTTAACGAGCCAAATTTAATACTACTATTATCATTCTCAGTTCGGTTTTCAGTGAAATAACTTGAAATAACTTAAAATGTAAAAAAAATTATACAACCGCACAGAAGAAATGACATTTTTGTATAGCCCGTCAGTTAGACGATAAGTCCGCCACGAACGCCATCTTTTAAAAGTAATCCGAAGGGGCGATTTCCATACAAAATTACCAATTTTCAATTTTTAGATGTTTTGCTATTGTTTTGGGTTTTCCCAATTATTTTTTCATTTAAACCAACCTGTACAAACCTGTATTAAAGCGAACAAAATAAATTATTCAAATTGGTCGAGCCTTATTTGAGTTTTTGCGAGACTAACGAAAAGCAATTGATTATTTTATACCCATAAATATTGTTTGTGAGTTATTCAGTTTATACTTTTCATTGATAAAAATGAAACCATCAATAATGTGAAAATACACAAGATTCTTACATTTTTTCCAATGACAGAACACAATAATTTGTTTTATTTCTTTATTTTATTTTATTTGAGATGCTTATGGCAAATTTCATTTTAACACTGTTTAGTATTAAAATGAAATTCGTGGTAGCAGATATAGAACAGCTCTTGCTGTGTACATTACCTCTTATAAAGGTGGGCACACCACAATATCTCTGTTTCCGTAAATTCGAATTTCCGGGGAGCTCTACCTCATATCCGATTCCGGTTCGCAAGCCTTTGATCTAACGGCACAGTGCTTAAGAACACCCTTTGTTAGGTACTTACTAAAAGATATTTTATGTTGAAGAATATACTATCTATATTATTTTACTCAGTAGAAATAAACGATTGTCGAACTATCGAAAACTTGTGCCTGTTACATTCTTAAATTATATTTTGTACAAACTTAAAAAAAAACCTTATACCTGTGTTTTTCGTCTTAAACACTCGCATTTCGTCAACCAAACTCGTGGGAGAGCCATGCTTCGGCACGTATGGGTCGTTTCGATCGGAGTGATTGACCACGGCCTCACAGACAACGGGCACTGAAGCAACTTCCATTGCTTTTCGCCGAGTGAGTGAAGAAGCCGGAGCCCTAGCCCTTCCCTCTCCCCCCACTCCCCTCCTCTACCCCTCTTTCCCCCTTCCCCGACTCCCACCTTAAAGGCTAGCAACGCACTTGTGACTCGGCGGTAGTCATTTACCATCAGATGACCTGTCTGCTCGTTTGCCCCCTATACCTACCTATTAAAAAAAAGAGCAACTGAGCCACGACGTTAAATAACCCCTGTGTAGTTGCGGTCTATTCAAAGACGAGTATTTTTCTAGAACTGGCTGTGTCGTAAGTTAGGTCGATAACGAGACATTTACACGTGAACAGAAACTATAGCCTTTTAAGCGTCACGCAATCTTATCTAGTGTTCGTCACTACAGCACTACATGATTTAGTAGAAGTGTTGTGTTTGAATATTCCTTTCGTAAAAGTAAATGTTTCATCATGCAAAAAAGTAATCTGACTTCATTAAATAGGTTATCATTGTTTGGTTTCTTACTGTAGTTGAGGAATCAGTTCGAAACAAATAGGAGTTAGTCTAATTCTTCCTCCTAAAAGGACGAACTAAATTGTATCGCAACTCTGAAATAGTGGAGTTGGTAGTTGTTTACACTTTATTAAAAGTGCCTGTATACTGTTTTATTTTGATGATAATATACTGTTTTACAGAAATGAAAACACGACTACTATCTCTAGTGTTATAGAATAGAATATAATAATCTTTATTGTACACTAGTACATATTGCTTAAAGTTAGTTTACAATATTGATATTTACAAACAGCGGCCTTATCGCTAAAAGCAATTTCTTCCAGGCAACCTTGGGATGGAAAAATAATGACCAGTAATATAATAATTTAATAGGTAGTTTTGGTATGGGAATCAAAACGTGTTAGGCTTAAAACTAGTAAATGATACCTATAAA
The DNA here is from genome assembly GCA_949752705.1 of Callimorpha dominula. Taxonomy (NCBI): domain Eukaryota; kingdom Metazoa; phylum Arthropoda; class Insecta; order Lepidoptera; family Erebidae; genus Callimorpha; species Callimorpha dominula. The sequence goes on along the minus strand of OX457012.1, from coordinate 16,578,566 downwards.
CATAGTGTTATTTATGTGAAAAGTTAAAAAAAACACTCAAAACTGCCACCCCGACTGTTGTAAAGCCTACAAAATAAAAACTATTATTAAAAAGACTTGGAATTACAATGGCCATACACATTTAAAAAGAATATCATCGTGATGACCTGTGTATATCTACAAAAAGATCTTGATGTCACTTTAAAATCAATATTTTACCATTGCTTTTATAAAAGTACACTAAAATTCTCAGTATAGGCGTCGTCACTAATCGTTTAAACCCACGGCCTCAATTCTACCAATAAAACCTCCAAGCAATCAACTTGTACTTTTTATCGCGGACAACTTTATTAGTTCAAGTAATTGCCGTTTGTCTTTGAAAGAATTTTGCTTTGAGCGAGGTATCGTTACTGAGTTCGGCGTATAATTTTACAATCTTTTGACAGTTTCAATGTTATCAAGTAGATTTGTAATTGATGTTGTGTATTTAGTAGTGTCTAAATATTTCAAAATGAGTTGTGTATAATGATACAATGTTCTACAGTTTTAGAAAAAAATGCTTAGATTTACGTGAATGCATGGTGTGTATACTTCGTAGAAATATCTGCACACGTCATTTATTTTATTGTATACCTAGGTATACAACAAATAAAATCGCTCGCAAAAAAAAAACCACAATACTTACAATAGAATATTATTATGTTAGTGTAAATCGTTATCGATATTTTTTTGTAATTTAGACATAGCATGGTATATAAATGATTGTTCGGTTGTCATTTAGAGATTTCTTATAGTTGCAAATTTGACGATTTCATTAAACCACAAAGTAAATATTACCTTCTTTGTGTGGGCTTTTTTTTATGGTATAGAGGGCAAACGAGCAGACGGGTCACCTGATGGTAAATGACTACCGCCGCCCATCGGCATCTGTAACTCAAGAGTCACAAGCGCGTTGCCGCCTTTTCAGCTGGGAGTAGGAAAAGGGGGGTGGCAAGAGTGGAGGGAGGGGAAGGATAGGAGTAGGGGGGAGGGAAGGGTTAGGGCCTCCGGTAACCTCACTCTCGCGGCGAGATATAATGAAAGCATTGCTTCACTGCCGGTTTTCTGTGAGCCGTGGTATCGAACGGAGTCGAGCCGGCTCATACGTGCCGAAGCATGGCTTTCCCACGTTTAAAGTTTACAAATAGAACAGAACATTACAACAACTATAAGTTGTTGTATCAAATAATTATTAATACGCGACTTAAAAGATCATGGCAACTGTTAAATTGAATTGTGCCAAATGACCGACCTGCCTGAGATGATAATAATTTTTTTATGAATTTAGGAACTAAAATAGAGAAGAACATCTATTTTCACATCGTACCAAAACAAATAGTATCAACAAATACAAAACAATAAAATTGTATTCAAATACAAAAAAAAATGTGTAATTAGGGATTCGAAAGTGAGGCTTTGGACGCTTTCACACCTTGACTAGGCAACCGATTCTTAAGAAATTTTGCATATACTTTGTCAGGAATACACAAGAGGGCATAAAAACATTACATCCAAAAAAAGTTAGGTACTGTTCCCGTGGGATAGCTGAATTGATTGACAAAATCCGTAGATAGCTTAACAGTCGTAGTGTGTTGAAAGACGAATTGAAACGGTTACTCTTCGATGATACGCTCACTATTCGTATCAATAAACTTTATTATATACCTTACAACTACTTCAAGACAGTTTGTTTAGCACTTTATTAAGTAAACTTCATATCTCTGAGTAGACTAGGTCATTAACGGCAAGTTAAATGTCACGTCTAGGTAATAGGTAGTACAGTTTAGGATAGGCGACGGTAGTTCCAGAACTACGTGTAGCGGTATCTTGCGATAGCATCGTGAACTTTGCCCTCCTCGTCTGGTAGTTAAATAAGTTTAGTGTAGGTACACTTTATTTAAAGATATTCAGTATGGGACGAAATATCGAATGTGACCTTAGATTTCAAAGTTGTGCTTGTTAATGAACATCAGATAGCAGAAGCAGCAGAGCAGAATCTAAGTTAGGCTAGTCAGATCAGATTGTAAACAGTTCAGTAATTCATCATCACCATCATTTCAGCGATAGATCGTCCATTGCTGGATATAGGCCTCCCTTAATGACTTCCAAGAAGACCTGTTGGAAGCGGCCCGCATTCACCGATGTTCAGTGATTGTTGAATATTAATTAAAATGATTTTTTTTATTACAGATTTGTCTTATTCCCGTAGCATATTCAGATTACTATCTCTCTTTAAGGCTTAAATATGATTGTTATTGCTTGCAGATAGTTATGGTATATGTTAGAAACCGTCTCACAACCACTGCTATAAACTATGAAAATCACTAACTAACAGTAACTGCCATGTGTACGTCTCCGCACTAAGTAATTGTTATCAACCTATAATACATTCCTACCCTTTTATAACCCCACTATTCATCAATTATTTTTTTTTATTCAATGTTTGTATATGCATAAAGGCTCGCTAGCGCTATGTTTAATTAGGATTATTGAAAATAGTAGATTATTCCTATGTTTATATGTTGCCGTGCGATGACCAAGTTATTCTATTTAGTAATATATATTGACCCGGTCACTAAAGAATGTTGTAAGTTAAGAAATGAAGTATAAAAATAAGATCTCACAACATTGAAGAACTGCGTTGTGCCTTCCAAGACTTGGGTTTTTTAAGTTATGTTTTTAATGAGATAACACTTTTCTTAAAAATAATTATTAAGTCTTAAGAAAACATGATACACCAATACACGTTACACATTCGTTGAGATCTATTGACTTGGATCTCTTTGTTTTATAAGTACCTATGTCCTAAAATAGTACATGTGTCAATACTCATTAAGTATAATAAATAAACAAAAAAGTTTATGACTGGATATAACGTCTGGTTATTGTTACAAAAGTATGTGACGAAACAATTTTAATCGAGGGGCTAGAATACGTAGAAACGGAATAATTTTTAAAAGAGTTGTCATCACTTAAACAACCTTTGACGTTACAAACTTTATGTGTTTGGAGAAAATGCATTATTACTTGCTAATATTGAGATTGAGGAAAACATTGTGAAAAGTCTCTCTATCTCTCTCTCTCTCTATTTCTCAGTCTCTCTCTTTTCTACGAATTAAGTTTATTAAAAGTAACGTTTACGTGAATTTTCGTCCTCTCGCCTTTGGAGTTATCTATACCAACGTGAAATATTAGCTTATAAGCAAGAAATATAAATATCTTTCTTAAAAAGGATTACAAATAAAAAGTATCATTATAATTAAAGGCAACTTAACTTTTTATGTCTCAATAAACTTAAGCCAACTACAATTTTGATCAAAAGTAATTTTATCAGAAAAGATAAACGAAAAGTAGGGCTCTTCAAAATGACATTACTCAGGTCCGAAGGTCGCGGCTATTGCCCTTAGCTACCGACCGTTACCTAAAGTTACAGCTGGAGCTAGGTTGGTCACAGTAACGTGATATATTAGTTTCGCCGCAGAAAATATTGCTTTATCAACTGAGTTATTCTATTTTTGTGTTTGTGACGAAGAAATATTAACGACAAGGAAAAGTAACTATCAAATATAAACAAAGTGTTAGACACCTATGTAGGTATATAGGGGATAGTACCATGATGACTTTACAAATTGACGGGCCTGTTGGTCTATTTCTGACTGCTGAGCCATAGGTCGTGGGCTCGGTTCCCACCCTGGACAAATAATTGTGTGTTGAGCACTATAATATGTATGTATTTAGTAATATATAAGAATTTTATCAGCAGTCTGGCTCTGCCTAATTTAAGATCAAACGGATTATTATTATTCTTGACCTAATTACAATAAAACAATGATTCTTAAAACGACCAACTCTGCAAAACATTCTGCACCTTAAATTTACTAGATATCGAAATGACTACATTATGACACAAGGACATCGCAGAGTGAACGGATAGTCAATACTACCAGTACACTTACATTAAAAAAACATTTTAACAAAAAATTAAACCGACCCAAAAAAAAAAAACTGAATAGTGAAAAATAAACTCGTTAGCCTAGCTAAGCTTCTACAGTACCTAATGTAAGAACCTAAATAAGTTTGAGTCGGCGCCAAAAATACAAACAAAAATTTAAATTCGAAAACATTTTGACAAAACTTGACAAAACAAAGGATACTTCGAAAAACAGGGGATGACTGATTGATCATCCCCTGTTTTCCTACTACTACTACTGGGTTGGAATTATTTTTCCAAATTTATATGGGACCAACTTCGGGGTATACCCCGATTCTCTATGAATTGTGACATACTTGGTACTATTATGTAATTATTATGTACGTATTTGTTATACATTGTTCATGTGTGTTTATGATATGTCTAAGCATATATGTATATATGTGTGTGTATGTATATATTTGTGTACCAATCATCATACCCATCTACAAACCATTAATATTTATAGTTAGTAGTATATGTAATTAGTACTTATATATTATTTATAAATTGCTACATAGGCTCCATGTACACTGCAGCCCTCTTTTCATGTTTATTATTCTTTCCATCCAATGGTTGCCTGGAAGAGATCGCAAACTGCGATAAGGTCGCCAATTGTACATAGTATTAGCTAGTAAGTATTTAGTTATAAGAAAATATTGTAATCTGCTCTGTGTACAATAAAGAGTACATCTATCTATCTATCTATCTATACCCTTTCCAATACAAAAAGAAATATCACAATCGGACCACTTTGTAAAAAGTTATGTGTAGGTATACATAAAAAAAAAAATATATACGCGTCGACTTGAGAACCTTCTTCGTTTTTTCGTCGGTTATAAATAAAAAACATTAAAAATAATGATGGGTTAGTTTCAATGTTTAATGGAATTAAAACGGTATACCTAATTATAATACTCGACTATTCTATACTATTCGACTGGCCTGTTGGCCTAGTGGTTAGTGACCTTGACTGTTATGCCATAGGTCGTGTGTTCGATTCCCACCCGAGTCTGGGTGTTCTTTGTGTAAGTTCTTTGTATGTTTGTAAAGTCCCCTGCGAAACAGGAGTAATTCCTAATGCGGGAGTTGTCTTTTTAAAAAAAAAAGAAAAAAAAAGTATACTATATTATTACACCAGGGTTTTACAGAGATTATGAAACATAAAATGTAAAGTATCGATAGTGCGGAAAGGGCGGTCTCATCGCTTAAAGCAATCGCTGCTCAGCAATATCAGGATGGACAGGATTTATTTTATTCGTAAAACTTTTTAAGTGATTTTTATTTTTTTTTAAATAATAATTTGTACCCGCACATATTCATGCATATAAATATTCGCGTATCAAACCTGCGTCATATATTTATTACATTTAATATATTATTTTATTGTAATTTAATTAAATTACATTTACAATTCATTCCTTTTAACAAATATATGTGACATTGATGTTTGCTTTTGGGTAATTATGTCTACTTGCTTATGTAAACTTATTTTGCATGCCTTAATCGGCCGGATATGATTTACTTTGCAAGATGAAAAGTATATTACCTTATACCAGGTATAACCTCTCAGATGTTAAATTGTAATGTAGTATGTTCTGCAGTAAATAATTTATTTTGATTTCATAATCATAGGATTTCCACAGTTCTATATCATTATAGAACTGTGGAAACCCTAATCCCACTAATATTATAAATGTGAAAGTTTGAATGGATATTTGTTAATCTTTCATGCCAAAAATACTGAACTGATTGCGATGAAATTACCTGGATTAACATATAGGCTACTTTTTATCCCGATATTTTCACGGGAAACCGCAGGACGCTGCTAGTCTCGTAATATTTCATACAAGGTACTCATTATATTTAATTTTATAACCATTGGCCTTTGTTATCGATACACTTTTGAAATTTTAATAGAATTATATTGATGCCTCACCTAAGGAATTATATTGATGCCTCACCTAAGGAATTATATTGATGCCTCACCTAAGGAATTATATTGATGCCTCACCTAAGGAATTATATTGATGCCTCACCTAAGGAATTATATTGATGCCTCACCTAAGGAATTATATTGATGCCTCACCTAAGGAATTATATTGATGCCTCACCTAAGGAATTATATTGATGCCTCACCTAAGGAATTATATTGATGCCTCACCTAAGGAATTATATTGATGCCTCACCTAAGGAATTATATTGATGCCTCACCTAAGGAATTATATTGATGCCTCACCTAAGGAATTATATTGATGCCTCACCTAAGGAATTATATTGATGCCTCACCTAAGGAATTATATTGATGCCTCACCTAAGGAATTATATTGATGCCTCACCTAAGGAATTATATTGATGCCTCACCTAAGGAATTATATTGATGCCTCACCTAAGGAATTATATTGATGCCTCACCTAAGGAATTATATTGATGCCTCACCTAAGGAATTATATTGATGCCTCACCTAAGGAATTATATTGATGCCTCACCTAAGGAATTATATTGATGCCTCACCTAAGGAATTGCTAAACTCCACAAACATTTGTCGCCGCATCAGATAAGGTTTCGCTTGTGTTGCTTGTGAGCCACAACGTGACTCGTATTTCAAACAAAAGTTTAAAAATATTTTTTTCCTGTTCCTAGAAATAGCGACATCAAAGAGAGAACAAACGAACAACTTTTTTTAATAAACAAAGGTTACTTCAAATTTGGAATCCATAAAAGAAAGAGAGATAATTATCGTTCTTTAGCACTTAGCCAGTTGTAAAATAAGGGCAATGTTTTATTTATCCGGTTAACCTTTCCTTAAATTTAAGTTAGATATATCTATCTTGGCCGAGAGGGGGATGTAAAACGCGGTCAAGTGTGAACTCTCTGGTTAAGTGATCCGTGACATAATTGATAATGGGGGTTGATCAACTGTGAAAATGACTTCAAAGAATTTATTCTTTTTGCTGATATAAGGAAAACTTAAGAAATAGCTGTTAATGCAGTTGATGGGGAAGGATAGTAGTGGGATCGAATAATTATCATCATGACCCAGTGTTTTGAAATCGAGATGAATAGCAAAGACTACCTTTGGATACTGAGTGAACAAAATGAATAAAAACAGTATATTTTTATCTAAATTGCAGGAAATAATGAAAGGCTTGACCAGCAAAGTTTAAAAAAAAGTTTCAAATGATTCTTTGAAATCACAAATCTTGCAGCTTTTTCGTGTCGGCGTCAAAATCATATTCTAAATGTAATCTTTAGAATTTTGTCCACAAAAAACATAACACATTTCTTCATTCTTGACTTAAAACGAAATAGCATCAGTGTCATTCGAACAGCGGCAATCCCTCCATGACGTTCGGGCGATCTACTTGGAGGTAGGATATTCTATAATAAAAACTCCCTTCCCCGTTAAAGGCTTCCAAAAGTAAAACTGAAATGCCCCTTTTTTTTTTAATTACTGCTTGCAGTAAACATAGTTACAATAATATTTAATTAGTGATCATTTCTTAAGTGAAACTAATCCCTGATAACAATACTAACTTTTAAACTTTCGCGTTCCATGATATAATATTATCTACGTATGAACGGGAATTAACGCGATCACGAAAAGGTATTACATACCTCTGAATTGCCTGACGTTTCGACCAGGTTGCACTGGCCGTGGTCACAGGCTGACTGGCTCAGCGGTGCACGCCCTCCGTCGCCGACATCGTGAGGTAGAAGGTTCTTCATCCACCTCCACTTTTTTGATATTTTTGATATTTTCGTTTCGCCATGTACCGTCACATACTATACTAACAGTGTCCCTATTCTGTAAGCAAACCGATGTGGCCCTATTCTGGTGTTCACCCGACTGCGCATAAAAGCGAGGTGGCATGTTTTTTATCACTGGATTCCACGCTGTAGATAATTTGAAACCATCTTCCCGATTGAAAGTTTTGTGTTTTTTAATTTCAATCGCTTCACGTACAACTCTTGAGTAAAAGTGACGTTCCGTGGAGAGGACTTGCGTACGGTGAAATTCAATCCAGTGATTGGTGCCCGCTTCGAGTGCATGTTCTGCAATCGCTGATTTGCTAATCTGTCGGTTCTTCACAGCAGCGATGTGTTCTTTGACCCTTTCAGCAATGGTCCGCTTTGTTTGGCCTATGTAGGAACTACCACAGCTGCAGTTTATTTTGTAGACACCTGGAGTTTGTAACGGCAAGACGTCCTTCGGTGTACCTACGATGTTTTGAACCTTTATGCCTGGTGTGTATACTGTCGGAATGGAGTATTTCTTTAATACGGAGCCGATCTTATCCGTTACTCCTTTCACATATGGCATGTAGGCTGGTTGTCTGTTCACCTCCGGATGCTTGCGTCTCATTGTCGGTTGCTTCCGTGTTCCATTCACCTGATATCCGTTACTTTTAAGTACCTCCTGAACATGATCCAGCTCTCGCTCCAAATGTTCAGGGTCACAAAGATCGTATGCTCTGTTCTTGAGTGAAGTCATAACAGACTGCAGGTGTCGGGGATGATGATGAGACGTGGCGTGTAGGTACCTATCCGTATGAGTAGGCTTGCGGTACACACAGTGCGACAAGGACCCATCTGACCTCGCGGTTACTTTGACATCTAAAAATGACAATGACCTATCCGCCTCCACCTCATATGTGAACCTTATCTTGGGGTGAATGGAGTTGAGGTGTTGTAAATATTGATCTACTTCCTGTTTATTTCCCTTGACGATACTAAAGATGTCATCCACGAATCGCTTCCAAAGCCTAACGGTCTTCGGGCCGAGACTCAACGCCTTCTCTTCAAAATGCTCCATCCAGATGTTGGCTAGTACAGGGGCTACAGGACTACCCATTGCGACACCATCAATCTGAAGGTAATGTTGACCTTGGAAAAGGAAATAGTTGCCCTCTAGACAATGTTCAAGTAGATCAATATAATTGAACGGCAACTCGTGGTCTCTCAACAGGTCTTTTACGACGTCCATACATTCTTTTATTGGAACATTGGTGTAAAGTGATTCCACGTCAAAGCTCACCATGACGTCATCAGGTTCCAACTTGAGATCTTTTATAATTTGTATGATGTGCCGCGAGTCTTTCACAAAAGACGGTGTTTTGCCTACAAGTGGTTGCAATACTGACGCAACATGCTTCGCGAGATCGTAAGTAGGAGAGGCAATTTGACTTGGTCGAAACGTCAGGCAATTCAGAGGTATGTAATACCTTTTCGTGATCGCGTTAATTCCCTGATAACAATGTTATCATTTCTTTTAAATTAATACTTATTTGTATATTGTGTTGTTCTAAACTAACAAAACAGACGGAACACAAAGAACAAAGCCTGTACTATCGTAACCAGATTGCTGATAAACATTCATATATATTTCTAAATACGTACATATTGTCAATAAATGACACCCAGACACAGAACAGATGATCATGCTGATCACACAATTATTTGTCCTGGGTAGGAATCGAACCCACGACCTCTGCTTCAGCAGTCAGGGGGCCTAAAGGGGGCGAAAGAGTCTGTAGGACTCTTACCGACTAAAAACCACCCCGGTGTTCCGCTACTTGCCTATGATAATTTTGCGAATCGTGATCATAAGTGGACTGGTGTGGACTACTGACGGATGGGATGTCTAAATTTTGCAAATTTTTTTGGAGCACCAGTTTAAGTGGGTAAAAAACATCTAAAAACAAAATGTTTTTGTCCTTTATACATACAAAAGCGATTCACTTTTCAAAAAAGAACTGGGTTTACTAGCCCATTTTCCACAAAATACTTATTTTAGTTTCGATTTAAACCCATGTAGATTACAAAAAGAAAATAAAACTCTGAACCTACTTACAAAGTGAGCAGAGCAGTTGTTCACAGTTTGGTTCTGTGTCAGACCGAACACCGAACTAACAATAGAATGAAATTGCAACTATCTGTTCAACTTTGAATACAAAGTTAGTTCCACGAAGGAAATACTTCATCAGATTGGGGATTGTGCCAACTACTTACTTGTCGTTGTCATGGTTTAAAGGTTTAACTATAATACTTTATATTCAATATACAAATATCTTAAATACGCAGGATTTTTTTTGTGTCATCACTTCGAGTCACTGAGTTTGTTTGTATCTTTATTTGACACCTTCACTACTCAACCGCTCATAAAAAATTGCAATTTGTTCGTGGGAGAGCAATGCTTCGGCACGTATGGGCCGGGTCGACCGGAGTGATACCACGGCCTTACAGAAAACCGGCAGTGAAGTGAAGCATTGCTTTTCGCCGAGTGAGTGAGGTTACCGGAGGCCCTAACCCTTCCCTCTTCCCTGTCTGTTTCCTCCTTAAAGGCCGGCAACGCACTTGTGACTCTTGAGTTGCAGGTGCTCATGGGCGGCGATAGTCATTTAGTCATTTACCATCTGATGACCCGTCTGCTCGTTTGGTCCCTATAACTATAATAAAAAAAAATGTACATGTTGTCATAGTTACAAAAAATACATAGTGTAAGAAAAAATACTGTTCCCGAATGTAAACTGAATTGGACGTGAGTTTGTTTGTCCGATTTCTTCTCGCAAGGGCGAACCATTCTGAAACGAGCGGTTATAGATCAAAGAACCTATTGTTGCGGTAACTCTGTGTGTTGATCTATAATTTTAATAATATTTATGTAAATAAACGATTCCGAAAATTTATCAGAAATGTTATGAAATAATATTGATTTTGATATTGACAAAATCTACATTAAAACGCGAATGAAGTCGCGGCGAGTAGTTATTATAGAAATAAAATAAAAGGTTGCTGAATTAATTTATTGCTTCCAGTCTCTACAAGAATTCAATGTACAACAAATAATTTGGCTAATTATTTATATTGAAGAGAGCTCTTTGTAAGCGTACACAAACATTGAGATTCTAATATTAAGGAAACACGTGGATCACACGTGGTTTGAATTTCCAGGTATTTTTACCTCCATTGCTCATAAAAGCAGGTGAAACATGAGAAGTTAAAAAAATGTCTAAGTTAGTGTTTATGGATTTTCTCAATAACTGAGTAAATAGTTACAAAATAAAAAAAAAATGTATCATTTAATATTTTTAACTTTACATGTCTCACCTGCGTTTATGATTAACGGAGGTAAAAATACCTGGAAATTCAAAAGGTCATAACTTGTAAACGATTACTGCTACTCGCTTAGAATACATAAGAATAAAACTTGTGTCTGTAGTTACGTCAGTATGCAAATCCAGGGGCTCAGTAAACGTGACGTTTTTAAAAAGACGTCAGTGCTCAATTTTTCTCAGTTTCAGCATTAAAACTTTCGAGGTGCTTTCAGGAAATATGCTGATGAAGGAAACGTTAATACATATTCTGAGGAGGAAAAGTTGCAGGGATGTAAAAAGCGTTTTAAGGTTCTGTCTCATATTATAATGACTACATAATCCAACTCTATGTAGGTATATACCAATAATTCCCATTTCAACACCAACACTTTTTATGGATTATTTATTAGTGTAATTCTTTTGAACAGGTGCAGTAATTACTACTACTATAAGTAAATAAACTTGGAGTGTACTTCTCTAAGTGATCATAATATAATCACAATACTCATAATAATCTTTTATTCTATCCTTTTTTAATGTAAAGAGCAAAACTAATTAGCTTAAACAGATTACTTAGATGAATCCCTTATGGTTTAACAGAATTTATAGAAAGCTTCGAGATTAAAATATGAAATTATATCATAAATAATAATTACCCTGCTACAAAATTAAAGTATATGTATCACAAATAAATTTCTTACTTTATACTTTTGACCATATATGTAATGAAAAATAATCCGAAACCAGGCTTGGTTCGCCAATGAGCAGGGTCATTAGAGGTATGTTGTAGGAAATGTCGAATGGTTTGTAATCAAGTTGACTTCAACTATTATAGCTGATCAGTCCTGGCTTCTGCAAAACTTGAAGATAAGAGGGTCTAATAAACCAACAATAACCCACCTCCAGCGGGTGGGCCTTAAAATGAACATGGACAAGACGAAGGTTATGTCGAATGTCCATGTGGTGCCTACCCCCATCAAGGTTGAAGACTCGGTTCTTGAAGTTGTTGACGCGTATGTATACCTGGGACAAACAGTCCAACTAGGTAAGTCCAACTTCTAGAAAGAGGTCAATCGACGAATCCAACTCGGGTGGGCAGCGTTTGGGAAACTTCGCTGCATCTTTTCGTCCAAAATTCCTCAGTGCCTGAAAACAAAAGTTTTCAACCAGTGTGTTTTGCCAGTGATGACATATGGATCTGAAACGTGGTCTCTCACTATGGGCTTGATAAGCAAGTTCAGAGTCGCTCAACGAGCTATGGAAAGGGCTATGCTTGGTGTTTCTCTGCGCGATCGAATCAGAAATGAGGAGATACGCAGACGAACGAAGGTCACCGACATAGCCGAACGGTCAGCAAATTGAAGTAGCAATGGGCGGGGCACATAGCACGTAGAACGGATGGTCGATGAGCCCGAAAAGTTCTGGAATGGAGACCACGGACCGGAAAGCGCTGCGTAGGACGTCCATTATCGCGGTGGACAAACGACCTGGTAAAGATCGCAGGACGTCGGTGGATGTAGGCCGCTTCCAACCGTCCTTTATGGAAGTCATTAAGGGAGGCCTATGTCCAACAGTGGACGTCCTATGGCTGAAATGATGATGATGATGATGAACCCACCCAATGGTCATTAAACAACCAACAATAACCCTTAAAGTATCCAAATAACCTCTTTCTTGCAGAAACATTTATACAAATTCCTTCCTTCCTTCAATATAAAAACTTTTCATACTTTCGCTACCTATTTACAAAATGCTCTTTTAAATCAACACAGATAAGACTAAAATGTTTGGTTGTACACAAACAAAGAGATTCTTGACGTATAGTTAACTCGCTATGGAATCTAATAAAATTAAACTCGGCATAGGGATGTGACGACCCAATTAATAAGATTAACTTAATCGACTAACGCCCGGAGCAATGACGCGGATGGATCGACTAATTTGGGTTGATAGATGATTGGCACAAGAAATGTACGCAATAATTTGGTTAGAAGTGTTCGATTTGATACAAACATCAATTGTAGTTATATGATCTTTATAAATGCGAAAGTGGCTTTGTGTGTTTGTTAGCTACTTAATCGATCATTACGAAACTTTGAATGCACGTTATCAATGTTACAGAAAAAGATAGATGGTATCTTTAATCTAGAAGAAGAAGACTAGTATTTAGTTAGTGTTTGCTATTAAAGAGTGTTTTTTTGAATATAATTTATAAATTTTAACATGAGTAAAGGCGACCAAAGACACGTTTATTTTTTCTCTAGTGGTTAGTGATCCTGACTGCTAAGCCAGAGGTTTCGATTCCCACCCAGGACAAATAATTGTGTGATGAACTTGATCATTTTTGTTCTGTGTCTGGGTGTAATTTATTACATTAATATTATAAAGGCGAAAGTTTGTGAGTGTGTGTGTGTGTATGTTTGTTACTCTTTCATGCCAAAACTGCTGAACCGATTGCGTTGAAACTTGGTATGTAGATAGCTTTAGACCTGGATTAACATATAGACTACTTTTAATCCCAATATTCACACGGGATCGGGGCTTACGCGGGTGAAACCGCGGGACGCTGCTAGTGTATAAAATGTATGTATTTAGTAATATATAAGTATGTTTATCAGCAGTCTGGTTACCATAGTACAATCTCTGCCTAGTTTGGGATCAGGCGGCCGTGTGTGCGGTGTGTCAAGTTATTATTGTATGTAAAATCTGGTCATAGTGTGTTCAATTTTAGGTAGGCAGTTGTTTAAACAGGTGTTTACAAGAACGCCCGAAGTCAGCTGAACTATAAACTTTTTACAGGTTATTATTCAAAACTACTTCACTATTGTTTTATATAAAAAATATATGTAATCTTTCGGTTAATATTTTCAACATAAACTCATTCTTAAGGGGTTTTACTGCACTTTTCATTATGAAGTTTCTATTGCCTTTAGGTGTTCTAGAGTAGATCTTTTTATAATTTATTTATTCTTCATAATATACTATAACTATTTAGATTAAGATAAAAAAAAACCGAATTGAAAAGATCTGTACTGACTTGTATTTAATTTTTTTAGGTTAACAAAACTTAAATTTAACATTTGCCTTAAAAATGGAGATAATTAAAAATATTGGCAGTGACTCGGTATAATCTTGCAAAAGATTGATATTATTATTATTCATGATATTTGTTGGAATTTATATCATTCGTTTTTCTACTAAACAGGTTCGCAAAATTCGTCTATCACTTTCCCAAGTGGAAGTATCTCAATTTTTTTTCCATCCGGACCATTTCTAAAACTTCCGGCCCACTAATGTTGTAACCTGGTGCACCGACAGGTGTTTCATTGCATTTATCAGAACCATCTATTAAACTCCGAAACAAGACGAGACAGTGCTAAAAGTAACCAATGATATAAGATTTATACTAAGTTAATCTTATTGACAGAATCTTTCGAGAGACTGAATTAAGTACACAGAAATCTGCAACTAAAAAGACTTAATGTTTATAATATCAGTATATTTTATTTAGTGTTTACTGAACAACAGGCACATCACTATTTGAAAAATGATTAAAACTCTTCATTTGAACGCTCAAAGGGATGTCTTTGTTCGTCACTTTGTAAACCTTTGTATTATAATGGAGCTATTTCTTCTACTGCTGTATGCGGTGTAGCCATGTTTACTTAATCGCTGTCTTTGTTATTGTTTCACTAATAATAAATTTGTATCATTGCACTAATATAATGTTATGGTCCATAGGATTTGCTAAGTCCATTGTAAAATTCATCGAGATTTCTTTAAACTCATTGAAACAATGGCGCCTTGGTTTACGTGGGTCTTCTTATCAACCACCACCGTTTCGAGTATTGTTACACACATACAGATGAGAAAATTGTGTAGTTCATAGATTTGGACGGGCCTGTTGGTCTAGTGGTTAGTGATCCTGGCTGCTGAGCCAGAGGTCGTGGCTTCGATTCCCAACCAGGACAAAATTGTGTGATGAGCACCATAATTAAATTTGTTCTGTCTCTTGGTGTGGTTTATCTGTAATATATATGTATTTAGTAATATAAAAGTATGTTTATCCGCCATATGTGAGTTATAAAGTTACTATTATTGTTACAATTAATCTGATTTTGAGTGTGCTTTGCGTTCGAAATTTAACATTAATTTCTCCAGTTGGTGTATGACTAAGTGGAGTAGTCTTATGCATTACTGTATGTTGAGACACGCGTATATTGCCTAGTTTGGCTGTAGATGCGCCCATTCCTATCTATACAAATACTTACTGGTATAATAAAGCTATTACTTAAGATATCGAAACAAACGAGCATACTGGTCACCTGACGGTAAGTGACTACCTCCATCAATGGACACCTACAACGCAAGAGTCACAAGTGTATTTTTTTGGCATAAAGGAGCTATTTTCTGAAAATGTGAACGGTTTTAAAAAAAAAAAATTTTTTTTTTATTTACAGATGATCGGTTGAGTAGTTACGAAGTGAAAGTGTAACAAAAAAGCAAACTCGCATTCACTTTTATAACGTTACCCGCAACTTCGTGAGGAAATTTTTGTGAAATCTATCTGACCGGGAACCGTGCATTTTCCGGGATAAAAAGTAGCCTATGTGCTATGCCAGGCTATAATCTATCTTTTATCTTTTTTTTTAAAGACACCTCCTGCGTATAGAATTTACAATTATTCCTGGGTCGCAGGGGGCTTCACAAACATTTAAACAACGTACACAAAGAACCCAGACTCGGGACAACTATTTGTGGATCACACAAATATTCGTGGGAATCGAACCCACACGTAGTAGCGAGTGATCACTGTAACCATTGCGCCATTCGTGCAGTAATCTCTGTTGAAAATTTTATTTAGCCATTTTTGCGTCAATGAGTAACAAACATCCATTATATATAAAATTAGTAAGATTCGTTAGCATGAGTTACCAATACTTGGCTCTCTCAGTTTGTAGTGTTGTATGTGTTGTTGGTATTGTACTTGATTGCAAGCGGTTATCAAAACCAATACCGGTTCCTAAGTGATTAAGTGGTGTAGCCGTGGCATGTAAATATTACTATGTTTACTTTTGACTGAGTATTTTTAACACAATTCAGGCATCCAATAAGGTTGACGAGAAGCGATTGTTGTAATCGATTAAGAACTATTGTAATATCAGGCTACAAAATTATTATTAATATTGAAGAAAAAGAAGAGAGTTCAGTTGGCAACGCAATGATAAAAGACAATTTCCACAATAGTCTTTTGACGTCTTCCTTGAAACTCTCGTAACTAGTATTTCGTCAGGACTACTACAGAACTATTTCGAATGCTATCTTATTTAAGGTCGATTTCGGCTACAGTTTGAGATGCATTCTGTGAGTTCTATTATATATATGTGCCCTACTTCGCTAAACATTTTATTCGCATCATAAAAGATTTTGTAGCTGCGAGGAATTCGTATTCCATGTACATTTCAGTAGTTTCTTAAGGATATACGCCTCATATACTCGCGTATATCCTTGATAAATATGAATACCACTTACGAAAGTTTTTATATTAAAATTTCAGTAGTTGTTTAGAACTCTTATGAAACAGTTAAATCACGAACAAATTTTAATGTACGTTGACTTCCAAGCTATGTTTAGATTGTTAGTTAGATACAAATGAAATTAATAATAAAAGCGTTTATGAATTAAATTCAAGTATTCAAGAAGACTTAAGATCGACATTAATATATAACGATGGGCAATAACTATTCATGATCCTATGGTAACCCAACCCGAGTTATCATTATTTATTTGATACATACAAGATAAAATAAAACAGAAGAATAGATATTGATTATAAATAACTAGCAGCGCCCCGCGGTTTATCCCGCGTAAGTCCCGATCCCGTGGGAATATTGAGATAAAAAATATGAATGTTATTGGCATGGTAGTATATATGTTAATCCAGGTCTCCAGCTATATACATACCAAGTTTAACGCAATCGGTTCAGTAGTTTTGGCGTGAAAGAGTAACAAACATCCATACATCCATACTCACAAACTTTCACGTTTATAATATTAGTAGGATTATGAATTTAAAAGTTAGTATAGTTATCGATTACGTAAGAGATTAGCTATCGATTAAGTTGACTCATTTTTTTTCCATTGTGTTTGAAATAAAATTATTAGTGGAACAGTCAAATCACTAAAAATGTAAGCTTAGAAAAATATTCTCAGGTATTAATATACTTGAGAAGAATAGGTATCATGTAGAGTATTTGGTAAACATATATGTAAGTATGATTTATATATTTTTCAAAAAGAAGTTAGCCATAATAACTGACATTTTATAGTCTAATTATTTAATTTATAAATAAAGCTTGATAGTTTGATTTTCTAAGATTTATTTACTATTTCGTGAGGCAAAGCGGTGAATTTTTGGCAAAATTTACAGAAAATTTTGATGCAGAGACATGCTGGTACAACCATTTTGCTCATTAGCAACAATTAAAAAAACGTGTGCGTCTCGGGATGCCCGACAGAAGTGATAACTTAAATGCCAGACAGACTGGCGCCGTAACGCATTACGTAACGAAGCGGTTACCCTCCCATAAAAAAAAATGTGAAAAAGTATAAACACTCAGTATAGAATGAAATGTCCTCAAGATTTTGTTGCGTAATACTTTATACTTCATTGCGTTTCTTTGATTCGACTCTTTTGCAGCAAGTCTGGCTGTAAAATGATGGTAGAAAAAGAAAGCTGTTAATAGGCTTGTTTAAGAAGAAGTGGACTAAAGAGAAAATCAACACATAATTAAAATAGACGTTAAAAGAGATCCTGCAATAAAAGAATGAGTTTGCCAGAAAAATAAAACATATTGCAAAAAGTTTACAGTACATTTAGCTGTATGAAAACTAAAGTAATACCTATTGTGCACTAAGCAATCTCAGAAAAACACTGTTATCCTTTTTTTTTTTTTTTTTTTTTATTTTAAAGAAGACAACTCCCGCATTAGGAATTACTCCTGGTTCGCGGGGGACTTTACAAACATACAAGCAACGGACACAAAGAACACCCAGACTTAGGTGGAAATCGAACCCACGACCTCTGGCTCAGCAGTCAGGGTCACTAACCACTAAACCAACAGGCCAGCCGCGTTTCTTTGTCACTTATTTTAATTTCTATTAATGTTTGAAAGAGACATGTCTATGATGTTAATTTGTTGCCATAAACTCGCTCCACTAACGCGAAGAGCTTGAAATTTCAACATCAAAAGATGTTAGTTTACATAATATTTAACTATTTGTTTGTATTTAAGCGGAATATTAAAGAGCTCTAGTTATATTTATATATAATCTGTAATTCTGTATCCTTTTGGGAATCGTTTGAAAACGTCTGACAATTCTTTTGAAGGCGCTGTGATAAGACCACGATAAACACTTTTATTTAATACAACCTGGAACATCACTTTCACTTATACTTTGCCTTCTTTTCTGGAAGACTGTTAAAACTGCTAATCACCATTACCAGAAAACAGAGTACCACAATAGTATAACAGGTTTAGAACTTTTTTTTTTTTGTTGACGGGGTGGAAAATCCCTTCGGATCTCTGGCACCTCGGGGACGCAGGAGCCAGGAATATGTGGTGTTTCCACTAAAAACCACCCCGACAGCCGGTCTCAGGCACAGGTTTTGAACCTAAACGGCAATTTCCCTTTACCACTTTTCTCCTGCAACTAACAACTAAAACCTTCCTAACATTTAGCTATCGCAGAGGAATATTTATTGGGTACTTAAGATAGTCACAGTTGGAATTGAAAGAACGGAATACGATAAAATTTTATGATTCCGTCTGCGACTAGCTACGAAGCTACGGAGCTACGACGTAGAGCGTCTACGGATCATAGAGGTTTTTTAAAACAAGCTTCTAGTGACTTGGGTCACTTAGTAGTAAATAAAATTAGTACTAACACTTAGTAGTAAGTAAATGCTCTTATTAACTCCTTGTTCTAAGCTAAATGTTTGTATCTGGAGTCTGTTTACATCGGTATGTATTAGGCGGTATTCGAACACGCAACCACCTGATAGCAAGGTTGGACGCTTTAGGTATCACAATACCACTGCTTTACTATTAAATTGATATAATTATATATATGATGTATGTATGTATATGTATGTATATATGTGCGTACACTTTATATATACTTTATTTAAAGGTTCCAGTTGAAAATCATCGCCCGATTCTCATCTGGCATTAAGCTGAACTGGACACCTATTTTGGTCCAAACGCGAGACATGTTATTGTTCCTCCACTGTTTCTTTTGATGTACTTATTGTATTTTCTGTATGCCGATTTCTGTTTAATTTTTTTTTATATAGATATAGGTATATAGATATAGGTATATTATTTGGAGTAACTACTTGTTTCTTAGCACAAAAATAAATGAATTTTCTTTTTTTCTTCTTTATATAATAGATACTCGTATGTTAGTAATAAGGGCTCATTTACTATTTACCCAACTGCGGCGAAGCCAAGAAAGGAAAGTTTTATGTTTGACTTGTATATATGTTTGCCCGTCTTTATTTCGCGAATGTCACTGGGTATGTTAAAATTATAAAAAATCAAAATGGCTGATTTTTGGTACCAAAATACATGTTTTCTTTACTTCCCCAAACCTATTGAGTTGAGTATCTAAATGAAGGATTTCAAAAATATATACAAATAATATATTTGTTGGTAAGTATTTTTAAAGCAGTCAGTTTCTGTGTCCTTTAATGATTTCTTTTTTTTATATAAAAACACAATAACTACACGATTTGAATAGAAATATAGAGCAGATAGTGTTTCTCAAAGCTTGCGAAGCACACTTAAGAACTAATAAAAAAGTTCGTCGTATTTGCAAACTCATTTAAAGTCGAGAAATGTACAGGTTTAAATTATGATTAAAATAATCTACGAAAACTTTTGAGAAGAAGTCCTTAAGTCCTTAGTCCTCCTATGTTGCGTGCCTAAACTCCCTATTCTACAGAAAAAAGGTTAAGAGACATTTCATGACAGCGATCACAAATATGTCACTCATCATCACCTAATGTTTAAACATCTGATAATTAAATTATATAATGTGTTCCGATTTGTTGAAGAAACCTCTCTAAATACAAACATCACACATCACATATCTGTATCTATCTTTCTGACTTAGTTTTGATTTTGCAGAACGCAGCGCAAGCAGGTTGACCACGTTCCTAACCTCTAAATATCGTTTCACCCATGTATTGACCAAACCTTAGACTTTTCATGTAGTTTGCAGCCGATTTATATCATAGTTTTGATGCTTTAGTGTGTTGAACAAGAAACACTGCTACCTAAAATTTCAAGTATTTTTCACTCATTGTAACAAAAACCAATTCACTAGAATTAATAATGCTACACCCCCAATAGAAGTTATATTGCCTACTGGGGCATGAATCAAACATTACTTTAAAAAAACTAGATTGCGCTGTGGTGACTTTTTTCTGAATAATAGACATCACGTTCTTGTTGAAGAGAACAGTCTCTTCAGTCTTATGTACGAACACTAAATGATTGTACATACATACAGACTGTTGAACAAAAACGTTACTTATAAAGGTTATTTAATCTTTGTCTTAAAATATTATCAAAGTTATAAATAAAAGCTCATACTCTATAAGTTCGTTTAGTTTGATTGATGCACCAGATGTGCTTCAACAAAAACCTAACTTTATTTGTGCAATGCACGATAAAATTCTTTTTATTTTGAGTATCAGTTCAAAGCTAGTGTAAATAAAGTTTGTAAAGAAATTCGACGGTGAATGTAATCCCGTCCGCCTGCCTCGAGGCTAACTTTGAGGTTATAACCCCTAAATAAGCTATTATCCAAATGTTTTTTAAATTCTATTTCTTATAGTAGAGTATCATCTTAATTATATTTTAGGCTATTTGTTAACCAAAATATTATATATATTTGTTTTTTTTTTTTATTAAAGACAACTCCCGCATTAGGAATTACTCCTGTGTCGCGGGGGACTTTACAAACATACAAATGACGGACACAAAGAACACCCAGACTCAGGTGGGAATCGAACCCAGTCACAAGCCAGTCTTGATTTTGTAAAGAATTAAAAATGAAATTTACCAATTGTTTGTAACGAAACATTTCTAGATATCACCTCGCCGAGAGCATAATAAGATATAGATCATAAATAGATCTGTTGAGTTAAATCACGCACCAACCCACAGCAGGTTCCAGGCACAATTCTAGTGCATTCGTAATTTAAAGGAGACTAAACTCTTCTACCACTTATAATTATGGGCCTTAAAAAATTTTAACATTTTAAGACAAAAAAACACATGTAGCAATAATTTCTGGAGATTCTACGTTAACCCAGGTTCTATATGCTTCCATGCTTTTATACATTTACAGTTACGAAGCTTAGAATGACTGAAATATCATAACAAACCATTCACTCTCGGACACCAAGTTGACATTAAAGTCCAACCACACAGCTAATAGAATTACCGGTATCATTATTTTGATCAAATCGTTTGTTTCGTAGCCCGCTTCAGTTTTGCTAACTCCGGACAATCGCATTTCGCTCGCTCATAATCGCTGATCCACAGCGCTTTATTCTACAATACGGTAATGTTTAAACGTGTACTTCACATACTTATAGGAGTGTATTCTTTGAGATAATGAACCTAATATTGTGCTTAACAGTTTACAGGTAATATCTAAAGCGGTATGCTACTTAGTTTGGCATTTCATACTATATTTATATTATTATTTTTACATTTTACATATTTTTTAACATATCTTTGTGATAGGGATCTCTTTTTAGGCAAGAGATGCCTGTATTAGCAGACCCCGCTCTTTTGCAACATGTTAGGAACAACAATAATATTATATAAATTTAATTATTACCATTAAAAAGGATTAAAATTACAACAAAAAAAAATAAAAAATACTAATAAAAATTAAAATTGGAAGGCTAACGGAAAGTTACAGTTATAATTTACATGCTTTTTGTGTGGTGTATGTGTATGTGTGTGTGTGTGTGTGTGTGTGTGTGTTTTAAAGGTTTTATCCATTTTATTAACATTTCCTTTGAATCATTAATGTGCTTAAGGTAGATATAAAGCTCCCTATTTATTCTATTATATAACTGAACAGATCGCTTGCCATACTGAATACTAGCAAATTTAGTTTTTGTATTAGGGATCGGGGCTATCAAATCTTTACGCCTCTTAGTCAGAATATTCGCATTATATGGAATTGATTAGTACTTTTAATACTGTTTGTATAGAGCTTTCTTACAGAGAGCAAATCACTAGTTTGATATAAGCTGGTAGTAGGGAATCTTATCTTTTTAAAATACATTACTTTTATCAAGGCACGTTGCGCACGTTCAATCTCTAAGAATTTGGTCTTTCCTGCACCACCCCAAATGGGAATACAATATGTCAATATAGATTGTACCAGAGCAACGTATATCTCATTAAGAATGTTTCTATTGTGATTTTTATCTGTAGTCGAACTTTTTGGTACCACATATCTAAAGGAATTTAAAATCCAGCTTAGTTTTCTGACCCTATTAGTGACTTGTTCTATGTGAGGGTACCAGGATAATCTTTGATCAACCACTACACCAAGATATTTTGTTTGCTTGACTTTGTTTATAAATGGACATTCGCAATTGCTGTTGTTAACGTCATAACATGTATGTAATTTGATGTCAAAGCTGTCACTTGGAAGTATGCGATTACTATTACTAAAATGAACAACACTCTTTTTACTCGTGTTTAGCGTAAGTAAGTTGTCATTTAACCATTTTGCTACGCGAGCCATACCAATTTCTGTACTACATTTAACATCACACCAGGTCTTGCCATAGAAAACAACAGCTGTGTCATCGGCATAGAAAAAAACTTTCGCGTTATTGATTTTCATGTTACATAAGTCGTTTATGTATAATGGGAAGAGCGTAGGTTCTAATACGCTACCCTGGGGCATGCCAAAAGACACATCTGCGTCATCACTGGTATAACAGCCCACTTTGACCCTTTGTTTGCGATTTGATAAATAATCTTTAAAGAAATTTAGTTCTGTGTCTCTAACGCCAACTTTTTCCAGTTTTTTCACAAGGGTAGAGACAGAGACGGTATCAAAGGCTTTTTTAAGATCAATGAAAACAGTAAGACATTTATCTCCCTTTTCAAGATGGTCGGTTATAAGTGAGGTAAGAGCAGTGACTGCCTCTTCAGTAGATACACCCCGTCTTTACGGCGGCACTATCTGATTTTAGGCTCATCAGTGTACTAAACACTTCATCAGGGTCTGTGTCCAAAATACCAAAAGAATTAACTTGCGAGCGTAAGTTGGTGAATCTGTTAGAGGCTCTACGGATGTTACGCTTAGTTTGAGAAGCTAGATGTTTGCCAATACTGGCAAAATATTCGTTAATATAATTTACTGATTCATTAGGAGATGATTTAATATTTAATATTTCTGAATTTGTGGTTTTTGTTTTATTCGTGTACGTAATAGATTTTACGTTTTTCCAAAGTACTTTACTATTTTTGATCGAGTTAGCCAGTAGTTCTCTTTCATAATTCTTTTTTAGTCTCTTTATTAAGCCATTGCAATAATTCCTATAGCGCGTATATGTTATTCGCAGAACATCATTATGTTGGTCACAACGGAGCTTCTTTTGAAGTTTGTTACGATTTCTTATGCACCGTAATATTCCTGAGGTGATCCACGGTTTAATAATGCGTTTAGTGTTAGGTATATTTACTGAAGTAGTATTTAAATTAATAGAGTCCATAAGGGTCTGTCTGATATTAGCGCACAATACGTTCGGGTCATTACAAAAGACTAAGTCACTTATCCTTTTTTCTTTTAAATATTTTAGTGCCTGTTCAAAATTTAAAGTGCTCCTAGTCCTCTGTATATCTCGAACGATCTTTGTCTTAGTTAAAACTAGTAATGTTGTGTAGTGATCAGTGATTGTTGATTGAAGAATGGCGATTGAGGCAGATAATTTTTTTTTATTTATTTTGAGCATGAAATGGTCTAAACAGTTCCTTTCTCTAGTAGGTGATTGATGACCGGGAAGTATACCGTAATGTGACAACATATTAAGATAATTTATCTTATTTTTATGTTCATAAGTTATTGTTGTCTCTTTTGGAATTATATTGATGTTTATATCCCCTGCAATAATAATATTATTTTGCGAGGTCTACGTGTCTAGATGTGTACTCAGGGAATTTATGAAGTTATCACAGTTTGTGTTTGACGGTGAACGGTACACACAAAGGATAGTGTTATTAAAAATGTCTACCTGTAGGCATGATGCCTGTGTTATTGCTATTTCCTTAACATAGGGTTTCAATGTAGCTTTGACGTAATTGTTTACGTCAAAGCTACATTTGAATCAAAATGATGGGGTAGTTGTCTACCCCATCATTTTGTTTCAAATGACGTGTGGTGAGGAAGGACTGGTAGTTGTCAATTTGCGGGATAGGTTTATTTCCATTTAGTCTATATTCCGTCAAAACGTCAAAATTTCATCAAACGGTATTACATACATCTTCTCTTCTATGTAACGATTTGCTGAAGAGGAAAATGTATTTATAATGTTTACTACACTTTTTTTCGTTTCACTTGTAACTAACTAGCTATGTGAACAAATCTTGAAAGTCAATTCTTCTTCTAATTGTATCGAAAAGATACTTTGTATGTATATATTTTTTTTTTTTTGGATATGGGGCAAATGAGCAGACGTGTCACCTGATGGTAAACGACTACCGCCGCCCATGGGCACCTGCAACTCAAGAGTCGCAAGTCCGTTGTCGGCCTTTAAGGTGGGAGTAGTAGGGCCTCCAGTAACTTCACTCGCTCGCCGAAAAACAATGAAAGCATTCACTGCCGGTTTTCTGTAAGGCCGTGGTATGACTCCGGTCGAGCCGGCCCATATGTGCCGGAGCATGGCTCTCCCTCTTAAAATATATGTATATATATTGTTGTTATAACAATATTATAATTTGGCATCTTGGAGCTTAATCTGATGATGCTGAGGAGGTGAATAGTGGAAATCTTCAGTGGCTACTAGTAAATCCCGCGAGTTTGGGTTCCTTTTGACGAGTTCAACTTTAGCTTGGTAACAATGGTCTGATGATGAATGTGGATAGGAGAAACATTTCTTTACTTTTTAGTTAGTTTTGCCTCTAAAGCTATTTTCTTAGATTGAATGTTTTAAAAAACCATGATTATTCTAACTCCTTTAATAAACTTTTGAATAAATTCACTGCCAATTCCAAAACAGTTTAACTTTGTGTCAAGAAATAGTCTCAATAAAAAAAAACATAATCTGTATTGGTAATATTGGGACATTATCTGTACCATGGTATGATTTACTTGTAATAGCAAAATAATAAATGGATCCTATATTTTGTTACATAATCCATACATAATTGAAAATGAGCAAAACGAATACTCATGTAGTCAAGGGCATGTTTTGTGTAATTGCTTTGCTTTTTTCCTTGTTTAGTTATGATTGCAGTAGCTATAAAGCGGCGAACTGATTATACATGTTAGCCATTTCGTTAGTATTGTGAGTTTACTCTTTGAATCGTCAGCCATAGAGCTGAGTATTTTTTTTAGCGTGTTTTCGCATTTATAGATTTCTATCATTATACTAACTTTTTAACTTTCGCGTTCCATAATATATTTATGTATTTATACGGGAATTAACGTGATCACGAAATAGGTAAGTATTACATACCTCTGCATTGCCTGATTTCGACCAGGTTGCACTGGCAGTGGTCATAGGCTGACCACGTCCTAGCTCGCGTTAATCCCGTATAAAGACCTAATTCTCATCATCTTTTTATTCAATTTAGATTTCTCCGTCCGTCGTAGGAATATGTTGTTCTAAGACAGTGTAAAATATTATTACTTTATGTCGCAAAACTGCATTTAAGAATATTTTTTACAAAGATCTTCAATCAAAAGCTTAAAATGCGTTTTAATATGAAAGTTTAATATCAAACTGAATTTAAGTTCATACAAGCTTTTAAGACTTTCACTTTGTAATTTATTAGATAGCTCGGATATTAAATTGCTCACGGATATTAAATGTATGAAAAGAAGGGTTCTTCGGAACAATCCTGAAGACGAAAGAGAATCATCAGACAAATTCAATCCGAGAACTCACCGAAGTGGAGATCTTTATCTTTTTATTTTTAGGATACATTCGTAACTACTTGGTGTGTTGGGTTGATAGAGACTGATATTATGTAAAATGTACACGGTTCACGATTATACAGTACTCAGGAAATTAATGTTTTATAAGGCAATCATGCGTTTGGCAGCTTAGAACTACTAAACTACTTGGAGAATTGGGAAGAAACGGCACTGAATCTGCGTTGTGAAATTAACTGATTGACTTCTTTTGTCATTTATCGTTCACAAATTATGATCTGAGGATCTATGTAAGTCTATGTTTTCGTTCTTAAACGCATGCTGAGACATACATAAATGCCAAATCTACATTATTATGGTGGAAATGAGTGATTATTTCATGAATCTCGGGAAAGGTTCTAACAGTTTGAACATTTTTTTGCTTTTTAAATTTATCTACTGGGTTTTCCATAAAAAACCGTGATTATAATATAAAAAGATATGTAAGTATATTAGTAAGCGCATCACTTGAGTATAGTTGGATCGATTTTTAAACTTTAGCGTTCGATAATATACAGTGTTACAGAAAGTTGAGGTCAAATTTTAGGAGCGTTAAGTATAGCCGACAAAGTTAATCTCAAGAACTAATGGTTCGAATTAAAAAAATCTTTTAGTATTGGATAGTCCTTTTACCGAGGAAGGCTATAGGCTATATCACATTACGCTACGACCAATAATAGCGGAGCAGTGAAAACAAACGCAGGTGAAACTGCGGGGACGGCTAGTTTATTTATAACATTATGATTTTTATGTCAATTTGTATGACTTCTTTCTTTTTTTAGAAAAATGTGGACATTCCATCAATATTCTTGGTATTAAATACCCATAGTTCCATTCATGGCAGTCCTGTCTCATTTGAAGTATTAGCTTTATCGGTCAATTTTCAAGTTCAATTTGTCGAAATAAGTTTTCTGAATTCAATTTTAATTTTTTTTTAAAGTTGTTATTACTTCACGTTATTCATGGTGTTTACTATACGACCCTAGAATATGACCACACCTTTCTGTAATACTCGTATATAATTATGTTCCATTATATATAGGTATGTAGGTTCTTTTAAAGGTGTCACTATTTCTTTAATCCATAGTGTAAAAAACGTAGGGATACATATCGACAAAACCCTCTCCTGGAGTGTTCAGATACCAAATATGAGTCGAAAAATATTTTCCTCTGCAGCTTCTTTAAAAAGATTACGTAATTTCCTTCCTACTTCTTCTTAATCTATTCTTCTCCCCATTCTTGACTATGCCGATGTCAGCTATCTCGATCTTAACGAGAAACAAGTAGATAAACTTGAGAGACCCCAGCATTTTTGTATAGGATTTTTCTTTTCCTTACGCAAATATGATCATATCTCTGAATTTCGTACCAAACTCAAGAAGCTTCCGATTCACCTTCGCCGGAATAGGTACTCATATCCTCTCTTTACTGTATAATATCTTATTTAACCCTACTACCCCTGTCTACCTCAAGAAACGTTTCGCATTCATTCACGACACACATAATAGATACTTAAGATCATCGGAAAACGTGACGCTGGAAATTTCAATCACAACTTTTTTTGACAATGGACGCCTATGGAATGCTTTACCAGAAGTTATCAGACGGGCCAAGTCACTAACTATTTTCCAAAAACTCGTCAAGGATCACTACCTATCCTTGTAATAACCTATACCTATTCTCTGTATTTATGTGTTTATCTAATACATAAACTCTACTATCAACCCCTGTTTTTTAATAGCGATATTAGTATTTTTACTTTCATTGGTACAATTTTTTTAAAGTATTTAACCCAGTGAAAATAGAAAGTGCGATTGTTATAATCGATTATAATAATCGATTGCCGTCAGACTTTTTTTTATGGAATAGGGGGTTATCGAGCAGACGGGTCACCTGATGGTAAGTGACTACCGCCGCCCATGGGCACCTGCAACTCGAGAGTCACAAGTGACTTGCCGGCCTTGAAGGTGGGAGTAGGAGAGGAGGGGAGATGGAGAAATAGAGAGAGGGAAGGGTTAGGGCCACCGGTAACCTCACTCGCTTGGCGAAGTACAACGAAGCATTGCTTCACTGCCGGTTTCCTGTGAGGCCATGATATCACTCCTTTCGAGCCGGCCCATACGTGCCGAAGTATGGCTCTCCCACTGTTAAACTTTAAATATGTCAGTTAAGTTAATGAAGTACTTTGAATCAAGAAAATGAATGGTTGGTGTTTTGTTATTATTATAGGCCGTCAATAGACCACAGCGCTCCATTCTTTTTTCAGTTATAGACTCCATCCCCACAATAAGTTAGTTATTTTTTATTTGACTACCAAAATATTCATTAGAAATAATTAATATGGCAAAACAACGTGTGCCGGGTCAGCTAGTATATTTATATAAATGTGTATGTATATATGTTATTGTTTTAGTAAGTAAGACTAATGTGTACCACAAGTTACCTATTACTATACAGTATAGTCCATCAAAGGTTGTCTGTTAGAGATTGCAGACTGCGATAAGACCGCCCATTGTACTGCTACTTAATATTGTATGTTTCGTATGTATCCTATTTTTTATTTATCTCTTTACTGTACACCTTTCAAGTGAGATACAATCCAAAAACAATGTAAACATTTAGGTATAACAATTGGCGGTCTTATCGTTCACGGTGATCTTTTCTAGACAGCCTTTGTACGGATATTAACAAAAATATTTCATTTCTGGTGTACATTAAAGTATACTCTATCTATTTATTACGTGATTGCGTTAATTCATACATAATTATATAATAGTTCGATCGATTTTACAAATTTTGTACTTAATAACAGTTGGACTTTTAGTTTATTATGGTAAGGAAATTAGAAAAGTTTCCAGAAAATGATAAGAAACGGGTTAATTTTTCAATTCATTAAAATTTGGATAAGACAATATCCGTCCAATCAGCCAGAAAATTAAAAAATGACAGTACAGTTTCATACAACACAACCGGCTGAATGTACAATTGCGGTAGGTGGGGAGGTGCGAATGTATGCAAATGGGATTAAAACGCGATACTGCGCCTAATGGCTGACTTAATTGAAATGGATGCGGTTTATCGAATATTTTGCCAGTTCGATAAGTTGATCTGGTTTTTGAACAGTTTAATAGATTTTAGAAAACATGAAATAATATTCCGATAACGTACTTAGGCTCGATAAATATCGCCAGCTCCAAATAATTATGATGGGTAAAGTAGAAGGGAAGAGACGTGCTGGGCGAAGGAAGAAATCGTACCTATACAACTGGGAGAGTGTGTATTTTTCAAGTTTTTCTACACTCATCCCTGTCAATGCGATCTGCCAAGCGGAACAAATGTTTGACGGAGCTAATTGACCAGTATTAGCTCCGTCAAACATTTGTTCCGCTTGGCAGATCGCATTGACAGGGATGAGTGTAGAAAAACTTGAAAAATAAGAAGAAGAATTAAATATGATTATAATTAAGTAACCACAACATATACTTGACTTAGACACGGATGTATTTTTGTTTATGAAATAAATGAAATGAAATGAAATTATGATGATACGAGAGCGACTTGCTAGCAAAGAACCGACTGCGACTCTTCATTGAGTTAGTACCCACTCCACCTTTGAGCTATCAATACTTCATCTTTCCTATCGTGTACATACCTCATCGTTGTCTTTGTTTGCAGAAGTGCTCATAAGTTTCCCCCTTATATAAGTATTCTTCCTAAGCCCCACATTATCTGGGAGACCAATCTGGGTTTGCGCATATTATGTTTTGAGACATTTCAACAATAATGTGAGTTTGAAACTAAGGAGAAGGGAGCAGGTAAAAAATTTTCTGAAAAAAGGACGTAAATAATAGTTAGTAAACTCTGTGCCTCCAGAGAGTATTTTAAAATAGTGATTGTCATCTATGGAAAAACAAGACATGTTTAGACACTCGTATGACGACTTGCTTTCTCGAGATATATTTCATAACGATATATAAATTTGCTATTAGCTAGTGCGCACAGCTCCAGCATATCTAGATTCTGTGAAATCGACAGTTGGACTTTAGCTGACTTCCTAATGTTATCGTCGTGTATTGCCATAATTGGTCATAATTACGTCATACATTGGTTAGTCACTTATCAGCGTAACTCTCTTCAAAGAATTCTTATAACGGCATAGGTAAGTATCCCAGTGAGATGTCATTACACAATCACAACAAAATATTATGTACCATTTTTTTACAGTTTTTCTAACATGTATCGTAAGTCGCGCAAGTTTAAAATTATTTTTTTTAGGAGTTAACGTATTCATTACCATCTTGTCCATAAAAATCAACAAATCATGTCTTCTTTAATTTTTTCCTAGGTTCACCCTAGCGCCGTCACTAAAAATAACTTTTATGAGAATATTAATGTAACGTGTCTACAAGGCCATACCAAAATCACAGACGAGGCTTAATTTTGAAGTCTGTCAACATGAAGGTATTATTAGATTATATTTAAGGCTTCGAATTTGTAACAGTACTTTGTTCTAATCCGTGTGGCACGTCCTTTGTTAAAGCTTCATATATCTGTAGGAGCGAGATCATTAACTAATTGGGTGGCCGAGCGTCTAGTTTTTGTTCAAAATCAAATCTATAAATACCAGACAAAATAATCTATTCTCTTTTTATCTCAGGGTAAAAAACTATTCTGTCTCTAACTTTACGTCAAAATGACATTTTCATTAAAGAACCACGCTACCAGGCAATCCAGTTTGTGCATTATGTTAACTCTGTTGAAGGTGAAAGGCTTCGAATAGAGTTAACATAAACCACAAACATGACGTTAGTACGAGAACGCAAATTGACGCCCTTTGCCAGACATACCACTAGATTTAATATCCACTTCCATCATGTTACACTCGCGGGGTAAATATGTGAGAATAACGCGAGTAGATTTAAGCTTCGTAAATAAATTCACATTGCTTAAGACGAGTAGATTTGCTTTTCAGAGTTAGGGTTCCAAACTGTGTTAATGTTTACTCCACAAAGCTTTACTCGATTCAAATTGAATATAAAGGTTATTTGTATTTATTTTTGTTATTTCAAATTATTTATTGTTGTCTTTCTAGTCACACACAGTCAGAAACAAATTGTATTTTTAGGATTATTTTAGTGAACGAACGTATGGTCCATAAGTCTTTTGCTCAACAATGTACCGTAAACTTTTGCCCTTAACCAGCCTTAACCTTTAAAAAACCTTCCCCGGTAAATGCGATAAGGAATGCTTGTTGAATAACAATTTGGTAGAATGTATGATCTGTCACAAAAGATTTAAACCGGCCAAGTGCGATGACGTAGGTTCCTATCAGTACCTACGTGAAAGAAAGATAAACGAAGTTCGTGAATTATATTTCGTACGCTTTTGAATTATCGTGATGCAAAATAAAAAAAAAAGTACAATGGAAGCAGTGAACAGCAAATTTCTATAGGAACTCCATCCGGAGTAGAAACTCCATCCTAGAGAACCCGTTATCTAGAGTATTTTCTATAGATAGTGTTTCAGATCGCTAGATTTCCATGGGAAAAAGTGAGTGTTTATGTAGTGTCTCAGTTTATGACTTTTTGCCGGAACATTATAAAAAACAAAACATGAACAAATTCATAAAATACTCGTAAATGAATTTAGTTTAAATTTGAATCTGATTGATATATTTTTAATTGTATGTAGGTAGTTCGACCACGGGGTGCTGGACTAGAAAACCTCCCCGTGGTGCACCCTGGGCAACGTGGGCGATGACCCTGAGAGGTTGTCACCGCCTACGGCAGATATTCTAGCAAAGAGCCTGCCTCAAAGGCCACTCCGTGTTTCTCCGCAAATCCTCTGATACATGCAGAGGAAATTGTGTGAAGAAATGAAAATGGGCGGCGGGTCTGCCATCTTTGAATTATCTCAGAGTGGCAGGCAACGGTTTACAGACCACCGTACGGCCAAATCGTAAGGCTGTCCGATGAAGGACAGAAACGATGACTCTTAAGGGTCGCGAGGAAGAAAACCTCTCTAATAAATTACTCTGACGGGGCGGACGGGTTTGCCGTCCTTAGATTTGTTAGATTTGTTTGTCTGACACAGACCACCGTCCGGCCAAACCGTATACCTGAACTGACAGGAACGGTGGCTCGATGCCGCGAGGAAGAAAACCTCTATAAAAAATTACCCTAATCTCACGCTCTGATGCCTGGCAATGAGATGAATGGCTGAGGGGAACTCAGTCCCGAGGGCATCCCCGTCGTAGGACGTAAAACTTAAAATCATGGCAGAGGTAACTAACGAAAGTGAAACTACCCAGGAGGGTCCTAGACATTTACTGTCTGGGGAATCCCTCTCGGAGCCAGTCGGCTCCGGCAGCTCCCAGCCGTATTCTGGGGGGAGCAATCTGTGCCGCAGCCCTGCAGTGTGCTGTAAAACCACTGCCAACATAAACGCGGAGGTCGCGCAAATCCTTCAGGTGATATCGGACTCTGAGGATAGGAGTCGGTCTGATATTAGCAAGGCGAGTATTCCAATACTTGATGGTCAGAAATTTTGGCAGAAAACGAGCTACAAAAGACGACGATCAAAAGAAGAGGACGTGGAGGCAGAACTATACTCTACTACAGGTGATGAAGCACCTATGGACGAGTCTGACCGAGAGTCACCACCAGCCAAGATTGCCAGTGCCCGACGTGGCAGGGGCCGACCACCTACAACCGGTCAGTATATTGGCGTCGGTAAAGCCCGTGAAACCGCGGCAGCTCTTAGAAATCTTCGAACAAAGGCTTCCGAGAAGATTAACCAGAAGCTGGAGGACCAAAGCGGACCTCGTACCAGGAAGAGTGCTCAAGTAGAATCGGCAGAATGGAGCACCTCCGAATTAAGTAGCCGGTTACATGAGTCTGTATCCCGGATATCTGAAATAGCCAAGGTATCCAAAGGTGCGAAAGGGAAGGACCTTAAGGATGTTGCTGTAGCAATTAGGGAAGCTACCGAAGCCCTTCTCAAACGCACTTCCGATCTCCAGAAAGATTTAGAGGAGCTACGTCAGGAGGTGCGGAGTAGAAAAGAAGTAAAGGAAACTTGCTTGCCTTTGAGAGATTCAGAACCAAGTTTGACCCAGATTAGCCTCATGCTGGCACCAATGGAGAAGCGGTTTTCAACTCTAGAAGGCATTATTCTGCGTCCACCAATAGCTAGTAGCAAGCCAGTCACTTATGCTACTGCTGTTAAAACTGTAGGGGGCTACACCAGGCCAAAAAAGCAATGAAAAAGCGGCTCCTTATGTTACACATGACCCAACTCCAACCGAACAGAAGACTTCTGGTGCGAAGAAAAAGGGAAAAAAGGCAAAAAGAATAAGAAGCGTAATAAAGTCACGCCAGGGTTCTCAGATCCCCCTCCGCCAACAAAGGAAACCTGGGAAGTAGTAGGGGCTAAAAAGGAAGGAAAAAAAGCGGAAAAAAAGGAAGCAAAAAGGCTGTTGCAGTTTAGAGGCTTACCGTTCCTCGATCTACAGCTATCGTGCTGACACTTTAGCCATCCACCGAGAGGAAGGGGCTTAACTACGCACAGGTTTTAGCCAAAGCAAAGGCCGACATCGATCTGGACGCCCTCGGAATCCCGGGCATAAGGGTCAAATTGACTAGAACCGGTTCTCGCCTGCTGGAAATCCCTGGTTCTACAAGCGGGTCTAAAGCTGATGCCCTTGCTGAAAAACTAAAGGAGACATTCAGCGTTGATGAGCTTCGGGTGTCAAGACCCATTAAATGTGCGGAATTACGAATTATGGGCCTGGAAGATGCCGCAACGTCAGCCGAAGTCGTGGCAGCTGTTGCAAAGATTGGAGGTTGCAGCCAAGACCAGGTAAAGCCGGGACATATCCGTTTTGGTGCTAACGGTCTTGGTTCAACAGTCGTGAGTTGCCCTGTTGCAGCGGCCCAAAAAGTCGCCGATGCTCAACGTCTGCTGATGGGCAATTGGGTATCGGTGCAGGCCAAACTCTTGCAACCCAGAGCAATGAGATGCTACCGCTGCCTCTCAATAGGGCACGTCGGTGTGCGGTGCACTTCAGAAATTCAATGCGAAAACAAATGTTTCCGCTGCGGCGAGCCCGGGCATAAGGCGGATTCGTGTAAAGCCACGCCAATGGCTGTCAGAGTCATACGAGGGTCTCGCACGATCTCATTTGATGCGGCGAGTCTCCTCGCTGAAACTCAGCCGTGGGACCTAGAGGCACTGACCATTGCTGTGCTGTATCAGTGGCGTAAGGAGGTGCTGAGGCGGGGTATCACACCCTTGCCTCGGGATATTGAAGCGCAGCGGTCCCAGCTTCGCCAGGTAGCCATGGATGAATGAAAGGAACGACTAGGGCGACCGAGCGCAGGGCACGCCACCATTGTGGCGGTAAGACCCATCATGGAGGACTGGCTGGAGAGGCGACATGGCTGCCTCTCTTACCCTCTGACACAGGTGCTTTCGGGGCATGGCTGCTTCGGAAAGTACCTGTGTGGCATAGGCCGAGAGCCAACGCCCGCGTGCCACCACTGCGGAGGCTGTCGCGAGGACACCGCATTCCATACTTTGGTGGAATGCCCCGCGTGGGCGAATCAACGCCGTGACCTCGTGACGGCTATCGGTGTGGATTGCCTCTCGTTGGAGACCTTGGTTTTGTCCATGGTCCACAGCAAGAGCGCATGGGATTCCGTCGCCTCATTCTGCGAGGAGGTGATGTATACCAAAGAGGCGGCGGAGAGGGAACGGGAGAGAATTAGTACTCTCCCATCCCGCAGGAGACGCACCGGGCGCCGGAGAACGTTTAACGATCTCCGGCCTCCATGAGCGCGGACCTAAGAGCAGCGGGTTCGGCAAATAGGCAGGTCTGGAGCGGTGGCGTGACGCATCACACGCACTCAACTACGTAGGGGGGGGGGAAAGCCCCCACACACTATCCGACGCCGCCTGACGGCGAAGTCTGTCGGGGGTTGAGTGGTAATCCTTCTAGGGCATACCTCAACTCCCGACTATAGGCTACAATTTCGTAAACCGTGTGGTTTTAGTCGGTTCGAGTCCGACATAACTACGTCACCGTGCAATCGGTGAAGTGGTACCCGTGGGGGTTTCCACACGTAAAAAAAAAAAAAAAAGGTAGTTCGACCACAGTTAAATTTCCAAAAGCAAAATATAAGTTTGTGGCAAAATATTAGTGTGTCCGTGGAGTTTCTTGCCTGTTCTTCTCCATAGGATCTACGTATTGGAACAGGCAACTAGCTTCACGACTGACTTATACTTACTGACTTCTACTCCTGACAATTCAAAAATACCTTACAATGGGTAAAATTTGCTGCGTTAAATTTATGCGTTTACTTGTAATAAATAATTTTGAATTTGTAATCGACAGAAAAAGAAATATAACAATAAATTAATTTCACGTTTTTTGTGGCTTCTACATATTGGAGAGGAGTTTGACCTTCTGTTACCACGTTGGCCAGACAGGTTGGAAAGGAGTTTCGAGTTGTATTTCTTTCTTTCTCTCTTTTTCTTTCTTTCTTACTGCTCCTGCAGTGATATTATCTGCCTGATTGTCTCCTTTAGTTAACTCTTATTATACCCTTGGGATGGAGTGGGGTAGTGGTTTGTATTCAAAAGCCAAGACCACACTAGGAGGATTAGAAGGGCTAGGAATCAAATGAGGTTTCGATTTTCCTGCGACGTGGTAAAATTAGTTATGCTTTAATAGCCGTATCTTTTGATTGCGTTTACTAAGAAGCTTAAAACTAAACCTGAGATATAGGGAACCCTAAAAACTAATATAACAGTGTCTTTTTATTACGTTTTATAAGCTTCACTTGTAACCATGTAAACAAATTTTGAAAACCAATTTTAACCTACTTCTAATTGTCGCATCAAAATGAAACTTTGTATGTATATTTATGTAGTTGGGATTTGGCTTCTTGGAGCTGATCTGATCGAGCCAGGAGGTGAGTGGTGGAACTCTTCAGTCTCTACTAGCAAACATTTGAGTTTGGGCTCATATGATTCGTTTTGACGAGTCCAACAGATTGAGCTTAGTAACGACGGTCTGATGATGGAGTCTGGATGTGAATAGTGGAACTCTTTTCTACTTTCTAATCAATTTCGCTGTTTAAGTTCTAAACTATAATTTATTAAGATTCTACAAAATACAACAAAAATCTTTCCATGTATTTTAAAACCCTTAACCAGCCACAATCAAAACGGTGATTGACGAATAACCTGTCTAGACGATATGCAGTGATTGACGGTTGCATGAGCGTCTAATGGACGACTAACAGTAGCCATTAAAGGTAGTATATTCGATGGAGTAAAACTATTATTTAAACATGAATATTTTTTCTGACTTTTATTGTCAATTGCTAAGTTCTCATATGACTGACCGTGACCCTACTTTTCAACAGAAATACAACATTACACTGTGAGTGCTCTTTAATCATGATCTTTTATATAGGGGAAAAGCTTTCACTTTAGGAAGAAAAACTCTATGCACTATCTCTTTAGATCCTGGATAGATTTACAATTACTATAACATGGTTACGTCTTTCCTATTGGCTACACTCCGTCAAATAATGTATGCGTACGTAACCCAGACCGGCCGATTTTGAAAATTTTTTTCTTCGTTTGAAAAGGTATAATTTTTAGTTGGTCCCATTGTCATTAGGTCAGGATCTGGTGATGCGAACCTGAAAAAAAGCTCTTCAAATCTATAGGCATATATATATTGTTAAAGCGCCTACGCAGTTAGTGTGCGCAATAGTGCGTATGTACTTCGGCATCTATTTACCTATATAGGGCGCTTACGCTTAGGTGCATATGTTACATATGTCAGTACATTATAATTGTTCACTTCAATCGGTACTGTTTAGCCATTACAAGTTTTTGTGTTTTTTATTTAAATCCATTAGCCAGATTGCAGTCTGTACATATATTGATTTGGGTATTTTTTTTTAGAAACTCGTGTATTTGCTCTCGGATAGCACTTTTTGGTGAAGTGGACCTGATGCTATAAACAGAAACAGATGACTACCGGTACTACTCAATAATAAATGTTTTACGGGTTGTGATTCTTTACTTAGATTACTTTAATTAGATTTCGAAAAAAATATTTTATAACTTACTTTTACGAATTAAAAAGGTATCAAAACAAAACGAAATACCATACTCAGGCTAAAAGAAAGGAACGTGTCCAAATAAATAAGTAAACCTTTTACACGGAACAAGATAAGAGATGTTAGGATCGGTTTAAGAAGTTTATCGTCTCATTCGTTCAGAACCCGAGCAGTACCGTAAAAAGGCCCACTTAAGCTCGCGTGTCAGCGCGCTTGCTACAAAGGGTATCATGTGTGTACTTATCTGTACGTAAATTGTACGAAGGACTGAGACCAATCTTAATTTCTTTTCTCCTAACCTTTTTCAATGTTCATTAGTTTTGTACAATCCTCTTTCATATATTTTATATTATTAAAAAAAAAGCAATAGCATATGCTTGCATGAGGTACTAATCGGAACCACATTCCCTCTGCTGTAACTTCTGTACTTATATATGAAGGATCGACAATAGTGACCAATAAAAACGTCTACCATGACTCTTGGTTGGACTGGACCGGTTGTAGTTACATAGTAGAAGCCAAAGTAGTCAAATTTCTTAATTTCATTAAATTCTAAAACTGTTTGAAAACGTCTTTTTACTAACTAAAACTTCAGAATTTAAAATTTATAGATTAACACAATGTTGCCGCAACAACAGGTGCTTTGCGAAAGTAAAACCAATCCCACTAATATTATAAATGTAAAAGTTTGGATGGATGGATGGATGTTTATTACTCTTTCACGCCAAAACTACTAAACCGATTGCGATGAAAATTGGTATGTAGATAGCTGAAGACCTGGATTAACATATCGGCTACTTTTTATCTTGATAATCTCACGGAATCGGGACTTACGCGGGTGAAACCGAAGGGCGCTGTTAGTAATATATAAAAATAAAAAATATCGTGTAGCAAATAGGTAAGATAGCTATCTGCCAATATCAATCTATAACGGCCTGTTTCCAAGTACATACTTAAGCCTTGTGAGAAGAAATCGGGCAGACAAACTAAAAAAAAAAAAAAAAACACAAGTTTTCTTATATTTATATAGTAGCTTTCACCCACGTTTTCATTCACGAATACATAGATTTCTATTACTATCATCACAACATATTAATTTATTTAGTACTAGCAGTTCCCGCGAGGCACATACAGACAGACAGACAAAAATTTTAAAAACTGATTTTTAGGTATAGGCATCGTGCAAATAACTGTATGAGCTTAAAAAAACTATTATTTTGACATTTCAAACAGACACGTCAATTCAAAGTATATGTATTTCTCACCCTAACCTTGAACGAATCTTTAATATGGAGTAAAAGGAGAAGCTGATTATCTTAAAGTTTTAAATAAAGATTTTTATCAAAATCAATAATTATGTTAATAGTAGATGTCATTATTGGATGAAGCGTCAATTACACAAAACACTTTTAATAGGAACTATGATAATTACAACCGCTCAAAGTTAAAACCTAATTGGATAATATATGTTCGCACCAGTTTCTAAAAGGCTGATCATGAATCGTATGTCAGATCTCTTGTAAAGTATATATTGAGTTGCTGAAAGCAAGATTTGGCACTTTGATTTGATCATCGGATTACTTAACGGAACTGTCAAATTTTACTACAAAATGTTAGTACATTTTTGTTTGGTCAATATTTCAGAAAATGGAATTGATTTACTGTTAACTCGACAGCAAGATAAACAATATTTTGATCAGTCTTTCAGAAACCGGGTGTGTACTTTTCACAAAACCATTTTGTTTAAGTTTTTCAATTGTATCGATAAGTATATTTCTTTATTGACCTTCTAAAGTAGTATCTAACGCTATTAAACCTAGGCCTCCCAAGTTTTTTAAAATAAATTAAGGTTTATCGTTGGCCGCCGATCGTCGGAGGCTGATAAGTAGCGCTGCTTAAAAATGGTGACTGGTCTACGCCTCGGGTTGTCGGCATTTGTCAATGTCTTACGAGACGCCGTAAACTTAGAACTGACCCTGATATGAGGTGAAATTTATCACTTACACTTAGTGTAACATATACTGCTTGAAAAAATAACCTAAAAATAAAATAACCTATCCGTCGTCTTTTTAAATCTAATGATTATTGAAATGGATCTCATGTTTGTAGATAAACCTGTTTATTGAGGACTGTCTTATATATATATATATATCTCAAAAATGCAGAATGATATCGAATGTTTTAGTTAAAATAGCTAAAGTAAGTTTTTAGATATATCAATCGTACTTTTAATTACTCCAAATCATCCATACTTATTTCATAATTTCGCACCACAACTTTTAATATACGATTTGATGTTTAGAAACGGACATGGCGTATCTTGGTATAGAAGAAAGTAACAAATAACGCAAGCGTTTCGAATCCAAATACTAACGTTAGCATGTCTATTCATCATGGAGGTAAGTCTTTCTGTCCAAAAGCATGTTAATATACTCGTAATTAGGCTTGCGCTCCCTACAAGGATGCCACAGAATAATGTCTCATTGTTTAAACCACTTCTAGAGCAAGTTTTAAATTTATATATATTTATTTTAGAATACTCTCGCGTTTGTGTTATCAAACAGGTTATGTTTGACTTTGTTCTACTCAACATTGTATGATACCGCGAAGTCAACTAAACAATTATTGTTTTGTATAGCCTAAGTAAATGTACAATAGGATTGGTGTGGATAAGTTAGAAATGACTGACAAATACATATATTACTAAGTATATAACTATTTATCTTATATATGAAATTCTCGTGTCACAATGTTAGTTACCATACTCCTCCGAAACGGCTTGACCGATTCTCATGAAATTTTGTGTGCATATTGGCTAGGTCTGAGAATAGGTTACCATCTATTTTTCATCCCTGTTAAGGGGACTACCCTTATTTTTTTTTTTAATTATTACATATTTTTTTATGATACAGCATTAGAAAATACATACAGCCCTGAAATTTCAACTCTCTACGATCAAGCCCCGTTTTTTAATAGCGATATTAGTATTTTTGCTTTCATTGGTACAATTTTTTTAAAGTATTTAACCCATTGAAAATAGAAAGTGCGATTGTTATAATCGAATTTTTTTTTATGGAATAGGGGGTTAACGAGCAGACGGGTCACCTGATGGTAAGTGACTACCGCCGCCCATGGGCACCTGCAACTCGAGAGTCACAAGTGCCTTTAAGGTGGGAGTAGGAGAGGAGGGGAGATGGAGAGATGGGGGGGAAGATGGAGAGAGGGAAGGGTTAGGGCCACCGATAACCTCACTCGCTTGGCGAAACACAACGTAAGCATTGCTTTATCGATATGCCGATCGAGCCGGCCCATACGTGCCGAAGCATTGCTCTCCCACTGTTAAACTTTAAATATGTCAGTTTAGTTAATGAAGTACTTTGAATTAAGAAAATGAATGGTTGATGTTTTGTTATTTTTATAGTCATAGACCCCATCCCACAATAAGTTAGTTATTTTTTGACTTCCAAAATATTCATTAGAAATAATTAATATGGCAAAACAACATGTGCCGGGTCAGCTAGTAGTTCTGTGTCTAGCTAGTTTGTTCTGTGTCTGGGTGTAATTTATCTATAATATGTATGTATTTAGAAATATATAAATATCTTTATAAGCAGCCTGGTTACCATGGCACAGGCTCTGCCTTGTTTGGGATCAGATGGTCATGTGAGTAGTTAGCTATTATCCCTGGCTCACTCTTAACAACAGTTGGAAGAACCACAAGTTTCATAATTGTTTTTAATTTTTCGCGACTTTGATACATATTAGATGTGTAATTCGGGACTTAATCGCGATAATATTTAAAAGGTACAATCCCTCTTGGTTACCCGACGTTTCGATCGAATTGCACCGATCGTGCCTTTTAAATATTATCGCGATGACATCCCGAATTACACATTTAATACACAAGTTTAATGTCAAACAAATAACAGTTTAAATGTGAAATGAGTTGTAATAGTAAAAACTCTTCCGTCGGTCTATTGTTCCGTTATTACTGACAGAGGGAAATACAACAAATACATTCTTGCAGGATTAAAAAACAAATAAAGAAACAAAGCTATTCTTCCTGTTATTAGAGAGTTATATATATATATATATATATATATATATATATATATATATATATATATATATATATATATATATATATATATATATATTATTTGTAAAATATAATTCCTACAAAAAGTAATATTTTTAGACTTGACACAGTTTAGATTCCTATTTTTTATAAAAATACCTTTCACATCACAAGGTAATGCTGAAAGTAGCTCGTACAGTTAAATTTACTGGCAAACCGTGAAGGTACTCTT
This sequence comes from Callimorpha dominula, assembly GCA_949752705.1. Lineage (NCBI taxonomy): Eukaryota > Metazoa > Arthropoda > Insecta > Lepidoptera > Erebidae > Callimorpha > Callimorpha dominula. Next base: position 16,536,793 of record OX457012.1, on the reverse strand, counting down.
AGACCTGTCTAATGTGTGGATCATGTGAAAACTTATTTACTAGAACAAATACATCCGACAATTAATACTAAACTACTACTAAACTAAGGCTGATCAGCAACTGAGAACAGAACACATTCATTGTTGGACGCGAGGACCAAACAGGAAGCAAAAGTCGAAGGCAAGTAAAAATTAATTTATAGGAACGTGGTTTAACTATTACATAACTGTTTTTCGAGGTTTATCAAAATTATGGAGTTAACCAGTTCATGTTATTTTGTAATTCAATCCATCCGAAGTTTTGTGATAAAGGTCTTTTTCGAGTTGAAAATACTCCGGAAGCCTTTGTACTATACAATATATTATATAAACATCTCCACAAGATTGATAAGCCGTCTCTATCTTCATTAGACCCATATCAAACCACAACTAAATGAAACTTATTCTCAAATAAAGTGATACAATAAAGTTGCTCTTTCTTGTCTTCTGGTCTTTTTGAGAACGAGCCCTTATCAATATACAATTGTAATCAGAATATGTTTGTACTGAGCAACAATGATAACAATACTTAAACAAGGAACGGAGGAATGGAGTCCGGGATTCCGGTTCTAAGTTCAAGATCTACCAAGTCCTACTATTAGTATGTTTTTGGAGAAAGAATTTCGAAAACTTAAAACGAGCGAAGTTACCGAATCTCTTAAAAAAATAATAGAATAAATACCAGCTTTAAGTATATAAGTAATAAGTAAAACTCTTAAAAGCATCTCCGAGTAACTATTAAATATTCATACTCTATTATAACAACTCTGTACTCATCTGCGTATCGCAGCTGAGAAGTTGTCAAACTTGAGTTAGCTGACGACGGCGCGGGCGACGCCTCATTAATATGCGAATGTGTAATTACAGAGATCAATTGTTTGAAACTTGTGTCTTAAATGATTCTATTCTTGTAGGTTTAATATAACAGAACTAATAAGTACCATGTACTTTATTGTCTAAGATGACCGTTTAAAGAGATTTATGAACATAAAAAGAACACGAAGAAATAGTGTAAGAAGAAGACAACAGGAGATGCAAGCCTCTATTAATAATTAGTTCAGGCTCATAATTTATGTCTCAAAACCTGTACCACGTTGAATATTGTTTTAAACAAAATTCTAATTGTTGTACGAGCAGTACATATTTACTGCATTTTAATAACATTTGAGCCACTAATAGCATACAATGTGTATCACTAATATTTAATGTACCTGTACGTATCCACGGAAAATGAAATAAAATAAAAATTAGTTTATTGCCAAAAATGTTATACTATGGCCCCACATTAGGCAAGCCAGTTCTGTGGGTGCTAGATACGATTATAGTTTATTTGTAGATACACATACATTGTAATCGTATCAGGAGCATCAGTGATACTATTAGATTGCCCGTGAACTACTTTGAAATATCTAGATATCTGAGGATCTATATCATGAATTTACTCCAATACAGCTGAATTAGGTTCAATTCGAATTGTAGAATACCTACTTACCTAAATACCTACTCAAACTATTCTCAGGCACCCTTCAATTAGTAAAACTACCCACAATCATAGTAGTATATGACTTATTTGATTCTGAACATTTAGAAAGCACTGAAGCAAAATAGAAACATCCAGAAATCTTTATTCAAATCGTAAAGTATATATATTTATTCCAGCGTCCATGCTCTAGTTCGAAAGAGTAATGGATACAATCACACGGTATTACAGCAGTACTCCATCAAGACAATTTATAATCAGTTCTAAGAAGTAGCATATTACACGAGTTCTCTGAAGGATGTTAGTTCATTACAAATACCTGCGTTCATTTATAAAGTTGAATTAAACTGTGGAAATTCATACAACCAGGCATAATCACGAGCGGCATGCAATTTCATAGAAACAAATTTGCCATAACCAAGATTTTGCTAGATAACATAACAAATCCCTGGATTGGACACAATCAACACACTGTTTTTGCCTACCGATGCTTGTGCATTATGTTAGTATGAAATACGATTAAAACAAAAAAAGTTTAAAATTTCCAATCGTCAAAATCCAAAGCACATAGCATCCGGTGTCATTAGTAAATAAAATCAATTATCACTGTGATAAAGTGTGATTTTGATTGAGGAGTAAAATATGAATTTAGATAAAAAACTAAATATTATTATGACTCGTTGCCTTTTTTCTCTCTTTCATATAATTTAATTTTCTTTTTTCAATCGACATTAGCAATAGTATTCATGACAACAAAATGTACCACTGAACAAACCAACAGCCATTACATTACAAGTACAGTAATGAATCAAACTGCAAAAAAATTATCAAAGTTTTCACTGTTAACGTATAATGATAGCCTGCCATTTAGCAAAAATAAAGTTATCCTTTCTTCTTAGACTTTTTGCTTTATGAAGAACATACCTATGTCAATGTCGTTCTATATTTTTGCTTTATGAAGAACATACCTATGTCAATGTCGTTCTATATTTTTGCTTTATGAAGAACATACCTATGTCAATGTCGTTCTATATTTTTGCTTTATGAAGAACATACCTATGTCAATGTCGTTCTATATTTTTGCTTTATGAAGAACATACCTATGTCAATGTCGTTCTATATTTTTGCTTTATGAAGAACATACCTATGTCAATGTCGTTCTATATTTTTGCTTTATGAAGAACATACCTATGTCAATGTCGTTCTATATTTTTGCTTTATGAAGAACATACCTATGTCAATGTCGTTCTATATTTTTGCTTTATGAAGAACATACCTATGTCAATGTCGTTCTATATTTTTGCTTTATGAAGAACATACCTATGTCAATGTCGTTCTATATTTTTGCTTTATGAAGAACATACCTATGTCAATGTCGTTCTATGTTTTTGCTTTATGAAGAACATACCTATGTCAATGTCGTTCTATATTTTTGCTTTATGAAGAACATACCTATGTCAATGTCGTTCTATATTTTTGCTTTATGAAGAACTTACCTATGTCAATGTCTTTCTATATTTTTGCTTTATGAAGAACATACCTATGTCAATGTCGTTCTATATTTTTGCTTTATGAAGAACATACCTATGTCAATGTCGTTCTATATTTTTGCTTTATGAAGAACATACCTATGTCAATGTCGTTCTATATTTTTGCTTTATGAAGAACATACCTATGTCAATGTCGTTCTATATTTTTGCTTTATGAAGAACATACCTATGTCAATGTCGTTCTATATTTTTGCTTTATGAAGAACATACCTATGTCAATGTCGTTCTATATTTTTGCTTTATGAAGAACATACCTATGTCAATGTCGTTCTATATTTTTGCTTTATGAAGAACATACCTATGTCAATGTCGTTCTATGTTTTTGCTTTATGAAGAACATACCTATGTCAATGTCGTTCTATATTTTTGCTTTATGAAGAACATACCTATGTCAATGTCGTTCTATATTTTTGCTTTATGAAGAACTTACCTATGTCAATGTCTTTCTATATTTTTGCTTTATGAAGAACATACCTATGTCAATGTCGTTCTATATTTTTGCTTTATGAAGAACATACCTATGTCAATGTCGTTCTATATTTTTGCTTTATGAAGAACATACCTATGTCATTGTCGTTCTATATTTTTGCTTTATGAAGAACATACCTATGTCAATGTCGTTCTATATTTTTGCTTTATGAAGAACATACCTATGTCAATGTCGTTCTATATTTTTGCTTTATGAAGAACATACCTATGTCAATGTCGTTCTATATTTTTTGCTTTGCTTTCGTTGTTTCCTTGTAAGTATCATTTTTCGGTTTCTTTTAAATTTGTTTTAGTTTTTGGACATTTTAAAGTGGATAAAATATTAAAACTACTTTCCTTTTGTTATTCCCTTACTGTTAATAAACTAACTTATAACTGTACACTTACAGCTATAAGTTAGTAGTCACTTTGGTGTCTTTGTTTTAAATATTTTCAATTCTAAAGGCTTGGAATACATTTTTAATAACTGTATTTAATTTAATGGAGGTAAATTTGTACCAAGTTTCCAATTAAAGAATAAATATTTCATCTTTAAAGGAGGTGGTGCAATAATTGAACCAAATATTTAAAATGTAATATCAATTAAACTGTAAATATAGAAACAGTTACAATTTGATTGAGATATATTTCTTCAAAATATTTACATCTCTACTAACAAATTTCTGTAGCAAATTCTGGGAATTTCGGGAATCTTACGGAGTTTCTTGGTATTTTGATCAATATTGTTACTATAATTTTCTTGTGCATTAAAACATACACACAACATATAAAAACATTTTAACATAAAAATAACCCGAAGTAAAAATATACTAAAAACATATTATTTTAACAAATTGAACTGTAATACCAATGTAAAAAAATAGGAAATGAATTATATCATGCGCAAAGTTATTTAATAATATAAATAACAACTTTAAATTAAAAATTAAACTTAAATTAAAAACATTTAAATTTATACGTAGGTTATTATTACATTTCTATATAACTAAGTAAATGTCATTATCACATGACACTAACATGGCACGTCAATATAACGTATCTGTCACGTTCACGTTGCCGTAACTGTTAATTACAACATAACTACCAACCAGAATGATTAATTACCTACGTAGAGCCATGTCCATTTCTACGTACATATAACATTTTAGATAATAATCAGTTTGTTGTTTGGCGTCGACTAAAAATAAGTTTTTATAAAATTTTATTTATACTGTCGGAATCTTTTTTTTTTATGTGTGTTCACCGATTACTCAAATACGCCTGAACCAATTTGGAAAATTCTTTTTTTATTTTAATTTTTTATACTTCCCAGGTATACCCTTTGAAATAAAAAAAGTTTCAATTTTATCGGAATCGGTAGAGTGGTTTTTGAAAAATCAACAAATATCTAAAAATTGTATACTTCGATGATATTTTTGTTTACTCCGAAACCTCGCTGTCTCAATGGAGCAGTGCGTTTAGTTGGTCTACCCATATTATATTTAAACAAAATACATCTACTTTCCACTAAAAAGCACAAGTCGGTGATGCTTTTTTTTAAAGATTATTAACCTTTTAGTTGATCGGCTTAATTTTTTGTTAAATAGATTTTTATTTAGGTTAAAAATAATGTTTTGGTTAGTTCATTTTAATTGTTGCTATTCGCTTCATAAAATAATTTTTCAGAAAATTCTGGTCATTCCATTAACATCCTTGGTATTAAAAACCTATAGTTCAACTCCCATCTATTCATCTCTTATACGTAATATTAGGTTTATCGCTCAGTTTTCAAGTTCAATTGGTCAGTTTCAAAAGAAAATTTCTGTATCAAAAATTTGAAATTTTCATAAAATTGCGCTTTACGTTATTTACGGGAACTACAATATGACCACACCATTCTGTAACACCCTGTGTAAAAAATAAAGCGATATTACTTACACAATATAGAATGTTCACATTTATTGCGCAGCAGTACATAACTGGTAGTCTAGCCCCCAATTTGCTAACTTACTCCCTTACGTATTACCTGCACCCAATTACTGGGCTAGTGGCCGCTTCTCTTTACTAATTCATACATACATACATGTTATGTATATAGACAGACAAGCTGGTTCTCAATTTGCACTCTCCATCTGCTGAGAAATAGCCGAGCTCGGTAATTTGTTATACGCCGCGTGTGGTCTAAGCCTTAAACTGCTGGATGAAGATACTACGTACGTTAAAATTAACTGTACTATCGAAAAGTATAAAATTATAGGCATAATTAATAGGAAAAGTAGAATTTACTGAGTGGGACTTTAACACAAAATAAGTATCTACTTTCTGAATAATAAATTGTTTTAGTACTAATTTTAACCAAACTCTTGAAGACTTAAAAAGAGGTCTGCGAATAAAAACTTTTGTAGTGGTATACCGCGTCGGTTGCAGGTGGCAAACTGTAGGATGCCTCACCCCTTGACAAAGGGCCCCCGTTAGATCCGAAACTAGTCGGGCATCCCGAAATATATACGCGAATAAAATCGTATATCCTAATCAAAGAGAAGTTTGTTTCAGAATGAATCAATCTATATTTTTTTCTACTCATTCAACTTTATCAAAAGTACTAAAAAAAACAATAAATTCCGGAAAAACTAGTCTTATGAAAAAGTAGATGGTAAAATTCTATTGTTATTAGATACATTTTGTAATTTTGTATATTTAACCTATCAAAAACATATGGAATGGTCAAAACAAAAGCTTATTACTTGTACCATACATGTCACTGTAGTCCTAGGCATACGTTATACTTAAATGGCTATGTGTATAACTGATTACTGCGGTGCCGCCGCTGTTAGTAAAGGATTAATTATAAATTGGATATTGATTACAGCCTTGTCTTTCGATGATATCGAATGATTATTAAATCAACATTATGCACAACTTAGGTCTGTAATGTATCCTTCATCTCCTAATTACACATCATCATCATCATCTCAGCTATTTATTTACACCCGCGTATAAACCTTTCCTAAAGATGTAAATCAGAATCGAACAAGCCTGTTTTACTGTCGAAATCCTGTATTTTTATGGAATAGGGTCCAAACGAGCAGACGAGTCACATGATGATAAGTGACTACAGCCGCCCATGGACACAAGTGCGTTGCCACCCTTTGAAGTGGGGGTACGCTCTTTTCTTGAAGATTTGAAGGTCGTATCGGTCCGGAAATACCGCAAGCGACAATTTGTTCCACAGATCGGTTGTGCGAGGCAAAAAGTTTCTGGAAAACCGTACAGCAATGAAATGCCATTTATCTAAGTGTGTTTCTGTTGGCTTAAATAATTATTTACTATTTAAAAACTTAAAATTATGTAGTTAAATTATGTAGTTACACTTGGGAATCAACTCAAACTTCAAAATTTTAAATATCACATAAGTTTATATTAGGTAAGAAGAAAGAAATCCGTAAATTGCTAACTTGGAAATTTAATAAAGGTGTATGGTCTTAATCACGTGTGTACTTCGAAGATACCTGACTAGTTTCAGACGTGACCCTTCATCAACTTGAAGATTTGCTAAAATATACTGCATTTTCTTAATATTTATTCAACAGCAATTAAGTGATTTTAGAAGCCTAGTTGTGCATTTGCGTTAGCATCAGCACGAATATCACTTTTATTGTGGCAAATAGCGTCATTTCATTTCATACATTTTACTATTCTTAATCCAAATTTATTAAAATTTATTTACTATTTTTTAGTTGGATTTTCTATAAAAGCGTTTTTTTTAGTTTAATTAAACTATTATTTATTTATTTTAATCAAATTATTGCATTGTCATCGGTCTTCGACAGGTGTGCAAAATTTGAATGAAATCTGTCCGTTTAAAGTGGGTCAAAATCACGCCCTAAGGAGGCGGTTACAAACAAACATACAGACAAACGTACAAGTGAAGCTAATATAAAGCGTGTAAAAATAGCTGGAAATTCAAACGGTCATAACGATTTTTTTCAACAATTATTATTGTAACTGCCTGTTAGAGTCACGCCCTTTCAGTGGTTTATGTTAGTGTGTTGTTTCTCAAATACAACCTGTACAACTACAATTTACCTACATCATTTACATCATATAATTATTAGCTGTAAATAACTTTGAACAATTGATACTAATTGTGTGTGCAAACAGCAAATAATTGGTTTCTGATTGTTAGAAGCTATATTCAATTATAGTAGAGCCGGTAGTTGGCAACTGTTTACTCGAGCCACAAATATGGAGCCAAACTTTGTGAATACAATGCCGGTAAACAATTTGCTGTTATATTTTGAATATTGCAATATTATTTTGAGGTACTGAAGTTATGTAATCGACAGAATTTAATTCGGTTTAATTACAAATTTTGTGACATCCAGCCCTCGGCTCAGGATGTCCAAATAATAATTTTGTGACATCCAGCTCTCGGCTCAGGATGTCCAAATAATCATTTTTTGACATCCAGCCCTCGGCCCAGGATGTCTAAATAATCATTTTGTGACATCCAGCCCTGGGCTCAGGATATCCAAATAATCATTTTGTGACATCCAGCCCTCGGCTCAGGATGTCCAAGTAATCATTTTGTGACATCCAGCCCTCGGCTCAGGATGTCCAAATAATCATTTTGTGACATCCAGCCCTCGGCCCAGGATGTCCAAATAATCATTTTGTGACATCCAGCCCTCGGCTCAGGATATCCAAATAATCAGTTTGTGACATCCAGCCCTCGGCTCAGGATGTCCAAATAATCATTTTGTGACATCCAGCCCTCGGCTCAGGATGTCCAAATAATCATTTTGTGACATCCAGCCCTCGGCTCAGGATGTCCAAATAATCATTTTGTGACATTCAGCCCTCGGCTCAGGATGTCCAAATAATCATTTTGTGACATCCAGCCCTCGGCTCAGGATGTCCAAATAATCATTTTGTGACATCCAGCCCTCGGCTCAGGATGTCCAAATAATCATTTTGTGACATCCAGCCCTCGGCTCAGGATGTCCAAATAATCATTTTGTGACATCCAGCCCTCGGCTCAGGATGTCCAAATAATCATTTTGTGACATTCAGCCCTCGGCTCAGGATGTCCAAATAATCATTTTGTGACATCCAGCCCTCGGCTCAGGATGTCCAAATAATCATTTTCGTTTCAACTGGCATATATCCGTTTGGCTAATGGTACTGAAGAATCTTAACCAGCAAATATTTTTTTAGGTACGGTAAAGAACACAAATGACATTAAACTTTTTAAAGCTTTCTCTATTACTAGAGTTTTAAATCTGCCAACACTTATACTAACTTCCTTTGTGTAAAAATGTCCAATTAAATTTTCTTCGGTTATAGCCGAGGCATAAGTACACTTTCAATGAGGATCGCGGCCATTGAAAAAATTCTTTTCAAAAAATATTTCAGTGAGAAGTTGCAGCTGATTGAGTTTTGTATTCTTCTCTATGGTGATTTTTATAAATTGGAATCATTTGTTTTTAAGATTCTATATATTCGATGTTGTTGTTGTTTTGTCAACTGCGCGATAATTTTAGATAATAATAAGAGTTAGTAGGTACATCTTAGTTATGGATATACGGTTTTACTTACGAGTGTATTTCAGGGATTCCCGACTAGTAGTTCATAGTTGAAGCATCGTGTCACGTAGGTGTACGTGACGTAAATACATACATATGTGATTGAAACCGTATATCCTTAATGAATATGAATGAAAATCTTGTCTTGTTCTGTGTCTGGGTGTATCTATAATATGTATGTATTTAGAAATATATAAGTATGTTTATCAGCAGTCTGGTTACTATAGTACAGGCTCTGCCTAGTTTGGGATCAGACGGCCGTGTGTGAGATGTGTGAAGTTATTATTATTATTATTATTTTGCTTTTAGCGATAAAGAAGTATTTCAGTTTAACAGGTTCACTTAAACAATTTAAAGTAGTGTACAATCAACTTTGGGTGTAATTAATTATGTTATGACAATGATAACTCGTGAGTCTCATGTAAAGAGGAATATTAGTTGACATATTCTCAATACATTTCCAATTTTTACTTCAAAGACAGTTTCCCAAGTTATTGGCGATATTTTCCAAAAAAACTGGGAAAATACAACTAGAAATATTTTTGTTGATTACTTGTAAAATGAATGTCTGGCAAGTGTGATATCTGTAATGAAAATATGTTTTATTAGAAACCATAGCGTATGTACATATTATACATACCTTATGTTTACTTTTTAGTGAATTCTTATGTTTAAAAAAATAATAATTTCAAAGTAAAATAATCAAAACAAATCATATAAAATAATATATTTATTTTCTCTCTCACATAGAGAAGTGGCTAAAGAATATATAATATACTAGCTGCGCCCCGCGGTTTCACCCGCGTAACTCAGATGCCAAGGGAATATCGGGATAAAAAGTAGCCTATGTGTTAATCCAGGTCTCCAGCTATCTACATACGAAGTATTTTGCGCGAAAGAGTAACAAACATCGATACATCCTCACAAACTTTCTAATTTTTTTTTACATCCAATATCTTCACTATATATTATAAAACAAAGTCCCCCGCCGCGTCTGTCTGTCTGTTCGCGATAAACTGAAAAACTACTGAACTTATTTTTATGCGGTTTTCATTAATATATAGAGTTTAGGTATATAATTTGTACCCGTGCGAAGCAGAGGCAGGTTGCTAGTATATCATAGAAATGAATGTATACAGAGCCTTTTAAAAAATCGCTAGTGCCTTGAAAATTCCCATTACGGACACAACCATAAACAACGTCTGCCCTCACGCGTCTGCCCGCGTCCGGGTGGCTCACGCCACGTGGCGGTAAGCTATGTTCCCCCCCCCCCGCCCCCTTGCCCGTAGTTTTATATTATAGTCGTAACTTTTAAAATATTTGACCAAATTACGTACTTTAATAGACAAAGTTTATCTACTTTGAATATCAGAAGCGATAAAAGTATTTATTTTCATAAAAATCTATTTGTTACTGCTAAATGTGAATTAGAAATAAAAAATCAAATTTTATTGTATTTATGGTTCACTATTTTGGTAATAATGGCTTACACATAAAGATAGATATATACTGTCGCGGACTTTTTTGTAGAACTATTTAGGAGGAAGAATATCACCGTACATTATATTCGTGTAACTCTTACAGTTTTCCCACCGCACGCATGAATAGCTCGCAGATGACAGATTTTTTTCCGACTTACTTAACACTAATCGTTATATTTTCGCCAATATACACAATATCTTCATAAATTATAGCCTATGTATTATTCTGATATATAAGCTATATTATTGTAAAGTTTCATTCAAATCCATTCAGTACTTTTTGCGTGAAAGAGTAACAAACATCCATACATCCATACATCCTCACAAACTTTCACGTTTATAATATTAGTAGGATGTATATTAGAAATAATATATATAGTTTATTGCAATAACCTCAGCGTACATTTTCCCTTTTTTTTATGTTACCTTAGCCTATAATTTTTAAATACACATTGTAACCTACTTAAATAAATAACCTACTTCATAAACATCATTTCTTTAGTCTATGACTGCTATGTCTACAATGTGTCATCTATGTCATGTAGATGTGACGTGTCTTTCTTGACGTGGCAACATGTGGTTATACTGGTTATTCTTTTATTTTTTTGAAATTATTGAAGTTGGAATTATTACTCATAGTACGCTGCTGTTTTGCAATTTCGGGTTGACACTCAGCGTACACTGAGATGAATCAGATCTTAATCTAGGTGTTACACTGTACAGAAGGAGGATCTGTGTGAGAGATTGGAATCTGTACTAGGTAGACCTCGTATGACAGATTACCAACCTCTTCAGACTCCAGACAAGTGGGTATTTGTTTAATATAATTATAATAATAATGTGGCGACTTCCACATAGAAGAAAAAAAATCTTCTTACTTCAACATCATCTAGCGAAGAAGACGTTATTAACTGAAAATTCAAGCAATTACTGTAATCAGCTTTGGAAAATATTTTACGACTTAAAACACATTTTCATTTCAAATAAATTCACATCAGTGAGACACGCAGCAAATAACTCAATTTTAGTCATCTAAAATTGAGTTATTTGCTGCGTGTTAGTTAGAAGAATTTAGTTAGAAGAAGTTAGTTAGAATATCATTATTCTAACTGAATCCTGGCGTTGCCTATACTCTAATAATAATTACTGTTCATGAGCAGAGTGTACGTAGGTATATAAATGTATCTTGCAATACACAGAGTACGTCAGGATTATTCTGGAACATCCAAGTAAGGTATTCGGTTCTCATTCTATAAATAATAATAATAGCTTGACTCCAAATAGATAAATAGAGCCTGTACTATGGTAACCAGACTACTGATAAACATACTTACATATGTATTTCTAAATATATACATATTATATATAAATGACATTAAACGCTAATATTAGAACATTTTCATAAATAAGGTGTTACAAAAGGGTGTTGTTGTATTTACGGTTCTCATAGTAGACCCCGGGAATAACGTGAACACTAACAATTGTAGGAAAAGTCATGCCGATATGAACGAAGCTTAAATTAATTAATACCATGGATGTTGGGGAAATATCCGAATATATAAGAATTGAAAATGTTCCTTTTTCAGGCCACATCAACTATTTTTCGACGATACATTACGCGCCTTGTATAGAGGCGAGTTTTTTTAAGATTTAGTACTGTGATAGAATACTGAACAATCATTGTTGTTTAAACAACTATTTTTATGTTTTCTGGTGCTCTGTTTACCCAGCGTTTTATACTTAAAACTGAAACCTAACATCATTTATATAACGCCGAATATGAAGACTAGTATTTCCAAGTAATATACTCGTAACGAACTAAGCAAGTACATTTCACTTCAGGCAAGCGTTTCTTACAAACAAACCATACGTTGTATTTGACTTGGCACCACGACGAGTTTGTCTGTAAACTTCTTTAGCGCTGTCCTTGAATGTGGCATTTACTTAGGCGCTGTTGATTTAGGTCTGTGTCACACTGTGCGAATTGTCTAATACGAAGTATGTTGTGAAGCGTTTATTTGCATATCTGGATCTGCGTAACCTGCTTATGTAATATGTAGTTAGTAAACCCACGAGTCACTCTTGCTGAGTCAACTTCTACGAAAAGAAAAATTCAACGAATTGAAAAAGACAGGGCAGGTATACCGAATTCCCTTAATAGTTTCCACTATTTTTACTAAACCTGTATATAATTCTAAAAATTCTGTTAGGCGCAAACCAGTAAGAGGTAATTGAAAGTTAGACATATAAATCTGGACTTCATCACGGTAATAATTTACGATACATAGTTTTACAAAAAAATATTTTCTATCAATTATGGTATGTCTATGGTTTTAAAAAGTATGTGACTTTGTACTCTATGCTTTTTACATGACATGCACTACAAGTTCAAGGATTTACTGTGGTTTTGTTAATAAAAAAATCTTACTGACCTACTGTTACCGATACTTTTTTCTTTAATCTACCACATCCACCCGCGACAAACAAATGATCCGATCTTCTTAATTTACACATTTAATAAATAACACACAAGTCGAGAAAGTGTTACCATTTTTTATGAAGCCTTAAATATTAAAAAGAGGGTTACATGCTACCTCTCAAGCCGTCATAAATTTTCGATAACAGGTGCAAATTATTGGATATTAATTACCGTCGGCTAAATGGCGATATTAAGAGGCGTTCAAAAATGATTGATTGATAATTGTGAAAAGCTTTATGAACTTAAACCGGTTTAAGTTAGAAATCATATCTTACTTTACGAGATGTTTAATGTTTAAAGGAATTTATGGATAGCAGTTGATGATAATTTGTATTATAGTTACCGATATACTGATTGAATTGAAAGTCACAGTTTAAGCCCAGTTTGGAGTCCAATTTCTACCGGTTAAAAATTAAGGCTGCAATAGTAACCAAACGTTAACAATTTTATTAGGAGTCTTAAATTTTGCTTGCGTAACCAGATTGTGATTTTCTTAAGATAATTGGATTTACACTTCTGTAGAGTACTCTTTAAAGTTTTAGATTACTAGTAATCTTCTTTGAACATTCGGCTTTAGAGCTTAAGGGTGCAATGTTTTATCCGTTATCATATTAATCAATTAAATTACGTGACAGGGATCAAATTATAATAGGCATTTTACCAATTTTAATTTGATCCCTAGGTCTTTAATACGCCTCTGCCGACCTCTGCGATGTTACATGCCTGAGTATATGTATGTATATTCGCTCCGCTCACACAGCCACACCTCACCCTAATAGGCGAATAACTCAATATAGTCCTATACGTCAGAGTGCACTAACATAATATGCTCTCAATTTACATGCCTCGGTGTACAGTAGAGCATCTTCTAGGTATTCCGAAACACAACCTTATAACATATGCTAATATTCGTATCTAAGCGAAGTTGCATCGTGGGCTAGGATCTAGATGTAATTAACTCAGCAGTTAATTGCATTCTGATCTCAGCATTTGCATGCATATTTATTAGTAAAATATTTTTAAAGATGAAATAAGTTTGTACAAGCGAGGAGGACCTGTACTGCTCCTAGAATTAAATTTCAGTTGAATGTTCACACCTAGCTTCCCTCCAACGCAATCAATTTAAATAGGCAAAGCTCAAATGAAAGAGAAGCCATTTCAGAGTGTTCTCAGACCAAAACGTACCGCGTACCTCAATTAATTAGTACCGGAGATATATTGAAAGCTATGAAAACATAAGAAATGTACAGAAGGAAATCGTGTTTGAGTAAAACTTGAGAAGGGTGGAAGTTAGACGATTTCCAATGCTTGATGACTAATCTGTGCATCATTAAAAAAAAAAGCAAATCGGTTGAATAGAACGGCCGGGCTGTTTTGTAATAGATTAAATTTTCTTTTTAATAATAAAAAAAAGATGAATAGTGGTAACTCATTATTTTATAAACATCACAACTATCTAGTTTTAGGGAAATAAATGGTTTATTTTGTGTGTGATACACAGAGAGGTTGATTATTCTTTATACAATACTTTGAAGACCTTAAATAGGCAGTAAGCATAATGGATTCTTTTGCTTCTAAAGAGCAATACATGCTATCGTATTAAGTACAAGTCTAATAATCCCTGCCAGTTAACTTCCATATCATTCAGGACTTCTTGGTTATTCTATCAGGAGAATAGTGATCCTATTACTACAGACCACAGGGACTACTAACTGCCAGAGCTCTATGTTAATCAGATACTTCTGTGGTATAAAAGTAAATATTTTATACCCTTTGTCCTTTTTCCTAACGAGCAGACGGGTCACCTGATGGTATTGTGAGTTTGGATGTTCGGTTTAATCTCAGGTACTACTGATCCGATTTTGAAAATTCTTTTAGTGTTGGATAGCTCATTTATCGAGGAAGGCTATAGGCTATATAACATTACGCTACGACCAATAAGAGCGGAGCGTCAATAAAAGGTTTTTCAAAAACTGGGAAAATTTAGAAATGCAGACGAATTTGCGCGGGTCAGCTAGTTTAATATACTCGTAAAAGAAGTGCAGAGTTAAAAGTTTTAACCATATGTATTACTTTTTATTTAAAAATTACGTGAATACTTATACGTAATTATAATATTAGTGGAACAACTCTGAACAATAGGCAGTATATTTTGTATGTGTAAACAAATTAAAGTAAATATTTGTGTTTCATTGCAGGTAAGTTGGAAAATCAGATCAGAAGAATCGCATTCAACTTTTTGTAAAAATATTGTAAGTATTGCATTACTCTAACATTAAATAGACGTCGGGATTACAACAATTGCAGCATAACATTGCTCTGTATCATGTCCGTTTCTACTTGACCCCGTACAACTTCAAAATATCGTCCATCGGTAACACTACGGGTTCATTTATAACATAAATCATATTGAAGATGTAGGTTCATATAGACGAAAAGGTATATAAATAATTTAATTTTCATATCGCAAAGTTGTTTATATTACACATTGACATTTATCAAGGTCAATGTGTGCGATATTATAATAAAATCCCAGATAATATTCAAATTCAAATTCAAATTCAAAAAATCTTTATTTCATAAAATTGACCATCAATTATTCGAAATCGTCGAATTAATAAATAATTATTATAATTAAAAATTATAGATCAACACACACAGAGTCACCGCAACAATAGTTTGCTTCGTCAAATGTAAAATGATTAAAGAAAACAAAATGGATAACATAATATCACATCTGCCTGTTTCGATCTATAACCGCCCGTTTCCAAATGGTTGAGCCTTGTGAGAAGAAATCGGGCAAACAAACTCACGGCCACTCTTTTAAAAAAGAAAAACCAGACAGTTTCAACAATATTCAGTATACATCACATCATTTTGTTGTGTGCTATTATGTTTTTAAAATTAAAAGTGAATAAACTAGAAAAAGAATATGACAGTAGGGAAACTGAAAATTAAGGAAAAAATTAAAAAGAAGAAAAGAAAAACATGAGAGATGGAAAATAAGAAACATATTAGCTCACATTAGATTTCTATTACAATTCCATCCCAAGCGTTTTTATCCTGTATATAATCGCCTACTGAGTAATAGCCCTTAAGGCATAGCTGTCGTTTTACTGTAGACTTAAACTTGTTTATACTTAACATTTGAATATTATCTGGGATTTTATTATACTATCGCACACATTGACCTTGAAACGACTTGTTAATTTTTTGGAGCCTAGAGGCAGGTATAACAAGTTTATGTTTATTACGCGTATTAAAAGAGTGTATATCACTTTTTTTACAGAAGTGATCTTTATTTTTATGAAGGTAAATTAGATTTTCATAAATATATTGGCACGCTACCGTCATTATGTTAATTTCTTTAAATTTCTGCCTCAGTGAATCACGATTTCCTAAGTTATAAATTGCTCGAATAGCCCTCTTCTGCAGCACGAAGATAGATTGAATATCGGCGGCATTCCCCCACAATAGAATACCATACGACATTATACTATGAAAATAACTAAAATAAACTAATCTGGCTGTTTCAACATCAGTCAGTTCACGAATTTTCCTAACCGCGTATGCTGCTGAGCTGAGTCTATTTGATAATTTATCAATATGAGGGCCCCATTGAAGCTTAGAATCAAGAGTAATGCCTAAGAATTTTGTGGTATCAACTAGTTCGAACTCGTCTTCATTAAGTAGTATAGTTTTCACCTGTTTAACGTTTGGAGTAGTGAACCGGATACATTTAGTTTTTTCTCCATTAAGAAGTAAATTGTTAACGTTAAACCAGCGAACCACTTTCGAAATAGCATCGTTCACGTCGTCAAAATTTGTACACATACGTTTTAGCCTAAACAAGAGTGAAGTTTCATCCGCAAACAATACTATTTCGTGGTTGTTCTTAACAATATAAGGTAAGTCATTAATGTAGATTAAGAACAAAAATGGCCCGAGTATAGATCCCTGCGGAACGCCCATTTTTACCACAGACCCTGGAGATAGCTTGCCATTAATATCGACTTTCTGAATCCTATTACTTAGATAAGAAGTAAGAAGATCCAGCGCCGTATCTTTGATACCGTAGTGATATAATTTCCTGATCAGAGTTTCATGAACAACACAATCAAACGCTTTGGATAAATCGCAAAAAATGCCTAGAGAATCGTGGGCATCCTCCCAGGCATCAAATATATGTTTTACAAGCTCTACACCGGCATCAGTTGTAGAGCGACCCCTTGTAAAACCGAATTGCTTATTATGTAACAAATTATGGCAATTAAAGAAACTTCGCATTTGATCATAAACAATTTTTTCAAAAATTTTACTGAATACTGGTAGTACAGAAATTGGTCTAAAGTTAGTTGGGTCTGAGGTACTGCCAGATTTGAACAATGGAATGATTTTGCTAGATTTCATCAGATCAGGAAATACACCACTATCTACACACTGATTAAATATAAATGATAAATGACTAGCAATTACAGTAATAACAGATTTTGTAATGATTACAGAATTTCCCCAGAGGTCAGCTGTTTTTTTTAGATTTAGCGTGTTGAAAGCTTTGATAATTTCAGAAGGACTGACATGTTGAAACCTAAATACACTGTCAGTCCTATCAACATTCTCCTTCAAAATTGATTCTGCAAGAGCTGGTGAGGAGTTCAAAGATTTAGTAGTTGACACAGGAATATTAGTAAAAAAGTTCTCAAAAACAGAGGCTACTTCTATATCTGACGTTACTTGTTTGTTGTTAACTTTCAAACTAAACTCATTGCTTTGGTTGTGCTTCTTTCTAGTCTCACTATTAATAATGTTCCAAGTGGTCTTAACTTTATCATCGCTACTTTTAATCCTTGAACTCAGATAACGAGACTTTGCTAATTTACAAAGCTTCCTAAACAATTTAGAGTATTCTTTGACATATATGTGAAATTGTTCACTATTATTATAATTTCTTTCATCATATAACTCATAAAGTCTCTTTCTGCTCTTGTGTAAACCTATAGTAGCCCATTCACTAAATGTGGCATTACCTTTAACTACAATCGTTTTGGGTGTAAAAACTGAATTAAATTCTGAACAAAATGTATAAAAAAAAACATTGAAGGAAGTATTAGGGTTGTTATTATTCAAATGTTAAGTATAAACAAGTTTAAGTCTACAGTAAAACGACAGCTATGCCTTAAGGGCTATTACTCAGTAGGCGATTATATACAGGATAAAAACGCTTGGGATGGAATTGTAATAGAAATCTAATGTGAGCTAATATGTTTCTTATTTTCCATCTCTCATGTTTTTCTTTTCTTCTTTTTAATTTTTTCCTTAATTTTCAGTTTCCCTAGTGTCATATTCTTTTTCTAGTTTATTCACTTTTAATTTTAAAAACATAATAGCACACAACAAAATGATGTGATATTTACTGAATATTGTTGAAACTGTCTGGTTTTTCTTTTTTGAAAGAGTGGCCGTGAGTTTGCCCGATTTCTTCTCACAAGGCTCAACCATTTGGAAACGGGCGGTCATAGATCGAAACAGGCAGATGTGATATTATGTTATCCATTTTGTTTTCTTTAATCATTTTACATTTGACGAAGCAAACTATTGTTGCGGTGACTCTGTGTGTGTTGATCTATAACTTTTAATTATAATAATTATTTATTAAATCGACGATTTCGAATAATTGATGGTCAATTTTATGAAATAAGGACTTTTTTTTAATTTTGAATTTGAATTATGCGACTGCCCAAAAAAGGAGTGTAATAAATTTTCAGGGTTCATGTATGTATGCAGTTTCTTTGTTCCTTTGTTTTCTTTATAAAAAGACAACTCCCGCATTAGGAATTACTCCTGTGTCGCGGGGGACTTTACAAACATACAAGCAACGGACACAAAGAACACCCAGACTCAAGTGGGAATCGAACCCACGACCTGTAGCATAGCAGTCAGGGTCACTAACCACTAAGCCAACAAGCCACTTCTACATGCCTGAACAGTTTTTGGTGGAACAGATGTGTAAAGTATCCTCAGAATCCTTACATCATTCCAAGTGGCACTGGCTATAATATTAAAAAAAAAAGCGTTGGTGCGTATTTCGATTTTTGTCACGGCAGTTTTGTTTTTTAGTTTCTTATATTAGTAACTTGTTTATTAGTTTAGCTAGTTTTGGACCAAAAAACCGGCCTAGTGCGAGTTGTATGTGTTGTTGTTGTTTTATCACGTGAACAAACATAACACTGTAGTTAAAGAGAACCAACTTATTAAATTAAAAATTTAATAATATTGACTGAAAAGTCACGTGGATTAGCGCGACGTCTCATAAATCTAACAAATCATTCATTAAAATCATAATTTGTGCAAATGTGGCCTGACACATTCTGCACCGGTAGCAGTTTATAAATTGAAGACCTTATTATTATCTGTCTACTCTGAATATACATGTATACGAACGAGTTAATTAAAGCTAAACTGAAGTGTACCCAAACAACATTAGATCAAAACTCTAGTAATGCTGAATTAATTCGTTAAGTGCCTTTTATAATGTGATTAGTGTCTGGAGGAAATTTGGGGATTAATGGTCTATTTCAAGAGGTCGTGTGTTTAGGATTTAGTAAAGAATCAAGTCGTGTCAATGTTTAATGTTGCCTCCTTTGTGTAACTAAAATATCCTTATTTGCCGCCAATACAGTAAACATTGTTCAAAAAAAGGAGAAAGCTAAAAAAATAATAATCAACCAGTAAGTATTGTGATTCAATCACTCATCATCCTCCTCCGCGCCTTTTCCCCACTAAGTTGGGGTCGGCTTTCAGTCTAACTACGATACGGCGAACTTTGATATTTTACGTGAAGCGACTGCCATCAGACCTCCACAACCCAAGTACTAGGTGATATCGAAGTTCTGTAGTTAGACCAGGTTGTCGGTCTTTTAAGGGCTCCAACTACCCGTAACGGATTCCACAGATGTTTGTATGGCACCAGGGACTGACAGTTTAACGTACTCTCCGAAGCACGAAGGGGTCTCAAAGTGCTAAGAATGGTCACCCATCCTAGATTGACCTGGCTAGTATTATTTAACTTTGTAATATGCTAACCTACTCGGTTACCACTTAGCCACGAGCCCCTCTATGATTCAATAACTATAAAAAAAATAAACTTATTTTACTAAATATAGTTAATAGATGAATGAGAAGCCGCCATTTTCGTCAGTGCTGCCACTTTAGTTGGATAAAATCCCACAATGCTGTTTAAGCAGAGTTTTACTCTTGCGTTTGGCTCCTTTTTTTAATGTAGCCAAATAAGTTAAATATATTATATTTTTAACTGTATAGCTACGACTTTATAAATTTATTTTTTAAAGGGGCGTTTCTTTTAAAGATATTGTTCCGTTCATATAATGAAGTTTCCTTCTAGGTTATCGTATGATTTTTTACACACACATGCACAAAAGTTAAAGTGGAAGTGGGCCGGTCACATAGCAAGGCTTAGAGACAAAAGATGGACCTACAACACCACCATATGGAGAGGACCTCAAGGAAAAAGAAAGAGAGGAAGGCTATTAACACACTGGGAGGACGAAATAAAAAAAGTCGCTGGTCCAAAGTAGTGGCAAACAGCTCAGGATAGAGAGAAGTGGACATCGTTGGAGAAGGCCTTTACCTAATCTCGGGACCTTGCTAATAACCAAACATAGTGTTATAGATATAATAACATAATAACAGTACCTAAGTTAAGAAGCAATGTAGCAGGATCAAATAAAGGCTTTTTTTTTTTTTATTTATTTATTTTTACTTTTAAAGGTACGAATGTCCTTAAATTATTTTTATACTGTTCTATAGGTTTCCACGACAAACAATACTCTCCGATCCTTAGATAGAAATAATAAGACAGAGTAGTCAGTTTGTAAAAAATTGCTATTTTTATACGAAAACTGTCCAAAAAGCAGATACAGTTAGAGAGTTTATAATTATTTTCTTAAATAAAAAGGTGTAACTTTGTCTCGTGTTTTACTTGAATAATTATACGTCTTTACCCTTTTCACTAATTTTAATATTTTAAGTAAGAATTGTAAATCATAAATAACGAAAAATAAAAGAAATAAATATAAGGAAACATTAACATATTATAAATAAAGTTTCCCTTTTAAATCTCAAATTTCCTTATTTTAATACTAAAATTTAATAACTTGACATCCCTGTACAAGCCACATACACAAAAGGCGGCAGTGATGACGCGGTATCTAGACTTGTAAGGAAAACAGCACTACGATTGATATTGGTTGTATGTACGTTTCATATTTAATTTGACTATATTAAAGTGATAAAATATAAATATGAACTAACAGCCCCAAGCAAAGATATAATTCAAAATTGGACTCTTAACTTGACAGCTTTCTCTTTTTAAATTTTAAATTCACTTCCGTTTAACGAGCTGCTCATAAATTCACTTTCTCATGGTGTATAGATGCTTGTGTCCGTTTCGAAAATGACTACCCTTTATTTATTCAATTTAAATTACCCTTCAAACTTGTTAGAAACAGTCTCAAACCCACTGATGTAAACTATGAAAATCACTAACTAACAGCAACTGCCAAGTTGTTCGTACCTCTGTTTGCACTCCACTCAAGTTCTCGTCTTATTTCTCCTTTTATAAACCCACAATTTGTTAATATTTATCAATCGACCAATAGTATTGCGTTACCGGTATAACCAGTCAAAATAATATCTATTAACTTATTTTTATTAAATAGTGAACTGTGTTATCATCTATTATAGTTTGGCCCTATTTTTTATAAAATAAATAAGAGTTTTTGATGTGGCGACAACAAACTTCTGGTTGAAGCTGTATATCATTTGAAGTCAATATGCACCATTGACTAGTAGCTACATAGAATCGTGACCAGCATTGAGAACAAGATTACAATTGATAGCATTACAAATGCGTCACTATCGTATTGCGACTACATAGCTAGAGCCATAATCATAAACAACCTTACCACGATATATGCGACTACAGTAAATATACTTATGGATGAAATTGACAATTTGTCTTGTACGAAGCAAGTAGGGAAAGCTTACACCGTTGTATAACAATGTATTTTTGTGTTCTTTTAGAAAAAAAAAAAAAAAAATGGTAAAGATGATATATATAGTAAAATACCTACACTTATATTGAAATAACGTTTAAATATTAAAAAAATAAACTTAGCATTATTTCAAAACATAAAGGTCTATGATGCATGGGTGTGCACTCAGAACGAAAAGAAGAGTGTTTCTGAAATACCTGTCATCTGTCAATCGGCGACTAGAATTGTCAACTGTAAAAACAATTCGCGATATATGATCGATTAATAAACACTAGTCGCTAGATTCATTTATTTGCATTACTTAAATGAAACTTTTACCGTTATGTAGGTAGAAAAATGGTACAGTATTTTGTTATTTACATAAAAAAATATAACGTAGTTTTCCATACACTTTTCAACTAGTTAACTGGGCCTACGTTCTGGGCCCAAAACTTCCCCTCTCCTTTTTAACTCTCTTTATTGAGTTCTCCAGAAACTTGTCACAATTGTGTGATAATACGTGATGTAATACGTGACGTAAACATTATAATTAAGGTTTATTTTATTACATGAATAAAGGTTTATGTGTACCAAAAATAATATGTCTATGTTTCAACTATGGAGAACAATAGTTTGTCCTACATTATACAATGCGATTGATAGTTCATAGCAAAGAATTATGACCTACTAAAGTAGTAATAATATAATACACCTCCTGAAATATAGTTACACATTAACACACACGCACACACAGTACAATTTGTCGTTCCTTTGTCATACTTTCATGTATCGAAGTTCGAGTTTCTGAACTTTACGTGCCTTGAATAGAAACAAAAGCCTTTTCATCAAATATTTCCGATCGTTACAGTGCGGTGTGACAAGCAGCTCACTGGAGAATTTAACCAAAGGTATTGATCGACGAGTGCACTTAAGACTAATGCACCTATCGTAGATGTTAAACCGATGTGTGTGGAGGCACTTTTGTAGACAAGGCACACTTTACATGTCATACAAGCAACAAAGTTCTACCGCACACGTAATAGTTTCAGTATTAACAATGCTCGCGTCTATTTTAACAAGCTGTGTGAATGTGCATTCTGTGTTGGGCACTTTGGCCAAAATGGTGGTGGTCGAAAGTGGAATAAATGCTATTGTATTGCTTTTTTGTTAACGTATGCATTGTAATATTTAAATAGGTAGTACATCTCTACGATATGAATACAGATAAATAACAACTGAACGAAATAAAATTGTAAATGCTTGTTTTTAATACGCTTCACTTGTAACTAACTGACTAACTAACAAACAATGTATACAAATCTTGGAAGTAAATTTTAACCTACTTCTAATTTTATTGTCGTATCGAAATCTTCATTGGCTACAAGAAAAGTGCTCGAGTTTTGGTTCCTATAATTCGTTATGACGTCTCCAACAGATTAAGCTTAGTTACTATGGTCTGATGATGAAGCCAGGAGGTGGATAGTAGAACTTTTTTTAACTAGGGTCTTTTATATGGGATAAAGGACAAGTAGACGGGTCACCTGGTGGTAGGTGACTACCGGCACCTGTATTTCAAGAGTCACAAGTGCGTTGCCAGCCTTTAAGGTGGGAGTAGGGGAAGAGGGGGAATGAACGAAAAGGGGGAAGAGGGAGAGAGGGAAGGGTAAATTTTGCATGTCAGAACAGACTGACGAAATATGTGATTCTTTCATAATGCATGTTTACAACCTATGTACCGTATTTCTGCAAATAAAGTATCAATTCATTTCATTTCATAAAAACATACGTATGTTTATAAATCGACTCCTAAAATAAAACTAGCAATTCATATAAAAAAAGTTTGTCATTTTATTTCCACTTGATAGCTTAAAGTAACGGTAACTGCAAATTGGCTTGAACCTAGTTTTCGCACCGAAAGTACTTGTTTTAAATATCCAATAACAATAACCATTTGTTTGACCAATAACTACAGTTTAGGAGTATTTCATCCACTGGGACCTCGGTAAGGATAATTTCATGGATAAAGGAAGACAAGACGACATATCGAATTTCTTGTCGAATCGGAGCCACCTTAGGGAATAACGCGGTTAGTACAATGCTCTTGTATTTTGACTACAGGAAAAATTTTAACTCGCTGCAGACTCGGTCATAAATCACAGTCATAAACACTGATGTTCCGCCCATGAGAATTGCGGGTATGAAATTATTAATGATGAATCTGTCGTAGAATGCTTAGATTTTATATTCGTTTATCATTGTTATGATTTATTTCACAAATATCTTTTTTATATGTGAAAACTTCTTTAGACACGTTTGTGCACTTTCGCTATGGGGAAAAAGCACTGAACTCGTGACCGTCTCGCTAATAATACATATATAGATCCACTAGAGGACGCTAATCTTCTTGTTAATTAACGTCACCAACCTGTTAATGTTTCGTTTTAAGTTCGTCGTTTCGTTTAAGTTTTCACTTCTGTCGGCAGTCAGATGACCTAGTTTTTTATTATTTTTTTCACTGTTACAATAAAATTTAACATCATCAATATCGATAGCAGTTATCGACTATTTGTCTATATACAGATTCTCCTCCCGCTACTAACACAAAAGGGACGTGTGCCTCCTTTCACCTTTACCTTTACAAACAAAACATGATAGGTCCCGGTGTTTCATACGTGATGTTTGTGTACTTCTGGTGCTTGTAGTGATGGGTGTAAGGGGATTTTTCTTGTCTCCCTTTCGTTAGATTACATTATGTGGTATTTTTCAAATATGATTTTGCTTTACTTCGTAGAAAATAAATGCTATCGTGAGCTAAAATCGCAATAAATGCGATTAATTAAAAAAAAAATACTTTTACATAAATAGCTATTTATTTTTAGCGCAACAACTACAGGACAAAACCCTCTGACATTCTTTTCTAATATCCTTTGATACACTAGCCCCATCTACCTCAATATTGTCTATCATTTGTGCGACCAACTCTGTAGTAGTTCCACTTGTACATTCTTGTCCTACTTGAGTCTGACAGTTTCAATTAACAGTTAATCATTTCAACGATTTGAATCTGAAAAAGCAAATGCAATGCAAAAGTTCTGATTGGATTCGAAAGTCAAACACTCAAATTGCAGGTATAAACTGTTTGACGGTAAGCTCATTTACACACTGCTTTAATGTATTTTGTATTTCCTCAATTCAAAATATATGTACAGCGTGTTAACTTTTAGGTTTTAATACTTTACTAGAATGACTAAACTCTAAGATCTGTTTCTTTATCAGTGGTTGCGACGTAATACATTTTGTGACATTTCTTGTTATGGAAAATTGTTTCTTATAGGTATCGATTTCTTTGTTAAGTTGGCACAAAAATTCCTAACACCGACCTCCGTCAAAACTACAAACAAGGAAGGTTCTGGAGAAAACACCAGTGAGTAAAGATATCAGAATGTTCAATGGAAGTACCCTACCACCGCGTGCAGCCGAGAATAAACTAAAACTATCGGTTAGTAAACGCCATGACGAACACAACCCCGCTTATAAATCGCTCGTTATTCTCGCATCCGCTATAACTGCTTTTCTAACAAGTAACTACTCTCCTGTACAGGTGATTCCGTATGAGATAACATAATAATAATTAATTTTCTTACAAGATCAATTGATGAATTAATTATCACTAGCTAGCAGATTGATATAAAAGTTAAACAAAATAAGAAATGTTGAACATTAGTCAAGTATAGTTTTTGAATAAAGATTTTTTAACCTACAGTTGTAAATGTTTCAAGGAACGTGTAACTTGCTTGTGTCTCGCTCGAACTTTTCGAGAGGGTATTCTTACGTAGATGGGGTCACCGCAAACGACCCGAGGTCTACTGGATAACTAGGTATTAATTCAAAACCGTCTCTGTCGGGTTAATAGTGTATCATCGAAGATGGCACTTCAACATGGTCTTGAAGAGGTCAACACTACAGAAAAGACATTTACATTTGCATAACAAAGGTCACAGTGATACATTATTTATTATTACAAAAGCCGTAGCTATTTTTAACCTAAGCTAACCAATAAAGCAACGTTTTTTCAGTGGGCCATAAACGCTTGTGTGACGTGTAGGGTAGTTACAATTAAGTGCTTCAGTTACCTACATATGGCACCGTTATCACGCCCGCTGGTTTGATGGCGCTATGTGAACATGGTGACTATGCGAAAATAATGGTCTTGTTTGATATTCTTTGTGAAAAAAGGGGAGAAGTTCATTTAAATGTACTTTTATGCCATTTGTTTCTACCATAAGGGCGCGAACTCGTTTCTATACTGTTTTTAATTTTGTTTACAAAAATCAATTTAATTAATAAAACTGAGCAACACGTAGCAGTGTACGCTTTTTGCGTTTTATTTAAATACCTATTTAGTTTATATGAAGTTACTTAAAGGTCTGGACCCCACTAAATCTGGTGGACCTCACCTGATACCCCCCATTTTCATCATAAATAGTGCAAAGAGTCTAGTTACTCCACTCTGCATATTATTTCAACGGTCCTTGAGACAGGGCACTATTCCGAAAATATGGAAGTCTGCATTTATCACACCGATTTTCAAAAAAGGGGATAAGTCGAACTTCGAAAACTGTCGACCTATATCCAAATTGTGTCTGTTCTCTAAACTTCTAGAGCGAGTGGTTTACAACGAGGTTTATTCAGCAATGAAAATCAAATTCCTAGACGAACAACACGGCTTTCTTAGGAATCGGTCAACTAACTCCAACTTAATATTATCTAACGAAATTATTACAGTTGGAATGGAAGGGCGATACCAAGTCGATGTGTTGTATACGGACTACAGTAAATGTTTCGATCGTATAGATCACCGTGTACTTCTTCAGAAGCTACTGTCTGCTGGTATACACGGTGATCTATTTCGATGGTTTTCATCTTACATAAATAATAGGACACAGGCTGTAGTACTACGCGGATACATGTCCTGTTGGAACCTTATCCCATCAGGAGTACCTCAAGGTTCGATTTTAGGACCTCTGTTGTTCACTATATTCATCTCGGACATTAAAAATTGCTTCACAAACTCGCGCATCTTATTATACGCAGATGACATGAAGATCCTCAAGTTGGTGCGTACTCCATCGGATGCTGAAGAATTTCAATCAGACCTGGATAGATTTGTACTATATTGTAAAAATAACAAACTACAACTCAACGTTTCCAAATGTTTTCAAGTAGTATACACACGTCAGAAATCAGTAATTGGTACAGGATATACTAAAGACGGTCTTCGCATTAGTAGAGTGAGCAATGTTAAAGATCTTGGCATATTGCACGACAGTAAACTTCTTTTTGATAACCATGTAAACTCTATAGTAAGTAAAGCGTCTAAAGCCTTGGGGTTTATTATAAGAGCCTGTTCTAGCTTCAGTTCTCTAAAACCACTAAAGGTTCTTTATTGTTCATACGTGCGCAGCCACCTTGAGTACGCTTCCCAAGTTTGGAACTCTCAATACGAAGTGTACAAAACCCGTATTGAATCTGTCCAAGCCAAATTTTTGTGGTATTTAGATTTTAAAGCAAAGCAATCTTCATTCGACTACGATCACCGTCGTAAGCGATACCACTTCTTGCCGTTGGAGTTAAGACGCAATATTAGCGACATCTGCTTCTTAGCAAATATTGCAAACGGTACAATTGACTGTCCTGAATTATTGAGCAAAATACTCCTTCGCACTAACCAAAACAACCTAAGAAGATGCCCACTCTTGGATGCCCGATTCGCGGCCACTAACTACAGGCGTAACGCCTTTTGCGTTCGCAGTGTCATAACTTTTAATAGTTTACCTTCACATCTGGAAGTAGATCTGTTTAGCACTAGCACAAGAAGAATTAAAGTGATTCTTAGCAAGGAATACTTTGGTCCTGACGATGATTAAATTTTTCTTTCAATTTTTTTTTTTTCTGTTTTATTTTTTTTTATTGATTTTTTTTCTTTTTTTTTTATATAGTCTGTGGCAACCAATGTTGTTAAACTACCTACAATAGCACTTTTCTGTTTTGTTTTCCGCTGAGATCATTTAAATGTGGAAGCTTGTAATCGGCAATTGTCTTTATCTATACTTGTTATATTCTATTATTGTTGTTAGTCTGTAAGCTTTCTTTAAAACCAATAAAAAATAAAAATATCTATTTTAATGGCATAAAACTATTGTTAGTTGAAGGCCATCAGATTATTATATAATTTAATAGTATTATATTTTTTTATGTAAAGATAGCAGATAAGCTTTTGTTTCGTCCTACAAAGCGTGAACGGCGGTGCTTCGTTAAGAGAATATTTTCGCCCTGTTTAATAACAAAAATATCAATTCATATTTCACTTTGCAAAAATCTTTCATTCGATCGAACACACATTACTGAAGTAATGGTTCCAACGAAGTTTGATACAAAGAACATATAAAAATGGTAGCTTATCAGGTACTTTGTAAAAACTTCAAAGTAAAGTTGTAAACAATACCTTTATCAATTTCCCTTATTTTTGCTTTAAATTCTACTGAGCCATTTGATTTTGAAGGCAAAACTTAATCATATTATAAATATGGAAGTCTGTATTTTGTCTTTTGATTCATACACGAGTCGTTCTTCTTTTTAATGATACTGTGAGTTTTAAATTTGAAAATCAAAAATAAAATGAATGCATTGTTTGTTCAACGAAATGTATTTTGAATAAACTTTACATCAAAGTATTTCCTGTAAATTCTGCTCATTTCAAAGTGTTGTGCGCAGTTAAGGTTTTTATGTTTACATTCACCACCAGAAATGCGGCTGCGAACTGATTACCTATTTATATATATTGCGCCCCAGAGGGAGAGCAAAGCTTGGGAATATTGGTGACATTAGTCAAAAACACAATTCTATACATTTCTTCTATATTATTGAAACGTTTTCATATACAAAACCTTATAAGAATACAGATGCAGTACCCACTTCGAGTATGCGAGCATGCGCAAACCTAAACATACGTTATATCTTTGATTATATATATGATCAAAGCGTTATATTAATATTAGTTTTGGCTCAAGGTTTCACTGGATGAAGGTACCCTGTGTCGTTTCGTCACCCCTGACAACGTGAATGAACATTTTTATAATGATCAATGGCGTAGTTAAAGTCGCTTTTGCATTTATAATTAGTTAAGACATAACTATTATCTTATCTGTGGTTAAGATAACGTATGTGTTCATTAAGTATTGGCTACTCAATTATTACTATAATATATTTTTTTATTTTTTTTATTTTTATTTTATTAAGGATAACAACAGTCATTTACAAACTCATTTACACATATAGTTACCAGATTATGACCAATTACAGTTATCCACTAATACAAACTTATAAATAGTGCAAAGAACATACTTCCGTTAATAATTATTACAAATTTTAAAGTATTTCATTACTAGTTAAATTGTTTGCAGAACTTATCAAAATAATACAACAACAATTTAGAACTAGCGCGTAAACTACATGTGTTTGTCTATCATTATGGGCGTGCATTGAGCGCTCGGTCATTCGGAACCGGTTTGTAGGTTGCATTTTGGTAAGTAACTGTTAGGTAGACGTCGAGAAAAAGATATATTTATTTTTTATTTTTACTCTCCAATGCAATATTAAGATAGGGAATATAATAATCCTATGGTATACATACTCGTATATTATTATGGTGCACTTCAAAACAGTGCATACTGCTAGTAATAATCAGAAGAATGCATTGCTCCGCAGTACACTGAGTCAAACTATTGTGTTTGTACGTACATATTATTTTAATGTTAAGCCATCTTGTGTGATTATGAATCGTATTAAACTTATGAAATATAATAAAAGCATAACAGATTCAAATTTGACATAACTAATTGTTCATTCATTGTTGGTTATAACTTTAGTAATTTTAGACATAAATGTTTTTTTGGATGTTAGAAAAGGGTCTACAGAATTAAATGTGGTGTTATATGAGCGCGCGATTCTGGACATCACGGCATTTTGCCCGTATGATGTAGAATGCTGTGGTACGTCTAGTAACTGTGTATGCCGTGTACGAAAGGCAGGAGTTTTAAATTTTATTTTACTAAGTAGTGCAGGGCAGTCCACGCGACCACGTATTATGTCAAAAAATAGCCCCATATCCATCACAGATCGTCTGTCTTTCAAAGTTAGTAAATTATACATTCGGCAATTCTCAAAGTATTCCACAGTAGGCTTATTAAATTTGTAGTTCAAGTGGTTTATAAATTTCTTTTGAATTTGTTCTATTTTATTAGTATGTATTGCATGATATGGTGACCAAGTTTGACAACCATATTCTAGAATGCTTCTGACGTAAGCATAATAAACTAATTTAAGACATAATAAACTTTTGAATGGCTGACAGGCACGCATTACAAATCCAAGATTTTTGTACGACTTGTTAATTATATTATCAAAATGAGCGGTCATTCTCATCTTTGAGTCAAGCGTAATCCCTAGGTCCCGCACCGAATCAACCCTCTCTATTGACACACCATTAAAATTATAGTTATAATTTATAATATTTCTTTTTCGACTAAAGCTTATACATTGGCATTTAGATATATTGACAGTTATTTTATTTATTGTATAGTAATTATAAAGATTATTAAGATCCTTTTGTAAATATACACAGTCGGCATTATCATAAATTTTCATAAATATTTTTTTGTCGTCAGCATATAACAGGTGAGAAGCCTTGTCGATACATCGATAGATGTCGTGTATGTATGCGTTATAGAAAAGCGGACCAAGATGCGAGCCCTGTGGGACGCCTGAAGGAATCTGAATGTAATCTGATTTAAAACCTCCCAGTACAACTGCCTGTGAACGGTTAGAGAGATAGGATTTTATCCATCTCAATAGATCACCGTGGATACCCAAAGATTGCAATTTTTGTAACAGAATGACGTGATCCACACGATCGAAAGCTTTTTCGAAATCAGTGTAAATCACGTCAATCTGCCCTCCCCCTTCCATGTGCTCTAAAACAAAATCCGTAAATACCGCCAAATTAGTCAAGGTAGAACGCCCTCTAAGAAATCCGTGCTGCGATTCGGGAATACCCTTCGATATAACGTGGTACAAGTTTTCATAAACCAGCTTCTCAAAAATTTTAGCAAGTACGTTTAAAATAGAAATTGGCCGATAATTTTCAATCCTTGATTTTGAGCCTTTTTTGTGGATGGGTACAATGAGGGCTCTTTTCCATAGTGTTGGAAATATAGAAAACTCCAGAGAGCGTTTAAAAAGTAGAGTAATCGGAAGAGCTAGACTGCCAGCACAAGATTTTAGAAAAATCGGAGGGACACCATCGCAGCCCGATCCCTTCGAAATATCCAAAGAACGCAATATTTTAAGAACGTGATCTTCAGTAATGCATATATGTGATAGAACTTCAGCGTGTATATTAGTATTTTCAGAAGTACTATCAAGATTCTGTGGTGATGAGCAGTTTGCAAAAACACTCTTAAAAAAGTCGTTGAACGCACAACATATAGAATTGGCATCATTAAATGACTGTTCATTAAATGTGAACTGCTGAGGGTAACTTGAACCGCCCCTTTTTGATTTAACATATGTCCAAAAGTATTTTGGAGTGTGTCTAATGTGACATTCAGCATTTTCTGTAAAACGCTTAAAACATAGGCTTTGTGTTTTATGTTGACGGTCCCTCAGTAGAGCAAACTCATCATAATCCCTGGGATTATGAAACTTCTTCCACCTTTTATGTACCTTAGACTTTTCTTTTATAATATTGATCAAAGCATTTGAATACCAAACAGGATAAGAATGTCTTTTAATATATAATGGAATATATGAAACAAAACACTTATTTAGTTCGTTATAAAAACATTCAACAGCATCATCGATAGTTTCAGTATTTAAGATATCTATCCAGTTGACTTCCTTAAGATAATTATTTATCATTTCATAGTCACATTTGTGAAAATTATAACGTGGCACAATATTTTCTTCAAAATTTTTCATTTGGAGATCAATTATATCCAGTTTTAATGGAGGATGAAAAGGATCAATTTTGGTTAGGGGTTGAGTTTGAGTAACTGATACTGGAAGACTACAAAAACAAAGGTCTAAAACATTCCCACTGCAATTAGTAATATAGCTAAATTGACTAAGACCTAAGAACTGTAGATCATTAACTAGTGTCTGTGCACTATCTTGTAATTCTGTTGTGCCAATATGCTTTAGTGTAAATCCGTTAGTTGTCCATTCTAGGCATGGTAAATTGCAATCACCTACTAACAAGAAGTAATCATTACTGTTCCGATTAAATAAACGATTAAAAGCTGTGAGTAAATTAAGAATATTTCGAGAAAGTGAGAAGCTATCCGGTGGTACGTAAACTAATACAATATGCAGATTAGCAGCTGATTGCAATTCACGGGAAGAAATAGAGATACAGAGCGATTCAATAATATCACAAGACCAATTATAATTAATTTCCGCACTAAGTTCATGACGGATACATACCATTACTCCGCCACCGGACTGTTTACCTGTGGAGCTAATATCACGATCGCATCGAAATATGTCGTACCTACCATCGCATAATTCCGAGTCGAGGATATCATTTTGTAACCAAGTTTCGGTTAAAAGTATAATGTCATACTCCTGTAATAAAATGCTATTGTGTAATGTTAAGCACTTGGTACGTAACCCGCGTACATTTTGATAGAATATATTTAGTTTAGACGAGAATGTGTATTGCATTAAAATTATTTAATTTAAGAATTAGTCCATTCGTATAACGAATATGTTAATCTGCTACACCTGGCGATATATATAATATATAAACCTACGTAACTGTCACTGCATTTTAAGTTAATTATAGATATACCACAATATTTGTACGTACATATGGAGAGAAAAACAAATGACCGAAAAATATGGTTTTTATGATAGGACACATGCCGCTCACCGAAATATACTTGTTTATGACTAATAACGACGACCAAACATTTAAAAAAAATTAGTAATAGTAGAAATAGTTCTGCAAACTTAAAAAAACTGTTAGAAATAATATATAAGACAGAAATAGAAGTGGAGTTCAGATAATTTTTTTTAAATCGTCTGAGTCCCTTATAATGATTTTGGGTGATAAGACATCTTTTCTCACGAAAATTTTTCCATCGCGAATCCATGTAAATTGGTAGTTTTTTGCTTTCGATTTCTCACGAGTATTTTTGAATAACATCTTGTTTGTTTGTGTCAAGTGTTCGTTGATAAATATTTTCGTTGCATTACTCGATATCCCGACACTCGCGGTGGTGATTCCTTTTTTGGAGCGTATTCCTGACAATATAGTGTCTCGTTGATGTTTAGATCTAAGTTTCACCATAATCATTTTGGGCCGGCCGGGTATTTTTGTGCGTGGTTGGATTCTTGTTGCATATACTATGTCAGCTGTTGATAGTTGCGTACCCGCATATTGAGCAATGGATGTAATTATTGCAACTAAATTCTCGTTCGCTTTCTCAGGTATACCCGATATCTCTAGATTATCAGAGCGTTCACGCTGTTGAATAATGTTTAATTCGGATGCAAGTTTAGCGTTTTCTTGTTTTAGTAAGGAGCATTCTTGCAAAACTCTGTGTTCGAGATCTTTATGTTCTTTGTCGAGGAAGCTTAAGGTATCTTTCAAATCACATATATCGGCGTAGAATTCTGATTGTTTCGTGTTAATAGTCTGGATATCTGATTTTATATGCTCGAGATCCTTTTTTATTACTGTGTTAATATCTTGCTGAATGTTGTTGATTTTACTGCATAGATCTGTGTTGAAAAGAGTTAGTTGTGATGTAATATCCATCGAAAACTTCTCAAACATCGTTGCAAGGTCATCATCTCTTCCTTTTCTTTTAAGCCGGCGAGGATTGTTGACGTTTGTTGAATCATCCGCAGTGGGTATATCGGGACATGAAGATCCAGCAGTTGCCATTGTAATTATATTGTAGATACCTAATTGTTTACTAGTATACAGCGATGACAGTTCGCGGACAGGAGCAGCGTTGCGAGAAAAAGATCGCTAAGGTGTTGGAGCGAAATGACTTATACACGCACGAGTATCTGTGACACACTAGTTATGCACTTATCACTTATGGAATAAAGAATATTATGCGTTACTGCAATACAGAGCGTTAAGAATTTAACCGATAACACGTCTGTTCTCTGCAACGTACTAATTTTTGCTATTATATTATATATTTTTATTTTTTATATTATATATTATATGTATTATACATAATTATATATTTTTATTTAAATCCAATAACAACCAATTTAAAAATATTTGCGTTTAGTTAAGTTATTGACTTACAAATCTGTCGTTTATCAATATAAACTACATTTTTCATAGGGCATTAACCAAGTTTCCCTTTAAAAAAATATTAATAAATTGGACGCCTAAGCAACAGGTTGGAACCCTCCGCAACATTAACTCAATTACCTCCTTACGCATCAAAGGTTGTTTATAGAGCACATAAGAATTTTAAGGCTAATTATTTTCCTCATCATTCTTCATAAAGTGTTTACGCAGTAGGAGGTCATGGAACAAAACGCAATGATTATTTAAGAATATATAGGTAGTCGGGTCCTTAAAAGGGTGGGCATTAGGCTTAAATAACTTTATTTATTTAAATCTCTAATTGAATTGAAAAGAAGCAAAAGTGGAACACGTTTTTCACATCTATTTGTCCCCGTGTCTACCTCTGATTAGCAAGAGTGACTAACGGCATAGCTTACTGTATTTTTTAAGTATTGGAGATTGTCTCTCATGATCCCTCCAAAATAGTGCCCTCCTAGGGCATAAAAGAAATGGTTGAGTGTGTGTGCAATATGTAGTGCTGAATACTCAGACAGTTGCGTTCCATTGTTTAAGGAACACATAATTCTCCCAATTCCCTGTCTGTACATAAACGAGACTTGTATATTTGTTCATCCACTATTGTTTGAGGAAAATGGAGCTATCACTAATAGAAGTTGTAGATTATATGTAGGTACTATAGCAATGCACAACAATGTATGCCCAAAATTCGTACTGTATGTCTATTAGAATTAATAATAAACTACCCAACTGCTTTAAAGACTGTTTAAAAGTAAATTGTAAGATGTATTACTAGTTAAATGTTATTAGTCAACAGACGAAGTACATAATGATAAAAACATTATGCAAATCAAATTGATATTGTAGATTATGAAAGTGTAAGATTATGAAAACTATAATATTTGTACACCAGAAATGGTAGAATGAAATGAAAATTAAACTTCAAATATTGGAATGAAACATCCTAAATTGGATCATTAGTTAACCAGATCCACGACAGCAGTAAACATATACAGTTGACAAGAAACGCCATCAGAATGCGGTTGGGTACTTTAAGGCACTTTCTGAAATTGGAAAGTTATGTCGATACTAAGTCTGTCTGGACGGAGTCATCAATCAGCGCAGATAACGCACCAGAAATACTTTAACATAGAATCGAGTTGAACGATGAATGAGATGGCATATTTCACTAAATGGAACTTGGTCTTTTTTTTGAGAATGAAGTCACATTGAGACGGATAATTTAGTTATATTATAAGTCTTTAATTTTCCCGTTTATTGTGCGTTCGCGTTTCACTCCAATTCACAGGCATCGTGAAGATTTAGAAGTATTCACATGTCAGTATAGGACTCAAACATGTCAGAAGATCGAAACTCCTACGCAACAGCCATTAGCCAACAATGAGAAATTGGGTTAACCAGTGCTGCTAAAAAGCTAGACTTTATTACTTTTAGTGCAAGGTTTGGACCACGCCTCTTACTGACAAATATTTGGACATCTAAATTGAAAGACAAATTAAATTAATCCTTTTGGGTCAGTGAAAGATCATTCACTAAGGCTAAATCCGATAAAAAATTCGTGAGTTACTTCCAAGCTCTGGGACAAGCAACCCTGGAAATCGTTTACGTAAGTTATTTGCAAAAGCTGCCGAAGGCACCTTCTGCCAGTCGTGCCCACCACTACTGCTACTAGAAGATAGTATTCTGGCTCACAGAGTCAACGAGAAAGCCCAGCTTAAAAACGCTGCGGAAGTTATTATTCAAAATTAACGCACTGACTTTAAACAAACAACCTCCAGAAAAAATATACCACAGTATCAACTCACACATACATTAACATCAGAAAGAGATTGTGAAAGAATTTTTCCTTTTTTTTAAGGAGTTTATTCTGATTCTTAAATAGTCCATCACAGATTGTTCAATTTCGACAAGTGTCACAATTCACCACTATTTTCTCTGCATTGTCTCATCTGTGAATGTCGCCACACACGATCACCTCGGCAATAAATCATATCGTATATATCCAAAGCATCAACAGACTGCGCTAGACGCTCCGTCTCGAGGGAAATCAGACTAGACTGACATTTTGAAAGGTTTACTAACTGAAATATCCAAATGTAGATGATTTGGTGCTTTCTTTGTTTAACTTAACACACATATATTTCTAGAAAATTCTTCTTCTATTAAGAAAAAGAAAAAGACAAATTAAATTTAAAGATATTTATTTATACATTTTTGGGTTTTAGACTACTGACACTAGGAGCTTTTTGCTTAGAACACTCATAGAACATGTTGTCCTCATCAATATAAAAAATAAACATCAGAATCAATTTTCCGATCTTATTGTTTATATTTAATATATACCTTATTGTGTTTAAAATTATAAATAACACAATACTCCTAGAAAAAAAATTGTAATGTAATAATAAATTATACGGACTTATAAATTATACGGAATTGCGCCACCTAGTAGCGAGTAGTTAAACTAAAGCAATTGAAAACACACCACGTTTTGTTAAGTACCAGTAGCGGGATATAGATGGCATTCTTGAACATTTTACTGTTTTCTTCCGATCTCCATACACTTTCGGACAAAGTTCCTTCAGTGATAATTGATAATGCAGGTAAATTAATGACATTTGTTGGGCGATGCACATATTGCACATAGGTAGACGGCCCCGCGGTGTACCGCGACGGTAGTCATCACATGATCGGATATAAACCACCCACACGTCTTTATCGCAAATTTTACTCTATTTACTTTATTTATATCATACATAAGAACTATATTGTACGGTTATAATTACATTATTACATGCCTTTGAACTGTCTGACGTTTCGACCAGGTTACAATAAATTGGCGTCGTCACGTAGATCAGTCGGAGTCATTGTATACGTATCCTTAATCCATGTCTAAATAAACTATGTTAATTCGTACTTGCATTTCTCATAGATTTTGTCAATAAGTTCAAGCATTTGTTTAGGAACATTACTTTTTCTGGGTATCCAATACCCTTTACAGTATTTCTGACAAATTGTATGCAAATTTTAATGATGATCGGTTGAGCAGTTGCGGCGTGACAGAGTAACAAACAATAAAACAACCTCATACACGTTTACACTGTTACTCAATATGTAACAACATCGTGATTTCATTTAAATTTCTCTTGTTACCGATAAATTATTCTGACTTATCATGTTCTATTCCCGCACTAGGTTACATTGCATATCACGAGTGTGTTGCATTATTCTTATACATATTATTAACTTCTTAGTGTTAAAGGTCATCTGGCAAAATAGTTAAAATGGATACAGTTGGCAGTCTGATCATTTACCATAAAAGATCTAAAAAATGTAAGTAAGTCTGATCTAAGTACCAAATTATTTTTGAAGTGAAAAGTTCTGTAGCGGCTTTGTGCACTTTTTGGGATGGTTAAAAAATGTTAAACTCGCGTCAGGACACGTGACCCTGATCGAAAATTCGTAAGGCGGAGCCGAGTTTCTGATATTTAAAAAAAATATAACATTCGAAATTCAAACATTTAGGAGCACCCAGGAGCGCAGAGCTTCCAGTGTACCCTATGTATACATTTAGATATGTTATTGCCTACTATTTATATTTAACCTAATTATATATATACAAATGTGTGTGTGTGTGTGTGTATGTATATGCAAATACATTGTGAAGTTATGTTTTCACTTCTGACGTGCAGTCCTACGACTGACTGTTTTTTTTTTTTATATGACTTATTAAAAGCGATATTATTGTTTTTTTCTGTCTTTTTTGTATCTGTCACTACGACAACCTCACTAATAATTATAATTATCATTTATACTTAACAAAACTTTCAAACAAAGACTATTCAAATTCCCTTAAGGATTTTCATTATTTTACTTTAAAATAATTTCCAAACTCCACAATGCAATTGGAAAGACTACAGGATTAGACTACCGTTTTAAACAATGGAAACGTTGGAGGCTATTTCTAAATGAAATCATCAGTAATTTAATTCCGCTTTGTAACTCAGTTGGGGCTCGTAAACGAGCGAGGCGCGGGCTAGTAATTGTATAACTATATTACCGAAACGTGGCGTCACGAATAGTTTTTCAACAGTTTTATAAAATGAAGATAGATGGCGCTATTCTCAATAGTTAGTAAATATATGTAATAGTAATACATTTTAGAATGTCGTGCAAAACTTATAACGAAAACAAACATTAGTTAATTATTTACATTTATTTGATCATATGACTGACTGTTAAGGAGTTCCGACTTCGTTTAGCTAACATAAAGAAGGCGAATATTATATAAAAAACATAGTGAAAATTGTCCGGAGTATAATCATCGACACAATGTGTTTTTTCTTCATTTTTACTCTATGGTTCGTTATTAAACTGCTTACTCGCCTTCTAGACATATCGTCTACTCTTGTACTCGTCAACTTTCATAAATAAAAATATCTTTACCACATTAAATGCATGCTGATCCCTCTTCATCAGATTCTCGAGATATTTTATAAACACACTCCTAAATTATATACCTATGAATAAGCTTTTTTTAAGTCTACTCACGTTATACTTAACCCTATAACCAGCTTCTTGAATTAATCTTGAAATGTCGCTCATAGATCCACGTTTACGTCTTCATGAAATGCCGAAAATTAAACACTTTAGATTAATTTACCCGCCGGGAGTTAAATCCATTCTGACATTCTTATAAAACTTTTCCTTTAGATGTCTCGTTTTAATTATTATTCTAATGAGATTCGCGTTGATGAAATCGTTATTAAAATTTATTACAAAGTTATCTAAGATTAGGCAGCTTCAGAGAATTTACAATTAAACCAGAATGGCTTATCATTAGTGTCCAAAAGGAAATTCTTTTAGACTGTCCTGGTTTTATAAATAATTCCATATTACTGCAACCATGCAAACTGTGGAAAACTTAAGGTAGGTAAGTTTTTTAACAAGAATTAAAAGGCTCTGGACTAGATGCCATCGAGTACCTCCTGTACAGAGATGCCAGCATTGCTGGAGTATGAACAGTAGGGAAGTACTGCCCAATAGATTTTAATAACTTGATCGTGGTAAATTACGCTCTGTCGTCTCGGCCTTCACTGGACGGGCATAATATGTTTGTATGTATGTTTATTTACAAATTTTAGCTACAAAATAAATAAGTATTAACACGTTCACATTTATGCTGTCATCTAAAATCCAATTCACGAGTACTACGCAGTATAACCTGGTATCAAGCAGTTTACACTCCACCGCGCGCTACACGGCATTTACTTGAGCTTAATGTTTACTGCAACTACAGCTATAGTGTTATGTATGTATTTCTACGTCATTTTGTTTCTTTTTATCAGTATATAATTTTAAAGCTTAACTAAGCTAAAAAGAAAAATATGATTGATCCAAAGAAACGCCTCGCTACTCAAAATACCGTTTTGAAGGGTTTTTCAGTAACAGTGCTTCAGCTTGTCAGTATTTGGTGTCAGGTTATCACCTAATCGAAGTAGAAACGATACGGTAGAAACGGTTTATTAATGATATTTTCAAAGCCTTATATTGTGTTTACTATGTATGGTGTATTGATAAATCAATACAATTTCAAACATTCAGCGGAACTCATAGATAGATGATAGATGTGTTTGAACTTAAGTATGTACTATGGAAAGTGAAAGACTAAGTCACACAGCTGCTACCGCTATTTTTAACTTTCTAGTATTAAAACTAAGTGAGTGTGTACTCTATCGTTGAATAAATGATTATTTTAGGTGAACACTTGAGTACCTACTTCATTTTAGCAAAAAGAATTACACATAGCTGAATAGAAAAAAAAACCATAGTATCAAATTAAAAACCGGCCAAGAGCGTGTTGAACTTGCGTGGAGAGGTTTCCGGATTATCCCAAGAACAAACTTTACATTGAATAATTATATAAATAATGAACACAAGTGAGACTTGTATTACAAATCTATGTTAAAGGTTATACATATAAAAATTTTAACATAAATATATTTTGCAAATTTGAATAGCCCTGTATTTGTACACCTAAGTGTTTATGTACGACAATATTCAATCCTGTATACTATGTTTATAAACAGTTTCCGCAGCATCTGCTGTATAGCAACTTCCCATATTTGATTAATCACTCCAAAATACTTTATTTAAAACCTTTTTAAAACTAAAACACTAAACGGTTTAAAATTCACATATTAATGATTTGTTTAACAAATTTGGTTTTCAAAACGCAGTGGGTGAGAACTGGAAAGTCAAACATTCATTATCTTTGTTGTATTTGTTTAACAAATTATGTTTAAGCAAACAGTACGGAATTGGGACGACTTTGTTTGTACGTATCTATGTAATTTTCTTTATCATATAATTAAGTGACTATTGGTATTGGTATAGGGCTCTGTTGCCGCATCACCCTGACTGCTAGACCAGAGGTCGTGGTTTCGATTCCCACCCAGGACAAATAATTGTGTGATGAGCACGATCAATTTGTTCTGTGTCTGGGTGTAATTTATCTATAATATGTATGTATTTAGAAATATATAACTATGTTTATCAGCAGTCTGGTTACCATAGTACAGGCTCTGCCTAGTTTGGGATCAGACGGCCGTGTGTGAGATGTGTGGAGTTATTATTATTATTTAGACTCATAGGGGGTCCATTATGCGTTCGAATAAGCTGACTAGTGAAGTGACTAGTACAGACATGTCGTATTAAATCTCTTTAATAACTGGTCTGCTGTCATTTATCATAAGCAACAAGTACCTAAGCAAAACATGCTTTATTATTTATACTCCAATTTTGGTTAACAAATACGCAGCCAACGCTTGCGTGTTTCCTTACCTAGTTAGCTGCTAGATAGTCAGTATGGCGTAGATATAAAATTTGTTAAACAACTCGAAGTGGGCTGGGCTTCCTTTAATACTACAAATATGACAATTACAGACTATTAACATTACGTTGTAATACAACAGGTTAATAAGGAATAAATCTTGAACCATCACGATATTTTATAAAATATTGCAGCAGACTGTTTAATATCACATTATTAGTTAGAATCTTCTCAAATATCTGAAGCTTATACTCAAGGTTGAAGTGGAGGCCATATTAATTTAAGCAACGCGATGAAATATCAGACGTAAACAATCCCTTTAGTAGGGTTTACTCAAATTTAAGTAAATTATATCAGGTACGTCTTTAAGCCTCCGTATACAGTACAGTACACTGAACCTTGCGTTAGTTTGTATTTATAATACACTAGCAACCCGCCGCGGCTTCGCACGGGTAGTAGAGACATTTTCAACAATCATCATCATATTTCAACCAATTTACACAAAACGTTGACAAATTATACACCTAAACCTTTCTCCTGAATAACTCTGTCTATTGGTGAAAACCGCATGAATATCCGTTCAGTAGTTTTTCAGTTTATCGCGCGAACAGACAGACAGACGTGGCGGAGGACTTCATTTTATTTATAATATGTAGTAATATAATACAAGTCAGTAGTCACAGAATCTTTGTATATTTTGTTTACAGAAAGCAATGAACAATACCTTGCTTACATTCTCACTGTGAAATATTAATAAGATGTATGGAAGTTTCTCACTCAATCATGCCGAAACTGTTGTACCAGATTTTTAATTAAGTAGAAAAACAACTGACACAAACTGGAACCAGGAATAAAATATGGACACTCGGAAATAAAAAAAAAGTGGCCATGCAGGCAACTTACATGTTAGGTAAGTTACGTTGTCATCATCTGCCTACCCTTGTCCCAATTTTATTTGGGGTCGGTGCAATATGTTTTATTCTTCCATTTTACTTTCGTCATTTCACTGCTTACTCCATTTTTAGCTATATCTTCTCTCACACAGTCCATCCATCTTTTCTTTGGTCGTCCTCTTCTCTTTCACCCGTCAACATTAAAACATAAATTTTTTTCACCACATTTTGCTCATCCCTCCGCATCACATGTCCATACCACGATAACCTATTGCTCCTCAGCTTTTCCCCACTGGTGCTACTTTCAGGCTCCCTCTAATATATTTATTTCTTACCTTGTCCATCCTAGTCAAACCACACATCCATCTCAACATTAGCATTTCAGCTACGTGCAGGCGTCTCTCATCCGTTCTCTTTGTGGACCAACTTTCAGAACCGTACAGAACGGCAGGTCTGATGATAGTTTGATACGCTTGTCCCTTCAACTTAGTAGGAAACTTGGGATCACAAATGATTCCTGTTACCTGCGGCCACTTCAGCCACCCTGTATTGATTTGATGCTGTACAGTGCGGTCTATTTCACCATCGCTTTGAAGAAGAGAACCGAGGTATTTGAAGTCGGAGCACACTGGGATCGCTGTTCCATCCAGCGAAATGGTTTCAGGACTGGAGAGACCGCCGAAATCGCAGAACATGTATTCAGTTTTAGTTCTGCTGATTTTAAGCCTACATTCTCCAGTTTGTGTTGCCACTTTTCCAGTCTGCTTTGGACCTCGCGCCCGTGTTCTCCGACGTACACAATGTCGTCTGCAAAACCATGCGCCAAGGTGCCTCCTGTATGTCCCATGTCAGAGCATCCATTACCAACAGGAAGAGATATGGACTTAGAGTCGACCCCTGGTGCAAGCCTACAGAGACACTGAATTGTTCGGTGTTTCCAGCTGTCGATCTCACATGCGTGCTAGACTCTCTGTACATAGCACGAATCAATTCAACATACTTAGCCGGCAGTCCTTCTTGTTTCAAAGCCCACCACAAAACCTCTCTTGGGTACCAAGAGAGGTTTTGTGGTGGGCTATTATACGCCTTCTCTAAGTCAATAAACGGCATATGCAAATTTTTGTGCACGGTGCAGGTACGTTGTATTATACATAATATTTTTTTTGTCTATAAACTTTTTTCAAAGAGTTAAAGAAAGTAATTCTTAATTTAATTATTAAATAATAAATTATATCCTTTAATTATTTAATTGGGTAGGTACTAATTTTTAAGTGCCTGACATTTCAATCAGGTTACACTAACCTCTCACAATTAGTTTGTGACTTATTGACGAAAATGGCGTAATTTTTTATAATTATTATTGCGTAATTTTTTAATAATATACTTTGGTTGAAATTTACTATTAGTAAAGTCTAAAGTGAATCAACTGTTTCCCTTCGGGTACCAGTAAGTCTCTATAAAGACGTGGTTCCATACATTTCCCTCCGCAAGTAACACGCCCGTCAATCACCTCTTATCTCTTAGCCTTTCTTCCCTATCAGTGCTTGATCCCGCGAGTTCACCCGTTTGATTGAAAGGGTGCTACAAAAAGCGCTTGATGTAAATTAATTGAGGTGCTTTGTTTATACTATGGATTTATAAATAAGGCTAAGACTAAAGTGACCTAACAGA
The DNA here is from genome assembly GCA_949752705.1 of Callimorpha dominula. NCBI lineage: Eukaryota > Metazoa > Arthropoda > Insecta > Lepidoptera > Erebidae > Callimorpha > Callimorpha dominula. The sequence continues at coordinate 16,492,868 of OX457012.1, read as the reverse complement.
ATATAATATGTTCTCGAAGCCAAGTAAATATGTAGTTCCCTGACTTAGTTTTTTTTTCATACTTACATATTATGTTGTCTGATTTTTGAATTGATATCTAAAATATATAAAAATGCAATCATATGTATAGAAATGATTGGTGCTTTCAACACTTAACATGTTTCTTATATATATATACTTAACAATAATAAATAAAATAATAAAAAACTCTTTGTTCTACCAGAAACACATTCATTACAACAAAATAAAAATTTTGGTTAATAAGAATTTGCAATGCATTATTTTGAAATTATTTTGTATATGAATGAATGGCAGTTAGTATGTCTGTTACTTTTGTTTTCTTTCTAATGGTGTCAGTTTTAGTTTTATCTGATACGTGTTTATGCGTAACGTATTTGTCTCTATTTTACGCTAATGAACAGCTACTTTATTTTCGTCCTTCTTACCTAATGACCATTTAATAATATGTTAGGCATGCTAAGAACATTATGTCGCAATGTTGCTTTTACTTTTTATGTTTATATCACCATTTATCATAATTTATTTTAATTTATTTTCTGCCAAGCAGTTTTCATGTCGTTTATAATCTGACCTATTTCTATGTTTAGGTTCAACCAATCAGATGGTCTTAAAATAATATAAAAGGGCCTTTTCGTGCAGCTCGGCATAAATCCATAGATTGGAGCTGATAGATACAAATGAGTGTACATCTGAAATAAAACTCATTAGGAAGCAAACTCGACATTGATATACTGTTCGAAATAAATTATCTATAAACAGAGATAATAATTATTTATTTAAGACATACGGTGTTACTCACGTGTGTATTTCGGGGATGCCCAACTGCCCTACTACTACTACTGCTTTCTTCATTTTTTCTATCATGTAGCTGGTCCAGGATAGAGGGAACAAGGATCTTTCTGTGCTCCTCAGGTAACCTTACTCATGAGTAGAAAGAAGACTATTACGTTAATAGCGCTGTCTTACTGCGGTATTTTGTAGTATCTATGTATCTATTATATGAAGAGCACCGATTTGTACACAAACCTCCTATATCCTACCTCTCTTAAAACTGGAGAAGTAGCCACACTCTGCAGAAGAATTACTAGCGCCATTTTTCTGACGTTCTTTAGTTGCTAATGTACAAGTCACGCCACTGGTTCTGCGGTCTTTATGGTTACCATTAGAAGAACAATAAGATTATTTACTACATAAACCCCTTACGTCTCTAGTACACCTATGTGGTTTCACTCTGAAGTGAAAAGCAACAAAATCGTGGACCAAGCCCGGATGTGTAATCATAATAAATTTTATACATTAGAACGAGCAGTTTCACCTCTGTTTCGCTTAGCGTACAACAGACTAGTCGTGGCAAAACTACTGCGGTGTCGCTGCTATGGTTTCACGGTGAAGGTGTGGTACAGGCCTTGCGGGGTTTATTTATGGCACCAATTGTAAACAACTATACTGTCCGGTATTGATAAGCTTAGAAACCAGTGACATAACTTGTGCATTACCAAATTAGAACGTTAGAAAAATAGTAGTAACTCTTCTGCAAAGTGTAGTCTAGTCTAGAGTAGTCTAATTTCAGCAGTTTAGTGTACAATAGTGTCCAAAGTTGTAGACCAGTAAAAAAATTCAGTACTATTTTTCCGAAACACCACCCTGTACTCAGTTTGCTAACTGATATATTCACTAATGTATACGGCTTAACCTCAAAAATAACGTTTCATTAAAAACTGGTTTCATTATCTATCCCTTACTCAACAGCCTGTAGCCTATGTATGTCATGAGCGACCTACACCCGCAGGTGGGATATAATGGCTTGCGAACACTGCGGCGGAAAAAACGACCATTGTCGGCGGTAATGACGTATTTCCGGTAGGCCGGAAGTGTGATCAGGGGTGGATTGAGGTTATGCTACTGTTTAGACTAGTTTGACGGTTTTTAAAAACGTAATCTGTGACGCATCGATGGCTCGCGAAGCGGTGCGGCTTTTGATTAAGGGATGACTTTCTTAGTTGACTAGTTTAGTCAAGAAACCAGATCAAACCCATAGTATGTAGATAAAAGTCGTCAGCTTGGAAAGAATTGATGAATTGAAAAGATTTTGATTTGATTTATTTGAGTTACGCGTTTTGATAATTTGGCCAACAATATAGCAAATAAATTACCTTCGTAACAGAATAGTTAACCAGTAATAGAAAATTCTTTTATGTCCCGTTATGTCAAAGACAAGATGAAAGACTGGAAATTTTATTTAATTACGGAGATATTGTTTAACGCGACCCTTTAAAATCAGTTATGTCGTTAATAAGGATTAAAGTATAAAATTAAATTAATATTCAAATTATACGGTTTGAAATTCGGTTAAAACTTTCTTGGACCAAAACTAACACTAAATTAAAAACTTTGTAATATTTCATGAGTTAACTTCTAATTGCTTTTATATCCAGTATTTGAGTTAAATTATGGAGATCACGAAAATTAGTAGATATAATTTGTGAATACAAGATCCAACATGTATAACGAAGCAGAAACAGCTCGCAATATCAAAACTGCTTTTAGACAGAATGTAGCTAACAGTTGCAGGGGATACTTTGAATTAAATAACGAACATAAATGAATATATAGTTTAATTTAAAATGATATCGAAAGAAGGAATATTTATAAACTTGACAGAGTCCGATGTAAAGAATTTTATTGCAAATACATACCATAATGATCTTCGCTTTAGATGTCAGGCAAATGGCAATGAGTACATAACTACTTAAACTTAAAGGTAATTTATAGACCACCAGTTTATCGATTTAAAACAGATATTTTACACTTTACTACCACTAACTTTCTTCATAAATCACTAGCTGCCCCGACAGACTTCGTTCTGTCAAAAGTTATTGATTGACGACAAATGTTTGACAGCTGGGGACATGTGTTTTAATTATTAATTACTCTGTGTTTTGTATAGGAAAATAAAAGTGTTGTTTTTTCTATTTTCCTCGCTATTTTTACGCTTTTTCTCTCCATAAGAACCTTCCTTGTGCCTTAACGAAAATATGAGAACAAAAATAGCCTAGTTGGTCGAGACGTTCGCGCAAGCAGTTTTGCGCTTAGCAACACATTTGGCAATTAATTTTTATTTATATAGATTAGTAATGTATGTTTGATGTAAGACGATGACTTGTCAAGCGGATTTTTGCATTTTAAGATACATTTTTAATAGATAACTCATTACATATGTTGGATATCAATTACGAAGAGTGACTGGCTTTTTTCTATATTATTCTGAAAACCAACACACCGAAAATAGCAAATTATGTGACTTACTAAATAATAATAACTAAAGTAAAGTAAACCTTATAGAATTGTTGTTGATAATGTTAGCAATATATACATATCTCTTTTAGGACATTGTTCTTTAATGTCAAAAAGGGATGTAATTATAGCCTGTTAAGAATGTTATTATACTACTGTATTTATTATACTGTGGCATAACGGCAGCGTCAAGAATTGGTAAATGACCATTCAGAGACGTAACTTTACGACCGTTCCGTGCCACCAGCAAGATAACCCACAATTGAATTGCTTGGAATTCAAGTGTGGGAGATCAAGATTTTCTGGTTTATTTTTGAGAAAATATTGGAGTTGAATTGGTTAAAATATTTCGTAACACTTATTATCTCTCGGTACCACTACCTACCACCGGTAGGCTTTCTAGACGGAGGAGTTGCCTTCCTCAAGTTACTATAATATTTCAGGATTTACTGGACTTGAGTTTATATTAATCTATCGTTAACATAACTTAGAAGACATTGATGAAGCAGATGGTTTAATTTCCAAATAAACATAATGTGGTCAAAACTGTTGGCAAGGTATAATGGGGAAAAGGGAAGGAGGATGTACATAATGCGACAGGTAACTCTAAAAAGCGAGACGTGATATATTTCTATTCTTCAGTTAACTAGTTCTGCAAGTGAGCAAGCTCTGATTCAACATTACAAACGTAATGACCACTAAAAATGTGTCCCTCACCAAATAAAACGAATTGAGATTCAAACAAGCGTCTCTGAATAATATAAATAGGAATATAAATAAAGTCTCTAAAACTCACTCAACCCGTTTATTTGTTTTTCTGCAAAATTAAAGTTGAGTGACGTATATCAATGGCCCGGGAGCCCTGTAACGATCTTATTTATGTTGTACGGAGGCAATGGGGACAATTTGTCACTTATTACAGCTCATTATTCTTCCTCGCTCCGTTATAACTTAACTTAAAAAAGAAAACAGCATTTTTTCCAGAATTTTCCTTGAGCGGGACTTTAGGGATCTAGAAAAATAATCGGAGTTGTGAAATAACTTGATTAGGCCATTGAGACGTTCTCATCAAGATGATATAGGAAACCATAAAGTGTTCCTACATATTAGATTTGAATGTGTAGGCCTGTCGTGTGGTAGCGTGTATCGAGAGCTTGTCTGTACGTGACTAATTAGCGTGCTGCATTGAAACTTGGTCATAGTTGAGGAACAACTAAAACTTTTTATAAAAATCCTCACTTACTTTATCTAATAGATCTAGTAGTGTAATAATATTCAAATGAATATACCATTATACGTAGAAAAGTCTCATAACATTTCAGATCAGAGCTTATTGTAAATAATCGGAAAAAATCCTAAGATTTTCATAGAATAATGCCGAGTCGACATACAGTTGCTCGTGGCTATGTGGTAACAGAGTAGGTTAGCACATTACACGGTTAAATAATGTTAGCCAGGTAAGTCTTAGAATGAGTGACCATTTAACACATCGAGACCCCTCCGTGCTTTGGAGAGCACGTTAAGCCGTAGGTCCCGTCCCGGTTGGAAAAAGTCCAACAACCTCGTCTAACTACAAAACTTCGATATAGCCTAGTAGGTACTTGGGTTGTGGAGGTCTGATGGCAGTCGAACGAAGTTCGGCCGTATCGTATTTAGACTGAAAGCCGACCCCAACTTAGTTGGGAAAACGCGTGGAGGATGATGAATGCTGAGTCGACATACGTAGCACCATCTACCAGAGATAAGCTAAGCTAAGTAACTACCGATCCTGAACCGCGCAATAAAAGTTCTGACGGGGATTAGTATACATATAATTTTCATTAATTGTTTTTTTTAAAGTAGCCTGGTCGCAGGATACTTCTTTTATGTTGTTCTTCATAACAAAAAATCTTTCCATCACGCTGACCTTAAATGAAACAGTAATTTCATTTGGTTCAGCATATCATAAAATACACAGATAACTTTATATGTAAGGGTTTAAAGGGAGTTTGAAATGGCCATTTAATAACAACATCTGTATCTATCCGAAAATACTTTTCAGCTATTAAATGCTGATTATATTCCAGTCATGACCTTTTTAAATCTCTATTTTCTTTTGTACATTAAATAAAGTAAATAAAATATCAAATGAGACATAAATCGTTGACTTGGAATGGCAAACTCCTTAACTTAAATAAAATCTTACAGCAACAAAATTACGTGAATGTACATTAATGCCGCGTTCCAATAAACAAGAAACGATTCGTTTTGCTTACGGACGGTAAAATTTCGTTGAATTTTCAACGAGTATTTTACCGTCCGTAAGCAAAACGAATCGTTTCTTTTTAATTGGAACGCAGCATAAGACTATCTGTATTATTGTACAGGTAGAAAATTTGTTGATTTCATCACGTACTTTATTGCGTGTGTTCATTTTTATGGATACTCCGTGTGTGACAATTTAATTAAACAGGAAAACCTCCCACTAACATATAAAGGTTTTCCTAAACTAGCTGTGCCTGCGACTTCGTCCGCGTGGAATTAAGTGTTAGATTGCACTACTTAGAAACCTAAACATTGTAAGCGAACAGTGGAGACAGTTGTTTTAGTTCTCTTATATTCGCAAATGTTAAACCGCCAACCTATATATGCATTACATAATTCTAACTACGACAATTACATATCTTAAAATAATTATGACTTTTTTCAACACCCGATTTTAATAAAACTGTATAAAACTCTGTCTACCTGTGTAAAATACATGAAAATCTGTTCAATAGTTTCGGAGATGTGCGCTAACAAACAAATAAAAAAAACAGACAGACCGAGAAGAACTCTGAAATCGCTGATTTGTGTTCTATTCACGCTCTTACTTTCCCTTACTTTTCTTTCGATGTACAGGTACACCGGGTTCTGAAGATTTAGTAATTGATGAAAAAACGGTGTAGGTTCTCAAGTCAATAAATAAATAATAATATATCGCACTGCTATTACGAGACTGTATCAACTCAAAATAGGGTAAATTTGGGATAATTCATTTTTCATACGTAAATATCAATTACCCACTCGTCAATAAATATAAAATTATAATAATAAATTTTAATAAGCCAAATTTTTCAACAAAACAACTAAAAATAATTCATATTTTTTTTTTATTTGTTCAGATATTAGAGTATTAACTCAAAAATTGGAAATAACTTGATAACCTACAATCATTTAAATAATTCATTAATACAGAAATCCCTTAATTTTATCAATAATCTATATACAGTGTTCACTTTTTATAATCTTTAACAGGAAGCGAGTAATCAGTTTTCCGTCGTTTCTGAAAAAAGCTTCATTTTGAGTTGATACACTCTTGTAATAGCAGTGCGAATTATATGAAGAGGATCCAACAGGAATAATATTTTCGGGATCGCATTCCTTCTCGTACATATCTACCAAATAGAAAATAATACCACGAACAGATAGTTTGGAACTCGTTTAATCAAGTCACATGTCTCTACGTACAATGATTACAATACAACGCGATGGAAATATTTGAATGGAAGTATCGCTTAAGTTTTTATGTATTTATTTTTACACTGTCTGCCAATTTCTAACACGGTTATGTGTATATATAAACAAAATTATTATAACCGGTTTCTGATAAACTACAACTTTGATTTTTACAACAACACGTACATAAATTATTTCATAACAGGGGGTTTATTTACAAAATAAAAAATAGTGATTAAGAAAAAAACTTTTGGTAAAAATGCGTAGGTGCTAGATGTCAATTATTTTAAATATTTTATTGATAGATATTGGTAAAAGTAAAGTCATTACATAATAATTTAAAAAGCACCTCGCGGTTTTTATGCGATAAAATGTTTTTTTTCTTAATCACTTTATTTTTTTTTTAACTTTTTGAAAATTATTTTCTACTTTTTGTTTAGCTAGTTAACAAAGCGTGTTTTTTAAACTATTATTTATTTTTGCTTTTTTAGTCTTTAATATTGTATTGTCATCGGTCCTTGATAAGCGAAATTTCAATTCAATCCGAAGTTTTAAAGTGGGTGAAAAACGAGTTAAATTACAAGATACGTAGATAGATATATACCGAGCTAATAAAAGCGTGTTTTTTATGGTATAGGGAGCAAATGAGCAGACGGGTCACCTGATGGTAAATGACTACCGCCGCCCATAAGTACCTGCAACTAAAGATTCATAAGTGCGATGCCAGTCTTTAAGGTGGGAGTAGGGGAAGGGGGAAAGAGGGGTAGATGAGGGGAGAGGGGGAGGGAAGGGTTAGGGCCTCCGGTAACCTCACTCACTCGGCGAAAATCAATGCAAGCACTGCTTCACCGCTGGTTTTTTGTGAGGCCGTGGTATCACTCCGGTCGAGCCGATCCACGCGTGCCGAAGCATGGCTCTCCCACCGTAGTGTTAAAAAGAGCTATTTATAAACTATGTAGTCGCGAATCCTTTACTTTCTTACTATATTTATTTATATATTTATGAAAACATCACGTATGTCGGTAAAAATTGGCATCTATTTACAAAAACGGTGTAAAAGGCATAACTATATTACTCGAGAATTAATTAAACTAGTTCAAAAACGAGCTTGTATCATTCTTCATTTTGGTCTTTAGATTCTGCTTCTCCCAATTGTTTATTGCGTACCTATTAGTTATTATTGATATTTCCCAATGAATTATTGTCAATGTTAATTTCATTAACACCGTGAGATCGTTCTTATTTAAGTCCTATTACATTTCTCTTTCGGTTTTAGCTAAACTCTTGAACACATCATTTGCAACTAATCTCATATTTCATCAACCACAATCATTTCAATTTAATTTCGTATGAATTCCATTTCACTTCGTTGCTATAATCCACTTGGTAAACAAGTAGACTTGAATCGTGACCACTAAGTTATATAAATGCCATCCATTCATTTAAACCATTTTCACATCATAGTATCTTAAGTTTCATGCTAGCGTATCTTGTGTAATAGACAGTACGTAATTAGTACCTAGCAGCTGATTGTAAAGTTTTAGTCACAAACTTTTTATATTTTTCTACTTTCTAGTTATCGGTATATCGAAAATATTCGAGCCCTGCCTTCAACCATACGCAGTTCTATTATTCTTAAAAATTTGTCTTATCTTTTATCTAGTGCAGTTTCTACCCAGTAAAATAGCAAAACACTTATACAACTTAGTAGTTTAGAAAATTATATATAGACCTACATAGTCCACTGCTTCGTTAGCTTATTAGACCATTAGTTGAAATCCAAAATGTCTGTAAAGAACTTATCTACGGTCGAGACTCAATTTTACACGTCGTTCAAAGTTCAACACACACAGAGTTCAAAGGATAAGGTTGACTCCTTAGATGTTTCTGTCGTGATTGCAAAAAACAATAACCATACCACCGTTCACCTTATGATTAAATTGTTTTTAGGTTACAGGGACACCTTGATTTTCCCTGAGATTCGCATTTGTCAAAACCCGATGTCCGTCTGTTATGTTATTGATCTTTAAGTGTAGGAGTCTGGACAGCAGCACTTGACTCGCACTGAAACCGGTGCAGCTCTTTAAGCGTCCTCAAAGTATTATATTATTTCATCACTCTAGGCTCCGAAAATATCATTAAATTTAAAACTCTATAGTGAATATGGTATTATAAGTGAATATGGTAATACTATATTTTACTCTCACGATTGTATAACAATGAACGCTATTGTGCAGTAATACCTACATTCTACACAGAAATACATTAGTTATATACATATCTAAACATATTTGAAGACCTATACCGCTATTTTAATTAAGCAACAGAATCTAATCTAATTTGGTTCCTTCGCAACAACACGCCATATTGTTTGAGAAAACAAAGAAAATGAGGGTATTTGTTCTACATACGAAATAAACGAAAAATCTCATCTTTTAGATAATTTTCGAATGGAAAAGAAAGTAATTTGGCTAGTACACTATCTTTAAGTGCCTGCGGGCGGTATATTGTATCTGTTTGTGTGTTACTTCGGTAATCTTTAATTAAATAAAAAAAAATACCCTACATAAAAAGCTTTGAAGTACCTAATATTAAATATGTTGTTACCTGAAAATTTTCTATTCGCAAGCAAACAGAGCAAGCCTGTTAATAAGTAATGACAAATGAAAAGACTAACACATGTAAATGTGCCTTCCAAAGAGTTCTGACCTCCTTTTCGTGGGAGAGCCATGCTTCGGCACGTATGGGTCGGCTCGACCGGAATAATACCACGGCCTCACAGAAAACCGGCATTGAAGCAATGTTGCATTGCTTTTTTGCTTTTCGCCTAGTGAGTGAGGTTACCGGAGGCCCTAACCCTTCCCTCTCCTGCCCTTCCCCCTCTCCCTCCCTCTCCCCCTCTTCCCCCTTCACCTACTCCCACCTAAAAGCTTAAAGGCCGGCAACGCACTAGTGATTCTTGACTTGCAGGTGCCCATGGGCGGCGGTAGACACTTACCATCAGGTGACCCATCTGCCCCCTGTAACATAAAAAAAAACAAAGCAGCACTGAAACTAATAACTAAATAAAAATTTCGCAGCTTGTATGCATAGCTGATGGTAATATTTATACAGTATGATACCTTTTCGTTTACTCGACGTTTCGATCAAAATGCACCGATCGTGAGCTCGGGGGCTTCATATATATTCGTATATATTCCACCTCAGTCGTAAATACCACCGGGATGAAGTTCCAATTTACACAGCTGCCATGCAAGTGGCGTGGTTTTGTGAGTTTGTGTATGTGGAGAGTAATCTGAGAAACCAATCCATCTATTTGACAAATTCACTATTTCAAATAAACCAGATGGACATATTTTTGAGATAATTTGTTCAATTTGAAAAACGTCGGAGCGGCCCGCTCCTATAAAGTGTCCTGTAAAACCGATATACCGTTCTATACATGTTCAACTGGCAAGCTCAATCCCAACCGATTGGATTTTGAAATGAAATTTAAAGTCATCCTTTCGAATCGTTTTGTAACGTCGGTGGAATTATTTATCTGTATATACATACATAATAATACATATATAAAAGGAAATCGGGGCGGACGGACTGATCAATTAACCCATTCAACGCATAGCTCAAACCGCTCCACGGATTGGGTTGAAATTTGGCACACAGAGGGATAGGTAGACGTAGGTAAGCATCCGCTAAGAACAGATATTTGAAAAGTAAACCTTTAAGGGGGATAAACAGGGGTTCAAAATTTTGTATTGAGAAAGTATAGATTTATGTATGAGAGATGTATCAATTCGACAATTCGTAGGATTACTCCTATCAATAAATAAATAGACATATATTTCGAGGTTTTAGAAAAATATTCCTTCCGAGGGTCAAAAGGGGTAAACAGGCTAAAAATCAACATTGGTGTCGTTTTAAAAGTTTTTGAGACATTGGTCATTAATTTAAAAATGTATTAAGCTTGAACAACACAAAAAGTAAATATGTTCTAATTCATCATTAAACTCGCAAACCGCCCCGGCTTCGTACGGACATCTTCAACAATCATCAACATATGTTAATCAATTTACACAAAATCTTAACAAATTATACACAGAAACCGCAAGAAAATCCGTTCTGTAGTTTTTCAATTTATCGCGAACAGACCGACAGAGACGCGGCGGGGGACTTTGTTTTATAATATGTAGTGATGCGAATGTGAATTTTTTGTCTGTGTGTTCTCGCCTTGACTACTCAAACTATCATCGTTACATTTTGCACACACTGTCAGAGGTACAAAAAGGACATAGGACATAGACTTTTATTATACTTCACCTGCGTTTATGGTCACTACTCCGCTCCTATTGGTCGTAGCGTGATGTTATATAGCCTTTAGCTTTCCTCGATAAATGGGCCATCCAACACTATAATATTTTTTAATTTGAAACAAACAAACTCTTTAGTTTTGTAATATAAGTATAGATAACACAAAGTATGAACAGAACAGATTGTAATTTAAATCCAACTATATATATACGAGTATAATATATATATTTACTGATCAAGCAATTTCTATTTTCATTTATTTTGTTTCGTAAGTATATCATGTTCAACGCAACAGTAGTCGAAATATAACTACGTTGTCAGAATTTTAGTAATATGCTTATATTAACTTTTAAACTATCGCGTCGCATGATACACATCATAATTTGTTAACCTTAACGAGATCAATAGGCATATAACTTGTTGCTTAAACATAATTTGTTTTTATTTCTATTTATTACATACTTAGTAAGTCTTTAACTTAATTGTGTTTTTCCAAGTAAGTAGTATTTTTTAAATCGTCAACTAAAAGAAAAAATATGTATACAAAATCAACTCAACTTTTAGGTGATGCAACCAGAAGTCGACAAATTGCGGGGGTGAGTAAACGAGCTGCTTACATTTGCGAAATTGGCAGTCAGCCATTTTACATTGCATTTGACAGGCCGTTGTCAACCGTTTGCGCTTACTGCTCGTCACTTTTAAGATAACTAGTCTCCTAACTCAGTATATTATAAGTGTCGAAAATGATAATGCGCTCCTGGAATCAAACTACATTTTAAATTACAATACATTCTTAGTTTCTTTACCACCTAGTTCGTCCCTGTAGACTGCGTAATGTATATATTTACATTATTAATTTACATTTACCGTTCATCATTGTGACGAAATGTTTGCGTGTTCATATTTCAGCGACACGGGGTGGGCATCACGGTAACTGTCCGAGTTATGTTACAGTAAGTATCGTAAAATGTATATTTTTTGGTTGTATTTATGGAAATATTTTAGCTGGACGCTTGTTTTCCGTGATAAAACATGCTATGTAGTAATGTAAATTTACATATTTCCTGGAAAAAGCTTGATATAATGCGTTCTGTTTAATACGGTTATTTTAATAAACAACATTGTGCTAAGAGGTGATGCAGCTGCTAGAACAGGTTCTATTGCTAACTTACAAAAAAAGTATAATGTGTTTAGTGAAGAGCAGTATTAGACAGTTTCCCTATTGAGAGTTGAACTAGAAAAATAGTATTTTTTTATAGTGTTAAGGACAATATCAAATAACTTCACGGATGGCGCAGTGGTTTAAGTGGTCACCTCGCCACTACGCCGCGCCGAGTGTTGTGGGTTCAAATCCCGCACACGAGACAAAAATTTGTGTGATCCACAAATAATTATAATTGTTCCGAGTGTTCTTTGTGTCCGTTGTTTAATTGTTTGTGAAGCCCCCGGCGACATATGAATATTCCTAATGAGGGACTTGCCTTTAAAAAAAAAATAGAAAAAAACTGACATTCGATGGATATCGATACTATCGATAGTATTTATAGAAATCGATATTTTCAATAAACTATTGCTAGTAGGACTAATTTTCAACGCCACGATGGTATCACGATATTATCGATAGACTACACATAACACTAGAATGTAATACATTTCATGTAATTTTCTATCTTTACTTGAGTGCGGTCCGAAAGCTCCCCTCCTATACCTAGAGTTTCTCAGTTTGGATTCCTTTATCTCTAAGTTGAGTCTGGTTATAACAACTGTTTGCAACTTTTATCTAGCTCATTCCATTAAGTCTTGACAAAATTGGCTAATCAATTGATGCCAATCTTTTAATTAAAACCAAATTTCGTCATGAAGCTGCACTCAGTAGTAGTATTGGGCATGCTTCAATGACTTTTTGTGCAATTATATTGTAATTTGACAATAACATTAATAATAACTTGAGACACCTCACGCACGACCGTCTGATCCCAAACTAGGCAGAGCCTGTACTATGATAACCCGACTGCTGATAAACATACTTATAACAGTCAGGATCACTAACCACTAGACCAACAGGCCTAGATTAATTAAACATGCCATTAGAGAAGTATTTAATAAATCGATGATAATATACCTTTTTTTTTTTTTTTTTGTGCGTGTGGAAACCCCCTCGGGCCGTCACCCCACCGGGGTTTTCGGTGGGGCGGTGTGTCGGAATCGAACCGACTAAAACCACACGGTGTGCCGTACTGCGCCGTAAGTAGGAGGGATCCGGGAACAGCTTTTATTAAGACTTCCGGACCCCCCCTAGCGCCTGCCCGCAAAAGCGCGGGCACCAACTTCGGGTAAAAACCTCTCAATTAGGCGACGTCCAGGCACACGCGGACACCGCCTCCTCGCGGGGGGCCACTATAGCGGATGGAGGGGAAAAACCCGTCCCGTCCACCCGCGGCCACACTCAGGGCGGCATGAGGCGCTGGTAAGCGCGCCTCCGCCGCCCGGTTCGCCGGCGGCGAATTAAGTCCGAGTGGAGGTCGTCCTCCCGGACCCTTTCCGCCGCCTCCTTCTGCGAGATGACTTCCTCACAGAAGGTAGCGACCGCGGTAAAATTCCTGTCGCTACCGGCCATGGAGCGTATGACAGCCGGTAGCGACAGATCCACTCCGATGACTGCAGTGAGGGCCCGACGCTGCGCTGCCCAACTGGGGCAAACCGCCAGCGTGTGCTGAGCCGAGTTCTCACTGCAGTCGCAGTGGTGACAGGCGGGACTCAATTCCCTCCTAGCGACCGAGTGCAGGTACTTCCCGAAGCAGCCGTGCCCGGAAAGAACCTGCGTCAGTCGGAAGGAAAGGGTCCCGTGCTGCCGCCCTGCCCACTCGACGATGACTGGCTGGAGCGCCTCCACGGCGGCAAAGCCAGCACGTGGAGCCTCCAGCCGGGACGACCAACGAGCCATCGTGGCTCGGCGAGCGGCCTCACGCCACTCGCGTACCTCTTCGGGCGTAGGCCGACTGCCGCTTCCCGCCCGGAACTCAGTCGTCCGCCGATAAACTTCGGCGAGCACTTCCGCCTCCAAATCCCACGGGGGAGTTCCGGCCAACGCGCACGCCGCCTCCGTCGACACGGTGCGGTAGCCGCGTATGGCTCTAACCACCATAACCCTCTGAGGGCGCCAGAGGCGAGCCCTATTCTGGGCGGTCAGAGCCTCCGCCCACACCAGTGCACCGTAAAGTGCCATTGACCGGACAACCCCCGTGTACAGCCGTCTCGTAGCGACGCTGGGTCCACCCAAATTGGGCAAGAGTCGCCCAAGGGCGGACGCAGCGCCGACCAGCTTTGGAGCAAGCTGCAGGAAGTGCTCGTCGAAGCGCCACCTTCCGTCAAGGATCAGGCCCAGATACTTGATGTGGGCCTGAACCGGTACGAGGACCGAGTTGACCTCAATAGAGGCGCCAGGGGGTGGACCACGACGGGGCCCATGAAATAATAGGGCCTCCGTCTTATCCAGGGCCACCCGCAAACCCAGCGCCTCTCTGCGCCCGACTACCAGAGAGACTCCCCTGGTGGCCAGGCGCGCCGCCTCCTGAAAGTTCGCCCCCCGGGCTGTGACCAACGTGTCATCGGCGTAACAAATTACGCCAAGCCCGGGGGGGAAGTCGCCTCGGAGGGCCCAGTCGTACCCCATGTTCCACAGGAGTGGTCCAAGGACAGACCCCTGCGGAACACCGCACGACATGGGCCGACGACTCAAAACTCCATCTCGGTCCTCGTACATGACGGTACGCTCCTCTAAATAGTCTGCCACTAGCCGCCTCAGGTGCCCTGGCACTCCGTGATAGTGGAGTGCTTCCCTGATGCAGCTGAATGGCAGACTATTGAATGCGTTGGCGATGTCCAACGACACCGCCAACAACACGCCGCCACAGCTCACTACCTCTTCGGTCACGGCCCTCAGGCGCAACACAGCGCCGACCGTCGAACGCCCCGCTCGAAAACCGAATTGGGCGTCCGACAAATCGGGGCCGACCCCGCCAAGGTGCCGGACGATGCGGGCAGAGAGGACCCTCTCAAACAATTTAACCGCCTCGTCCAGCAACACGATGGGCCTGTAGGCCGCGACCGAGTCGGTAGGCCGTTCCGGCTTCCTTAAAAGGACCAGCTTCCCGCTCTTCCAGCAGTCAGGGAAGCGCCCGGACGCCAAGCTAGCGTCGAACACCTCCCTGAGGCGGTCGGACATGTGATCGAGGGCAAGGGCCAACACTCGGGCAGGGATCCCGTCTGGCCCGGGGGCGGTGTTCTTGGAACGGATCCGTAGAACAACCGCCCCTACCTCCGCCTCCGTGACGGGCGGAACACCATCCTCCTCGTTCTCCCCGTCGTTTCCGGCCAAGGGGGCCATCGACGGGGGTACGTGCTCCACCCGTTGCGGGAAAAGGCCCTCAACCACTCCCTGCAGGAAGCTGGATGATAATATACCTACACTAGGGTAGAAAGATTCTCTAGTTTCTGTCCAGAATTGTCTCAAATGGTATTTGAATCCACCTCCAACAACTGTCTATCAAACATTGGGCGCAGTTGAACAGATGGCCATCTTAATCGCTGCACCAAAACAGAGCAAGTCACTACATCAAATATAATTGTAAACAAAAGCATAATTTAAATCATAATATTATAATAAAATTATGTTTGTAACTTTTCATGATAAAAGTTACATAAACTGAGTTTCGCTCCGTAGCGTTTTGGGCACAATAATATGGCCGCGGCTTTAACTCATTTCAGTAAAACGTTTTATTTCTGCATCGTTACAACGAATTACAATTTTTGTTTTTATGACTTTTAGAACTTTAATTTGGACGTAAGCTGAATTTTAAACAAGTTAACAATCATGTATCACGTATAACAAAACATTGTTTACATACACTAATGGGTATCCAGGCTAAATCATTTAATGAACCTCGTGAAATTAAGACTGAAAGAAAGATTATTTATTTGTTTCAAGTTTGTTATTATTTTTAATAAGATCTCTAGATCAACGTAGACAATTCGATAACGCAAAAGTTTCTTGGAAAATATTCGGCAACATGTTTGATTGTCCGAAATCGGTGACTATATTTAAGCTTTAGGTTCCTTCTAAACTTGCTGGGACAGAGAGTGAGGAGGGAAGCGGGGGGAGAGGGAAGGGTTAGAGCCTCCGGTAACCTCACTCACTTGGCGAAAAATGAAACAATCATTGCTTCACTGCTGGTTTTCTGTGAGGCCGTGGTATCACTCCGGTCGTACACGTCATACGTGCTGAAGCATGACTCTCCCACGAATAATTGACCTACATAATTGACTCTTTTACCACACAGCTATCGAACTTATTTATACTTTGTAAATTTTAAAATTGCTTATCATTAACTGTTTCTTTTATTTACTCAATATACAGAAGTGGTATTTGCCATTGAGAAATTACTACACTACATTCTTATTGTTAGATGCATTATATTGTAAGTGTTTCTACAGAATATAAGTATATTGTGTAATTGTTGGTGATCCTTAAATAGATAAATAAATTAATACTGAAATTGTAATTTTATCCATAGCAAAGTATCACGTAACAAGTTGTTATTTCATACAGGCTAATACAGAAATGTTGTTTTGACATAATAATAAAGCGAACCTGATTTGACCTTACTGTAGGTACTAGAGGGAACAATTGCTTGTCGGATCCTCAGGCACAGGACTAGGCACAATGTGGGCACGAAGTGGGTACGGGCGATAAGAAAACTTCCTTTTGATACTCAATCACTGATGCATTGTAAATACGCAAAGAAACACTGTACAGTTCCTGGGCTAGTGTTGACTCGTTGGCGACCAAACTCAAAGTGAGCTCGTCCGTCCGCAGGCCAACACTCTCGGCCTAGATTCTGCGTAACGCCGATAGATAGCGCTTGTGTTCCTTTCCCGTGAATTTATTATAGAGGGCGCTCTAAGCATCCATACTAATGACCGAAGATGCGACATGCTAATATTAAAACAAGCGTACAAAATATAGTCATGTGCGCTTGACGCATTAGTACACATTATTGAATTATACAGCAGATTGCTAATTTAACTAGACGTCCTGCCGATGGTGGCGTATGTGTCGGGTCGTTCGGCTCCCTTTGATATGGTTGAAGTGGACGATGGCTGGCGCGTGCGTCATGCTCGTGAACGAGTGCCGTTGGTTGGGGCTGGTCATTCCGAACTACTATTACTTATATGGACTTGACTATTATAGACTGACAATATACTGCCGCAGTATCTTAGGGAAATATATGACGTCATAAACGTCATTATATGTGTTTTCAGTTCTGACGTGCAGTATTACGACGGACAGTTTTTTTTTCTATAACACTGTGACCTTAATTTTCGGAAGTAATAGACGATTTTCTATAAACACTTAAAAATTAAGTATTCTAATTAATATAGTATGTGTGTGGAAATGTCCGAATGTGACTTTGTTTGTTAGTTTGTTACTTTCACGTCTTAACTACTCAACCAATGATCACGAAATTTGGCACACGTTACCAAAGATACAGAAAAGAACATACGATGCAAGGTATAAAAAAATAACTCTACACTGACACGGGCAAAAGCCAGTTATTTGGATACCAGTGTCTCCCAGTCCTTATTGTATCTGTAGTACATGATCACTCTGAGGTTGTGTAATTCAAGCTTTATTTACAATTTAAAACTGAGGCATTTATTACCAGCAGTTATAAATAAAATTAATATGCTGTAAACCCATTGCTGTTTGTTTTGTTGAATATATTATTTCGCTTGGACAACACGCTCGCAAAGTTTTATTCTTATTTAAGGAAACGGTTGTACAAAACAAACAGTTTGCGCAGTAACTGTCTTCCCAATAAATTGTTGTTTGACACTATTTCTCTAATATTTGACCACGTCTTAGAATAATAACTTTTGTGAGATAGTTTATAGTCTTTTTAATTGTTATGATGCATTTACGATGTCGGCTGTGATAATAAAGATGCTATATTCAGAGGCGATGCGTTATTCACTAAAAGGCTGATTAGTTATGAACGACTGCAACGCCTGAGAATGATGTCATATGTTGCTCTACTTAACAGTAACGGATAGGCCTGAAAATAAGAAATTTTTCCCTGTCTTTCTCCCTATCTCTTAGTTCTCTCATCATCATATTTCAACCAATTTACATAAAATCTTAACAATTTATATAAATAAACCTTCCTCATGAATCGCTCTATCTATTAGTGAAAACCGCAAAATCCGTTCAGTAATTTTTGAGTCTATCGTGAACAGACAGACGCGGTCGGGGACTTTGTTTTATAATATGTAGTGATTCACAGATAAGTATTGAGTCTAAGTTCACTTGATTCAACTATTTTATTAATATCATGTTTCTATATATCTATCATAGTTCCCCACAGGTGGTAAGTATTCTCGACTGCGGTAGTAGTCCTTAAAAATAGTCATTGTAATATTATTAAATGATTCGTTTTTCACAGACATAACTTGTCGCCACACAATATCACCGTGCAACATAAATTGATAAAGATATTTGAATAGATTCTAAGAAGTGACGGTTGGTAACCCATGCAAATCCAATGACATAACAAGATGTTATAGTCTACTGTACGAGATGAAGAAAATCCGACAAGACAAATAAAATTAAAATTAATTCATCATGTACAAGAGACACCGTTTCTTGCTTTCTACCTTCACTACCTTCATTACCTTCACTACGAACAACTTAGTTTGCTTAAGAAACAAAGTTGTTCGTAAGAAACTCGTTACGTTGAAAAGAAAAACATTAATTTCACAGTAATAAACTGCTAGTCCTGCAGCTACTAGTATCTATGTCCAGCCTCTACCAAAGGCTTTAGCTCAACGGAGCATCTTGAGATCAATCATCCAATCATAAACTTTGTTAAAAAACTGCATCAATCTTTCATGCAAATTAATGCAGTTTTCAGTGTCAAGTTAGCTTAGTAAGGATGTGACATATTTTAGAGGTTCTAGCTTTTAATGTTTATTTCTCATTTCGAGCTCGCGCTGGACAATGAAAATGTTCCCAAGAGAATCGTAAGAATTTCTGTGCCAACTTTTTGTTATCGAGCTTCTTCACTTGCGAATGTTGTATGATAAATGGGGCTATTGAACAAATTAAATAAAACTTATTTCAATAATTGATGAAGAATAGGATATTTAATTGTTAGTCTAGGAATACAATGAACAGTGAAACTGTTATTTGAAATTCTTCTTCTTGTTGGTTTTTGAGTCCAGGAACCTTCACCTTGAACAATTCCGATCAATGCAAAACATAAATAATAAATTGAAAGTTTACATTTCCCCAGACTCTAAGATATTTTCTAAAATTAGAAAAAAACCGATGATTTCCGAACGACTGAACACTGTCGACCAAATCACCTTTAAATAAAAAAAAAAAAAACAAAATCGGTCTATCGGTTTAGCAGCTATGACGCTACAGAAATACATACAGATACAAAGACACAGATACACACGTTATACTTATAACACCCCACCGCTTTGCGTTTGGGGTTAAAAAATACTACCTACCAAGATTTTGTAATCCTGTCATTAGCTAATGCAATCGTCATCGTAGCTACGCAACTTGCTGACATACAGATATCGGAAGCGTAGTGTGTCATAGCACAGACAGTGCTAACAAATATGAAGACCAAGTGCAGTTAGTTACGGAAACTCTCAACTCACAGAGGCAACACTCATCAGCCCACGTGTGACCACGATCGATGCAATTCGATCGAAATGTATGAGGCCATGTATGTACCATTAAAAACGTATGAGAATTTAGAATATTGGGAATATTGCCGCGATTAAGTCCCTATTGACACATTTGATACACATACTATTCTTTAGTTAAATAAATCTCGACGGGCCTGTTGGTATAGTGGTAAGTGATCCTGACTGCTCAGCCAGAGATCGTGGGTTCGATTCCCACCCAGGACAAATAATTCACTCTGTGTCTAGGTGTAATTTATCTGTAATATGTATGTATTAATAATATACATCTAAGTATATTTATCAGCACTGTGGTTACCATAGTACAGGCTCTGCTTAGTTTGGGATCAGGCGGCCGTGGTTGAGATGTCTCATGTTATTATAATCATTGTTAAACATCAACTCTGTCGATCTTGTTCAGGCTTGGGGTATGGTATAAGCAAATGTCAGCCGCCTAAGTTGCGGTAATAATTTGTTCACATACGAGTATGTTCAGACAAACATTTTCGTATCTTAGTGGTATAAAAAGTTATATTCGCCAAATTTATTGTATTGGCACATGATATTTCATTTATTCCTAATTTCTTAACTTTATATTGTTTGGTGCAACAGCGATCAATGAATAAATTTACAATGTCAAATTGAAAAAAGACTTGACATTTGTAACTGAATCCTTTGCCATATAGTGGTGTCTAACGTTAAGACAAAATAACATTTAATACAACATAATATTAGTAGACTACTTCGTAATTCTATCTTGTATTACAACAACTCGAGAACAATGCGTCAACGCTCACCGCTTATTCACGGCGAAGTGAGTCTAATCTTATTCAATATTCCATATAAAATCAACTAAGTGCTATACAAGTTGACCACAATACAGGTAATTAAGAAATCCAACATGTACATAATAGCATATATATTTTCTGAAAACTAATTGAAAAAAAATAGTTTCTTAACAATTCAAGGGACAGAATAAATAACAGTAGTAATACAAGTAAGACTGCACAGAGACGGAGCTGTTGCCAAGTCCGGATATCACACGTATAAAGATTACAGATCGCAGCAGCACCATATCCAAAAATTCGTTATCGAGAAATAACTTTACCTACTACACATTAATATGTAAATGTATAGTACGACCCTGCTTTCAGTGCTTTCTAGTATACACAATAACAATGATGACTGGAGAAAAGAAGGCGATACTTTTTATTCGCTGATTCTTATTTTATTATCTTTTTGCAAATTCATAAAAAAAAATAACTTCTGGCGTTATTACTTTACAACCTTAATTAATAAAATATGGTTGCCTTTGAGTAAGTAAAACTTTTTTTGGATAGCATTTATTATAAACTAATAAGGACTTTATTTAAATGAAATAATTTTGTTTGTCAATAAAAAATATTAAATTTAAAGGTATGAATTATTAAGTGACTAAATTAGATTTTCAATATTGGAATTTGAATTTACTTAAACTTCTGCTCTTAGTTTGGACCGTGACCACATTCTCGAACTATTAATCATCTGTACGCCACCTGTCGCCCAACAAATTGTCCAACATATCTAACAACTCCTGAACACCGAGTACCTTGTTTTGCCAAAACAAACAAGACGTGTGTTCCTACATATTGAACAGTCTGTTAGTAAACCAAAGTAAACATTCCTTGTAGAGGTGGATTCGCAGCATCTATACATATATAATTACTTGTCCTGACTGACTGATTCATCAACACAGAGCCTCAATCCTTAAGGGTACAAACTTGAAATTTTGTAAGCATCTACTACAAAAGGATTTTTGGAAAAGTAATCACTATGGGTGAACGGTTGCATGGAAGTCCGTCATTTTCAAAGTAAGACACACAAATTTAACATGCCTACTTCTGGTTGGAAAAAAAAGTACACGTATGTCGGCGTTTTTTTTTATTTTACTCCTAAGAGGGTAAATTAGGGGTTGTAAGTTTATATATGAAGTTCAGAAAGAAACATATATTTGTTTAATCTTTCTTGCATGGCAACATTTTTTTTTGTACTACAATTGTTATGTCAAATGTAGCTTCTCTCCATGCTTTCCGGTCCCCATACTGAGTAGCAAATACATGGAGCTGTTGTACATCCGAAATAAATTACTCAAATAATATTATAATCCGTATTTTTCTCATACAGGCATCATGTTTTAATTTAAAATAATACTAGAATTTGCATAATTTCAGTAACTAAAACTGGTAAAAATTGAAATTTAATCCACGTAAAATTAAAGATGTTATCTAAAGTTATAGTCCTCAAACCGTTAACTTACGATGCGGTAGTGGAATTATCCCTATTGAAAACACCAACTGTTCTATTTTTATATTTGGAACAATCTTTTATTACAGGAGAAAAAACCTAAAGAGGTAATTTCGTGGTTGTTTATTTTTAGGTTGACCCAACATAAATTGGTAACGAACCGTACCGACTCGTCCATACTGGTAACGTGATTCTTTAAATAAGCAACGAACGGTATATGAATTACAATCCAGATGTTTAGAAGTTGGGTCAGACAGTGGCAGGGCGGGAAGGTGACGTGACGTGAGCAGGTTGTAATGTACTAGTTAATTTAGAAATGTCACACTTCAGCCGCTCGCGACAGTTTACTGGCCCGCCTCATCGGCTAGATTCAAACTACACAAGTTACTAATTAAAAAAATAAACAATGCAATAAACGTCAAGAAACACATTACAGCCGTCATATTGAATATTTTTCAAACTTCCAATCCAAAGATTCAGAAATCACGTCATCGTGAAATCGCCCA
Organism: Callimorpha dominula; assembly: GCA_949752705.1. NCBI lineage: Eukaryota > Metazoa > Arthropoda > Insecta > Lepidoptera > Erebidae > Callimorpha > Callimorpha dominula. The sequence continues at coordinate 16,470,222 of OX457012.1, read as the reverse complement.
CCAAGTTCTTTAACGTCTGGTGCTTTGTATTTTCAAATGGATCTGCTGACGTAAAAATAGTGTTAATGACTCACTGGTAAATACACTTTAGCATATCGTTTCATTTGTCACACGTTTTAAATGGGAATCTTAAATAACATTTCATTTTTCTTTTAACGCGGCAATTCCCACTTGAGAAGTTCTTTTACCCTGTAGCAAAATGCAGTTAAAATATGAGATGTGCTTTTGCGATAAGTAAGATATATATATATATCGCACTGCTATTACAAGAGTGTATCAACTCAAAATGTAGCTTTTTTCAGAAACGACAGAAAACTGATTAGTCGCTTCCTGTTAAAGATTACAAAAAGTGAACACTGTATATAGATTATTGATAAAATTAAGGGATTTCTGTATTAATGAATTATTTAAATGATTGCAGGTTATCAAGTTATTTCCAATTTTTGAGTTAATACTCTAATATCTGAACAAATAAAAAAAAAATGAATTATTTTTAGTTGTTTTGTTAAAAAATTTGGCTTATTACAATTTATTAATATTATTTTATATTTATTAACGCGTAGGGAATTGATATTTACGTATGAAAAATGCATTATCTCAAATTTACCCTATTTTGAGTTGATACAGTCTCGTAATAGCAGTGCGATATATATATATAAATCTCGTGTCACAATGTTTGTCCTCAATGGACTCCTAAACCACTTAACCGATTATAATAAAATTCGCACATAATGTGCAGTTCGATCCAACTTGAGAGATAGGATAGTTTAAATCTCAAATTTTAGTCGCAATTTTAATTTATTGCTAATTATTTGTCTGTTATTATTTGACAGTCACAATTATCTGTTAACTCCAAATGATTCTAACAGATGTCGATACCTTTCGACTGGGTTGAGTAAGTAATCAATAGATGGCGCTGCTATGGTAAATCTACGAACGTGTCATATAAGCTACATTTTAACAGCATAATTACCACGTGTTGTTGACGCTATAAAATTAATTAAATTTATTTTGTAGTGAACGAAATACCGTATAATTCAGCTAATTATTTGTCTGTTATTTGCGATTTAACATCTGATGGACGAGTCATTTTGTACAACAATATGAATTTTTCAATTGAGTACTTTAGTTTTATTTTCAATTTAGCTAATTAGATTTTACCGGAAGGGTTTTATTTCCTTAGTTGCGATTAGAGAAATAAAATATGGCGGTACGAAGTTCGCCGGGTCAGCTATCTGATGGACGAGTCATTTTGTACAACAATATGAATTTTTCAATTGAGTACTTTAGTTTCATTTTCAATTTAGCTAATTAGATTTTACCGGAAGGGTTTTATTTCCTTAGTTGCGATTAGAGAAATAAAATATGGCGGTACGAAGTTCGCCGGGTCAGCTAGTATATATATATATATAAGTGGATATACAATCACGCTAACGGGAACTAATGTGAAGGTGGGGCTACATACGTAGGTACCTTTTTTTACATACGGACGTTTTCACCAAGTTACACTGGCCGCGGTCATGTGATGTCCGCTTTCCATCGTTGAATCCGTGAGGTGGAAGTTTCTGTCCGCTCTGATGTCCGCTTTCTTTATGTGTCGACCTGTACCGTCTCTATACTGCAACCAAACTGCCGTGTCCTTATTTCTTCGAGAGCAAACAAAAATACTTTATTTTAGGAACAAAAATTTAGAAAAAAAATCGGTTTTGGAAATCCATAGTAATGTAGAGCTAGAGAACTAAGCTAAAATATCTAAAGGCTAAGTTGGGAATCTTTTTACTCCTAATCCCATCAGTCGAGAAGAACCATCGATGAATTGTAACAGAGTGGAACACCAAACTGAGCTCCTCAGGTATTGTACGTAGCTGGGTATCTCCAAATCTGGAAGAGACCAATCTTCCACTGGCAAAAGTCAAACTTTAAGAAGTACCTTGGAGCGTCAAAGTGAGTGGCTAATATAAGTTTACTCTCATTTTCAGCATTTCTCTTGTTGCTTTCAAATTTATTATTTTAGGGAACCACCGTATCCAAACAACATAAAGGACTGCGTGTATCAATATCCTTTTTTAACGTTTTCCGTTGCTTGTTTTGCTGCATCACCTCACTCATCGACACCCTTAATTGCTTTCCACTCTGTCAAGCACTGATAATTTTTATGTCATCAAAGTGACGTCACATAGAACCGCTGCATCATTCTGAACCGTGGTTGTTTCTGTGTGAGAAATAAACGTGTCATAACGTTCCGTTTGCCGGATTAGAAATCGCTGTATTGTGTTACTAGTGGAGCTAACAACCAATCAATTTGTGATGAATGACGAGCTGCTCTCGCAAAGTTATGGAGATTCGTTCGTTCCCTAGTTCCTTACAGACATTGAAATGTAAATTTTATCTCTTTATTTTTCTTATTACTGGTAATGATCCTTAGCACTGTACATAACCAAAGTTCAAGTCGTTCAGCGAGCAGTCGTAATGAACATGCTTGGCGTTTTTTACGGAATCTAACTCGCGACACGGGAACCTGTAGGAAACCACATAGCTCTTGACCATTAGTAAATGAAAATGGTAATGAATAGAATCGACGATCTCTGTAGTAAAGGTTTTTGAGAATGGTCAGGAAACCGAAACATTTTATGTGGATATCCATTAGACGATAATGAGTATTATATTAAGGTACGTGTAATTCAAGCCATGATGTATTTTCTACAGTATATTTAAAGTACTTTTCACTAGTTAAATCATCAACATTTCAGCCATAGGACGTCTTCTGCTGGAAATAGACCTCCATTAATGACTTTCAAGAAGACCGGTTAGAAGCCGCCTTTATCCACTGACGGTCTGCCATATTTTCTAGGTCATCTCTTCAGCTTGTTGGTGGATGTTCTACGCCACGCTTTCCACTCCGTGGTCTCAATTCGATAACTTTTCGGCCCCATCGGTCATCCATTTGAATAGTGAGTGACCACGAAACTAGTTAAACACTCCTCTACTAAATAATAACAATAATTTTTGTCAACTTATTCCATTGTAACATAAATACAAATTTCAAGTACAAAACCATTTCTTCAAAGTCGCTATAATGGCTGTGTATACAAAACTATTGTATTGTATTTCTAACTAGATAAGGGCGAAGCCAAAACAGGTTTATATAAAAGTTGAAATATTATGTTACAAAGTAAGTTCTGAAATGATTTAAAACTTACGCAATTTCTAGTATTTCAAAACTAGACAACGGTTTCTTAAAAGATAAACATAAATATCAAGAGTATTTTTTCCGTAAGTACTAAATCAGCTAATAAAACTACAACCTGTCTCTAGTTTTAATCGTACATGATTTTACTGTTAATGAACTACTAATAATTAATTATAAATCAAATCAAATCAAAACTATTTATTTCAATTAAATCAATAATAGGTATTTTTGAATTGTCAGGAATAGAAGTCAGTCAGACTAATTCAGTCGTGAAGCTAGTTGCCTGTTCCAATACATAGATCCTATAGAGAAGAACAGGCAAGAAACTCTAAGAGCATTCCTTTTTTCAAACTGTTTTTTATAAATTACTGGTTACATTGCTTATAATCGTAAATGAAATGTGAGGACAATGTAACATATTATTCTAAAAACTAACTAAAACTAAAAACTAAAAACTACTAAACTTATTTAAGTAATAGAAGTCCGGAAATGATCAGCTCCGACCAACGGCACCCATTCACGAGCATGACGCACACGCCAGCTATCGTAAAGATCAACCATAATGAAGGGAGCCGAAGGACCTGACACTTACGCCACCATCGGCAGGACTTCTAGGCGAGAATGACATACTCAGAACTGTGAAATAAAAACGAATACAAAATTAAAATTCAGGAGAAAACCGAATCTAAAGACCACCACAAGTCATAAGTCATAAGATCATCAATATGCTTGTTTACATAGTGTGCATTTTATAATTTTTTTTTTTTTTTCTCAATTTTTTTAACAATGTATTCGATAAAAGACTTTTGCACTTTTCTTAATCTAAATTTTGGTTTAACAAATTTAGATAGATAGATAGATAGATAAACTCTTTATTGTACAAAACATACAAAACTGTTTAAAGACATTCTTACAAACTAAAAGTAGTGACCTTGTACAATTGGCGGCCTTATCGCGCTCTGCGATCTCTTCCAGGCAACCATTGGATGGAACGAGAGTTTATGTATGGCAAGAGGAGTTGCAGTGTATAATTAAGAATATTATCTAAGTCATAATAATAATAACATATATTTTCAAATACATACAAATAACAATATAGATACATATATATAAATATATAGGTATATATACACATACACAAATAAATAAGTATATTAATAAGTAATTTTATAAATTTATTTCCATCTCTAGCAATATAATTATATCTTTCACACCGTTTTGTAAAGAGATGCATTTTTTTTAACGTACATGATATTTCATAAATATACTTCGTAAATATACGCACCCTCAAGATGTTAATTCTTTTAAATAGATCTCTGAAGGATTCGCGATTATGTAGATTATATATCGCTCTGGAAGCTCTTTCCTGCAGAATGAATATAGATTGACACTGTCAAAATAAACTAGTCGTGCAATATCTTTGTCTGTAAATTATCGCCGCGTATATGGTGTTCCATCTAACTACACACTTGAAGCTGGCAGAATTAGTTGACATTAGTTGACTCAGTTGCCATAAGGAAAAAAGAAGAAGAAGCCTGTAAATTGGCGGACTTTCCTAAACGCATATATTATGCTGCAGAGCTTAGCCGTTTAGCGAGAGATTTTAAGTGAGAGCCCCATTATAATCTAGACTTCAGCGTTATCTCTAAAAAGACAATTTCATTATCCAGGTGCTGGGGATGAAAGTTTTGTCGTCGCGTTGAACGATGGCGAAACGTTGTGGCCGGTATAAGTCCGAACAATTCCTCGGAGCACTCCCCATGATAAATGCGATAGAGAATGCAGAGTGAGGCTACATCTCTACGCAACGCCAAGGGGTCAAGCCGATCTGAAATATCCTGGCAATCGATGATTTGAGTCGCTCTCCGTTGAATGCGGTCAAGAGAGAGAAGCTGGTACTGGGGTGCTCCTGCATAGATATGAGAACAGTATTCCATATGCGGCCGAACCTGCGCCTTATGAAGTTGTAAGCGGTGGGCCGGGGTGAAATACTGTCTCGATCTGTTGAGCACACCAAGCTTCTTGGAGGCTAATTTGGCCTTACCCTCTAAGTGAGCTAGTAAAAACTGTGTGACAGCCACCGACGCCATCCCCTACTGCACAGGTTGGACCCTAATGAGACTAGTTACATGGTGTTTGACAAAATAAATTTATCATAGACAAATTTCATTATCATATCATATCATAACAAAGTTTGTCTTACCATTAATATTAAAAAGATTAATTATAAGTGAAGCAAATAAAAGCGTGTAAAAAATTAAATGTGAAATTAAGTGCATCATATACATATAGGTATGGTATACATATAGGTATGGTATACATATAGGTATGGTATAAGAAGACTCCTGAAGAAATGCTCTTTTATAATCCAAGTATTCGCAGCTGCTTTGAGCACAAGTACAATTGTACCACAAAGATTGATATTTATTCCAACACCACTTTAGAGCCTTGACCTTTTAGTAAAAAGCCACGAAACCAAAAATAATAGTGATTTGAAAAATATTTCTTTGCGAACGAGAATTGTAAACTGATTTCCATGTCATGGTAGTCTAAGGAGATTGCAATATTCAGGGTTTATAGAAAATTATAATTTATTTTAAAAACATATGAATATTTTTTAAACAAACAACAAACCTTTTGTATTGTATTATATTGGTATAAAAGAATATAATATGTAAACTAAGCAATGTAAAGCACTCAGGATTATTTTATTCTTTTAGAGCGTTAGACATGGCTTGATGTAGACCTCATCCAAAGATAAAGTGCTTAATGTGCATACGACTACCAGTTTTAAGGTAAAGCAACTAAAAGCTTCAACAACGGGAATGACTTCAGCTTTCCAAGTATAAGATATTGTTACGGATAAATAAGATCAAGATACAAATGGTTACACGGTAAAGGTTTTTTGTCGCTATAAAATAAAAAAAGATGCAGTATATTTGGATGTGATTTAGAAAGTGTACCTCATTTTTTTATGGTATAGGGGGCAAACGAGCAGACGGGTCACCTGATGGTAAATGACTACCGCCGCCCATGGGCACCTTTAACTCAAGAGTCACAAGTGCGTTGCCGCCCTTTAAGGTAGGAATAGGGGAAGAGAGGGAGAGGGGGGAAGACGGGAGAGTTGGATTAGAGGGCAGGAGAGGGGATTAGAGGGGAGGAGAGGGGGAGAGGGGAAGGACGGGAATAGGGACGGGTTAGGGCCTCCGGTAACCTTACTCACGCGGCGAAAAGCAATGCGAGCATTGTTTCACTGCCGGTTTTCTGTAAGGCCGTGGTATCGAGCGGAGTCGAGCCGGCCCACACGTGCCGAAGCATGGCTTTCCCACAATGATTCATTGCATAAAGCACTTTTGCCTAACAGGATATGATATGCAGTAAATCAAGTGTTAGGTACTAATAATATATTATTTATAAATCAGATCTCAAGTGTCGTAAGAAGGTAAGAACAAAAACTAAACTCATATAGATAAGGTTTTTTTATGGCTGAAAATAATTCAGTAATATCAAATGAAACAGTAATAGCAGCTCGTTCTGTGGCCCCACATGGAGTGCTTACCGAGATGATATAACAGAGCTTGCTAAAAGCGTTTGTGTGCCACTACGTGAATGATGATCCTGGTATTTCTATTTATTTCCCGCAGAATTAAGGTCAAGGTGTAGTGATTTACCTGTATTGGACAAGGACAGGTAAAAAAGAGGAATTTATGTTTTTGATCTGTATTGTTGTATGTTTGTCAAAAGTAATTGATCAATTTTTATGATTAATTCACTAACTTCTTCTACATATTTTCAAAAAGGCTTAAGTATGAGTACATATAATACATTAGGTAAATATTAGTTAACTTTTTTACTATCAATTTTGTTGAAGTCCGTTTGTTTTTTGTTAAAAGTTTAATTATTTCATATATTCTTACGTAACATCCTAATTCTAACTTATTATTATAAACTTTAATGTGATTTGTTTGTTGGTTTGTTACGCCTACACGCCTAAATTACTCAACCGATCATCCTAAACTTTGGATACACGCATACAAGTGTAGAGAAAAGGATATAGGATAAATAAATAATTGAAAAATGTAAATATTTTCACGAGGGATAGAAAAATAACTTTTATGCGAGTGAAACTACTGGCAAAACCGAGTATATTTTGAACACATATAATATGAATTTAGAAAAAAGTGTGCTAATTTTTTATTGGCATCTCAGCCCACATGAATATGGTCAGTTGGGATAGTAGCATACTTTTCTTTTTGTGACCAACAAAACAGTCTCCGAGCCTATAAACACGCGCCACGCTAGCTAGATGCCTGATGGAACCTGGTTAGATAAACCAAAAGAAAAGAATATAACTCCTAATCTCTCTACTCATCGTGTGTGAATCTTGGCTTATTCGTATTTTCTCCATCGAAAAAAAGTGAGGTATGCTGATAATGTATTTCTTCTGTGTAGTATATGCGTTCATTTTCTTAAAAAAAAAATGCTACTTGACCAACTTTTTCTCATATTTATTCGGATTCTGTCACTACTCAATATTATACCCTGAACAGTGTATCTTTTAAAAGTGCTCTGAAACTAAAGTAAAATGTTGTGTAAAAGGTGGCTGATATGAACAGCTTTTATTTGAGTTGGTTTCTATAATATTACAAAACACTACATCTTTTCTTTCTTTCTTTTTCACAACTTTATTTTAAATATAAAGGTTAGTCTCCACGAGCAACTATCGAATGTTTTTAATTTCTGTGTTTCTCTTATAATTTATCTTTATATGACAACTTGTTATCTATTTACTTTAAATACATAAAAATTAACTGTGATTCACACTTTTAGTTATTTCGCGCAAGGTCGATCGAATACAATCCACAATGCGATTATAGTTTGTGAGGTCACAATTTAAATCAATGTAGTATTCAGCAAATCTTTTGTTTCTGTTCTTTATCGTTTCTTGACATTTAATTAAGAATATTTTATAAATAATTGCAAATAACTAGACGAAATTGGTTGAGTTTTACTGTAATTAGTTCTCTAAGTTTTAATAACCCACAATTATTCTTATAGTTTCTCCTTATAAGCTCTTGATAACTATACCTATCACATTACATAAAACATTTAACATTTATAAGCTTCACTGTATTCGATTTATTTTCAACCTTCAGGTATGACCACGTGTCTGCTTTACGTTCCGAATTAAAATGCCCCCTATTCGCCAGCGTCGTAATCTGCGAACACTAACTTCTCTTTTCTTAACTCTCCATCTCCACCATCTTATTTAGCTACCTTCAGTTTTTGTCCTCAGGACATGACAGAAATATTCGTTCCACAAACAATAATCTTCTCTTATGTCCCCCTCATAACTCCGAATTCGTGAACTCTTCGGTCTATGTCCAATCAGTTCTTCTCTGAAATGCGCTCCCACTCGAAGTCAGGATGTCCACAAACCGCTTTATATTTTACGTGATCTCGTCCTCAATCATTTGGCATAATTATCACAGCGCTAGTACATGAATCTCAGACTTGATATTCATAGTATATGTATGGTATGTACGTATGGGTATATGTATGTATATAATTATGTATGTATATATATTTAACTATATGTTATATATTCTACGTAATATGAAAAAGATTATTATTCAGTTAAAGGCTCTGTATTTTGAAGTCCATCCTGAGTTTCTGAATAAAACAGAATTTTACAATAATGTAGCCGCAGCTTAAATGTTGTGGCTCTTGATACTACGGGTAGAAAGGTGATCCATCATACACTATTATACATATGATCGATTTTATAAGTTTTGCCTCTGTTCTAAAAATATATTTATATTATTTGAATTTATTGCAAATATCCGTAGTCAGACAGTCTGTAGACTAGAGACTGCAAGAAGTGCCGTCGAGGGTCAGCAAAACTTTTACATTAGTTCTTATTAAATGTAATCCTACTAATATTATAAACATGAAAGTTTGGATGGATGGATGGATGTTTGTTACTCTTTCGCGTAAAACCACTGAACCTATTGCGATGAAAACTGGTATGTAGATAGCTAGAATCCTGGATTAACGCATAGACTCCTTTTTATCCCGATATTCCCACAGGATCGGGACTTACGCGGGTGAAACCGCGTGGCGCTGCTGGTATATCATATATTTGTCCCGTTGTTAATAATCATTTATGGTAGATGACCGGCGTAGTAAACATTGATTAGTAATTTATTGTTAATTTAGATAAGTGGAAGAACTAGAAAGAAGTATTATATGATAGTTATGTAGGTTTATCACATCATTTTGAAGTAGTTAATTCATGACCGTAACAAACAAAAAACCAAATCCTTTTTTTACTTAAGATTTTTTGCGAAAAATGTTGTTGAAACAATTACACTTTTATACTTATAATCTTCGTAAGACGTACATCTATTACCAGAAAAGTTAAAGGAGGTAACATCACATATTACGTAATGACCAGTTGGTGTCTACGGTCGTCAGAGCTATCTTCTGAGGACCAGCCATGCACAAGTTACAGCGAGAATTTTTAATAACTATTAGTTGCTGTGTGTACTATGCCGTTAATTTCAAATAAGTATTGTATTTTTATACGTATCAATAACACAGTATTACATATTAGTTTGTCTTTAATCTGAGCTATTTATAATTTTCTGTATATTTTCATAGTAACCACGTTTACGAATGAAAGTGCCATTTTGGGGTGGTCATTTCACAATAGTCAATTTGCAATAGGCAATTTTGATTGATTTCATCGGCATACTCAAATGTCTGACAGCCGGTTGGATTCGGGACTGGTCTGCTCAAAACTGAAAAAAAAATTTTATATAAAGGCCAATCTGGACGCCTACGTGGTCTTTGCACATTTTGAATTTATATAGACTTAGACTCTTGAGTTTGTTTTGGTGTTTCTAAAAGAAATACCGGCACCATCTAGTCTTAACAGTCTTAACAGTCAATGTGTAAAAAATATGTTTTTGGAAAATGAATTCATTTCTCAATTGCCAACCATCAGTGTGGACTTATCCGCCCACATTAAATATATACAAGGCCAATCATATAATTCTTGTAAAGGTTTTTCACTAGCAACCGTCAGAATCGTTTCACTCATTGGGCACAAAGGTCAGGTGTTCGGGGCTTAATAAAAATAGTAATTGAGTTATTTGCATATTTTAGTTTTGTTGAGTAAGTAGGGCGTATCGGATAGACGCGATGGGTGGGGTATTGCCATCTGATTTATCTTATAAATACTTCAAGCTCTTAAGGCGTTATGGTTCTTAGGAATGTCGATGTTTTATAAGAAAAATATATCACACTTAATGGTTATTAATTATCGATATTTGGAACAATTTCCAATGTTTTCTAATAATATTACTAATGAAAATACAAGCACGGTTTTTTTTTGTTCTTTTACAACGAAATTGTTTTCTGTCGGACGGATTAGAAACCAAAGCCTACGTGTTGGGAAATTAAAATATAATGAGACTTTCTATTTCAACATGAAGAAAATACTGTTCGTCACATCATTGTAAATATAAAATTTTGTAGTGTAATTTAATACTGGAGTTATTTGTTATTATCTTCGAATAACAACCCCAAATTATTATGCGGTATGGGTAAAACCTTTATCTTTAAGAATCAATCAGGAAGCCTACTATATGAAACTGCAGAAGAGTATAATATAGGTACATATAATATTCTTTATTGTACACATCATTATAAAAAGAATATCAAAAATCAATTATCGTTATACAGTATGATATTTTCTAAACTAGAGAATACGCGTTAGCTGACGGCATAAAGACATCTAAATATAACTTATACTCACCAGTAGCGATATTAACAAAATTATGACTTAAAAGTTATAAGAAGGGAAAGAAAAATAACAAAGTGGTAAAGTTAAAATGAGAATCTACAACATTGCTCAAGAGAGTTGTATACCACTGAATGTGTTAGGTAATGAAATTTCACTGGAGATTTAAAAGTACTTAAGATTGGAGCTCTTTTGATCCCAACAAGTAGTGCATTCCACAAAGGAATAGCCGCCTTAAGATATTGGAACGGAATTTATTTTATAATATGGCCGGCCTGATGGTACGCGGTTACCGTAGCCTATGGACGCTTGCAACTCCATAGGACTCGCATGCGCGTAGCCGACCCTTTAATAACCTATACACTCCTTTCTTGAAGAACCCCACACTGTCGTCCCTCGGGAAAACCTCGGCAAGGAGCTCATTACACAGCCGGAGCGTTCGCGGAAGGAAATTACTCTAGAACCATACCGTGCGCGAACATTTAGGTTCCAATGTGTGAGGGTGAATGCCCTGCCGGTGGCGAGCGGTGCGGTGGTAGATTGGGGCCATGGGCATCATGTCAAATAGTTCCTCAGAGCACAACCCATTATACAAGCATAAAGTAGAATAAAGTACAGGAAGTCGAATCATTCTTGTGAGAGCATGTGAGTGTTCTGGCAAAGACATGTTGGTGACTATTGAAGTTGTTATTGGTTCCTGCTAGTTTGAGATAAAAAAAAACAACTTAGTACTAAAGTAACAATATATGCCGCCTGACAATGAACAGTTATCGGTACTAATAAATACTGGTAATACTGATAGTGTTACTTGTGTGTTGCCTACATTATCATGAAGTTCTCGTGATGCGTATTGTCATCGAGAAAAAACACTATTACCACGTTAGAAGGTAGTCTCTACAGAATTGTATTATATTATATTCATCAGTCTGGCGACTTCAATTTAAGATGAAATCTAATGTGATTTACCTACCAATATTTTAGCAATTATAATCCTCAAATATCTTAACAAATTATTAAAAATTACAAACCTTACACAAACTTTGTTATTGTGTTTTCATCAATTATTAAATAAAATTATAAACTATTCCTCTATAAACTTAGACCGGTCTTAAAATCATAATTTTAAGAATACACGCATTTAATATATACAATCTTCTACGAATAATATTATTATGCTACGTTGTAGGTCTTGCTCTACGTCGTAGCACATTTTGTCAATGATGGTCTCCGTTGACACTTACCTCTTAATAAATTGAAGTACACAAACAACAAGTTGATGTATCTGTATATTAAAACGTTAACAACAACGTGACACGATTTTTTTTTAAATAAAAGATAGAGAAGTGACGCATTGAAAGCTTTATCATATACACATATACCATATATAAATAGGTACAACACTACAATACTACTACAACAATATTTACATATACACACATAAATACATGTACAAAATTTGCTATAATACATAAATAACTATGCATATACATATACCTAATTACCATTACATAGGCACATACAATATATAGTATGAACCGGGTGAATTTGGTACAGAATAACAATTTCGGATTCCAGCCTCCAATCATACAATTTAACAAAATACGTTTTAACAAAATGATTTTATGTAATGAATTAAGTAATTCATAAATCTTACATTTTTTGTTTATATCGTTAACCAGTGACTGTTGACTTGGAGCTGTCATTGTATAGACTTGTCCGTACCATGATAGGTCTACATTTATATACTTGACTCTATAGCTTTTTGTAGCCGTGTTCGCATAATTTTGAAATGTATAACACAAATCGGATAAATATAAAACACTTTAAAACTTAATTTTAAATTAAATTTAATCAATAAAAAAAAAAACAGTGTGTTGTCCCTTCTGCAACAGTTAAAGGAAAAAGCTACTTGTGTCTAAATATCCACAGACAGGACTTGTCGTATAAAAATTGCATTCTGCATCAAGCCCTTGACTCAATCTCCTACTGCGAGTTTCTAAGATCTTGGCAATCAGCCCATGGATTAATACGACTATCAGTGCAACGACCGCCGAATCTACATGCCACGTGTCGACATCCTCGAGAGCCAAGTCTAAATATTTTATTAACTCTTTTGGGCTTTCGCAGAGTAATCAAGTTGCGATGTTGACATATGAATCTGTCGCCATAAATCAATTTATTATTTGATTTTTTTATTGATACAACTTGAAATGTAAACACATCAAAAGTGTCTAAGGATCAAGTACGTTTTAGAGTATCGCCGCAATTGAGGATTATTATTTTAACTTTTTTGGATCGTTATTGATTCTTTTAAGTGAATTTAACTATTTGAAGAATTTTCTTTAAATTTTGATTTAAAATAGAAAATCAAGTGTCAATCAGGATTCCTATATAAGTGTGTAATAGCGTTTTTATAAAACCATTACCATTGAGTGAGATGTGTGGAGTTATTATTATTATTATTATTAATTTCCGCATCAAAACTGAAAAAATTACATTGATATGAAGTGACGACATCATTTGACACGAGAAGAGATGATGAGAGCCGTCGGAATGTTGCAAGCTGGTTCCAGGCAACGTGCCTTCCAAAGACCACACCACGGCGTCCGATGCGACGACCAGCAGTTGCACGCGGAAGGTGGTACACGCGATTTTACATTACTGGCGCGGCTAACGTGGTTCTTGGCACGGGGAGGGTGGCCCTACGGCCACGAGAGGGGCGACGGGACTGCTGTCGGAATCTTCACATTGAGCGGAGCGACTGACGGCGACCAATGCCGAACACCGGCAACCGGACGGCCCGACCCGCAGACGCCGACTAATCGGGAGCGGGGGCCTTTTACCTACGTAGGAGACTGGCCAAGAGGAGAAAACCTCTATAAAAATCACACGGACAAGATGGCTTAAGCCGTATGTCCAGATATTCCCTCCACGTGTCCCTCTGTTGCGCAGAGGGCACGAGCGAGGGCTACATCGGAGGACGACGTCTAACGGGGCGACGGGATCGCCGTCGGAAGCTCCGCATTCAGCAACCGGCGGTAATCACTGCCGAACTCCGGCAACCGATCGGCCCAACCCGTAAACGCCGAGCAATCGGGAGCGGGGGCCTTCTTCAACGGAGAGGAGGGTAGAGAAGGTCACGAGGAAGAAAACCTCTATAAAAAATCACCCCTAACCCAAGCTGAGGAAGCCCGGTGAGGAGGTTAACGGCTGGGGGGGTATCCCAGTCACTAGGGCAACACAGCGTAAGCTCACGCAAAAGAGCAAAACCAAAATGGACGCGACTATCAAGAAAAAATTACCCCAGGAGGGTACCGACCGCGCCGCGGTCGGAGAATCCCTCGGCACTCCGGTTGAGATCGGAGTGTCCAGCCCACCGTATTCTGGGGGGGCACAGTTGCGTGCACAGAGATGTCCGAGTCCGGGCACAACAAGTGGGGCGCACACGCCTAGTTTTGTGCGTCCCAGGACGCCGAGTCCGGCGTTTTCTCGCGCCCAGTCGGGTGAGCGCGGAAGAGGGGGTAGGCGGGCGCAGAGGATCGAGCGCCCTATTTCACAGCCTACGGAAGGCCAAGGAATGGGAGGGCGGCGGGGGGACTCGGAGGATAGTGACGCTTCGTCATTTTTCTCTGTGTCCTCGCGGTCGTCCCAAGCCCGTAAGCGCAAACCGAAGGGCCCGGCGGAGGAAAGCCGGCCCACTAAGGTTGCGAGGCCAAGAGGCGCAGCAAATGCCAGGAAGAGCGGAGGGAGTGAAACGGAGACGGGGACGGAGACGGAGCGCGAAGGCGCGGCGGGTCCCACTTCCCCGTCTGCCTCAGAAGGGGAGCAGTCTCGTGCAGAGGAAGTCACGGTGGAACTGAAAAGCCGACCCGCCGCCGACGTTGACTCTAAAATCCAGGAGTCTCTGTCGGCGGTCGAGAAGGCTTTTCAAGGGACGAAGGGCCTCAGGGGCAACAAAAGAGTCGCTGCCAAAGAAGCCATGACCAACATCAGGGCCGGTGTGTCGGAACTTTTTAGGAGAGCCAACACGACGGCCCTGACAGAGGCAGTAGAGAGGCTACGGAGTGAGAATGATGCGCTCCGCTCCCAGATGGCCTCTTTACAAGAGGAGGTGGAAAAGCTTCGTCACAGCGGCCCTATGCCACACCCAAAGACTCGTGCGGCATCCGGCGGGGGCGCCAGCAGTGGCATAGCCGTGTCTCCGAAAAGTAGTAGGGGGCCGGCGATTCAGACAGAACCAAACCGGGACCAATACGCGGCCCTGATAGATCGCGTATTGGCCGAGGTCCGGACGATGATGCTAGGGGAACAGCACCTAGGAGGAGACACCTTGTCTCCTCCAATCACTGCCCCAAGCGCGGTGACGGCGGCAGCCAACGGCCAAAAGAAGAACAAGAGGAAGAGAAAGCAAGCACAGCCTGCTGCCCAGGAGTTACCAGCACCGGCACCGCTTTCAGTGGCAACAACGAGGCAGCAACAACCAACGGCCCCGCCGGAAAGTGAGTCGTGGGTTTTGGCCCTTGGTCGAAAGACCAAAGCCAGGGCCGCGGAAAAGGCGGCCCAGCCGACAGGGCCCCAAGGGAAGAAAACAGCTGTGCCACGGCCTCCCACAGCTGCGGCTGTCAGTGTCTCAGTGCCACCTGGCTCGGAGACGACGATAGCCAAGCTAATGGAGGTCGCTAAGGCCAACATTAGCCTTGGTGATCTCGGCATTGCAGGTGGACTCCGCACCAAGCGAGCCATGACCGGGGCTCTGATTTTACAGATCCCTGGTGAGGGCAGCGCCGCATTGGCAGATAAATTAGCGGCACGCCTACGGGAGGTGCTGTCCGGCACGGACGCCATTATTACGCGTCCGTGTAGGACAGGAGACCTACGGGTGATGGACTTGGAGGAGTCCATCACACAAGCCGAGGTTGCCAAGGCCGTAGCAAAGGCGGGAGGATGTCTCGATTCTGACGTCAAAGTCGGGGACATCCGTGTTTCCCCGTCGCGGCTAGGCACGGCATGGGTCCGTTGCCCGCTTGCGGCGGTACGCAAAATTGCGAACGCCAAACGGGTGCAAGTGGGCTGGGTCTCGGCCAGGGTGGAGGCACTAGTAGCTCGTCCCTTGCAGTGCTACCGGTGCCTCGAACTGGGACACGTAAGAGCTAAGTGTCAGAACGAGACAGACCGTGGCGCGCGGTGCTACGCGTGCGGCGGTATAGGCCACGTGGCGCGCGCATGCACCGCAAAAGCACCTAGGTGCCCGGTCTGCTCGGACCTAGGCCGTCCTGCGGATCATCGGCTGGGGAGCAAGAAATGCTCCCCGCCGAAGAAAAAGAAAAGGGGGCCGCAGATCACCCCCGCCCCAGCCCTGGCGAACATTGGCATAAGTCAGTCGCCGCCGGCTACAAGACTGACACAGCCGGATAACCATCCGGCAGAGGAGGCAATGGAGGCCTAAAATTCGCGTACCCCCAGAAAGTTCTGCAGGGTAACCTAAACCACTGCCGCGCAGCGCAAGATCTGCTTATGCAAACGCTGGCTGAGCAGTCGGTTGCCCTAGCGGTGGTGGCTGAGCCGTACTACGTCCCGGATCACCCCCGGTGGTTTGGTTCTGATGACGGCACCGTCGCCATATACTGGGCAGGGGTGGAGAACGATCTCCACTGCACTCTTCTGCAGAGAGGGCTGGGGTTTGTGGCAGTAGAGTGGGGCCCCATGGTCATTGTGGGCTGCTACATATCTCCAAACTGCGGACTCCCCGTATTCGAGGCGTACTTGGACGGACTTAGGAGTTGCATTTGCATTTTCCTGTCCCGTCCAGTACTTGTCCTAGGTGATTTCAACGCCCGCTCCATACAGTGGGGTGATCGCCTGGACAACGTAAGAGGAGATACACTCATTGAGTGGGCGGCGGGACTAAACCTCGGCATCTTGAACCGGGGTTCGGTCAGCACCTGTGTGCGGTGGCAGGGGGAGTCGATCGTCGACCTGACGTGGGCGACTCCCTCGGTCATCGACCAGGTGTCAGGATGGAGGGTGGCGGAGGAGGTGGTCACTTTGTCGGACCACCGACACATCGTATTTGATGTGGCCATCCGCCGCCCGGGCGTAGGCCCGGACCGCCGCAGTAGCGGCCCTCCGCGACGATGGGCCCTCAAGCGGATGAACCGAGATATGCTCGTTGCCGCAGCCATCGTCGCGGATTGGCCAGAGGAAGAGGAAGTACAGGTCTTGTCCGATCCAGAAGCGCAGGCTGCTTGGTTCCGTGGCGTCATGACTGATGTCTGTGACGCGTCGATGCCACGGGTCAGGCTGAAGGGTGGGAGAGGTTCTCTGTACTGGTGGACGCCGGAACTCGAGCAGCTTCGCACAGCATGCTCGAGAGCCCGTCGCCGATTTCAGAGAACCCGAAGACGACGGCAAGCTACAGCTGAGGAAATCGCTGAAGTGAGGCGGGAGTACGGCGCTGCCGCTAAGGCCATTAGCCTTGCGATAGCAGAAGCCAAGGCTCGGTCCTGGAAGGGGCTTATAGAGGGGCTGGACAGGGATCCATGGGGGCGCCCTTACAAAATTGTACTGGGCAAGCTCAGACCGTGGGTCCCGCCGCTGACGCAGACCTTGGACCCGGAGTTTGTGCGAAGAGTGGTAGATACCCTCTTCCCCGAGTACTGGGTCAGTCCCTTACGCCCTCCGTCGCCGTCGGCACCAGCTACGTGGTCCGACGACTTTGACGTGACGGAGGAAGAGCTGGGCCGAGCCGTGAAGCGACTCGCCGCCCGCAACACCGCCCCGGGCCCTGATGGGATCCCGGGCCGAGCATGGGTGTGCGCTTCGGAGATCCTAGGGAATAGGCTGAGGCGGCTGTTTACCAGCTGCCTCCGTTATAGCGTATTCCCTGCTGGCTGGAAGGAAGCCAGGCTGGTACTTATCCAGAAACCTGGCAGGGCTGCAGATTGTCCCTCGGCGTTCCGACCGATATGCCTGTTGGACGAGGTGGCGAAACTCTTTGAGAGAGTTATCGCCGCCCGTATCAACCAGCACCTGTCGAGAGTGGGCCCCGACTTATCAGACAACCAATTTGGCTTCCGACAGGGACGCTCGACGCTGGACGCGATTGAACGCGTCCGCTCCTTGTCGGAAGAGGTTGTCTGTCGGGGGGGAGTGGCGTTGGCCGTCAGCCTTGACATTGTCAACGCCTTTAACTCTCTCCCGTGGTGGGTGATTAGGGAGGCGCTTGTGTATCACCAGTTGCCTCCCTACCTACGGGACATCATCGGGGTTTATCTCCGCGAGAGGTCTATATCGTATATGGGTCGAAACGGCGAAGATTGTCGAAGGGAGGTCACATGCGGGGTTCCCCAGGGGTCGGTTTTAGGACCTCTTCTGTGGAACCTCGCGTATGATGCCGTCCTGAGGACCAGCCTTCCCCCAGGACTGAGTGTAGTCTGCTACGCGGACGACACTCTGGTACTAGCTGGGGGGCATGGCTTCCAGGAAGTCCTGGAGCTCGCCGAGTTAGGGGTGGCTTGTGTCGTCCAAGGGATCAGTAGTCTGGGTCTAAGGGTTGCACCTCATAAGACAGAAGCCCTGTGGTTTCACAGGAAACGCAGAGGTGCAGTTCCCACCCGATCGCTTATTAGAGTGGGGGGAACAGAGGTCGAGGTCGGGCGGTACATTAAATACCTCGGCCTCACCCTGGACAGCCGTTGGAGCTTCGAGGAGCATTTCGAGCGGATGATCCCTCGAGTTCGCGGGGTGGCGGGCTCCCTACAGAGGCTGTTGCCTAATCTAGGGGGTCCGCGGGAGGAAGTTCGCCGCCTCTACTGTGCGGTGATACGATCCATGGCCCTCTACGGAGCGCCGATATGGGCCAAGCGCCTATCGGCCTCCTCCCGCTGCCGAGCTAAGCTCAATCAAGCGCAGCGGGTAGCGGCCATTAGGATCGTACGAGGCTACCGCACAATTTCGTCCGAGGCGGCAACAGTCCTTTCACGTTTCCCGCCTTTTGATATCCTGGCGGATATGGACGCGAGGGTCTATGATCAGACTTGCGCGATCCGCCGGGGTGAGGGTGGGGAAGACCAGGACGAGCTCGAAATGCGGCGGAACAATCACCGACAGGCACTGGTGCAGTGGCGCGCGCGATTGGAGCAGCCGCGGAATGCGCGCCAACGCGCTGTCGGTGCCGTTCTGCCTAACCTCGAAGCTTGGGTAGGTAGGGAGGGAGGTCGTGTCACCTACCGACTGACGCAGGTACTCACTGGGCATGGTTGCTTCGGTGAGTACCTGAATCGGATTGGACGCGAGGAGACGGCACAATGCCACCACTGCGCAGCCAACTGGGACTCCGCCCAGCATACGCTGGAAGACTGCCCCGCGTGGGCGTCTGAACGCGAGATCCTGGTTGACCAAATCGGACGAGACCTGTCCCCGCCAGCAATCATTGCTGCCATGCTGGCGGATGAGGAGGGCTGGGGCGCAGTGGTCTCTTTCTGTGAAGCTGTAATGCTCCAGAAAGAGACCGCTGAACGGGATCGGGAGAGGGCCGATCCCGAGCGTAGAGGACGTCGGCGGCGGTATCAACCGTCGACGGGGCCGCAGGCTGCCAGAGAGTGGGGACCTCTGGTAGCAAATTAACTGCTGCGGTAGGCGATAGGATGGCGGCCCAATCGCATCTTTGCGATCGGGCTGCTACACACATTGATTAGGCCGATAGGCGTGGGGAAGCCTGCTTTCCCCGGGATAGGGCTTGGCTAGGCGCGGCGTCGATCCGGGGGGGACCTGAAATAATATGGTCCGGGTCCTTCCCAGAGCAGGGCGCCTGAGACCGGCTGTCGGGGTGGTTTTTAGTGGAAACACCACATACTCCTGGCTCCTGCGTCCCTAAGGAGCCGGAGATCCGAAGGGATTTTCCACCCCGTCACCAAAAAAAAAAAAAAAAAAAAAAAATGGTTCCAGGCAACGTACTGTGTCTGTCGCTCTTGGCACTACACAGAGCGTCATATCATAAGTCGTCTCTGCACACGCTATCGTATCACGGGTATTGTGTCCGAGTGACATGGAGGACGATCTCGCATTACCACTCACAGACAGGATCGGTACATCCAAAATACTGCTCGACGGAATTGTATCATGATCGCCATGATGTTGGTTACGAGGCTCCACCGCTCTTCAGGCTTGCTGATAAGCGACCAAACCATCTGAAATCGTTTACGTGAAGTGGGTTTGCGTTCCCGAAGGAAGCTGAGAATTCCATCTATAACACCCCGCAATTATAGAGCCCGTTTACAATAGGCTCGCGAACACAGAAATTGGGAGAAAGAAGACTGGCGTTGTGTTTGATTTCCAATGAATCTCGTTTCGGTATGAGGCTGAATACAAGACGTACTCGAGTTTGGACGATCTCTGGATGTCAAGAACGTTTGAAATTTTGTTAGGAACATCATTCATATGGTTAGGGGCGGTTTTTGGATCGGTAGAAGAACCGATCTCATTTGGATCAGAGGCAACTTAAACGCTCAGATTTATGCGGAGAGGATTGTGTCAGACGTAATCATCCCTTTGCGAAGCCGGTTGGGTGATTCACTGCGGTCGAGGCGGCCCATACGTGCCGAAGCATGACTTTCCCACGATACGACTGATGCACGACAATGCGTGTCCACACACGGCTAGAGTCATAACACGCACTTTTGCCAATTCTCGCATCAACGTTCTGCTGTAGCCTGTTCAATCGCCAGACCTCAACCCAGTTGAGCACGCATGGGATATGGTCCAAAGAAGAGCACTGCCGAGTATGGATGCCGTACATACCGCACAACTTTTAGACTTGTTAGAGAGAACGTGGGCGGCCATTAATCAAAGTAATTTTGATGAACTGATTTTAAGCATGCCAAATTGCTGTGATTCGTATTAATGGTGGAAACACAGAATATCATTTTTTTTTTGCATTTTTTGCCATTTAATTGACGACAAACTTAGGCTAATTTTCAAAAATTGCAATTTTTCATATTTTTTACAAAATATAGGTTGTTAACTTAAACATTAGGAATTAAAGTAAGACGCCAGTCTGGAAGACTAGATTTGGTAAATATTAATTGGAGTATTTTTTATAGTTTAAAATGTCCTTGATCCCTAGACTCTTTTGATGTGTGTAGTTAATTATCAAGTTAAATCAATTATTTAGATACGTTTTGTAGAAATTTGTATAAAATAATAACTTTCAACATCATACATTACTTACCATATTTGTTTTAGCAATTAAAAAACATAAAAATTTTCAAAGTCTTATATAAAATTTACTTTGTGACGACTGTTATATAATGTATTTCAACCACAGGAAACCTTATTTGTAAGCTCAAACCAACACACAAACGCCTTTATAAAATTAGTATAGATGTTTTATTTCATAAGACGTAGGAGACTACAGAAGAGGTTATTGTTATATCTAGGCCTTCTTGGTCCAGTACATTTACCCTACAGATGATCATAGTAGATAGCATTACCCTAGTGTTGCCGTTATCTTATTTATCATTTAACTTAAATAAGTATCACGGACTTCAATGCGCCTTTAGAGGTGGAATATTTCTTCACATTTAAATGAGACCAATCTCGAGTACAACCAATTCAATAAAAAAAGAATGATTGAATTCGGTTCACGAAAGGTAAAGATATCGCGTAACACATTACAAAAAAACCGGCCAAGTGCGAGTTGGCCGGTTTTTTTGCACCGAGGGTTCCGTAAAATATTTTTATTATATGATGTAACTAAAAATTTACGGTTTTCGCAATTTTTCCTTTATCTGTGCTATAAAACGTTGCTTCCCACCAAATTTCAAGATTCTGAGTTCACGGGAAGTACCCTGTAGGTTTTGATTTCCTTGTGAGCGTCGAAAATTTGCGGCATAAACGGGTGTATCTTTTGATTGCGTTGGCTTAGAAGTTTGATTTTTTCACAGCTCTAAAGGACAGTAGACTTGAGTATTTGATATAAATTCCAGCTTAATACCTCCACGCGTTTCTGAGAAAAATGTCTTGACAGACAGAAAGACCTTCGGACGGACGGACAACAAAGTGATCCTATAAGGGTTCCGTTTTTCCTTTCGAGGTACGGAACCCTAAAAAGCATTGAAAAAAATTCCTTTTTGAAGTCGGTTAGAAATGTCAGTGATAAGTTTTCTGAAATCAAATATAACTTACCCTTAACTGCATTTTATTATTATAATCGGTACAAACGTATTTGGAACTTAGGCTAGGCCAGATTTTACATCAGAATCGAATTTCTCATCGGGGGTAACCCCTCCGACCTGCAAAAGTGCCTGGCAGAGCCGTTGCGTGCGGGCGGGGAAGAATTCTTAACGCGTTAACGATACTGCTGCTGTTGCTAAAAGCATCTAAATATAAACAGTGTTTTTATTTTGCACATTCAATTTCCATGTAAATAAAAAAATTGTAAGAGTAAGTTCAACCATGTTAAAATCTAACATGGTTGCAACTTGACGCTAAATTCTGATTTGTTTTCTTTTTTAGTGACAAAAAACTTGCCATTACATTACCAGCGATTACGCTACCCGTGTAGTTAATGTTAGGGCAAGGTTTTAGGCGTACGCTGCGCCGAGTGTTATAGGTTCGATTGGACAAAAATTTGTCTGATTAACAAATTATTGTTGTCAAGTGTCTGGGTGTTCTTTGTGTCCGTTGTTTCAAGGTTTGTAAAGTCCCCCGCGACAATAATTCCTCATGCGGGATTTGTCTTTTCATAGAGTGAAGAATTAATGAAAGTTATTTTTTTATTTATTAATGATAGAATTTGAAAAAAAATTAAATTGTATTGTAAGTGAATTTTAATCTTATCGTATTTTTTCGTGTAGACAAGGTATTTATTTTAATAGTATGCACTTTAGTGTCTAATTTTACCATTTAAGAAATGAATATTTCACTTATTTTATATCAAGCTATCTATTGCGATCACATTTATGAATACAAATGAAGTAGCTATAAGTAGGTAGATAGTAGGATGTATTTAAAATGTAACTGTTCTCACAAAAACTCAATATATACCTGATCACTAATATATATGAACACATAAGTACCCATATGTATATTCACATAAATATATACGCAGAATTAAGTGGTATGTGTATATTGTGTAAATAAGAACGTTATGTCTCTCAATTACACAACTTTGTGGAAAAACTTAATTCACTCAGCAAAAAAAAAGAATTCAAATAAGTTCGATTTATTTTTTCTATCTATCATCTTAATAAGAGATTTAATTAGGCCCTTAAAAAGTAGAAACATCTTTGAAATCCGTATTTGGTATATCGCACAATCCCGGACCAAATCCAGCGACCAGTCGTTCCAATCCTTGGAGTCCGCAGTGTTGCCGGGCGCCAGTATCCAATGCGACGCCACCGGGGCCGCGCGCACCTCACGCTCACTCTTAAATCCTACCCTTCAAAAATCTTTAAAACTCATACACATCTATAAATAAAAACATTTGAGATCACAACTAAAATATAATAAAAAAAATTATAATCAAATTTTCATCTAAATCTACAGGTGTCAGACACTTCACATTCAATTTTAAGCCTTTCCTAATCGTAAATAGAGTTTCAATTTCCTTGTCTTAATATTCGTGTTTTAACTCTAATCTTAAGTGGTAGTGTAACGAATTTATTGCTAAGTACATTTCAATGAAATATGTAATTAATACAATTTAATATTGACTTCTATGTTGTTGAAATTTTAGAAATAAGTGAAAATATTTATACAAAATAGTGTTTTGTTCGTGATTTATGAAACCAGTTGAAAGTGCGGTCTGGAGGTAATCCTGTGCACCGCGGTCAAGTGTCTGTTGTGTTGTGTGAAGATTGTTGTGAAAACAATTGCAATATTATAAGATAATACAACCTCTTCTTTACACACTCAACATCCTCCTTCTGTTGCTTTAGGGAAATACAGCCTTTGTGACGCTTTGTATTGTTTCGCCAAGATATCATCCATTATTATAAAATAATCTCTTAAGAAGTTATTTGCAAAAGGTAACAAACCGGAAAGTAATTTACATAAGACCTTATAACAATAAAAAAGTGAGATTACGAATCAGAAAAAAATCTTAATTATAATGAAAAACAGACACATTCTGTAAAAAATATAAATGAAACACATAGAATATCTATATTTATAAACTAATTCGTGTTAAGTGATTTTCAGTTTATCAAAGTTTCAGAACACACACGTATCCTACATTTATTAAAATCTTTTATTAAGACACGTAAATAAAGCAATAGTATCAAATATATAAATACCCTGGTTTTTTCATTTTAAGAACGAAAATATTTACAATTAATAATCTATGTAAGTAATAGTTTTTTTTTTTAAGTTAGTAATAGTCTGAATTTTTAATGTGTAGAAGGTATATCAAGTTCATCGTAGTTATTCAAACAATTATTAATATTTATTGCATTTCTGCATCACCTCAAGGTTGGCACTTAGCGAATGCTCTGGGCATAACGTCCATCAGTATACTAAATATGTATAAACTTTAAAATTAACAAATAAATGATAGTCAATTTGTCATAAAAAAAAATAGAATAAAAATATATAAGTAAAATGAAATTAAAATATAAGCTGTGAAATTTTCACCAATATAGTTACTTCGCAAGGACAATATTTGCTAATCTAATCAATTCAATTTATGAAAAAAATCGGTAGTTAATAGTTGAAAACGAAGGCTTTTGTCGATACTCGTAGAACAGTAGCTATAAGTGTAAATTATCTTACTGTTACACGACATGAGTAGTCTCAAGCGTTCTCGAAGAAACCAAACAATTGAAAGTTTTAAAGAGGGGAATCAGTGATAACCTCAGTTTAATCAACTGTTAACCAGTCACCTTTTGAAATATATTTAAAAAAAACAGAATAATAGTAAAGATAATTAAAATGCATTCTTATTTCCTTCTTGAGCGAAATTCATTTATCTTGAGTATAACTTTTACGAGTGCTACTTAACGTGGGTCACATATTAGCATTCTTATTAGCCGTTCAGACTTATCTGAATGATTCTGATAAGAGTGAGTGCACTTAGATAATTTTATTTTATGGACATGACTGAATGCGGTTCGAAATTTTAACATCAAATCATCAAAATACATTCCTGTTCGGATTCATTTAAAATCATCTTTAAGTCTTAATAATGAATCATCTCGAGATCGAAATTTGACCGTAAGTCATTAAATTTATTATTAATTACAAGCTAAGTCTAGAGAAAAAGCCTTTTCCATTTTTTACTACAAATAGCTCATTGAAACCCCTCAATAGCTAGGCTAGTTAACAAAAAAAGAAAAGAAATTGGATTGAAAAACGGAGGATAAAAAAGCACTGAACTGATTTTTCTGTCCATTTATATACACATATAGAAAAGTAGTATATTTGAATATTCCACGAATAAACAAGAAAATAGGACCCCGTGGAATGAAATAACGCCCCTTATCGCTAATGTTAACGAAAGCAATAGTGTCGGTAAACAATTAACAACAATCGCATCGAAACGTAATTAATCGATGTTATTGAGCTCTAATGATTGCCATCGAAACCAAACTCCCACGTACTTCTATTATTTTATAATTGTTTTAGACTATCATATTTATATATCATAGCTATAAATGTCGTTATGACGTGCCTTTTGGTCCAGCAGTTAGTAATGCTGACTGCTGAGTCAGAGATCGATGCTTCGATTCCCACCCAGGACAAATAATTGTGTGATGAGCACGATCACTTAACTATGTCTGGGTGGAATTTAACTTCAATGTGTATGTATTTAGTAACACTAGAGATTACCTGGTGGTCGAATTCCGACTATGATTTATTTAATTAGCCAGTATAACTCGAACTAACTTTTAAGCGTTGCCATTGCCAAATCACTGCCATGATCCCAAACAAGGCATAGCCTAGAGAGAACTGCTGATCTATAAATTAATACGTGAGGAGAATTCTTTGTACCCATTTTAAAGAACATTTTGCCAACAAATGTACGTTAAATTTTGATACTTACAGTTTAAATATTATATAGAAAAAGTGCAGAAAGCTGCAATTTAACACTTAAGTGTAATAGATTTAAAAATTACGTGAATTCAAATTCAAATTCGATATCTTTATTTCATGAAATTGATCATCAGTTATTGGAAATCGTTAATTTAAAACATAATTATTATGAGTAAAAATTATAGATCAACACACACAGAGTCACCTGTTCCTTACTTGATCAGCGTCCCGACTGCCCCGCACTCTCTTTCGTAAAGAAGATATTCTCTTGTGATTCTGATGATGCGAGATAAGGTTTTGCTTATGAGTTTATCTACATATTTTTCCTGAAAAAACGCAAATTTACAAAAAAAGTACAACAGAAACAACATTCTAACTAAAACTTTTACTAGACGATCTAATTTTATATCCCACTCGGGCCACAAGAATGAATAAATTTAATATAAATAAATGAAGTGTTCCCAATAACTCCGTTGATTTTTAGGTAACATTAATAAAACAATGCCAATCGCCAACAAGCAAACTATACAATTTATTTGCAAGCTCTCGGGAAGAAAATATTAGGAATATGTTTGCTGACTTTTGATGGTTTCATTTAATATTCGAATATACAAATTCTTGAAGCTTCTGGAAACAAATTTATTGTAATAAGAAGTTTTATATTTAAGATTAGCTTTGGTGCCATTGGGAACAGAATATTATTTGCAGGGGAGAAAAAGATTTTGTAATTTTCTGTCATCTGCTTCCCCAGAGTCCTGATGGTGGGATAACTCTTTTTACGTTAATCATGTTTTAGATTCGTGTGTATTGTAGATTTGTAAGTGTTTTTTTGTTGGTGTATTGCTTTTATGCCGCAAAGGCACAAAAACAAGAGATAAATGCTCCCTCTGCCAGCAGTGTTGAAATTCTTGCGCATTGTCAACTCTATTCTTCAAGCAATCATTGTCAACTCTATTCTTCAAGCGATCATGTTCAATAGAGATTATTTTCTTACAAATCAGCTATAAATGTCGAAGAATTTTATTGTCCTTGACGTTCAAAACTGACAAATTTTGACCTTTAAAAAATACATTTATTTCTGAAAAGCATGGCAATTCTACTCTCGTGATAAAACACAACTAAAGCATCAGGGTCTTGATCTATTTCACACGAGAGGTACTACTGAAGGCATTAACCATCGGTATATATTCAAACTCATCTAGCCCTATCTTGAAAGTAAGCTGCACTATTCCAAGCAACTAATCCTGCATTGCGTTATATAAGTTCAAAAGGCGATTACTATACAGTTGACATCAACCCACCATCACACTTTGGGCTACGACACAGTCATTAACATCACTATCATATTGTAATAAATTGTTCTGCGTATTTGGATAGGTCTGTTGTGGGAGTGTGTAGACTATTTCAAATTATTAAAATCTATAGCGGACCTTCAATACTGATAGATATATTAAATTCTTTAGCAAACGTTGACTCGCATATTTCATCATATAAAAGTTTGTGTTACGTTATGTCTTTCGCCGTGGGGTGACCATTGCTGGGCATGGGTGAGGTCTAGCCTAAGCCTTTCGAGCATATTTTCAATATTTACATTGCTATTATATCTTTCATTCAACGGCTACCTAGCACTTTGATCTCACAGTCAGTTTATCATTTAATTTGGATCTTGTACAATTTGAAGAACAAAGTTGATTGTTCCTAGTGGATAGCAGTGTTTAAAGACTGTTTGTGTGGTACTATGAGTACCACACAAACACTGCCTTACAGAGTAAAAATTACCGATATAATTCATTTTATATCTTCGTCGGCTACTGATAAACGGAATAGATTGATTCAAGCTTCGAATAGATTAATCGAGAACTGAATAAACAAACAAGGCCACGCCTCTCTAATTATAGGAACGATATACATATAACAGGTTACATCGAAGTTTCACTTAATATGTCGATGAATCCGTAAAAGTTTGTCGATTGTTATTGTTACCTAAATCTGTTAGCCTACTCTTTGTGTACAAATGAGATGAAGCCAACCAAGTGCGTATCTAAATGAACACCGTTAAGGATTTTATTGTCAGTGTGCACCGCTCCTTGGAACTTTAATACTTCTTAATTATCCTAAGTAAGAAAATAAACTTGAAAATAAGTTTGTTTGTTTGTAACCCTTTACGTCTTAACTACTCGACTGATCACCATGAAATGTTGCATACACATTTTCAAATTTACAGAAAAAAGACATAGGGTACCTTTCATTGAGAAAAGAGTAATACATATTTCAGAGGGATAAAATTAATAAATTTAACGTGAATACAAGAATTAAGACGATTAAGATAAATAAGAAATATAATAGGTCTCATCTACACTTGTTATTGTCCTAACAATGATTGGTTATTTAAAACTAAAAGCTTTCTAGATATAAAACAATTTTGTTTTGATATTACTTAGTGCAAAAATATTGAGTAATTTGCATCACAAAATTTTCTCAACAACTCACAGTTTTGGATACACTGCACTTCGTGTGCGCTAAATGCGAGTAACCCCTCTATGGAAATTGCCTAGTTCCCCGCATTAAATTTTTTTTACGTTTGCCTTAGTGACCACGTAGCTAGAAAAAGATTTCGGATAATTTTTTTTTCGTGAAAATGTGTTCTACCTATTTCTATGTTTAACTAAGTGTAACCAAGCAGATGGAATTATTTTCCGAAAAAAGAAAATTCGTGGAAATTTGTACTAGCTATTTTTTTTTAGTCCCTAATGCCAAAAAAAAACTGAATGGTGATGACAAATTCACCCTGAATAATAAAAAAAAAACTGTCAACTGCACTTTCATAATTTGTGTGTCGGGTCGTTTGGCTCCCTTTGTTATCAATTGATATCATATGGTTGAAGTGGACGATAGCTGGCGCGTGCGTCATGCTCGTGAACGAGTGCCGTTGGTAGGGGCTGTCATTTCCGAACTGCTATTACTGACATATAGTAGTAGTTTGCGCGACTGTTTATAGTTTAGAACAATACGTTACATTGTCCTCACATTTGCTTGCAACTTGCGCATATAAGCAATGTAACCAGAGATTTGTAAAAAACATGTTAAAAAGAGTGTCCTTGGAGTTTCTTGCCTGTTCTTCTCCACTGGATCTACGAATTGGAATAGGCAACTAGCTTCACGACTCACTTAGTCTGACTGACTACTACTCCTGACAATTCAAAAACACCAATAATGGTTTTATTGAAATAAATGATTTTGATTTTTGATATCCGCTATACCTTGAAAAAATCAGCGTGTAATAGGTATCTTTTATTTCTTTACAACTTATCTCACTAATTTTATAAATTTCACTAATATTATAAATGTGAAAGTTTGGATGGATGTGTGTTATCTTTCACGCCAAAACTACTGAACCGATTGCGATGAAACTTGGTATGTAGATAGCTGGAGACCTGGATTAACATATAGGCTACTTTTTATCCCGATATACCCACGGGATCGGGACTTACGCGGGTGAAACCGCGGGACGCTTCTAGTGATATCCATGTTGGCCTAAAGTTGGAAAGAACTATTCGCAATGAATGGAATACATCATACATGATTTACTTTACAAAAAATATTTTATCCACAAGTACGTTATATCGAAAATAAATATGATGTTAAGACGCGACTATTGGTACATGGGCTCGTTTTAATAGGCTCTAGCTCAAGTGTATCTAAATATAAATACGTGAACAGAATTCTTTCTGACCCTTTCTAAGCAAATTTCACGGACGGAGAAATGTAAAAGCAAAAATGTTGAATTAATATTTGTAATAAATTTAAAAAGAAATATGTAAAAACTACTATAAAAAGTTACAAGGGTTCATTAAATATGTTGAACTGTTATAGTACGAAAAGTCTATGCAATGACGGTTCAAGTTACACCGGACATCGACATAAAACAAAACCAAGGTATTGTACTTTTTAAATATTATCACGATTAAGTCCCGTGTTACACATCTAATATGTATCAAAGTCGCGAAAATTTAAAAACAATTATAAAACAAAATATTTAGAGTAAATGAAATATGGTCAAAATTCGATGATTTCAACGCTATGCATGATTTCCCTGAAACATTGAAACTCGTAGAAATTAAAGAATGATAAAAATAGTAGAGGCAATGCTGGCACCTGACTTGCCTCTTTTATAACGACTCACGTAGCATCTTTTGTGTTCGTGTGAACGGCATCTGCAATAGTACGATTACATAACATACCTTACAGCTTGAACTTTATTTAGATACTGCGTCTATTCCTAACGCAGTATATGCATACTATACATACAAAGTAGGTAAGTATCAGACGTGTATGAAAAGTGGAGAAGCAAGGTGTGGACATGTGATAGGAGGGATGACCAAATGTGGTGAAGAGAGTTTTATGTTGGAATTTGACGGAAACCAGAAAATAATGACTAAAGAAAAGATGGATGGACTGCGAGAATGTGAATAAGGAGTAAGCTGACGAATGCGAGAGGAGAATAGAAGAACTAATCCCAAGTATAATATGTATGTATATAGAAATATATAAGTATTTTTATCAGCAATCTGGTTACCATAGTATAGGATCTGCCTTGTTCGGGATCAGACGGCCGGGTGTGAGATGTGTGAAGTTATTATTATTATTATTTATAAGGTTAAAGGTTCTATTTAAGATGAATAAATAAGCCTAAACTCGAGATAGCTGCTGTAAACCGCTTCTCAGTTACCTTGACTGGCTTCCGTCGTCGTTATCAAATCAATTACAGTTCTCCGTCATGTTGTAATGTCATTAGAGCTACATAGGTATGTGTGCCAAGTTTCAACAGAATCGCTTCGTAAATTTTAACTCAGCAGGTGAAAAATCATTCCATTAAAGTCATATTTTCCTAGAGACAAGGCGTGTACGTTGGGACAAAATAAATGGATAATTATGATTATTGCCTTACGTGCGTTCCGTTTCTTTTTGTCAAAGTGTGCCTTTATCTGTCGTAAAGACCTCGGTTGGTTGTTTGGATGCCCACCGGCATTAAATCCAAGTTTTTTTATATTACTAATGAGGACATTATTTTTTTGTATCTTTCAATTAATGACTGAAAGCGAGCTTTTTCATGTTTGGAAAAATTTACAACCTGTTTTCTGTAAAAAAAAAGCAAATATACGACAATGACATATACAAAAAAAGACATAATATAAAAAAAACGATAAGAAACTGGAGTAGGTATACACATATTGCAAATAAGCGTATAGAATTCATTTCTAAAAATCGATTCCTGTGCTAGAAAAAAAAAACATTTATTTTTATTATTACAACATGTTGCTTGCAACTCACAACCCTGAGAACTATGACAACCACTTATTATGCAATGAAACAACACTGTGTAGTTAACGTACATTAAACATCTTCCATAATCGTTACTTTTTGTCATACGTTAACCAGCCGTTCGAAACAACCCGCCCTTACTCAAACATATTGTTTACTTTACCTCAGTTTCGTTTGTAAACTTGATCGTAATCCATTCTAAAATTATAAATAACGAAACTAACAATGTTTGTTTATTGGTTGTTACGCTTTCACGCCTTTACTACTGAACCAATTATCATGAAATTTTATATGTACGTAGTCAGGGGTACAGAAGAAAAGATTCGTTTTGTTTACGGATGGTAAAATTTCGTCGAATTTTCAACGAAAATTTAACCGTCCGTAAACAAAACGAATCGTTTCTTGATTATAGGAACCGGGCAACGTGTAATCTTTTAACCAAACAATATTTCTGTCTGCAAATACATGTTCTGTCAATAATTGCATAAAGTTTAATTCATGTAGGAGATAACGACTACTTATTTAATATTGATTTATGTTTTGTATCGAAGTCCTGCGTCAGGCTTTCGTTACTCCATTACGGTACTGTTCTATAGACAATTAGACATGTATAACTTAATTAAGTAGTGTTATGTTCAGTCTTAAACAATAGGTAGTCTTTCTTTCCTATGTTATTTTTAACCGACTTAAAAAAAAAAAAGATTCTCAGGTCGTCGGAATCTTTTTTTATATATATTATCCGATTACCCGAAGATGGCTAAACTGATTTGGTTTTATTTTAAGAATATACTTCTTAGTCGATCCCATTGTCATGAGATCAGGATCTGATAATGGATCCTCCAAAAATTGAAGGTACACTTGAAATATTAAAGGAAAACTTATAGCGATTTGGATATTTTTTAGAGTAACTCTCGTGCATTTGCTCTCGGAAAACACTATTTGTTAAAGTGGAATTGAGGATGAGGGCCTCAGATGGCCACCGGAAGTACTCAACAAATAGGATTTAATGGGTTGCGATTTGATTATATTAATGTGGTTGTCGAGCAATATAATTTATGCTCGTCACAATTCTTATGAAGTACCAGGAAAACTTCTCTACAAATAAAGTCGCTGCAACGGGCAAAGCAATATTTTGTAAAATATTGACATCGGGCTATTATATTTTATATGTATTACATAACGACCCACTCAAAATTATCTAGATATAAAAATGAAAATTTAAATGAAATTTTGATTACTTAAAATCGATTTAAAAGAACGAGGAGGTTTTAACACAATGTACATAAAACGTAACATTTGAACAACAATTGCCAATATTTTTTTTGTGTTTAATGTACAGCATGTAGGTATGCTACTTTCTAAATCAATTTCAACAATGCTTTATTGAATTGCTTAAACACAAATTTAAATGGGTCCAATCATTAAAATAAAAAAAATATAAAATTCACCTAGGAGTTTAAAACTAAGAGATGGTATTAATGGATGTAGTGATTTCGGATGTAGATTTAGGAGCATTGAAGTCGGTTATATTTTTTTAAAAGATAGATAGATATAGCACAATAAGAGCTAAAACATTTGATCTAGTTGACAGGGTCTTCATTATGTATAAGATATCCACTTTATGGAAAGCTTAAATTTTAACAGGAAAGTTAAATGGTTATTTCTCCTGTGGTTTTGATCCACAGCAAGACAGAAGGTGGTACAAGTCTTATCTTCCTTTATCAGTATCAATTATTCGCAAAATATAACTAATCTACGGTTGCCACAACACAGACAGATCATCTCCGGATAACAGACGGAATAAAACCAACGGTAGTAGACAAAAATAGATTGTGGAATGGTACACGAAGGCTTTCATCAATTCGTGATTTCTGAGACCACATCGTAAATCGTAATAAATCATGGAAAAATGAATGATGATCTCTTCTGTAATAAAATATAAAAAGGCTATTTTTCAAATTTCTTCGTTTTGTCAAGACAAATAGCAGTTGAATATCAAATTGTCATTTTGGATTACCAGAAGAACATGTTTGGTTTTTTTTTCTTAATTTCAGTATCACTCGTGTCAGTGCAAAATATGTTGATGCAAATATTATGTTTATTAAAGTCTTTATAGTCAAATTCAATCACCCGAATCTATAGATTGGATTCTATGGAAAAAATAGTTGTGTTCAACTATTTTCATTAAACTTTGACATAAATAACATTATTGATCTCCTGGCTCTTAAGTGATCTAAGAATCAGAACGGCTGAGCATTTTTCATGCTTATATTTTTATATATAAAGGTAATAGATATACGCACATTTGTCCACTTTTGCAAGTACAGTTATAGTAGGAATATGGTCAGTATATTATAACTGTCAAGATTTAATTTAAAATCTGAAAACTATCAAATCTTTTTAAAATCATAATGAGCAATATACTTTAAGCATCCTAGTTGAAATGACCTGACCATTACAACTAGGACGCTCAATAATATCAGATGATCAACTCCTTGATCAGAAAGAAGATCGCCCAAGCATTAAGCATAATATGTACGTAACTCCACAGGTTACGACGAAGTTGAAGAGGGTCTTTTTTTGTTTTCTGTAAAAGAACTTTCTTAAACTCTGAATTCAGTTTACAAAGTAGTTATTTATTCTGTTTCCCTCCCACTGCAAGTTTTATTGAGGTTTTAATAGGATTTGCAATCTTCCAAAGACACCGCTTTCAATAAACCGTTCGCTAAGTTGTTTCTGCTTCTACTGTAGTAGTATAAATAACAGAATAACTCTTTATTTCATAGTCACCACCATAAAAACAAATTTTATTTTGTTTGTTTTCCGACACAATTTTGGTTTCAACATTGACAGCTCCTTTCTGGTTCGAGACGTAAAGTCTAGAATGAGTTGCTGTCCTGGAACGTTCAAGAGTAGATTGAATAGGTTTCTCTTGGATAGGCGTGTACCATCTTCGTCTGCAACGTCACTTGCCATCACCTGATGGAAGTTGAAGTTGGAGTTTGAAGACAAACGCCTTCTTTATTGCATTAAAATATACTGACGCATTGAAATAACTAGACTGATAAAGACTGCAACATTATAAAATGTAAAATGTCACACCTCTGTAGATAGATGTATAGATAGATATATCTGTATATTAATCCGTGAAAGTATTTCGGGGTTCTTTGTAAGAAAATTTCGCGTATGGAGGCACGTGAAATTTGAAATACTTACATTTTATATGGAGAAAATTTTGGCTTTCTACTCTAAAAAGCTAACATTTTTAAGATTATGTGAAAACGGGTACAGAAAGCTGCAATATCCAGTTTATATGTTGACCTGTCATAGTACGAAAAGTCTGTACAATGTCAGTTCAAGTTATTAACTGGTCAATGAAGTAAAACAAAACAATAAACTTTTTTTTTATGGTATAGGTGGCAAACGAGCAGACGGGTCACCTGATGGGAAATGACTACCGCCGCCCATGGGCACCTGTAACTCAAGAGTCACAAGCGCGTTGCCGCCCTTTAAGGTGGGAGTAGGGGAAGAGGAGGGAAGAGGGGAGAGGGGGATTAGAGAGGAGGAGAGAGGGGGGATCGAAAGGACGGGAATGGGGAGAGGGAAGGGTTAGGGCCTCCGGTAACCTCACTCACGCGGCGAAAAGCAATGCAAGCATTGCTTCACTGACGGTTTTCTGTGAGGCCGTGGTATGACTCTGGTCAAGCCGGCCCATGGTAGCATTGGTATTTGCATTGCTTTTCGCCGAGTGAGTGAGGTTAGCGGAGACCCTAACCCTTCCCTTCGCCACTCTCCTCCCCCTGTACCCTCTTCCACCTTTCCCCTACTCCTTAACCTTAAAGGCCAGCAACGCACTTGTGGCTCTTGAGTTGGTGTCTATGGGCGGCGGTAGTCATTTACCATCAGGTGACCCGTTTGCTCGTTTGCCCCCTATACCATAAAAAAATGCTCATCACACAACTCTTTGTTCTGGGTGGGAATTGAAAACAAGACGTTTGGCTCAGCCGTCAGGATCACTAACTACTAGATCAACAGGCCAGTCAAGTTACGTTAACTAGTTGTCAGCTACACATAATGCTTCTTAAATTAGACCACCACACCTTTCTGTATCAGCCTGTATAATGTACCTTTGTACCTCTTCTTCGCAGTAGATAAATAGTATTCACAAAGTTCTGCCAAGCGACCTTCCTGAACATTAACCGCCTAATTGGTTTTAGAAAAAATGAAGTTTTATCTTCTTATATATCAATCAATCAAATCAATTGCTGTTCGTTAATCTGGCTAAAACTCAAATATGGCTGAATGGATTATTCTTTTTAATTTGCTTTTTTATGAATGTCCTTTTTTTCTAATAAAGACCTAAAGAATTTTACAGGGAGGTAGTTTGTAGGTAGGCCACATTATTTTAGAACGGATTTTGCGACAGGACCGGATTAAGGAGATATAACCGGGGACTCTCAGAAGTTTATGTGAAAGTACTCCAATAAATTGTGATACGAAGTTCACCGGGTCTTCTAGTATAGCAGGCAGATTTATGATATTATGTTATGTTTTTTTTTCTCTCTTATAATTTTACCTTTGACAAAGCAAACAATTGTTGCGGTGACTCTGTGTGTGTTGATCTATAATTTTTGATTACAATAATTATTTATTAAATCGACGATTTCGAATATGATCAATTTTATGGTATAAAGATATATTTAAATTAAATTTGAATTTGAAAAAATTGGTGTCTTTCTTCTAGGCCATAATTTTTTTTTAAATATGTAACTTAAAAGACGCGAAATTAATGCCCAGATTTTCTTAGCATTGC
The DNA here is from genome assembly GCA_949752705.1 of Callimorpha dominula. Taxonomy (NCBI): domain Eukaryota; kingdom Metazoa; phylum Arthropoda; class Insecta; order Lepidoptera; family Erebidae; genus Callimorpha; species Callimorpha dominula. The sequence goes on along the minus strand of OX457012.1, from coordinate 16,434,060 downwards.
AGCTTAATCACCATCTTAAGCAGCTAAATTACCATTTTTAGGGTACTGTTGTCTGTCCGTCTGTATATCAGCGAGCTGTATCTTATGCACATTTTCACAGAGTATGTACTTTCATTGCCACTATGACAACGAATAATAAAAATAGAATAAGAGTTAAGGGAGTCAACAAGAGACGTGATTCTTTCGGCGTCCGACTTGCACTTGGCCGTTTGTTTTTTTTAGTAAAAACTCATCAATGTGTCCAATCACAATTTCGACCTCGCACCTCAATAAGTCTACAGTTCAATTACCGGTTACGCATACCTCGAAAGTTCGAGAAGGATAGATTGGCTATATCTGATCCCAATCGCGATTGACGAGAAAAAATATCTGAAATGGAATTGAGGGCTGACGTATTTTTTGTGAAGGCTTGGAGATATCTATTAAGGTGGTGAACTAATAATGAAATACTTATGACTCGATTAACAAGACTTATGTATTTATATTTTTTGTCGCCCCTTTTTAAGCAAATTGTTTTTTAATACTTAGTTTAAAAAAGTATAAAAAAGTATCTAAAAAGGCAAAAGTGTTTTCCCTTCTAAACCGTCTATAAATCATCTCCCCGTACATGAGTTCTTTAGTTCATTGCAAACTTTTTGAGAAGTCTATGGACCAGAGTCTCAGTACTCAGAATACATATGAAATACAGTTACGGAAACCATCGAATATATGAGGTTATGTCTAGCATGCTCTAACATTTGCCCTCTACAGGATTATTGACTGCTGAACCACAGACAACGTGCCATCAAGAAGCTTAAAAGATTACGAGTGTATAATTATTGTGCGAAAATTCAGACAATTCACATAAATTTGTACAAAATAATATTCTCGATACTAACCTGTGTTGCTGAGCAAAATAATTTTTTATATTTTAGTCCATATCTTCTGTCTTTCGGATGGAATTTGAATCTCTGATATCAGACTTTTAAGGAAGATTTGAACCTGCGACGTATTTATAAATAAAAATAAAAACTAAAAGTAAATTTTTCCTGGATGGTATGTCCTTTTTGGTGCCCTTGACAACGTATATAATAAGCTTACAAGCGAAGAAACTCACATTCGAATTTATAATATTAATTAGGATTAGAATATACCGTTGTTATGATTACGCGTGTATTCGTGGCGGTGTGCCTGTCACCAGCACACTTCACCTCTTGATATTTTTTTCCGGCTATAGTTTTTTATATACAAATTGTTATCAAGAGGTGAACGATAACTCGTTGATTGTCGGGCTTCTCCGAAACACCCGTGTGATGCGATCACACCGGTGTTTCGGTTTTATAACTATCAGTACTAGTCACGGTAATCATTATTTGAAAATCACACACTGCGACTTATTTGTAAATCTACAATGTCTGACAAAGTTAGAACACCTCTAATCTTGAAAATTGTATCTCTTACTAGCTGCGCCCCACGGTTTTACCCGCGTAAGTCCTGATGCCGTTGAAATATCGGAATAAAAAGTAAATCCAGGTGTCACATACCAAGTTTCATCGCATTCGGTTCCGTAGTTCTTGCGTGAAAAAGCAACAAACATCCATACATCCATATATCCTCACAAGCTTTCTCGTTTATAATATTAGTAGGATTAAGTCAACCAAAACCATGTCCTAAAACCTATTTCTAGTTATGACAACATTACGCTTTTAATACAACAAACTTTTCCCGAATATAAAATATGCCTCAGACTACGTCCATAAAATTAAAAGGGATGGATAGAGCTATCCAGAGATATGTTTGTCCCAAATGATGTAAATACCGACAAAGATTGGCGGTTACAACGGCGACCCGCATCAACCTTCGAGGATGTCACGGATTAGTAATGTGACGGTTACATAACAAATTTTTCCAGACGTAGAAAAGAAGGATATTTATTAAATTCATTAGTTATTACTGCATTTACAGTAAGATTAATTCAGGGCCTAAAAATATTCCGAACTGAAGAAAATCATTTAGAATTTTAGATTATTAGACGATAGTGATGCAGAAAAATGCAGCAACATAACACGTGATCATAATATTTAATTGATGTCAAATATCCATTTATATATTTTATTGGAAAATTTTAATATTAGTATAACCATGATTACATTCTGTAATGTGTCTCTAATAACAATGGCTCATAACATTTGATGGGATTAAAGATACATGTGTAAGTTGTTAGCGTATGAAACGTCTTGAAAAATGGGAATTAAATCATCGACATCGTCAGAATTTGAAATCTCTGCCGCTTTTTTACTAAAACATTACGCAAGATAAGTTAATCTTGTCACCACCTACCAACGTAAAAAAATAGTAAAACAACAATTTCAAACCTAGCTCCAGTTTGCAGCAAATTTCTTATTCTACTGTCGTATTTCTAGAGCATGAAAACTTATGGTATATATTTATTTTTATTAGAAAATACTACTCGCTACATTGTCATTCTAAGAGCTATTATTATGACGTTGTTATGAACAATGAACACAGCATGTCTATCTGAAGATCTGTCTACAACTTTTATAACACGTATGTTCTATTTAAGGATCGAGACACGAATGTGTATCTCTCGGCAATAGGTAAAACAAATCTAGTTAAATTAATATAATATCATTTATTTTTTAATCTCAAAACGAATTGTAATCAAAACACAAAGGATGGTAGACAATGTTTCCAAAGACGCCTGATTACATAACCATTATAAAATAGTAATATTGTCCCTATTTTATCATGTTTAGTATTTTATAATCTTTTAATTTAATATTTTTTTATTAAAGAGATACGGCTTTACACACGTGTATATTTCGGGGTTGTCCGAGTTTATAATCTGTTGTACAGCGTCATACATCGTCAACATAATATATGTTATGTATGTAACCGTAAGATTGTCCACGCACTCCAGTCGAGCGCCGAAGCTGACACACACATTTTTTATATTAATATATGCGAACAGTAACTTTTCCAGACAACACGTGTGCAAAATTTCATGATGACCGGTTGAATAGTTACACACCATTAGCTATTATTTATATTACACAATATTAGCTAGGATTATCCCATTTCATCTTAACCACAACCATTCTGTCATGTAAGTGAAGTTGAAACATATAGATATCTCTATTTCATCCCAAGTATGTCTCTATTTTGTCCTTTGCACAGCAACCTTCGTTCTATACTATTGTTGACCCAATCAAGACATCATGAAGCGCTCATTAGTTCCATGCCTCTACTAAAATATTTATAAGGTTTCATTCTAAATATGATGTATTAAGAATTTACACATTCCTATTTACGTCATCTTATGTATGATCTATGTTATGTATATCTTTTAATGTGGGTTACATACATGTATCGGGTATATTGAAGAGGGTCGTTTAAGGTTTGGCTTGTTATTATTTAGCCTTCTCCATTTAGTACTGCAGTTTTTATTTGAGTACAATTTTTAAAAATCTCAAAAAAAAATTGTAAATTATAATGCCAAAACGTCAAAATGTCTAAACATGAGATACAAAAATACGTAACTACATTGCTTACGTATGATCCAGATAGTGTTTCAAACCAATATCCAAAGGATTAAAAATATTAGCAAAATAGGAAATATAATTTTTTTTTTGTTTAATGTAGATAGAAGTTGCTTAAAACTGTTGAGTATGTAGTATATGCATACATTTTGATATTTTGGCTAAATTTGGAATCGTCTGTTTTTTGACAAACACACTAGGAATGGGAAATATAGAAAGATAAAGAATAAGACGTAGAAGGTACAACTGGTAGCGCTGGTGCTACTGCTACATCCGCAGCAAGCCTTAAATGGCGTAATTACAATAATGTAATTGGTAATGTTTTTGAGCCGTTCGGGATCGAGACGTCTAGGGTCATGGGGTCTGAGTGCTCGTTCCGTTTATAAGGAACTAGCTAAGTGACTGATCGACACTTCTCCTGACCAGAAGGCGGGACCTTTTTCTTGCACAGGGAATTAGCATTGCCATTCAACGTGTCAATGCTGCCAGCCTTTTGGGAACGCTACCAGTAGGCGACGATGCGGAGAAAATTTATGACGAAATTTTCAATTCATTTTATTTGTTCATTATATTTGTTTTAAAAGAAATTAAATTTTAAATAAACTCCTCTTCTCTTTTTCTCATTAGTAGTGTTCTATTTTCAAATACATCGTGTAGAGAAGTAAAATATTTTTTTTAAATGACAATAAATTTTAAATGAAATGATAGTGAGATACTCTCGGTTAAATTTTAATTCATCTGCCATTGAGCGCTACAAGAGGTCAGCCTACCATAAACACGGAGCAAAGCAAACAAGAGCGGCAAGTTTTTTGGGACTTTCTCAAACGGTGTGTGTGTTTCTTCACCCGTTGGCCAGGATTTTTGACCTTAGAGTGTTGCATTGTCATCAAAATCGATATCGATAAACAAAAAGATATGGACCATCATGAATACTTATTAAGATACTTTAACAGTGGATAACAAAGTACGCTATAACAGTTTTATCTGCTAAGGCCACCGTATTATCTCAGGGCTATGAGTTACGGTAATAATAAAATGTCATTTACCGAGAAAGCTCTACCTGAAACGATATTAACTACTTTGATCCACTGGTGTTTACTGGCGGGCGGTATTAAATTTTATAACTCTGAGGGACAAATAATAGGAGGAATATATTAAGTTGCTTTAACTGCCTTGGCCTTTTAAATATATCAAATGGTAAGTAAGGGTACAAGTGGGATTTTAACTTGATATCGGAGCTGCTTCTCTTAACAATAAGATTATCCCCTCTAATTTTATTGGGTAATAATATTATTCTTCTTAGTTAGGAGGACCGACTGAGTTTGGGCATTTTTCGAGCTACTGCTTGCATTTCCCGTATCCACCCGCATCAACCCTTTCTTTCCATTGAATTCTTTTCTTACCTACCTTTTCCTTTTAATAGCAATCAACTTTCCCATATTTCATTCACAAAGTGGCCGGTTGACGGCATTAGACTTGCCCCCTACTACGTGAGGGGAATCAAATTACATACATAAATACACTCTCGCCTTTATTCCCGAAATCAAAGGGTTATCAAACACCCACATTTTGCCAATTATAAATTGTTCGCACTCATGTAGTAGGGGGTAAGCCTTTTGCCATCAATCGAGTACTTTGCGAATATGGTAGTATATTAAAAGGGAGAGGTAGATAAGAAGGTCAGACAATGGTAGAAAAGGGATTTTACTGTTACGGATGGAATGGAAAGTGTTACTCGAACTGGCAACAGCAGGAAGACTGAACCCTCTAACGTCTTATCTTACACATATAATAAGCGAATAACGTTTTGTATTGTGTTTTCATTGATAAGTAGATTTGCTAGAGATTTACGAAGGTTTAAGGCATTATCTGGAGGGCAGTTTGTGTCTGCCACCATATCTATTAGCCCTTCTAAAGAACTTCGAACAACACTTCACAACAATAAAAATAAGTTTGGATGAGTTGTAGAATTTATTGGCAGGTACATAACTACATTTAGCTATAAATAATTATTAATAATACATTTTTGTACTATAAATATATTTATCCCGATAACATTTTAAAGGAAATTTGCCCAATATTAATCGAATCATCCTCCAATAGGACATTCCTCAGTAGTACAATTTGTAGGAAGAAGTTTTCTTTGATCAAACATTCACAGGCGCGTCGTTAAATATGATCGGGCAACTTGTCTCGGCGCTCAAGTTGGCGCCTATTGCGATAACTACTACAGCTTCCTAACTTGAGATAAGTAGTTTATGCTTTGTAGTAGTTACTTTGCTCTTGAATACACGCCTATATCCCGTAACTTGTTGTTGTTATACGGGCTCAGTATTATTCATTTGTTAGGAGTTTGTTTGTTATTCGTACTGAATTCAAATAATTATCTGTTACTAGTTCTTTTAATAAAATCCTCTCCTCATAGAGCTTTTTAGCAAGATTCTTAATAGGTGATTACGAACACGTATAGAAAGATGAAGTGTTGTATAGATACGTGAGGATTCGGGGAATTAAGACTAGCCCCCCAAATACAGGTTAACTATGTAGAATAAGACCAAGGTTTATTCGTGGGATTCTATAGAGTGAAGGTGTTTATTTATGCATGTGGCAGGTTTCTGACAAAATGCTTTCATGTATGTATGTTCGCATTTAGTAAATTAAAATTTTAATATTACATTATATGAAAAAAATAAATCTATATCTTAACTAATATTATAAATGTGAGTGTTAGCTGAGGGCAAAAAGCCTGTATAGACCTTGTTTTTTATTGGTTGAATCGCTAATCTCAGGAACTACCGGATTCGAAAATTACGCATTTATCGCACATAACCTTACTCAAGAACTGTCTTGAGTAAGGTTATGTGCTATTTTGCATCACGCCACGATCTTTAAGATCGTATCAAACGGCTAGAATTGGATAAGCAGAATAATGCTACGACTAATACTATTGAAAAAATTACAATTTCTAAACGAGACGTGATTATAATGATTGAATCCTTGTCATTCACGTGGGTGAAAATATCAAAACGAAAAACATTCATTCAGAAGTTACACGATAAATAGAGAGAATATAGTCTCGGGCTAAGTACGAGGGGCTCGTGGCTAAGTGGTAACCGAGTAGGTTATCACGTTAGTAATACTAACCAGGTCAGTCTAGGATGGGTGACCATACTTAACACGTTGAGACCCCTCCGTGCCTCGGAGAACACGTTAAGCCTTCGGTCCCGGGTGCCATACAAACATCTGTGGCATTCGTTACGGGTAGTTGGAGCCCTACAAAAGTCCAACAACATGGTCTAACTACAGAACTTCGATATCGCCTAGTACTTGGGTTGTGGAGGTCTGATGGCAGTCGCTTCTCGTAAATTATCAAAGTTTGGCCGTATCGTAGTTAGACTGCAAGCCGACCCATACCTAGTTGGGAAAAGGCGCGGAGGATGATGAAATAGAGATAATATATTGCACTCAAAGGAAAGCAATACCTCGTTTGTAAATATTAGTAATAACTTAATATCGATAGCAAACAGTGTGGAAACGAATATGTAACAAACACATACACATTAACATACACTCACATTTCCACATTCTCACAACTATCATTTAGTCCCATTCACATAATAGAAGGCAAGCCTATTACCGTCTACCGGGCACTTTGGGAATTAAAGATGAGAAAATTGGCAGTACATATTTATAAACGGAAAGGTAGGTAAACACCCCGGCCCATGTAAGTGCGTTAGCAACAATCTCACCACTATGCACTTTGCTATGAACTATCAAAATCACTAAATAACAGTAACTGCTATGTTGTTTGTACCTTTTCTTTTTTAAAGACAACTCCCGCATTAGGAATTACTCCTGTGTCGCGGGGGACTTTACAAACATACAAACAACGGACACAAAGAACACCCAGACTCAGGTGGGAATCGAACCCACGACCTCTGGCTCAGCAGTCAGGGTCACTAACCACTAGACCAACAGGCCAGTCACCAGTCAATCAATTAACTTATGAATGAACTCTGTTGGTCTAGTGGTTAGTGATCCTGACTGCTGAGCCAGAGGTCGTGGGTTCGATTCCCACCCAGGACATTAATATTTGTGTGATGAGCACGATTATTTGTTGTGTGTCTGGGTGTAATTTATCTATAATATGTATGTATTTAGAAATATATAAGTATCTTTATCAGCAGTGTGGTTACCATAGTACAGGCTATGCCTAGTTTGGGATCAGACGGCTATGTGTGAGATGTGTCCAGTTATTATTATTTAAGTAAGTGTTCCATTGTCATTATACACCCTGTATAATATTAGTTAGAACTAGTCAGAAGTCAGCCTGTTGGTCTAGTGGTTAGTGACCCTTACTGCTGAGCCAGAGGTCGTGGGTTCGATTCCCACCTGAGTCTGGGTGTTCTTTGTGTCCGTTGTTTGTATGTTTGTAAAGTCCCCCGCGACACAGAAGTAATTCCTAATGCGGGGAGTTGTCTTTAAAAAAAAAAAAAGAAAAGAAAAAGAATTGTCCTTGAAATATTAAAAATCCAACTTCGGTTAACCTCTCGCAAGTAAAGATTATGTAGCAAACTCACGCGCACTGTACTGTAATTCCCATTATCATAGAACCATCCGCTAATCGCTTACCTTTGAACCCTGAATCTTTAAACAAAGCGCAGCTTTTGGTCGCCGAAGACAGTACTTAGATAGCTCCCGGCCTGTTTAAATTGTACCTTCAAATTGACTTAAAATTCAGAGCGAACGCGACAACTCGACGTGAACTATAAGTTACGAAAAGCTCAACGTCTGATAAAGAACGGTTTGCTGTTTACGAGGAAACCAAGCTTACGATTTCTTAAAGTCTGGTCTTTTAAAGTAAGAATTATTTTGTCAACTTAGTAGCTTAGAGTACATTTACGAGTATAGTAATGAGGAGGAATGGGTGTAATCATCTTTAAACATAAAGGTTTTGCCAATCAGGCTATGTAATCATACCTGGTAGACCGCGGCGCAACGATTGATGATGGGAATTTCTATTACTAATCAGCGAACGAACTTTAATTGCGACTTGCAGAATCTCAGTAGTTACTGCGTAGTTCGGCCTGACTTGGCGAGATGGCACTAAAGCACATTTCGCTGTATGTGGATATCAATCATCAATATTTTTTACTATGTTTTATACAGTTGTTTTCAATTACTTGAAAATGTAATGAAATTGCTAGGTAAGTAACATTGTCGTTCAGTTACGAGATATGATAAAAAGTAACGAAATATAAGTAAAAAGTATTATTGTGCAAAATAAATTATACAACGAATTTAACTGTGTCATACGTGGTTGTTACGGCTAAATCCATGCCTATATCAGTCGCATGTTTTACCGTAGTAGGCCACCCTTATCTACATATTATACACATAGACTAGATTTTTTTTTTTTTTTTTTTTTTTTTTTGGTGACGAGGTGGAAGATCCTCATGGATGTCCTCCGCCCTTGGGGGGGCGAAGGGGTCTGTCGGACTCTTACCGACTAAAAACCACCCCGGTGTTCCGCTACTTGCCTATGATCGGGGGAGCGAGTATCGCGATTGCATTCTTCCGCAACCCCCGATAGGCATTGACCCGTCTCACCCTAGACGGATCCCGTCACCACATAGACTAGATCCTACAACTAAATTCTTATTTATTATATACCGTGCAACCTTATTTGATGACCTATGTAAAAACTGGCTTCCAAAATAATAAAACAAGATTAATACGATAGATGTTTCTTCCATTTGTTTCGCTAAAAATCAAATCGTGTTTCTGTAACATTAATAGATGACTGTTATATGAAGATAAATTGCTGGATTGATGGCACAATCATTGTATGCCATTTGCTCAATTTAGTTAAAAACGCATTAAAACGAATAATAGAAAATAAAAAGATATTATAGATCATTTACTAATGTTTCCGCTTGGTAAAACTCTTAGGAAGTTGTAATTTGTAATTTTGTACACTAACATCAACGTCACATGAAAAAAATGTTTAATCCAGATTTTCCTCAAGTTATTTAATATTGTTTTTGTTAATACGAGTAGAAGAGTTTTTATACTGTCTCAGACGACTCTGTGATGTAAGAAACATGAAGCACATTTAACAAGTTGTTAATTAAAGAGGATCTCTTATTATCTTAATGTCATTACAGTTTACTCGAAACGTGTACAAGAGCCGAGAGTCTTCTTTCTAAAAAAGGATGTTTTATTTCCTCGAGACAAAGTGATAAAGATGATGCTCAGATAGTCTACATCAGCAAAAAAAAAAGGAGGTTTGTGTCATATTGTGTAACCATGGGGTATCAGTGCATTACCAAAAGTAATAATTTGATGGTGTGTACATATGTATTGTATGTATTGACAATGAAAAATTTTTTTAACATTATTTTCACTCATTATATTATTACTGTAGATGGCTGGCAAGGCAACCCCATATTATATCGTTTGACAAGCCGCTCGCTCATTCATTTTATTACCTCTGGAATTTATTGCAATATTACTTTCTTTATTGGGTTACAATAAAATTGTATATGCCATAGCCTTTATGGTTATTTATGAATACAGTAGTACAAGCAAATACGTTTAAAAAAAAAACAGTTAAACATATACAGTCATACGATCCTTAATCAGTAATAATATATCACAAATATAACTGTCACCGCAGCGAAGTTTTGCATAACCTATTACTGGCTATAGTCAATTGATTGGCATAACAATTTCACTGTAGGGAGTTATTGTATAGTAATCAGCATAAAAACTTTCATTGCGCGATGCAGGATTAGTAATGATTACGTCCTTTGACTTATTTTCGCAAGATGGCACTGACAGTACACAGTATCATTATTTGCATGGCTGATTAAACACTTCAATCTCCAAGAGTCATTTAGACGAAGTTCTATGAAAATATTATGGAACTGGTTGTGGAGTGCATGCGGCAAATGTGGGTGTTGTTCATTCCATTTATTATCTTAGCGCAACGATTATGTATCGCTAGTGTGATTTCGGACTTAATTGGTAACTTAGTTACTATTTGAAATTGTGTTGGTTTTAGGTAGATTTCGAAGGAAAGTCTACCTGTTGGTCTTGTACCAGTTGTCGAGTTTTCCAAAAATATCTTTACAGGAGATCTAGTTATGATCTCTAGACCCCAAAATAACCGCCAGTTTCAAAGTTTATATATATATGTACGTACCTCAATTTTAGCGGCACGATAGAGGTCGCAATTATGAACCGATTGCTTTCAAACTTAGACGACAAACCAACAGGGCAAAAATGAAGGTTAAGTTCGTGAATGGGGGATATTCCCCCAAAGGAGGGGACTGGGGGGCAGATTTTCAAAAAAAATAAAAAAACACGAAATCTACCTTTGCTGTGGGCCCGGTTTTTTTTTCTTCTTGTTGAAAACCCGTTTAGTCAAATTGGAATCGAATAAATTTATCTTGCTTTCATCCATGTTTTATTTTTAGTTATGAAAGACGTGAGCCACATATAACAAGTATCCTTGATAGCCCTTCTAACTAACCGAAATGCTAGTTTAAAATTAAAAAAATGTAAAAATTATGTATTTGGTACCTTAATCCATGTTTCTGAAATCTTCTTTAGTCAAATTCATACAACTTGTTACTCTGCTTGCACTCTTACAAAATTTCCTAAGTCGATAATCACTTGCATTTAATTTTTACGTTAATGAAGCTGAGTAGGGTTTTCAAATAGTTGTAAATGATGTAAACTATATAGATTTACAAGTATGTATGTAAATCCGCAATTTATTCAAGTATATTATATTGTATACCACACCGTTACATGTCTACATAATGTATTCCAATCCATTATAGTGAATATGAAATACTGATATTAGCAGCAAATTTATTCATAGTTCGCGTTTTATGGTATACGGCAATTTCTCAGTAAAATTACTATTAATAAAACATTTAGTTTCTTCAAGGGTAGACATATTTTTAGTCTTACTTTGTACATCGTAAATCTCTGGTTGGTTTTTGTGACAAGTGGATTAAGTATTTTGGTTTATTTTGGTATAATAATGTCCCTGAAAGCCATCTCCCATTTTTTGTGAGTAACAGCCCCCACGCATCCCATCTCAGAGTGGTTTGGCCGGGGCTGAAACTGTTAAAAGCGATTGAGCTAGCACGGTCTTATTTTTGAAATGCTCATACACTCATAATATAAATTACGTCCGCATTATAGACTTGCTTATCTTATAAACTTTCCAATTTAGGCGCCGTGCACCGAACCATTAGCGCTGTTTTAACTAGAAGTCACTACCATTGAGCACTCTTTGTATCTTTCTTAGGACAGGCGAGAAATTATTTGTCCTTACTCCCTGTCGAGACTTCGCGTCGCAAAAATTGGGGATAGAAACTCAAGACAGCGTTCACCCAGAAGACTATCTCTAAGTCTCTATCAAAGTCTTGGCTCTTTAAGCCTTTCACCAAAACATCTAATTTCAATTAATTTAAAAAGATTTTATTTATCAGTGATTTAGATAATTCTGTTATTCTATTCAGTTATCGGTATGAAAATATTGCTTTAGTAACATTTTAGAAGGAAAATTACTCTCAACTGCACTGTGATTGCAAGTAATTGTAAGTTTATACTCAAGGCTCACGTGAAGCTGTGCTTTAAATCACATAAGATTGCGTTATCTTATCTTAGAAAGCGGAGGTAGTAAGTGTTTCTAATCAATCCCTATCTATTCCTACGTTTATTTTTACGAACATTCAAATCTTACAACAAAATTTTTAACTTGAAGGAGATTTGCAATTAAAGAAATTCAAAGAAGAAAGATTTAAAAAGTTATCGAAAAGCTGCGGATTTAATTTTCAAGGTAGGCTAAAAACCTGCCCATCTTTTATTTAACTGCCTTGATAATTGCCGATGGACTTAAATAAGTAATAGACCGTTCATATTTTATTGGATTTTAAGATGTCAGATTAAAAAAAGTTATTTTATGTAATATTCCTAAAAAAAATTACACCAAATAACATATGTGTAGTGTCGTGTGCTCCGTCGTGTTGTGTATTCAAAGTGCACTTCCTCCATTGTCTGAAGTACATTATTGTAAGAGTTTCAGCGTCCTGTACTCGATTTCACAAGGATTTATTTTAATGGATCCGTGCCAGATGTTGGGGCTTCCCTTTCCTGAATTTCAAATATCCTAGTCTTGTTTACATTAACAATTTGTTAAAACATTGCGTCTTGTTTGAGTATTACCAGCATTTACTACATACTTCTGAGTGAATACTTTCGATATTTGTGTGCTTATTCGAATAATCCTGTTTAAGGTTCCGTGGCCAAATGGTAATAAGCTTCCTGTTCGTCTGTCATGCGAGTACATAAAAAAGGCGTAACAGCTTGGCAAATAATGAGCAATCGGTAGAACACATCAAAATGTTTTTTACCGATTGCTGAACTGTTGTTTGTGAACTAAAGGAGTTTTTTGTACAAATATGAAAATAGATATGCAACAAAAACTAGTCTAGCTTACATTAATCCACTCACCAGATTTACATTGTAACATAATTGAACTTGACACTAAATTTTAATTTGGTTTCTTTCTTTCGTGACAAAGACCTTGCCCTTATATTCACATTTATGTTTTTGATCTGACCTTAGACATTTTCTTTCGTCTATAACAAACTCGACCCTATCCGGGCCAAAATTATGCTGATATTGCATTTATTCTTATGGAAATTTGAAATAAAATAGTTTTTTTTTTTATCTGAAACGGTATTTTTATTATGTAATGAATTTTGGCCTATGGTGTAGTAAGAAGACTTACGACGTTTAGAAAATTTCATTTCAATAGATTTATTCGATCCTAAGTTAGAAGGGGTCGGAAAATGGTTCGAAAATGTTTCTGTAAATAAAGCACTGCAGTGCTTTGGGCTCGAGAACTTGCTCGCGCACTCCCTAGATACAAACACATACATCGAACGATGTATTTTTATGCATTTATTTGTTTTACTCTTTTTCAAAAAAAACATTTTTTTCATAGAATACACAAAGTTGCTCAACAGTGTCTCTACAATATTTGTGGCTGCAAAGTTCTATGGAATTAGGAGGAGCTCGCGTGACTGACCGCAAATTGGTTTATGCAAATCTGTCAGTAGGAGGCCTAAACGACGCCGCCCCATCCCCCCATCCCCGCTGATCCCCACGTTTATATTTCTATTGAGACCGCTACCGAATTGGGTCACAAGTTACAAGCCCTATTGTATTTTACCTTTGAAGGTTAAAATACAGTGGTAGTATTATTTTTCAAATTATATATGTGTATATATGTATATATATGTATATGTATATATATATATATATATTGTTTTTTTTCGAACTCAAAATGTATATTTTTCTCTTTGCGTTGATCCTCTGTTAATATCTATAATTATAATATATAACAATGTTTGTTTAAAAAAAAAAAAATCGTTTGTTTACACCTGCTAATCTCTGCAACTACTAATTGGTATAATATTATCTACGTATTAACGGGAATTAACGCTTCACAGGCTGACCACGGCCAGTGCAACCTGGTCGAAATGTCAGGCAATTCAGAGGTATGTAATACCTTTTCGTGATCGCGTTAATTCCCGTTAATACGTAGATAATATTATATCATGGAACGCGAAAGTTTAAAAGTTACTAATTGGTATATGGTAGCCAGGTTCATGAGGAATAGTATAGGCTGTGTAACATCACGCTACGAACCTTAGGAGCGGAGCAGTGACCATAAACGGGTCACCTGATGGTAAATGACTACCGCCACCCATGGTCACCTGCAACTCAAGAGTCAAAAGTGCGTTGCAGGCCTTTAAGGTCTGAGTAGGGTAAGGGTGAAAGAGGGAGATGAGAGGGGAGAAGAAATGGTTAGGAACTCAGGTAACCTCACTCACTCGGCGTAAAGCAATGAAATCATTGCTTCACTGCGGGTTTTCTGTGAGGCCGTGGTATCACTCTCTTCGAGCCGGCCCATACGTGCCGAGGCATGGCTCTCCCACGGTATAATGATTATTTATTGTAGATGATTAAGGACCATGCGGTTATTTATTGTAGATTCGATGGACTGGATTTGTCTTTTGAAGTCTCACTTATACATAATGCATCACATTTTAATCGAAAGGTTATTATCAAAATGAATGCCCTCTTAATTGTAATAAACTTTTCCTGGGAGACATATTTTATCAAGTGTAATAATTAATTAAATAATTATATTGAACATAACAAAACAAAATATATTAAAAAACATTCATACGTATTATATGCACTAAAAATGTTAAAGATATAAAATCTCGCTTTAGGAAAGATAAATTATTCAAATTATATGAATGGTCTGAAATGAGACACCCGAAGCTTTTCAAAATATTTTTTTTTTTTTGCTCAAGACCGCATGTTATTTCTTTTAAAATAACTTTATGTCTCAATGTTTCCTCTATTTATTTAAAGTCAAAGGTTCTTTTTGTGCAAAGGTTTAAATAAATAAATCTGAATTTGAATAAATAATTCTGACGTGTAGTAAAGGCCAAGTTAAAGAGCGAGAAATGAATATAAAGCATTTAACAAAAAGTTACTAACATATATTTATTACCTACGTACCAACAGAAGGAGTTTAGTTTCAAAATAATTTCGTATTGAGATTACATAAATACACTCACACATGTATCCCACACATTTTGCCAAATATAATTTGGTCCCACTTACATAATAGGGGCCAAGCTTATTGTCGTCAACACTTTGAATTGAAAATGGGAAAATGGGGTGTGTATTAAAAGGTAAGGGGGAAAAAAGAGAATCGAATGAAAGAGAGGGAGGATATTGCTTATACAGCTGATGGCTTGGGGAGTGCAAGCCATGGCCCGAGCAGGTTAGAACTGGCTGTTGCCAGGAGGTCAGAGCTCTCTAACATTGAAACTGTCGTTTTTACTAAACAGTTCTAAACACGAATAATTCAAAGTTAAAACTTACTTATACTTTTAATTCTCAAACAACCTCTCTTTTCAGTTACGTTTAAAAATGTCTTTAATAAAAAAAAAAACTAAATATGATATGTTAAAATAACCGTGCTGTGAAAAACATGACTTAAAACAGTGCCTCAAGTAGTGAAGTTGTCCATTTTGAAATTAGTGGGTTTATACTTGTAGAAGTTTTATGTGTTGTTCGAGATGAATACGGTACAAAGCAGTGGAGGGGGCCATGGAGGGTCCATGAAAAAGGACCATAAACATGAGGTAAGTGGTACTAATAAGTTCTAATAATTTTGGGTTATAGCATCGCTGGACAAATGGTAACATTCGCCTTTGTTACATACATAATTTCTAAATATTTTTTGTATGTCTATGTGAACATATATAACTCACTAGCAGCGCCCCGCGGTTTCACCCGCGTAAGTCCCGATCCAGTTTGAATATCGGGATAAAAAGTAGCCTATGTGTTAATTCAGGTCCCCAGCTATCTACATACCAAGTTTCATCGCAATCGGTTCAGTAGTTTTGGCGTGAAAGAGTAACAAACATCCATCCATCCATCTAAACTTTCACATTTATAATATAAATAGGAAGTAGGATTATAGATCCATATGTGTTAATTGTATAGTACAGTTTTTCAATTGTGAAACAGTTTGCATCAAATGTAAAAAAAATTTTTTTGGTAAATACACAGGCTTTGTAGACAAGTAATGTTGCTTTATAGACAAGCACTTGACTTGTCTATAAAGCAACATTACTTGTTTATCTATCTAAAACTTACATACAATTCAATGGTTTTCCTTTTTTTTGCTGCATTAAATAAGTGCATGTCATGGTATGTCACAAAAGATATATATGTTAATAGAAAGATATAAATGAAGATATCAGTAATTATGTCAACTTTAACAAAATAATTTTACAGAAATAACGTGAGTCACATAATAATGTCCTAGCTATTTTACTGAATATAGAGTTTCGCTAGAGGTTTGCAACTATTTCAATTTCTGAAAACAGAATATGAATGAAATAAATGTTATTCATTTTCGTCTATTAGATATATCCTTATGAATAAAAAACGATTTTCCTTTCTCATTAACCACCATAACATAAACATGATGAAAAGTACAAATCTTACTAATATTAAAGAGGCGAAAGTTGAGGATGGATGGACGGATGTTTGTTACTCTTTTACGCAAAAACGGCTGCACGAATCTGGATGAAATTTGGCAGAGTGATAGATTATAGTCTGGAATAGCACATAGGCTAAAATATACGGAAAATGCACCAAAATTCCACGTATAGCATCTAGTCCTAACTAATATCATCAATGTAAAAGTGAGTTTGTTTGTAACACTTTCACGTCTTGACTACTCAATCGATCGTCATGAGACTTGCATACACGTTTTCAGGGTTATAAAACAGGATAAGGGGTATCTTTCATGCCGAAGAAAAGTACTGCTTTCAAGTCATAGAACCATTACTTATTCGCAAGCGAAGCTGTGGGCACGACTTAGTACTATATAAAAAAAAAACTGTCAGTCGTAGAACTGCATGTCAGAAATGAAAACATAACTTACATATACACACACATACTCACACATCTGTATATATGTATCCATGCGTGACGGTCACATGAATTCAGCGCTTTTTTCCCATACCAAAAGTGCCCAACGTGCCGAAAGAAGTTTTCATTTCAATAAATAATTGAGAAAGAAAGTCGCATTCTCTTTCTCGCAAACAAATGCCTCGCAACTAATTATAACCAAGAGAAACTAATTAAGAATTCATAAAAATGTTTCATGTTGGAATTCTATGCTATTACTTATAGGTAACAAACTTGAGTTTTTAATTAAAATGAAACTAGATTTTTTAGCGTATCTAGTGCTTCAACTAGGTTTTTTTATCAACATAACTACTGAAAATATAGCGCAGATTTAATTTAATTTGAATAGTACAAATACTTATGATATTCTAAATTCAAAATTTATTTTCCGAGTTCCGTATCGTAAGGGTGCCATCAGACCCTTTTACTAAGCATCTGCCATCCTTTTATCTATCAGCGGGCTATATGCCTTAATAGATAGATAGTTGTTATTCTCACAGAGTGTGTATTTCTATTGCCACTATAACAACAAATAATAAAAATAAAAACTAATTAAGATAACCCCATATCCCCATACCATTTTTGTAAATCTTGTACGATGTCTGTAAACCCGATTAGCCCTTGGCTAGTTTTCTTATTTTTGGCAAGTTGGGTCAATGTTTATTGATCTGTTTTTGGTCATAAGCATCAGGCAACAGGTCATATACTTATCTTAGTTTTTTTATAGTGTAGCGGTTTAAATAAGTGTATTTAGTTATGTTGACTAAAATATGATTAATTTAAATCATTCTATGTAATGATTCAATCAGCTAATAATCATAATTAAATATTATAAACGTAAATGCGAGTTTGTTTATTTCTTTGCTAGCTTTCACGCCGGACATTATTAGAATCTGCCTGAATTGATTAAACAAATCTAAGTTTGTATTTATAAATATTGAGACTTTTTTATTATTATAGGGCGCATACGATTAGACGGGTCACCTGATGGTAAGTGACTACCGTCGCCCATGGACACCTGCAACTCAAGAGTCACAAGTGCGTTACCGGCCTTTGAGATGGGAGTACGCTCTTTTCTTAAAGGTGAGAAGGTCGTATCGGCGCGGAAATACCGCAGGCGACAATTAAAACTGTACAATTTTCATTTTCGTAACAAGAGCAGCAATAGTTCATTTGTGATATCACAAAAGAGGAAGATTATTTCTTTTGTATCTGTGTTCATTTACTCAACATTAATGAAGTGAGTGGAAAAAGGAAACAAAAGCCACTACTGCAGGGGTTGGTTTTGTTCTTATTACAACCTTTTCACTTGTAGTGCGCTTACGGTATATATGTCTCACGTTAGAAAGAAATAAGATTTTATAATGTTATAGGGGCAAACGAGCAGACGGGTCACCTGATGGTAAATGACTACCGCCGCCAATTAGCACCTGTAACTCAAGCATTACAAGTGGGAATAGGGGAAGAGGGGAGGAGAGGGGGAGAGGGAAGGGTTAGGGCCTCCGGTAACCTCACTCACGCGGCGAGAAGCAATGCAAGCATTGTTTCACTGCCGGTTTTCTGTGAGGCCGTGGTATCGAGCGGAGTCGAGCCGAAGCATGACTCTCCCACGTAACTAATGTATCAATTACTTTACGTTATACATGCTGTTGTCCGCGACTTCGTTCACGTGCAAAAATTAAACCGGAATCGTATTTTTTTCAGGGATAAAAAGTAGCCTATGTGCTAGTCCAGACTATAATCTATCTCTGTGCCAAATTTCATCTAGACCAATTCAGCCGTTCTGGCGTGATTGAGTAACAAATATCCATCCATCCGAAATTACACTTATATAATAATATGTGGGAGCCGTGTGAACAAATGTCACAATCTAGCTTTCTAGAAGTAATTGTGGAACTTTCTTTATAATAATAATAAGTTAAGACACCTCACACACGGCCGTCTGATCCCAAACTAGGCAGAGCCTGTGCTATGGCAACCAGACTGCTGATAAACATACTTATATATTACTAAATACATACATATTATCGAAAAATTACACCCAGACACAGAAGTAATGATTGTGCTCATCTCACAACTATTTGTCCTGGGTGGGAATCGAACCCACGACCTCAGGTTTAGCAGTCAGGATCACTAACCACTTAAACCAACAGGCCAGTCAGAAATATAGTGTGAAAAGTCTTTAAAAGAACTGGAAATGGACTTAGAACTTTTTGATCTGAAGCGTAGAATACGTTTGAAATGAAGGTCCGCCGTTAGAGCTTGATAAGTTTTATGATGTAACATGAAACTGGTTCATGAGTTTACTAGAAATAATTATGATTTACAGAAAACGTCCGTATCTTAGTAGCTTTATGTTTTTTTTTATGAACTTTCATAAATGCGTAGCTTTTTATTTTTTTTTTTATTTGCGGGCTTTAGTTGAGAGGAATATTACGTCATATTACAAAACTAGGTACTTTATACATATACACATTTTCAGTTAAAAATATCTCAAAAAGTCGTTAATTTATTGTTAAATCATATAAAAAATGTTTTTTGGCGAAAATTTATTGTGACGTACATCTATGTATGGGGGAGTATTTATTGTGACGTACATTTATGTATGGGGGAGTATTTATTGTGACATACATCTATGTATGGGGGAGTATTTATTGTGACGTACATCTATGTATGGGGGAGTATTTATTGTGACGTACATCTATGTATGGGGGAGTATTTATTGTGACATACATCTATGTATGGGGGAGTATTTATTGTGACGTACATCTATATATGGGGGAGTATTTATTGTGACATACATCTATGTATGGGGGAGTATTTATTGTGACATGCATCTATGTATGGGGGAGTATTTTTAGAACTGAAAAGTTAAATTTGTCTTTCAAATCAACTTGAAAGATAGTCATTTTGTAGTTATATTTTTAATGCACTAATTTTGTCTACATACAAGTTTGTACGAAAGCCTCGGTACCCGTTACTCAAACTTGCACTTGTCCGGTTTTTTTTTCTTTTTAGAAGGTAACCCTCGCAATAGGAATTCCTGTGTTGCAAGAAATTCATACAAACATTGAAATAACGGAAACAAAGAACACCCAGACCCGGGACAAATTGTGTTCACAAGTTTGTGGATGAGACAATTTTTTCTCTCGTCAGTGAATCGAACCCACAATACTCGGCGCGGCATTACAGCGAGGCAACCACTTTAACCATTGCGCCAGCTAGGAAATTTGAAACAGACAAAATGAGGTGGCACTGTCAGCATTGAACTTCCTTTTCTTTACTTGGACTTAAATCACAAGGTTTTTCGTACCTATAGGTGACGTAACCCTTAACAACAGGTGGTGTTAGGTGACCTTGGTATTGACAATAGGTGTCGCTCACAGAGGCCACAATCTTATGCTATATATAGTTTTTTTCCGTTCAATTTGCAGTACGTCTTTTTCCCCGCTCCCTTACACCCAAACCTTACTTTGACTCGAATGATATAGAGAATCTATATCACTATATTTACATAGACGATTTTCTATCTGCCTCTTAAGTTATTGTGCATTCCTTTCGTGCTGTTATATTTTTCAGATTGTTCAAAATAGTTGGTAAACGGTTTAATCCCACTTTCTCCCCGGCCTCTGTGAAATAAAAAGTTTAATAAGAATTCTAAATAAACAAGGAACCTATTGCTCTTTTAAATTTTGTTCTATCTTCACATTATAATTTGCTTTTAAAACAAAATAATTGTCCACTGCCATGTTGCATCACTAACACAAAACGTCATCAACGCCTCTATCACCTCTATGGATAATGTAACTATTTTACGATATGATCACTAATGTCACACCACATCATTGTTCTATGTATGACCGGCCACTTTATGAAATCTGAATATTTCATGAAATGATCCGAGTTACTCGTATCATGAAGTGAACATATTCACATCTTCCCCATCAGCCGTCCGTCAGACGAACACCAAACTTATAACATAACAACTGTTCCTCTGCAACCTGAAGCTACCCTATTAAGGTTGAGGAGCAGTTGTTCGAATCAAATGTATTTTTCTCCAGCAGGACTCTGCTAGACTGGTTTATGAAAGTTAGCTTCTGCTTCTAGTTAGGCAGGTGTTATAAATTGCGGTTATCTTTGTAAAATTGCTTCAGTGGTTCAAAGGGAAAAGGGTCAATTTATATTTGATCCGTTAAAAGAGAAATTATGTAAATCCAAAGTAACATTAAATAGAAAATCAACATTTGAAGCGATGGCCTTTCATTTAACTTACATTTATAGTACCATTATTTGGACAGGATACAATGTTTAAAACAAACATATCAGTCAGGATTTGATTTTCATAAATAAAATTACTTTCATGTTAGTAATATGATTCATTTCATTTCCTAAGAATAATCGTCGAAAAGAACATTTTCCACCGAAACATCTACAAAAACATTTTCTGAGGAATTTCGGTGACAGCTTCTAACGAGCACCTTGACTACTTTTCTCCTTCAACATCAATGTTTTTCGCAGACAATGTGTTCTAGTTTTACCAAAAATCTGGGCCATTTTCCGTGTGACATGTCTTTGTTTTGTGAGGCTGCCAAATTGTGATGTAATAAGAAATGTTCGAATGATTACCGTTTAATGAAGCTTACGAAAATGTGATTTTAGATTAAGATCAAGCTTCGATTATACTTAAAGATATAACTATTGGATGGGGTACAATTATACTACCTATTATTATTATATTAATACAGTGAATATTAATTATGTTTTATATTTAAAGCAAGACTGCACAACATGGAAACAAACAAAGTTAAGCGCGATGCTGCGATTCCCGCTCAATGCACAAACTACTAAGCACTAGCAGCGCCCCGCGGTTTCACTCGCGTAAATCACGATCCCGTAGAATATCGGGATAAAAAGTAGCCTATATGCTGATCCAGGTATCCAGGTATCTACATACGAAGTTTCATCGCAATCGGTTCATTAGTTTTGGCGTGAAAGAGTAACAAAGATCCATCCATCCATCTATCTATCCATCCAAACTTTCACATTTATAGTATTAGTGGGATAAATATATCTTTTGCATTGTTCTGGGTGTTTCTATGTATAATAATATGTAATTATGTATAAATAATTATATTTTAGTAAAACTATTAAATACGCTTTAATGGCGAACCTAATTAAAGAGTAATATAGAATTGCACTATTTTCCTCCTGGCTTCATTATCAGACCATCGTTACCTAGCTCAATCGGCTGAACTTTTCTGAAGAGAAACTCGAACCGAAGAGTTTCACAATCTACCTCCTGGCTCCGTCATCAAATCATATCTAAAGTTCCAAATTTTAGTATTGCTATTGAATCTACTTATACTCGTACATACAAAGATTCATTACGATACAACAATAGAAGGTTAAAATTGACTTCAAGGATTTGTTATATGTAGCGTGTTAAAAAATAGAAGTATGTACAAGTACGTTTATCGTGTTCTAGAACTCACAAGTACAAGCTATGTTTAGTTCGAGTCTAGATAACGCTACGTAATATATCTCGAAATATTAATATATTACCAACATAAAGGTCCCGGCTGTTACTATAAAAGTCTGAAGAAAAAGTTACGGAGCTGTTATGTTGCGAAAATTGGTAGGAAGTGTTTTGAAATGGTGGCCACCTTGTATATTACTTATAAATAAATTAGGGGAAAAGATAGACTACATTAGCGAGTCTTAGGGAGGTCGTATGGTCGTAGGGTCTTATCATACAAATGGCCCTCAAAGATGAATCCAAGAGGCATATTCAGTAAACACGCCACCAGTCATAATATTGTAGAAGCCTCGTAGATCGTAACTTGACAAACGTTCACTTATATTTCGTGCCAATGAGGTTAAACTGAACTGTTAGTTTTATTATTACAATACCTCGAAACATATTAAGGGTTGCCAATATATGAATACTGATGATATGTTAAGATAATTACGATATATTATGATAATTATATTACCATTCGCTAGTGACGGGAAAACGTGTGAATAGTTACGTTTAAACAACTATTTAGTAAATTTGTGTTGTAGCCACATAAAAAACTTGTGTTTATTTAATTAAAAATAGGGGCAAACTGTAATAGATAATAAAACAGTTCACTCTTTAATAAAAATGAGTTAATAGACATTATTATGACTAGTTGTACCGGTAACGCAATGCCATTGGCTGACCTGACAATAGTGGGGTGATAAAAAGGGCAGTTGATAACGATCATTTGAGTGCTGATTGAGGTAGGAACAAAATAGCAGATACTGTATATTTCAATAGTGGTGACATTGTTGCTAATATTTGTTTATTAGTATTTTAGTTATGAAGTAATTTGGTTGTTTTGTAAGCAGATTGAGGTTTTTTCAATTTAAAATAATTTCTTAATGAAATTGCGGAAATCATCTCTTTAGAACTCGGACCCATAACTGTTTATAATAAAATTAAAGAATCAAAGATATCACTAAGTTATTGTAAAGAAAAAATCGCATGCAGTATTAATATTCAATGAATAGGAACGGTACACTTCTCAATGTCCCTGCCTTATAACAGTCACGTAACCCTTTTATCTGAGAAGCAATAAAAGGAAGAACACCTCCGATCTCACCAAACCTCCAAACAGTCTGGAATTCTACACATTTTATGCAAATAAGCTCCCGATAATGTCGATGAAAGAATGGAATCCACATATCACGGGTACTTTTCATCTGAAGCACGTTTTGTAAATCCTAGGATCGAAAGAGATAATGCGGTGCAATTCTCGAGTTCTAGATGCAATGCATACGAACTTATCGAGGGTACGTGACTTCATTTTTTAAAGTATTGCTCCCTGGACATGCTGTAAAAGGAACCGAAGATATTTTCACTCTTCCCATTGAATCAAAGCGTGTGAATATACGCATCTCCAATGTCCAATGGTAAGAGATTACCAATATATACAAACTCTTGAAACTCTTGAATGACTTGAATAAGACCCATTAAAACTGTAAGATATATAAATATGTAGTTATTTTATGTCTGTGTGTTATAAATTTGAAGTGTCTGTGTGCCTGTCTGTGGCATCGTATCTCCCAAAATCATAGACCGATTCAGGTGCGTTTTTTGCGATTGAAAGGTGACTTGATCGAGAGTGTTCCTAAATAAAATTAAAGAAAATCTGTTGAGCCATTCGGTACATCAGCTCTTCTCTAATTGTTGAAAGGATTTAATATTTATATAATTACTAGCTGTGCCCCTCGGTTTCACCCGCGTAACTCAGATGCCATGGGAATATCGGGATAAAAGTAGCCTATGTGTTAATCCAGGTATCCAGCAATCTACATACGAAGTATCATCGCAATCGGTTCCGTAGTTTTTGCGTGAAAGGGTAACAAACATCCAAACCTCCGCACAAACTTTCAATTTTTTTTCACATTCAATATCTTTACTACATATTATCCTACTAATATTATAAACGTGAAAGTTTGTGAGGATGTATGGATGTATGGATGTGTGGATGTATGGATGTATGGATGTTTGTTACTCTTTCACGCAAAAACTACTGTTCCGATTGCGATAAAACTTGGTATGTAGATATTTGGAGACCTAGATTAACACATAGGCTACTTTTTATCCCGATATTAACACGGTACCGGGACTTACGCGGGTGAAACCGCGGGGCGATGCTAGTAAAATATAAAACAAAGTCCCCCGCTGCGTTTGTCTGTCTGTTTGCGAAAAACTAAAAAAATACTGAACGGAATTTCATGCGGTTTTCACTAATAGACAGTGATTCATGACGAAGGTTTAGGTGTATAATTTGTTGCTGTATGTATACAGAGCCTTTTAACAAATCGCTAGTGTCTTGAAAATTCCCATTACGGACACAACCGTCAACAACGTCTGCCCTCACGCGTCTGCCTGCCGGCGTTCGGGACTCGGGTGACTCACGTCACGCGACGATGAGCGATGTCCCCCCCTCCACCGCACCGCACAAATTTATATTAATTTTATATCGTCGTAACTTTTAAAATATTTGACCAAATTACGTACTTTAAAAGGCAAAGTTTATCTACTTTGAATATCAGAAGCGATAAAATTATTTATTTTGATAAAAATCAATTTGTTATTGCTAACTGTGAATTTGTTACTGCTAAATAATGGCTTACACATAAAAGATAGATATATACTGTCGCGGACTTTTTTGTAGAACTATTTAGGAGAAACAATCCCACCGTACATTATATTCGTGTAACTCTAACAGTTTTCGCACCGCACGCCAGAATAGCTCGCAGATGACAGATTTTTTTCCGACTTAACACTTATCGTTATATATTGGCCAATATACACAAAGCCAAGCCAATATTCATAAATTATAGCCTATGTGTTATTCTGATATATAAGCTATATTATTGTAAAGTTTCATCAAAATCCATACAGTACTTTTTGCGTGAAAGAGTGACAAACATCCATACATCCATACATCCTCACAAACTTTCACGTTTATAATATTAGTAGGATGTATATACTACATAACACGCATGCAATGCTCTATATAATTTTTTTTTAATTAGTATCCATAAAAAAAATCTGCTTCTCAAACTAGTAACGGAGTGGCTGACTAACTTCTGCCGTACTACAAACGTATTTCGCTATTATTACCTCTGTATATTGTAAACTATAGAAGTAATAGAACAGATTGTTTTTCTAAATCTCAAAAATAAAAGAGGCAATTTTATTAGTCATACAAGTACATGGCTCACCCGATAGTAGGCAGTTACCAGTGGCTGTAAATATTAGCGAAACTAAAGGCGTCGTTTGTATAACTTCTATTTAATCTGTGGATTCGTACGCGGCGTTTTCATGAGTACACTAACTAACACACATATCACAGCCAATTTACCGTTATAGTCGATTGCCATTAGTACATCCTATTTCCCTCCATTTAAATTAATATTCATATCGCTATTACAGCGAATTTTCGGGCATTAAATAATTATGCTATATTTGTTTGTGAACCTATTTACTTATGATTATGACTAATTTAGTCTAAGGTGTGATGATATCCGTATACACCAAAACATACCTTAGCGTCATCTATTGAAGACCAGTTGAATTATATAGTAACTGCATCCTGCATCGCGTTATGAATGCATGGTCACCAAGCCTGGTCGGAGTATTAGTTTGGTTAACATTGTGCAGCCATAATGGCTTAGTCCATACTTGCCTATATTCTGCTTATAAAATAAGAACTAGATATTGTAAAAAGTTATATAGAACACATAAATTTTAAAAGATTTCAGCAAAATGCCCGAGAACATCTTGATACATGGTATTGTGAAGCTGACCTGAAATAGGAACAATACTTAGTGTCCACAGCTGAAAGAGGAATTTAACGTGTCCAGACTGCTTGTACTTATCACTTCTTTACGCCTTTAACCATACTTCTTGGCTTCTATAGACTGCATTGCATTATAAATACAAACACTAACGCTTGTATCCCCAAAAGTATTAAAGCAGAGGCATGTGAAACATCTACATTTTGGTCAAATAAAATATTCAACTCAATTTATAGGAGGCAAGCCTATTACCGTCCAAAATACATTCTAATGCCTCAATTTTATAAATACTGTGTAACCGTGGAGTTCACGTTCACTAACCGACATATTAGGAGAAGAATGTACATGTTTAGTTTATCAAGATGAAGTATTGTACATTGAAGTATTTAATTTATCTCATTATCGCCTGGAAATAGGAAAAGCAGAAGAGACGCAATGGGCGTTACTTATTTGTTATAAGGGGTATGTAAGTACATATGTATTTTTACTATTTACGGTTTTAAAAGGTTACAAATTGCAAGTTCATTTGTCCTCGTAAAAATGTCGACCTCAAACTGTAAAAACCAAGCGTTAACTGCATAAGTAAGGAAATATAACAAAACCATTTTTATTTGTGTATCGTATATATTGTTTTCTATTACAGCTGATAAAAGAATATTGACTATGATAGTGATCAATGTGTAATTTACCTCGAGTAGCTTGCATTAGGAGATTTATGCACACGTAGGTTTCTTCGTGATGTTTTTCAACACACCCATCACATCACATTTAATTTTAATTTCGTATCAAATATACTTATAGGCTAGGTTTAGGTTAGGTTAGAAGCGAGCGTGCCACGGTAGCGGCCCGCGAGTGCCAGAAACGAATAGGGAATATGCATGTATTTTTTTTATCTTATATTGACTTGTTCCATCATTCTACCCTAATAAAAAATATAAATAACCTTGGCAATGTTCAAATTAATTTTTAAAATAACTTTGAAAACATCGATAAAATTTGATCTGTTTGAACGCCGCCATATTTCGCGGGCCTTGGATGACGTCACGTTCCACGCTCAGTGTTTGTTTCATAAACTTACTTGAAGTGTTACAGTAATTATATACCGATTTCCAGTTGTAATTACTATTTATTGTAATTAATAGACGATAGATAAAGTTAAAAAAACATTTTATAGGTATTGCCTTGTCCCTAAGTGTTAAAACACTATAAGAAATACACCCGATACAGTATTTTTTTCTATACAAAATAATAATGTTTAATACGAAAACAATGGTGTACATTAACGAGAAGAGATGAAGTATCTTCAATATCGTGTTTATGTTGTTGTGAAGATCACTTTAATGTAAGCATATTACAATTTAATTGCTAGTAAAGTGTGAATTAGTCAGCAGTAATTTATGTTTGTTTTAAATATCAAGCAGAAGGCAACTTGCTTGTCTACTTAAACTAGGTAACAAAAGTCCAATAAAACTTCATGAATATTACTAACTATACACATCTTACCTATCCTTTAGATTATAATATAACAAGTATTATAATAATTACCTTGCGGCTTTCACTCCTTTAACCTCAGCGGACGTAAAATCTGGATTTGATGCAAAATATATAGTCATCATGAGCACCTATTTTCGGTAGATTGTCCGATTGTGCTTTGACAAAACTACATTCAGTCATTGTCCTAGATGATTTCTAATATCACTAGAATGCTTAAATTGCACTAGCTAAGAGCAAACACCACAAGAACTCTCCGTAACACTACGAATATAGGCGCCGATAAATGACAGAACGTGGAATGTCACGTCATGTTTTGTTTCGACCAATGGTGAAGCGTTTTGCAAAGTTGAATTTCGCGCCCTTATTTTGCATATTTTAATTAATATTTTTTGCAATTAAACACGAACTAAATAAGAAAATAATTGTTTAGGCATGATATCTGGCCAATAAAGATTCAAGGGAAAATTAATCAAGTAAATTTAAACAACACACATATTCCTTATTCTATTGTAAAATCACAACAACACACTCGATGACGAAT
Source organism: Callimorpha dominula (assembly GCA_949752705.1). NCBI lineage: Eukaryota > Metazoa > Arthropoda > Insecta > Lepidoptera > Erebidae > Callimorpha > Callimorpha dominula. The sequence continues at coordinate 16,405,557 of OX457012.1, read as the reverse complement.
GACTCAATAGTCATCTTTGTTTTAACAAAAAAATATTACAAAGTATATTGTGCGCTAGTTATTATCAGATACGCGTTCATAAAAAGTGCCACTTTTCAATTAATAGCGATGAGTTACGAACTCAAGTTGTTGCTAAAATAATAATATTTTGAGGTAACTATTTGGCTGTGCAATCATATTTTTTATTATGATTGGGATCTTTTTTTATATAAAATGGGAAGTATTTTGATTTACAGTTAAATACTAACCTATTTAATCATCATTATCATGTAACATGCCTTTTGAAAAGACAGATAAACACGACGGACAACACAACCCCGGCAATTTTGGTCTTATTCACAACAAATACGTCTCAGAGATAATAGAACATACTCATTATCATTAACCTTTTTTAATAACTTGCATTGGATAAAACACTATATAACACTTCAAAATCCAAACTGACCAACCAACATTTCAACAGTATGAAGTAATAACAAAGAAGTTGTTCTAATAGCAGGCTCCTTCGTATTTCATCTGCACTCTTAGACACGTTAATCTGAAAGAAGGTATTGTATTATAATATTGTAATACATGCTTAAAAAGTTATACAATGCTTTAAACATGACAATTATGAGAAGTAGGAGAACATTGACCGTTACGGAATAAAATATAATCTCTACTATAAGTTTGTTTACTACTTCTACGACGACATGATCAAATAAGCCCATGGAAGCCCGAGCAAAGGATTTCTATGACCGACGTAATGAAGATGATGATATTGACGTTTACTAAAAGCTAGCTTATGCCCTCGTAATTCTGATATCTGGGACAGTATTTTTTTCTTGGTGAAAGGTACCCAATGACCTATTATGTACCCCGTATAACGTATATATGTGCAAATTGATGTATTAGATAGATTAGTAACTAAGGTGTGCATGTGATTGTATATCAACCAAACTCACTTTTGTATTTGTGTTAATATTAGTTATTAGTTACCTATATACGGCTATACTTAGGTGTAAATTTCGAGATCAGCGGCTAGCTTAGGGCCAGATAGGTACTTTTTATTAAAGAGAAAAGAGCAAGTCTCTCCTCTTATCGTTCTTTGTGCTAGATAATAATATTAGGCACGGAAGTTTTCATTTTGACTATATACTCTTAGAGTTATGTTTCTCACGCGCGTTCAGAGCACTGCGGTCATAAACACCAGTAGGAGATTGTCACATGGTCGAAAGGTCAAGTATGTTTATTCCTTGTGATGGTGGTTCAGCTTTTCCTGTGCTGTTACAACCGTTCCTGTGCCGTTTTAGGATTTTCAATAGAGATAATGAGGTCATTGGTGCTGCAGATCTCTGTATGAAGTATATGAACATCGCCGCTATCACCATCCTCTATAGATACTTACATACAATTATTTTCATAGGTCACCCCATCTTGTCCACACACGGGTTGATAACTTGTTGAACAATAACACCTATCATTATATTTTGCCGATTTGCACTCTCCCATATACTCCACCTGCACGCCAGCACACACGGCCCTGGAAATATACCCTTTTTTAATTAAAAACGAATTCCATGGCATTGCTTAAGTAACTAACGATTTTTTTTTAAATAACAGCTTATGGTACAAACATCACAATCAAACAATTCCTGAGGCAGCAAAACAATTCCTTAGGCACAATCATTTCTCTCTATCCTTTCTCAGTGGATGCAATGATTTTTTGACTATACCATGAGATGAATCTCTTGGCATAGTCCAATAACTATGCAATCATTAGCAAGAGATTGAACTGAATGTGCTTCTTGGTAATGCTTATGCTTAATCTCCCCCCTAAATTTAGACAGAAAAAAGAAAAATATGTTGGAAAGAAAGATTTTTCTTTATTGTACGCCTTTTTAAGTAGTAAATGCAAACATGTTACAAATATTTAGGTATGGAAATCGTCGGTCTGATAAGACCGACGATTGTGTGATAACACATGGCAAGTTCTGCCAGATAATGATTTTTCTTTTCTCTCTCTAACTCTCTCTCTCTCTCTATCTTTTGAGAGAGAACAAGATTGTGTATACAACTAAATACACCATAATATATGTGACAAAAGATTATTGACCACAGTAACTGATAATCATCACATGTTTATGTACTATTTAGTTTTATAATAAAAGCATGAATAAAAACCATATTTTATCATGAAGCATACGAATGGTAAGCCATATATGTGAGATAAATCATTACTTTTAACTCATCTTCAACGGATGACATTACGTATAACCCTCCAACTTATTTTAATGATAAGGACTTACGTGCATACGTTAGTATAAGTATTTCCATCGACACCGCATGCAGGGTCGTAATTATTTGAACAAGAGCACTGACTGAGCAATTGGCTGGCATCAGTGATATTGCACGCCCCGTTGTAATCAAGCTGAGCTCCATCACACGCCATGCTGGGGGATTACGTAATTTTTAAAATAAAACTAGTCTTTATTTGGTGAGAAAACATTGTGGTTGTTGAGAGAGTAAGCCGCCTGTGCGTGCGTGCGCGATTAGCAACTGACCACACCACTACCTTTTATACTGCTGCTGCAAAAAAGGTCTATTCATCACCTTATTTATTGTAATATAGAAAAACTTTTGGTTCTGGAGTAGTCCTCACATGCTACGATAGTGAAATACTCCTCAGATAATAAGCGTCTTATTTAAGCGAAAAAGTGCGATGAATTTTGTAACTTATTGTAAGCATGTAAGCCTGATAGTTCATTGATTGTTGTAGGTTTTATTACTGAATAAATAATCGTCTTCCAGTCTTTTTCCTAATTTTATTTGGGGTCGGCGCATTGTGTACGATTGCAAAGGGGTTTTGGCTGGTTTCTTTGATGGCCGGCCTGACGCCAACTGTTCTTGGGAATATAATCGTTTTCAAGTGGGATAAAGAAAGAAGATACATTGGAAACTTGGGGGTAAAGAATAAGGATAGAGCGAGGAAGCTAGGGTAATGGATGCCGCAAGTCTCAGATGGTGAAAATGGGACTGAGACTGCAGTAGCTCGAAGAGGCCGGGGTTCTGTAACTGTAAATCCGTCCTGTAATTCGAGAGGCCACTATACAGTTCTGCAGTATACAGCCGAAGAATATATTTTATTTGGAGAAAAGACAACTACCGCATTAGAAATTACTCCTGTGTCACGGGGGACTTTACAAACATACAAACAACAGAGACAAAGATCACCCAGACTCAAGTGGGAATCGAACCTACGACCTGTAGCATAGCAGTCAGGGTCACTAACCACTAGGCCAACAAGCCAGTCAATATGATCACAATGTTCAGCGTAGATAGTATAATCTACGCTGTTAGTTAATTAAGCTACTCCATCTGCCTTTTCTATGGTCATCCTCTACTCTTGTATCCATCAACTTCCATACAAAAAACTCTTAACACCACATTATGCTCATCCGTTCGAATCACATGTCCATAACACGATAGTTTATTCTTCATTCAGGAGAAAATAGAAAATACATACGATAATGTTAATGTTATTAAAATATGCTTTACTTACTAACACGTATTGGTGTACGTGATCCCAGTAACACCACACACGGGCCGGTAGATGTTTGGACACTGGCAGCTCTTCTTCCTTGTGGTTGACACCTCACTGCACTCTCCTTGGTAATCTAACTTCACTCCTGTACACGATGCACTGAAAGAATTTAATACTGCAAAATACTAAATACTACATATATAATGTCCTATAATACTTTTTAAAATATTTAAATACTTTGTATTTCCGAGACTCAGTATAATTTTTTAGATTAATTTTAACTTTTGTTTATTTAGACTTCACATTAATCGGGCGGGACCCAGGGATGGAAGTATATATTTATTGAAAATTAAATACCAGAGCCATTCCCATAGGGCACTATGGGTCGAACTTAACGTCCAGGTTGTTGGCTAACATAGTCTGACAAACGTAGACTAGGGACCTTCCATATGCACAGACTGAAGTAGAATGTCCATTAATTTTTGAGGATTGTACGCGCTTATAAGTACCGGTAATCGCTCATCATCAAAGAGGCGTCATCATGTACTAACTAAGCTTAAAACACATTTAGTAACCTTAAGACGTGAAGTCATATATCTGCAGTATGCCTTAACGGTAGGTATAAGACCACCTTATACCAAAAAGAAGAACACGCCTAATTAACCCGCTTTTATTCGCTTGGTATGTATGAATCTATTTATCAAGGACCGATGCCAACACAATATTAAAGACTAAAAAAGCAAAAATAAATAATAGTTTAAAAAAATTAAAAAACACGCTTTTGTAGCTAGGTGAACTAAAAAGTAGAAAATAATTTTCTATATGTTAAAAAATTGATTACGAAAAATTGGGTGCTTTTTTTTATTACTTTTTACCTCTTAGTAAAATATTTACAATAATTGACATCTAGCGCCCCCTGCATTTTTACTTTAAAATCTTTATCAAATCTCTTGTTGATTTCAATTGTTATTTTTAAACTTTCGCGACTGATTTCAATTGATCACCAATTAATTTATTGGTACACATTGATTTTATATAAGTTTATAATTCTGTACCTACTTGAATAGACTCTAAAATAACTAGTAGTTTTTAATAAAGTCATTAAAAAAACTTACAAACACGCGTTGATATAAGTTTCTCCATCTTTACCGCATATAGGATCGTAGACAGTTGGGCAGGTACACTGGTCCGAAGGATTGTGGACAACGGTTTCACCACATTCACCATCGTAAGCTAACACTTTTCCTTCACATAACAATCTAGAAGCAACACACAAATATTGTATTTTTAGGTCTGTAAATATACATAAGTATATGATGAATATATGCAATCGTCAATGCCAGCTCCTTTTAGGCAAACTGCAGGATATAATCTTCTTCCCTTTTATGCCATTACTCCCTTTGTGCATTGTCAAGTTCAGCCGAAGAGTCTTGCTGTTTTCATTTGGCGTCTACTGGTTTAAAGAAATATACTTTGGTGACGTATTTAAAAAAAAATAATAATAATTATGTACTGTTTGCTATATGTGCTGTGAGTTACTTCCCACCAGAAAACTATATTAGAACTACTTGGACACATAATTAATGGACTAACTAATGGAAGTATTAGTTATTTTAATTTATAAATTAATAGTTTACGAAATACTAACTCGCACGTATTACGAAAAGTAGCTCCATCTACTGAGCATACAGGATTATAGGTATTTGGGCAGTCGCACCAGCTGGCTGACTGGCAAAAACTGATCATGAGTGACAAAATTATAGGTGACGCTGAAAACAGAACATTAAAAAAATGATTATTTTAGTGCAGTTAAAACAAATCGATCAATTTTACCTAAATTAACGAGGATTATGATACTATTGATGATTATTCCAGACAACATTAATAAGACTGTTAAGTACGTTACATTGCTACCATGCTCATGAATCAAAGAAAAAAAACGTTTTGAATAAAATAAATCCGATCAACGAAGTATTCATAAAGCCACAAAACAAACCCAGTTGGTGGGTAAGGCATATAAGATACGATTCCTACCTGTGGAGATATCACAGGTACCTTTTCTGGAACCGCACTAACTTGTTCTGTTATACGATTTGTATTGTCCTGTATACGACTTACTATTTTATAGATGTCACACTTACTATTACTAGTTGTAGTAATTTAAACACCAGGTGTTTAAAAAAAGAAAACTACAGTATTTTATTTTAAATAAACCGTTATGGTGCAAAACTAAAAAAATCTTACCAGTAACAGACTCCATGACTAATACAGTCTTACAGGTACTGAAAGACGATTGAAGTCGCTCTATTCTTTTATACAAAGGGCAAATCTAAGGCTATTATCAAAATAAACGAAATAATTATACCAACATAAATAAACAATCAATTATAATGGATAATGAAGTGTTTCACAGATTTCTTCAAATATTTTGATTTGAAGTGAGGACCTAGAAGGAACGACCGTGTTTCAAAGCCGTGAGAAGGATTGAAAATTCCATCTCTTTGGGTAAGTTAGTTGTTAGAGCCCTGCATTTAGAATTATATTTTACAAATTTAGGGGCAGCACAATCCTTGGACATTCATAAAATATAAATTTATGTATTTAAAACATTTTCTTACGGTCAATTTTTAGATTTTTCAGATTTGACGTTTAAAAAAATGTAATATAAACAAGCCTTAGGAAATAATTTAGGCTCCTGTTAATAAAACAGGATTGCTGCGGAAAGTTATTGGAGTTAAGAGTTATTGGAATTGACAGTTGTCTCTTTCTACTTTTATCAGCATTTGAGAGTTGAAAGTGTGAAAAAGTCCCTTCGGTACTTTAAAAAAAATTGTGCAAATATGTATATAATAATGTAATAAGGGAACTTTTCAAAATCTCCAACCAGCGATCGTAAAGGCATCAGTGATGGCCATTTCATCTATGATTGTCAAAACCATTAACGAACACTGTCTGTCTATCAGCAGAAACATTCCCGTGGGACTTGGAACTAAAAGCGATCATCGAAGTTCTTCAACAGATGCGTTTGTCGTTGTTTGCATATCTAAAGAGCTTTGGCTTTTGGTGGTCCATGAAATACTCGTATGTAGTTCATGTACCCAAAGATTTTGGTTTCATTATGAGTTCGACTTTAAGATTTAAAAAACCACTCCAGCTTAATATTTAGTAAGGGCATCTACGCCTACGGTTTGGCATATCTTGAACTGACACCTGGATTCTGAAGCCGGTGATGATTCACATTAACACTACTAGCATTGTAAGAGTTTAACACTCCAGTTACGGCAAGAATCGGAGAGCTGTTCTTGTTTGCCATTTTTCCTAAACGATCATTTCCTAAAGGCCAATATGAAGCTTTGTGTTTTGTGAAACTGATTGGTAGAGTGAGGAATGACGTGATAAGAAAACGGTATGGGTTAAAGAAGATTGAGAAAGCACGTTGAAAGAATGGGTGAAGAGCGAATGTGTATAGGAATTCACAAGACTCAAGGCGAGTCGGTGCGAATAGGCCCTCAAAGATAAATACTGCCCAGATCGGGAGTATACTGAACAAGGATCTAGTTAAAAGCACCCGTCGCCGGCCAGCGTTTAGGAAAGGTCTGATAAACTTTAAAGTAGAAGAAGCGCAAGCAATCGTATTGTATTAACTCGTGTTCATTGGTTCCAAATTTATATTTTATACTTGTATAATATGTGGATAACGCTGTAAATTATACGTATATATGTTCAAATTTAATGTCTCAATAATTAAGATTAATGTATGTACGTATGTTCGTTCTTCATACACGTTCGTTCGGTAAATAAGCTGTATGTCATAATCGGGGTAAATGGCGCTCTACCGTCTCTGCCTACCCCGGGAATAAAGCGTAATGTATGTATAGGGAACATGAGATCAACCACCGATTTCGTGTAAAAGAAAATTATTCAAGAAGCAAAACTTTTATTAACATATACGAGTATCCAGACTTTGTTTCCAATTTATAGCAGTATTATTTTAATCCAGTAAGCAGTGTCATGTGTCATTTTCAATGCTGTATTCATTTAATATAACCGATTATATGTAGGAAAATGTTTTGATCCATATCCAAGCCTGCAGCTACCAGTATAAGCTATTGGTACTCGTAAGCACGACAGGCTGTAAACACAAAAAAATATTGTTATCATTTGTTATGTATGTAAGTCTTTCTAGTCTAGTTCTTCCGCATACAAAAATGAGGATGAAGTAAGTTTTGAAATCCTGAAGCCTTCAGTACACTATAGCTTCTGCTTTCGAGTTAAGGAAAGTGATAAATCAGACATAACGTTAACATTAACGTGGGAGAGCCATGCTTCGGCACGTATGGGCCGGTTCAACTCCGCTCGATACCACGGCCTCACAGAAAACCGTCAGTGAAGCAATGATTGCATTGCATTTCGCCGCGTGAGTGAGGTTACCGGAGGCCCTAACCTTTCCCTCTCCCCTATTCCCATCCTTCCCCTCTCCCCTCTTCCACCGTCCACTCTTCCCCCCTCCCCCTCTTCTCCTACTCCCACCTAAAAGGGCGGCAACGCACTTGTTACTCTTGAGTTACAGGTGCCCATGGGCGGCGGTAGTTATTTACCATCAGGTGACCCGTCTGCTCGTTTGCCCCCTATACCATAAAAAAAAAAACACATCACTGTTTCTCTTATGCACGGCTTTGATTGTATAAAAAATAATAACTCCATGTTTTGCTAAAGATTAACTTTATCGCGTGTAAACCCCAACGGGTTCACCTCAGCGGTGCTAGCGGTATGTGGGAATGAAACCGACTAGAACCACACGGTATACCATTACAAGTGAATATATTGCAAGGAACTCAGGTACATAGAAGTCAAACCGAGAAACTCGGCAGATTTGCTAAAGAAGATAAACTAAGGCAGATTCCTACTCCACTTATCTTGCTGGGTAAAAAAGACCGTAGTTAACCAACAATAGAAGTGCCAACTTGGAATTGTGAGTGTTTTCTATAACTGCTTTTTATCAATACTTGTTTTGTGACCTACATACAAACACGCCTGTTCCCCGAAAGAGTAGGCAGCGGCGTATTGAACACCCACATTTTACCAAATATAATTTGGTGACATATATATTGCCAACTAGTCTTATTAAAAAACCTATTGTGAGACATGACAACAACACAACGTAGAATGAATTTCTTGATAACATACATAATTTTATTAGTCTTACAATTAATTATGTAATAAAGAAACAATCACCTGTGGTCACTGCTGCGCTCTTAAAAACCGTAGCGTGAATTTCAATAACCTGTTATAGGTTATTGAAATTCACGCTACGGCTCTTTCTCAAGAATTGGGCTATGTAATGCATAAACAATTTTTGAAATCTGACCGGTACTTTTATTGACCTAATGTTTTGCTATAGTTTCACTGCGTGTTCTGTTTATGGTCACTACTCCTAAAGGTCGTAGTGTAAACATGAATATCTATAATTTTCCTGAGGAGTTGGTCTATCAAATGCAAAAACATTTCTTAAAATCCGACTAGTAGTCCTAAATATTAAGGTATTTTTTATTGACCTAATATTTTGCTAAAGTTTCACTGCATGTTTTGTTAATGGTCACTGTTCCACTCTTACAAGAATAGCATTATAACCTATCTTTAGAATTAGGCTAAAAAATGGAAAAACTATTTATTAAATCCTACCGGTAGTCCCAAACATTAACAACAATTATTTAATTAAAAATATTAACAAATATTAAGAATACTTATAATCTTACTCAGAAATTTGGCTATGACATGCAAAAACTAGTTTTCAAATCCATTTCAAAAGATTAGTTGATTCAAAATAAATTGCTATTAATAGCACCAATTCTGAGAGTATTTGACGATGACGAGCAATAATACACTTACTAGCACCTATTGTAGTAGGTTACTCCATTTATGCCGCACACAGGAACGCCATATCTTGGGCAGTGAGAGCAATAGGGATTTCCCCATGACAGTGTAGCTACCATCAGCAATCCAAATAAAACTGAAAATGATCAAAAGTGAATTACGTAGTTAGACATAACGAGTCGTTTTGCATTAAACAATGTACAGCACTCAGATAGATTGCTTTCTGAAGTTACGTGATGTAAGTATTATGAAACATATTATAATAATACAAGTACTCTAGGATATTATTACACGGCGCTTTCCCGTCATAAACTGTAGCTAAATATTTTTGTAAATACTTTCTTAATGTACATTAGCACTATAGAAATATTTATTATTTCCTGATTTGCAAAACAACTGCATCTATTATGTGCGGAGTTCCAGCATTTTTTTGTTTATAAATAACTAGTATTGCCAACGGCTTCGCTCGCGTAAATTTTCCATCCCTTGGGAACAGTATTTTTTTTTCTGGATAAAACCCTGTAAACCCTATGCTTTATCCCTGGCAACGTACCTATATGGAAAATTTTATAACACAACATAAATGTTTTGTTGTGTTGTTGCTAGTAGCCTACAAAAGAAAAATAGCGTTTAGAAAAAAAAAAACGAAACGGTTTTTGAGACTGACCTCATTTTTTCTTAGGAAAATAGTAATTAATTTAATTATTATAATAATATTTTAGTAAAATAAAATGAAACCATATTGTTTTTTTTAAACGGTGGAATTTAACCCAGTACCTAAAACCAACCCGTACCCTGTTCCACACACACACTACACGTAAAACCTAGTGTGATAGAATATTAAATTGAAGATGCTTACCTACTGCAAGCTTCATGTTAAATGTAATATGTTGCCGATGTAACTGAAGAACATTGGGATTACACAGGTTTTTATACACCGAATGCACTTTATATAAAGCCTGTTTTCTATATTGTAATTAGTTCCTCGATGGCGGAAAATACCACAGATTATATTATCCTTTTCATAATTTGTTCTTAAGGGTATGTCAGTTAAAATATATGATCGTTCTTGTATTCTCTGTTAATTTTGTTTGTTTTCGGAATTCGTATTGTGACGAAAATATATTTGCCCATGTGCATCTTCATATTTCTGTGTGGCGATTATAGATCGACACAGGAAGGTACGAGATTACATTTTTTTTTATTTTACATTTGATATAGCAACCTTTTGTTGCGGTGACTTAGTGTGTGTTGATCTATAATTTTTAATATATATTTTTTTTTTATTTTTTTTTAACTGACGATATCAAATAATTGTTGAGAAATTTTATAAAATAAAGATATTGAATTTGAAATCATATTTCAGTTTCTGAACACAATTTTGATTTGACATACATTACACCTAATGGCTGCATTATAAGCGATACTGTTGTCGAAGAAAGCATCCACATTCCAAAAGATAAAAGTACTGATAAAGTCGGAGGACTTTATGAACACTTTGAGAGCCACTCTTGAAACTGAATACCGCAAGTGTTCCCTGAACTGATATATTTGTGTTACTTGCTATACCTTTGAAGGTTGGCTCCACGTTTTAACAGGAATTGTACTAGCTATCTTTATGTATGTTTTTATACTGAAATTATTGTTTAAATATTAGTTATGCTAGTATGTTTTGCTTATCAATTTTAAATGAAATAAGAAACGAATCTTCCTTCTCCCCCTCACTAAGTAAGAAAATAAGAAATCAGGTCAATTACAACTAATCTTTTTATACCTTTGGGCTTTATTCAAAACAACGCATTATGAAGTTTTCCAATTAACCTTGCTTAACACCTAATAAGTTGGGAAACTGAAACATGAAATAATCTGAACAACAATTTATATCTTACCGTCCTTACCCTAAATTCTGATTAACTACGTATGGCAGCGTTGGTACTCGCGAAATAGTTTAACGGAGTACGCAATCTTTGAAGTTACTATGACATAATTTAATACTAGCGGTTCTCCGCAGTTTCAACAGCATATTATGGTCACTGCTAGGCTCCTTAAGATCTTAGTGTAACGTTAAATAGCCTTTACCTTGCCTCTAGAATTAGGATGATCGAATCCATAAGGAAATTTTGTTATTGAACTGGTAGTTTCAGAGCGTTTAACCAAGAAAAAAATGTTATACAATTATTGTCGTTAACTTGATGCCTGTTAGTGATCCTGACCACTAAGCCAGAGGTCTTGGGTTCGATTCCCACAAAGGACTAATAATTGTGTGATGAGCACGGTCATTGGTTCTGTGCCTAAGTATAATTTATCTATTATATTTCTGTATAAGTATGTTTATCAGCAGACTGGTTACCATAGTACAGGCTCTACCTAGTTTTGGATTAGACGGCCATGTATGTTTCAAGTTACTATTATTATTGTTATTAGCTAAATTAGTACCAGGTTTTCTACTCTAGGTCTCATTACTTCACTGAAAATTAAACTAATGTCTTTTGTATTTAACTTCATCACCATTTCAACCATAGAACGTCCACTGCTGGGCATATCAATTAGCCTATTCTAGTCCACTCTGGTCATATGCCTCTCCCAACGTGCGGCAAAGCACCCGGTCCTCCACCTTCCTTCTGGGGCATAAGCCTCCCTTAATGACTTCCAAGAAAATCGGATATATATATATTTAATGTATGAATAATAAAACAAACTCCATCTGATAAAACAAGTTTTGGCTATACTTAAGTCTATTTTAATTTTAACCATACTCACACACAGGGGTGTGTGTATGGTTAAAATTAAAATAGACTTAGGTAACTTTGGTACCTAACATAGGTATGTTAGTTAAAAGATATTAAAAAAATAAATATTTTAGCATTTGACGCAAGCAACACCGCAGGGCGAACTAATTTACAATATTAATGAAATTGACGTATCATAACGAAATTTAATTAGTATTTTAATCTAATTAATTTGTTAATTAAAACTAATCAATTTCTCTTTGATTATAAACGCACGTTTATATGAAATATATACCTTTGAGTAGTTGATAAATATTCAAATATAAATTAATAAATATAAGTCTTTAAATAAATAACAACTAAACGTTCCTTACATTGCGGGACTCTGATGACGCATTAACAAAATGGATCAAATCTGACAAGATTGTTACACTTTCACGCAAAAGTCTGAAACAGCTCATATAGGCAGCTTTAATGCCGGAAAAATGTACCATTCCTATGGGATAGATTTTACCAAAACCTTCACTCGTTCGCAGTCGCGAGCAACAGCTAGTGTTCTATATTAACTAGTACATTTCAACCTGGTCATACCACGTCGCCGTCCAATAAAAGAAAGAATAAGTCAAATCGGTCCAGCCATTCGAGTGATGCGCTTGCCAACGAACAGTATTTCATTTCTATTTATTTAGATAGATATAATAAAATCTCCTAACATTCGGCATGTTCGCCGTCATGGTACAGGTAATACTATTAGTTACTCTTTATGCCTTCACTTCAGACATTTAAAAATAAATGAGAATACGTAAAAAAAAAATTGCAAGCAGATAAACAAGAAATTATAACTACTTCGAACTTTATTCATAGTCATTAAATATGTATGTCGGTCGATCGGTTCCGTGCAGGACCTAACACGGACGTGACTGGTCACTTCGCCCCTAGAGAAACCAGTTCCACACTCGTGAATACAACATTTTTTATTTATTTTTTAACCCCACGGATCATCACCTCACCGGGGCCAAACGGCAAGGTGGTATGTCGGACTCGAACGGACTAAAGCCGCACAGTATTCCGTCACTGGATCGTATGGCCGGGGCCTCAGGTGTACCCTAGAAAAGAAATCTCTGTGAACCCCGGACGTGAATTCAACATGGCACATATTTATAGTATTGTTTTTAATCTTAAAGTTTAGGTGAGTAGGTCCGTGTTAAACAAAAATCTGTCATAACTAAGACAGACTTCCCAGCCAACAATTTTAGGTAAAACTTATTCCTGCTTCTAAGAAATGTTCGACTCTGAGTACCTACACAATTATAGCGGCTAGACTACAGCGATTAAGTTTATCTCTCAGTAAAGGTCTTACACCCCAAAGTGGGTAAATATGGTAATAAAGCATCAAATTGGCGCTGTGCCAGGACTTTAAGTTTGATGTTGCCGTAGGTCATGTTTACGATACTTTGGTATTCTCTCTAATCTTACGTTTAGTGAAGTTTTGTTTTTTCCGGATCATGAGAATAAAAGTTAATGGTGCCTATTAATAGTTGAGTAAGACAACGTGCGGGCGGCAGCGCGACGCGGCGTGAGCACGTTGTAATTTAATAGTTAAATTATAGGCGCCTAGCAGCGCCCCGCGGTTTCATCCGCGTAAGTCCCGATTCCGTGGGAATATCGGGATAAAAAGGAGCCTATATGTTAATCCAGGTCTCTAGCTATCTATATACCAAGTTTCATCGCAATCGGTTCAGTAGTTTTTACGTGAAAGAGTAACAAACATCCATCCATCCATACTTATAAACTTTTGCATTTATAATATTAGTAGGATGTAATACAGCGCTGTCGCACTCGACGTTAGGCGTTAGTACCTTTGAACCACTCACACCGCGTCGCCGTCGTGCCTGCTGTCTTCCCCAACCTTAGTAGTTTGTAACATCAGTGTTGTCACTTTTGCATATGCTATCTTCCAACTCTACTGCCAAACACGATGGTTCGGAAGTAGCAATTTTAATAGAAATTTCCTACTACTATAGTCTGACTAGACTACTTGCTGTGGTAAAACAGGCACGGTTACTGAGAAATGTTTTTTTTGGTATAAAGGATCCCCATGGATCAATGATTTCATCGAAATCGAAATCCATATTTTGATTTCGATTAAATCATTTATTAATCTGTCTGTTCATCTAAAGGTTGTCTGTAAGAAATCCCAACTAGCGAAAAAACCCGCCGTTTGTACCAATATTTGTTTTTATTTTTAATAATGTAAATTGTTTTATGGTGAACAATAAAGAATATTGTATTGTATTGTGTATTTGACTAACTTTTCCCCGCAGCTTCTTTCGCATGAATAATGATTTTGTCAATAAATGCAGGAATACCCTGGGAACAATACTTTTTTCTGGATAAGGTACTCTGTCTTTTCTTTACGCCTGATAACATGTGTGCAAAATTGAAAATGTAAGTGGGAAAGCCATGCTTCAACACGTGTGGGCCGGCTCGACCGGAGCGATACCACGGCCTCACAGAAAACCGGCAGTAAAACATTGCTTGTGTTGTATTTCGCCGAGTGAGTGACGTTACCAGAGGCCCTAACCCATTCCTCTCCTCCTCTTTCCCACTCCCCCCTCTTCCGTCCCTTCGTCTACTCCCACTTTAAACAAAACTGCTATTTTATTTTTACAATTTATATTTACTGATTGACTTATAACACTGAAGTGACTTAATCATTTTAAAGACTACAGATCATTCGAGTACACCTGGTTTGTCCAAAAATTAAGTTGCAAAAAAAATTGCTCTTTAGAAAAAAAAAGGTACAAGAATCTACCCGACTTGTACCCGAACTGTACGAGAGAAGTATTAATTGTTTAAAAAACAAAGGATTAGATGTTTTAGCGACATTGCCACCTGTGACAAGCGTTCAACATTCTTTAGAAACTTATTTTCTTTCTTTCTTTCTAAACTTATTACTTTCTTTCTTATATGCAATAACAAATAGACCTTAGGCGTAAATAAAACAACATTTACAAATTTTTAAGAAGTTGTTGTGCCTTTAAATTTTGGGAGTTTTATTTTGGCTGACTATTACCATGAGGGATCTCGCATTATTGCGTTTTGTTCACAAAATGCTAGAAAGAAAATTACAGAAATTCATAAGTTTATGGGCCTTTAAACCTTCAAATGTTTTCCAAAACCCTTTTATCATTATATACTATTCTAGGGGATATTGGTAGTTTATGTTGAAACCACAAACATCATACCTCTAATATTTGCTAAATTATTACCTAACAAAATGATAGTTCGTTTTAATTTAGAAGTCGAATCACAGTAAAGTACCCTATTTTTAAATTAATTATATAGTTTCTACACATGTCTTTTCTTTTTTGAAATCCATTCTATGCTTTCGTATTTGCACGTGGTCAACATGTGGACATTCTGGTGATTCACGGGAAAAAATAATTGCTTGTGGTCCACTCAGGTAGACCACGGGCAATAAACGGAAATTGTGACGTGATAGAGTATTTCTGCTGATACTTTCAGGTTTAAGGAAGGTAGGTTAACATATTTATATATATTTCTTTCGGGATATGAAAAAAAAAAGTTGATATTTGTAAACTAGTGTCATTATTTTTATGTCATACTCAGCGGCAGGACAGTAATAAATGGATTGATAATAAAGTTCCGAGATCAACTCTTATTTCGTTAATTAAACGCCACGTCAAGTGTCAGAGGAAACTGACCTCTGTAATTCAATTACTTAGTTGTAATTACATCTGTTATGCCATGATTAATTACACTGTGTGTGATAACAATGGACGCAATGTAATATTTTATGTAACCTTGACGATGTTATTGTGCTAAGAGTATTTATGGTACCTATAAGAGATGGTAACGGAATGGCTAGATTTTAAACTTGCGATCGAGTGGTTTCGGGTTCGAACCCCACTTACTACTGTTCTCACGATGGGGCTCGAGTACTTAGCTTAGCTAGAGGGGTGAACAAGAACACTAGTAAAAAGTTGTTGCAGAGTAATGATTCTTTCGAAATATTTCCTAGGTATTTTAATGGTAAAGTGTGTTCTGTACTTATTGTTTTATCTGTCATCTTTTGTACCACGTTTTATGCAAATAAATTGATTATTATTATTACTAGGTACATTATAAACGTGAAAGTTTGTGAGGATGGAGACAGATGTTTGTCACGCACGTAAAAACTACTGAAGTCATTTTGACGAAACTTTACAACAATATACTAACTAATGTTTTAAATGCTAATGTGAGCTTGTATGTTTGTTGCGCTTTCAGACCTTAAACAGTCAACCGGTATTCATACATTTTGCATAAAGATTGTCAGGATATACTTCTTTAAGTATATCCTTTTTATACCTTTATAGTTCAAAAAGAAACAAATGCGTTTAATTAGTAGTGTTTGGAGAAGGTGTAAGTCTAACTCGGGGATCGTAATCGGAGTTAGGAGGCAAAGGAGATTGCCCATTTCAGTATGAATAATGCAGCGAACGTCTAAAAGTGAAACCATGAATGGGCATTCTCTTTTGGACGTCCTAAAATTTTACTATTCAAGAAATGGTTTCTCAGTCACAACGTTGCGTCCAACCATCTTTTTTAAAACTGTAAGATTTTAATTGGTTATTGACCTTCGCTACTTGTGTTATGAGCAACTCTCTGACAACTAGGTTTTCTGACAATGTTTTTCAATACCGATTAAGCAATTAAGATTTACCTAATCTATAAAAATATTACCTAATCTATATAATCTATATTTTATGCGCTGTCGTACCTTTCATCCTGAAAATCATCATGAAATTTTGCACACACGTTGGCAAGGATATAGGGAAGGACATAGGTAACCCAAAAATAAAATATGAAAAAATAAAGTAAAAAAATATATGGATGTTTGAAGATGAACAATCTCCGATGTCTATAAAATGTCCCCATTTGTAAAGAAAAGAATGGTTGCTGCATTTTTTTACTAAGAGAAGAATATTAACTACAATAATTTGTGCTTGATAAATGGAAGACTAATACCGCGATACAGAGAAATGTTTACCTCAAGCACTAGAAGAAGAATATTTTACGCGCTGCCGTACCCGTTCATCCTGAAAACCATCATGAAATAGGGAAGGACATAGGTAGTTTTTATCCAGAAAATAGTACTTTGCCCGAGAAATGGAAAAATTACTTTTACTTAGCGAAGTCGCGGGCAAAAGCTTGTTATTTAATAATTTATAAGACAGATTTTAAGATTTCTTTTTAATGGATAATTTATATGTTGAGAGTAGTCCCATAAACATTTCAAAGCAAAATTCTGTTCGCAAGGGTGGGATGATAAATGAAAGTTTCACGTGGCGTGATTTAGAAGCATTGAAGTCGTTATTTTTGAAAAACATAATTATTTTTAAATTACCTTTTTCGATGTTTACACGACTTTGCTAATAAATGTTTTACAATTATGGCTTCTATTTTTGCAAAGACTTTTTTGAGAGCTCTGGTTAAGAATAGTAGCGAATCTTATGGACTTAGAACGTAGAAGTGAACCTTACAAAGACTCAGGTCGTTATCGATGGGAACGCTAGGAAAGTTTCAAAGATTGAGTGGTCCTATGTTCCTCCGATTATTTTCAATGGCTCTATCATACCTTAGTAATAATTAGGATTACTTATCGCCTCAGAACTATCCTGGGCTCCTCAAATGCAGGAAATAAGTCGTAAGCTGCTGCAGGTTCCTTACAACGATTGAGAAATTGTTTACCAACTGCCACCAAAACCGCCCTTGCATATCCACTTCTTCTTCCAATTCTTGACTATATTTATTTAAATTAAACTAAAATATTCACTTAGTAAGGGGTAATTACGTTTGTGAGTAATGATCCAATAAAGAAGTGCGAAATATTAATTGAGACGAGTGATGGGTAAGTTATGTCATATAAACTGGCAATTTTGAGCTTTTCCTCTAGATCTCCATAATCACGGATTATTATTTTGATCAAGCTAAATACTAATTAAGTTCTGAAAATGCCTCTCAGAGAAGTTTTTCAATTGGGACATGGCACAAATGGCTAACTTGGCCATTGGCCAGTTACTTGATAAAGTCCATATTGGGACGTGAATTAAGATTAATTAAGGTTGTTCACTTGTTTTATCCAGAACAGAATAAGATGAGTTTGTTTTTAATCGAAAACGTACGACAAACGTGCATATGGTCCATCTGATGGTGTTATATTACCGTTATCTATAAAACGATATGGCAACACAAGTTAATAATAATAATAACTCCACACATCTCACAATCAGCCGTCTGATCCCAAACTAGGCAGTCCCTGTACTATGGTAACCAGACTGCTGATAAACATATTTTTATATTTCTAAATACATACATATTATAGATAAATTACACCCAGACACATAACAAATTATCGTGCTCATCCCATAATTATTTGTCCTGGGTGGGAATCGATCCCACGACCTCTGGCTCAGCATTCAGGGTCACTTACCACTAGACCAACAGGCCAGTCTGAATTATTTGTGCTTTGTCAGCCCAGTCTCTTTGCCGTGGAGCTTTGGTAACTAAAATAGATAGTGTTTAAATATATTCAGTCTATCAAGAGAGAATTTTGCAAGTCATTTTATGCTTCCATCTACGCTTGTTAAGGCTTTCGTATATAATCATGTCACTTTCTAATAAAGCTTGATAAAAGCCCTATAGAAAGCTTATCTCGCATCCTTTGGGAATTTAAAAGCCATTAACGAGTATTCACTTACATTGTTATCATTATGTATGTTTATATCATTAAACCATGATAACATTCGTGGTCGTGGTTAGAGATGGGCAGAGGATTTAAACCCAATGGATGGAAATTTGTTTAAACTGGGTCTTTTGTTACGGAACGGGTTGAAATCCAAATAAAAGTACAAACGGCGGGATTAAATTATTAATACAAATGGTGGATTTCAATTACTAATATTTTGACTAATATGCTTGAAAATATTATCTAAACTAATATTATAAAGAGGAAACATTTTTGTGTATGTTTGTAATGTTTTCACACAAAAACTAATAGACCGATTGCGATGAAACTTGGTATGTAAATAGCTGGAGACCTAGATAAACGCATAGAGTACTGTTTATCCCGACATTCCCACGGGATCGGGACTTACGCGGGTGAAACCGCGAGACGCTGCTAGTCTAATATACGTGGGTTAATTTTTCAATTGCTTAGACTTCTATATCCCTAGTATTCTTAGGGTTAACTAGCATGTGGATATTCGTCAACAATTTGATCATCGATCATTATACCTTCATTTATTGTCTTTTTGTTTTAAATGTTCTAGTTGTATAAAACAATTTTTTTTAAGCGGCTTGTTCCACAATCAAGTGATTTCGTTTAATGATGTGGATTTCGCTTCAGTACTAAATTTACGTTTTGTTGCTGCAAAGACCGTCAAATTAATTATTTACCTACGGCGTTACGGGCTACATACCCTGAATGATATAGAGTGTACACGTACCATGCAAGTGCAACAAGGAGAGCAGCATACCCCTTTGTTAAATAAGTCCTTTAACTGCCATACCGCTGTTTAGTAAAATTTTGGTTAAAGAGATATTAAAATTATCAAACTTTATTAGAAAACAAAGAAATATTTTATTAGAAATTAAAAAAAAAATCAATTAGTTTCGCGCCTCTTAGCAAACCCTGCGCTAACGAATTGATTGGTGTTTTCCTATCGATTTCCCAATGATGTGTCCCATCTCTAGTCGTGGTTAAATCTCAATTATAATTATTACTAATATTATACTAGACTAGACTAGCTGTTGCCCATTCCAATTCGTTCGCCTGGAATTTTTTCTGAAATTTATTCCACGGAACCGTACATTTTTACCTTTCATCAAAAAAAAAAAAGATTTGCTTCTGAATAGATTGATAAAATCTACATTAATGCGAGTGAAGCCGCGGGCAAAATCTATTTATGTATAATTGAAAATGGTGGTACCAGTCGTATGGCTCTAACTTGAGCAAAAATCTGCCATGCTGTGCTTGTGCTTTCAATTGTGATATAGATACCATGCTCAATCTCATTGACTTTGTTTCGCCAAGGTCGTTCTTAATGACCTTTAGATAGATCTCTCTGTACAGGCGAATCTCATCTCAAATAGAACCCATTTATCTATCGAGAGACAAATGCCTCTGCACCACAGTACAGCTGGTTAATTGAGTTGCGGCAGTGGGTTGGTAGTAATAGCACATAGCTGATCAATCAGTCGGGCAATGATAGTGGATGAATAATACTGCGGTGTTAACTGCTACCACTTCAGTTAGGATACATTTCGACTACGATCAACGACAAAACTAATTTGCGACGAGAATCTCAGAACATTCGTTTCGAAAATCTGTTGGTAAATGGTTCCTTGGCAGCTTCCGGCTATTCCCAAATAAAGCTTGAAACTGTTTCTGAAAAAAAAAATCTTAGATGATGTGTTTAAATGTTTTCGCCAGGTCAGAACTCAATATAATAATATGACGTTATTAAACCAATGTACATCAGCGACTTGAGAAAATATGAATTAATTTAAAATAGGTAATACTTGTGCTTTATAAAAATAATATTCTGCTTTAGTAGTGAAGAAAAACAACATCCAACTGCAAGCAATAAAATGTTTAAGTGGCTTCCGACTTTATAATAAAATAAACTTGAATAGCATGAGACCGCAGTAATATGGGTTGCTTTGATCTATTATCTGTTACTATAGTTAACATTGTTTAATCAAGATCTTACCGCAAACTTTTATTTTCTGGAATCTAAAGAAAATGTTAGAACTTGTCCTAACTATGTATTTTGCTACTAACCTGTTGGTGACCATTAAAAGCCTAGGGCAGAAACATACAAAAAGTTTTGTAGATTTTTCCAACCTGTTAAGAACAATCGTTGCTCCTGCTATGGACAGAAACCTCAAGGCTTAACAATAGGTTCCACTGTTTAGCATTTACTTTTTGTATTATTTCAGATTGTGTTGTCTATTGAAATCGAATTCAATAACTCCGTAATAAAACTGACAAATGAATGACAGATCTTGACATAATACCGATTCTTTTAATTGTAGTATTATTGGGTGTGGAGTTTCTTAAATACAATGCCTAGCTAACAAGTGACAGTTACTTTAATTTCGCAGAGTGTATTTTGTTACAAAAAAGTTGTTGCAAAACTTTTGATTCCTTAATTATTTTTATTTGGTCAAATAGTGGGACTTCGGCACTTATGGGCTGGCTCGACCGGAGTGATACAACGACCTCACTGAAAACCGACGAAAAGCAATGCTCTCATTGCTTTTCGCCGAGTGAGTGAGTTTACCGGAGGCCCTAACCCTTCCCTGTCCCTCTCTCCCCTCCTCTCCCCCTCTTTTCCCCTTCCTCTACTCCTACCTAAAAGGCTGGCAGCGCACTTGTGACTCTCGGGTTACAGGTGCCCATCGGCCGCGGTAGTCGGTAGTCATTTACCATCAGGTGACCCGTTTGCTCGCTTGCCCCCCATACCATAAAAAAAAGGTCTGTGAATCGTGGATTCTAGAAAAATCTGTACATTGTAGTGAGTCTTTTGATAAAGTTTGTATACAGAAGAAGACATAATAAACAAATTTCCGGCGAGGGGAAGAGTTTATCGAATGGGCAAGAATTAAACTATCGCCAGCCCTTGTCCACCAAAAAAACATGTGTGACCGCATTGGAGAGAAGAAGAGAAATAGATTTTAAACAAAATCGCATTAGCATAGATTAGAGACTGCTTGTAAAGGAAAACATCTCCATCATATCAAAAACTTCAGCTACTGTTACGCAGGTATACCTATTTCTGATGTAGGTATATATGTAGGTTAACGACAATAACATATTGTTTATTGTTGTTGATTCGATTCGTCAAGCACGTCGAGTTTGAACTAAATTCTTTATCAACAACTTTTTCTTAAATGTTCCAGAAAAATGTATGCTTCAAAAAAAATATTATTTTTGTATTCCGTTTCTTTAGTTCGCAAATGTGTGTAACGCGCCCCAACTCCAAGGTCAGACTCAGGTCAAAGTTTGAGACCCGTTTGTTATTTATTGGGCTTTGAGGCCATTTACTTTAAATATCTTACGATACAGATGGAAATGTAAGAAAATAAAATATAAAAAGTTAGCAAAGAAAGCAATCGTTTTTTTCTGAAAAGTCAACCGTTGCGACGTGACGTGACATTCGACAATAATCCCACTACCATTATAAATGTGAAAGTTTGGATGTATGGGTGGATGTTTGTTACTCTTTCACGCAAAAACCACTGAACTGATTGCAATGAAACTTGGTATGTAGATAGCTAGGAGACCTAGATTAACGCATAGGCTACTTTTTATCCCGATATTCTCACGGGATCGGGACTTACGCGGGTGTAACCGCGAGGCGCTGCTAGTAAAACATACAATGTATTTGACATAGTTGTTGTTATTTCATGTTTGACTCAAGTAAGAATGACATGTACTACAAAAGTAATTTTTACACCTAAACCATCTTCGTTTCATGATGCCTTAGAAGGCGCTCTTCACTCGGTGCTTTTTGTTACTATGATATCGCCATCAGTATAACAGGGTTTAAAACTAAACACCGAGTGTCACTCATGCTAATATAGGTGAGTTTTTTAACGTACTTGAGTTGTAATTGCGTGTAACATATAGGAATTATTGTGGTAGTTTATTCTCCCTTTAAAACCTCTCTTATCTTGTTTCTAAGAGAGTCAAAACTATAGAAAAAAATATTGGAACTATTCATTGCACAACAAAACAATGGTTTCCTAAATATAAATCATAATGTAATAGAATGTAAATAGAATACCCAAAAGTCATAATGGTGGTTTGTAGTCAGAGTGAAAGAAGTATTTCTAACATTTTACTTTATTCAATTCTAAACAGATTTTATTCGAATTTTGAACAGAGAGAAATACAGCAGCGTTCTCCATATATTACAACACTAACTCCACGCCTCTCGAACCCTTACGCAAACACGAGCACAGCGCAACCTGTAAGTAAATCCTTGGTTTAACGAAACGTCCTCGTCTTGGAAACAAAGTAAACCCTTTGAAAGGTTGTTACAAACTAGATTTACAAAATGTTGGTGGTGAGTTTTATGAAAAAGGTCTGGATTAGATTACGATATTTTCTATATTAGGTTGAAGATATTTTCGATCAATCAATCAATTTCTTTATTTGCGAGAATTGGTAAGTACAAGGGTGTTATAATTATATAAAGTTGCTCCATCTTCCACCTATTATGGTATGCAAATATTAACAATAGTCTATTTTGTTTTTGTCATGCAGTCAACAATTTCTTACCCTAAAATTAAATTAAAATGTCAGACGTAAAAACACAGTCTATGCTTAAAATATGTACCTAAACTAATTATGTCACCACGAAATATATTAACTTAAAATTATAATCATAAATTCATTCAAAGTTAATATTCTTATCGTCTAAATATTCTTTTATAGTATAGTATGCCTTGTGAAATGTTTTTCAGTTTTTGCTTAAATAAATCTATTTGTTCTATTTTACACAGCTCAATCGGTAACTTACTATATATTCTTGATACCACACAATAAACACTTTTATTTAAGAGGGCGGTTTTATTAGGAATTGTTCGTATTTTATGCTGCCGGCGACTGTTTAGTGTTGTTGTGCATTCTTTTTACGAACGTAGCCACTTCCAGTATATATATGCTCGGTAGGGTGAGCAACTTTAAGGCCTTAAAATGTGGCTTACAGCTGTCTGTTTTTTTAAGCCTTAATATTGCTCGTATGCATCGCTTTTGATCTATAAAGACAGTCTCCCAGTCGGTAAAATTTCCCCAGAATATTACGCCATATCGAAGTGATGATTCCACATAAGCACAGTATGCAGATAGCAGTGTCGTTATATCGACCGTTTTAGATAAAGAGTATAAAGCATAGGAACTTATATATAGTTTTGTGCAAGTATGACCTATATATGCTTTCCAATTTAAATTGCAGTCTACATGCAAACCCAAAAATGTTGCAACCTCAACCTCTTTTATCTGTGTGCCTGAGTATTCTATTTAAAAATCATTAGGTAAGTGTCTGCGATTCTTAAATACCATTATATTAGTTTTATTTAAGTTTATTACTAGTTTGTTGATCTTCAGCCAGTCTACTATATCTGTTAGTTGATTATTTATATTGCTTTTTAAAATACTTTGATTTTCATTTGAAAAAACAACAGTACTATCATCTGCAAATAGGAACATTGGTGAAGTTACGGCTTTAGGAAAGTCGTTTATATAAATAAGAAATAATAAAGGGCCCAAAACACTACCTTGGGGCACACCATATTTAACTTGTCTATATTCAGACGTATATACTAATTCCTTTCTCATCGTATGGCTTACTTTAGTGATAGATGTCGCTTGATATCTATTATTAAGATACGACATGATTAGCTTTAAGACGTTGCCCCTGATGCCATTTGCGTAAAGCTTATTTTTCTAAATTCTGTGGTCTACGCAGTCGAAAGCTTTGGTGAGGTCCATAAATAGTGCACAAACTGGTGTATTTTTGTCGAGGTTGTTCATTATTTCTGCTAAAAACTTGAATATAGCTTGATTAATAGTTTTAGTTTTTTGAAAACCTTTGTGTGCTTCTGTGATTATTTTATATTTTTCTAGGTAGCTATTTAAGTTTTCGTGTATAATTTTTTCTAGTACTTTGGAAAATATAGGAATAAGAGCAATTGGCCTATAGAACGTCATATTCTCACGGTCTTGTTTTTAGAAAAGTGGTTTTATAATTGTAGTCTTCAGTTTGGAAGGAAATACCCCGTGTAAAATACATAAATTAAACAAATGGCATAGTACTGGTGATATTACGTGACTAACATATTTTAATACGTTCGTGGCGATCTCATCGTAACCCGTGCTAGCGGTGTTTTTTAAAGATTGAATGATTCTGTTAATGTCATGTGGTGTTGTGGGATTCATAAATATAGAATTATAATTTTTGAATGTATTCAATGTAAATTTATTATTTAATGTCAAATTACTGTTTAATGTCAAATTACAGTTTAATGTCAAATTACTACTTGATGTCAAATTATTTTTTAATGACAAATTACTGTTTATTGTCAAGTTATTAGTAGATGTCAGTGATTCTATCTGGTCAATAAAAAAATTGTTAAATTGTTCAGCAATTTTACTAGGATCAGTTATTATTTGTCCGTTGACATTTATTCTCGTAATGTAGTCTTTTGGAATATTTAACTTATTTTTATTAATTATATTCCAACTAGCTTTTGATTTATTTCTACTATTATGAATGTAATGGCTATTTTGAACTTTTTTTGTGAGAGTAATTATTTTATTTAATCTCGAAAAATATGTTTTAAAATATATTTTGTCAATTTTACTTTTGGACTTTCTATATTTCCATAGTAAATACCTTTTACGCTTTGAGCATAATTTAACCCCTTTACTGATCCACTTTTGTCGACGTCTCATAGTTATTTTACGTTTTACTATCGGAAAGCATAATCTGTAGAAGAGACAAAATAGCTCGTGGAAATCATTAAAAGGTGTTTCGGGATCATGGTTATTGTATATCTCATTAAAACTTAAAGAGCTGAGATATTTTTTAAATTTTGTAAGGTTTTCTTTACTATAATCCCTTTTTTCCACACTCCATTGTTCCAACCTGGGAATTATTTTAATTGGGCAGATTATAATCTGTGCTGTATGGTCCGAAAGAGCTAGGTCAAATATATCAGTCCGATTGCCACGAATGTTATGGATTATATGATCGATACAAGTTTTACTTGACAAACGAGTTGGAGATTTAATAGCCAAGATTAAATTCTGCTGATCCAGCAGATCTTTATATGATATAGATAATTTTGTCTTTATTAATGTGTTTATATTAAAATCCCCACATATTATTATTTTCTTGCCCTTGAGACAGAAGTAATGTCGGACATTGTTAAGTTTGTACAGAAACGCATCTATTTTGTCTGTTTTGTTGTGAGGTGGTCGGTAGACACAAATGACTATTATTTTAGAGTCAGTCAGTTCAACTGCACTACACTCGAATACGAAACAAACAGTTGAAACTTTTTAATTTCTTCTATAGCTTTTATTTTATGACGCTGATGAACAAATATACAGGACCCGCCGTATCTGTTGTTTCATTACAAGAACTTACGAGGGTAAATGAGGGTATGCATATTAATGTTGTATCCTGCTGTATCATATAAATAACATCTATATTTTTATCTAATAATTCATTTAAGTTTACATTGAGAAGGTCTAATTTGCTTACGGACTCTCCGTTAATATTCTGGTGAATAATATTTAAATATTTAGTTACGAAAAAACGAATCTTTATTTATTTCCAGTTCAGACCCATTATTTAAATCACATTGTTTTTTCGAAACCAAAGATATTGTTTGTGTTGCTTTATCGCACTGTACTACATTTTTTAAATTAGATTGCACAATATAATTAGTGAATAAGGTTTGGTTGTAAATGCATAGAATTTCCTTATGTAGAATCTGACAAACATGGCGTATAAATAATTTACGAAAGGGTAAAAATGTGGAAAACCCCATGTATTACACCAATATATTTTACACCCCAATATATTTTACACCCCAATATATTTGACATTCACAAATTTTGAACACAACAGTCTAAGTTCGTAATTTAGCTTCTGTTCCCTTAGAAATTTATTGTATGGTATCTCACAGAATAACACATTTTTATTTCTTGTAGTACATAAAAAATTACTTATACATATGTTAAATATACCCGGAGATCTGTCGTTCGTACCACCGAGCACAATAATGTAATCATTTTTGGTTAGTAATTTTGTTGGTGTATGTTCAGAAATTAAAACATCCTGTCAAGTAGCTCCCGGTTTCCAATAGCAAGTTACCTGAAAACGCTCACCGATCAGACGCTGAAGAGTGTTTTGAATGTGACGTCCCTGATCATCTGCTATTACAATAATTTTATTGCGTGTTGTGCTCTTTAAATGTGTAAGGCTGTGGCAAGTTACATGTACGTCCGGTGATAATGTATCTTGTTGACGATAAGAATATTTTTTTGAATTTAACAGCGAGGTAGTATAAATTGTATACAAATTCAACATTTCGATTTCAAAAAGTCGAGCTTAGTATGAGTGAGATCGGTACCAGAGACAAAATCACTTTGAGAGTGTCCATACACACGACTGTGCTGTGAGAACCTTAATAGTTTTAATCGAAATTAGGTATTGTAATTTGCAGGTACGAGTTAGATTCCGTTATTATGACTTACTACTTAGATATTTTTTCTTGCATTCCGGACATTTTGTTCTGTATTGTTGGGCATCATTTATGCACTTTAAAAATGTTATGTTTTGCACTAAATACGGACTTCGTTATCGCTGTCCCTGACTTTTACTGTACATTCAATCTTAGTTTAAATCGTCACTTTCGTTAATTTTCAACACTATGCTTGAATGGAATATAGTTTATATTTTTTATGCACAAATGTCACTGTTCGTCTTGATATTGTTTACACACTTTTAACTGCCTATTGAATACTGGATTACGGTACTTTTATGGTATTATTCGTCGTGAAACAATTATTATAAATTAAAATAACACAGAGCTTTTTATATTGCGTCTTCACTAGCTACTAACTAGAT
Source organism: Callimorpha dominula (assembly GCA_949752705.1). NCBI lineage: Eukaryota > Metazoa > Arthropoda > Insecta > Lepidoptera > Erebidae > Callimorpha > Callimorpha dominula. The sequence goes on along the minus strand of OX457012.1, from coordinate 16,377,715 downwards.
TTACAAAATGTTGGTGGTGAGTTTGATGAAAAAGGTCTGGATTAGGTTACGATATTTTTCTATATTAGGTTGAAGATATTTATAACTGAGGACCTTTACCCGTGACTCTTTTATAACAACCGGTGGTTCCAAAACTTCGCCATCAATATTGCTCTTCTGTTCGTGAATGTTACTAGGCTGTTTAACAGTAGTAGATAAAATTAAGAAAATATTATTTAATCTATATAAAGAAATATAAGTATACTAGAACATACATTAAATGTTAACTTATGTAGTAGGTACATGAATTATCCAAAATTTTAACATTTTGGTTGATTTCACATGTGTGGCAATTACTAATTAGATAAAAGTGTAATTAATGAAAGCATCATTAATTAATCATGGCCAAATTGTTTCAAACATTTGTACAATATTAAATTTTAGGCCGCACCTTTGCTAATTTTAAATTAATATGTACATATTTTCGTCTAAACTAATTTATAACTATCTTGTTACCACTATTGTTCATTTATATATCAACAAAATTGTACAAATTGTGTTAATGAGTTTGTGATTTGATATTATTTAAAATAATTAGGTCATGCTAATAGAACTTTGACCAACAAGCTTTCACACCCGTTTGTCTGCAGAGGTTCCATTTATTTATTGTATTGAAGCAATTTTTTTCAATGTTTAATTCCATTGAACCAAAAACCTGGTAACTTAGAGATCTGGACAATAACGATAGGCTCGGTTCATAAGTTAAAAGCCACCGGCATGCAGCTAGATATGCGTGGAGTCTCTTCGAAGAAACTCAATTTAAGAGTACGAGAACAAGCAAGTGGCAACGTATTGCTGTTTTAGTAAATGAGACCAGGAGAGGGTCCGTAAATCGATAAACTAAAGAAATGACTTTTCCTAGCCGAGAAAAGCGGATCTCGCAGATTGAGAGAGACTTATGCCTTTATTGCCTTTATTATTGAGAGAGGCAAAAGCAGAAGCATTGGGCATAAGGCCCAATGCTTATATTGCTGGTGCTGCCGGTGCTGGTGCCGGTGTTATGGTGCCGGTGAGCCGAGGGTTGCTTTGTTTGTCAGTCAGTCGCATTACCGTACTTTAGGTGTAGATTTTATAAGTAGTATTTAATTTTTAGCAATCTTTAAGGTGCACAAATAAAACGGAAAAACAATCAAACCAAAAACGTTTGTCTTACGGGTAAAGTCGTTAAACGCGCCGAAGGCAGGACAATCGGGTTGATTAGGTGTATTTTATCACCTGTTGCTTTTTGAGGGTTTATAGGTAATCACGTAAAAAGCATTATAATTCGGGAAGGTTAAACCTTACCAAGGTTTAACTTGTGCGAAAGGTCAGCCCGGAGAGTACTACACAGTAATAGGCATAAAACTGTTTACTAGACGTAAAAAATATAGAAAATATATATTATATATTTAAAGACTAAATTAGATGTGTAATTCGGGACTTAATCGCAATAAAATTTATTCAAAAGGTACAATACCTCTTTGTTACCCGACGTTTCGATCGAATTGCACCGATCGTGTCAGAGTCTAGTAAAGATAAGTTTGTGGGAACACATGTATTTTAAACACTTTATTTCCAATTACTCTAAATACAGTATTTTCTTCTTATTGTATTCACATATTCGCATCACATGCTCCATTAGACATCAAGGCGACTCCAGCACAACTCAACCTGTACAGAAATCATAGATTAACAAAACATAGCGCCATTGTATATAACTTAAATCATACTTTATTTGAATAGCTCACGACACTCACTTATTGTGAATGAAATCAACATCATCCTCTTCCTACCCTACTATCTTACTAATATTATAAACGTGAAAGATTGTGAGGATGTATGGATGTATGAATGTTTTTTGCTCTTTCTCGCAAAAACTACTGAACAGATTGCGGTGAAACTTGGTATGTATATAGCTAGACGACTAGATTAACACATAGGCTACTTTTTATCTCGATATTCCCCCGGCATCGGATTTACGCGGGTGAAACTGCGGGGCGTATTTATTTGAATACGTAAAGAGAATTCTTTGTACCCCTTTTTTAAGAAAAATTCGCGTACGGAGCTATGCCATACTTTAAGTTTATATATAGAAAAAGTGCAGACTGGCTTGTTGGCCTAGTGGTTAGTGACCCTGACTACTACGCCATAGCTCGTGGGTTCGATTCCCACCCAAGTCAATCAACGGACACAAATACCCAGGTATTTGTGTCCGTTGATTGTATGTTTGTAAGGTCCCCCGCTACACAGAAGTCAAGGGAGTTGTCTTTTTTAACCGAAAAAACAAATTATGTAAAAACTGCTAAGACCTGTCATGGTACGGCCAGTTCAAGTTATACTGGCTACAGGCTACAGTTCAAGTTATACGGATATAAAACAAAACATCAACACAACAACTTCTTTACCGATACACGACGAGTTAACGGTATAGGCCCGTCCATCAGTTGCCATTAATTATAACTATGTAGGCGGTGAACTTACGTGTCCATACTGTGCGCGAAAGCTCACCGCGAAGATTGCCTATATAAGTCATCTTCGGGCACATCAGCGTCGTGAAGCCGACTAGGAGTCGAAGCAGTCGCCATGGCCGAAAGCGGTCGGATCATTCTATCAATACATAAAGTAAAGAGAGTCGCTGCTGAAAAAAACAAAACATGTTTAACTTAACAGCATGTGACCTCACTCTAACACAAATAGAAGATCCTACACCTGGGTAGGTGATTTCTACTGGTGAGCCGGTTAAAATGTAACATATATACCAAATAATATGCTCAAGAAATTTCGCTGCGCGATCCAGTATCTTTCTTTGACTTGGTTAGATCGGTTTACAGATCTTTATTTCTCATTAAGACATAGTCACAGACATAGTCAGTCGAAATGGAATTATCAGTACAAGAATAGCTGTAACGTTACACGCAGGATTATTTGCTAGCATAATATATAGCACTGGACGTATGATATACTTATGAAGGCAAAACATTTTAATAGACATTAAAAAATACAATGAAAGTTAAACAGACGAACTAAAGTTGATAAAAAGAGTAGCTGACGATTCAGGCTCAAATAAATTCGGACACTTAATCGAATTGACACTTTTTATTTTTTATTATTTTTTCACTAACGATTCGGACAAGAAACTGATTTGTACAGTCAAATAAAAATCTTGGGCTAGCAAGATTCTATCAAGTTTTTTTCTACAGATTCGTCTTACGATAACCTAGTTCTAGAAAGTCAAGATGTTTAGAAGGTAATTAATAATATATCATTACACATTTCAACGTACCTACATATATATTTACATACGCGCCTTACGTATTTAAATAGTTTAGTACAAACCAATATAATTGTTTTTAACATGTAATACAAGTTCACAGAGTATTTTTTTATTGTAAGATGTTGCTTTAAGCTATAAATGTTTTAACTGACTGTACCATATAGCTTCAATATATTGATGGTGTCCGAATCGTCACTAAAAAAATATTACAATTAAAAGTGTCGATTCGGACGAGTGTCCGAACATATTTGTGTCCGAGTCGTCAGCTACTCGCTAAAAACAGGAAGCTGTGAACTTATATACATAATATACCTAATATATGTATAGTTTGTAATTTTTATCAACAATCAATCAGTATTAATAAATTAGTCAAACATGGTACGCGATCTTGATACGATACATTCCCTACATAAATAAAATAATCTTTATTTCGAGGTACCACCGTGAGGTACCCCAAAGTAGGAACCGGAACCATACACAACGACGCCCTAGGTCTCTCCCACTCTTAATAGCATGCTTTATAGCATCGAAACGAAATAAAGAACAAAAGTGATTGATTCTAAAACTCGCCTCATATAAGAGAATATTTAATGATGACTTTATCCATTTTCTTTTACCTTGCCAAAGTTTACCCACGATTAGCAGCAGTAGAACGAAGAAATCCGTAGCTAAGATGAGAGTGATGACAATTTGCAGCAGGTTTTAAATTAAAATAGAACAACTTGATATCAGTAAAATAATATTCTACCTTAAAATAATTGTGCGATTTCTAGTATACCTATCAGTACACTGAGTTTACAAACAAAACAACTACTACATAATATTTTTACGAGATATAAATCACGAATTGGCCATTACTTTCAAATAATTATTTTGTTTATATTTTTACATAACTTTGAACGCTGTGCTAAGAAATGCCATCATTATACGTCTGTCTTGAATAAAATTAAAGATTGAAAATAAAATAAAATATAAAAGTATCTAATTTAGAAACCTATTAGATTAATTAATTATATAATATAATAATATTCAGATGTTTTAGTGCAAGGTGTGCTAATAAATCATTTTTTGAATTTAATATATATTTGAATTTTTTCATTGATTTTAATATAATTAGTTATTTTAGTTACTTAGTTATATATATATACTTAGTTATATTGCGACACAGTTTAAACACACTTGCTACTGAAGTATAAACCTGAATAATAGAGTACGTCCTACCATCTATCTATACGGTATAGCACAAATAAGTCAGTAAATCTATACAAATAAATAAAATGTAACAGCTTTTTACTCCATGGAACTGAATGTTTAAATTATTCTTACACAGTTATATTTTTTAGTTGTTGTCTGTCTCTTTATTTCGGTTAATCTCCGAAACGGATGGACTGATTTTCAAAGAACTGTCAATGGTAGGTAGCTGATTTTATAAGGAGTAACTGAGGCTACTTTTATTTTTAAAAAGATTTAGAGGGTCCGCGCTAAACTATAAATACGTACACGCGGGGCACAGCTAGGTCTATAATTAATCTGTGTTCACTTTGATATTTTAATTTATCATTATTATAGTAATTATTGTGCAGCATATTATATTATAATTATTTATAAATCCGGCACCATCGTGACACATGATACAGTAATCAGTGTTATTGTTAATCTATCGGCCCATCCATCATTCTCGTGTTATTCTTCTATTAGACATTTTATTCATTCATTAGCAACCTCTTATGTCCGTGTTACAACCTTGTAATAGTGGAGTGTTACGATAATTATTATCCTTATTATGTGTCGCTGGCAACTTTATTAATACTAGTTTTGCCATTCAGTTTCTTTTATATTCTTACTTATTTTTTTAAGGGACGTTGCGAAATATTTAAATTGTTGTCGCAGTATATCCAGCGGAATCTAACTTTTTTTTTTTTTTTGTGCGTGTGGAAACCCCCTCGGGCCGTCACCCCACCGGGGTTTTCGGTGGGGCGGTGTGTCGGAATCGAACCGACTAAAACCACACGGTGTGCCGTACTGCGCCTTAAGTAGGAGGGATCCGGGAACAGCTTTTATTAAGACATCCGGACCCCCCCTAGCGCCTGCCCGCAAAAGCACGGGCACCACCTTCGGGTAAAAACCTCTCAATTAGGCGACGTCCAGGCACACGCGGACGCCGCCTCCTCGCGGGGGGCCACTATAGCGGATGGAGGGGAAAAACCCGTCCCGTCCACCCGCGGCCACACTCAGGGCGGCATGAGGCGCTGGTAAGCGCGCCTCCGCCGCCCGGTTCGCCGGCGGCGAATTAAGTCCGAGTGGAGGTCGTCCTCCCGGACCCTTTCCGCCGCCTCCTTCTGCGAGATGACTTCCTCACAGAAGGTAGCGACCGCGGTAAAATTCCTGTCGCTACCGGCCATGGAGCGTATGACAGCCGGTAGCGACAGATCCACTCCGATGACTGCAGTGAGAGCCCGACGCTGCGCCGCCCAACTGGGGCAAACCGCCAGCGTGTGCTGAGCCGAGTCCTCACTGCAGTCGCAGTGGTGACAGGCGGGACTCAATTCCCTCCTAGCGACCGAGTGCAGGTACTTCCCGAAGCAGCCGTGCCCGGAAAGAACCTGCGTCAGTCGGAAGGAAAGGGTCCCGTGCTGCCGCCCTGCCCACTCGACGATGACCGGCTGGAGCGCCTCCACGGCGGCAAAGCCAGCACGTGGAGCCTCCAGCCGGGACGACCAACGAGCCATCGTGGCTCGGCGAGCGGCCTCACGCCACTCGCGTACCTCTTCGGGCGGGGGCCGACTGCCGCTTCCCGCCCGGAACACAGTCGTCCGCCGATAAACTTCGGCGAGCACTTCCGCCTCCAAATCCCACGGGGGAGTCCCGGCCAACGCGCACGCCGCCTCCGTCGACACGGTGCGGTAGCCGCGTATGGCTCTAACCGCCATAACCCTCTGAGGGCGCCAGAGGCGTGCCCTATTCTGGGCGGTCAGAGCCCCCGCCCACACCGGTGCACCGTACAGTGCCATTGACCGGACAACCCCCATGTACAGCCGTCTCGTAGCGACGCTGGGTCCACCCAAATTGGGCAAGAGTCGCCCAAGGGCGGACGCAGCGCCGACCAGCTTCGGAGCAAGCTGTCGGAAGTGCTCGTCGAAGAGCCACCTGCCGTCGAGGATCAGGCCCAGATACCTTATGTGGGCCCGAACCGGTACGAGGACCGAGTTGACCTCGATAGAGGCGCCAGGGGGTGGACCACGACGGGGCCCATGAAATAAAAGGGCCTCCGTCTTATCCAGGGCCACCCGCAAACCCAGCGCCTCGATGCGCCCGACCACCAGAGAGACTCCCCTGGTAGCCAAGCGCGCCGCCTCCTGAAAGTTCACCCCCCGGGCTGTGACCAACGTGTCATCGGCGTAACAGATTACGCCCAGCCCGGCAGCGGGATCTAACTAAATCAACAACTACTATTAAATAATAATTATTTTGTAAAAGGTGGCGCTCTCTAGTTAAGGGTATTAAGTATTCCTACCCAATAAAACTTTTACACTATATATTCAACATCTAAAAATCAACTGTTTCGTCGCGGGCAATAAGACTAAGGCCATGTTCAAATGACGGGCGTTTTGCTGACGCGCGTTAGCGTCACCCATTCGACCCATTTTGATGGTCATTGAACAAAATGCGTGTTCTTGTTGATGCCCGGCATCTGAACAAGGCCTTAATTATACGTGCCTGCAATGGGGATAACGGGAATACACCGTTCAAATGACGGCGTTGAGCGTGCATTTTACTTACGCGCGTTAGCGTCAACTAGAACAACGCATTTTGTTCAATGATCATGAAAACGGGTCGAATTCGAATCGGATGAAAACGTGCGTTAGCATGTGAACGTGTAATGTAACACACATACAGACAGAATTAGTATAGACATACAATATTAATAAAAAATAACATTTACTTATTCACTAGAATAAACCAACAAAAAAACAAAATTGACTGTTTAGTAAATGCTAATACTTGCCGGTCTAGTATATGTCAGCAGTCGGCCATCTTTTATCTGCGAACTTACGGGAACAATGCCCTTGTCTCACTGCGGGGACAAAATTCTCAGCTTCAGAGTCGAATTTCTTAAACAATTTTGGCTTGTAGCTTAAATTTTCATTACGTAAAGTAGAATATGCGGTTATGCATGAATTCTAGCAATTCGTATTAAATAAATCTGACAATGGAACAACTCTAGCATGCAGTTACAATAAGATTTAAAAAAAAAACTATCCGTTCAATAGTTATGGCCGTTTGAAGTTCCAGGTATTATTACCTCCGTTTCTCATCAAATTAGGTGCAATTTATAAAGTTAAAGATTTTAAATCGAACATATTTTTTTATTTTGGAATTACTCACTCCGTTATTGAGAAAATCCATAAAAACGAAGTTCAAAAATGATTTATATAGGTTCAATCTTTAACTTTACACATTCCACTTACTTTTATGAGAAACGGAGGTGATAAAAGTTATGGCGGTGATGATATTTCGCAATTCAAAGGCGCCCCTTTGAATTGCGAAATATCATCACCGCCATAACTTTTAAACAGGTATTTTTCTTTTTTTTTAATTCTTTTGCATGCTAGTGTCATGCCCTTTCACAGATTTAAGTAAGTGTTCCATTGTCATATATGCCCTGTACCACACACTGCTGTCAAGACACAAACTAAGCGTAGCGTGGCTTCTAGAATACTGATAAATCTAGTAACGTTTTTTTGTAAACTCATACATATTATGCATTGAAACCCCCAGACCAATGCAAAAAGACATGGTATAGGGCAATGTTTCCACATTTACACTAATAGGCGGTCCATTACGAGTTCGGCTAAAGCTGACTAGTTGTGCCAGCCTAGCTCCTTCGAGAAGCACAGAAGCATCCTGGGGCGTTCACAGGCTTCTAGAAGCGACCCTACAACCGCGAGGAGACCAGCCCGTTGTTTTGCTACTACTTCGCACTCTAGGATAACATAGGCGGCTGATTCCTCCGCGTTGAGATACCCTCTGCATAGAGGGCTGTCTGTCGCATTGATGGTGAATCGGTTCTGGTTTAGTGCCAGGTGCTTAGTAATGGTTCTTACAACTATCCTTATGTTGAGTCGGTTACGACTGAGCAGTCATGTAATCAGACATATTCATGCATACAAATTTTTGCAATGGACGGGATGCAAACCCTGTTGTCGCACCCGAATCTTCTACCGCAGCACCACATACGTCGACAATGTCTAGTTTTTAGAAGGTGATTATTTTATTGAAAAATATATTTTTTATCCACCAGAAAATTCTTCTAAAAGTATTTCGGAGCTTTTGCTGCATGAGTTCGACTCTCACTTGACATGTTTCTTCTAAAGAAGCAACTTTTCATTTTAACAACTTACAGTAAAATTAAATTGCTAATGTTATGAGCTCAATAAATATTCGATTATATCGCTTCGGGGACAGCTTATCACTTTGCCCTGAAGCACTTTGCGGTGAAGTGCTCTGAAGCGATACCGTTCCATGTAGGTACATACATACATTTTATGTCAGTGTAAATCAAACCCGTTTAACAAATTTGCTATTGAGTTAGCCTTTTAAATATGTTTAATGCGATCACGTATTTAATAGGCATTATATACTTTATATATGCTTGACGTTTCCCATAATCCTCTTCCTAGTGTTACGTTACAAGAACTATATCAGTTACTTAATTTTTTCTCGTATAATATTATCATGATTATATGAACTAGTTTCTAACTGAACCTTTACTTAATTAAATTGATGATACGCTAATGAATGAGCTAGACGCGTAGTTGCAGTTAAAATTACACGAAGCTTTGTTTCAAAACACGCTATGCATACCATATTGCGTGCACCGTGTCCTTAGGGGATCACCTACTTATAGAGTATTCGCATTTTGTAAAAATAAGCTTTATGGCTAAAAGCAAAAGTGAATTAATCAATCAGCAATCTGCCCCTAACCTAAGAGTAAGACAATTTATCAGATGACCCTTGCAACCAACACGGCAGGACGATTCTGCCTTTGATAAAGTGCCTCCATTGTATCCGAAATAAGTCGTGCATCTCCGAATACATACATAAGTAAACCTTGTTTTTAATTAACTGGAACCCTTAGAACTCAAACCATTGTCCATTACCTTATTAAAGACCGCGACAAACTGACTGAAGCGAAACTGACATCAATTACAATTTTGTTAAGTAGCCGCAACCAAAATATTATAATCAAACTAGTAACATCTCAATTAATACTAAGAATTTAATATTAATTCAGATGTTACTACAATCAGTAATCGGGGGCTGCCCTAATTTTTTCTTGTTTCGTAGTTTTTCTTCTTCGTTCTTTAGTCGTTCGTTTCTTCTTATATCGAGTGTTACAGAAACAGGTGGTTTTAACTTAGGGTCATATAGTAGATGAATAAGGTAAAGCGCTAACAATTTAAGGGAAATTCATAACTTTTTCACAAAAATCTAACTTTGAAAGTGACAAATTAAACTTGAAAATTCATCGATATAGCTAGTATTTCCCCCATAGTTTAATTCATGTTAGGCCTCTCCCGTTGATGGAATGTCCAGTTTTTTTTGGAAAATGTCTCCTTGAAATAATAAAGAAAATCAAAATCATTGAAATTGAGATGAAAGTTCATAAAAATTATGCTGTTTAGAAATGTGCACTTAGCCTAGGAAAAGCATTGCCGACCATCTTTTTTAAGGTAATTTAAAATTTCACACCTTTCTAATAGCTTAGTAATAATGCTACTTACAGATAAGGTAGAAAGGTCTTTAAATAAAACACGTAAAAAAAGTTGTGATAATATTTTTTTTCGCAAGAATGTACGAAAAATATGAACGAATGTACATGTTATATGTATGACGCTTTCATTTCATAATTTGAGAGGAGCATGAATTACGACAGTCTGAATAGCGGACGCATATGTAGCGGAGTTACTGGATACTGCTCAGAATATTAATATCTCTGAGTTAATTATAATGTGTGATAAATGATCTTTGAGTAAAAAGGGAAGGCTGACGTTTTCATTACTAGAACGACTTGAAAAGGCAAAGTTTGCCGCTTTTAGTGAATGTTTTATGTCAGAGTACGTTGGTACACAATTTGGGACAAAATATTTGAAACATTCATTTTATCTTTGAAAGTTTCATATTCAAAGCTTTCGGTATTTGATTTTAAACAGAAAGTTTAAAAATCTTATCTCATATAAATATCCTAGCTTATATAAATATTCTAGCTTATATAAATATCCAAGCTTATATAAATCTGGTTTTTCTCAGCTTTGCTTGCAACTATTTAGATTTTGTCAATCAATTCAGGTGGATAGCGCTGCAGTGCGAAAAGTACTTTTATTCTGGATAAAAGATACCCACCTTATATCCTTTCCTGTCCCTCTGACAGCATGTAAGCCAAATTTAACAATGATTGGACAAACAAATAAACTTAAATTTGCGTTTATAATACTAGTTGTTGCTCGCGACTTCATTCGCGAGGAAATTTTGATGAAATCTATTCCACGGGAACTATACATTTAGCCCATGTACTATTTCAGATTATAATCTATCTCTGTGCCAAATTTCATGCAGATCCGTTTAACCGTTTTTGCGTAAAATAATAATAAACATCCATCCATTAATCCGTCCTCACAAACTATATTATTATAATATTAGTAAGATTTATTCAAAAAGTGTCATGCACATAGACAAGGCCGGCTTAAGTCCGCACATGTTCCATGACCAAATTGTATGCAATGTTGTGCAATTAATTAAATTATCAATAATTATATACGTAATTAACTCATCCATCAATTCATTTGAACATCAAAGAGACCTTACAAATTGATTATCCATAACGTAGATTGTTGCTCATTGACACCACTTAGAAGCATTTGGTAGCCTTAATCTGTCACCCGTGACGTATCGTTTCATCAAGCATGTGAACATACATCCAAAACGGGAGAAAGTCGAAACGTTAAACGTTTTCATCTGTTCTATCTGTCTGTGATGTAATCTTCTTTCTTATAGTTAAAATATATACGGAAACATAATTAATAATAAAAAAATATTTTTGACGTGGCTAAAATTGAAAACAGTTTTGAGGTTTTTACTTCTTCATCCGTTCTATGCTATCCGTTACTCAAGTACCCGAGTCATTTCTTGTCCATGATCTCACAGGACTGATGAATCTGCGAATGCAAGTATTCGCAAATGTAAATACATACATATTTTTCACAATTAGACTCCAACTGCTCGTAAGCTGTAAAATGTTGTTACTCGTGTAATTCTGCCTAGTTTTGTGGTTATTTATGGCGTGGGTGGGGAATTCATATATGTACAACAATACAACTTAAGTGTCAGTAGTGTGTGTCAGTAGTAACTACTGATCCTGGATCGCTCTACGACAGTTCTCACGCTGATAAAGTCCCTCAATAGCTCTAACACCTGAAGCATCAATATCATCAACCTCTATTCTTGAAGGAGAACAGTGTGACGGCATTCATTTACAGCATAATATACTTCACCGTCATCAACGAAGATAAGGAAAGCTAATCGTATGTAGTAACTACTGACCCTGCATCGCGCAATGTAAATTATCTTTTTTGTAACAGCTCACGAGGCATCACCAAGCGCGAGGGATTTTTCTGTCCCCATAAACATATTATAGCTACCAATAAATCAATGCAAACTAAAATACTTTGATAAATAGTAAAGCATACATTTTATATATATTTACATTTAATATATAATAGATATAACAAAAATATATGACGGACCCTACATTTTGTTAAATTAAATATAAATTTGCCAAAATTTACTGTTTTAATTAAAATGAACCCGTACTTATGAAACAAAATTATGCGAAAGTCAGTAAATCTGGTTTTGATTTTAAATTTACTTGTTCACCAGCTTGCCTGAGGCGTCTGAGCGCTATACGTTTTAAATTTACGAACATGAAACTGAATTTAAACAAGACCTTAATTTTTTACACCAAAGTTTACTCAAGTAATGCAAAAGGTGGTGATAAGATCTCGGTAATTTGAGCCACCTCGTATGTCTTGTAAGATAACGAAGAAAAAGACAAAAGAAAACATTGTATGTGAAGAACAAAGAAACCTCTTCTGCGGGTAAATTGACGTAACTGCCGCACGGGGGCGCAGCTAAGAAAGATCGGTTTTTTCTTGCTTACTTTTCTATTTTTCAAAATGAAGGCGACTTTGCACTGGAGTTGATTACATATTGCAACTACATAGGTTTCTGTTTACTTCTGTAAGTAAATCGCGAAGTGCTTGGTATGGAACATTTCACTAGTAGAATCTGAATTTTAAAATATCAATGAAAATCATACGCAGGCCTATGAAATGATGCCATTGTTGATTGATGATGATGTCATTGTTTAATTTTGATAAATGAACGTATAGTGCAGGCGAGAGCCACAATATGTAAACTAAAAGCCTTACGACCGTGCATTCTACTTTCTAAAATGTAAAATTTCCATGTTTTAAAAAACTCGGTATATTGACTTTAGCCTGTATTAAGGACTATTAAATCAATGTTATTATAATATATACACAGTTTATACATAAATTGTATCTATTTCTATACATAAGCTATTTACGTGCATGCGTCATAAAATTCCTCCGCATCGTTGCCTACTGGCAGTGTTCCCAGAAGGCTGGCAGCATTGCATTGAATGGCAATGCTAATTCTCTGTGCAAGAAAAAGGCCCGCCTTCTGGTCACGAGAAGTGTCGATCAGTCGCTTAGCTAATTCCTTATAAAGGGAACGAACTATCGTTGCACTCGGACCCCATGACCCTAGCGTTTTGACCAAACGGCTCAAAAACATAGTTACCAATTAAATTATTGTATTTACGCCGTTTGAGGTTTTCTGCTGATGCAGCAGTAGCGCCAGCACAACTAGCTGTACTTGGAAGATGTGATGGCGCGAGGGTGTCAACGCAGGTTGCGTCCCACACCAAAGGCCTACCCATCTTCCATGGCAGTAACGACATACCATCTGTTCTCTTCCCATCGTCTCGTACCAGACCATTGGGTTCACGTACTGCTGGCACGCCGGCGGTAACAAGAGCACTACGGATTATGTCGTTAAGATTGGCATGACGAGATATACGGCCTGCGCTTCTGCTACAAGAAAGGCCATGATGTCCGAGACCGTCGACAGCTTCTCCACAGTGACAAAGATGCGGAGAAACACAAGGAGCTCCTAAACGAAGGCAAGTGGCAAGGCGGAATGTGTTATTGTCTAACAAGGTGCCTTTGAAGTGCCTGAATCCATAGGCCTGATTCCCATTCTCCCACAGCCAACAAACGAGCGCGCTCTGCAACATTGGATGACGTGTTAATTAAAAAATCCCTTCTTAAAGTGCACAACGGCGCGCCCTATTGCCTCTAAGAGAATGGATTAACAGGTAAAAGAGTATTGGGACAAGCTATCTGCCAAGCATTTATGGCATCGGTCTTGCAGGACACTTCAGAATTAAACAGTGTGTTTGTTAGAATTTTCCTGGTTATCTCTTCTGTGCCGTTGACCGAAGACAAAAATGCTGGAAGGCTGACATCTGAAATTTGAAATCAGCCTGTATTTATATTTATGAAATTGGAATATTTGTTAGAACGCATCCAAATGTATTCAGCAAAGCTAAATATGTTTTTCCACGAAACACAAGACACAGAGATCGACTGGTTTTAAATTATCAACCTAGCACAACTCTTTTTAAAAAAAACTGTTGTTCCATGTGTGTCAAAGTTTTTAACGTGTTGCCAGAAAATATTAAAAATCTAAATTTATCAAGATTTAAGAAACAGTTGAAATCATGGCTCATACAAAACTGTTTTTATACATTGAAAGATCTATTTGAAAGAGCGTAAATAATAATTATTAATTCACTTGTACCATTGACATTCACTTCTTTTTTTTATGATTATAAATGGTAATTTAATTTTCGTTCGTAGACTAGTTTTCAATTTATTTTACTAATTTCATTTAATTTTGTAATATTTAATATAAGTTTTTGCATGTCAGTATGACTAAATGTTAGCACTTATGTCAACTATAATAACTTATGTACAACATTTAATGGCAAATAAACTATACTTACTTACTATAATCAGACATATTCGTTTAACTCTACCGTTTATGTAAAGAATCAAACATTGTACATTACATATTAGATTAAGATAGATCAGCTGTATCTCGTTTAATTTAATGAATAATTAATATTATTATTATTAAAATGCACGGTCGTAAGGCTTTTAGTTACATACATACATTTTTGTGAAGATATTTTTAAATGTCGACTTTAAACTAGCGTTTGCGATGATTAAACTGTATTTCATGCAAATCATATTTAATTAAATTTTAAGCTGATCTGGTAAATTATAGATACGGCACGATTGCTAGAACCTCGTAAGAAACGTTAAGAAATATTGACTGCTCTATGAAAGGGATACTGTTTTCTAATAGTCACGTTCCGTCCGTGCCCAGACGTCGGCAGTGGTGTTTACTTAACTCCCATATACCCCTACTACTAACCCTTAAATGTAATTTAAACTGGAATATCCTTAATTACTTTACGTTGAACCATCTAACTATTGGTAGTTGTCACAAGTGCGTTGCCGGCCTTTAAGGTATAGGGGAAGGGGGGAAGAAGTGGAGAGAAGGCGAGAGGGAATGGTTCCGGTAACCTTACTCACTTCTCGAACAGGAATACAATCGTTGCTTCACTGTCGGTTTTCTGTGAGGCCGTGGTACCACTCCATGGCTCTCCCACGATGATTGCCGTCAATTGGGTACTTTAAGGTATAAAAAAGGGGAATTGGGAATATATTAAAGAGAAAGGTAGGTAAAAGGCAACGGATAGATTGGGAAGTGTTAAGTGTAAGAAATGCCATAGAGCGGTAAGGCCGCCATTTGTATAAACCATAATTTTTATTAATTTTGCTTTTAAATGTTACTGGTGTACAGTAAAGAGGTATATTATTATTATTAAGCAATAGTTCGAACAGGGTCCCCTTACCTGTAACTCGAACTGGTTGTTACCGAGAAGCCCGAGTCATCTATCATCTTCATCATCTCCCTCTCATCATCATTTGTTACTTAACAGCACACTACTTACTGTCGCCATTTCTTTTTAGATATTGCGAATAATAACCAAATATTATTCTATGATGGCTATGAAAGCAAGCTTATAATTCTGCGGAACTCCCGTGATATAAGAAAAACACAAGCCGTTAATAATGTGTGCTTAAGTAAAACATTGAAACCCGTTCGAGCCGGAATAATCCGGATCTGTTTGATCAAATACAGATTACTTTATATTTGATGTCGTGTCGCAGTTATTTGCAAGAGGTTTTGCCGGATTTATACGGAGCTGGATTACAAACATGGTTTGTCTTGCAGTTTAGTTGATATTTAATGAAAAAAAAACCTTTTAATATAGACACTTGCTTATAGAATTAGTTTTTGTTGAATATTGCGGATAGGATACTAATTAAATTTTACTTCTTCCAAAATAGTGTTATTTATACTAATATTAGAAAGCTGAAGAGCTTGCTTGTTTGGTTGAACGCGCTAATCTCAGAACTACTGGTTTGCATTAAAAAATTATTGTAATAAATTTTCAATGCGAACCAGGATACCCTATTTATCGAAGAAGGCTATATAACATCACGCTACGACCAATGGGAGTGGAGCATCAATGAAAAGAGTTGCGGGAAGAATTTACAAACGCAGATGATGTCAGCTAGTTTTAAATAATTTGAAATTTACTAGTAATACAGTGTACTAGGTATTGTATATTACAGATTCATACATGAGATGTCTGCTTTAATTGGAGCTACTCCAACAGGATAGTATCTCCACCCAAAAGAAAACTATTTGAATATAGCACTATTAGTATAGGACTAGAGAATTTTAAATACTGTCAAATCAATTTATTTGACAGACCTGTTGGTTTGGTGGTTCGATTCCCACCCAGGACGAATAATTGTGTGATGGCGATCATTTATTGTGTCTGGGTATAATTTATCTATAATATGTATGTATTTAGTAATATATCTATTAATTAATAAATAAAAAATTCTTTATTAGGAATAAATAAAAATTTCTTTATTAGGAACTGATGACAAATAATTTTTTTTTTAATGTGTTCGATAATGACCGCATTAGTGAAACACTGTGGCGCGGTCACTAACACCCACCTCCGGATGGGGCGTATATGTTCCATGACATTTGACTTTGACTACATAACATATTTAATAATAATATGATAGTAGTTTTATATACCTTTACTTAACAGTGTAGAGTAGAAACCTGAGGATTTGAAAATGATTTTTGTGTATGTGTGTGTGTGTGTGTGTGTGTGTGTGTGTGTGTGTGTGTGTATGTGTGTGTGTGTTTGTGAGTTTGTGTGTGTGTGAGGGAGGGTGTATATATAGATGTGATTAAGTCTTCTGTTTCTTCATAAGTTAGACCAAGGAACCATTCAGTAACTCGTGATTTGCATTCTAGTATAGTGTTGGGATCAATGTTCAAAATTTTATTTACTTTGTTATACAGCGAGGGGGCAAAAAAGTGTAAGTGTCGTTTAGCGAATTGCGATGTACACATTTTTATTATACAAACTCTATCTGTTCTGCGTTTATTGGTATTACTAATAAAAGGGTAAAATATCTATGTAGGTATGTTTATCAGTAGGCTCTGCCTAGTTAGGGATTAGACGGCTGTGTGTGAGGTGTCTCAAGTTATTATTATAATATTTTACAAAATTAAATGAGCAATTTTCCCAGAGTAGTGTAGTCAGCAATGGCTTCGATAAGACATGTTCTCTTTCAGCTAGAGCTAAAGACGGTCCACTACAATTTCGAGTCCGCCATTTAAAACGAACTAGGATATTCATTAGGAGGAGGCTTTGATTAGAGACTTGCGCTGCGTGAGTGAGAGATAACAGTAGTATTGTCTTGCTCTCGCATGTTGTTCATTGAAGTTGAAATGTGAAATTGTTTGGATCGTGGGGTCTAGTTTACGCTGTGGTGTTTTGGGAGTAAGGGTTTTGCGGTCGAGGTGTTTATTTTCATCCACCATGTGTCTACACCTACGTTTGTATATTTAGAAAATAGAAATAAACTAATTAAAATAAAACCAATTGATGAAACTTTTGTCTTATAATAAAATGTATATTTAGTGTGATCTACGCAATGTTTTCATAACTTATATCTTGTATTTTTTATTCTATTCCGGCAATATTTGTAGAAAAGACACATCTTACTTCTATTATAAATGCATTTGCATTGGTTGGCATCAGACTGGCAGCCGGTCATAAGAAGAAACCAGCCAAAATCCTTCGCAATGTTACTCCGATGATAATTGGGAAAGGGGCAGGCAGATGATGATGTTAATGTGTAAGGGACATACTTTATATAAGAGGTTTCATTTTCTTCTGACTGCACCCTGTATCCACGAGTGACAGCTATAAATAATTCAATAATTTCGGGACTACCAATTTTTATGAATAGTAGAATACAATATCTAATACTCGTGTGTTTTTGTTTCAGGTAAGTGGAGTATTTCACATAAGGTGGATTTACGCTTGTAAGTTAGAATTTTGGATAGTAACAGTAAAATAAGAAAATATTTAAAGTGCATTCATATTTTATTAGTAACTGGAGAATAATTGTAGATTATGGAATCGGAATTAATTAATATAATCTAATTATTGTATATTAAACTAGTACTCGTATGTGAAAGACATTGGACTATCCAAATGTGTCGAATATCCAAATGTTAAGCCAAGTAGCATGTATAGAAACAGTTTTTTTGTTTCCTGCAATGTACTGCTAATATTTATACGTACCGGGAATTTCATAAATTTTGTTGAACTCTCTAACGTGAAAGTTGACGTGACTGTGCATTTATTAAGCTAATATTTAGGCAGGTTTGCACTAACTGAGAGTTACGAGCTAACGAGGTCATTTTAAAAATAAAACGTAAGTTAGAATAATCTAATAACCTAATTTTGTAATGTAAGGTATATTTTATATGTGATAATTGTTCGAAACCTGTTTTCGTGTGTGAGATTAGTTGGATTATATACAGTGTACCAATACGGCGTTGTTTGAAATTAGTTTCAGAAGAATATCTTATACACTATAGACAATAATAGAATAAATATAGTTTTATGCAAAACATTCCAACTAAATTTGATTAGCGTTTTATATAAAATGTACAGAGCCGTCTCTCAACCTAATTCAGTAAAGTTATTATAAAAGTTGAGCACTTCTAAACTGTAAATGTCGATATTGTTTTTTATTTCTGATACAATTCACGTTCATAAAATATAATGGCTTACCGCAAAAATAAACCAGCTTCATTTTATTAGATAAAGTCGAAGGTTGGCTAGTTAGAAGTCTGAAGTTGAGTAACAAATTGTACCGCTGCACGCTTAGAGGCGGAAGACGCCGACACATCCCTAGAGTAATCATTTACATAGTTCTTACGCGACATACTGGGAAAGGATATTATTTGGGAAAGAGGAAAAGGAAATGGAAACTTTTGTTTAAAACATTAATACTTACTAAACCTGGAATGGTACTGAAAAATAATAGTATTGTGTTGTTGCTTGTTGTATATATGCGGACGTCTTGATACAGAATTTATAATTATATTTCATGTACGTACTGAAATTATGACATGGCAAGCCATGAGTTAATCATTCCTTTAGTAAAGTACTTTCTATTAAAATTACCAAAAGCAGTACTTTTTAAACCGAAACTAAAATTTGAGGGTGAGCTTGGTGTCAAATATTCGTTGCCAAGCCTTTCCTTCCTCCCGAGGACCTCAGACCCTACTTACTGTGGTTTAGTGTCGTACTGATTACCTTGTGGTTACATCAAATACTGCAAAAAAAAACATACTTCAACGATATCTAGTGAAGACCAGCTAAATTATGTACGTAGTAACTAATGGTCCTGTATCGCGTGATAAAGGTTCTCAGTGTTCTCACGCAGCACGATTAGTATAATACATGTTTTATCGGAAATGTATGTAATACTTCATTGTATAAAATTACTAAAATCAGAAAATGTGTGAAATAAATTGTATCATACGTATTCCTAAGTTATTCAATACATTTCCTAAACAGCACTCGGCAATATGCTAAATTCGAGATGTCGGTAAGTAACGCAGCGAATGACGCGAGCGAGGTGTTGCTACTTAAAATATCAATATCGGCGAGGAGTGGAGGTAAATAACACACACTCCACTCCTCGCCGATATTGATGTTTTTGAAAAATCACACTTAAATTTAATAATTTCAGCAATTAAAATCTTAAAATTCTTGTATTAGGATTATATTTTTACCATTTCTCTTATTTATTTATTAAAATATATAAAACGCTGTCAATATAAAATCTGTTAATAGAAAATGTATGTATTAAAGAATCGTTGATAAATTATTTTACATATTTCCTAAATTGGTTTGGAATTGTATACATCACCTGGGAATTATATACAATGCCTATGTTTTATACATTTCCGGTAACATTTATTCATTATAATTTTTAAAATGTAATTTTTAAGTACAAGGACTATTATGGGCTTTGATATTGATGTCCATGTGAGAAATGTATTTAACCAGAGCTATTGTTTATGTATGTAATCATATATGTTTTATACTCCCAAATAAATAAATAAATAACTTCTAGTTATGTGTTGTTAATGACTTAATATTCACCAAGAATATGTTCAACAAACATCATTACAAACTTATTATGTTAATTTCAAAGTTAAGCAAAGTTTTAACTAATAGATATCAACTTTCAAACTATTTGCAGCAACTCTGGTCCGCGGTTGCTAAACTTGTTATTCATTGGGAGTTAATAATAAGTATTGCCACTTGGGAATTTTGGAGTTTGTTGTTGAATGTTCGACGAATATTGCATTGCAACTACTATTAGTGTTATTTATTGTCAAACTTACATTTTTTTTTTTTATATATTATATACCTGGATTTTTAACATTTTTGAATATCTGGAAGTTGAAAAGTAAAATAAATAAAATATAATCTAAAACTACTTATGAAATATAATTATAATATAGGTTTTAGTAGCCAGAGAAATATAATACTCATTTTACACTTATTGTGCACTTATATACCCTCTTGGCTCAGGACAGAAGTTACTCGGGAAAGTGGTGTATTTATGGTTGATACAAATAAAATTTTGGTAGGTGAAAATAAACTTGTATTAAGAGCGAAATTATTTACATATTTTTTACTATTACAGTTCACTCTTTAAATCTTCATCTCTATTTCCCGGAGACCACACCGGTCTGCAACCACACTTGAGATTTTCTGTCTTCTTGGTAAAATATCGTACTAACAAGATGAGAATCGAACTCAGACCCCTGTTGTTGCATTCGAAAGCTCATGGTTTCATTAATATGCACATCATTTTGTAAAAAAGAAAAGAGAGAAAAGAAGAAAAAAGGGTAATACGTTTTGTATAATAATTATCCACACCATTGAAAATATACAAATGTAACAGATGTTGAATGTGCCACCATTTTAATTTCCGTTAGCGACGTCAGTCATTCGAACGAGGACCAGCAATACCGTCAGTGCATGTGTAAATTAATGTCGCTCTGTGTCACTGGATCGGCGGGTTTCACTTAATACTGATATATATTACACTTGTGTATAAGAGAAATTATAATTATTTTTTCGTGTTAATAAAAAAATTAATAGTACATCGTCAAAAAATTTTGTCGAATAAGAGCCTTTCAGAATATTAGTAAGGTATAGACGAGGCCCTCACATATCAAAAGTTACTGAGTTGTGCGAACAAAGGCGAGCCTTTAATTATCCCGTCTCGCTTTGTAGTGCTGAAGGGGACTTAACAGTGATAGTGGGAGTATAAGAATATCTACAACAGATACTTGTTAACGTGTAATTAACGTGTATAATTGAGACTATTACATAACCAAAAAGTGGTTATTTACAGTAATACACATGTATTAGAAAAACAACGTACTAAAATACATTCTAATATTATGTTGTCGCCACATCAAAAACTCGTCTTTATTTGATTAAAAATAGGGCAGTTTAACCCTTTTTTTATTTTAACAGATGATAAAATAATTCACTATTTACTAAAATGAGTAATGCCGCATTCCAATTCAGTTTCGTTTTGCTTACCGACCGTTAAAATCGTTGAATTCAACGAAATTTTACCGTCCGTAAGCAAAACGAATCGTTTTTTGTTTATTGGAACGCGGCATAAGTAGACTTATGACTCGTTATCGTTATACCGTGGGAACCAAGCCATGGATCGGTCTGCCTGAAACATGGCGGCCCACGGTGGGGGGTTAAAAAGCTAATCGAGCATTATAAGTTTAATAACGGTTACTTGATGTTTTGTATCATCTCAGTGTACGTTGAGTGTCAACCCGAAATTGCAAAACAGCAGCGTACTGTGAGCAATAATTCCAATTTCAATCATTTCAAAAAGAAAACTAAATAAAAGGAATAACCACATGTTGCCTTGCCACGTCAAGAAAGACACGTCACATCTACATGTCACAGATGACAAATTGTAGACATAGCAGTCATAGACTAAAAAAAATTATGTTTATGAAGTAGGTTATTTATTTAAGTAGGTTAAAATGTGTATGTAAATTATAGGCTAAGGTAAAATGAAAAAAAAAAAAAATGTACGCTGAGGTTATTGCAATAAACCATATTTTCTATCTTTCTTTTCTTTGAGTGCTAATCGAGGTACGAACAACATCGCGGTTACAGGTATTTTGTGAAATAGGTAGTTTATAGCAATAGTCGTGAGGTCCATAATATGCCCTCTTGACTCAGGAGAGGGCTTCTCAGGAAATTGGTGTATTTATAGGTTGATCCAAATAAAATTCTGATAGGTGAAAATAAAGTGACTTACTTGAGTGCTAATCGAGGTACGAACAATGACTGGCCTGTTGGTCTAGTGGTTAGTGACCCTGACTGCTGAGCCAGAGGTCGTGGGTTCGATTCCCACCTGAGTCTGGGTGTTCTTTGTGTTCGTTGTTTGTATGTTTGTAAAGTCCCCCGCGACACAGGAGTAATTCCTAATGCGGGAGTTGTCTTTTAAAATATAAAAACATATATATAAAACAATATCGCGGTTACTGGTATTTAGTAAATTTGGTAGTTTATAGCAATAATCGTGAGATTGTTGCTTACATACACATCTATAAGAAGAACAACTTACTAAAAATACATTGTAATAGTAAACAGCAAGGGCGTGCAGGCAGGATGAGAGTTAGGAATCAACTCAGACCAAGCGGCAAAATGCGCTCGTACTTTTAAAATGTAAATATAATATAAACCTTATTCTAAGATTTGATTTTCATTTTGATCAAATTCATTTGATCAAAATTTAATTAAGCAAAAGAACTAAAAGATTATGTCCGTTAATAATGTGTAATTATGAAACTTGTCCAAGTATTCATCTCTAACATACATAAGTATGCTACGTTACTTACAGACGTTGGTATTACAGCTGCAATAAACGTCGTTCCTGCCGGCCCCTACATGACGGGAGAGAGTAAACAAGGATAGTAACACCCACCTTGTCATATTGTTAAAGATTTTTTTGAATTGAATTGAATTGAATATTAAAAATAGAGTAGTATAATCTAATCCAATGCTAAGTAGACTTTCTCATACAAGTAATATTTAGAACATCATTATGTTTGAAGTGCATCGTGCAGGTGCTGTTCGTTACGGGGTAAAGCCCTGCAAAGAAAAGGAAATCAAAGTTATTTTTAAAATGAAGACTCCACATGAACTATTTAAAAATATTCTTTAACAAAATCTGTACTGCCTACTTACTATTTTGAGCGTACCGCCTTTTTTGTTGTTGGCAATAAGTCACTATCCTATAAAATGCTGATAAATTATGTAACTTCGAAGAAATAACACAGCAAGGTGTTTGTTTTTGTTTTAAGAAAAGACAACTTCCCGCATTAGGAATAACTCCTGTGTCGCGGGGGACTTTACAAACATACAAACAACGGACACAAAGAACACCCAGACTCGGGTGGAAATTGAACCCACGACCTATGGCATAGCAGTCAGGGTCACTAACCACTAGGCCAACAGGCCAGTCAAGTCAAAAAGTCAAATCAGGCTCTATTTGATTATAGTCAAGTATTGTGAATAAAACGAATTAGCTGACAAATAATGTGCGTAAATTTAATTAAGCAAAAGAACTAAATGATTATGTCCATTAATAATGTGTAATTATGAAACTTGTCCAAGTATTCATCTCTAACATACATAAGTATGCTACGTTACTTACAGACGTTGGTATTACAGCTGCAATAAACTTCGTTCCTGCCGGCCCCTACATGACGGGAGAGAGTAAACAAGGATAATAATACCCACCTTGTCATATTGTTAATAACATAAACAATCAAAGGGTTCATACTGAATTATATAACAATGTCTGTAGCAAAATTATTCAGTACTGCATATCAAGTGAAATTAGTTACGTACATAGCAGTAGTGCAAAAAATGCCACTTGTAAAACCAGTTTAAAATAATTCGAAAATGATATTAACTGCCTAAAGATAAACATAGCTCAAAAAGCTTACTATTTAAGAAATATTTTCAATCTTTTACAAATATTTGATGAGCAAATCCGGATTTAATCGCGATAATCGCGTATACTTTTATAAGTATTGTAAATATTATCGCGCTTTAGTCCCGAGTTATACAAATTTCAGAAGTACCGAAATAAATAAAATCAAAATAAAAAAAATTTAAGTTATTCTTTCTCATTAGTAAGAATCTGCAAGTTAATATTAAGGTTGTCATCGTTTTCTACCTTGGTTTATGATTATTCTAATTGGTTCATGTACTATGAATGCCATGAAATGTGATTTTATTCTTGGTCACTCATTTAGGTCACTTAGTCTTAAATAACACTGCTTAAGTACATCGATCACTTACTATGATCAGAACCGAATTATTGCCTATTTTGCATTAGTTATTACTTGCAACCCGCCCCGGCTTCGCACGGGTAACAGAGACATCTTCAAAAATCATTATCATATTTCAACCAATTTGCGCAAAAACACAAAACCTTAACAAATTATATACGTAAACCTTCCTCATGAATCGCTCTATCTGTGGGTTAAAACCGCAAGGAAGTCCGTTGAGTCAGTGTTGGAGTTTATCGCGAACAGACAGACTGACAGATGTAGCGGGGGACTTTGTTTTATAATACGTAGTGATATATGAAGTAAGTATACAGGTATACAAGTAGTAATACAGGTCAGAATAATGGACCTCAATTTATACATAAATAATATACATATTTCAACCTCAGAAACTTATTTGGAATTCTATAATTTATTTGTTCATTAACAGGGTCACAACAAACTATCAATCAAGGACCCCAAGACTTAAGATGCTTCAAGACATTAACCCAACAATGATGAACCATTCGAATCAAATGAAACTTCGGCTTCACAATGGTATAATGCCACATATCCTAAACTAACAAATTTCAAGGTATTACATATACTGTTAGATAATCAAGATCTGAGCCGTGTGTTGGTAAATTGGACCGAAACTGTTGGGCCGTGTGATTGGAATTACAAGCTGAAGTTTAAAGTTAGGTTCAAGATAGATTAACAAGTTTTTTAACGTGTTTTAAACATTACTTGTATTTTATACTAAATAAAGATAAAGTTTAAGACATTTACTTTTTTTCACTTAAAAAAAATACAACTTTCAAGACAGGGAGTCAAATTAGCTACTGAAACTGGCACTGACTTGTAGAAAATTCCGCGACAAGGCTACGTCGCCACCTACCGAAGTTCACTCTTCTGTTGTTGATAATAAAATTCTTTAGCAATAAGCAATATTTCACAGCAATTTTTGAATTGCCAGGGAGTAGAAAAGTAGTTTGGCAGTGTAATATCTTTCTAATTAAGGTAAGAACTTTTTGTTACTTGTTCAAAACGTAAAATTAGGTGGTGATTTTGTACCATCATCACATAGTTCCACGTCCTCCTACTGTGACAGATGAAAGTGATCATAGTCACTAGGGATATAAACATCAAAGCTGTCACTCATGTGGCTAGGTTGGATTATGTGTGTAAAACCCCCCGTAAATTATTTTGTGTAGATCCTGCTAACATATAGAAACAACATCATACAAATCACTAATCCTTACTCGGATGTCCTTCTACCGTAAAATCACCATATTCCTACAAATCAAATCTACTACTATACGTACTATTACGAGTATACGTGTTATGAAATTTAAAGTACCTCAAAAGATTATAAAAGTGTTCTGTGCAAAAGTAGTTCAGCTGTGAAGAGTCCTCACCAGTCGCGCTGAACTGGTTCTGAAATAAGTACTTTATTAACTTTATTTTTCCAACTATAAACCTTAATAAAACTCCTTTAGTCTACCTTTTTATTAAAAGAAATATGCGACTATAATTTAACGAAAGAATTTCGTTATCCGGCTGCACAGAACTTTGTAATACTAAGTGGTTATCTTTTTTTTGTTAACAAGATTTATGGTATTCGTTCTTATTCATTGTACTAAGTTTATCGGAAACGACGATAGAGGTTTTTCTTCTCTTGAAGAATCGGCTCAAACCATGTCAGGGATGACTTTTGGTGATTTTGGACAATAAGGATACAAAAAATGTGATCTGCTTTTGTAAGCTGAGACTGGATGATGACTAAGAACATGAATCTAATTACTAGAAATGTAGATTGGTTGTTAATTACAGACACTACATTATACACCTCTTCATTTGCGTCTACCTTGTAGACACCGGAAAAATATTAAATTGTAAATTAAACACGAGCTACCTTGAAATATAAATTCATGTATAAATTTAATCACTATTCACTAACTTGATCTTCGAGCGTAAGTTTTTATCATGGACTTTCTAATCGGTCTAACAGTTTCATTACTTTTATTTCAGAATTCTAGGAAAACGGATTTATTATCGTATACCTCTTGAATCGCACTTAGGTATATTCTTCTTCTTAGTCGTACAATCCTGGCGGAGTGGTCGTGGTCATGGATCGTCTGATAAATTCAATGCGGCTTTTGCGAGACTTCTCCATTTCTCTATATTTGTGGCACTGCGTGTGCATTCCGCGAGGGATGACTTTGTACTCTATTTAATGAAGTCCGTCCATCTTGTTGGTGATCGGCCGCGAGAACGTTGACCTTCTCGTTGACCACTGATCGTTCCAATGAGCTTTCATTGCGGACAATAAGTCCAAACATCTTAAAAAATCGCACTTGCACAATCGCCGAAAGTCTTTGTTCGATGCCAAGCTCTTCGAGGATCGAAACGTTAGTGCGGTGAACAGTCCATGTTATTCTTAGCAACCACCTCCAGCACCACATCTCAAGGGCGTAAGTCTTGTTACGACATTTTTGATTGATCGTTCATGTTTTAACTACATACAGGAAAATAGGAAATATTAGGCATCTCATTAGGTGAACTCATTAGGTGGGTGTTTTTGGTTATGCGGCGATCTTTCCATATCTTGGTGAGTTTCTCCACAGCTGATTGTGTCATGACTTAGGTATATACGACATATCAAAACTGTTATATGGATTGTTTGAGAAGGCCAATTTCACAATTTGTATCCTAATCTAATAAAAATGGCGATTCTATCTAAGACGGTTAAAGCTATAAAAACAGATTGTACATTATACTGTGCATCGTTTTGATACCCAAATTAAGGAGATTGAGATAGTTCTCATAGTTAAATGTGTCTATTGGGTATAGTGGTAATAACGCTGACTTTTTCCTGAGAAAACAAATTAAAGGCTTACAGTATCTACTGAAAAAAAACATCTTCTAGTCCTGACCTACGAAATAAAGTTAGATCATATTAAGACGTCCCTATGATTCTGTGGAGAATATCAAGCATATATTTTTATTTATGAACATGATTGTTAAGCTCAATATAAAACAGTCATATTATATCCGTTAGAGGACTCGTACTTTCCGGAAACAGCTAGTTCAAGCTACAGGTATGCGACCCTGAGCTGTTCCAGCTATTGCTTACACCTTAATGCATCTGTGAAAGCAATATCACTATCCTTTGCTTTCTCTTCTTAACTCCCTACCTTTCCTTGTCAATATTCTCCCAAGTTTGCCATTTTTAATTCCCAAAAGCCCATACATTGTCAAATCAGTGGGACCAAATTACAGGCTGTAAAATATATGTGTTTAATACACCTCTGTCTATATATACAAGCGTGATTATATCTATACTAATATTATAAAGCTGAAGACTTTGTTTGTTTGGTTGAACGCGCTAATCTCAGGAACTACTGGTTCGAATTGAAAAATTATTTTAGTGTTGGATAGCCCATTCATCGAGAAATACTATATAATATCACGCTACGACTAATAACAGCGGAGCAGTGACCATAAACGCAATTGAAACTGCGGGGACGGCTAGTCATATCACTACATATTATAAAACAAAGTCCCCTGCCGCGTCTGTCTGTCTGTTCGTGATAAACTGAAAAACTACTCATCGGATTTTCATGCGGTTTTCACTAATAGACAGAGTGATTCATGAGGAAGATATAGGTGTATAATTTGTTAAGGTTTTGTGTAAGTTGGTTGAAATATGATTATGATTGTTAAAGATGTCTGTGCTACCCGTGCAAAGCCGGGGCGGGTTGCTATTTATATAATAAATAACAAGTCAAATTTAAAAAAAGTAGGCGATTTATATGAAGAATGCTCGCAATTCGATATAGTTCATTGATGCATCTTGTCATCATATTTTAGGTAGTTTCAACTTCGTATAAAAACACATGAACATAATACTGAGCTTATGGGATTCTGTCTATCACTAAGGAAAATGTCATGTTTGGATAAATATAATGTCCTATCGTTCGTGATAAACTGAAAAACTACTCATCGGATTTTCATGCGGTTTTCACTAATAGACAGAGTGATTCATGAGGAAGATATAGGTGTATAATCTGTTAAGGTTTTGTGTAAGTTGGTTGAAATATGATTATGATTGTTAAAGATGTCTGTGCTACCCGTGCAAAGCCGAGGCGGGTTGCTATTTATATAATAAATAACAAGTCAAATTTAAAAAAAGTAGGCGATTTATATGAAGAATGCTCGCAATTCGATATAGTTCATTGATGCATCTTGTCATCATATTTTAGGTAGTTTCAACTTCGTATAAAAACACATGAACATAATACTGAGCTTATGGGATTCTGTCTACTACTAAGGAAAATGTCATGTTTGGATAAATATAATGTCCTATCGATCACAAGTCTATTGTCGCAGGAAGAAGTATTGAAAGTATCGGGACGTTCGGAGGCCTTTCACTCTTGTAGATGATTACTTTACGTAACATAAGTACTGCCTAAGGAGTGTAACTGACGTTTTGCCAATATCGTGACGATAATATTTTTGTTATTAATGTGAACTAGATATTTAATTGTGTGGAGTTTCTACTTGTCATTATTATAAAGGAGGGTTTTAACTCTTTATGTAGTAGGGCACACTACGATTATGGCGGTAAAGCTCCTCATAAAAGATTGCTTAGAGAAGCTAGTACTTACCGGACACGGCCGCTTGAGGAAGTATCCGTTACATAGGCCGGTTCTCTGGGACAAATGACAATATTCAATGAACAAAAACTTTCGTATTCATATTAATTAAAGATATACGTTTTTACACACTCTGTGGTACCTGACATCGACTCAGTAGGATGCTTCACTCCTTCATAAAGGTCCCCGTTGGGCCCATAGCTAGTCGGGCATTCTTGAAATACACATATGAGTAGAACCGAATATCTTAAATTAATTATTCAATTAACTTCTGAATTTAATAAGCTGCTGGACATATAGGCGTCTCCCAAAGTGCGCGATAGCCCCCGGTCCTCCGCCTTCACGTTTGTCACAGCAACTTTCTTCAGGTCGTGAGTCCATCTGGTTGTGGGGCATCCTACCTTCCGTTTACCGATTCCCAGTCTAAAGTCTAGGAGCCGTTTGCTCCAACGGCCATTATTTATGTATTAAGTCTGATTTATTACGGAGACATTAAAATACTTCAATGCCTGCCTACACTCATCGATTACAGAAATGGCACTAATAAACTACATCAGTATACTATCGCTATCAGGAGACAATAATTTATGTAAATTATTCTACATAAATTGTCAGCAAGGTGACACTTGTTCAGATAAACGCTACTGAGAGTAATGGCTCCCAAATGTAATAGGCAATGTTGGTGTTCTTGTTTATTTTGATATTACTTGTTACTTTAATTTGAGGGTCCAGTAATATCAGCTTCAAATTCAGCTATAGACAGTTCCTCTTTATTGGAGGTGTGACCGACCCCACAAGCAAAACTGTCGATAGGGCGGTGTGTTTGAACAAACTGAAACCATTACGCCTTTAAAAATGAGAGGGGTACCCCTTCTAGTACCTGCCCAATTTATGGGCTCTATATGCCATACTGCACCTATAAGAGGAGCGGTCCCGAGAAGATTGAATATAAATCTTTAAGGACAAAATATGTAAAAAATAATATTTATTTCTCATAACAAGGATTTTAAAATGTGTCAATGTTAATTCAAAATAGCCTGATCTCAGCTGAGAAAGTGCTCCAGTCGAGTGTTGGCTCGGAGGCTTCAGAGTGCCTTTGAAGCCTTACTTGAATAATTCACTGACGTATTCAAAGGGAGAATTATTAAAATTAAAATTGTTCTTAAAATAATAATTTTGTTTTCCCTTGTGAATAAAAAAAAATACATTTTAGAGACACATAAACTTACTTTACTTACTTGTGTACTTCTAACTTATGTGGCGAGGCGGTAGAGCATTGGACTACAAAGTCCGAGGTTGCTGGTTAAATTCCTGCTCAGTGCCAGAATATATTTGCACGCATAAATGGGCTATCCGCATTGGTCTGAATTTTCTTTGTAAAATATGTATGTACTAGCAGCGCCCCGCGGTTTCACCCACGTAAGTCTCGATTCCGTGGGAATATCGAGATAAAAAGTAGCCTATATGTTAATCCAGGTTTCCTGTTATCTACATACCAAGTTTCATCGCAATCGGTTCAGTAGTTTATGCGTGAAAGAGTAAAAAACATCCATCCATCCATCCAAACTTTCACATTTATAATATTAGTTCGATTTAAAAGAATAATTGATTTATGTATGTCTGTGGTTAAGATCTAGATAGTGATATGTAATTTTTTTTTTTTAATGAACTTAGTTATTATCTGAAGAGGAGCCAAGCCTGACATTTCCTTAAACAGATAGAATAAGATCATAAAAGTAGCACCCCTAGACTTTATAAAATGTGTATTCTACTAACAACTTTCAATATCAGGATTTTGAAAACCTGTTTGATAAATGGGAATAAATTTGCTCAGTACCACGTCAGAAAGTCGTAAGCTCTTGGAGATATAGACTTAAAAAACAGTGGGTGGTACAGCTTCAAGAGGTCTGTTAAAAAATGAATTAAATACTATTAATTACCTGTACTTATAACTCCAGTGTATTTATTTTTAAGAGATTACAGTCTTATTTTCTTATTTAAAAAAGACAACCCCGCATTAGGAATTCCTGTGTTGCAGGGGGCTTCACAAACATTCAAACAAAGGATAGTACACCCAGACTCGGGACAACTATTTGTGGATCACACAAATTTTTGTCTCGTGTGGGATTTGAACCCACAACACTCGGCACGGCGTAATGGCGAGGTGACCACATAAACCATTGCGCCATCCGTGCAGTCCTCCGGATAATCACCGGTGACTATAAATGCTTGCAAGTCCAGAGATTAAAAAAATATATAAGAAGCTTTCATCGCCAAAGGTGACAAGTAACTTACGTACAAAACTAATATTAGTAAGAAATAAGTACACAACAGAAAACATTAGATAACAGATACATATAAATGATGAAATAAATCTAATAAAGAAATAACATATACACTATTACACGTGTTTGTAATACAAGTACGTCCCGAGTTACTGTTAACCGTAAATAGGCCACGTGACCATTAAAAAATACAAGGCAAAAATCTTTATTTCTAATCTTCCTAGGCTCTATGTTCTGTATTTCATGCCTCTACAGTTTTTACCAGAACAAGCTATGACATTTTAAAGTTATATAATGGGAATGATATATTATCACGTTCCCTGATATATGATTAAATAGATGTTATAAAACATTTATTAAAAGCCAAATCAACATCGAAATAAGGAAACGGTTAATTACGACGTACATATGGCACTTTATGGCTGCAAAATATGGACACTGGCCCAAAGAGACAGAGACAGGTTGGCAGCATTCGAGATGCGGTGCTAGAGGGCAATGATGAACATTAGCTGGACAGACAAAAGAACCAACGAGGAAGTCCTAGTAATGTTAAACAAAGAGATATAGTTGTCGGCAACTTAAGATAACAGGAGAGGAAAAATGGCTTGCCACTTGAGGAGTAACGAGAACTTCTTCGAAACAATATTGATAAATAGTCGGAAATAGCAAATGAAAAAAGCCTAGGAGATGTTTTATACAACAAGTGAAGGAGAAAATGAGAGTCGAGACTTATGAAGAGGTTGAAAAGATCGCAGGGAATAGAGAAGATTGGTGATTGCTTCATCTACAAGAGCGTAGCTCTTAAATTTGAAGAGCGAGATATATGATTATAACGGGTATTAACGCGATGGTTCGGGTACATACCTTTGATCTGTCTAACAGACGTTTTAACCAGCTTACACTGGCCTGATCACAGTCTTATAAGTGCAGTGATGTTCATCTACTACGTTCAAAAGTACGTAACTACATATACACATATCTAAAGTATCGCGTTTATTTCCCTTAACGTATTTAAATAATATATTAATGCTCTGGAAATATAGAACGTCAACAAAATATACTTATAAATAAAATATTGGTTTACGTTAACAAAAGAAAATATAAAGAAATGTTTCAAACGGAATGCAAGGCTATAAAGTTCTTTGAGGCCAGTGATATATTGAATGTTAGAAACGTCCGGCGCGGAATACGCCAGACGCTCTTCAACGGATCTGCAGTTCTTTCCAAATTTATATTTTCCTTTGAAAGTACAGTTTTTACTTACTTTCTGTAATTTATCATAGCTGTATAAACAAACATTTATTCTTTCTTTGAAAATGTTGAAACACAACAAAGTTGGTTATGTCAACTTTTGATTAAAGATGAAAATTATAGAAGCAATTTGTTAGAATAAAGTTTCACAGATTACTAGTCAAGCAAATTGATTTAAGTAGAGTACAGCTACCATATTTATCAAATTTGTGAAATATAATAGTTTACATGTCACTAATAATGAACCACTCCACACACCACTCTTCCCGTCTTCCACCTCTCCCCCAACTCCTACCTTAAAGGCCGGCAACGCATTTGTGACTCTTGAGTTGCAGGTGCCCATGGGCGGCGGTATCAGGTGACCCATCTGTTATATATATACCTATACCATAAAAAAACATCGTAATAAAACCGATTTCCTTAAAGTCAACGCCCTATACCTCATCTTTTTGAATACGAAAACCTATACATTACCCTATTCGCCCTAATACGAATATTATGAGATTTTTACCCTATCGGGGTGAAGCATTCCTACCTGCCGGATATAAGCCGTCCCGCAGAACCGGATATTAGCGGGACCAGGATAAAGTATGTTCAAATAGAGGCTAAAGGTCTACTGATATTGATTTGGGTAAGGCAATGGCCTGAGAAGAATATGTAGGTGTAAAGAAATAAACAAAATAAATGTTTTGCCTGGCATTAAACGGCCTGAATTTTAAGTCATGTTGTTTCTTGAAATCTCTTTATCTACTCTCAGTTGTGATTTTGCTCTTTTTTGTTTTGTTTAAAAATAAATAAAAACACATTTTCAAATGGAACCATTATTATTTCAATCAAAACTCATGATCTAAGAGTATGTGGTGTGGTCAAGTATTTGACTGTAACGTAAGATATTGCGAACAACTAAGAAACAAATGGAGTCTATGGATTATCAAATGTCTATTAGTTAATTTACTGTAAGTAAAGTTTCAGCAAGTTATTAAAACGCAACGTATTACTTATATACAAAATCCAGTTTAAAGTAACCTCCTAAACTAATTCAAGCTCTGGTCCAAGTTAGTGCTTATAATGAAATTCAATTTTCCATCTTAGACCTAAGTTTAGCGCTCAACTTTACGTACAAGTTTAAATTCGCATAATGTTTAGTGATATTACTTATAACAAGTGAATTAAAGACAGTGGGTTATGAATAGTTATTGAAGAACATAAATATGTATTTCATTCGTAACTAAATGTTAAAAAAGTGGAAAGTTCTTCTTTTGTTTGAAAGGGTATACTTCCCAGGTGGTCCCAATGTCATCAGGTCACGATCTAATGATGGAATCCTGGAGAAATCGGGGGAACTCTTCAAATTTTACAGGTTTGAAGCGCTTTGGATATTTTGAGGCAGATTAAAGTCGGTGACACTTTTTTTAAAAGATAATTTTAGGGATTTTTTTCTTGGCAACAGACTAAAAAGCAAAACAACCCTAAGATCATAAGTCATTAAAACTTAATTAGACAAGATACTACAAGGGACCGCAAGCATAAGTATTTGGTATTAATTTCAACTTGATGCAATAACGGGTTCCCGAGAAAAATATTCTTGACAGACAGACAAACGAATAAAAAAGTGATCCTACAGAGGTTCCTTTTTTCCTTTTCAGGAACGGAACCCTGAAGATAATGTTTATTCTAATAACTTGGAATATTTGTATGACATATACGAACCAACAACTATGTTATCTATTTCTTATAGGCATGTATCAATTTAGCATAACTCAGTTCCGTTTTTTTTTCACGGTATCTCAAACAAAGTTATGTGAGGAAAGGTGAATTAAATACGAACGCATTGCTCGATAACTGATTTCAAAGGGTTCGATTTTTAGGACATGTAACTTGAAGAATGGATGCCAATTGATCGAGTAAAATCAATAAATGACATTTCAAAGCCTGTAAAGCAATGTGACTAGTGAATAGAAAATATTCCACATCGACCTTAAGTACAGACAAGGCCTATACTAAAAACAATGTAAATAAAATACATGTAAAAGCTTCAAATAAGTTTTATTATCCAAATCCTCTAGAGGAATTATATCGTTATATGAGTTGGTAAACTTAATTTATGTCTGTTGTTATCCTTCTTAATGTAATTTTGAATATTAATCTTGGAAGTAAAGCTTCGGGGCTGCGGTAACTCATATTTTTTGGCTCAATAAATAAGTGTATACTTGAACAGGAATGCCAACGTTATAACAAACTGAAAGTCGTTGCGGTAATGAATGCATTCAATTACTGGCCTGTTGGTCTAGTGGTTGGTGACCCTGACTGCTAAGCCAGAGGTCGTGGGTTCGATTCCCACCCAGGACAAATAATTGTGTGATGAGCACGATAATTTGTTCTGTGTCTGGGTGTAATTTATCTATAATATGTATTTATTTAGAAATATGTAAGTATGTTTATCAGCAGTCTGGTTACCATAGTACAGGTTCTGCCTAGTTTGGGATCAGACGGCCGGGTGTGTGATGAGCTTATCTATAAAAATCTATAATAAACTACCAATTGACATTAAAAACGAGACTCAATTTAATACTTTTGTTAATAAATTAAAACTCTTATTAATTAGCAAATGTTACTACAGCGTAAAAGAATATTTAGAAGAAAGATAATATATTTTAAAATAATAAATTCACAAGTTCTATTAATCTAAACAAAGTAATCAGAATGATGACTATTAAAATAATAATGAATAATCGATCAAATAATAAAAATAATAATTGAATTGAATAAGTAACAACAACTACGAGTATTAATACTATATTAAAATTATTAACGAATCTATCAATTAATAAAATATACAATATAAAAGTATCACAATTATATCCTACTATATACATTACATTGAACGCTTACTTTAAAATTATATATGTTTGTATTATCTTCCTCTCTCTCAAACAAACTGTGCTGCGCCCGACAGGGTCCATAATTGTTACTGCTTAAACTGTTATCACCTATGTATATACATTATGGAAGCAATAAACTATTGAGTATTGAGTATTGAGATGTGTGAAGTTATTATAAAAAAAAAAAAAAATAGCAATAACTTGGTTACTAACAAGACAAAGAATACAAAAAACAAAGTGTCATGTACATAAGTAAGTGTGAATGTGTGTGCGTAATATAAGCGCACATAATATACACAAGGACACTATCTTGCGTGTCTTTGTGTGTGCTTATATTGACATGGATGTGTTGAGTATGTATATGTTTGTGTGTGAAACTTTAGTCCTAGATTAATATAAATAATATTATCATGAAGAGAATTCGGATTGTCCCATCATCGTCTAGTAAATGGTGAGTAATGATCCCAATGAGTCCCAAACTAGGCAGAGCCTGTGTAACCAGACTCCTGATAAACATACTTATATATTTCTAAATACAATTATTATATTTTAACACTAGCTTCAATTTAACGTTCATAAATGTCACTAAGTGTCTTAATTGAATAAATGATTTTGAATTTGAATTTGTGTGTTTGTTACGCTTTCAAGCCTATTTAAGGCTTACCGAAAATAATTTAATTTTTCATGCACATTGGGCACATAAAACGACATAGCGTATAGGTCATCCAGAAAAAGTACGGTTCCCGAAAAAGCTAGTTGGTAGGTATATTATATATTATTATATAAAACTTTTGCTATAAAACCTTTTGCTTGTGTATAACATTGTACATAATTGCACGTAGTTAGATAAGTCACATTTATAGGTTAACTTTAGAGATTAAATAAAACAATTATACATCACATAGGGGTCACCAATTTGCCAGTGTTTGGCAAAGAGTGTGTAATGAGACTAAATATCATCTCGTCTTTTGATAATGCTCCTTCTTATACTCGTATCATGCAGTTGTACATAATGTACCAGATAGGTATGGTCAAATTTTAGGGTCGTATAGTTCAGAATCAATATATTAATGCGTAAACAGAATTCTTTGTACCCCTTTTTAAGAAAATTGCGCGAACATAGTAAGGAAAGGAAAGGAAAGGAAAGGAAAGGAAGGGAATAAATGCAGAAAGCTAAAATTTTTAAACAATATGTCTCACAACTTTAAAAATTACGTGAAAACGGATTAATGAAATTCCACGCTTCCAGTATTATGTGATTACCTGTCATGGTATGTAAGTCTATACAATGACAGCTCAAGTTATACTGCCAAATGAAAAAACTATTGTCGAAATTCGACCACCACCCGATCTCAAGTTTTAGGAAATACGTGATTTTTAATACAAAAAAATTTATTTTGAAACTGACAATTTGAATTGAACAGCCTGTATTGCGTTTGGCTAACCACACACCCTTCTCTACTGCCTCATTTCTAGTGCTAATAATATTCGCAGTACTTTGTATATAAGTGGTTTCTTAAGCGGCACAAAGCTGATTTGCACTACGTTCTGTCACCGTCGAGTTTATTTTCGAAGTGAAAAATGTATTTATATTTTGCCACCACAACCTAATAAAAGCAAGCAGATGTAAATAACACCTGAGATCATAACAATTCGTATCACGATACATAATTTACATAATGATGGCAACGGAAAGGAACCAACCTTCCTTTAACCGAAGTACCAATATGAATATTACATTATTGTATAAGCAGCCATAATCCTGTTATTTGAGGTACTGTACAGCGCTTTATGAAGCAGCTTTTATGTTAATACCAGTTTATTTAACAATTCGTTTAACACAATTTAAACGGATTTTCAAACACTTCTGTGTTTTTACGGAACGGGGCTAATTTCGACTCAAGAACAAGTAATGTGTTATTTAGTACGAGTATCTAGGGAGACTTAGCTACGTGAAATAGAAAATAAGTTAAACTAGCCAAGTGTGAGTTGGATTCACACACAAACGATTCTGTACAAGATCCAACAGAAACGTCCAAAAAATCAATTTTCTACATGGGGACTCCCTTTAATTTCTTTTTATGTTCATTGTTGTTATAGTGTGAATAGAAATATAATCTCTGTGAAAATTAGTACGGACAGCGGAGTCTTACTAATAGGGTTTGTTGACTCCATTTGTGTACGGAACAGTAGAAAGGACCTGTCTAATTTCCCTCAGTGTTTACAAACCTTAGCTTGGCCCTTGACAGATTGAATGAAATACGAGAGTGATATTAGTATAGTTGACAACATTTTGATGAACGTTTTTCTAGTAGCTTTGTTTTCCCCCTAACAACTAGTAATAAGCAGGTTAAAAAAAATGAATCGCATACCTATGACTTGAACTCGCTGTTGCCGGGAAATCCAAGCCCTCTAAGTTTTGAGATTATTTGTATATTTACATGTAAATAATAATTGTCGATCGTCGTCGACACATGCGGTCTTATTGTGATTAACGGAACCTATAACGTTTGTTAGCTTCTATGGTTTCATTAGTACTTTGCAAGTACTATAACACGTTAGAAAATATAGGTTGAAAATCAAAACTCCGTTGGCAAGCAAGTAAAGAGGTGCTTTAAATTTCTTCACCCCTTTTAATTGAGGGTACTTTGTCGTCAACTATGTGTGTATATATTACCTAATGGCGTTGTGCTTTACATAGTTAAGTAACGATGACATCACGGTCAACACATTAACCCACAGCTAAGGAAGGTCGTAAATGGCTTTATAATTAAAATGAAGGTCTAGTGTTTAGCGCTCTAAGTGGACGCGCGGTCAATTGCAAGAATACATAGTGAAATTTTGTCGCAATGCAATATAAACGCTATGTTATTAGTAATATGGGTTTTTTAATAAGAAATGGTTAAATAAGGTAAGTTATGGGTATATTACTTTTGGTCTTTCTTTGAGCATAACCTTGAATCCAGATTTTATTAAAACGAATTACCAAGACGCGCTTGGCAGAGCATAATTTCTTTATTAAACGGAGACAAAGGAAGGAAACAGTTTTATTTATTTTCACTCTTTTGTAGGACTAGGTCGTATAACAAATTCTCCCTGTGTAGCTTTTTTTGAGTATCATCTTTGGTGTCGTGAAGGAACTCTTCAGAATAGATCCTCCGACCAGACTATGTCATGAAGCCTTTTAATAGTTATAGTAATTAAGTAGCACGTAAGAACACTATATTTTTCTGCCTAATAACAATAAGCAAAAGTTTGAATTTTATCTTACTTTGCTTCCACGATTGCAACTGAATTTCGTGACTAGTTGCAAAGTAGAAAATTGTTATTTCTGTATCACGGGCTATATGGCCTCGGAAATTGTATCTTGGAGTGAATAATTTAGGAGCAATATTGCTAAAACGCTGTGAGTTTGTTGTGTCTCTGTGTAAAATAATCGAAAACAGTACGTAAACTGTATTTAATGGCGTGAAAAAAATTCGACTACTTCAAGTTCGATTAGGTTAGGTTGAAAAAATTAAGTAAAAAAATTCAGAGTTCATGTTATTTATATGTTTTTAAACGGTTTTATTTTGATTACAATGTCTTTTTTTGGGTCAAATTTGGTAATTGAAATTTTACACTCTTCCTATTGACAGATTGATCTGGAATTTGGTATACACCTTTAGTTCTGATAACAATACAATTATGTGTAGCAGCAGTGCACATCAGAAATGGCTCCCGCTATATTTTGGATAATTTATTTTTTATTTTAACTTTTTCGATATTTAGCACATAAGTGGAATTAATGCCTAAAAAACCTCTACCTGTCAACCTCCAAGGATAACATATTTTTTACAAACCCCTCAATATGGATATCAAATGTAAAACAAATAAAATAAAAAATCAAGAGGAAAACCCAGCAGTGACGCTCGGGTTGCAAAAGTGTTAAGCTTCGGCAAGATCCGAGGGTAAACCACAACAAATTCCTATTGATAGACACCACACACGCATCCACACATAATTATACAGGAGGACAGGTTTGACTAGTAAAATATAGTACATTTTTTTTTTTTTTTTTTTGGTGACGAGGTGGAAGATCCTAATGGATGTCCTCCGCCCTTGGGGGGGCGAAGGGGTCTGTCGGACTCTTACCGACTAAAAACCACCCCGGTGTTCCGCTACTTGCCTATGATCGGGGGAGCGAGTATCGCAATTGCATTCTTCCGCAACCCCCGATAGGCATTGACCCGTCTCACCCTAGACGGATCCCGTCACCCGGTGCGACTATCACCCGTCGGCCGCACTCCTCTGAGAGCGCACGCGGAACACTGCGCGCTGCCTCTCGGGCCTGTATCTGTTCGGACGACGACTTCCCCAAAAGTTCGCCGTCCGCAGGCCGCTTCCTAAGGTGGCCGGAGATCGTTAAACGCCCTCCGGCGCCCGGTACGTCTGCTGCGGGTAGAGAGAATCGGATTCCGCTCTCTCTCCCGTTCCGCCGCCTCCTTTGCGGACATCACTATAGTACATCTGTTAAGTAACATTAAGTAATGTTAAGTAACGTTAACATATGTTAGGTAACTAAATAAAAAACTGAAAACTTGATGATAAAATAAGAAAAAAATTGTAATTAAGTTAAACGGTTTTATTGTAAAGAAACAGTAATAATGCAGACACTATACTAAAACTCAAACAATAATTCGGCAATGAAAACGTGTGGTTTTCAGTGTAAAGTAAATATGATTTTATTAGTCTACATGTTATTAATAATGTTTTTATGAATACATTTTCCACATAAAAAATAATAAATAAATAAAAATGATAAAATGATTTTCGTACTGGTTACTAATATTTATATAAGTAGTTTTGCGAGTAGTTTGTACATCTACCAACCACGACCATTCTGACAAGAGTGTACGACGAAGAAGAAGTTTTTAGGTGTCAATATGATTACCACCTCGTTAAGCTGAACAAACGTGTATAAACAAGACGTGTAATATGTCTGAATACGCCTAAAGAAAGGCCTAAGGAAACTTGAAGTAATTCTGTTATGTGTTCAATAAGCCTTGGCCCCAAACTATCCCATTATGAAGGAGTTTTGTGTGCGTATCAAACATGTAATGACGCACTAGGCGACGACAAAAGATCTTTATTAGCCGTTAGCTACTCATTCGATTCGTTGTATAGTACATAAACTGCTAGGACACAACAAGTTTCCATCTCAATTTAAAGCACCAATCTGCGAATGTAACTGAAACATGAAATTCAAATTCAAAATCATTATTTCATAAAATTGATTATCATTTATTCGCAATCGTCAATTTAATCAATAATTATTATAATTAAAAATTTTAGATCAAATCAATACACACAGAGTTACTACAACAATAGTTTGCTTTGTCAAATGTTAAACGATTAAAGATGAAAAAATGGATAACGTAATATAATATTTGCCTGTTTCGATCTATAACCGCCAGTTTCCAAATAGTTGAGCCTTGTGAGAAGAAATCGGGCAAACAAACTCACGGCCGCTCTTTTAAAAAACCAAACAGTTTAGATAAACATCTTAAAGCAACTACTGCATTTGTATAATTATGTGTGGATGCGTGTGTGGTGTCTATCAATAGGAATTTTTGTGGTTTACCCTCGGATCTTCCCGAAGCTTAACGCTTTTGCAACCCGAGCGTCACTGCTGGGTTTTCCTCCTGATTTCTTCAGGAAGAACAGTCTATATTAGCCAAAACTTAAAAATAAATTGGAGATTAATAGACCAAATATAATTGAGTTGCAACCATTCGCAATAAGCTTTAATATTATACCTACCGCACTTGGATGAGAAGCTAGTCGTAAATTCACTTATACGATAAAGCTTTCTCGTCGCAGTGGGCCGATAACGATTACTTAAAGATTGCCACCGCGTACGTACATGCTAATGTTGGAAAAATGTAAATTTCCCACAAGACAGACGGTTATATTCAGATTCATTTGCGATTGACGTAAGAGCTGTGTGGCTTAGAGAAGAAAACCAAGACGAAAATAAATACTAAGTATTTCATCCAATACGTGGCAAATATAATAACTATGAACATTAAGCGCTTTTTAGATCTTTGTCCTGTGTGAACCTATTTGTATCTTGGGTTTCTATTAATATATTCGTTTTAATTAGTGGCAAGTAGCAATTTAGGAGGAAAATATGAACAGAACCCGAATACCGTTTTATTCGCAGAAATAATAGAAATGTTTTCAAAGTTGTGACGGTAGAAGTAACTGGGTATCTATCGCATGTTAACACGGATCATCTACCGTACCGTACTGTATTTAACAAGGAAGGGCGCAGGTACCATTTCATTCGACTGCTGAGTTAATCTTTCAGGATTCCTTTAATACACTGGTAATAATAAATAAATATGTTGAGCCATAGATCAGTACTAACGCTCAAAATTAATCCTCTTTAGCTTATTTGAGAGACTCTTATCTTTTTCCCACTCCTGATAGGTTTTGCTGTCTAACTTACTGGTGACGAAATTAATGATAAGCACATCCCAATATTTTTCACATAGAGGTTGTAGTCCAATTTGTCAATGACGCCACGCAATGTACGGTTATTCATGCAAACACGCAGCAACATCGTACCACGTGCGGGTACGGTGCTCGACCATTCGCACTAACAAACTAAGCAGGTTCGTCGCGCGTCAAGCAAGACAACTGATTGCCTGAAATATTAAATTGTTGTTGGATTGATTTCATTGCAGTTTTTTGGAAGTACGTGTACGTAGAGTTTATTGATATTTTTCACTAAAATGATCTATGTACTCATAATGAGAAAAATAAAAAAGTTTAAGAAATAATGTCGTTATTTACATCTTTTTTTCATAAAAGTTTTTTTGTTGCCTAATAATCTAAATCCACGTCCACATATTTCTTTTGATGCGCTTTCGCTTACACCCTATATTTTTCAGGTAATTTAATGACTATTTATTTTAGTGGGAGAGCCATGCTTCGGCACGTATAGGCCGGCTCGACTCCGCTCGATACCACGGCCTCACAGAAAACCGGCAGTGAAACAATGATTGCATTGCTTTTCGCCGTGTGAGTGAGGTTACTGGAGGCCCTAATTCTGCCCTCTCCCCTATTCCCGTCCTTCCTCTGTCCCCCCTCTTCTCCCCTCTAATCCTCTTCTCCCGCTCTTCCCCCTCTCCCCCTCTTCCCCCATTCCCACCTTAAAGGGCTGCAACGCACTTATGACTCTTGAGTTATAGATGCCCTTGGGCGGCGGTAGTCATTTACCATCAGGTGACCCGCCTGTACTTATAACTATTATCTAGTTCTACCCTACATGTACCTACTACATCTTCTTTCGGGTTGTGACGTAGCTTGGTGCATAGAGTTGCTTATCATTACGTAGGTTTCATATTGGTTTATCAATCGTGAGTGAGGTTACCGGAGGGCCTAACCCTTAGCTCTCCCCTATTCCCGTCTTTTCCCTCTCCCTCTCTCCCGTCTTCCCCCCTCCCCTCTCTTCTCCTATTCCCACCTTAAAGGGCGGCAACGCACTTGTGACTCTTGAGTTACAGGTGCCCATGGGCGGCGGTAGTCATTTACCATCAGGTGACCCGTCTGCTCGTTTGCCCCCAATACTATAAAAAAAAAAAAGTCTATTGTAATGTAAATTAATAAATTGCAATCAGGGGTTGTAAATAAACCAACCAGTTTAAGGTAACGCGATCTGAGGAATTATGGAGGGGCGTTTTCCTCCCAAATTCTCTTCCATGCATCCTACCACAATTCAATTGAATAAAAAGACGGCGTAAGGCGTATTTTTTGGGTAAATTAAGGTGTTCTTGCTTTGAAAATTACATTTGTTTGTTTATTGACTTGATTTTAATAATACTCACACTTGTATGCTCGCTATCCATCGTGCTATTACTAAAACATCTGCCATGTATAAGGGAGGTCCAGTAATTTATAGCTGAACTCTCACAAAACATATTTTGTTTTTAGTACTCTAGAACCTTATGTTACGTTACGTAAGCACGTACGAGTACAGGGAGTGTATATATTATGTATATACAGTGAAGGGTCTACATTTGATTGATCTTCTTAGCCCAATAAAGTTAGGTGGAACAATTATTCCATAATGACAACTGAAAATAAATTGTATCCAAACTCCAAACGTAGGTCTTTCTTTTCTTTCATTTTCATATTCCTTACAAAACGATTATGTTCGAATGTCACGTAATAGATCATTATGTATTTATTTAATACTAGCAGCGCCCCGCGGTTTCACCCGCGTAAGTCCCGATCCCGTGGAAATATCGCGATAAAAAGTAGCCTATATGTTAATCCAGGTCTCCAGCTATCTACATACCAAGTTTCATCGCAATCGGTTCAGTGGTTTTTGCGTGAAAAAGTAACAAACATCCATCCATACATCCATACATCCTCACAAACTTTCACGTTCATAAAATTAGTAGGATTAACGAATCAACGTCAAATAATATTCCGAGTAGTCACGTATCAACTGAATGTTCTAGACGGCACCATGCTATGGGTAGTATAGGGAACTTTTACGTTTATTACGCCAACGATATATTTACAATACTAGCTGTGCCCGCGACTTCGTTCGCATTTTTTTCGGAAAACAGCAATTTGTCGCTTATTGCATAGTACCTCTTTCTACAGGCAGTATTTCTGATACTGTATTGGCGGTGAAACAACCTGGAGCGTACAAAAAACGTTGTTTTGGTTGCTTTCACGTGAAATAACGGCATAATTTGGCCGTGGTGACATTACTCATTTGTTTTTTCGTGTGGAAGCTCACCTCACCGGGCTATTGGTGAGGCCGTATCAGGCTTAAACCAACTAAAGCTACACGGTGTGCCTCACAGCACCGTTTATGAGTTGACCGTCGGTACGGTGACGTTTTGCCTCCAATGATCCACCCAGCGCTGGTTAGAGCACGGTATCTGGGCAATGTCCAGGCACCCTCTTCACGGGAGACTCTGCTTCGGGTGTAGAACATAAAACTCGTCTCATACACCCACGGCCACTCTTAGCGTACGCATGAGAGCACGAGT
The DNA here is from genome assembly GCA_949752705.1 of Callimorpha dominula. Classification (NCBI taxonomy): domain Eukaryota; kingdom Metazoa; phylum Arthropoda; class Insecta; order Lepidoptera; family Erebidae; genus Callimorpha; species Callimorpha dominula. The sequence goes on along the minus strand of OX457012.1, from coordinate 16,333,279 downwards.
CAAAAGGTTCCACCTGGAAGTTTTTCTACCGAATCCACACCGTCACCTCCTCCTTACGCGGGAGTTGTTGTCCTCGCAGAAAATCGTCATAAAACAACTGTGATGACCTAACATCTCGATTCGTCTGACCAATGGGGAGACTCTTGCTGTAGTCAGTCAGTCAGTGCTGCTTCCTAGAAACTATGGGCCCCCTCGGTATACCTAATGTTGTCGCCACATTAAAAACTCTTATTTATTTTATTAAAAATAGGGACAAACTATAATAGATGATAACACAGTTCACTATTTAATAAAAATAAGTTAATAGATATTATTTTGACTGGTTATACCGGTAACGCAATACTATTGGTCAATGGATAAATATTAACAAATTGTGGGATTATGAAAGGGTAGGAATATGTTTAGAATGATTGACTTGAGTGCAAAGAGGTACGAACAATTTGGCAGTTGCTGTTAGTTAGTGATTTTCATAGTTTATATCAGTGGTTTTGAGACTGTTTCTTACACTAACAGATAAATGTTTGCTTCTGAGCTTTGTTTAGTCACGGTGTAACATAAGATTTCACACTGCTGTAACCGAACGGAAAATAAATGGTTTGAAAGTGTAAAAAAAAACTCACCGGTTTCATGTCAATATTTCAGCTTAGATGTAATTTTTTTTGCGATAGTGTCTGCCATGCATTTAGTATAGTAAAATACTGTGATACTAACAAAGTGTTAAGTTGAACTTTGCTTTGCCGTGGTCGTGGCCGTGATCACAGGCCTGAACCTATAATACATTTAAATACGTGATCGCGTGAATTCCCGTCAACATAATTATATTACGAGTATCATGGAACGCAAAAGTTTAAAAGTTTCATCTACTTTTTCTATAACTCGATTTATAAATATATGTGGGTATATTTACTGGACTGGCCTGATGGTCTAGTGGTTAATGACCCTGACTGCTGAGCCAGAGGTCGTGGGTTTGATTTACACCCAGGACGAATTATTGTCTGTCTGGGTGTAATTTATTTATAATATGTATGTATTTAGAAATATAATTATAAGTATGTTTATTAGCAGTCTGGTTACCATAGTACAGGCTCTGCCTAGTTTAGGATCAGACGGCATTGTATGAGATGTGTGAAGTTGTTAATATTATTAATGCCCTGAAACATATTTATGAATTTAATGGCTGCGAGAGGCAAAATAGCTCGTTGGCATAGTCAAGAACCAGCTATTTTTTTTCATCATCAGCTCGGCTGCATGATGTGATGATTTCTAAACGCAAATACCTGATAAGTAATGAAAAGTATACAGAAACACTATTCGTTTCTACAATTTTAGAGGGTTTCTCTCAACTTTATCAGAATTCCATCATCAGATCCTGACTTCCTTGACATGGGACCACCCTTGAAGTATACCCTATCTAACAAAAAAGAATAATCAAAATCGGTTCAAAAATAACGAAGAGGGCTGAACATACATAAAAAAAAAAGAAATATGTATGTAAACGGTCGAATTGAGAACCTCCTTTTTTTTCGTCGGTTAAAAACGATACCTAATTCTGAAAAGTAAATTAGTTTATATATTAAGTGCAAAAAAAGAAAAGAGTGTCAAAGAGGGATTTGATCCGGACCCAACCTAGTAGAATTCGTACTCTACACCAGATAACCTAAACGCTCGCTGTAATTTAATTCGAAATAAGTAAATACATTATACTAACGTTACAATGTTATTACAGCTTTCATTGATTTTCCTGTGGGAACTAAAGTTTAACCCGGGATAAAAAGTACCCTATAACCTGCGCAGGCACTCAAACTATTATCATACTAAGTTTCAAGAATATCCCTTCAGTAACTTCTGAGTTTATCGTGAACATACAAACTGACGGACAGAAAGACAGACAGACAAAAATTTTTTGAATCGCATATTCGTCATCAGTATTGATATCTTAATACCCCTTAGTTATTTTTTTTTGTTCATCCCGCTACAGATTTATTATAAGTACAGATATAGATGAAGAAATATTTTGTTGCGTACGTCCAGGTGAGACTACAGTACATCCTATTTACAAATAATCATCACAGTCAGAGCTGAAAAATTATCATTTGCACGAACTGAGTAGTTACGTACCTGATATTAGACTAACGTCATTATAAGCAATTCTAAGCTATGAATATTCACGCGCACTATTAACGGCTTTTACATTTCGTTTGATTATCAACAGGAATTTGGGCAACTAAACTATTTTAATAATATATTGTAACTTCAGGTTAACTCAGTTGGACAAGTGGATAACCTGTTGTTAAAATTGTTAGCGCAATTTGATGGTTCACTCATTCCCGATCTATCTTTTGTACGTATATAGTAGGTATATTTGTACGTATATAGGAGGTACGGAGGTAGAATATTGTTATGTTGTCTAACGTGTATTCAAGTTGAACAAGTTTATTCATCTAGGTCACATTGTACTTATGAACCCCCGTTTTATGTATTGCGTGCAAGGTAAGATAGGAGCAAGAATCAGCAAATAATGACTCCAGCAAATGTGACTCATCACGTCGATAATTTATTACTTTGTGAAACAAAGTAATTATTTTATTTAAAAAATCCTAAACAAGTATTTAATTTGCAGAATTTATAGAGTTTAATGTACGTTTGGTAGGTTGTAGTCATAAGATTTCTATTTTAACATATTCAAATGCAGAGGAAACAGTTCAACGGACATCGCTCCAGTCAATATTTTATTACTTACTAATTACTACTGCGATTCTGAGACGCTTTTTGGGTAACGAGCGCTTTGCGATCCCTTGAACTTTGATTGCTTCTGAACGAATAAAATAAACAATGACAGAAAACTATCCGCTAATCATTATGCTTATAACTTATAAAAGAAACCCAAAACATGATCTGATACCGCATGCAAACTACAAATCATATGTTAAATTAAAAGCAGCAATACTTCTTCCCAAAAAGGAGGTTGTTGTTGCCACTTTGGCTATCCAAAATGCACTACAAACCCACCGATTTTAGTCGCATCCAGATTAATACCGATCAATCTGGATTATTTTATATTTTGCACAACAACAAACAACACAATTATAAATAATTATAACTAAAGACAAGAAATGAAACTAAACATTCTAATTAATAACTACACTAAGGACTATTTACATGCATGTTTCGAAGAACTCCTCTTCATCATCGCCTAATGGTAGCGTTCCCAGAAGGATAGCAGCTTTAGGCAAAATGCCCAAAACAGTCTTTTAGACATGAGAAGTGTCAATCAGTCCTTTAGCTAGTTTCTTGTGAATGGAACGAGCATTCTGATCGCATGACCCCAATGTCTCGACCCAAACGGCTCAAAGCGTAATTGCAAATTAAATTATTGTATATTTGCCGTTTGAAGCTTCTTGCGGAAACAGCAGCAGCGCCGGCCCAACCAGCCGTGCTTAGAAGATGTGATGGCGCGAGCGCAAGCAAACGCGTCCCACACTAAAGGTCTACCTATCTTCCATCGCAGTAACGACATACTATCTGGTCTCTTCCCATCGTCTTGTACCAGACCATTGGGTTTCAATAATAATATTTATTATTGAAATTTTTATTTGCGCAAATAGCAGAAGCCAAGTGTTCCAGGCTTACGAGACCGTTTTAGTTAATTATTCAGCACACAAATGAAATTAATAGTGAACCAAATGTGCAAAGTTATTCTATGTCCAATCTTCATAATCGTCATAGCATTTTATTTTATTTATTCGTGTGAAACGAAAGCACTTTCTAAAAGTTAATAGGGCCGATATTGATGAAACGAGATAAATCAATTACACAGAATAAACCATAACAATATTCTTAATAATAGCTCTTAGGTAAAAGTCTCAAGTAAAATATAATACGGTTTTGTAGTAATTTTCTCTAAAGACCACACGAAACTCTTGAGTACTCTGAAATTCCAGCAATTATACAACAATTAGTGAAAGCCTTTCTGAAGAACGTTTAAGCTATACAACTTCTAGAATAGATGAAAACCGGGCACAAAACGCCTGGTAAAACATTTCAAAATGTAAACGGATTTAACTTCAATTTGTATAGATTCTCTATAAAGCGCCGTTGTGGACGCTTGGAGCTGCTAAAAGTTGAAAATTGCGCGCGACGATGCACGCGACGCTTTATTTTTACACTTTTGTAGTTCGATGGATGAGACTTTGTTTGTCTAATCTAGCTCCAACATACTTTGAAACCCAATCCAATTTGTAGATAATTTATAGTAAAGCATGTTACATTATACCTAGTAGTATCGTGTCATTAGTAGATCGTTAGTCTTTTTACCTCTTCCTAGAAAGCTAATGAACGGTTTCTCCTGGGATTTATATGAAATTGGTGATAAGGAACATTGCGTGTTCTTAGAATTACACAGTTTTCAAAGGATTTTGAAACCTGTGTCATAATAATATATTTCGCAAGATAGCTTGTTGATAAAGGTTGACATACAAGGTAGTCACTATTTGGTAAGCTTCTAGTTTTTATCGACGTTTTTATTGCAAAATCTTGGTAGCATTATGTAAGCTAGTGAAACTTTTAGTGGCCGATTCCTGCTTTTACTATCTAGGTGTGTGTTTTATGTAGATTTAGTACGTATTTTGATATTTCCCTGTTTTCCGTCTAAGTGATAAACGCTTTAAATTGAGTCAAAAGTAATAGTGTTATATTAATTATACTTATATATATATATAAATGATAGTTACCCATGAATTAGAATTTTATAAATATTTATGTTCTGCTAATAGCTAAAAAACTGCTTTAATGTTGGAAATAATGTTTTACATAAGAGTTTACGCTGTATATATCCTATATTGGAATATTTTTTAAGATTATTTTTTACTTGAGACGTTAAATCTTCATAGTGGCCTTTGCATACTTGAGAAAATATTTCAACCCTGAATGTGGAACAATTGATGAAACTTTGAAGTGATATAACCTTGAAGTTGATTTTAATTTTAGCTTTATTTGGTCCAGCAACTATTAATGATCACAATGTTACTGTAAGGAAGTGTTCCTAGAGTTGACAAGCTCGTACTTTATTTTCTCACATTTGTAATAATGAATTGCTGTTAACACAAGCAACATTTATAAATGTCACACTCAGGTAAAGCCGTTATAATACCAGTATTACTTCTGTCATAACTCACGTCGCTGTTCGTACGCAGCTACGCTGAGGCTTTCGATGAACCACATATTGGATAAGCTATGGGACAAGTCTCTATGCAACCAATGAATAGCAATAATGTGGGTAAGATTATCTGGGGTTCACTTTTTAGTTAAGGTTGTTTGATTTTTAGCAAATCATTTTAAAACAACAAAAATTGTGATACATACGTAGTTATCGTTGTCCTATTTCTGGAACATAATCAGATAGTACTTATTTACTATTTTGTAAACATAATTAATTAAATTTTACTTATTTTTTAGTTATTTTTTTCCTTTTTTTATTTATTTCTCTCATAAGGTACAGTAGGTTATAGATTAAAATACAGTATTAAAATAAATAATATAAAGTTATTTATTGAGAGCTGGAGTAGGCTCGAAACCTGTATGACAGATCTCCGGGCCCACAAAAAATATCTAATTATGGTAAACTTAAAAACAGTGTTACTGCACCTCCAAAGAAAATATGACCAAGTTATTTTTTTTTTCAAAATCCTATTAATCTTAATTGATCTAGATCTAAGGGTAGTATCTTTGTGTGTAAGTAGTAGGTGTGTGTGAGTGTAAGTTATTGTGCGTATGTGAGTGTTTACGTGTGAGCACACGCGCTAGTTAAAAAGATTAACGTTTTTTTATTTATTTTTTTATAAAAGACTACTATGTTTGTTTATGTATGTATGTTTATGTGTAACGCCTTGGCTTGCGCGTGTGTGGATGAGGGTATGGTGCAAGTTGTGAGAATTTGCGTATGTCCAGTGAAATAGGTATTTAAATTAACTTTTTTAAACTATCGCCGACTGCAATGCGCCTAAATAATGATTAATTGTAACAAGCCGAACTCTTCATACCTTGATTTGCCGCCATTAGAGGTAGAATTTATTCTTAAATGGGACTAACCTTGAATATAACCAATACCATTTAAAGAATAATTATTGAAATCGGTCAACATATTATAGCGAAGATATTGCGTAACTTAACCAAAAAAAAAATTGTCGGAATGGTAACCTCCTCCTCTTTGAAGTCGGTTAATGAGGAAATGAATATGTAACAACGTTGAGTTGAATACTTCATGTTGGGAATTTAAAGGTATCAAGATTTATCTTAAAATATATGCTACATTAATTAATATCAATTCGTATGTTAGAGAAATTTAGAATCTGTAAGTCTTATGGCCACACTGTAGTCTAGGTTGCTAAAGGCATTATAACTTAGTATTTACATAATTAACGTTGTAAACGTCAAACGGCTTATCAGTAATAAGTCTTTTTCTTTATTTATTTATCTTCTATAGGCGTTGTTAATATATTACGTGTATAAAATCCTATTATTAGTGAAACAAAGAAACAAGCTAGGTACATCAATGGCGTATAATAAAATGTAAATTAAATAGTGATTATTCATCATGATGATGTTTTTTGTTTCACAACTCAACCGCAGAAAGCTGTTCATCTGTAAAGCATTACACATTTAACCAATAAACTTTAAATCTCATTGGGAGTCGGGAGCACAAAGGAATCTGTTCAAGTTTGGTCACGTATGTATTTTATAGGCAAACGAGGTTCGTCTGATCACTTACCTACTGTATTTTGTCCAGCTGTGGAATCCAAGTAGAATTACTTTTTAAAGACTATTTGTTTGGATAAATGACGGCTGATTCTTTTGATCGCATTTGATATTGCTCCGTGGCTCTTCGACTATCTTCAGTTATCAGCATATGGTTATCAGATTACACAAAATGTCATCTAATGCTTTACGATTTAAATCAATACAAATAAATAAAATTGAAGTGTCTTTTTCTAATGTCAAAATAATTGTTTTTTTTTAAGCAAAATAATGGATTTTTTAAGCTGATACAGTTATTTGCACAATACCTTTGCCTAAAAATTAGTTTTTTTTTTAATTTTTGTCAGTCTCTCTGTCGGTTTGTTCCGGCTAATCTCCAAAACGGGTGCACCGATTTCCACGAGAATACATTGGCAGATATAAGGTGTAACTTAGGCTACTTTTATTTTGGAAAAAGAATTAGGGTTCCCCAAAATATATAAATATGTATACGCAAGTGAGGGCGCGCGGGAACTGCTGGTAAAAAATATCAATGATGTTAATACAATATCCAAATTTGTGTAGCAATCCGCATAACAACAAAGTGAAAACACTACTTGCAAATCGGTAATACGCTTTTCTTTCCTATTCTCCTACTTAGAGCGTAACTTCTATTATATATAATAGGATACCAAAAAGTCACAATACAAGTTATTCCTTTGCAACATCAAAGATGCTAAATTTGCCGTCCCAGTTCACATATAAAGGAAAACTTGTACCGTTCAACTTTTAAAACTTTTGCAAGCAATAACCATTGCAGACGATAGATAACTTCTGTTTTTCTTTCTTCTTAAATGGCAGGATAAGTAGTGACGATGGTCCGTAATTTTTCTGAATAGTATTATAAAACTTTGGACTCTTTTCAAATACTTTAGTGGTATTTTTAGTATGCGTTTTATTGACTTGGTAAACAGGCGCTTGGAATTATACTTGTTACCGTTGCTTTAGGTTAAATATTAAAAAAAATCTTTTCCTATAGCTCTGAATAATAAAAACTCAGTAGCTGTGTTGTATTTCTAGACTATGCTGATAATGCGGTAATCACAGTGGTGTTTTGTACAATGGAAATGATTGGACTTCCTTAATTTTTTTAAATATGTCTGCAGTGCACATAATACTATAAAAAAGGCTATCAATCAATTGAGATCCGACTACTGAAAACTGTATGTCTGCGTAGATAAAGTTTTATTTGATAGAAAGACGAATGCAGACATACATTCACGGTGTAAAAGAGAATGCAATTACTAGAGTTAAAAACATGTGTTGAGGAGTATTAGAGGCATAAAATAAATTAGTATGGCACACACGAATTGGACAAATCGGTTTAGGTCGACCTGGAAAAACATACAGTTAACAAATTGGTGATGTCCTGAAATAGTATGTAGAAACGGTACTCTGTTTTTTTCGTTTTCACGCCTTTTTGTTACTAAAGGATAACCACCTAACCAATTATAATAACCGCCCATTGGAATTCAATTTTGATGGACTTAGAATGGTCGTATTGAACTTTTTTTTTGATTGAAAGTTAAAATAACATCCTTAAGTCCAGTACAAACCTGTTAAATAAATATTAGAAGAATATAAAATTGTTTATAGTGTCATAGACCATTAATAATAATAATAGTTGGTACACTGATAATCGCTTACTGAATGCACCATCCACGTTCATCTGTAATAAGATTGTATTTTCCTCGGAAACGTGGGGGTTTGGGTTTTTATAATGCTTGGACCCTCATTGCGAGGTATGCAATCTTTGAGATTACTTCTTCTCTGTTATCGTGGAGATGCACCGGGATATGGTGGCAGTTGATAACGGACTTACTCTGCTTGCTCTTGGTAGAGAGAACTGGCACAAGCCCAGTACTTACAGATTTAAGAACTTAAGAACAACCAGGAATCCTAGAAGAAATGATACAAGATCTAAATAAAGAGAGTGAGAAAGTGGGCTTATTTATGAATATAAACAAAACGAAGCTATTAACGAATTCAAACAAATATGAAATAAAAATTAACAACCAACCTATTGAATATGTAGATGAATATATCTATTTAGGACAAATCATCTCACATATAGACAGAACTACAAAAGAAATCAAAAGGCGAATAGCTAACGGATGGAAAAGATATTGGTCACTGAAAGAGATCATGAAATCCACAGATCTTAGTATAGGTATCAAAAGGAAGGTCTTCAATACTTGCGTTCTCCCATGTATTACATATGGGTGTGAAACCTGGGCTCTTACGAAACATCACAGAAACATGCTGGAACACTGCCAAAGAGCTGTGGAACGAAGTATGATAGGTATTAAGAAACAAGATAAGATACGAAACATCGTCATAAGAAGTAAGACAAAAGTCACAGACGTACTTACTAGAATAGATAGTTTGAAGTGGCGATGGACTGGGCGTATGCTGCGCGGTACACAAGAGAAGTTGAGCAACATCATAACAGACTGGTGCCCTAGAGATGGGAGAAGAAACAGAGGAGGACAAAGCAAGAGATGGGAATATGAACTAAACTGACGGCAGGCCCAAAATGGAGAAGGGTTGCTAGAGACAGAGTACAATGGAAATTGTTAGAGGAGGCCTAACTAAACTGACGGCAGGCCCAAAATGGAGAAGGGTTGCTAGAGACAGAGTACAATGGAAATTGTTAGAGGAGGCCTTTGCCAAGAGGCACACTGAACTCAGAGATATTTTATAACTAAAGAGACAACCACAATACAAATAAAGAAGAAAGCAGTTCAGGATAAGAGGCTTATTATTATTATTTAAGTGTAGTAAAATAACTGTGTGACAATCATGTTATTATTCTCCTCGTACGCCAACTCACGTCTACCCGTAAAATTAAACATGAACACGCCCGATGTTTCCGATTGACGAGGAGGAGTTTCTACAAGTCTTTTATTGATACACTTTTCAAGGACTTTTGACATTGTCGTCAGGATAGAGATCGGTCTATAGTTGACGACTTGTTCTCTGTCCCCGCTCTTGTATACAGGATGGACAAGTGCCTTTTAAAATACAATACGGAAGAGTATCTGTCGAAAGACAAAGATTGAATTGATTATTCTTGATCCACCCGCACATATTCGATATTTCTAATATTTTCGTTTCGCCATGTACCGTCACATACTATGCGAACAGTGTCGTTATTCTGTATACAAACCGATGTGCCCCTATTCTAGCGTTTGTCCGACTGCGCATAAAAGCGAGGTGGTATGTTTTTATCACTGGATTGAAAAAAAAACATAAAACTTTAAATCGGGAATATGGCTTTACATTATCTACAGTGTGGAATCCAGTGATAATTCCTGTATAAATGATTATTTTTAATCTTATCCATGTCGTGTAGCAATCGTAGGTTTAATATTTTTTTAGCTGCGCCTGCATCTTTGCCCGCTTTTATGGATACCTAGATTCGTAACAGGCCAAGTTACATCTAGATAAAACAGCTTTCCAATCCTGAAATATTTATTTAACCCGGTTTAGTTGTTTTAGAGTTTATGAACTACAAATAAACTAAGCTGTCCTTCTTATTATTTAGTATATTAGGTATAAGTTAGATTTAGTTTTAACATAATTTCAGTTTTGGGTTTCATCAGGTCCATAACAATCTCTACGATCTTGGCTGTATCTTCTAAATGACTGTAAATTGAAAGTTATTACATTGAGAGAGAGAGAGAGAGTATTGAGTACCGGCAATTTCCTTTACGTTTAGCCAGAATCACTCTTCTCAAAAAAGCTATTACACGTGCTCCTTTTCTGTAATGTAATCCGATCACTTTTAATAAAAGAAATGACGTGTATAAGTATATTTTTCTCAGTGTCATATATAGTACTGTTAGCTTTGACGTTGGCTTCAGGTGCATTTATTTTTGGTAAAGATTTTAATTTATTGCCTGGAATTTCTACCCTTATATAAGTAGATTACTATAAATTTTAGCTAATTGCACATTTTTTTTTTTTTTTGTAATTCTTCAGGCAATGTCGTGATACCTTGATACTTTGTCTTATCAAAAAGTTTTATGTTTAATGGAAATGAGAATTTCCGACCTATTCAATGATTCCTATGCACTCTATGCTATGAAACTGTAAAGGACGTAAAATTATTCCGCAATGCGGCTTGTAAGTGCTATCCTCGCCCCGTCTTGTCTCGTCCCGGGACGCGTTTATGATACTTGTCCCGCGACGACGCGAAAATGTGGGCCACCTGCTTATAAAGTGCTATTTATTTATTTTGGGATCGAGTTTCTTCTGGTTAATTCATGATTTTGAAATGTAAAAATCAATATAGAAAACGAAGTTGAAATATATGAATACGGACAAGTACGGAGTTGAATTTTTATGACAATGATTTTTATAATAAGCATGACCTGATTTTTAACCCCCGACGCAAAAAGAGGGGTGTTATAAGTTTGACGTGTCTGCGTATCTGTGTGTCGTCTTTGACTCCTAAACGAATGCTCCGATTTAAGTGCGTTTTTTTTTTGTTTGAAAGGTGACTTGATCGGAAGTGTTCTTAGATATAATTAAAGAAAATCTGTTCAGCCTTCCGAAGATCATCAGCTATTTTCTAATAGATGAAGCGATTTCCAAGTCAAGGGTATTTTAAATTTATGATTATGCACCCAGGATTAGCTCCAGACGTAGGAACTTTATATTCTCGTGTGGACCTTTATGTACTTTTTTTTTACAAAGAATAATAACAACTTTAAAGCGGACTAAATAAATAAGTATAAATACATTTGCGTGTCTGTAGTCTGTGCTGTTATGGATTTTCTCAATAACAGATTAATTAATTACAAAATAAATAAATAAATGTTCGATATTTTTTTTTTAACTTTACACATTCCACCTGCTTTTATGAGAAACTGTGCCAATAATTCCCGGAAATTGCAACGGTCATAACTTTTAAACGGATAGTTTATTTTTTCAAAAAATATTTTAGTAACTGCATGCTTGAGTCATGCCTGTTCAAGTGTTTAAGGAAGTGTTCCATTGTCAGATACACCTTGTATATTATTATGACTTGAAACATAATAAATGAATCTATACTAATATAATAAAGCTGAAAATTTTTTTACGATTGTTTATTTGTGTATTAATTGCAGAAGGTTATAGGCCATGTAACATCACGCCTTTAGAAGCGGAGCAGTGCCAATAAACGCAGTAATATAAATATGTCCATGTAAGAATAAAATAATGAATTAAGTTTAATAAAATTTATTATTTTTTCTTTAAAACTAAATAGGTAAGCAATCTTAATCTATCTCTCACTTTCCCATCTCCCCCCGCAGAAGACGCACCAATCGCTGGAGAGCGCAGAATTATCTCCGACCTCCATGAGCACTGGCCTGAGGGTAGCGGGTCGAGCTGACCGTTGCTCTTGTAGAAGCAGGCCCGAGACGGTGCTGGCGCGACTTGGAGGGTCGCCTGCTGGCAGGCGGCCAAGGTCTGCAGGGGTTCCCGGAGGCTTCCTTTTTTGGGTATACCCGGGTTCACCACACACTTGTGACGGAACAACTTGTGGTTTTAGTCTCTAACAACAATTATAATAAGAGTATATTTTAGGAAAAGGGATTTTCGAAATTTAAATTTTAAATCAACATACTTTTAGGATTTTGTTTGCAATTTGGTGACTTTGTATTGAGGGTGTTACTTAATAGGATCCTCCTAAAACACCTCTTAAATGAAAGCATCCTTGTTCTAGCGGCTCCTTCTTACAAGCGTTTCGTAACTTGTGTAGTAGTTTGTAGTTTTGTAACTAGTGTAAGTTTGTTAGAAGGAAAGTGTCTATAAAACTCTTCAACTACACAGCAGAGCATTTTCGTGTTTGGATCTTTTGAACGAATAGTAAAGATCTAAACCTTTGGGTGTCCAAAGAATTAAAGCTTAAGCCGGAGGGTTGCCTGTCTTGCCTGGTTGGTTATTTACCTACGTACTTATATATTTTATATTATTATACAGGCCTAAACAAGACGATAATTTGTTTTTGTGTGTCACATAACATGCGACATCTTAAACCCCACCTATATTTTATTGAACAGGCTTTAGAGACGGTCCATTTCAACTTGAAAGAAAACTGCACAAAAAATTCCTAGGAGTAGATTGAGGTACTTATGGCATATACTATTGTGAGCTTAGTTGCGAAAAGAGAGAAATCAGTCCCTTTTTGGCCTTTACTAACAATACTAGTCAGTATTGCTTGTTGTATATCTGTAATAGATAATAGCTGTTTTCAAACCGTTCTGTTACAAAAACAAGGGCATCATGAACGCGTTGCATATTCCGTAAGATGTTACATTTTTTTTTTAAGAGGTTACTTAGAAATATTGTGGTCTGCCTTTGTCATGACGTGTCAACATCATTCGGTTCTACCGTAATGAACTGCAGCCTATTTTCAGTTACCCACTTGTGTAAATTGTGATCATTTCACCGTTTGCAGACTGCATACTCACTGATGACTGGCTAATAGATAATAATAATAATAATAATTGTTTATTGCCACAAAAGATACATCCTGGTAAAACTTACAAATAAATGACGGTCATCTGTACAACTTGTTGAACACTGGTACCCAAAGTAAGATTAAACTTGTGTTATGGGTACCAGGGTATGGATGGGTAGGGATACGCGTTTGTTTGCAATTACTCAGTAACCGATCACTTCACCGACCAATAAACTGTATTACATTCTACGCATTCGGCCACATACTTTATTGGTCTTTTCTCTTACACGTTTTCACCAACATTTTTCAGGAAAGTTATTTGTTAGTTAATAACATGTTTTACAACAGTCAGTTTGCAGCCATAATGGTATGAAGTGCCGCACTGCGACACGAACATTGTGTCTCAATTCCCAAAGCAAGTGTAAGGGACAATGGATGCAGGTTCGCTAATCAGGAACACTCTGTTATGTACTTACTCTTGCCCTCTCGAACAATAAAATAAGAAAAAAAAAACGTTATAAGGAAAACATTTTTATAGTTGATAAACAATGGCGCAGACACTGTACTAAAAGCTTAAGAAAAACATTTTTAGTTTATTATTTAGTAAATACGGATTTTTTCATGATGTATTATACTAGCCAAGGCCTTTCATTTGATATTGAGGGGATCTTGGGCATCTTGGATTTACAATGATGCTGAAGACCACAGAACTGAGAATAAGTAAGAAGTTCGATGTTGGCAGACCACGCACGCCGAAGCTATGAGCAAACACTTATAGCTTCGGCAAATACGTGCAAACATTTATACAACTCTCGCTAATGAAGGACATCGTTTCGTCGGTAAGTCCAAAAAATTTTGTTTTTAAATAATATTTACAGAAATTCACAAAATATTATGTAACTAGCTGACATGCGTATAGTGTATCCCTTTATACACTATAGTGTACAAAGGGATACACTATACGCGGGTCAGCTAGTTACATAATATTTTACGTGGGGTATACGCAAGCTGACACGTCTGCACTCGCCTGTGGCTCATCCAATACTGACTACCCTGTAATCTCTACAGTAAGCACAAGATAGTGCTTATAACTAACATATTATTGAGTTCTACCCTACATACACTACACCGCGCAACTTCGTCTTCGTTTGTAAATTTTCAATTTTTTTATTTCACATCTGAATATACATTGCTTAGAGGAATATTGCTATACATTTTGCAAGAAAATATTTGGTAAACGTTAAGATACACACTTCTTAGCTCGCTATTGACGTATTGATGGTCTCGGACGTAACGGCTAGGATGTATTTATAATAATTATAAATGGCGTTTAGGATTCATATTCAATAAATCTTCTATGATAAATTCGCATAGAGACGCCAGTTTAACAGCGATCTTCTTTAGGATGAAAGGACTCCGTACAAATCCACCAAAAGCCTGGCGCACCTGCGTCATCTTTTACAGATCTATTGTGCCTTACCTTTTATACTTTCGAAGCTTCAATTGATATCGATAGAAACTACTTTCTGGGAAAAGCAGTTGTGATGTTAATTAAATTTAATGTTGGGTTTTGTTGTTTCACTTCACGTTTTAGTTTATAAAAGATTATTTCTTCTAAAAATGACGTTCAATGCCATTATATATAAAAATACTGTTTGAATAGAGGCACAGGAGGAACCGTAACTTTGACTCTATGCTAGGTATTAACTACAATAAAATCGAGACTGTAATAGCAAGAAGCTCTAGATGGTCAGGGTGTAAGTTCGAAAGTACTGTTATTAGGAAAAAAAAGATTACTACTATGTTCTCTGAAGCTTATATTCAACCAGCAATGAACGGTGTCCTTAATTGTACTTTACTTTTACTAACGCTAGTAGATAATTTACAACTTCGCTTCTATTTGATCTTGAAAGTCATGTAAAGCTTTTATTTAGCCATGACTTCGTTGTACCCTATTCCCCAAGTGGTACGCTTTTCTGTTAGTAGTTAAATCTAAAGACTTGTATTTATACTATAAGGCAAATGGTAGAACATCTAAATTGCTTGTTCGGTAATTATTTAAAACTGTAACTATTTAATGTTTAGTATGAAACAAGCGATTTAACTTTTACTTACTAATTACAGAAACAGGTGGTTTTACCTCTAACAATATCTAACTTTTCTTTTCTTTGTTTAATCTACAATGAAGGTATTGCAGGTGCGACTTAATAGAATATGTATTCATAAGTGATGTAATCTAATAGTAGAATAAGTATTCAGATCAGCACGGAAACTTCTTTCATCATATGGTCACTTTTATTACATTATTATGAAGCTATTGCAAATAAAAAACCTTGTGAAAGATCCCCTCGATATTTCTTAAATAGCTGCAAACCGACAGATAATCTTTTACAAGTGTCTGGGGTAGACCTAATGGAGCTGGCGGCTCGCCAGATCTGTCATCGCTACTAACTTAGTCTGAGCTGAGAGGCTTACGTGTTTCTTTAAGTAAACTCAACATAACTTAAAGTTATAAGAGAAACGGATATTTTTTTATTCATTGCGACATCTTGTCATTCAATAGAGCGCTACTTTTACAGAAGTCTTACTGTCTTATCAACCAAATCAATTAATCGGACTTTTTCGATTTAAAATAAAGTGCAGATAAGATCAAATTTTCTACAGATTTATAAAGAAATTTTATCACACTGAATATTGAAATATCAAGTTGTTTATGTCAGGTTTTATTTTAATATTTTGAGAAGATAATTGAGTGCAAAATAGGGTACTCCGAATTCCCAAAAAAAGATAATTATAGATGATAACTGAATTTCTATTTTTATATTATTTCTGGTTAGGTTTATAATTGCTAACAAATCAATCATCTTTTTATTCTGGCAATAATCAAAACCTACTTACTATATTTACTACAAGAACCTACTATATATGCTCAAATAAATCCATTCAATATCATAATAATACTTCGTATGGATTGTACAGTGGAAGCAATTGCTCGACCAGGTTAGGGTCGCAACCTGGCACTCGAACTGGCTGTTGGTGGGAAGTCCAAGCCCTCTATCTAACTAAACCTCCATTACAATTTTTGAAAATAGGTAACACTATGAGAACTCATGGAATTTAGTTATTTCATTTTGTTTATTTAAAAAAAATCAAAGATACTTCCATTTCGCTTTTATCTTTCATCCAACAAAGATAAAACCGTCCCAAAAATGTAGTTTAAGAGGAAAATAACACATATACCTCGTCCCTCGGGACTCGAGTAAACTGCTTACAGAACATGGTGAAAGTGTCCCGCGTTAAGGGACGAACATGGCATCGTTACAAGACACGTGAGCTATACTCTATCATACAACGTAAAAATGTAAACAACTCAATGCTATCAGGAAACAAAAAAAACTCTGGTTAAAAACATTAATTTTTAATTTTGTTGTAATAAACAATGGAAACCACATTAACTTTTCACTTCACTTTATAAACAGTTGACAACACAGTTCACGTGTAGGTTGTGTGCTGCCACTGTCTCTCTTTTACTCGGACGCATTGGCCGATGGAGTGGAAGATAGATGCGTCACAAGCCGAATGCTTAGGCCGATCGTGCCTCTCTATCGCTTGTTCCGCGCTCTCGCTTGCACGGGTAACGTGACAATTTTTCGTGCATGCAGCCGGCGTTCATCGATTTATAAGACGTTATCTCGTCAACATTCAACAAATTTATTAAAGACTATCTGTTGCCCGCGATTTCGTTTGCGTGTAAATTCAAATCTATTCCTATTCGTGGGAATTGTACAATCATTTTCCTGTGTTATTCCAGAGTATAATCTATTTCTGTATCAAATTTCATCCAGATCCATTCAGCCATTCTGGCGTGATTGAAAAAAAAAACATCCATCCATTCAAACTTTCGCATTTATAATAAATAGTATTAAGATATATCTACGATTTTACTTTCGCATGTATTTCAGGAATGAATGACTAGTTCGGACCCGACAGTGGTCTTTTATCATGGTTGAAGCGTCCAGCCGCGTCGGCGTCAGGTGACAGAAGTGTGGCCGAAGACGGATCCGAAACTAGTCGGGCATTCCTGAAATACTCATGTTAATAGGTGTTACTAAGACGATCATATAAATATGGTTTTAGATATTAAAAGTGATTTTCTTCTGTTGTATTCTCTCAAGGTTGATGGATAATGAATGAACATATTACAAGAATTTGGCATTAACCTATCCGCAAGTTCGACCATCATATTTCGAACGTGGTAAAATGATTGACTGCACAATTTTTAGATAAAGGCGCATCCAAACTTAATGCGGCCAATATTTGACGGGATGCCAATAAGATTAATGCTGGTGAGGACGAAGCCTTAATCGAAAAAGTTAGATCGAGTTGGGACCAGTTAGAACCGGTTTAGCTGTGTCCCTGTTTATTTAGTTGGAGTTATTTTCGTAATGTAATCGATTTTTAGGTTAGGCCCAAAACTTAGAAATTCCTACCAAGTTAATGTAGTTACGAAGTCAATTCATAACACTAACCAGTTTACCGAATATGTGTTTTTCCTTTAAATTATATTTATGTATATTACCGAACCATTGCATTACGGGCATATTCTTTTTTTAAAACAACCAAGTTGGCTAACTCCAGCCAGACGGTAAGCGGTTACCAGAACCAGAAGCACATGATACATTAGTTTGGTCACTGTTTTGTGCATCGTAAACTCTTCAACCAAACTCCTTTTTTTCATCCTACTCATCAATAGAAGAAAAGTAGCACCTCCACTTTTCCAAACATCTCTCAACTCTCTATTAAGTGATGAGTGTTCTTCGTCTGATAGCACTTCAGTTACATTTGGGGTAGGCAGACACAAGAGCCTGCCAGTTGCTTCTATCCTTACATTCCTCACGAGCTTCCTCCTCCATTTAGACTTATTCTTGAGGCTCACACACGAATGGCATCAATGGTGACGTACATGACGTCACCATTGATGCCATTCGTGTGTGAGCACCGTTAAACTAGTTTTTTATCATTTATATATAAATCTATTCAGTGTTCAACACCGAATCTAGTACTCTATTGTCGCGTCAGTTCGAAATTATTGTGAAAACATGTCATACATAACAGAAAGTTGAATTTTAGTACACTAGAATTTCTTGAGGTAAACAGCAACAATTTAACCCCGCGCCATAAAGTATCAGGTGCTCCCACTGAACACAACACAATAAACTTTACTGGTTTTAACTTAAATCTTTATTACCAAACGTAACTCTAAATTGTTAAAGATATATCGCTTCTACAAAGTTACTTCTGTCGCTAAGTACTTGTCTTTTCAACTGAAAATTGTGATAAACATCGATTGGGTTCTTGTTATACTATGTATAGATAGATACTATTTTTTACACACACGTAATAGGACACAAACGATAAATACATTCAACAGTTACTGTAATAAAAAGTGTCATCACAGTCTGCAATCTCTGACATACAACAGATGGGTGAACATGTATAGGAAGTGCCGGCTTATCTCTATAAACTTATCTGTACTACTATAAAAATATAGTAAAAAGATAGAGATCTATTAGCCGAAAATAGCAACATTTTCTCTAAAGATTAAATAAGAAACAGGTTGAAACTACTGTTGCCTTAGTAACATAACAAAAAGCTTTTTTCGACACCCTAGATCGAAAGGCATCAGGCATCTGGTTCCATAGGCCTATCAAACAAAAATGGATTGGTAAAATAATAGTTTTAATAAAGATATTCCTTTGCAAGGTGATGTCGAGCAAGGTCCACAGAGATTTCTTTTATAGGTTACAATTAAGACCCCGGCCAGTAAATTGTAAAAACTCGAAATTAAAATTGCGCCATCTTTGAAAGTTGCTCGAACTAATATGTGGACAACTAGTATACAACATCAAAATTATAGTAGTATCGCGCAGAATTCACAGATGTCGTGAATAGTCTAAATCAACTTGCGGTCAGCAATTTTCGTTGCGCTAACACTTTTTTCTCACTGGCCCTAATGTGTGAAGTGTACATGCGATAAGGAAATTTGTTCCACTATAAGAATACCTTTTACTCACCTATGTATTGTTTATATCTGACACTATGTATATCTTCAGTTAAAAAAATGTTAAAACAAGAAACATGAAAAATTCAATTCAATCATATTTTAAACAACAATTTTCAGAACACATAAATTCACTTTCCATTTTTTTTTCAACCATACATCATTCATTTTTTTGATGCCGGCACAGCCGTACGTGTAATGGACAATAAATAACTTTGACAGGATAGTACTCGTCATCAGTCAAACAAGAAAATAAAAATGTTTGACAGAAGGCCATGATGGATTTCATGACTTGATTTGTGAGCGCCTCTGTCTTTTTAAAGCTTTATGCCTGATGGCAAATTTAGCACGTTGAGATTGAGCGTTGATAAATTGGTTTCATTAGTTGATGTATGCAATCCTTACTAATATTATGAATGCGAAAGTAACTCTGTCTGTCTGTCTGTCGCCCTTTCACGACAAAACTATTGAACCGATTTAAATGAAATTTGGTACACAGATAGTCTAGAGCCTGAGAAAGGACATAGGCTACTTTTTAATGCGAAAAAAGGAGTGTAAGGGGTTGAAAGGTGGGGATGTAAAGTAATATGGAAGAACCGTCATATTTACAGCTAGAAGCTTACTTCTCCTCAAAAGATGGAAGAGGTTGAAGAAAAAATTTATTACAAATTCTACTTAGACGAAGTCGCGGGTACTAGCTAGTACATTTATACCTATGACGGGTACTTTGGGAGTAGGGAGTTTAAGATTGCTAAATTGGGAGTATTTTGAAAGGGAACGCAGTGGAAGAAAAGGGGTTATCACTTACACCGATGGATACTCCCCTTACAGCAATAGCTCAAGCAGGTTAGGGTGGCATACCTGAAACTTGAACTGGCTGTTAGCGGAAATTCTGAGCTCTCTAACCTAAATGTTGTATGATAATATGTACATGTTTGTGCTGCATACAAAAAAAAGTATTTAACTGTTAAACAATAACATTCTAATTGCCAACAATGACCGGTAAAATACATAATACATATTCATACCTACATGTGAATAAAATACTTAAGCAAATTGAATCTAAGAATTGTAAACGAGCAATTCTTGTATATATATAAGAGTGTTACACAAAAGTGGGGTCGTATTTTAGGGTTGTGCAGTAGACTAACGTAAATAACGTAAATCTCTAACAATTTTAGAAACCACGTTATTTTTTATATTGTTTTGTACTTCAGCATTGAATTATTTATTAGTAAAACCATTAAAGCTAGTATTTCGTGAGAGAGAGGGTTGACATGACTGAAAATTATAGTTATATATTATATATAATATATTTCAGTCAGTATATATATATATAGAATATCCGATTTTTTTTTATTTTTTTTTCGGAAAATGTCTGCATAAAAAAGTTAAAATACGAAATCATAAAAATTTACATAACTATGTTTGTCTGTAATCATCAGGTTGAACACTCCTTGGCTGGAGAGGCGACATGGCACCCTCTCCTACCGGATGACACAGGTGCTCACCGGACACGGCTGCTTCGGGAAGTACCTGTGTCGCATAGGCCGGGAGCCAACTTCTGTGTGCCACCACTGCGGGGGCTGCCGCGAGGATTCCGCACTCCACACTTTGGTGGAGTGCACTGCGTGGGTGCAGTAACGTGCTGACCTCGCGGCGGCTATCGGTGTGGGTAGCCTCTCGCTGGAGGCCATGATGATGTGTATGGTCCAGAGCGAGAGTGCGTGGCATTCCGCCGCCTCGTTCTGCGAGGTAGTGATGCATGCCAAAGAAGCGGCGGAAAGGGAACGGGAGAGAACTAGTACTCTTCCGTCCCGCAGAAGACGCACCAGGCGCCGTAGAGCGCAAAACAATCTCCGGCCTCCATAAGCGATTGCCTAAGGGCGACGGACAGGGCTATCCGTCGTCCTAGCAGAAGCAGGCCTGAGACGGCGGCGCGACGTATTCCGCGGGCGCCTCTCTAAATGAAATTAGATTAGACAGGTACATCTTGGTGGGGTCGCCTTGCTCAGCAGGCGGCCAAGTCTGTCGGGGTCCACAGGGATTTCCTTTCTAGGGTACACCTGAGGCCCCGGCAAGAAGACCAGTGACGGAACACTGTGTGGTTTTAGTCGGTTCGAGTCCGACATACCACCTTACCGTTGGACTGGTGAGGTGACGACCCGTGGGCGTTTCCACACAAAAAAAAAAAAAAAAGGTTGAATACTCCAGGGAAATCATTTTCCTAAGAATTAGATTAAATTTTGTTAAATTTAGAAAAGCTTTTGCTTTTTAAGTTTATCTACATAGGCAACATTCCACAAAAACGTCATTTAAGAAATACAAATTACAGTAAAGTTCGGTTGCCAAGGTACTACCATAACATAAACGTACAAAATAATGAACAGAAAGTAAATAGTTGTTATAAAGATATCATAATGAAGTTTCCTTCAATGGTTTTTGGAAAGTCAAGTTCTGGTAGTGCATTTGAAAGGCTCACCGCCTAAGTCGTGAAAGATTTATCATAGCGACTGGCCTGTTCTTCTAGTGGTTAGTGTTCCTGACTGCTGAGCCAGAGGCCATGGGTTCAATTTCCATCATTTGTTCTATTTCTGGGTGTAATTTATCTAGAATATGTATATGTATTTAGTAATCTATAAGTATGTTTATCAGCAGTCTGGTAACCATAGTACAGGCTTCGCCTAGTTTGTGATCAGACGACCGTGTATGAGGGGTTTTAAGTTAAAAAAAAATGGAGTGCATTGATCTTAGCAATGTAAGATTTTTCGATGATTTATATACAAGTAAAGTGAATTTGTAGCCACTTGAGTTTGATTCGAAATTCTGAGACGTGATCATATTAGTGTAAACTAAAACTGAGTCGTCAGCATAAATTCTGGAGAGGGTCAAATTTATCTAGTAAGTCCTCATTAAGATTAAAATAGCTCAAGTCAGCATCGTTTAGAATAGGGAGAAGAATTTGAATTTTCGTAGCAATTGGTTAAATATAATGTATATCTCCTAAAAGATGCTGTAGAGGCAAACATTTTCCAGAGTATTGCAAATATATTTCGTATTGCTATTCTACTCTTTAATTACTTACAGTAATCCCTCAAAAAAACTTTGCCGCTGGCGGAACTAAGCCATCAACTCTATGAGATATAGGATAAGATAAGTCTGGAGCCACTTACTACTTAAATGTTAATAAAATTAACTTTGGCCTCAAACAAATCAAATCAATCAGCCCATAGTAGTTTACTGCTGGACATGGGCCTCTCGCAATGCGCCCCACAGCACCACAGCTATTGGTCCCTCGGCACACGTGAGCCCATTATCTCTTCAATGGGCTCACGTGTGCCTTATAAATTTAGTTCTTTGTCGGATGACCTAATTGCGAATTTAATCCTTCAAAGAGACTCCAAGCATAGCTCGCATCATAGCCCGCTTATACGTCAAGTCATTAATATTACAACACCCGGTTTCTGAAAGGCTGATCAATACAAAAATTAACTGATATCAAGTTACTGAAAGTATGATCAGGTTCTTTGATTTGATCATCGGATCAGTTAACAGAGCTTATTTCACTGCCAAATTTTACTGCCCAATCTTATGTTAAATGCCTTTCGAATTTTCAATGATTTTTTCAGAAATCCGTTGAAATTGATTTAATACTACTGTTGGCAGCTCTGTTAGTTGAACAATATATTGATCATCCGTTCGGAAACCGGTGTTAATGTTGTAAAGTTTTTTTTATTGTGAAATGGAAAAGGCGTTTGTCTTCCATCTCACCTGATGGAAAGTGACGATGAAGATGAAGATGGTACACGCGTATCCAAGAGAAACCTAGTGAAATAAGTGCCAATTAACCTAATTATAGTAACGGTTCAGGCATTCCATATGTTTTATACACTTTTGGCATGTGTTATGGCCCCTGGAGGATTAAAATAATCAATTTACTGTTTATTTCTTAAAAGCTGGAAGAAAATAATGACTTAAACTAATATTTGAATATAGAACGATGGAATGGTAAAAATAAAGACGATTAGTAAAGAAATTAATAAATGCTGCAGCTGTACAAAGATAAATATATTATTTTGATTTAAAGCGTTGGGTAAACCCAAAAAGTTGTCTCTCGTTGGCCGTTATTATAAACGATCAACGTAGAGACGCTTAAGAATGTTCAATTACAAGTCTGCTGTAAAACCCATGTTCACGATTCTTAATAATTCAATAGATGAAATATGTATCACATAACTTTTTCGTAAATTTTTCTCAATGCACTATGAAAATAAGTGTAACACTTTTGGGCTCGCATTTATTGTGAACTTAACCGCAAGAAATCGTGATAGACAAAGACAAAAAGACAGTAAACTAAACTCCGTAAAAATAATACGTGCGTTTGCGTGTGCATCTGCGTGTACGTCTACGTTTGCGTGTGCGTTTGTTTGTGCGGGTTTGTATGCGTGTGCATATGTGTCACTAATAGCCACTGCACTAATAGCTACTAATGAAATTACAAAACCTAATCCAAAATATCCATATAGACATAGGCAGCTTAATTAATTCCAAGGGTAGGTGGTTCTGCTAACATAATATACATTTATGGCTAGGTTATTTAATTGACTCCTATAAAAATGTTCATAAAATTTCCAACATAACAGAAACTCAGTTCACGAAAGTATAGGAAATATTTTTTCTTCAAATAATGTTATCTGAACAGTTCTCTCAAGTTCACGAATTTTCGTGAAGATTTTTCCTCAAACTGTAAAAGTAGACCGTAACTTTGCTAGTTCATTGACTGACTCACTTATGTTATCTGTATAGTAGGCGGTTTGTCAAAGAAAAGTGCTAACACCCGTTTGCTTTGGACAGGCTCTAAAAATAGCGAGCTGAACAGCTTCGTCCCACAGGTCGTCACCTCACCGCAGTTTAACAGCAAGGTGGTATGTCGGACTCGAACCAACTGAAACGGTGTTCCGTCACCGAGTCTCATGGCCAGGATCTCAGGTGTACCTTAGAGAGGTAGCCCGTGTGAACCCCAGCAGACTTGTCCAGTTGGTCGTTCAGTAAGTCATGTACATCAATGAAGATTTAACTCTTTAAATCTCAAGGTTCATCAATTCTCAAAGGTCATCATTTTAAAGTGACAGCTGGCTCTCTAGCCAGCTGTCACTTTAAAATGATGACCTTACGAGAAAATGTAATTCAAATATTAGTCAATATCAAGGGCGTTGACTTCTGTTTAGGGTTCCTCGAAAGGAAAAACGGACCCCTTGTAAGATCACTTCGTTGTCCGTCTATCTGTCTGAAGATGTATCAAATTAAACTAACATCAAATATTTATGTTTGCGGTCCCTTAAACCTGTAAAAAAATCAAGCTCTCTTTCTAGAACTAGTAAGTTTGTACGTAAAAAACCGCTCTGAACGTCAAATACGACGGAAGTATCAACACTTGGAAAACCTATACAACTGAAGGGTTTTTAAGTATTTGCACAAAGTCTATCTGAAGTGTAAAATCTACTGAACTGAAGCTTGCTTGTTAAGTAAACAAGTATCACGGCACTTGAGCACAGGTGTCACTTCATTTTTCTACTTTCCTTTAAAGTAAATGTAGCTACAATATGTCATTAATTTACCTAATCCAAAAGAATAAGTTTGAAAAGTTATTAGTTGTTAGTAAATAACTACATAGGATGCCACTATCCAATTTCCTATTTGCCAGGTATTTTTAATTTAAAAAGCCAACATTGTAAGCAACAGAATTTTTTTTTTTGAAACTTAAATTAAGAAGGCAGAAATTGAAATTTTTAAATCTGAGTCCACTGCAAATTCTTTGTAATTTGGGTTATAATTTATGGACTTATTTAAATTAGTAGCTTAAACTTAATATAGTAATACATTGCAGTGCAGTAAGGAAACTGATAGCTAATAGATTAGTTGGCAGCGCTCTTAGTCTTATTCAGAACAGTACAACGTCTTTAACATTTAAGAACGTCTTTTAATTTCTCGACTGCTCCCCACGACATTACAATATTTTTTTACATTTTTGACAGACTTCAAAAAGGAGGAGGTTCTCAGTACGACAGATTTTTTTTGTGTCTGTTACGCGACACCTTCGCCATTTGTGAACCGATTTCAATAATTCTTTTTTAAATAGGACCGGTTGTACTCAAAGTTTGTCTCATTAGAATTTGAAGAAAATATTAAAGCTCCAAGGGTGGAAAATAAGGGATGAGGAACACACACTCAGCTTACTACTACTTTTTACAGCTTATTACAATATATCGTGGTATAGGCGCATTACAGTGGTTGATACTTTTTTTAAAGTTTATTATACAATAAATAGTGTAGGTCCAAATATAGTGACGTTTTATTAACTGTAACCTCACTACTAATCTTAATCCTTATTTAGTTTAGTATACAACTCCCTCAAAACTCATATTATGACACAATATATTTTTTAAATTGCTTGACCAAAAATCTCAGCACACAAATTATTTGACAAAGCCTTTCGTATGTTAGCATGTTCTAAGGTTACATCTGTTGAAGAAACACATTACCTCGGTTAGCTGAATATGGCGGGTTTAAGCTTGTAGTGTTTATTACCGCTGCGACATTTGCGACAAGGCAGGCGCAATTTAAGGCGTTTTAAGAGATCTGTTAATTTGAACACGTTTATAAACTTTTAGGTGAAAACTCAAACATGATTTTTGTTGGGTTTTTGAATCGAGTATGTAACTACAACTGAGAAGCCTTTTCTTTTCATCATTTGAAAATGAAAGAGCTAAGATTTTAACGAAGTAATAACGAATTGACACTTTTTTGTTTGGGAGGCATTAATTTGTTCTACCAAGGTGATTTCCCAAATTTTAATTCAGTCTTTTTTTTGGTAGGTCACGACACTTCTTTCAATACGAAAAGCAACAGCGACGGGACTGACTTTGCATCATATTTATAAGTGAGTGATAAATGTGCCGACTGATCGGCGTTATTGTCGAAGTTTGCCATGTATTAATTATCTATTTCATGCAGTAATTTTAGTATTTGGCATAAGGTTTTTACCTAGTTAGTTTTGAAATCAATAATGCCCATTATGTCCCCCGCAAGATTGATCAATTGACATTTTAAAGTTTTGGATACAATGACAAAAAAAAACTTCTTAGGTGTCTAAGCCGTTCGTCGTTTCTAGTGCCACATAATAGAAACTTTTATTTTCAAACAGTGTTTGTCGCTTAGAAGGGTTCCTTGGAGCTCACTGTGCACCCTTACCAGTAACAACTTATTATCAGGCTGGTCGTATACTTTTTTCTCAACTTTTTTGGTGAAATATCGTAGTGAAAAAAGTACGGCATTACTGGTTTATCACAAAATCATTGGGATTTACCTAGTAATTTGTTTAAGGAAAATACTGATAAAAATAGAGTGGTCCCAGCTGCTTTTAATCATGGACTTAAAAACAGCATCGACAGCCTACTATGCTTACGCGTATTCCTGGTTAAATAAACTACAGCATTATACTGTGGGGTAACACTGTGGACGCTGAAAAACTAAATAAATGCATTAGGATCATGGCAAATGTGGATAGAACTGAAAGTACTAAACCACAGTTCAAAACGTTTAAAGTTCTCACATTAAGATTTCAACATATGAAACCAGTTAATTCGTTAGAAAACATTAATCACTATTTCTAATAGCAAATGCCCAGCGGCCCCAGCAACGTAATCTATGATTTAAAATAAACTAGCCGTACCAAGCTCTACGTTAGCTAAATGAGTAAATACTCTTCAGGGCCCTATGCCATGTGCGTTAAAATATATTAAAGCTCTCAACTATAGAAAATGAAAATAAATTTAAGAACACACTGCAAAAATATTAAATAGAGAAATATTATTATAGCATAAATGAATACCTAACTGAAAAATAATAATAGTTGTTGATAAAATGTTTAAATAAATAATAATATAAACATGTAACCAACATTTAAAATAATGTAATAGGTACCTACTTATAGTTTTGTTAAACAATTATAATATATACAATCATTGCTTTACTGCCGGTTTTCTGTAAGGCCGTGGTATAACTCCGGTCAAGCCGGTCCATACGTGCCAAAACATGCCTCGCCGAAGATTAAAAATCAATTATTATTGAATAATTATTAATATTGAATGACTTATTTCATTTTATTATAAATAAGTGGGAATTTGTGACTTACTAATTCATTATTCAGAAATATTGTTGTTGTCAAACTTTGCTAAACTAATTGTAAGTTCTACCACCTAATTTACATTGTGGAATAATTTGTAAAGAATACTAAATACTGCTTGTAGCTAACTGTGCTAATTACTGTATTTAGAAATCCACTAGTACAGCAAATGCTTCTGGGATTCTTTTGCTTACAAACGACTGTTTAACTCACGATCACGCAGCTTCTGACGAATCTATGAATGTAGTAGGTAATTACTAATGGAAATTGTTTGCCACGGATCGGTGATTGTAGCTGATCATTTATGTATGAGATTCATGAGTTCATTATCAGGATTAGCTACTTTTACTGATACGCAAGTTGTAAATGAATGTAAAATAGGAATTCAGTTGGAAATGGAAGGGAAAACAATGTTTTTTTTTCATAGATCATCATATTCATCATACAACAATATTGAATTAAAATTCTATTTTTCTTTCCTCCTTCTTTTTGCTGAACTACCTAAATTTAGAATTCTTTATCAACACACATGTGCCCTTCAAAGTCAATATCTTTATTTCATAAAATGATCATGAATTATTCGAAATCGTCAACTTTAAAATAATTGTTATAATTAAAAATAATAGATTAACTCACACAAAGTCACCGCAACAATAGTTTACTTTGTCAAATGTACTATATCCGCTTATTTCCAAATGATTGAGCCTTGTGAGAAGAAATCAGGCAAACAAACTCACGGCTAGATCTACAATCCCGGGTCCTTTAAACAAAGTGTTACTGTTAGTAAAACAATCATGAAAATGGAGCTATTAATTTTTAAGAAAATCGTGGGCATACAAAAATACATATATACATAGGGGTTGAATACAGATTCCCCTTTTTGAAGTCGGTTAAAAAGATGAGGTGACAAGCATGAATCATGACCGTTTAATGCATGTCAACTAGCCAATTTCTTACTGATTATAATATTTTAAAGTTTACCAGAATGCAGGGTTTAATGAACTGCACCTCTATTAAGAACATTTACAGTTTACCTTTACTTTAATTAGTTTTGAGTTTGTAATAAATTATTTTAGTTACCCTCTGATTCCACCAGGGGCGCTGTCAGCATATGTATAGTGAAGTTAACTGTTAAGTCAACGAATCCTTGACGCTTAGATAATACGGTTGTATACTGACAAGTCAAATTGATTCTTCTTTTTTAAACGTCTAAACGATACATTGTTTAGAAACATGTATGAAATAACGGGCCATGACGTCATACCCCCTGTTGTCAAATCATTTACTTTTAATGTTTGATCTTACAATTAAAAAATAGTAATAAATGTGTAAATAATAATGAATCTAATTTTTCATCTAACATAATTTCCTGAGGTTCTACATTTTTTAACAGCAGCCTGCAATCCTATTATGTACATTTAATACCCATACAGCTCCTAGTAGCGCCATCTTTAATACATTACAGCTTAACATCTCAATTCTAATGTGCTGCCATCTAACAGTTAAGGAAGTAAGTTACATAAACTTGCCATCATTAAGTCGTTCCTGCCATCTAGCGGAAAAGTCGGAAACTTTTGACTTCACTACGTTTTTAGGTGCTGACGAGAGTAATTTGAAGCTACCTCTCAAGAGGGCGCTAAATAGTGTTTCAGTTTATTGATAGATGGCACAGCTTATGGAAAGATTATTAACTTTTATTTCGCGTTTAAAGCATTTATCATTGTTATATTTCTTTGTAGTCCTTAATATAATGTTTATTATTTAATATGTATATTGTAGCTGTAAGAAACATCCCCACTGGTTATTATCTCACAGGAGCTAACGGTGAAGTGGTATGTCGGAATCGAACCAAGAACCAACTAAAAAGCGGTGTCTTGTCACAATAGAATATTTTGCAAAGGACCTGGGTACACCTTGGCCGCCTCTTGTCCCACACGCGTTCCCACCGTGGAGTACAATACTGTAGCTAACATATATTATAAAACCGTGTTATTTACCTACTTAATTTAATATTTCAGCTTACTTATTTTAGTAAACCTAATTTAGTTTTTTTAATATTGCATTCTCTATGAATTCTTACATACTTTTTTAGTTTGCATTATTATATAATTATAAATTAATAATAATTAGAAATAAATAAATAAATAAAATAAATTAAAATAATGCGAAGATTTAAGACAAACATTTTCAATATTTTCTGGATTTTGTTTGACTGACATATTTCATAACCTGTTCTTTGTTAAAAAGCTAAATCGAGATATAATCGTATGTGGAATCAACGACATGTCACGCAAGATGCGGAAATGATATGGAAGTTAAGGACGATCAAAGAAAAGATGGATGCGTTGCATATCCCTAGAGTAAGCAGAGCAGCAAAGAGAGTAAGCAGTGAAATGACGAACGATAGCGTGGAATTGAAGAAGAAAACATATTGCGCCGACCCCAAATAATATTGGAAAAAACTTGAGTGGTATCAAGGGACACCCGGATGGAACGAAGTTTTAAGACAAAACGAAAATAACTGGCTTGTTTTCTATGAGAGCGAGAGAGAGAGAGAGAGAGAGAGACAGACAGACAGAGAAACACGCGCACGCCGCACGGCGACACTTTTTGCTATAGTTGTAACTATAGCAAAAAGTGTCGTTACAACTTTTGGTCTTAATTTTTTCCGTCTAGCCCCCTTTCGCAACGCGCGATAAGGAACTTCGTTCCAAAAAGAAAAGGCACTTGATGATTGTGGTGATGATTTTTTTACATATCTACGTTTATACCACAGAATACATAATAGTACCAGGTTATACGGTAACTTACAAGGTAAAATAGCATGCTGTGCTCCTCTGTCAGTATAAATAAAATATTTGTAGGTCTAAATCAAGTGGTTATGTAATTATAAGTTCCTAATTTGAACGTGAAACCTAATTTACATAAGATCCGACCGTTCTTAAGTACCTACTTGTATTTATTTTTAATTTAAGTTGTAGAACTGTAATACAAATTTAAGTTAGGTTATTTAAAAGTTATATAAGAAAGACGAAGTGTAATTACCTTGTATTCAGTTTATAGTTTCCTCTTGAGATTTTTCTTTTTAAGTTGAACACTTGTTAGATACTAGAGGTAGTTTGTTACCTCGGATTGAATAAAGAATTATTTAAAGATGTCGTGAATACTGGAGTTAGTTCTTGTATCTTGGAAGTAGGTTTGTAATCATTTTAAGAAATGGAGCAAAAATTTTTCAAAGTATGTTCTCAGACCAAAAAAATAGATCTATTTTTATTGGTCTGAGAGTAGGTGAAACTCTATTCGGCCCGCGACACCTTCTGCGTGCTACTTTAAAAAAAACTTTATTAATCCATTTATTATTCTACTAATATTATAAACGTGAAAGTTTGTGAGGATGTATGGATGTATGGATGTTTGTTACTCTTTCACGCCAAAACTATTGAACCGATTGCGATGAAACTTGGTATGTAGATAGCTGGAAACCTGGATTAACATATAGGGTACTTTTTATCCCGATATTCCCACGGGATCGGGATTTACGCGGGTAAAACCGCGGGGCGCGGCTAGTAAATTATAAAGAAAAGTTTGGTATAAACTCTACTAAATTTCAATCGCTAATTTATTCTACTGTCACCCTTTTTTTTCAACTGTGACTCGAACGCAGTCTTGATAACGATTAAAACTAAAAGTTTAATATTTTATTCTACATCGCTGTATTCTCGCAAGGGTAGTAACCCAATCTGTAATGTATCGTCTCAATTTATACTATTAGGTATACTAATTTTAAGCCCTCACGCAAAAAGGAGGGGTGTCTGTACATCTGTCTACTTATCTGACATCAAAGCTCCTAAACGGGTGGACCTATTTTGATTTAGTTTTTTTATGTGAAAGGTGACTTGATCGAGATAACTATAATTTAAGAAACTATGTTGAGACGTTCGAAGACCATTAACTGTTTTCCAATCGTTGAATCGGTTTTTGTTCGAGTTGGCGGTATTTTAATTGTTTTATTTATGCTTGTTATGAAATAGTATTATAACGGTAGTATGATCATCGTTTCTTCTATCATTTACAACTTAAATATTCTGATGAAATGATTCTTCTGATATTAAGAATTGTAATCTTTAACTAAAGACGTTTTTACGAGCTACTTTGGAACTGTCAGTCAGTCAGATTTGAATAATTCTTTTTGTATTGGACAGAGTATTTCGGACCGAATCAACTACTTCTTTATTTTATAGGTGAACAGTACTTAGTTCAATTAAGATTTTTAGGTAAATACAACTTTAAAAGTAACCCGGAAAATGAGGAAATTCGGATTACTGGAAATTTATTTTCTATGATATAAAACAAATTTATTTAAATTCTGACAGGACAGGACAACGTCTCACGGATCAGCTAGTCTTAGATAAATATAGATAGATATATAAATACTTAATGGCACACCAAATATCAGATAGGCAGGTAGTGCGATACAAACGTCTGTTACAAGGTACAATGGGCGGTCTTATCGCAAGCTGCGATCTCTTACAGACAACCTTTAATTAATTATACTATAATTGGTTGGTTCTAGAGATAAGTCTGGAGCTATCGCCACCTATGACCTGAGTCTTAACACGATTAACCTTAAATCCGTATATTGTAGGCCACAAACGTATGCTGTTCAGATTTTTATTAATATTATTAAGGCTGTAAGACAGCTCATTAAAACTCTTCACACATCACAGAAATTTTTGTCGCGTATGGAAATTTGAACCTACAACATTCGGCACGACGTAGCGGCGAGGCGACCAATTAATCCATTGCGCCATCCGTGCAGTCATGTCATTTTATTTTTACAGTCCATTCGGGCCCTGCCATGCCATACCATTTATATTTTTTAGTCAATTACATTACCGCAAATAAATCTTCATTTCTTAATTGATTTAAAAATAGTAGGTATTTACAATACGTGATATATTGAATAAAATTTCATACTTATTATTTAAACAATTATTATAAGCTACAATGTCATAGCTACAGACAATAAAATCGTATTTCCTTCATAATTAATTTCATTATTCACAAACTGAGCAAAAAGGTTCCCCGATCGGGAGTTGTCACGTTATTCCGTATAATTAAATCCCTAATCTAATCCTTGTAAGGACAGACGAAGTAATCCCTTAGGGTCTGCGCGCACTCACTCGGGAACTTTATGTTCGTGTATATTTTGTTTCTAAAAACGGGATTTAAATCAATGTTATGTTTTATATACGTATAAAGAGCTCTTGATCATTTTTTTTTTGTATGCTTTAATCCTACTAAT
This sequence comes from Callimorpha dominula, assembly GCA_949752705.1. Classification (NCBI taxonomy): domain Eukaryota; kingdom Metazoa; phylum Arthropoda; class Insecta; order Lepidoptera; family Erebidae; genus Callimorpha; species Callimorpha dominula. The sequence goes on along the minus strand of OX457012.1, from coordinate 16,300,485 downwards.
ATTAGAAACGTGAAAGTTTGTGAGGATGTATGGCTGTATGGATGTTTGTTACTCTTTCAGGCCAAAACTATTGAACCGATTACGATGAAACTTGGTATGTAGATAGCTGGAGACCTGGATTAACATATAGGCTACTTTTTATCCTGATATTCTTATGTGATCGCGACTTATGCGGGTGAAACCGCGGGGCGCTGCTAGTACCTGATAAGTAGAATATGGTATATTTAAAATATTTTTTTATTTTCTTTTCATTTTTTATTTTGCTTATTTTATCAATTGCAGTAACCGTTGTTTAATCCTTTCCCCACTTTTACACTATTGTAAACACAAGATAAAAATGCGACAAGTTGAAAATAATTGTTGCCTATTTTTACACGCTTTATATTAGAGTAATCTGTATGTATCTATATATATAATGAATAGTTTCAACGTAGTTATCACAAACTTCAAGACGTCTGATTAACATGAAAATTTTCACACCTCTGTTAACAACAACCTCACCACAATAGGTATAAACTATACTAACTTTTAAACTTTCGCGTTCCATGATATAATATTATTTATGTATTAACGGGAATTAACGCGATCACGAAAAGGTATTACATACCTCTGAATTACCTGACGTTTCGACCAGGTTGCACTGGCCGTGGTCACAGGCTGACTGGCTCAGCGGTGCACGCCCTCAGTCGTCGACATCGTGAGGTAGAAGGTTCTTCGATGTCTACCTTTTCGTGATCGCGTTAATTCCTGTTATTACATAGACAATATTATATCATGGAACGCGAAAGTTTAAAAGTTAGTACTTCTTTTCGTGATAGCGTATTTTGCGTGTCGTACATATGTAGCGTATGTTGTTAAAGGCTACTCCATCTATATAACAACCTGAATTCATACAGCTAAGTTCACAAATAAGCGCATCAATATATAAATTGAATAATATTGGGGAAGTTAACCCCCCTGTCTGACCCCACATTGCAATCTGTATTCATCTGATAGCTCATCTGACCATCTTACATAATTTACTTGGTGCTGATACCAATATTTAAAAATGTTAATAATCCCTAAGGAGATATTTGAATTTAACATTTTAGACCATAGCTTTTCGTAATTTACCATGTCGATAGCTTTGGACATATCAAGAAAACAAGCAAACACAGGAGTTTGCCTGTTTGTGTAGTATTTCACTGTCTCTTTTAAACATAAGATGGCCGTTTCGGTCGACAGTCCCTGTCGAAAACCATGCTGTGCATCGTGCAACGTGATACGCTTTTAAAGGAAAGAGTTCAGAAGACTATCAAAATTTTTAGCTATTATAGTGGCCAGTGATATTGGCCTGTAATTTAATTTATCAGATATGTCACGTGTTTTATTTTTAGTGATAGGCACAACAATTGTTTTCATCATATCACTGTAAACGTGTAGTAGTAAGCAAGTATGAATGCGAAATACATAAATTATACAATGCACTGCATTTTCCGAATATGCAAAGATTTTATTCGTGGATTTAGATCTGGATCCCGAAAAATAAATGAGTGAAGTGAAGTACATAATATATGTAAATCGTTGCTGACTAAATGCATTGTATAAGCAGCAATTAATATAGTCGTTCACAATTGTACAAGGGTGTGATTAATATCTTAAAAGGTAACATTTACAATTTTGATCAAAGTGATCTGATTAAAGTACAAGCTAGGTCGTACAATGTAAAGAAATTAGAAAAATTTATTGATATATATTATTGACTGTTTCATTTATAGTAAAATATATATATGTATCTAGAGGTGTGATCGTTAGGTGTGTCCAGATCATTGTTTCGTAAATATAAAAGTAATCCAAAATCTTTAAATTGACATTGTTAGTACGTATCGGAATGAGTTAAATGATACTCTTAATTTTTTTAAAGAAAACTAGAATTGTCTTGAACATTATGTGTAAGTTCACACATACATTTAATATGGCATTCTATTATAAGTCCTAACGCGTTCACCTACATGATATATAAGTAGATACATACCTCCGTTGTATCGACAACAATACATACATGTCTCGGTATTATAATTGTTATACATAGAATTAGCGCCATCTAGTGGGTCCCTAAATTACTTAAAACGAAGAGCTAGCGTCATCTCTTATTCGACCAATACAACTGACGCTTTTTGTCCCCCTTTAATGATTGAATGAGAGTGGCTTATCTATTCCCTATACTCACATACTCAGTTTTCTTTACAATATCTTATTTAATCCCAACACCCCTTTTTATTTCAAAGCACGGTTCAAGTTCCTTCATAATACACATGAAAAACCTCTGAGGTCATCAGAGGATTTAAGACTCAAGATGCCACTACATTCCACAAAATTTTATGAACAAACCGCTGTACGCTTGTGGAATGCGTTGCCAGTCACCGTTAGGCGAGCGAAATCAATAACCAATTATAAGAAAATGGTTCATGAATATTATTTATCGTTTTAGTCTAATCATTTCTGTATTAAAGTATGTTGTGTATAAATGAAAATATATGTATGTATGTTATATGATAGACTTAAGTATATATTAAGTACTAGCTGTGCCCCGCGGTTTCACCCGCGTAACTCAGATGCCATGGGAATATCGGGATAACAGTAGCCTATGTGTTAATCCAGGTCTCCAGCTATCTACATACGAAGTATCATCGCAATCGGTTCAGTAGTTTTTGCGTGAAAGAGTAACAAACATCCAAACCTCCTCACAAACTTTCAATTTTTTTTCACATTCAATATATTCACTACATATCATAAAATATAAAACAAACTCCCCCGCTGCGTTTGTCTGTCTGTTTGCGATAAACTAAAAAAATACTGAACGGAATTTCATGCGGTTTTCACTAATAGACAGTGATTCGTGAGGAAGGTTTAGGTGTATAATTTGTACCCGTGCGAAGCCGGGGCGGGTTGCTAGTGTTATATATATGTATATGTATGTATAGCAACAAATCAAAGAACAAAGAAACAAATCGCTAGTGTCTTGAAAATTCCCATTACGGACACAACCGTCAACAACGTCTGCCCTCACGCGTCTACCTGCCGGCGTTCGGGACTCGGGTGGCTCACGTCACGCGGCGATGAGCGATGTCCCCCCCCCCCCTCCACCGCACCGCACAATTTTATATTAATTTTATATCGTCGTAACTTTTAAAATATTTGACCAAATTACGTACTTTAAAAGGCAAAGTTTATCTACTTTGAATATCAGAAACGATAAAAGTATTTATTTTGATAAAAACCAATTTGTTACTGCTAAATGTGAATTGGAAATAAAAAATCAAAATTTTTGTATTTATGGTTCACTATTTTGGTAATAATGGCTTACACATAAAAGATAGATATATACTGTTGCTGACTTTTTTGTAGAACTATTTAGGAGGAACAATCCCACCGTACATTATACTCATGTAACTCTTACAGTTTTCCCATCGCACGCCAGAATAGCTCGCAGATGACAGATTTTTTTCCGACTTACTTAACACTTATCGTTATATATTGGCCAATATACACAATATCTTCATAAATTATAGCCTATGTGTTATTCTGATATATAAGCTATATTATTGTAAAGTTTCATTAAAATCCATTCAGTACTTTTTGCGTTAAAGAGTAACAAACATCCATACATCCATCCATACATCCATACATCCTCACAAACTTTCACGTTTATAATATTAGTAGGATATGTTTATGTATGTTTTGTATTGGTATGCATAAGTAGACTAAATATACAGGATATCTGTATATGTTATATTGATTTAGTTATAGTAATTATAGTTTTTCATAAAAAAAATTAAAAGCACCTCCAACTACAACTGTCTCTCCGAAACACATTGATCCAGCCTAAGGTTGCCTGGAAGTGATTGCATTTTGCAATAATGTATGCATGATACTTGTCTTCTACTGTAAGACTGGTGTTCAAATAAAGTGTTATCTATCTATCTATATAGTATATTATCTATGTCGATCCGCACTCAAATGATCGTTATATATCTTATAATGCACGCCTATAATTTATCCCTATTTTTAATAAAATAATACGTATTATTTGAAGTGTCAATAAAACCTATCAAATACCGATGACTATACAAGACGAGACACGAGCCTCTGGGAAGAAAACATTTGTCAACTTCAACACAACTTTGTTTTTCGTCCAAGTAAACGTTTCTAATAAGAATACCTATTATATATCGCCAATCCTGAGTCCTTGGGGACAATAGGGGGGCGTTGTCCTTTTAACGAGGCATTGTTTGTTCCCAATTGTTATGTAATCCAGTTATCGGCCTCAGATAGTATATTGTTTTATGAGTTTTGGGATTCGCGGAACTTCGCAAGAGGTTTTTGTTGTAGTCTCGATTATATTAACTTGTTGCGAACAGGTAAACAAGAGATCTTGTTCTAACAGAAGACAGTACGATACGTCTAAGGCTTGATTTATTTCTGTGTTCCTATAACTAATTAATACAAACTTAGGAAAAGTGATATCAACTTTTTTGAAATCAATTTATTTATGGTTATTTAATTAAAACAATTTAAAAAACGAACATCCAGTTCTAGCTAACTCGACAGTGAACTGGTGAATATAAACCTTTACCGTTTATATGAGGTGTCGTCTCTATGGCACATGTCTACCCCAAATGTTGAGATGAGTTAGGAACAATAAATGTATCATTGTTTCAAACTCATTACATAATTGTTTAATTTTCAAATTAATTTTATCGTAAATTGTTACCAGGTTTTGGTAACATAGAAGTTGTCAGGGGAATTATCTTTACAGTTGCGATTACTTAAGTAGGAAATGTATATACTCATCCTTGTATATCTTTGGAGGTGCAAGCAGAGGGCTAATACCTCCACATGTGTACAGATATATTTCGGTTAAACAACTTCCAGACGGTCCAACCAGGAATGTATGCCAATGTATAAACGAGAATACCTTTTATACCTTTTTTACAATCACGTCTATATTCCCGAAAGAGTAGGCAGAAGTGTATTAAGCACCAGAGGGTAAGCCTATTGCCGAAAGGAATATTGCTTATACGAATGGATTAGGGAGTGTAAGCAATAGCTGACCAGGTCAGGGTCCCGGCCCTCTAAACTTTGACTTATTTAATTTTAAAATAAAAATAAATTGTGTGTTAAGAATTTCTCAGATGATCATGCCCTCTCCTTCTCACCTACTAACGCAATCGTTATAAAAGCAGAGTCAGTATACCTGCATCAAATTCGCCAAACTAAGGTCCAGAGATGCAGGGACCTTTATGCGGCAGGTCTCACCTCCAACGCCATGCCATATGGCACGGGTACTTATTAAGGCTAGTTACCAGTATGCCTGTCAGTCACAAGGTATCGCCACTCTTGAAACTATCTACTAACACTTGATCGTTCTTCCGAATCGTATCGATCGTGGTCTCGGGTCAATCCACCCGTCAATGATGGTCAACGGATGCAAAAAGGTCGAAACACCGGATAAAAAGGTAACGTACCTAATAAATATATCACGATTTAGTCATCTAATATATTTGAAACTCATCAAATACATATATATAAACATATTTTGTATTTGATTGGAGACAAACGGTTAGACGGGTCACTTGATGGTAAAAGACCACTGTCGCCCTGTAACTCAAGAGTCACAAGTGCGTTGCCGGTCTTTAATGTGGGAGTAGAGGAAGGGGGGAGCAGGGTTAGGGCCTCCAGTAACCTCATTCACTCGGCGAAAGTCACTTTGCTTCACACCGGTTTTCTCTGAGGCGATGGTATCACTCGGGTCGAGCCGGCCCGAAGTATGGCTCTGCGACGATTAAAATTAATACTATAGATAGAAAAACTAAATCCATTTAAAATTTACATATTTTTGCATCCACGTATTGAACGGGAATCGAACAAACAACCCCCGCTGTGGCAGTCGCATACACTACCGCTAACACATACGTCTACTACATACACATAATGTTAAACTACCATATTTTATTTTCGTTAAATAAATCTACCGTACAACCATTTATCACTGTTCGGCTTAGATTAAGGCTGATATTCAGGGAATTTTTGCTGTTAAAGAATACACATTAGTTACACCTGACTCCTGCCGTCGATAAAAGTTCCGTCGAAGTATATCCTCACGCACCATTTTGTTTATACAAAATACTTGCTAACTTTTAGGCATATTATACTGTATTAATGCAGTATTAGTACCGTACTAACACAATTTCGTTTTACGCTAATCAGCGTTCCTGTCGTGCGCCCTAATTATGTGCGACATTCAGATTAGAATACATTGAGTTTTGTATCTATACAGGTTGTTAGGTAAACGCTACCGAAAACGAAGACAGACGATAGTACTAATAATACCTTTGATGATGGGTCGAAAAAAAAAGATCTCCATAAAAAAAAACATTTTTATACAATGTTATATTAGTATTATTTACGTTCCGTCATGTCAGGACAGCTAAATTAAACAATAAGTTCATAAAAAAATAAATCAAAAACAGCTGATGTTAGGGTCAAATACGGGTCTGTGCTGAAGGCAGCACGTGTTCGGCGCCCACGCGTCCTTTGATTTATTTTTTAATGAAATTATCGCTTCATTTAGCTATTGGAGCACGATGAAGCGGGAATAATGCTAATATAACATTGTAAAAAACTATATTTTTTCATCACGATCGATTTTTTTTCTGACCTACCATCAAAGGTATCATATTCATTAGTACTATCGTCGGTCTTCGTTTTTTGGAGCGTTTCCCTAACACCCGGTATATTAACACGTGAAAAGATTTCTTTGTACTCATTTTTAAGCATATTACACGGACGGAGGAATGTGAAATAATTAACCGTATTATTTTTTTTTCTTGATGGAAGGTATCCTGTCTTTTCGGTAACGTGTATGCCAAATTTCATGAGGATCGGTCCAACGCGCAAGGAGAAGGTTCACTGGCCGGTGGCCACTAACTTCCAACTTTAATCTTGTTTAGCTACCATCTGCAAAGTTTTTAAATGATGACAAATACTAAAACTTTTACAGAAACTTTAAGTTAAGTTAAAAACTAAATGGTATCCACACGAAATAGCTGGACTTGGAATGAGAAAAGTTTCCCAAAGTTTCGACAAAACTTTTAAAGTAAGGTGTAGCTGCATTGTCCTGATTCGAGCTTTGTTGGTTGTAATGTTTGAAGTTGCACATGCCATCAGTAAAAACGGTGTAGCGTATTATTGAAGCAATCCTACTGTCAGGGCTGCCAGTTTGTATAATTGGATACAAAATTCGTATAATTCAGTTATCTTATGATCCTCTTTGTGTAGTAGATTGCATTGTATAATTGTATAAAATGTCATTACTGATGTTATAGCGTAATAAGTACGTACATACATAGAGATACTATAAACAAATCATGTCTGTGGTACACTGTTAAACATTTATACGTTAAAGTTAAAATATATTTTATTGAAATCCCCAAAGAGTGACGTACTATAGTTGTACAATACTGATTTTGTATAAGTTCTGAGACTCGGTGGTATAAAATAAGTTGCCCTTACTGGCAGCCCTGTATATATATATGTAAGTTTATGTTCTATATTCATATGTTGATTTTAACACTATTACAACATGAATATTGCAGTATGATTCCTTTAAAAAATCTACCACAACAATTTACACCAAATACTATCCGTTTTACATCTTCGTACATCCAAAGGTTGCCTGTAAGAAATTGCTTTTAGCAATAAGGCCGCTCGATTTTATAAACGTACTGTACATGATTTCCGCGACATTAAATTATAATTTAAGAAAAACATGTATTTTAAATTTTAAGTTTAAATTATTCACAGTTCATTTCTTATCTATTCCATTCTACTCTATTCTACTTAAAATTAATCATCTGACAGTCAACCCTACTCAAAAGTTATTTTCATCTACGTGGAAATGTATTTAAAAATGGAAATACTAATTTAAAATGTTTACCTATTAAAATATTGTAGATAACTTTCGCACGAGTCATTTTAAATTACTTGTAAACTGAATTGTCTTTTTCACGGACATATACCGAAATAAGTAATGTTTATGGCTGTGTAGAAATAATTACATTACTACAATGTGTTTCTTAATAGCTTACGAGGTAGGTATATTATAAGGATTTAGTATGTCATTATAAAAATATGTGAAAATATTTGTGTAAGAGCACACAACCGCCAACAACGCAACAAACAACAGTTACTATACAACTAAACTATAATAGTTAGACTATCATATTCAGAATAATAGGAAACTTACAAAAACGTTCGCCTCTGCAGGGTCCTTGAGAAGATTACTTAATTTTCTACCGGTTACCACCAAAATCGCGCTTGCACAATCCCTTCTTCTTCCAATTCTTGAATACGCAGATGCCAGCTATCCTGATCTCACCGAGGACCAAATTAACAAACTTGAGCGACTTCAAAACTTTTGTATACGGTTCATCTTTGGATTGCGCAAATTTGACCATGTTTCTGAATATCGAAATAAGCTATTTCCAATATTTAAACTTAAAAAAATATATTTTGTCTACTTTTTCTGGTCTGGTAGCTGATAACATTTTTAGTCACGTACAATATTAAATTTTACCCGGTCCTCCAAAAAAAGTTTAAGTACATGTTAAAAGAAATGTAAAAAGAATTAAAACGAGGATAATTTAGCAAAAAATAAACTTATACTACCTGCTGGTCCGAGGTCTGCTGTTCGCAGAGCCACTCGTAATCTAATTACCTCTCACAGTTAGGCGCTCCTCCAGGCATTCGTGCAACATAACTTATGTTAGTGTGCATATCTTTCACTTTCTTGGACATTTTACATAAATCTATGATAGGTCCTTTGGCTACAAGCGCTAGCATCCTATAACCTTAAGTCCCTATAGAACTTACGGGCTTAACACAATGTTAACTTTAACTATTAAAATAATTCCTAAGTCAAGAACCATCTAGAGTAGGTAGGTACTCGTGTAAGCGAGACTTTAGAAGCCGGATGAAAATATAATATACGCCCAGCTGGGACTTTTCTAACAAAAGAAAAGTTGCCTAAAGCCAAAGGATGTTCCGAAAACTACGGCAGTAAGTTGCTACCTCATTATGCAAACTTGTGAAATAAGAGGTCAACAGATGACACACTTCAACTCGTTGCCAAAATGTGCTCCGTAGTTTAATATATTATTTTTATAGCACTAAGAATTCTTGCTATAATATAAACGTGAGGTAAGTAACTTACATTAAGTTACTTATTTAAAGTTTTTTCAAGTAGTTTAAGCTCTTCGGCACGTATGGGCCGGCTCGACTCCGCTCGATACCACGGCCTCACAGAAAACCGGCTGTGAAACAATGTTTGCATTGCTTTTCGCCGCATGAGTGAGGTTACCGGAGGCCCTAACCCTTCCCTCTCCCCTATTCCCGTCCTTCCCCTCTCCCCCCTCTCCCGTCTTCCCGCTCTTCCCCTACTCCCACCTTAAAGGGCAGCAACGCACTTGTGACTCTTGAGTTAAAGGTGCCCATGGGCGGCGATAGTCATTTACCATCAGGTGATACGTCTGCTCGTTTGCCCCTTATACCATAAAAAAAAAATCGAGTTTGCTTCTCCTGTTTTCATTATCCCAGTTTCGGGGCCAAAGGTATTCCTAACATATATTTTTTTATCTAAGTTGTTGAGTTGACCTTTAAATTATCATTGGTACCGTTAGCTATAAATAAATGAAACCGACGGTGTTCATAATGTAGTACAATATTCTAAAATACAGAATTTAATCTTAGAAAGTAATCAAGCTTTAAATAAATCACGAAGTCTACATGAGTTGAGTTGTGTCAAGCGCTTGTAGGGCGTGTTTTCTTCACGCGTTGAAAGGAATGAGTGATCGTGTACTAAAATCCCTATTATCGTTTCCACCCTTAGGAGCAGCCTTTGTAGTCTAGGGATGATACACAACATCGGATAAGAGAGGCTGTCAGAAATAACCAACTAAGGTTATTGAGGTACAAAATTCATTCTTGCGTAAAGTGTGTCACCTAAGCAAAATTATAACCGTATAATTATAAAACAGTAATTAACAGTCCTCAACCAGCGGCAATTTTATCACAGGGGATGAAAAAGGGATTTAATATAATAAAATAGGTATACATAAGCATAGATATTTTATTATTGTTTTACTTGAACTTCGCGCCTATTCCCAACTATGTTGAGGTTGGCTTTCAGTCTAACTACGATGCGGCCGAACTTCGATATTTTACGTGAAGTGACTGCCATCAGACCACCACAACTTAAGTACTAGGCGATACCAAAGTTCTGTAGTAAGACCAGGTTGTCGGACTTTTTAGGGATCCAACTACCCGTAACGAATGCCACAGATGTTCGTATGGCAACCGGGACCGACGATTTACATGAGGCGTTTAAGATAGTCAGAGACCGCCTTGTGCCTCCCGGGTTTGGTGTGCCTTCGCAAACTCTCCCATTTCCTTTCTTCCCTCTCTGCTACATACATCAACTCTTCACAAAACGTGTTCAAGCATGAGCTCATGTTAATCCGCCATCTCACTTGCAAACGAGCCAATGTCAGGCACCCTGCCAAATAGAGTATTACATTCGCATGGTAACACTGTCTAGTAGTAGCATTTAAATTTAATAGCAAATATTCAAAGTATTTAATTTTTTCATGTAAATTAGTACAATAAAATTATGTATTTTCACAATTAAAAAAAAACATTATTTTTTGTCAGAAATGTATTGTGAATTTAATTAAAAAAACAACAAGACAAGTTCCGTAAGCAAACAAACGCGTATGTAGATAGTACGTCCATCTCGAGAATCAATTCTCGAAGATATTTACCCGTCTTTTCCGAGAGACAAACTTTACTTTGCAGTTCTAAAAATACTCTCGCATACTTAAATTTAAACAAAGTCGACTTTCCAACCGCAAAATATAAGTTTGTAATCACAAAAAAAAAAATATTGATTGCGTCGACCTAGAAGCTTGATGTTTTACAGCTTCAAGGGACCACATACATAAGTATTTGGTATTGGTAAGAGGCGAAGATATGTTTTTTATTATATGCAAATTAGTGGGTCATATGATGGTTTGTTAATATCTTACTTACACCGTCTTAAAAAGGCCCTACACATTATTTTATATTATAATATGTAATTCTAAACTTCATTACTGAGAATGCTCCTTTATTACTTTAGTTAACTTAAACTATAATTAAAAACTTACTCAAACTCAAACAAAAATGTAATACAAAGCTTGTTTTAGTTATTATTATAATGGAGTAGCAAGTCCCCCTAAAGGTTTACTTTCAACGATATTAATTTTTCTTGTTTTTCTCGTTTCAGGTAAGTAATTAAATGAGCTGTCCTGCTTCGTCAAAGGTTTGACTACTTTGATTTAAGTTATTCATACTACCTCGGCTCTAAATTCCGTATACAAGTACTGCGAAGATCATTTACATTTTGTAGTGCATTCAACATGGGAATACCAAACTTTGGATATACGCCAATATTAGCAAGATTTTACTTGTGACCTGGGAAGATAGGTACATACGAAGCGATTTAACAGTACCATTTCTATGTTTTTTGAGTATCATACATTTATATGTCATTAATTTGTTCAAAGAGGCTGACCCTTTTTTCGACACTCTTAGGGTGTTTACCTGTACTTATGCCACCTCGTTGAGTGAGTAATTGTTGGAAACGAACCGATTAAAATATCGTGAAGCATGCGAGTATCCGTTACGAAATGAATTCTATCGCCTCCTATATTTCTTAGTCGCCTATAGCTGACAGTATAATAAATAGATTATAGTTACCAATACACAATTTTTCTGCAGACCAAGTACAATAAATGATATATTCATAATACAAAATAATAGTCTGAGTTGAAGCGAAAGGGTGTGCCTGGGTGCGGGCACAACGTTGGATATCAAAGGAGTAATTTAGCGTCCATTACTAAATGGATCTGAAAAACGAATGAGCCAGGTTTTGGTGGCGAACCATATTTTTCCATTAGGTGAATAAACGTCTTGGAAAATCAAAATTCTTTTACATTTGTGGCATAAGTCTGTCAATGGTTTGCGAATTATCCGTATTGTAAATTGTAATAAAACCTGCAGGAAGTCCATTTAATAGGTAATCACTTACTGTCGTATCGGACCAGATCGGTAGTTCTGGGTACGTAATTGTCACCACATTTAGCTTTTAACATCTTTTGCATCATTATAGAGTGCAATAAAGAATGAAATTAAAATTATAGTTTAGTCGAACTACAAAAAGGGGTTTAATGGGTAATCGAATTAAAAAGTAAAACAGACTTCCACTTTCCACCTCCTGGCTTCATCATCAGACTATCAAATCAAATCAAATCAAATTATTTATTTCAAGTAAACCCATTGTAGGTATTTTTGAATTGTCAGGAGGAGTCAGTCAGTATAAGTCGGTCGTGAAGCTAGTTGCCTGTTCCAAAACGTAGATCCTATGGAGAAGAACAGGCAAGAAAGTCCAAGGACACCCTTTTTCAACATGTTTTTTTTACAAAGTTACTTGTTATCAATCGTTACCAAGTCTAATCATATCAGCCTGGTTGGGCATGTAAATAGCCCAACCAGGGGTATGATTGCTCAACAAATTAATTAATTATTTATAGCGTACGATGTGCAGGGAAGTAAGCCTTCTATCGATCAAAGAATCATGCTAGCACTGACCTGCAACACCGACGAAGTCCCGATCCTCCAGAAGGCGGCGAGCTGCGGCGAGGTTTCTACGGTCTCTTGTACCGTCCAGGTATTGACCGGCCGATCACGATCGAAGACTGAAGCACTCCACAAACACCTTGTAAAGGTTACACAGCGACACAAAGCGGGTCCAAACACTACATGGCTATTGGACTAACGGAAAATCATCAATCTTTTCACGGGAAATATAACTGGTATTCTGAGGCGGAACAAAATTTTATCATTAATGCGTCTTTTTGAAGAAGCGATGACAGCAGGTTATGCCTGTTTTTTCTTAGGCCAATCAGGTGCAGCGCAATTACATTATTCGAAGACTGCTAACGCCATCTCTTGAGATCGTCGAGTACATTGACAATATTACAGTAGTACCAGCAATAATTGCATTTGACAAACAGAAAGCGGTTTACTATACGAACTATGAAATTAATAATATAACGAAATATATTATGGTGTGATTATATGTATTGTATTATTATATTGTGTATATTATGTGATTGTATGTATGCATTTTATAAATATATTGGCGCTCCATCAGAGCCTACGTCGAGGGGTTTACTAGTGTCACTGAAAATAGTTAATAATAAGTACAGTATAATAATAATTAATTAATTTGTAAAATAATTAGTTCATGACAAGTAAAGCTAATAATAGCGTGTTAAAAAGGGTACAAAGTTTACTATTTTATATAAATTTAAACTCATTTGATCTTGAATAGATGCTTGTACAGCGTAGAAATAAACACAGTGACTCCGTCAATGTCGAAGGCTGCAGGGAGTTTTTAAAATTACTTTTACATTTATTTTCTTTAATTATTATTACAATATATTAAAGATTTGAACCTACATATGTAGTACATATATTTGTCATTTTAAATGTTTCACGGTAAGTATAAGTTCAAATTTGTGCTTAATAATTATGTAAAATAAAAATATTGCCTTTTTATTTACTGTTTCAGTTAACCAAATCGTTAAGCTAAAATTGGAGCTCATTCACAGGCCGATACAAGCACGCATCAACTGCTGCATTAAATATTCTATTTGACTACAACTTTCACGAAGGTTCTGTTTGTATGTTTGTAAATATTTGCACACTGAGTAAAATTTAATTTGCACCGAAACGTCCTCTGCCTTTCGGTGTTGCATGTTGTATGTAATGTTACTATAATTATTTTGGTAACTAAAAACTGGCCAAGTGCGAGTCAAACTCGCGCATGAAGGGTTCCGCACCATCGTACAAGATTTAATACTATGTAGTAGGGAGCCCCCTTTAATTTTTGATTTATTTTTATTATTTTTTGTTATAGCCGCAACAGAAATACACACTCTGTGAAAATTTCAACTGTCTACTTATTACGGATCATGAGATACAGCCCGCTGACAGACACACGGACGGACGGACAGCGGAGGCTTAGTAATAGAGTTACCTTTCAGGTGCGGAACTCTAAAAATGAGCGAACAGGCACATGTCATTAGTTTTATGTTGTTTTTACTTTTTGTGCAATATCGACTACTAATACTTGTTAATTCAAAAAACTCGATTCCATTCGCTGAATATTTACGAATATTCACGTATGGGCCGGCTCGACTCCGCTCGATACCACGGCCTCACAGGAAACCGGCAGTGAAGCAATGCTTGCATTGCATTTCGCCGCGTGAGTGAGGTTACCGGAGGCCCTAACCCTCCCCTCTCCCCTATTCCCGTCCTTACTCTCTCCCCCCTCTCCTTTCTTGCCACTATTCCCCCCCTCCTCCTCTTCTCCTACTCCCATCTTAAAGGGTGGCAACGCACTTGTGACACTTGAGTTACAGGTGCCCATGGGCGGCGGTAGTCATTTACCATCAGGTGACCCATCTGCTCTTTTGCCCCCTATACCATATAAAAAAAAAATCAATCGTAAGGTTGCCGGTAAGAGATTGCATTTAGCAATAACCCCGCCCTTTGTACATTATCTGTTTGACATATGTATATATTATACTTTCACTGTGACAAATTTTCTATCTATTAATCTAACATATACTTTAGTACGAGAAAACACAATATTATATAAAGCAATCGTTTATTAGGAATTTACGCGATAGTTTGGGTATTTTTATAAAGTATATAAATACCCAAACTATCGCGTATATAAAATAAAAATAATATAAATTACCTACAGGCTCACTCGGGCAGTTTAAGGTATGTACATACCCAAACCCTTTAATATATTATAAAGTTAGTTCCCTTTTATATATTTATATATAATCTAACACGACTATTTAAATATTAATATCGTCTACTTAGGATTAAAAACATCTTCCTCAAAGCTTCTTAATTAAAACATATGTCTGGCACAAGTTAAGCTACCAGCGCAAGCTCGCATTTACGATTTGACAGTCTCATATGTTACTTTATTCTTCTTGCTTCACAAAGAAACAACAAAGCTACCTAATTCCATTAATTTCAGATTATTTTCATATGACTAAGCAAATCACTAATAATAATTTGAAAGTCTTACATCATGAAACGGTTGGAGGATGACAAATTACACCAAGAAAAGAAAAGATTTTAGAATTTATTGCAATCCCTTCTTTTTAAGATCCATTTAAAAGCGACTTTCTGCCCCTGATTTAGCCCCATTTATCGCAGCACATATGCACTTAACGTGTCCACATTAGATGTTCACGACAAAGATAAACGACATCAGAATTGTCACTTCTTGTACGTATAATAAGATTACTGAAAGATTCTAGATCTTCAACCGAGATTTAAAATACGCTAGCTCACGATCACAAGCACATGGTCTGTCTAATGGTTACCGGTGCCTTACCGGACACTACAAACTGAAAAAACGCATGTTCAACCTTCCGCATGGTGTTGGTCGGAGGAATAACATGCAGATTCTGCCGAGAAGCAGAAGAAACCGTTATGCATATTCTATAATCTTGTAGCCGACTAATACGGCATCCGTGTCAACCTTATGTAACTGCAGGAAAATACAAGCAATCGCTGCTTACATTATCTGGACGTTTCCCGAAGTCGTAAGTCTCAGCAAGAAGTAAGAGTGCGCTACAAAAGTCCAGAAATGGTTGAAGTAGCATCAGTCACTCAAATTTATAATAATAGTCATACCGTTGCCGCTAAAAACTTGCAACAGCAATGAGGTCGCTTGTTACCAACCCTGTATACAGGTACCCTCTGATCCTACTTACTAGATTAAATGCACAGCCTAAGCCAAGCCCGTACTGCAGACTAACTGCGGACTTCTAAAGGAGTACTGGATCAGGCGGATGGCTTCAATTCCATCAAAGTCTGCTAATAGAGAAAAAGGAGCAGGAGTTCTTGTCATTGGTAAGATAAGGAAAGATATCAGCAGATATCGTTGAATACCCATAAACCCCGACGTCGTTCATTTCCAACAGAGTGTTTGGAGGGGTTTGGTTCAATAATACTTCAGCGTTATTAACTGAGAGATATATCATTATGTGTATGCGTGATACTCCAAGAACGATTTAATAGAATCAGGTAGCAAGTTACCATCACATGACGATGGTATAACTTCGAATCACAGATTAACTAACTATTTAACAGATATTCTAACTATTTACATAGCACACGCACACTTAAACGCCACTTTCAAACACCTTTGTATAAAAAAAACTAAGTTACCATTTTACAAACTTAAATTTGTATGTAACTCTATTGGCACCTAGCTCATGAAGTATGTTTACGATCTACGCACCTCTTATGCAGCATGTACATTCTTCATAGGTGCATTTTTATGCTATCGGTCAGTATTACCAACCAATTCAAAGATACAATCCATTTGCGTTGAAGTTGTTACAGATTATTCTAGAATAATTACGTTATAATACTAGACATGTATTAGTGTGTGTTTTCAGACCTTATTGTTTACTGCTGTTTACATACAAATTTAATTTCGAGTATATATTAAATATGTAAAGCTCTAAGTGCACAATAAATTGAACTTCAAAATTGGATTTGCCAAATTTCCCCTTCAGAAGCGTATCGTGTGCTGCCTCCAAAACCTTAGATATCAAATATTCACACGCAATTTTGTGATTACTTTTAATCTTAAATGAATAAATATTAAATTTTCAGAGGCGTAAGTTGAAGGTGACACAAAATGTGCACAATTATAGGCCCTTCCCTTCATATAATGTCGAGTTTAGGTCGATTCGATACGTAGTTCTCGGGTCGCGAGCACTCAATCTTTTACACTCGATTAATTTATACTCTCTTACCTTACCTATACTTTGGCTATATACAGGATGTTACAGAAAGGTGTCACCGACAAATAGTTGATTTAGCTTCAAAAAAAAAATTTTATTTTTTCAACATAATTTTTCTAGTGTAGGTGCACATTACTAAACAACATTATTATTATGATTTTTTATGGGAATTGCAATGATTTTGTTTTTTATGCAGACATTTTCAGAAAAATGTGGAGACTCCTATGACATCCTTGGTATAATTTTCATTCTTGTCACTGTTTCATAAGAAATATAAACGTTATCGGTCAATTTTAAAGTTCAATTTTAAAGTTCAATTTGTTAGTTTCAAAATAAGATTTTTGTGTTGGAAACCACGGATTTTCCTAAAAGTATTAACGCTTTTATTTTTTTACGGGGTCTACTATACGACCCTCAAATTTGAACACACCTTTCTGTGACACTCTGTATAAAAGCTTTATATATGTTAAAAACTCCAAACATCACACTTCACTCAAATATTATTAGTCAGAAACATCTACAGAATGAATTTTCGAGAACGTCGCATAAAAAAGTAATTTGGTTTTGTGTAAGTTGCTTAAACTATTTCTTGTGTGAGGTGACGTTTTCTTTCTTTAGTTTTGAAGACTCAAACTCATATTGCCTAACAGATGCTTACACGATTTGTATGATAATATGACCTTTTGGAAAATTGTTATAATATTTTTTGGCTTTCAAACTCGTATTTCTAGTATAAGTATGGAAGCTATATCAGACCTGTATCAATTTCCTTAAAAAAGCAGCAGTTTCCCTAAACTGCTGTCTTAAACACAATTTATAGGGCCCCTGCCCCCCAAATTAATTGAGTAGTAACAAATCCAGCTACTTTTAGGGATCTAAGATCTCCCTACATCTTGGCAAATAATTCCGCGTGATTATTATGGCATCAGAGTTATTTGTCTAGCGTTGCCTTTATATTACACATACACATTTATATTAAACTTACCTGTGTAGTTTAGGTTAGAGAAGTCAATAAATATACATTTAATAAATAACCAAGCTTATCATTTATTTAAATTAAAATCTATTCACCAAATAATCTTAGCAGATCATCAATACATGTTCGGTCAATATGCGGTATATTGTGGTCTTTCGAGCCGGATCACTAAAGCTTAAGATATAACCACAAAAGCAAGGTACAGTATGAAAATATTAAACTTGACAGCAATACAATAAACCCTTTACTAATAAAGCGGTATCCTCGTCAAACTGTTTCATTAAGTTACCCTGTCTCGAGACAGTTTTACTCGTAACTACCCTTAACACCAACTAGAGTGGCTACACCCTAATATAATGTTAACATAATCAGAATAGAAACTTTGTAAAAATCATTTAAAATTTTAATTTGATAACAGTTTTAATATTTTTGTCTATGCTAAAAATGCTGCATTAGGCATATTTTGCTTCGGTGTTTTATAAATGGGCGACAATAGTTTCTGCCCCTTGTGTATTACCTATTGTATTGTCTACGTGTTTTATGGATGTTAATTTAACTATGTGTATTGTAATCTGTAATTCTTTGTGCATATCGCTATTAAATGTTTTCTTATAATATGTTGTCCACTAATTTTCTGATGTCGTTTTAGTTGTCTTCCTTTTAATAGGACGCGGTGATCAAGGCTTTCTCTTCATCACGTAACCTATTACTTTTAATATGTCATGGGATTGATGGGTTTGTTCCGAAGTACTATCAAAATTGGCGTTGCATTGACAAAAATATATCAATACCATGCAGGTTCTACTCATCGCTTAAAAGCTCCACCGTGGCAAATAAGCATACGTTATTATACCTAACTGCTACACTAGGGGTGTCACGTAACCCTATCCCAACTAATATTGTTAATGCAAATGTGAGTTTGTTTGCTGGTTTATATGTTTGTCACACCTTCACGCCGTAACTACACAAACGACGATCATGAAATTAGAATAGGACGTAAATTATCTTTCGTCCAGAATGTTCATGTTCCCGAGGGCTAAAAACAATTTCTTCGCGATCGAAGCTGTAGGCAAAAGCTGGTACTGCATAGAGAGGACATTTTAATATTAGAGTGAAAGAACATTACGCCACGGCTTTGAAGTGAGAAGAAAAAAACAAGCAGGCCTTTTTTTGGTGCCCTAGCCCTTTAGACGTCTAGTGGTTAGTGACCCTGACTGCTCAGCCAGAGGTCGTGGGTTTGATTCCCAGCCAAGACAAATAATAGTGTGACGAGCACGATCATTTGTTCTGTGTCTGGGTGTAATTTATCTATAATATATATGTATTTCGTAATATATAAGTATGTTTATCAGTAATCTGGTTACCATAGTACAGGCTCTGCCAAGTTTGGGATCAGAGTAATGTGGAAGTGAGTATGTTTGTTAAGCTTTCAAGCCGTTATTACTAAACAAATGACAATGTAATTTTGCATACCTGTCATCCAGTAAAAAAGTACTATTCCTGAGGTGAAGAAGAATAAGTTAAACGCGAGTGGACCGGCTGACAAAAGCTAGTAATAGTCATAAATCGTGATCATTCCAACACATCCATTTTGTTAACAACATAATCAGTTAAAAAAATAACCGCACCAAATGAGCTTAACCTTAATTAACTTACTATTTAACTTCTAAATACATCAAGTAAATGTTGTTCTATCAAGTCAGCTTATATAAAGTATGGTGGTACTATTACCATGATCTATATTATAGTACAAAAGGTCGTGGGATGAAAGGACCTTTAGGTATTTTGCTACGAACGCTACGAGTGCTACGAAGGGCGGCCCGCCCAGGCGGCAGTCAGGCGCCAGACGCCCGCTCAACCGGACGCGTATTGTCGCCGCGAGAGAAATACGTAAAAACAAATATTATAAACAGTAGTGTTGTTTGTGTTTTAAGATATTATTGTGTGTTTTTTAGTGTTGTGTAATAATATGTTTTATTAATATTTATTAAATGGTAATATATAAATCATTGTCGCGCAATAAAACAAAATCTATACTAAATTACAAAAAAAAAAATCTAATAAAATATCACGAGGTTTTTCAAATACGAGTTATTTTATATTAATTTAGATATATTATAATTTTTTACCATATAAAACATTAAACGTGAAATCAACTACCCTTTTCATACTTATTAATGCACAAATAAATAATAATATTAAATATACACATTTAAACTTAATAAAAATATTTTGTTTGATAAGAAAACGAAAACTCCATATTGTCGCCACAAAAGTCAAGAACGACATACTTATATATATTTGTTCAACATTACCATTAAAACAAGTTGTCACTGATAGGGGCTCGTTGCAAACAACAATAATTGTGTTAGCTTATACAATTTACAGTTACAAATATATTATCTCTAATATACAGAAAACATACACTCACGCCTGTATCCCCGAAGGGGTAGACAGAGGCGTATTAGACACCCACGTTTTGCCAACTGTAATTTCGCCCCACTCACGTAATAGGGGCAAGCTCATTGCCACCAATCGGGCACTTTGCAAATTAAAGAAAGAAAAGTAAGATACCATTGATTTTTACCAAATCAGTGTGTAACAAGAAAACTAGTAATATGTGACAGGTTAATACAGATCTTTTATTAAAATACAATAATTTAAATTATATTTTCTCAGTACCGTATGTCATAAACATAATATATGTTTTTAAGCTCGAGGTAAATCGGACGAAAAATTATTTTTAACTTTCCAAAAGCTGCATTCGAGTTTGGTTCTTGCAGATCTCATTGTCTCTATTAGCCTCACCAGGTATGATACCTTGTCTTAATATTGACCTTACGACTGGCGACTGGCTTGTTGGTCTAGTGGTTAGTGACCCTGACTGCTTAGCCAGAGGTCGTGGGTTCAATTCCCACCCAGGACAAATAATTGTGTGATGAGCACGATAATTTGTTCTGTGTCTGCGTGTAATTCATAATATATATGTATTTAGAAATATATAAGTATGTTTATCAGCAGTCTGGTTACCATAGTACAGGCTCTGCCTAGTTTGGGATCAGACGGCCGTGTGTGAGATGTGTGGAGTTATTATTATTACTAGATCCAGGAAGGAGAAGGAAAGAAAGAGGTCAACCATGTAGAACTTAATTGAACACAATAGACTGCTGGCTATCTTTGGTGTTTCTCTATGATTAATGTGACTTGGAACGGCAGGATTGGTAGACGTAAGCTTCTTAAATTAGAAAGCTGAAAGGGCAGTTAGCAGGCCAAGTATAGTCTGCAGAACCAACAAACCTTAGACCCTGGTCAAAGCAGACCATTCATTATTAATGATTACTAGCGAAAGCAAATAATGTTAATTTGCAAAGTAATTTTAGTACAAATTCGCTTTAATCCTAACTTACATTATAAATACGACTAAGAGTTTGTTTGTTTATTTGTTACGCTTTTATGCCTTAACTACTAAACCGATCATCATGTATTTTGCGTACATGTTCTTAAGGGTACAGAAAATGACATAACGTCGCTTAAGTTTTATTTATTTATTTAGTTTGGTAACGAACAGATGTGTAAAGATAGGTATAATCAATACTGCCAACCCGCCCCGGCTTCACAGGAATAGCAGGGACATTTTAAACAATCATCAACATATTTCAATAAATTTACACAAAATCTTAACAAATTATACACCTAAACCTTCCTCATGAATCACTCTCACTCTGTCTATTAGTGAAAAGCGCATAAAAATCCGTTCATTAGTTTTCAGTTTATCGTGAACAGACAGACAGACAGACGCGGCGGGGGACTATTTTATAGTATGTAGTGATATAAATTGAAAAATATTTCAAAATTTGTTTTACGATTACAATTTACAATTATAAGTATCTTTGAATGGGGAATAATAAAACGAACGAATAAGAACGTGGGAAAGCCATGCATTGGCACGTATGGCCGGCTCGACTCCGCTCGATACCACGGCCCGTCAGATAACCGGCAGTGAAGCAATGATTGCATTGCTTTTCGCCACGTGAGTGAGGTTACTGGAGGCTAGAGGATTCGATCCTGGTCGATTTTTCTAATCCCGGGATTTCGGGATTACCCAGACTTAATCTCGGGATCCCGGGATAGTCCCGGGATTGTATTGGTAATGGAAAGTGGTAACAAAAAGACAGTAAAACATGTCAAAATATTTTTTTATTTATCTTTTAGTTTTGTGAGGACATAGAATATTAAAGCGGCGGTTGCGTAATGGCTAAGGCGTCGGACTTGCGATCAAGTGGTTGCGGGTTCGAACCCCTGCACTACCGACGTGCACTCTCTCCTAACACAAGAACTTAGCTTAGCTGGAGGGGTTAACAAGAATACTAGTAATGTGTGTTCCACGTTGTATTCTTTCTTAAAAAAAAAAAAAGTTTCAAATCTTCAAAAAGACGTTTAAACAAATACATACTTTCTTCTTAAAATAAACAAACTAGACACTTCTGTAAATAATTTATGAAACTAACAATAGACTTCAAAAAATAAACTTCTTTAGACTTATTTAGATAAACTATAAAAAATACTATATATTATGCCAAAGATTCACTTAAACGTTAAAATTAGATTAAACATTGATCATGTTTATAGGTACTCATATTTTTAAATTAAATTGACCAGAAACTTTATAAATTACTTATTTAAACCACGAAAATAAAATCTAAGGAATAACAACGCATCCAAGCATACTTCTCAATTTGCTGCACAAATATGAAGAGGCTGAAAAAGCGCGTTCAGGCTCGATGAAAGTTGAAGGAATCGTTTACTCATTTACTCAGACACATTAATGCATTGTTGCTTTTTAATAATTACATTGATTATCACCAATGGACAAAAAAATATTAATATAACACGACGTGAAGCGGGAATTTTTACAAACTCTTACGCATAAGCCGGTACCGGTCGTTAGCAAAAACAAATGAAATCAGCTGTGTAAACAAGATGGTTGTCAAAATGTCAAATCAAGGTAAGTGCGTTTCGTTTCACGCACACTTTTATTGACTTATTTAAAAAATGTATCAATCCCGAAAATCCCGGGATTCATTAAATTTGGTCCCGAAATTTTCGGGACTAAAATACTTAGAACTTCGTTTAGAGAAAAAATTAACTAAACTGATGACTATAAAACCAAAACGAACTTCTAAAAGCGTGATGCGATTTTCTAAGTGAGCGACCAGAAATACAAAGGGTGACTCTAATATTAAGTTGAAGACGATTTAACATTAGTAAGGTAGATCAATTGAACAGAAATGGCTAGGTTTAGGTTAGGTTAGCACTGCGACCACAACGCCAGAACCGATTTCTATGACCAACGAAGTACTTGTTGAAACAGTGAACGTTGTCACTAAAACAAATATTAAGTCGCTCAATTAATGTTTGTAACTTGCTGTTTACTGTTTTAGAGATTTCTCGTCACTCGCAGTCAGTCGCTCAGTCCGTATTTTCGTAATCCAAAGTCATTAATTTAAATTTACAGTCACTCTTTTAAATACTACCCTTTATGAATCGTCAGCAGTGGGTGTCAGTCAGACTAAGTCAGTCGTGAAGCTAGATGAGGTACTTCCAGAAAAAATACAATTCAAGATGTATGAAAAACTAACTTTAACTGTTAACCTGAATTGTTCGAAATAATCTACATGAACGCATGCGAAACCGCGGGCAAAAGCCAGTTTTAATATACTCGTGCCTGAAGAGGTAGGTAGAGGTGTATTACAACCCTCACATTTCGTTACCAATATTAATAGTCCCACGTAATGCCTCCATTACGTGGGACCAAACGCGAGCTTCTTCGCTTACTGAGCACGTTTTCAGACTCCGTGCTGTTACTGGCAATTTTATTGTCTAACACATACCTGTAAGTTAGAGACTACTGAGATGGCAAAATAAGTACATGGCCTGTCTAATTTATAGCAGTTAGCTGTATATTAACAATTCCAGAGATACAATACTGTGCACATAGGGCTGGGACACCTAGCTCTTCCTTACTTGGGTAGTACCCAATTTCAGTAGAAATTTCAAGGGCCATACCAGCAGTATTTCCTATCTTAACTTCTTCAATAAAAATAAATAAAATTGAAGTGTCTGTTTGTAATGTCAAAATAATAGTTGTTTTTATAAGCTCATACTGTTATTTGCACGATACCTATACCTAAAAATCTGGTTTTATAACTTTTGTCTGTCTATCTGTTTATGTCAGCTAATCTCCGGAACGGGTGGACCGATTTCCACGAGAATTATACTGGTAGATAACCGGTGTTATAAATAGTAACTTAGGTTACTTTTATTTTGGAAAAATAATCATTTTGTCAGGGGTACTAAAAAAGACAGTGTGCGGCTTTCATTTAGAAAAACAGTTCTGTTCCCCTTTGATAATATTTTTTTTTTGTTTTTAAAAAGATTACTAGCATCGTGGGTCACACATTACTAGTATTCTTGTTAACCCCTCCAGATAAGCTAAATGCTTGTGTTAGGAGTGGGTTCACGTCGGTAGTGCACTGGGTGGGGTTCAAACCCGCAACCACCTGATCGCAAGTCCAACGCCTTAGCCATTACGCTACCGTCGCTCATGTTAAATAACATTAACATGAGCGGAGCGCAGGCAATAGCTAGTCTAATATATAGCTAAAACCTTCGAACATTGTATGATCATGAATGCGGACTTAGCCCGCTCCGCACCAAATTTATTCCTGTAGGAAGTGGTGTGCCAAAATTAATTAGAATTATTTCATGTTCGTCAGCCATAACAAGACTGCACAGCGGTGAAAGTCAGATTATGTCCTCAAGATGTGGTCCGTCGTACCATGTCCGAAAGTCTGTTAACAGTTTTAGAATCAATGCAAAAAGCAAACTATGTTATAAATAGATTTTCATCGTAATAGCTTGATGATTAAAACTACTTAATAAACATATTATAAAGGTACTTCAATGAATGATTTTTACTTTGAACATACATTACATAGACTTAAGCTGTGTAATTGTTGACGCAATCTTAATCAAAAATTAAAAGATGAACCGCAAAAAATTGCTATAGACATGTCCAAAACCATATTACGATGTGAATCCCATGTTTTACTTTTACACGAAGCAACATTACACTAAATAGGTTCTGTATTTGTAAATAATAATAGCAGCGCCTCGCGATTTCACCCGCTTAAGTCCCGATCAAGTGTGAATGTCGGGATAAAAAGTAGCCTATGCGTTAATTCAGGTCTCCAGCTATCTACATACCAAGTTTCATCGCAATCGGTCCAGTAGTTTTAGTGTGAAAACATTACAAACATACACACAAATGTTTCTTCTTTATAATATTATAGTTTAGATATATTCTGAACGAATTTCAATATTTCCGAATAGAAGAATATTAAACTCCTAAAACGTTTATAATATGGTCCTATTCATCCTCATTTTCAATTTATATACTGACATTAATTAACGTCATAAAATTATTTAATATGAGTTTTTGAGCCAAGTTACGCAGCTAAAGTACTGTTTTATGTTCTATTACGTTTACTAATCTCTGCTGTTGATCTTTTTATGACTTAAATTAGATATAAGACGAGATAATAGTACCAAAGAAGTTTAGTCCGTTCAAGACTGACATGCCCCTTCAGTGTTAGCCCCGTTGAGGTTTCCACACGTCAAAAAAATAGTAATATGTTTTTAAAGATAAAATTCTAATTTTTTTTGAACCTGTTGAAACAGAAAAGTGTTTTTTTCCGTCAAAGATCCCGGTTCATCATCTGCCTACCCTTGACCCCATTCTATTTGTGGTCAGCGCAATATACTTTTTTCTGCCTATCCTTCGTCATTATACTGCTTACTACACAGTCTATCCATCTTTTCTTTGGTTGTCCATACCACGATACCCTATTACTCCTCAACTTTTCATCCACTGGCCCCATTTTAAGCCTTCCTCTAATATTCATTTCTCACCTTATCCACCCTAGTCACACCACACATCCATCTCAACACATCGCATTTCAGATAAGTGCAGGCGTCTGTTATCCATTCTCTTGGTGGACCAACAATAAAAGACCCCGGTTGATCAGGGACCCTACAATATATAGAGTCCCTACAGCCCTATATGGCCCTATATAGGGCAGTAAAAAAACGCGCGGGTATTACTAGTCTTAGCCCCCTTAAAAATATCTTAAGTAGTCGTATAATTGTTAACTGCAGTAGGTATTTGTCAATTATAATCATGTTTTCTTTATAACTGATGTTTTGCTGGCACACGAAAAAAAAAAACATTTTACAGAAGAACGAAGACAAAAGAACGGAATATTATTCTTCTCCAGAGCTTTATAAAAAGAACCAAGCTCTTGATGGGGAAAAACATTCTTAGCTCAAAACCAATACCAACTATTACCCAACCGTCTACTTGAAGCTATGTAATAGGTTTTTCGAAATAAATATATAAGATTCATTATTTGTAGCATAAGCGTATTGCAACCGTAGTTTACATAAAATATAAATAATTGGCCATCCGTCTTCTACAAACCTAACAATGGTTTAATTTATCTCCTAAATATAACACATGGTGTACTAAAAATAAACACGTTCAACTATCCGTAGCGTAAACAATAAAAAGCGATTGATTATGATAAACTGCAGAACAAACAACTCGCGAACAATTTGCGACGTTTGTAGATACACGTGTATTGTCGTTGACAACAATGTACATATGTATATATGCGTGTACATTGTTGAAGGGTTCAAGTCGGAAGATTGTCTATCAACAGCCATTCTCGGGAAACATCCTATTTTAAGCACATCGTGTGGTGCGATTCTTTTGTGATATCGGACACGGCTTTCCTGATGGTTAGCGGTGAAAGTAGATCATAAACAATCGCATCACTATTCATCTCTATTCATCACTACATATTATAAAACAAAGTTCCCCGCCGTGTCTGTCTGTCTGTTCTGAATTTTTATGCGGTTTTTATCAATAAATAGAGCGATTCCTGAAGAAAGTTTAGGTATATAATTTGTTAAGGTTTTGTGTAAATTGGTTGAAATATGATGATGATTGTTGAAGATGTCTCTCCTACTCGTGCAAAGCCGGGGCGGGTTGCTAGTATAATATAAAAATATAGCACTACAATACTAGTGCTGGTTAAGCATGATGTTTAAGGCCCTAGGTGCTCCCATAATCGTTGTTAACGTTATCCTACTCGCCGAGGAGTTCTCATAAGAAGACGGTGCCGATGGTGACATATATGTGTCGGGTCTTTCAGCTCCCTTCAATATCGTTGATTTGTACGATGGCTGACGTGTGCGTTATGCTCATCATTGCTCGCGAATGGGTGCCGTTGTTTGGGGCTGGTCATCTCCGGACTGCTATTACTTAAATATATTAGTAATTTGCGTTATTTAAAAATTAATGTACATAAAAAATTATAAAAAAACACATGTTGAAATAGAGCCTCTTTTGAGTTTCTTGCCTGTTTTTCTCCATGGGATCTACGTATTGGAAAAGGCAACTATCTTCACTACTGTTTTGAATGACCCCTACTCCTGACAATTCAAAATAATTGGTTTAATTAAAATATGGTTTTGATTTTGATTTTGAAGCACATTCCCAAAACTTAACGAATTGCTTATCATACTGCCTTACTACTTATTCTAGTATAGAAGGTACACAATTAATATATTTGAGAAACATAAACGTATTGAATTAAAGTGCAGTCTAAGTTAATTCCTTTCTGACTAATGTATAAATGACTGTGCAATCTAATATTAATATGTCAAAGCAATTTATTTTACAAACACAAAATGTATTAAATATTACTTGAATAATATTTAATAATGGCTATTACATGAACTTATAGTTATTATGGTTGACGAAACAAAAATAGGTCTTATATTTTACTTGGAAACTCTTCTCCAATATAAAAATAAACGGACAAAGGCCACGGTAATGTCTGGCTGGCTTACCTAATCTACAGAATTATTTATTTACTAAAAAAATTAATAGTTATATTTTTTAAGACACTTTTGAAATAATATAACTTTTCATTTAGGGGTGTAAAACACTCCCAGTAATTTAATTAGGTCTGTTGATTTTTTAGACACTCTTAATAATGAAACTTACTAGTTGATAAATTCAATTAAATAATAAAATTATTGTAAATGTATACGTAAATTTTACATCAGCATAAAATCATGGATATGGATAAGAGATGGATTTAAAATAACCCTGTGTATATAAAAATATAAACAAAACAAGATATTAATACAATATATATCAAAATAATCTTTATCACCGTATGTATTTAAATACCCAACGCAAGACTTTCATTTCACATTAAATATTAATGGAAGTGTAACACAGACATTAGAATGGCATCCTCAAACGGTAAAGAAAGTTCAAAAATTACAACATCTGTGGACAGTTTAAAACTTTCAAGCAAAAATACATCTGTGTGTTCTTCAAAGCATGCGTCTTCAGAGTCAGTGTTGTCAAGAAAAGACAAGGAGTGCTTGCAGATGCAAGAATGCAAGAAAAAACTTCTTGCTATGGAGCCGCAGATAATAATAAGAGACGAAAATGTGGTGCTAAGATCCCCGCCGCAGAAGAAAATTGTGATGCCGCCTACGATTAACCCGGAGGTAAGCTTTCAATATTTAAATAAGGAAATAAGGTGGGATGATGGCCTCGGGTGCGATCCACAATGTTGGCTTAACACTGTTAGAGGTAAATTAAATGTTTATTTATTTGGCGAGAGGCCTTAATTATAATTCTGAACGTTATGTTTTCATGAACTTTGAGATTTCATTAAAATATGGAACGCTATATTATGTAAGATTTTATCAAAATCCTTCAGTTTCATTACAGTTTTTTTTTCATATTGGTATCTCAGCGATTTATGAATTGTGTCCTAAATATTAATTTGATACCTCAAGATCTTGCCACGAACAAAACCATGTCATTTTAGACATACCATGAGATAAATTATTGATTTTTTGTATATTTTATTCATCAAATAAAATAGTAAAACTGTGACTTAGTCACACAACGACATTTGTCGTCATTTAAAAAAAATAAAAAATAAATCAATAATAACATAATGAAATTGATACCTAGGTATTTCTGTTAGGAAAATGCACCTCCATTTCTTTCTTTCTCTTTAACTCTCTATAAATCTCTCAATGAAGGAGGAATCCGTAGGACTGTCATGCATAAGGTTGTCCTAATGAATCAGCCATTTTCATTAAAATACAAAAAAAAAAACGTACACTCCATTTATAGGTTTACAATTGCAATAATAATAATAATGACGAATAACTATCGGAAATATATCGTGAAAGATGGTACGGTGAACATCTGTCGGGCATATTATTTCTGGTTGTTCTCGTCTTGCCAACGGTGAATATTTGCACAGACACAACCAAGTGGCCAGGATTGTGCATCAACCACTTGCCCTTAGATACAATCTTGTGCATTCAGAGGTGCCATATTACAGGTATGTGCCCGACCCAGTTCTCAAAATGATCGTGCCACATTGTGTTGGGATCGATCTATCATCACTGACAGAACTATTGTTGCCAATAAACCTGACATTGTGGTGATGGATCAATTAGAGCGCCGCGCAGTGATTATCGATATTGCTGTTCCTCATGACGACAACCTCGTGAAAGTTGAAAAAGAAAAACAAATCAAATATTTGGATTTATCTCACGAGATTGTCGATATGTGGAATGTCGATTCGGCGATCATTGTTCCGATTGTCGTATCTGCTCATGGATTGATAGCCAAAAGCCTCGCATGGCCCGTATAGTGTGGAGGTTCCTGTCTTTGGAGCCCTAACCACCGGTGTCTTGGTCCCTGTACCCTATGTCGGTGGTATACTATTTTTTATATTTTTAAATATATATTTTGTTTTATAGGTACGTATTTAAAAATGTAATTAATAAGTTTTTTGTTGAATAAAGAGAATAATAATAATAATATATTTATTTGCATTAAACATGGTATACAAAGGTGTTACATATGTTTTTAGAGCACATACATGTTTTGCTAATATGTACTAGCATGCAAAATTTTAAAACAATCTGCTTTTTCTGAAGAAACGCCTTAATACTATAAAAGCTATTAGCGAGTAACCAATTACGCAATTTAATTTTAAAGGGTCTTAAATGTAATGATTTGATATGCTTGGGTATCTTATTTTCTTATTATTACGCGAATGCACATCGCTATACAGTTTTGGTTGTATTTTGTTGATCGAGGAATGTCATATAATACTAATCTATGTGGGTCTCTCCTGTTGCGTGGATTTATATCATTAGCTGCGGTGAATAAATGTAGGTGTTTTTTAACAAACATACAAGATTCGTATATATATAATGAAGGTAACGGTTTTCGTTTAAATTACGATCACACAATTATACCGCTATTAACTTTCTTTTAAAAACTCGTAAATTTTACACTTTTTTTAACAACTTAATTCCATACTTGTCTAAACTTCTTTAAACTAATGTTAATAGAGAGGGTCCTGCATCTGCGAACGTAGTACTTCGTTATCTGATTTGGGTCCCGAGTCATATCATGTCCTAAGTTTTGATCGTAAATCAGGGACTTTTACAGATATTAGTCAGGGTCGAATCCTTTAGAGAAATACCTGACTTCGTGTGACTCAAAGAGGACTCGTTGGCAAAATTTTTATTTCGTAATTTGAAAGGAACGGTGGCGGGTTGAGAACTTTTAAATAGGGTTTTTTAAACCTTTTGATATTTATTAACAATGAACATAGAAAATAACATAGAATTAGATGAACCTCAGGCTAACAATCAGTTTACAAGTCTTAAATAAATTCTTATTTTAGAAACTTATCCAAGATGGTGTTGTGCTGTTAGTCCGCGCTATGCTTTCGTGTCGAAAGTCGATAGTTATTTGTAAAAATTCTATTGTATTTACGCGATAAACATCCAAATACACACGAACGTTCTTGAGTTTCACTGTGATTAGAGCACGGCAGATCAATTTACATCGTATTCCAAACCTATTACAAGAATCAATATACATCCCTGTTAGGATGTTATTGTTAATCATTTAATGTATAAATGTTACACTCACAAACAAAATTTCACTAACAAAACAAAATAAAGTGAGAGCTCTGTTACAACAAACACTGAAATCTGCCAAATTAAAAGTCATAGATTTCAACAATTTATACTTTGTTTAGTGTTTTTAATGAAATAATTATTTTAACGCATTGTAAAAGTTGTGATTCTGATTAAAAATAATGTTTTAACGCAAACTTCTTTGGTTTTTTATATAATGTATTTACCCTTTAAATATTAATAATCAACAAGTGTGTTTGTTTAGCGATTTTTCCCTGTTTTACACAGCAATGGTGCAAAAGACTTATTTTACCATTAACAGTTTATATACCATTGATAGGACAGAGAGAATTTTATAAAAAGTTGTTTCTTTTTATTTATGCAGTTGGAATTTTGACATCGGGAAAAGACAGATATAATTATATTTACTTAGATAGGTGGACGTAGATAGAAGATAGGTGACAAGTTGATCCTGATAAGCTGTACCGTAATCCAAAGAAGTTTATAAAATCGTTTTTTAACAAAATAGTTAAGTAAACTACGGACAATAAATGACATAGGCTGATAGTAAACCGCCTTAGGTTGAGGTACATGAGTTGTTGAGAAACCCGAATACCAACCCATGGAAAATAAATGCCATCAAAAGGACGAAATTTCGTTTCATCAGAAAGCGAAAATTGTTTTGCCGTGAACCAAATGAAACTACGCAGAGACTTCCACATCAAAGTAAGCCACCACGTGGCAGCATCACGTATGCAGCCAAGTTTATCCGGAGTGCGTATCTTACTAACATTATAGAGGAGAAAGTTTGTGAGGATGGATGTATGGATGGATAAATGGATGTTTGTTATTCTGTCACGCAAAAACAGCTGAACGAATCTGGATAAAATTTGGCACAGAGATATATTTTATCGCAGAAAAATTTACGGTTTCCGTGGGTAAGATTGCACCAAAATTCTACTCGAACAAAGTCACATGTAACAGTTAGTAAACTATAAAAATATTCCGTTTGTGGTAAAGAAACACTAAACTGCAGTTCTGTTTTGAATAGCGCCGCCAAAATACGGTTTGGGTATCAGATGACAGGACACGCATTCGAGCAACAAATCCTTTGGGAATCCTTAACTTTGAACTGAAAATCCTCTATGATGTCTGCAATAGTTTGTAGTATAATAGTGATTTCTACGTGTAGTCTATACGGATGTAAATTTGCTATACATGTATAAATATGGATTCTCAAAGCTATCTATTCAAGTTAGAAACTTGAGTCTCTGAGGTCATGTAACAATATAACTTATGTATCCTCTAAGTTAAATCTCGAATTCATGGTGAATGCCTTACAAAGATTGCTTTTGGAGAAGTAAACAAAGTAGAAATGGTTTCAGAATTAAATTGTTAGTGTGTAGAGAAGAACGTTGAGGAGTAGTGGAGTTTGCCTCTGTTTGAATAGCTAGAGCTGCTTGAAGTTTAATTGCAATCTTTATTTCCACATCCTACTCCTAATATTATTATTAAATGAGAGTTTATTTGTATGTTGACTAAATGTACTTTCACTCGCGATTAAAATAAAGCTTTCTATATCGTTCTATATTGTCAGGAAAAGAAAGAGATCCATGGTTATAAATAATCAGTGTGTCAAACTTTCTGATGGTTTTTGGTCACAAGTGCCTATCAGGCAAATTAATTCTTGTTAAAACGATTAATGTCCGAAAAAATAAATTTCGTTGAATTTACAACGAAAATTTTACCGTTCGTAAGCAAAATGAATCGTTTCTTGATTATAGAAACCGGGCATTAATCGATTCTATTAGTTACTGGCTCTTGCCCGTGACTTCGTTCGCTTGGAAATGTTGGTGTAATCTATCTCACGGGAACCGTTCATTATCCGGGATAAAAAGTAGCCTATGTGCTATTCCAGACTATAATTTATCTCTGTGCTAAATTTCATTAAGACCCGTTCAGCAGTTTTTGCGTGAAAGAGTATTTAACAAACATCCATCCATCCTCACAAACTTTTGGCTTTATAATATTAGTAAGATTATTCTGTTAGGCTATAAAATCAAGGTAGAAGATTTGTTTTCGAATTATTAATAATTACTTCTAGATCGTATATTTAGATACGAAATTGGTATCATTTTTATTCTTCAAAGTTCTTTGAAGTTATTAGGATATCGAGCATTCTGACGTCCATGTTCATTTCATGTTTATTTTAATAGGTCTGATTTAAGGATTCTAGAATCGAATCAGTGAATTAGTCTGCTACTTCAGAAGTTCTCGTTTAAGAACTTCAAATAGCCTTACAAAGTACATATAAGTTCTTGACACATTCCTCGTTCCATTAAGCTTTGGGTTTTTAGTACATCCATACTGAAAAATCGAAACCTTGACCTAACTCTGCTTTTAGCAGGTATCGGCAGTGTTCTATCTAGGTGATAAAAACAGCTAAAAACAGTTTATTATAAATCCAATCATCAAAGAAAGCGAATCGCACAGTGGCTCGCGGCTAACGGTTTTTAACAGCACATTGTTGTACTTTTTAACTTTGGCGTCCGATGATATATAATTATGTATAGGGATGGGAATTAACCAGTTAAAATGTGTTTTTGTAAAATATAGGTAGTCAGAAAAAAACTTTTAAATGTTTTATTGATAATTAAAAATAACTTATATAAAATCAAGAATCTATGCAGGAGGATAGATGTTGGATTGGTACCCCGTCATTGACATAATAAGGTCAATGGTCACAAAACTAAGCTTTCACAACACTTATAACTTTTGGCATTATCTATACCTGTATTAAACAACGAACTTCATCATTTTGCATTGATAAGAGGTTACGTCCCCTCCGTGTAGTATTGAGATAGTAATTAACACAGTGTATGTTTCCATCCATTCTGCATGTACACCGGGTGCAAGTCCAAAATAACAGCAGCATCGTATGTAAAGCTGTTTCAAGTCAGTGCTCAAAAAGCCGAGCCGTCGTTAAGTACCATAAAAACCATTTCGTAGCCAATTCAAGTCGCAATCGTAAAACAATAAATCAGTATGACATTATCAGTAAAGCAGGACATGAGTGATTCATACGAGTACAATAGGAGGTATTTTAGGATATTAAATTAATGATAACTTTGCACTAGTTCTATAAAACTATTTGACTAAATGTCAATCAGTCGTGTCAAATAGACGGATATTAATTTATTAAACATTATATTTTTACCCTTGGTTACCAAACTAGAGAACTATTTACTTAAACATGTGTTATTCTAAATATAATTCAGTACTGTAAGTAGTTTCTTTCCATTTCATGCATTCAATAAGCATTTCACATTGAAGTCAATAAAATCATTCACCTATTTATTGACCGTGACAGATCGGTCAATAGTCAATAGGTAATCTTTATCTAACATTATTCTTTAATCGTATTCGGAGATAACAGAGTAGGTATGTAATTTTGTTAGCTTTTTAATTAATAGCCATTCTTGTAACTACCGAGCTTTGTAACAGGATTCAAGCTAAATTGTTAGATAATATAATTACTGACAAAAAAATTACCTGTAGCTAGCTCGTATAACATCACTGAAATTGATCAGCGTAGGAAGTGATGGTCACTATGCTATGTCCGTAAAATATTTAATCGAATTAAGAACCCCATTATCTTTTTAAAGTAGGTGAACTAAATACCGAAAATTCGAGTGAATCGTAGGTTGACTTAGACAACTTTTTTAAATATTGTAATAAAAAACCCGCAGGTTATGATCATTTGAGACTCTCTCAAAGGCTTAACAACCACTCTATTGAAATTGAATAAGTCTTTAAAGCTATTTTTCCATTTGCCCTTTTATTTTATGAGGTCTACATTATATTTTACAGGGAGAGATTAAGTAAAATTGGTTTTCAATAAATTCTTTTTATATTTTGGAACGTTACGGATAATGTGATTGACGGAAAAAGCTTCAGTAATAGTTATGGTGTGTTTTTACGTTCAATAGGATTAGAACCGAATGCTTTCTTTTTTTATAACTAGCCAATTAGGAAGCAAACTCGCTCTCTAATTGTACCGTAGAATAATGGCTTTAATACAATTTATAAATAAGCCAAACTTGAACTTAACTTGGTCCGCTATGCACTCTGTTGCTAAATTGGAGGGTACATAACCAAAATTCTATTCGCTCATTCTGAATGGTATTTCGTTTTCTGTGACTATAAAGCACAATAAGAATATCCAAACATGGTATTTTTTTAAGGAAATCAGTAGGTCTGTCTAGGTCAATCTTGACTAAAAACAATTTAAGGCATATGGTTAAAATTTGCTCAGTCTACTTTACCAATTTTTTTAACCCCTACGCAAAAAGGCCCCTCGTTTTTGTGCTTCGCTGTTAAAAGTTTAACGTGTGTATCTGTATGTCTAACTGTCTATCTGTGGCATCACAGCTCGAAAGGTGCAAGGTGACTTGATCAAGAGTGATTTTAGCTATAATGCAAAAAAAAAACTGTTCAGCCGTTCGAAGATCACAATCAGATCATCAGCTCTTGTCTAATCGTTGAAGGGCATTTTTGAATCGGGGGTATTTTAATTTTTTTTTATACTTGTATTAATCATTTGAATTATCGTCTTTTAAATGCATATTTTTATTTTATTGTTAGACACATCCCGTGTAAATTTCAATGTTGCTAGTTATTGCCTTTCTAGAAATACAATCCATCCAATCAATTTTTTGTCTTTGCTGTTCCGATCTCGTTTTTTTTCACCACTCTGTAAGTTACCTAACCATGTGCATTTTATGTGCTCTTATATGAGCTTATATCACCAGTCGTATTTTTTAGTTAACATAAATCAGATTGTGCGCAACCCTGTGCCTGTCCCCAGAACGTTTTAAAAATACTATACGAAGTGTCTGACGAATTCTAACTGCGTGATACTGGCCAAGTAACCTTGACACCAAGTGACAATATTATGTTTATCGGAGGATATAATATGTACCTAATGTACTTCCATTTTCTTTATGTTATTTAAGAAAATCAATAAACGTTGACTGTGTTAAAGGTTTGTTAGTTTTTTTTTATGGTATAAGGAGCAAACGAGCAGACGGGTCACGTGATGGTAAATAACAACGCTGCCCATGAGCACCTGCAGCTCAAGAGTCACAAGTGCGTTGCCTGCCTTTAAAGTGGGAATAAAGGAAAGGGGAATAGGGGACCAGGGGGAGAGGGAAGGGTTAGGGCCTCCGGTCACCTCGCTCACTCGGTAAGGCCGTGGTATCACTCCGGTTGAGCCGGCCCATACGTGCCGAAGCATGCCTCTCCCACGCTACTAGGATTTGGTTATAAGACTAGGTCTAGACTACTCGACTACTATTATTAGTTAAGACAGTTAATAAATGCGAAATTGAGCCTTTTGTTTTTACGCTTTCACGCCCTAACTTCTAAACTGATGTAGTACAGGCAAAGACGTATGATCTTTCATCTACAAAACAAGAATACGGTTCCCAACGTATAGTAAAAAACTTTAATTATCGCAGACTGAAGCTAGTAAGGCTTAAGGCTCTCTGTTTACTCGCTTGGAGAAACGAATGTCCCTCGAACTCAAATGAAGGTTCTTCCGACCAGGTTAAATGACCAAACCGGCGGGACGTGGTCCAACTATTGACGAGAGAGAACTAGCATTGCGTAAAGCTAGATCAGTAGTTATAACTTCCGATCCTTCATAGCACAATGATAACGAAGTACGTAGTAATGTATCCATAGATTTAGATGTATATTGGCTGTATGTGGATTTAGCCACAAAATTATACGGATTGTGGTTGCGCAACTAACATGATTTGCGTTATGATATCAATATTTCGAAACGTTAATCTAATTTTTTTATAATGTCCAATTTCCATCATTTTTTTAACATAAACATGGCAAATTGTAATTACAATGCGGCAGAGTAGGTATAAGAGTTTCAGACTTGCAAAAGGGAAACGAAATGATTTGCAATTCGGTCAGACAATTTGGTAATTTATGTTATAAACTGGGGCTTTAATTTCGCCTGTTAAAGGCAATACTATTTTATAATATGTGCAGAGTTTTGTGCTTGTTATTGTTTAAACCACAAATAGGATTCGAAAAAATCTTTTTGTATATGATACAAAAGGAATAGTATATTACAATAAAAACTTTCGTGAGTGGTATTCATATTTATTAAAAACTATACGGCTTTACGCGTCACATTGACACCGTCGCGGCAGGACGCTTCACTCCTTGAGATAGGGCCCCCGTCGGGTCCGAAACTAGTCGGGCATCCCCGAAATACAAACGTGAGTAAAACCGTATAGTTTTTAATAAATAGGAATAGTATAGTCTATGTAATATCACGCTACGACTTTAGAAGTCAAGCAGTGATCATATACACAGTGATACTGCCGGGAACGACTAGTATATTAATAATGGCCAATTAGTTAAGTTACACTGGTGTACTGATGCGATGATCACACGCTTACAAAAAGTAAACACAAGTGAAGGTAAAACTAAATTCATGTTACAAGAAAAATACCTATCATTATTTCCTACTCATCCCTCGCAGGATTCTGAAAGAGTGACATGGTAATCTTATCTCGGTTAGAACGTAGACAATATTGGCAGAAATTTTCCTCAATTTGCCTCAAACATACGCTACAATACAAACGAATATCGGTAATGTTATATATTTACCAAAAAGTCGAAGTTAACGCTTCGACAGCCACTTTTTGATTCGAGTCGCCAAAGTCTGGAATAAACTGCCTGCGTCTACTTTTCCAGACTATTATAATCCTGCCACGTTCAAGAGTAGACTGAATAGGTTTCTTTTGAAAAGGCGTGTGTGTGAGAGGTACTCTCTAATCTTTATCATCACTTTATATCAGAAGAGTTGGAAGACAAACGCCCAATAACGAAATAAAAAAAATCTTTCTCTTCACTAAACTAAAAGTGATGTACATTTTATTAATCATTTACGATCGTAAATGATAAATAAAATTAGTCCTACTAATATTATAAATGTGAAAGTTTGGATGGATAGATGGATGACTGTTTGTTACTCTTTCACGCCAAAACCACTGAACCGATTGCGATGAAACTTAGTATGTAGATAGCTGGAGACCTGGATTAAAGCATAGACTACTTTTTATCCCGATATTCTAACGGCATAGGGACTTACGCGGGTGAAACCGCGAGGCACTGCTAGTAGTAAATAATGTAACTTGACATCTAAAGATTTCAAATCCAGCCATTGAATTTGGAATGTATTTTGTCTGATCTTTGGTAAATTTCCTAAAATTCCTCCAAAAAAAAAAATTTATGTCTGTTACTACTATAGAGATATCCTCAGTCTTAAAATAACAGATTAAGCTGCAATTAAATTTAACCTGTACAACTACATCAGTTTTTCTTTGACTCTCCTAATTTAGCATGCACTTACAAATGCGAAGGTTTATATAATTTTTATTTCAACATGTGTTACGCACAAACAAATACGTTACCAGGATGTACAAACTAAATCCCCTACAAATCCCGCCATTACTTAAAAATTCATTTAAAAGATATACATCAACAAAAATTCGGGTCACAGTTTTTATGTCAACTTGACCCTGCGCAAGATGGCGCTTAAGTTATAGCCACTAAGCTTTATCGGGATAATAAATCTGTACTTAATATAAATTCGTATCGATCTTGTTCAACCCAGACCCTGTATTAAGGGATTCCTGTCGATGAGGATTCTGTGATATTCATTGTTGTTTATTATAGATATACGGTTTTACTCACGTCATCACGTTTATTTCGGGGATGCTCGACTACTTTGACTAGTAGACTTTTTTTTTTTTTTTTTTGTGCGTGTGGAAACCCCCTCGGGCCGTCACCCCACCGGGGTTTTCGGTGGGGCGGTGTGTCGGAATCGAACCGACTAAAACCACACGGTGTGCCGTACTGCGCCTTAAGTAGGAGGGATCCGGGAACAGCTTTTATTAAGACATCCGGACCCCCCCTAGCGCCTGCCCGCAAAAGCGCGGGCACCACCTTCGGGTAAAAACCTCTCAATTAGGCGACGTCCAGGCACACGCGGACGCCGCCTCCTCGCGGGGGGCCACTATAGCGGATGGAGGGGAAAAACCCGTCCCGTCCACCCGCGGCCACACTCAGGGCGGCATGAGGCGCTGGTAAGCGCGCCTCCGCCGCCCGGTTCGCCGGCGGCGAATTAAGTCCGAGTGGAGGTCGTCCTCCCGGACCCTTTCCGCCGCCTCCTTCTGCGAGATGACTTCCTCACAGAAGGTAGCGACCGCGGTAAAATTCCTGTCGCTACCGGCCATGGAGCGTATGACAGCCGGTAGCGACAGATCCACTCCGATGACTGCAGTGAGGGCCCGACGCTGCGCCGCCCAACTGGGGCAAACCGCCAGCGTGTGCTGAGCCGAGTCCTCACTGCAGTCGCAGTGGTGACAGGCGGGACTCAATTCCCTCCTAGCGACCGAGTGCAGGTACTTCCCGAAGCAGCCGTGCCCGGAAAGAACCTGCGTCAGTCGGAAGGAAAGGGTCCCGTGCTGCCGCCCTGCCCACTCGACGATGACCGGCTGGAGCGCCTCCACGGCGGCAAAGCCAGCACGTGGAGCCTCCAGCCGGGACGACCAACGAGCCATCGTGGCTCGGCGAGCGGCCTCACGCCACTCGCGTACCTCTTCGGGCGGGGGCCGACTGCCGCTTCCCGCCCGGAACTCAGTCGTCCACCGATAAACTTCGGCGAGCACTTCCGCCTCCAAATCCCACGGGGGAGTTCCGGCCAACGCGCACGCCGCCTCCGTCGACACGGTGCGGTAGCCGCGTATGGCTCTAACTGCCATAACCCTCTGAGGGTGCCAGAGGCGCGCCCTATTCTGGGCGGTCAGAGCCTCCGCCCACACCGGTGCACCGTAAAGTGCCATTGACCGGACAACCCCCGTGTACAGCCGTCTCGTAGCGACGCTGGGTCCACCCAAATTGGGCAAGAGTCGCCCAAGGGCGGACGCAGCGCCGACCAGCTTTGGAGCAAGCTGCAGGAAGTGCTCGTCGAAGCGCCACCTTCCGTCAAGGATCAGGCCCAGATACTTGATGTGGGCCTGAACCGGTACGAGGACCGAGTTGACCTCAATAGAGGCGCCAGGGGGTGGACCACGACGGGGCCCATGAACTTTGACTAGTAGACTAGTGTAACGCCTGACACCTTATAATATTAGTTTAGAGTACCTAAGTTGATTTTCGAGCCTAAAATAAATAAAACAACAATGTACGATTGAAGATTTAATATAATGTTATGTCCAACTTAAAATACATTTGTGTATAATATCCGCGTCTGTCTGTCTGTCTGTTTGCGATAAACTGAAAAACTACTGATCGGATTTTCATGCAGTTTTCACCAGTAGACAGAGTGATTCATGAGGAAAGTGAAGGTGTATAATTTGTTAAGGTTTTATGTAAATTGGTTAAAATATGATGATGATTGTTGAATATGTCTCAGCTAGCCGTGCGAAGCCGGGGCGGGTTGCTAGTATATAATGTATTACGATGAACTCATAACATGGACACAATTTTATCATCAACTTGAGCGATTACATACGCATATACAATTTAAATATCTCTATGATTTTGCATTACTCATTGTGAATAGTTTATTTGACCTATTTATAATTTTATGAATCGATTAGCATTATAAAATGTTCAGTATACATACATATTAGTCCTTCGAGATATTCGAAACAGCACTATTTATCACTCATAATGGCCTGTTGGTATAAGTAATAAGTGATCCGGACTGCCGAGCCAGAGGTCGTGGGTTCGATTCCCGTCCAGGACAAATAATTGTGTGATAAGTACGATTATTTGTTCTGAGTCTGGGTGTAATTTATCTATGAAAATGTATGTATTTATTAATATAAAAGTATCTTTATCAGCAGTCTGTTTACCATAGTTCAGGCTCTGCCTAGTTTGTAATTAGATGGCCACACGGCCGTCTAATTACAAAAAGAGGTGTCTGAAGTTATAATTTAAAGTTAAGTTAATCAGGACTGTTTCGTCATTGAGTACTAACGCATCAGTTCCTCAAAATTAATATTAGAGTGTTTAGGTAAGCAATCAGTGGTACCGAAGTATTAACCTAGGGTTGCACATCATGCAACCACAGGAAATGCAAACAATCACTGCTGATAAGATCTGGAGGTTTCTCGAAGCCATAAGTCTGAGCAGTGAACTGTAAAGTAGAAGTGCGCCAAAAAAGGCCAGAAATGGTCGAGGTGGCACTAGGAACGTAAAACAATAACAACAAGCAATCAGTGATTCGGAAAAGTGTGGCAAGAAAAGCAGACACAAACAGGAAAACAAGACATCACTAGTTATCCTAGAAGAGCGTGATCTCGTAAGTTGCAAATACTACTCTAGTCGGAGCAGCATCAACCCGAGCTATCTGCTGTATCTTACCTCCTCAAATATTAATGAGTTAATTATCTTTGCTTTTGTGCAATACTCTCAGGTGTATCATTCACGCGTTTTAAGCCTATGATCATTTAAAGTTCCCAAAATAACGCAGGTAACAAATACAGTTCAAAAACAAACCTCTCGTTAAATAGATTCAAAGGTCATCTTAGTATGTTAAAATACCTACAATCTACCTATATTACTTTCACTTCAGAAATACTAGGCGGCACCCTTGCTTACATTTGTAATTATAAATTAGTTAAAAACATAAATGTGAATGTATGGGCAAGTTCTTCGTCACTAAAAAGGAAACAAACTTGAATTTAGCATCAAGTTCAACAATGTTACATAACTATCTTTATACATTCTTTTATATGACTATTTTCGTAAAAAAAACGTACATTTAACCAGTCATAAAATTGGCTCGAAATGGTTCGTGTAAATATACCTAGCACTGTAGTACTTTTGGGTTTGAAAACTCGTCCATGCGCATTATTCGCGTGTCTCACGTAATTCATTTTCTTAAATTAAACATCTTCAACAGAATCAAGTCTAAATATCCAGTATAAACAAACTAACTTACAACTTAGAGTTCATAAATATTATTTTGTAAAGTTGTTTGTAAGTATCTTTATAACTTACTTTAGTACTCTGTACGAAATGGAAACGTAATATTATTTCTATCTACCGTATTACAGTCGATCCATATTCATAGAGAAAGTTCGAGATTCTTAGAACAAAGAGGTAAATTACATTACTAAGGCATCCGTACGTATGTAATACAAAGATGTATATATTTAAAACCATTTAAAACGCATGACACTGATTTAACATACCTACTAGGAAACCCCTCGCCTGCCAGAGACCGTCACCGGTATACTGTTTATTTTGTGTTCTTTGAGCGTATAGGGCTTCAAAGATGAACAATGTACTACCGATAGTATGGTGCTAATACACAGAGCTCTTAGTTGTAAAGTTGCCTGCTTATCGGTTTTTCATAGGATTCACCTTTTGCACACTTGCATGGTAAGGTGTGCAAAAGTTCTCCTTGAATTAATTGAACCATCACCATTCCTTCTTCGGACTACTAGAAGTAGGCAGAACTTCCATCCTTTCATTATCGACACACCAAAAATTCGAACTAAATGCTTCAACAACTCATTTTTTGTTGGAGTCGCCAAAGTCTGGAATCAACTGCCCGCATCTGTTTTTTCAGACAATTATAATCCTAGAATGTTCAAAGAAAAGTGAATGGGTTTCTTTTGAAAAGGCGTGTAGGTACTTATCTCGTCTTCATAATACTGTCCATCTGGTGAGTTAGATCACAAAAGCTTATTCCATTTATCACTTTAAAAAGTCTTACAGGTTTTTGGATTTTTATTATGACTTTTCAAGGTTCCATAGAGTGGTAAAATCTTCTCTTTTTAGCCATTGGACATCGCCAGTCAAAGATATAATCCTCACCTAAAGACTTCCAATAATAATAAATGCAATAACTTCTTACCGTCCGGCAATTACTTCAGAGACTACGTTGTCAATAGTATTCTTTGTGTAAATCTTACAGGCCGTGCAAAGTATCAACTAGGCAGACCCTACTAGTTGCATGCTAGTTAAGGTGTGGAAGAAAAACTACAGAACATCTCCAAAGCAATGCCGTATAATTGTGTAGTAGGTCGAAAACCAGATTTATTTATTCAAACTTTTGCTTGCACTGTTGTCCGATAGGTGAACTTAATGCTTCAGTCATTCTCTACCAGTCAATCTTTATTTGAAATTCTTTAATGAAATCGTTTTATTAAACACAGAGACTAAGTGATAGCTGAATCAAACTCAAATTACACACATTATGACATTATATATACATACTTAGATATTAGTTTATTTAATTAACAATTTAATG
This sequence comes from Callimorpha dominula, assembly GCA_949752705.1. Classification (NCBI taxonomy): domain Eukaryota; kingdom Metazoa; phylum Arthropoda; class Insecta; order Lepidoptera; family Erebidae; genus Callimorpha; species Callimorpha dominula. The sequence continues at coordinate 16,257,062 of OX457012.1, read as the reverse complement.
GTTATTGAATTACCGATTGATGAATTTAAAAAAATGTATTTTCAATTTTGAAATGGAACACCTGAAAATAAATGTGTCTGTGTAGACAATAGAATAGGTAGCTCAAGTTAAACTAGGTCATCTCTGGTGATCTTTGTTTGACGCCGGTTTCATCAAATAAATCTATATGTAACTGAAATCGGATTTACGATAGGAGTGAGATTTACTATGTTTCGTACAATGTTGCGATGGATAACGGATTTCGTTTATTGTTAGTTCGTGTTTTGAGATTAAGTTTGTATGGTGACGTAGATATTTTTTTCAGCTAATATATTGTCTAGACGGGTGCGAAACTTGCCTTCTGTCCTAAGCGTAATCGATAAGCAACGAACTGTCAGGGTCTCTTCAGGAAACCTTTGCAAAATACCCAGTGGAGGCAGATTAGGTTAGCTCGGACAATGTGGAAGAAGTCTATTAGGTATACATCTCCACCCGGTCAAGCCATGTCAAGCCAACGTTGATCGGTAACAGACAAGAGCTGCAGTTCTTAGACAGAGTGGCTAGTAGCTGCCAGGACTTTGTTTGTAATTTGCTTACAGTAGTGTTCTACTTCTTGAAAAAGATAGTCAAATTATTAAGTATTTAGCACTATTTATACGTCTGTAAATTTTTTTATTATTACAGTTTTTTCGAACATAGCTTCCAATAGATGTCGCTGTAAGTTAATTTAAGTATGCGAGTACCTCATTTGAATATTAACCGTTGCAGTTTATTTTAACGACTATCGAGGTTAATGAATTAATACAAACCGCTTATCTAGGCCATGGCTTCGATGAGGATAAACGACGTATACATAACACGAGCACTCTCATAAAAAGGCCACAGAATGTAAGTCAATCTTAATGTCGACAATAAAAAGAGTTACCAAACATACAAAAATTATTTTTATGTTTTCTTGGACAAAATTTAGGCTTACGACAAAGTTTTGCATGAGGGCCACTTGCTCGAAGTTAGAAAGATACTTCAAAATTTATGGTTGCTCGAAAATTGCTATATTTAACTTTTAGAAATACCTTAAGATGGGATACTGAGATAACTGTAGCTGAAGGTAAGCACATTATGTTTATTGATAATTATCCAACCTGCATTTTTTCGGAATCAAACCAATGAAACCACACGGGCATGTTGAAAGGATATGTGAAGAGCGAATGCTCTTGTGTGGGAGAGTCATGCTTCGGCACGTATGGGCCAACTCAAACGGAGTGATACTACGGTCTCACAGAAAACCGGAGTGGGTGAGATTACCGAATGCCCTAACCGTTCATTCTCCCCCTCTTCTCTCTCTCTCACCACACTCTCCCTCTTCCCCCTTTACCCTACTCCGCACCTTAAAGGCCACAACGCACTTATATATGCCATGGGCGGCGGTAGTCACTTACCAGTTGATCCGACTCAAGTAGTCGGGACCCCTTAGCTCTCGCGTAGCGTCTCGACTACGTATCTCGTCAAGTTAACGATAATTATAACGTTTCTAATCCAAACGTTGTAGTGTGTTTCGGAAAGACAAGAAGTAGAAAGAGAGTAAAATAAGAAGTTGTGCAACCGTACTATTTTTATGGTTGCCTTGAAATTTGACCGCTTTACTGGTTCTGCCGCTCGTCGACCGCTTTACTGGTTCTGCCGCTCGTCTTGCCCGGCGATACAATTTATGTCCGTTTTTGTCGCGAGTCAAAGGAGCGGCAATATAAGTGCAAATACCGGCCACACACTCGCAATAACGCAGTTTGCATTGCGCGTTCCTGTCATTTGCACGTGTTGAGTAATTTAATTCGTATTAAATTACGTAACACCGCCGCTGCCCGAATGGTTGCATGAAAAAATAAAAAAATGAACTTTTAGATGCTAAGCCTGCAATTTGAAATTCAAAAAAAAAAAATATAATGCGCATCGTGCCACAATGTAAGTTGTCGTCTATTGCAACATGAATACTGGAATGCAGAGCAACGCGATGATTGTCGCCAGTAAACACACACACTCCCTGTTTGCGGCTGCTAACGCAATGTTCGTGGCGGCGCGAGTGTCATACTAGCTAATGCATATCGACGATTTTTTGTAAATAGCAAAGGATGTAACATTCGCATTAACAAATTTCTATCGATAACTAAAGTTCTGTAACTATTACGTTGTATAAAAATAAACGTTCAAGCGCTAGAAAATATCTCGTATAATAAATATCTAATGGCTTAAAGAAGCCTATTACAGACAGACTAAAGGCTGAGATTCAGTATGTTCTTTTATATTTTAATTAAAGCGTAAAAGTAAAATGCTTTCAAATGTTCTGCAGACCATTACACTGACATTGACAGATTATCGCTGTATTTATTTCTAAATACCAACCCAAATATATTTCTTATAATACGTGTAGTGGGTACTACACGTATTATAAGAAATATATTGTTGTACTAACTTTTAAACCTTCGCGTTCCATGATATAATTATATATTTATACAGGAATTAACGTGATCACGAAAAAGGTATTACATACATCTGAATCGTCTGAAGTTTTAACCAGGTTGCACTGGCCGTGGTCACAGGCTGACTGGCTCAGTGGTGCATGCCCTTTAGCGTCGAGACCGTGAGGTAGAAGGTATTTTTAATAACAGTGTCCCTATTTTGTAAGTAAATAGTATGTTCTTAATTTGTTGTTGATCCGAATGCGCATAAAAGCAAGGTGACATATTTTGGTTTGAGGTGCTTGTTAATTCAGAGGTATGTAATACCTATTTCGTGATCGCGTTCATTCTATTTTATTTTTTTCTTCTAATTTTAATAATATGTTGCTTCTTCTAGCACTGATGTCTCCGAAGTCGTACTTTTTCTGCGTTTTCGATTTTTCAATAGTGAGCCTAGTGAGTCAAGGGGTGTGCTCAAAGTATGTATTATAAGCCACATTTGTTATTAAAACGAGTTTTAGGTAGATTTTCAAAGAAAAGTCTGCTCGTTTGCCCCCTATACCATAAAAAAAAAACAATTTTACCGGCACGATAGAGGTCGCAATTATGCACCGATTGCTTTCAAACATGGAGGACAAATCAACAGGGTATAGGTGACTGGGGGGCAGATTTTCAAAAATCAGTTTTTTCAGCATAACTTTTTCCTGCAAATTTTTTGGACCGTTTAACATTAATAGATTGCCCATAGTAAATACGAACATTTTTTAAAATGAACCCTAAATGATTCCATTCTTAACTTGGGGAGGGGAGGGGGGAAACCAAAATTTGTTGGAAAAAAAAATCGTAGCTCCGAAACAGTAAACCTTTTTACAATCGGTAATATTTTTAAATGAAAGCTATGTTTTTATTTTACTCTACACATTTAAAGTTTTTAATGCGACTTATATTTTTGGAGATAAAAATAAAAAAAAAACATAAAATCTACCTCTGCGGGCCTGCTGCGGGTCCGGTTTTTTTATCCATGATGTCTCTTTAAAATTATGTAATTCATCTCTTCTTGAGTTTTGTGTGACATTGTATTATACACTTTACACAGCGGTAGATATATTTAAATTTGTAATACATTATTATCAAGTATACTAATAAAAAAAAACTAAGATATTTTGAGTAGTCTACGCATAAAATATAGCATTACTTAGCAATGACATTAGTATCTGTGAAAAGTTTAAGAAGGTATTTTGAGACATTTTTTTAAATTATTGTAAAAACCCATGAAATAAAAAAAAGTGCTACGTTTTATTCAATAACGTTCCCATATAACGCATTCAACCCTTATTTCCGATATAAGATTTTTAATTGTGCTGGCAATACTAAACCATTAAACCTAATGCTCTACGATTTAGCTCTGCCGTTCCATTATCGTGTCATTATCGTTCAATCGTGAGGTCATGACCCTTGATCTGCGGTATAAGTTGACATTGTTTCTTTGAGAATTCCTCGAGAAGTCAAACCGTTATTTTTTAAATCTTAAATGAATTTGTATCGTCTAAATTTGATTAATAATCTGTACAAAGCCATGTTTAATTTTAAGAAGTACAATGGCTTTATGTGTCTATAGCGAACTACTATACAGCAATACAGTATTCAACTAGCACTGTGGGGATAGCGCGGTCGATCCCCTCTGAGGGCTAGTATTTGTATGCGTCAATATGTGTATTTGCATTTTTCTGAGAGTTTTTATGTATATATAGCTAGATAGACACAGTACACTTTATTGCACACCAAAAATTAGGATACATACGAAAAATAGAGTATTAAGTAGCAGTACAATGAGCGGTCTTATCGTAGTCTGCTATCTCTTACAAACAATCTTGGATGGATTATGCCGTATGGTATGTATGATAATAGGTAAGTTGTGATACACATGGTTGTATATTATCTATTATATTTAAAAAAAGGTAACAAAGTATTGTTTATCCGTGTTTTATACCACAAACACACATTGCTATCTAGTCCCAACCTAAGCAAGGTTGGGACTAGATAGCAATGTGTGATATGTCCCAGATTCTTCTTCTTTTTATATTCTTCAAGCAAAGGGCTAGGTTATGCTAGCATCTATTTGGAACGGTGTCTAATGTCCACCTTTTACACTTGCCAATCTATACTATGTAATAAAACTAAAGAGTTTTGAGTTTGATTGTTGGTTTACTACCTACTTCTACCCGTCGGATTAAAAATACTCTTTTTGTATTGGATAGATTATCCATTGAGAAAGGTTATAGGTTATGTAACATCCCGCTGAAGCCCTTGGCAATGGAGCAGTGTATTGTAAAATGTTAATTGTGTGTGTCAAGTCTTGGTATTTACCTTCATTATGATATATTATAATATAAACTTATCAAGCAAGCTCAAGAGTTGTTTTTACCAACAACAGTAGGGTACGCCGCCGCAGGATAAAAAAAACCTGTGGTATTAGTAAACATTTTGAACGCTTTCGTGACAGTATTAAATTTCATGAATCTCATTTCAAATATTTGCATATCACAAACGCAAGATTAGAGACGCAAAAAGGTTTACAGCAAACATAGAACGAATTAACTAATTGAACATTAACATTTGTTAAATTTAAAAAAAAGAATAACAGTAAATATTCTGTCAAATTCGATCGATCGATAAGTCTCAAGTCCACTTTAATGGTAAATACCTATGCGGCGCGGCGGCAGAACTTCTATCCTGCTATGCTGGAGGTCGCTTATTTGGTTCCCACTCTGAGCAAATATTTGTATACATAAATATAGAGACTGGGTAAAAACGGATATGAACGGATATTATGTGTAAGGGACGTGACTATTTATTTATATTTTTTCATCAAAAAGATTGTATTTCACAAAAACAGTAACAGCGCGTTAATTTGAGGTAAATCCTACTAAAACATATTGTATTAAATAATAATAAAAATAATACAGGAACGCTGGGTAAAAATACTGGGGTCTTATAAGAGCCTGGCAGAGCTATGGCCAGCGCCCTCAAGACTGCCTTGCACATCATAAACGCGCGCGTGGTACCTGATCATTATTTTATTGCGGAGTTATTTTAAAACTAGAAAGAAATAAAGAAAAAACGTTTATTTTGGCAAGACAAAAAAAACAGTTAACTATGATATCTCCTATGATTTTCATTGAAATCAAATAATGTTCAGGGCAGCTTTGGTTAAAATTAAATACTTGTGATCAATAACGTATTTATTTAGATAGTGATTAATATCATATTTATAAAAACACCTTCGCAAATAATGCATTGAACAAATTTAATTAAAAAAGAAACTTTTTTAAAACTTTTAAAGGGAAACAACTTCGTTATACATGATTTTTGCGTAACTTTAACCGTTTACGCAGCTCACGCAACGGCAATTTTTCTCTCCGCTCCTATTTGTCGTAGCGTGATGTTATACAGCCTATAGCCTTCCTCGATAAAGGGACTATCCAACAAAAAAATATTTTTTCAATACGATGGTTTGGATTGAAAATTTTTTCCTGAGATTAGCGCATTCAACCAAACAAACAAACAAACGAACTCGTCAGCTTTATAATATTGGTATAGATTGTACTGGCAAGGAGTGTGCGGAAGGGCGTGGGAGTGCACTTCTGATTTTAATTTTTAAAATCAATTGGCACAGGGATGCCCAGACACCGTTCAGTCCACAGAACTGAGAATATGTATTTTTAATTTTTATTCTCAGATCTGTGGTGCAGTCTTACTTCAGCTAAAAACCCCAACTAAATAAAAACAAAATTATTTCTGTTGTTTTTGCCCTTTGTATAGTATCTGTTGAATACAATTACATAATATATGTATGATACTTCCACTGTAATAATGGTGTACAAATAAAGTGTTATCTATCTATTTACCCACCTATATTTATAGCTAACAATCACTCGTCGGTAACACAATGGATACGCATATCCGTTTCCAGAGCAGACGTCCCGTGCGCGAAACTATATATCTCTCCAACGTCCACTATTTTACCGCCTTGAGCCGCGCGGAACTGTGCCCGCTGCTTGGTAACAAAAACCTTTGTAACAACTAAAATAATATAGTTACAGCGAAGATAAAAATACTAGAAAATAGCTAGATGTTAATAGATGGAAGTTATGTATTTCAAAATTCAATAGTGATAATCTATAATACCTATAATAAGGGTTGATATGAATTCCCGAGTAAAAATTTTAAAAACTTTCTATAAATTTGGTTCGTAAGCATAAAATATAATATATTTTACCAACAAAACACTTAAAAACTAAACTAGATTCATTTCCCTTTAAAATGATGATATATAATTATATTTAAGTAGCTAAAGAAATCGAATCAAAATACATTCTCCCTGCAATTTTTCGGCGGCCTCTTGTCGACTGCCGACTCGTCGCGTGTCGTCGAATTGTAGAAAGATGGCCGCCCGGCTAAGGCTTTCTCCACACAGATTAACCGATTTATTTATATATTTGAATTTGTTGAGGTTATAATAAAATACGAATAACAGTGATTTTATCATTTAATGATTTATCATTTTTGCTTATACCGATAAATATATTGGTAGATTAATGTTGTTTGGTGACTGATTAGTACATTAATGGAAAAAAAAAATGCAAAATGTATTGATAGTGCTCAACTGTCTTTAAGACAGCTGTGCCCGCCACCAATCCCAAAAGCCACAAGATTCAATTAATTTAGCTCAGCGATGTAAAATTTGTCAAGCGTTGTAAGCTACACCTCTCAACATAGAGTAGGTGTATAGAGTAGGTTAGTTAAACCTATTATATATATTATATATATATATAACATACATTATTAAATTAATCTAATATATATGTATATACTCGTATATATATTTGGTAGTTCTGTTAGTATGAATCAAAAACCCATTATATTTAAATATCAGTGCACCATCACCTTGTTGTGAATAAATGTTAATGTTTATTGCTTTGAATTATTAAAAAAAAAAAGTTAGTTAAATAAAGTAAAAAGAAAAAAATAAATGTACATAAACTAAGTGTGAAAATGGTTAAGTGCATTACAACAAAAAGAAAACACGTGATAACATCAAGCAGTATCAAATATTGCACACATATTGCCTAGTTTGTACAGACCCTTATTTATAACTTTTGTTGTTACGTCCGTGGGCACCGCACGACCCATACGAAAAAACCTGACGAACACATTGATATTATTTGTTAATCCTCTATCATTTTAATATATTCTTACTAAAAAACTGTATGAGTATGTTTATTAGAAACTTAATCACTATATTTTCACGGAAAAGCACGTAAATTAACAATAAACAAGACGAAAAGCGACTGTGAATTATAAAGATGTCACTGTTTTCGTCACAACAATATTTTGAAGTCCAAATTAGAGTCGAATTCCTACCATCGTATTTTTATCACCAAAATATTATCAAATAGTACATATCCTAAAGTTCACACTTTGGCACGTCGACTGAAGTTTACAATTTTTTTTTTAAGCTCTCGAACACCTTACACTGCCCTCTTCTATTTATTCTAGTGAAACATTTCATCGACAATCATTTTATACAAGCACAACGTTCATCTAGTTCCGCATTTATGAGCAAGATGGCAATATTTACAAAGTGTCGTTTTGGGTAGTACAGTACCCCGGACGGATGCTGGCAGATTTTTTTTGGGTACTATACTACCCATAGACGCTCAAGTGGAAAAAAGTTTTCATTTCAAAAACTAAAAAAGCTCACTCATAAGCTTGCATGAATTTCACTTTGTTACAATTTTTTTCGTTACGAAAACCTTTCCTTTTTCAAAAAGAGGAAAATACTCTACTAATTCTCGAGAAAGACGTTAGCTCTCTTTAAATTCAGATTAAAACAGTTAAAGTGCGACTAAAGTCGTCCATTCTCCGATTAATGTTCGTGATCAGAATCAAAATTCGGAATTTTCGGGTCGAACATGTAAGTCCCATTTAGCACTTAATAGTGAGGATTTTACGTTCACGATTGTTAGATAAGGTTTGCGATAATTAACGTAACAATACATAAGGCATTTAGTTAAGCTGCTTAGCAATAATGATTTAGCAGAGTAATAAAAATTTAGTTCAAGAGGATGCAACTGAATCCTATCTGATTTGAGCAACCAGTGTAAAGATAGGCACATGTTTTAGAATAAAAAAAATGCAAGTCAAAATAATGATATTCAGTACAACTGCTTTTTGATATACGGTTTTACTCACGTGTGTATATCGGGGATGCCCGATTAGTTTCGGTGGTGTGGTTGTGATTTTTTATTTTGTTATGCAGACATTTTCAGAAAAATGTGGACGTTCCATCAACATCCTTGGTATCAAATACCCATAGTTTCATTCATGTTGACTCATTATATATTTTTTTATTGTATAGGGGACAAACGAGCACACGGATTACCTAATGGTAAATGATTACCGCCGCCCATAGGCACCTGCAACTCAAGAGCTACAAGTGCGTTGTCAACCTTTAAGGTGGGGTAGGGGAAGGAGGGAAGAGGGTTAGAAGATGGGAGAGGGAAGGGTTTGGGCCTCCGGTAACCTCACTCACTGGGCGAAAAATATGTCAACACCTTATTATAAAGAATAACACCCTCTTTTACCCCAAAAAGCAGTAAATACATACTTTTAATAAACTAAAAAGCAAGTACATAGACTACATGGTGCTAAGTAGCATCGTTATTTCTCTTCACACTCGCCCAAAACATTAAATATCTAGTTCCAATGCATTAATACTAAGCTGTAAAGGCGAAGTGAGTCTGCTGACGTTTTGGAACCAAGCGTTCACTGCAATGGCTCCTTTGTGGTATATAGCTATAATTAGATTGCCTAATAGTAAAATCGTGGAGACTAGCGGACAAACGGAAAGCTTTAAATACTGGATAGATATCACTACATATTATAAAACAAAGTCCCCCGCCGCGTCTGTTCGCGATAAACTGAAAAACTACTGAACGGATTTTCATGCGGTTTTTACTAGTAGACAGAATGATTCATGAGGAAGGTTTAGGTGTATAATTTGTACCCGTGCGAAGCCGGGCGGGTTGCTAGTTTCTAATAAATAACTAGAAACCTCTTCTAGAAACGTTGTTAAAGTGTCAAAGAGTCTTTAACTGGAAGTAATGCGAGAACGTTCTTTGTAAAAGAGTTTGAGAGGAGCTTTTATGCAGTAGTGGTCGTCTAAGTGGTTAATAATGATAACACTAAAAATGTTAAGTATTACGTAAGTATTAAGTAAGTATACTTTACTTTAACTTTGGCCTGTTGGTCTAGTGGTTAGTGATCATGACTGCTAAACCAGAGGTCGTGGATTCGATTCCCACCCAGGACAAATAATTGTGTGATGAACATGATCATTTGTTCTGTGTCTGGGTGTAATTTATTTATAATATGTATGTATTTAGAAATATATAAGTATGTTTATCAGCAGTCTGGTTACCATAGTACAGGCTCTGCCTAGTTTGGAATCAGACGGCCGTGTGTGAGATGTGTGGAGTTATTATTATTATTATTATTGGTACGTAGTATTGTCAACTTTTTGTCTAATTCTACAAAATTCTTATCTATACTAATATATATTATAAAGCTGAAGAGTTTGTTTGTTTGGTTGAATGCGCTAATCTCAGAAACCACTGGTTTGAATTAAAAAATATTTTAATGTTAGATAACCCATTTATCGAGAAAGGCTATAGGCTATATAACATCACGCTACGATCAATAGGAGCGGAGCATCAATGAAAAATTTTGCAAGTGGATATTAATATATAACCTACTTTACTTTTAAAAAGTAATAATCATTCATTTATTACGAATATGGCTTTATGTAAGTGTGTATTTCGGGGATATCCGACTAGTCTCCGACCCTACGAGGGCCCTTTATCAATGATTATATAGACTGATAATAAATTGTCTACTTTATTTACATTTTAGATGAATGTTTATAGAAGGTTTTACTGAACTAAAAATGCCCAAACTATTCATAAATCTTGTTTTTTTTTCTCTACTGATCCTAACTAACATTATGAATGTGAATTACCTTCTCAACTGATCATCACGAGAAATAGTGCAAACACGGTGTCAGGGGTACAGGAACGACGGGTACCCTACGTCCTTCCATCCAGAGAAGAAATTCTTCTCGACACAAGCGACACCTCTGACAAAAGTTCTACTATGACCTTTATACTGAAAATATTTCAATGAACATTGCACTGAAAAAAAACCCGGGCCCGCAGAAGCCCCCAGGAGTTAGATTTCGGGTTTTTTTTTTGTTATTTTGAAAATCTGCCCCCCCCCCCCCCCGTCCCCCCCTTTGAGGGAATATTCCCCATTCACGAACATAACCTTCATTTTTGCCCTGCTGATTTGTCGTCCAAGTTTTAAAGCAATCGTATATTTATATATATATATATATATATATATATATATATATATATATATATATATATATATATATATATATATATATATATATATATATATATATATATATTAATGGGGTCTACTGATCATAGCTAGACTTCTTGTGAAGAAATTTTTGGTAAACTCGACAACTGGTACAAAACCAATAGATAGGCTTTTCTTCGAAATATACCTAAAACTGATTTATTTTTCAAACACGTCACGTGGAACACCATGACAGTTGTCAACTGAACATAACGATAATCGTTTTTCTTTTCAACACCCCAATATTCCGACCCTAAATGCTCAAGGTTTCACAATAAGTTTTCCAGGTATAAACAAAAGACTATTGTTTAGATATAGTAAGTACACTTATATAGTTGGAACACCTTTCTAAGATATTGTTATGAGCTGTCACAAAAGGGTTTTGATAAGGGTCTTTGTTAAAAGGCTTTTGGGGTATACAATCGATCCTTGATTTAGAAATGGTCTTAGATTATGCAAGCACTTGAAAAGATAAACGAGAATTACATGTTGTATAGTGGATAGATTGAGTCTGTAATCTTCAATGAAATAATTAACTTTTAGAATAAGTGTCACCGACTGTAACGCCTCAGAGGTGGAATTTACTTCAAATAAATTTGAGAACAGCTTTAGGTACAAACAATTCAATTAAAAAATAATTATTGAAATTGGTTCACAAAGTCGAAATGATCGCATAATATACAAACAGATAAAACAAAAACATTTGAAAACCTCCTACTTTTTGAACTCGTTTAAAAATAATATTTAAATGGCATAAGTAGTGTTTTGATGTTTTTATAAAGCATTTTCTTAGTTCAAAGAAGAACGTGGAAAATTACTGTGTGTAAAGTCGCCAGCTGAGTACCCTAAGCACGAGGACTGCTACATGATATACTAACTTTTAAACTTTTGCGTTCCGTTATATACTTATACTTAACTGGCCGTGGTCACAGGCTGACTGTTGCAGTGTGACAGTCAGCCTGTGACCACGGCCAGTGCAACCTGATCGAAACGTTGGGCCATTCAGAGGTATGTGATAATTATTTCGGGATCGCGTTAATTCTCGTATAAATACATAATTAAGTGCTACATAAAATTTAATTTAAAGATGGCTGATCGATTGCCAAGAGGCAAGTTCTCATCTGCCTCGGAGAGCAAACATTGGTGTAACTCGCAGACAGCTTTAGTTTGTAGCAATGAAAATTAACCACTCTGATTTCCGGATTACGCTGTATCAATAAATTAAGTGTAAATCGTTACTTAATTGCAGTAATATTTATGAGATAAGATACCTATTTGCTAATCCGACGCTTCGATCATAATGCAGGCACATAAACTAGTTCCACAAGATAACAAAGGTTAAGCTAATCTACATCATAATTATAATTGTCTACTTATTTGCTATACTCTTAATGTATATGCAACAGAGAATATAATCAGTAGCAGAAGTAAGCGCATTTCATGTAGCTGTTTCTGCCTCCAGGGAAATATGTAAAGAGACTAAAGAGTTATTGTGCAGAGTTTGTCGCGGCCAGTTAACAGTCTGTCGTATTTTGTGACGGCACTTTCCTTCAAGGCAAATTTCTTTGAAAGGTTTAAATTGTCTGACAAATTTGTTACTTCCTTTTGTATTTAAGAAACTTCCTTTTGCTGTTTATACAGCTTCCAGGTTTGATTTCTTTACATAGTTAAAAGTGAAGTTAATAAAAGCTTTTTAAAAAGAGACTGCTCTAAATTATTATAAAGAATAACGATTATTTTCATGCTGAAGAAGAGATAGCACTAAAAACACATAATATAAATAAAACGACCACAGTATTGTTGGCTAATTAGTAAAAAATAGGAAGGTACCCTTGTTCCCGCCAAAGATATACATGACATATACATGTCAATTTTGTATAAATAGCGGTGTGCGAGGCGCCGAGGGGCTTCCTGCATTCATTCTGCGCTCTGTTGTCACCAAAGGGAACATGTTATATTTTTTTATCTTTTATTATTATATATATATTTTTTTTTTCATCAAACATAATTATGCCAATCCATTGGGCCAATTCTTATGGTGAATTTTGAAGCTGATTCAAACAGTGGATATGATAAGACACAATTACATATCGCTACTTGCTTTAAATCGAAAATATCACATAACATAACATTATACTTAACATCCTTGTTCCGTACACATTCCACTATAATCCTACTAATATTACCTCCTCTTCAGCGACTATGCAAAGAATTTAATATAATATCCAAGTCCACACCTGACATAGACATCTACCATGACTCTAAAAATAGATTTAAAAATACAAAATAGAATTCCTTTCGAACCTCCAATAAAAACAACAACAATTAAAAGTAGTAGGTACCTATAGTATGTAAGTAATCATTTTATTTATTCTCTACTCAAATTCAAATTCAAAATCGTTTATTCATTTAAGACACTAAGTGACATTTATGAACGTTAAATTGAAGCTAAAGTTAAAATCATAGATCGGCGCAAACAGACGCCACAGCATGTGCTAGATTGTCGAGGTAAATTAGGTGAAAACACCAAAATCTACTGCCTGCTTGTGTCGAACTATAACTTCCAGTTTCCAAAAGAGCCTTATGAGAAGAATACTGGCAAAGAAACTCATGGCCACTCTTTTTAAAAGTCAGATCTTCAGGTACAATAGTGTTAGTGTTACACGAAAGGTAAACAGGATGCAAGCTGATGCCACCTGAATTTCAATTTATTGAAATGCTCCAAAAGCTAACGTACTAAAAAATAAAACTCACTCAGTGATACCGTTGAAGGTTTGAACTTATTAAACATAGAAATCATTCAAGGTGCACATCTACCTTCATTCAGTTGCAAAATCTACTGTTAAAAATAATTCGTGACTGGATTAAGAGGCTAGAGTTGCAGTTGATCGAACCAAAATAATAGTATAGGCTAAAGCATCGCTGACTAGGCCGACCAGTCACCCCAAGCAGCACCCGTTCACGAGTATGACGCATGGACCAGCCATCATCTACTACTACTAAATTTAGTTTCGTAGAAATGTTATTAAGTTTAGTTTATTTATTGTGTTAATACGAGTAATAATAATAATGTTTTTTTTTTCCTTTGTGTCATATTATTTACTAACATGTTCTGTACCTCAATTTGTAATGCATTTGCTGTGGATAGACCTAATTAAATAAATAAATTATCCTACTAATATTTTTTAACGTCAAAGTTTGTAAGGATGTATAGATGTTTGTTACTCTTTCACACAGAAACACTAAGCCGATTGCAATGAAACTTGGTATATAGATAACTGGAGACGTGGATTAACACAAAGGCTACTTTTTGTCGTGGTATTACTCCCGGGATCGGGACCTACGGGGGTGATACCGCGGGGCGTAACTAGTATGTAATACATCTTCCACTATGACGCATTCTGTACATAAAGACGGAACCTTTTTCATTAAGAATGTTATTTACTTCTACCGACTTTCATATACTTTTTTATTTATATCTGTCTAGTTCGGTAAAAGTTTTATATTTTCATAACTATGATGCGGACTATAGTCAAGTGGTACACATTGACTCGCATGCCTCTTAAAGAACCCCATACTGGTAGTCCACCGGAGAAAACTCGGCAGGGAGCTCATTCCACGGTTGGAGCGTTCGCGGAAGGAGATTCCTCTAGGCCTTTACTATTGAACTCCTGATGTAAGTCTGTAAAACTGTTTCTTGGTAGGGCATGTTTTTAATGACCTTATCACCAACTTAGCCACCCAACCAGATTATCACATAGCAAGAACTACATAATAATATATCCAGATGTAATTAATATTCAAAATATGTCACGTAGAGTATTCGCTAATACAAATCAATGAGTTTTTATTTATACTAATTTATTGATACCAATATAAAACCCAAAATAATAATAATAATCCATTTAGAATCAAGACTGAAGAGTTATCGTTTTGATCCTATGGAGATGTGTAATCAGATTGGGAAATGTCATAGCGCGATGTAGGGCCAGATGTTTGAAATAATTTAGCTTGCCTTAGGTAGATGGCGCTGAGTGCATATCTAGTATAATAGACACAATCTTTTGTTCATAAATTGGTTTATAGATTTTTGACTGATAAAGCATACGTGGGGCGGGAATGTAAATTGTCTATCACAACATACATACCTCTAAATTTAAAATAAAGGAAAAAAACATAGATTTATTTGCTGATATATTTGATGACGTCGTAACTCACATTAACGTATATAATAAAGACCGCTTTATTTATTTGTGCAAGCGGTCTCGAGTTCGATTTCGGGAGCAATAAAAAGGCAATCAAAGTAGCTTTGAACACCTGTGGGTGTGTTTATGTTAAAATTCGAATACTGTTTAGTATTATTATCAGCCAGTAAACGTATTAAACAAAAGAATTAAACTTGTATTCTGATGAACTAAAACCATTTAGATGTTGCCTTTAGGTAATCGTTTGATTTTGTTACAAAATGTTAACTGGTATTTTTATTACAACTTTTTTATGTACCTACTATGTGTGCATATGTAAGTCAGAACTTTACATTTATAGTTAACGAGCACAAGCTTGTTATCGTTATCGTTCGTCGACGATAATAATAATAATAACTTGAGACAACTCATACAGGGCCGTCTGATGCCTAACTAGCCAGAGCCTGTACTATGGCAACCAGACTACTGATAAACATACTTATATATTAATAAAATACATACATATTATATTTAAATTACACCCAGAAACAACAAATGATCGTGCTCATCACATAATTATGTATTTGCAGGAAGTATTAATAAATAAATAAATAAATTATTTGTCGCGGATGCAAATCGAACCCATGACCTTTGGCTCAGCAGTCAGGATCACTGACTAGTTAGTGATTACAAATGAAAAATAAATCTCATTGGTGATTCAAACATTAATGAAATTAAAAAACCACCCGTAATATCGTTTGACAGCGCTATCTAGTGATGAAGTTCAGATATATAGTACCTAACGAATAAGGTTTTTTTACATAAATTGACAACAGTAGGTAAGCCCTAATTATCATCAATAATAAAAAGTTTAAAATTACGTGGGTCACACTGAAAATTTTTAGAATCGGCCAGTAAGAAAAGCAGCCGATGAACAATTTAAACAGTAACAGTTTATACTAAGCGGCAAGAACAATGACAGAAGTCAAGGGAAAAAGATGATTGCCTCATTCTTTGGACGGACGGGTTATTTCACAACAATCATTCTGGAAGATAAAAGGACTGTTACTGCAGATTGGTAAGCCAGTCATTGTCTACCAGTTGTCTTGGAAAATTTTAGACAGCAGCGCCCAAGAAGCAGGATCCTCCTCCACCACGACAACGCTCCAACTCACTCCGCCAGACGGACTATCAAATATTTATCTAACGAAGGTGTGGAGCTAATGAGTCATCCTCCTTACAGTCCCGACCTAGCACCTTGTGACCTTTATTTATTTCTAAAAATAAAAGATAAACTTAAAGGAATTTGTTATATGAACCCTGAAGATGCCGTGGCTGCGTTTGAAAAAAGAGTGGAAGAGATTCCTAAAAAAGGGTTTGCGCACTGCTTCAGTCAATGGTTTCATCCATCTATCCATCCATCGCACGGTGCTTAGAAAAGAACGCAAACTACTTTGAAAAACAATAAAAATATTAACAGGCTTCTATATCATTCAGCTTTTTATTTTCTAAAAACTTTCAGTGTGACCCCCGTATTCTAGGTTTTTCTTCATGTTATAAACTATCTGTGTGCTACATTTCAAATCTAAATAATTGTATGAGATTTTTACCAGCACAACCTCTACAAAGCTCTACAACCTTTGTGTCTGACAAACATAAAGAAACACCAGCTACTATTAAATTTTAAATAGAAATAAATAAATGATCCTTTTACTTTTAGTAAAATTTTAAACACTCTTTAATATTTTCTCCCTAAAAACTTCTGGCACCACTTATTATTTTCTTAAGTTTTTGGCGAAAACCCCTAAAACTGCTAAGTGGCAAAATTTTGTCATTGGACCGCTGAACAAAGTTAGCTATTCTGTTGTTGTCGTTAGAACATAATGGACATGTGAAAAACTATGCAATGTGCAGATTTTTCAGTTCCGCAACTCTTTTCATTCATTATTAAATTTTAAAATATTGAAGTTGTTAATAAGACATTTTATGACAATCACTTCATGTGGCATTCGACAAAGTGATAAAATGTATGCAAATTTCAGACGGCTTTAGTGGCATAGGGATAAAGCGCCCTTGCCCTTGGGTGTCATTAACCTATATAGAACAACTTTGCATATTACAAGTAATAATTAAAAAAAAAACGTTTGGCATCGAAACAAAAGTATAATATCCACTTATTAAATAAAACGAAATTGCTGCACATGGTCCACTGAGCTTTTGTGAGTGGCCCGATTAAAAGTTTGTCTTAACCTTACATTCAAAATGCGGTTTTCTATGTGGGTGGTCCTTTTCCGTGCCGTTTTGTGGAAATATACTCCTATAAATACAGACAGACAGTCGGTTGTTGATAGCTCGGGCGTGAAATGGCTGTTTTTTCACAGTAATACATAATTCTAAATATAGTTAAACACCACACAGAATGATACTACAGATGTGTTTTTGACATATTTCCATTTTCGGGCATCCCCAAAATATACACGTGAGTAAAACCGTATATCCTTAACTAATATTTCATCTTACTGATTCTCAACGACCTCTTCTTGGTAAGTGGAAGAAAGCAGATCTAATTTAAATAAAAATTTTAAAAAGATTCCAGTGTCAATAATGACGAAAGCTTACTACGATAAAGTGCGGAGCAGCGAGTGAAAAAAAATCCTAAATAAGTAAAATCTAAGGCATTCTTGTAACGTAGTCTACGTGACATATTTTTCGACCGAATTTGGTAAAAAGAAATGAATTTCAGCAACAAGAAATATTGCACAGAACACCCTTATCGTCCAATATAAGTCGTTAAGTAACGACATAAAATCTCATCTCACATGGCTAGCATTAAATTAAATAACATAATATCTCTCTAGACAAGAATATTAAAGATTAGTTGATTTTCTTATATGGTGTCGAATATAAGGTCTAGAGTTTAACGCTTTTAAATCTATTAGGACTAAAAATTTGTTATAAAAAATAAAATTCCACACCTGAAACAGAATACACATCTTCTTAAAGCATTGCAGTAACGAATTCCTCTGTCTATTCACTTTAGTTAACTATGACGGTGTAAAATGTGATTTTTTATTTACAATAACAATGTTAATTGAATTGAAATATGTTTTACACTCAAATCTACAATGCTTCTCTCAAACTTTCCTACTTTCTTTATGGTTTTATTGGATAGGGGCAAACAAGCAGATGTCACCTGACGTGGGGGTGGGAGATAGAGGGGGGAGATGCGGACAGGGAAGGGTTAGGGCATCCGGTAACCTCACTCGCTTGGCGAAATACATTGACTAAGGATCACTGCCAGTTTTCTGTGAGGTAGTGGTATCACTCTCCAGTTGAGCCGGCCCAAACGTACCGAAGCATGGCTCTCTCACTGAAAAGCCTCGCAGCAGTCACATAATATTCACTTTTTTTTGTAAATGAACAATTTGTAGATTTTGGCTTTATTTTTACTTAAATACTGATACAAAACTTAACTTAACTTCTGAATTTTAATAAACTCTGAAAATTCAAGCCCCACTTTCTCGGAGCTCTTGATACTGCCTTGTGCGGCTTATAGTATTTTAAGTCCAAGTATTCCTAGTCCACAGTAAGCTCTAAGTCTGGTGTATGTAACATAGAATTTTCAAGTTGAAAACAGTTTGTTTGGGACTGTTCCTGTGCTTTAGATTGTATTAGTATGACATTTGACTTTTTATTATGGGCTTTAGACTTAAATTCTAGTTTTATGTATAAATCGGGACAATCGCGGTAATAATTAGAAGGTACAATACCTTTTTTGGTTACCCGACGTTTCCATCAAATTGCACCGATCGTGGTCACGGGTAGACTGGTGAGAGCTTAGCAACGCCTCCGTGAAGTGCGAGTTTCGGTAACTACCCGCATTTGGTCTTCATTGTTTTGCCTAGTTTGGGATCAGACTAGCCATGTGTGAGATGTGTGGAGTTATTATTATTATTGTTTTTGAAGTTATACTTCTTTAGGCACGTGAGGGAAAAATGATGATACACCGTCACAAAAAACCGACACCCTGAAGTGAATAATCTCCTACCACCTAGCTGCCGTGCCCAATAGGATCCCTAATGAACTGAAATAACTTCTATGACAACTGTATATTATAATCGTGTGCAATAAACCGTATTGAATATTAAGTTTTAATTTTTCACGTCCAATGTCTACTAACGGTCTTTTTAAATGAGGAATTGTTTTATGTACGTGTCCCCTACAGACAAATATTCAGTTTATCACCAAACTAGTTCTAAAAGTACATTGAACTCTGACTACTCTAGCTCACTAAAATTCTACACATCCAAACTTTGACAATTACATCTAAATATCCTGGAGACTACAGGCGCTGATTTCCCACGGGTATATTCTTACCAGACCGTTTCCCCTAGGGGTGTGTGGGATAATTTCTACTTAATGTGTTTTGATGCTGAGTCGTATAAAATCTATAGGTACATATGTGAAATAATATTATTGACTTGACTAAGTTCGTTTATCTATTTAAAAAGCCTTCAATGGCTTGGCATGTTTTAACTTTATAAAATAGTGAACATATAATAGTGTGAATGTATATTTTTAAATTAGTACGTACGTTTTTATTAGTCTATAACCCCCGTTTCCAAATGGTTGAGCCGTGTAAGAAGAAATCGAGCAAACAAACTCACGGAAACTCAGTTATATTTCCGTAAAGAAAAAAGAATTAGTTTTCAACTCACTTCGTTATAAGTAGAATCCATATAGTTCTTTATAATAATTATCATGACATAACAACAACATGTAACAGTCGATTCGATGGAGCATTAAACCGATTAAAAACCTCTTGAAAACAGAATATGTCATGCTCGTTAGAAGCTCAACACACTGGGGTGTTGTTGAAAAAACTTGTTGGCAAAAGCCCTTTGTAGAAATATAATAAGTGATAACTTTGTTAATGTCTGCTTTGTTCCTGTGTACACGGCCGAGGTAGGGAGGTAATACGTAAAATGTATTTTGTTTGTATCCTAGCTTTTTGTTGGTGAACTTAATTTAAATGCGCCTTTTCTGATATTAAGCCACCGATAGACTATTTTAGAATTTTTAAATGCTTGTAAACTGAAGATTGCACAAAGAAGTGCTTCATAAGATCAGTAATCCTGGGGTGCTTGATGTCAATTCTCATAAATAATAATTACTGACAGGATATTAATAAAAATAGAGTCATTATGAAAATATCTTAAAAAGCACCCCACGCTTTTTCACAATTAAATACAATTTTTTTTATCACACATTTCTTAATTTTAATTTATTGAAATTTATTTTCTACTTTTTAGTTTGGTTTTCTATTAAAGCCTGTTTTTTTGTTTTTTTTTTAAACTATTTAAAATATGTTATCAAAATTCGCTTACGCCTTGCGTGAAATCAAAAAGTCGACAGATTTAGCTACAGCACTTGTCACCTACTATGCCTACGCCTTTTCTTGGCTGTCTTATGGAGTGATATTGTGGGGTGATAGTACAGATGCGCCTACCGTATTTACCATACAACAGAAACTAATAAGAACTTTAATGAATATAGAAGAAACAGACACATGTAAACCTCACTTCCAGAATCTAGGCATCCTAACATTACCCAGTATATACATCTTAGAAATAAGTAAATTTGTCCGAAAATATCCGGAACTGTATAGTAAACGGGAAGACAAAGAAACCAACATTTCCTTAAGACACAAAAATAGATTAAATGTACCACCTTCTAGATTAATAATGCATTCTCGTAGTCCTTTGGTCATGTCTATAAAAATCTATAATAAACTACCAATTGACATTAAAGACGAGACTAAATTTAATGCTTTTGTTAATAAGTTAAAACTCTTATTAATTAGCAAATGTTACTACAGCGTAAAAGAATATTTAGAAGAAAGATAATATATTTTAAAATAATAAATTCACAAATTCTATTATTCTAAATAAGGTAATCAGATTGATGACTATTAAAATAATAATAAATAATCGATTAAATAATAAAAATAATAATTGAATTGAATAAGTAACAACAACTATTAATACTATATTAAAATTATTAACGAATCTATCAATTAATAATATATACAATATAAAAGTATCACAATTATATCCTACCATATACATTACACTGAACGCTTATTTTAAAATTATATATGTTTGTATTATCTTCCTCTCTCCCAAACAAACTGTGCTGCGCCCGACAGGGTCCATAATTGTTACTCCTTAAACTGTTATCACCTATGTATATACATTATGGAAGCAATAAACTATTGAGTATTGAGTATTGAGCATTATTATTTTTGACTTTTTACTTCAATTTATCATTAATGCGTGGTTTTAAATTTTTTCAACGATAATTTATTAAGGTTGTCACTACCTTCCTGTGATGGGAGTTAGTAAATTGCGCGCCTGTGTGCTGCCTCCCTCGGATTTTGTCGCCGTTTCTCAGGCTCCCGGAATATTTATTTACTACTACTACCGTGTCTTCTGATATAAAATCGCTAATCCTGAAGATCCTGACCAGGATAATGGATAAAACTAATTTAATTATTGCATTGTCATCGGTTCTTGATAAGTGTGCAAAGTTTCAAATTAATCCATCGTTTTAAAGAGAGTGAAAATCACGATTCAAGATTCTGTTACATACATACATATGGTTGCCTGGAAGAGATCGCGAATTGCGATAAGGTCACCAATTGTACATAACATTAGCTAGCAACTAAATATTCTGTAAAATATTGTAACCTATTGCATTGTATACAATAAAAGTACATTTACCTATCTATACCCATACCAAGCTAATAAAAACGTGTTAAAAACTAATGTCATTGGTTATAAATAAAACAAAAAAATAAAAGTCGTATTAATATTGTAAATGGTTCTGTTATAGAAAGCCATTTATTCCATTCGTTATCAGTGACGAAATGATAATGTTTTATGTAATTAGCTTACCTAACATAACTTGAAAGAATACATTCATACATATAGAAACATGAGATCCCTATCCTATTGGACATAGGCATTAACTCTTATGAGGCAAACTCAAATATTCTTCAAATCTAAGACGCACAAAACAAACACAGAGAAATAGCTAAAAAGTATTTTAATTAAATATTTTTCCGACTTAATACATCAGACAGATACTCGTGGTACAAAGCGTATGTATACAAAGGGAGGAATCCTAAACATTTGATATTGGATGTGTTATACAACAGTAGCGGGGGCTGTCACTGAGGAACAATACGGATGTTTATCTATTTCAGACAAAGATTTAGGTAAAGAGATGCCATTATAACCGACTTCAAAAATGGAACATGTACTGTGTTCCTCGGTTACGTATTTTTCTGTTTAGGTCACCGATTTCTCGGTAGCATCCGAACCGGTTTGAGCTTTGTTTCCACTAAGCTAGATCCTGAGGTGAGCCTATATATAGTACAAATACTTTTACTAAATAATAAAACTAAGTAATTGAATTATTATTATAAGTCTATCACGACAATTGGCATTGTCGTACTATCACAATCACAAGTGTGCTTAGGGTATGTAAGTAAGACAGAGTATTCTATGACTAAACAAGATAGGAGGACCGGGAATACATTTCAAATATGTATATGAATGTATATAGTGATTAGTAATTTATATAGTGATTTCTAATGCAGGAGTTCCCTTTTAAAAAAAGATATATATATATATATATATATATATATATATATATATATATATATATATATCTATATATTTATTATATCGGAGAAGGGATATTCACATCGAAATAGTCATCACAGGTCACAGATCTGATCTGATCAGAGCACAAAACACACTATAGTGCAATTTAATAAATTTATTGTTTAGATTATATTCGAGTAGCGGGTTCGCGGCACCAATCTAACCTCACATAATCACTGTCACTGTCTATTACCACGATCCACCTCGATCAACGGTCAGCAATCAAGTGCCACCTCTCACCCAAACTAGTAAGATGCCGCCCGACCCCGCTCGAGGCATAACCTCTACTCGTAACACGTGGTATAGTAATAAAAAAACTTTAAATAAAAATAAAATGGATTGACACAATACAACACTGTGATTAATCGAATTAAATCAAATTGTTATTTAACAAAGTACATTCATTGTGGTAAAATCCCTTTAAATTAATTAGCTTCATTAGCATTTCGTTAATAAGAAATTAACAAGGTTTTACACACTATTTAAAGGTAATAAATCGAATGAAATCTAATTAAGACTTAACAAAATATTAGTGAGTTTTACACGCGTTATAACCAGCAATCATCTTGAGTCCGAGTACTTCCACCGACATATATATGTCGTAGGGGACTTTACAAACATACAAAAAACGGACACAAAGAACACCCAGACTCGGGTGGGAATCGAGCTCACGACCTACTACGGCATAGCAGTTAGGGTCACTAACCACTAAGCCAACATTTCAGCTTCTTTAAAATGACTTGAAAAACATATTACTTGATGGCGTACTGTTCAAATACTTCGTATACATACGGTAATACATACATACATATACACATTATATAATTATTTAATAGAGATAATCTAGGATTATAATAAGTAATTTAGATCTTAGTTATGGAATAGAATAAATATTGCATGTTGTCTGTAAGAAATCGCAACTAGCGATAAGACCGCCGTTTGTACCATTATTTGTTTGTCTCGTAAATGTTTAAAGCTGTTCCTCATGGAGTACAATAAGGAGTTTGTTCTCACAAGGCTCAACCGGTTATAGATGAACCCAGGCAGATGTGATATTATGTTTTTTTTTTATAATTTTACATTTGACAAAGCAGACTATTGTTGCGATGACTCTGTGTGTGTTGATCTATAATTTTAAATTATAATAAATATTTTTTAAATTGACGATTTCGATGATGAATTAAAAGATATTGAATTCGATTTTTTTTTTAATAAAGAATACTAGTAACGTGGGTCACACATTACTAGTATTCTTGTTAACCCCTCCAGCTACGCTAAATGCTTGTGTTACGAGTGGGTTCACTTCTTTAGTGCACTGGGTGGGGTTCGAACCCGCAACCACTTGATCGCACGTCCGACGCCTTAGCCATTACGCTACCGCCGCTTGAGTATTGTAAAGGCTATTAGGGTACTGAAACAGAAACGAACCCATCCCAAGTCGTATTTTTAGGGCGGTTTTCTTTCTTGCAGCATCGAAGAGACCGTTTCGGTCCATTGCCAATCTTTCCTTTATTGGATTTTGGTTTTTTATGGGATAGAGAGCAAACGAGCAGACGTGATGGTAAGTGGCGACTGCCGCCCATGGGCACCTGCAACTCGAGAGTCACAAGTGCGTTGCCAGCCTTTAAGGTGGGAGTATGTGAAGGGGAAGAGGGATAGAGAAGGGGAGAGGGAAGGGTTAGTCTCCGGTAACCTCACTCAGTCGTCGAAAAACAATGAAATCATTACTTCACTGCCGGTTTTCTGTGAGGCCGTGGTATCACTCCAGTCCATACGTGCCGAAGCATGGCTCTCCCACGAAAAATTGTTTATATTTATGGATTTATTTATTTTTTTATTTTTGTGTCGAGGCATATTACAATTGTTATAATAGTTTTTGAATAAATGCGATCCATCTACCATGTTTCTTGTCCGAGGAATGTTTTATAAATATATATACAAAGAAAAACACTAGATATATAAAAAATATTACTGCTTACAGTAATTCATAAAAGAAATGCCATGCTTTTTGAACAAAACCCCATGCCTTCTAAGACTGAATTCTCAACATTATTCAACGAAACTCATCAAAGCCCCATATTTGCGAACAACGGCGCATCTGATATTAATAAATATAGAATATTGTCCTGTATTCATCACTGAAGATTATCCCGGCCGCGTTATTAGCTGGCCGCATTATTGCGTCATCATTATGACGTACATTATGCGTTATGTAGTATAATGAGTTTTGTATCCTCACCATAATGTTTGCAATACATTTATGTTGGTTCTTAGGGCAAGTTCGCATTAGGCAAACTGTTTGTCTATAATTAAAGCGGTCTATTATTTTTTATTGAAACATCTTTTTATAAAGCATTCAAATGTTCATAGATGTATATACACACACATACGTGGGACACTCGGTAAATTTTGTGAAACTTAAAAACAAGTGTTCTGTTTTTTTTATGGGATATGGGGCAAACGAGCAGATAGGTCACCTGATGAAAAGTGCACCATGGGCACCTGCAACTCAAGAGTCACAAGTGCGTTGCCGGCCTTTAAGATGGGTGTAAGGGAGGAGGGAAGGGTTAGGGTCTCCAGTAACTTCACTCACTCGGCGACACCCGACGAAGCATTGCTTAACTTTGCTTTAATTATAGTGTTTTGTATTAAATCTTTTCAAATAAATTCGATTAATCTAATGCAGCATACAATGTTTATCTCAATCATACCAAACAATGTTGCTTAAAAAAAATCAGCATTAGTGTGTATCACTCTAACCAATTTTATCTCCTACTTTATTTCTATCTCTATCTACCTTACTGTGACATTTGCCATTAAGAATTTCATTTTTCATATCTCGTCGCACTTCGATTTTTGGAATATTCTGTTAAAAGTAGAGAATATTCTAAGAGTTTCAGAAGTTAAAGAATGGTGATCAAAATTAAGAACGAAAATAAGATCAAAGAGACTATCGAAATTACGACTCTAGTAGGCTCGATAATGGTATATAAGGAGCCGAGAGCCGCACAACTGGCAGTCAGTAAAAACATAAAGAAGAGAGTAAGAAGAAAGAAGATAAGAAAAGAAGAAGGAAGGACGATTAAGAAGGAATAGGAAGGAGGATGAGTAAAAGAGCATTAACGTCAGAGCGAAACTACTTTTTATAAACGAGCAAACGGGTCAACTAATGGTAAGTGACTACCACCGCCTATGGACACCTGCAACTCAAGAGTCACAAGTGCGTTGCCGGCCTTTAAGGGCAAGAGGGAGATGGATAGGGCCTGTGGTAACCTCACTCACTCGTCGAAACACAACGAGCATTGCTTCACAGAGAGGTCGTCGTTTCCTTCCAATCCTGTACCCACTTTGGTAACAAGACTATACTTAGCAGTAAAAAGTCTAGGCTAATATCGTGCTAGTAGTGAAGTTCTGTAGTGTGGATGTAGTTTAGAGAGAAGGTTTCGACTTTGATTAGGGTGAAATACTAATGTCTATGAGGGGGGCCGATAATGTCATAACAACAGTCGTTATCGGCCCTCTAGCTTATGTTAGGACTGAATTTCTCACTGTGTGGTTTTCAATAAGTTCAATTGTGACACACTGCCCGTCGTCGAGGCACCCGTGGGGTTTTCCACAGTAAAAAAATGTTAGAAAACTTCTCCTTTTCATAAATTAACGACAGTTTGCCTACACAGAACACGCCCTTATATCCCACTTTGAACATTAATACTGCGGTAGGTCCTCTAATGAATTATGGTGTGGATTTATTATAACAATTCTTATGATATGTTATTTTTTATACATGTGCTGAGAGACATTTAGACTGAGGTGGAATAATATTATACATATATTCGCTATACTTTTTTCGAGTACCTACAGAAATTTATATAGGACGTTGTTCGGCGTGGGAAATTTCAGAAGGCCTGTCAGTGTTGAGTGTCGCTGCTGTCAATATTGGTGCATAATCTGTTGAGTGTGTATTTTAATTTCGTTTCATGTTTCATTAAAAACACGAGAATTTATCGAAGTGTGTGCAAGTTTATTAGTTTGTAGGTGTATTCATTGCAACTTCGCGTTGAAACAACTGGTTTAATAAATATGAAATCTGAAGGAGATAGCATATATCTTAGTGTAACAAATAACATATATCAAACAGAGATCATATTATTTTTCTCATTATTATACCTGCTACCTTATTTTTGATTTTCTGAAAAATATGAAAAAAATTGATTGGTTGAAATTGATTGCGGTATGACGTAAGTCGATCTGTATATTAGTCATATCGCAATCAATTCCAACCTAAAATTTTAGAATTTAATTAAAGTTAAATTAAAAGATTTACAAAACGTGGTGCAAGTAATCACCGGAGTGTTAGCTGATTCTCTTATATTTGAACAGATATCGTTTCCCAACTAATATTGAGAAGTACCTTGTTAAAATGTTCTTACCAAAATAAGTTAGATAACGATCTCCGAAAAGATTTTCTCTTTTATATTAAACAAGACCGCGTCAAACTAACACTTATTTTTCAAATAAGTAGTACAATTTCTTTCCTTTCAAACTACCATATTCTTTATAATATATATTTCTCCTCTTTTTCAGGTAAGTGACGAGATTGCTAGAGGACCAATGAGTGCCAGGACGCCATCAGGGTAATAATAAGGCACCTTAATATTTTTGCTGGCCTAATATTTCCTTGTAGCCGGAGAATAAATCATTTGAGTATTATTCATATCTCCTCACCGAAGTATACCGAAGAAATGGTCCGGATAAAGAAATGGTTTTTAGAAATCCTTGTGTACCAATGACGTATATCTTTTGAGGCAGTAAACGCTGATAAGAATATTTCTTATCACGTTGGGGACTTAAACGTGATCGGAAACCCTTTCGACTGTAACCACCGCTATTTTTTATTTAGCGGTACATTATATTGGCAGTGCACGTTTGTCTTGTAGTAAGTTTATCTGTAAAATTTATTACCAGTTTAGGGTAATTCCTCGTGTCATGTTGATAAAGGGGGTATCTAAGATTTACAGAGATTTCCTCTCAAACAGCAGCCAGCCTATTTTTCTCTTGTTGAGTATGCTCGTAAGAACTAACATGAGGAATTAGCAATGTGAACAAGTGACACCATTTTTAATTCGAATACTGATGACTATTATATTATACCACCAATAAAATACACACAGTTTTAGTGTGTGAATAATGTGTACTGTAGCATTGGTCTATGTGCTTCTGCTCGCTTGACTTCAAGATTTCTCTCAGGAAAGTGGTATTTTTCCGTGAGGATGCAAATGAAATTCTGGTATAAACTGGTAATTTTATTTGCCACAAGATAAGTTTATTGCCAGATGGCAGACATAAATCACTTTATATCAATATACGAGCCGATTAATATCCATGCCCTAGTGGTATTTCCGACCGTTTCCACTTTAGGCTACTGCAGTCTTAATCCCGTTTTCCCATCCGAGACTTGCGGTATCCCTTACCCTAGCTACCTCACCCTATCCGTTTCCTTACCCTAATTTACTTTACTCTTTTACTTGTTTGAAAACGATTATATTCAGCCTTCTGTACAGTTCACAGTCTACCACTTATTAGAGGAAAGGAAACTGTGAACAGGAGTGGTGTCAGGCAGGCGGTCGGGCATAAAAGAAAGCAGCTAAAACTCTTTGCACTAGATTAGTACTAGATGAAACGACCATTTTCCCAGGGGAGTAGATACATCGAGGAATAGTTATTCATTACCTTAGGAACGTTATTGGTCAAGTACGGCATATATTTTTGTCAAGCAGAGCATTAGACATCATTTCTGAAAATAAATATGATAATTTATTAAAAACTATACGGTTTTACTCACGTTTGTATTTCGGGGATGCCCGACTAGTATGATGTGCACCGCGGTGGATGTTGGTAACAACAGCGCATCACACAACGCAACGGAAACGCAACTGTCTACATCCGCACGTTCCGAAAGGCAAAGGAACCGGTGGCAGCGTTGTAAACCCAGTGTGACGCCTGACACCATCGCGGCAGGACGCTTCACTCCTTGAGAAACGTCGGGTCCGAAACTAGTCGGGCATCCCCGAAATACAAACGTGAGTAAAACCGTATAGTTTTTAATGAATATGAATACCACTCACGAAAGTTTTTATTTTAATATAAATATAATAACTTTTATACGTTCGCGTTAAGTATATATACTAAGCCGTACAGTCAGTCTGTGACCAAGGTCAGAGTAACCTGGTCGTAACGTCAATTCACAAGTATGTATGTATACCCAAATGTCATAGTATTTGAAATACAGGCAGTGAGTCCTTCACTTCGTAGTGTAGTGTGGGTTACACCTCTCCCTACCTTTTAGGAGATATAGACGTGAGTATATGTATGAAGTATGTAGTACAAATCAGTGAATGGCACAGCTTGGTAACTAAAAGTTCCTACATACCTATATTTAGAAGTTATTATTCTGTCATGGCGGACACGGATAGCGTGTCATAGTACTTGTTATTCCATTACTATACTGTCACGCTGAGTTATTCCACACGTCTGTCACTGTTTCCAGTGTATCCCCTTTCTTCTTTATGACCTTTTGTTAAAGCTAGGAATAAAACAACGAAGGTATTATTTTAGAGGGATGTAAAGCTATTTTAGAACATAATTGCTTTTAGAAACTGCTATAAGAAAAGTACACAATGCCTCATTAAGCTTGCATAGGAGAATATTGCCGGCAATTGGCTTCGCCATGTCAGGGAACACCAGTAAGCAGTCTACCACTTATTAGAGGAAAGGAAACTTAATTTCCTGGTTCGGTGCTGCTTATTCAATTGATGGAGTTGATCGATTAAGGAATCATCTTTACCTTACAGAAAATAGCAAATGACTAGCGTAACTACTGTATGGTGCATTTATGCTGGTGACCAGGGTCGCCAGTGCTTCATTAATAATGTAGTTTACTACGCACTTCTGACGTTACGGGTATTGTGACTTGATGTAGAGATGTACAGTCTTTTTGTGCCTGTGGAAACCCCCTCGGGCCCTCATTCTACCTTGGTTTTCGGTGGGGTACCTGGTTCGGGGGATGCCGTAACCTGAGCCTAAAATAGGAGGGATCCGGGAACAGCTTTTATTAAGACATCCGGACCCCTCCTAGCGTCTGTCAGCAAAAGAGCAGACACATTTCATCGGGTTAAACCTCTCTCTCGGGTACTTCCTAAAGCAGCGGTACCCAGAACAAATGAAGGCGTCAGTCGGAAGGAGAGGGTCCCATGCTACCGCCCTGCTCACTCACGATGACTACTACACTCCAGCCGGGACGACCAACGACCCATCTTGGCTCGGCGAGCGGTCTCACGCCACTCGCGTACCTCTTCAGGTGGGGGCCAGCTGCCACTACCTGGCCGGAACTCAGCCGTCCGTCAATTTGCCATTTACCGGACAGCCCCCGTGTACAGCCGTCTCGTAGCAACGCCGGGTTCACGCAAATTAGGCAAGAGTCGCCCATGGGCAGACACAGCGCCTACCTGCTTTTGCTGAAAATAGGCCTCTCCCAACGCGCGCCATAGCAAAGCCCTCCCCCCCCCCCAACAAAAAAAAAGCTTACATTAGTTTTGTGGAGGAACGGGTGTTATGTCCTTCCAACACAAAGGGAGGATCCTCCAACCAGGCGAAGTGATCATGTCTGGCGGGCCGCAGCCCAACGGTTGATGTTGGGAAGTTGTATATATATATACTAATCGGTGCTCTCTACTGCTACGAACTCTCATAGCGCGATGCAAGATTAGTAGTTACTCCGTAGTTCAGCTCGTGTTCGCTAGATGATGTTGGAGTATGTTTATTGCTGTATGTGGAAGTCGCCACAGTTTTAAATGCCAACTTTTAATTCCGTGTGTCAGCAAGAATAAAAATGGATCTCCATGTACGTATGATTTAGATATCTAACCTTTGACATAGTTGAACCTGAAGGTTTTTTAATTTGGTAAAAAAAACCTCTTAATAAACACTTCATGACATAAAGATAATCCATTTTAAATGTATATAGGAGTGATTAAACAAACAACGTCTGGCGGGTTGTGCTTATTTATAACTGAAAACAAATTAATTGTACATTTGAAGTAAATGTTTAGTGAACCGTGTTCAAATATAATGCAATGCAGGTCACTCAGAACAAACGGAGACCTTGGCAATTTTCCCTCACCCGAACAGTAAGCATACATAAACAATCCAAAATTTTAGGCCACAATCAACACAAAGGATTTTGATACTCCGACAAATGCACATTTACCTTTATTACCTATTGAGAATAGTTTATATGGGTTCACTCCTCGGCAGCACTTACTTGCTATAGGACAAAGCTGTGTGTGGAATCTCCATCGGGTTCTCCCCTCACCGGAGTCACGGTGAACTGTTATGTCGGAATCGAACTAACTAAAACCGCACGGTGTTCTGTCACAAGCAGGGTCTCGGACATACCCTAAGAATGAAGACCCTGAGAACACTCGCAGAACTTTGCCGCCTGTTGGAATCTGCGTGGGTCTTTTCCTGCGATTTTTAGAGAGGTGGAGCCCGAAAGAAGTCGCTTCACCGTCTGAGGCCTGCTTCTGTTAGATAACTTCCTACTTCTACAACAAGAAAGGAATAACTGTGGTCATCAGAAATCATTTACAATTTTATTTTAAAGTAACAATTAAATTCTCTTTGGAAATTACAATAAATTGGTTGAATAAGAGGATACAGCAGATAGTTCTACTCGAATTGTAGCATAAATAATTCTATCCAGAACACTTGTAACATCACTTAGGAATTGCAGAAGGTACTGAATTCAAAATCATTTTGAAATACTTGGATAGAAGCAAATTTAACTTGCAGCTAACACAGACCACAGCTTGTTTTCAAGTTATCTAGAATTTGAACAGCTATTATTATTTGAAGGACTTCATTTCATTAGGAGTATTGAGGTAGTAACGAAATAATGGATTTCTATTAACAGTACCGAAAAAAGTAGAACTTTTTATGAAACTATGTTGTTAAAAATATGCTATTTGCTGGTTCGGTACAAAACTTGCAACAACAGTTCAACCCTTTTGCAGACCACCAATCCTAAATCTGATATATTGAGCTCAATGTATCCTACTCACGAGAATAAAGGACACTAGCAGTGTCGGCAACCTTGGTCTTCTACAGAATTAAATTGCTATTCCAGCATGATTATTGAACAGAAATCTGCTTTGTGCTTTTCACTACAAAAAAAAGAACCTAGAAGACTTTCAAATGTGGGATCAAATAAATATTTTGTCATGTCGGGATACAATTTACTGAGTAACGAATCACTCTGTCATGGCTGCTTTGGGAAGTACCTGTTTGCATATGCCGAGAACGTTTACACAATGTCAAGCCTGAAGATTATATTTCTGTCTATTGTGACACTGCAGAAGATGATTGACTATTTACATTCCTCAATTTAAACTTGCGCTGTAACAGTTTCTATCAGACCAAGTAATAGGAGTAAGATCTGGTTTTAAAGAATGAAGGTAAAACCCCTCCAGTCAACGATTACCTAGAATACAGTTTGTGACATCATAACAGATAAAGGCTTATTTATTCCTTCGTCATGCATGGACATTCTAAGCTACAATCATGCGGTTGGTGTTGCCATAATCGGGTAGAAATAACCTAAGTACATAAAACCGTCTTGCAAGATGTCCTCACACAGCCGTGCACTAAATCAAAGCTTCACTAAATGACGTTGTAGATTTATGGCCGAGCTGACACGAAATTTATGAGACCGTATTGCGAGGATAGGAAGATACGGGCTAGGTTATGTGGTTGCAATTTTATTACAGACTTTACGTCATCACGCTTTATTTAACACGAACGATTAGCAATCTGCAACGTCAACATTTCATAAGCTAGTAATTTCTTTTTTAGGTTGAATAGTAATCTCCACGAGAACATTACTCACCCGGTTTCTGTAAGAATGATCAAAATATTGTTCAACTAATAGAGATGTGGAGATGTCAGGATAACAGCGGTGTCAAAACAGTTAACGTTTCTGAAACGTTGATCCGAAAAAAATGGTTAAATCTATGATCAATTTCATTTAACATTCGATTTTTTTTATTATGATCACATTGTTTTTATGTCATTAAATAGTTTATTCCTATTCGTCAGGTGATGTCAACTGTTGACGATAAATTGCACAAATTTCAAACAAATATAATTCAAATTGTTAAATTTTATGTGTGATTGGAGAAAATGTAACAGAAAGCCTTAAAACTCTTCCTTGGAAAATTACATAGAAAGAAAAAAGTGTATACTTTTGAAACTAGTTCAGAAGTAAATACTGAATAATCAATCAACTTTACACAAGAACAGAGGTTGATAAAAAGAGCATGGTAATTGAAAATGTTTATATTACACATTTTTGATATCAGAGTAGCACTCATTATTATGTGATTTATACTATGCTATGATTTAGTTCCAGATATAAACATACCATTGAATTAAAATGCACTAATGCAGTGTCCATTCTTCAAAAAAAGAATTGCTCAATATTTTTAAAAATAAATAATTTATAACAAATATGTGAATGTAATGTATGAACATATATACATATATATTATATCCTACTAGTGAATGTATCGTTGTATAGATAGATACAACATTCTTAACTATCACAATCTAATAAACCATAGTCCGAACAACACTCAGTAGATCTCGTAAGCTATGAGAATAAGGTCTCAGTGTTAAATTACACTAGAACAACCAAATTATGTTTAACAAGCCTGGACACCAAGCTTGTTAGACTACCTTAACTTTATTTAATAAACCCCTCAAACAAAAAGTCGTATGTCTACATGTAGTTACTTTTATAAGTGAATTAGTTTGAAGACTTGGACAACTTTTATTGTCAAGAGCATACTCGTAAAGGGGCGTAAGGGGCTTATGATGTGGAATAGTTGTAACTGCTATTCAATACCAGGGTTTTAAAGTAATTGGAATTGTGGGAGAGCCATGCTTCGGCACGTATGGGCCGTATGGCACGTATGAGTGAGTGAGGTTACCGGAGGCCCTAACCCTTCCCTCTCCCGCTCTTTTGACATCTCCTCCCCCTTTTTCCCCTCTTCCCTTATTCCCACTTTAAAGGCCGGCAACGCACTTGTGACTTTTGAATTCCAGGTGCCCATGGGCAGCGGTAGTCACTTATTATCAGGTGACCCATCTGCTGGTTTTGCCCCCTATGCCATAAAAAGTTTGTCTAAATGATTTTTATATATTTATAGCCTTATTGCAACATCTACATAGAGCGAAATTTATTTTAACACATCTAACGAAAAGCAGCTAAAGGGTGATAAGCGGCTACATATTGTAAGCACTCTCAAGTAAAGGTAAAAATGGAAGTACAATAAAACTCACGTGAACACTGTAGGGAACATTTATTATTATTCTAGGCCTGTTGGTCTAGTGGTTAGTGACCCTGACTGCTAAGCCAGGGGTTGTGGGTTCGATTCCCACCCAGGAAAAATAATTGTGTGATGAGCATGATAATTTGTTCTGTGTCTGGGTGTAATTTATCTATAATATGTATGTATTTAGAAATATATAAGTATGTTTATCAGCAGTCTGGTTACCATAGTACAGGCTCTGCCTAGTTTGGGATCAGACGGCCGTGTGTGAGATGTGTGGAGTTATTATTATTATTATTATTATTATTCTCTTTATTCAACATAAAACTTATTAATTACATTTTTAAATACGTACCTATAAAACAAAATATATATTTAAAAATATAAAAAATAGTATACCACCGACATCGGGTACAGGGACCAAGACACCGGTGGTTAGGGCTCCAAAGACAGGAACCTCCTCACTATACGGGCCGTGTCGAGAAGAACTGCCTTCTGCATCAGTCCCTTGATCCAGCCGTCTAACGCGAGCCTCTTAAGGTGTTGGTCTAGGCTTTTGGCTATCAATCCATGAGCAGATACGACAATCGGAACAATGATAGCCGAATCGACATTCCACATATCGACAATCTCGTGAGACAAATCCAAATATTTGATTTGTTTTTCTTTTTCAACTTTCACGAGGTTGTCGTCATGAGGAACAGCAATATCGATAATCATTGCGCGGCGCTCTAATTGATCTATCACCACAATGTCAGGTTTATTGGCAACAATAGTTCTGTCAGTGATGATAGATCGATCCCAATACAATGTGGCACGACCATTTTCGAGAACTGGGTCGGGCACATACCTGTAATATGGCACCTCTGAATGCACAAGATTGTATCTAAGAGCAAGTTGTTGATGCACAATCCTGGCCACTTGGTTGTGTCTGTGCAAATATTCACCGTTGGCAAGACGAGAACAACCAGAAATTATATGCCTGATAGATTCACCGGGACGGTGGCATGCCCGACAGATGTCCACCGTACCATCTTTCACGATATATTTCCGATAGTTATTCGTCATAACAACTTCGTCCATAATTGCAAAGACAAAACCTTCGGTTTCTCCAAAAAGATCACCAAACCGTAGCCAAGATGTAGACGCTTTAAAGTCTATATCAGGACCATTTAGGGCCCGATAAAAACGACCATGAAGTTCTTTGCCCTTCCATACCTCCCTGCGATCATTAGTACCAAGTACTACAAGCTTGCGCCAGTTCTCTTTAGCCAGAGCGAGCGGAGTGAGTCCGTTGTCCACTGCGACCACACTACGATGCACTCCCACGTCAGTATGAAGAAAATATTCTCTAAGGTTGTATATCTCGCGATTGTGTAGTGTCTTAATGTTTAAGAGTCCACGACCTCCAAACTTTCGCGGGATATACAACCTCATTACCGATGAACGTGGGTGGTGCATTCGGAATGCAGTCAGCAGTGTACGGACTCTCCTATCTAGAGCATCCAATTCGGTTTGAGTCCATCTAAGTATACCAAAGGAATACATCAGAACCGGCATGACCCAACCGTTGCAGGCACGCATTTTGTTACCCCCTGATAAAAGACTTTTAAGTACTTTTTTCAGGCGGCCAAAAAAGCGCTCCTGCAGCGCTTGTTTCATATGAGATTCAGGTATTCCCAATGACTGTGATATACCTAGATACTTGTAGCTTTCAGTGGCAGACAGAGATCTGAGTTTTGTTGAATCTGAAAGTTCGACTCCTTCAGATTCTACTATCACGCCTTTCTTTACATGCATGACTGCACATTTGTCCACACCAAATTCCATCTTGATAGAGTTACTAAAGTTTTCAGTCACCTTCAGTAACGCTGTCAATTGCATATTAGTGGGGGCAATAAGTTTCAAATCGTCCATGTACAGAAGGTGAGATATAACTCGATCGTCTTTCTGCAACCTATAGCCTAGCCCTGAACCCTCTAACAGCGTACTGAGAGGATTCAAAGCTAGGCAGAACCACAAGGGACTCAAACTATCACCTTGAAATATACCCCGCTCGATCTTTATTAGTACATCGTTTGCCGCAATCTGCCGACATCCTGGATAGCGAAGTGCCGTTCTCCACTGCCCCATACATGACCTCAAAAAAGTGCAAAGAGTTGTATCAATTTTATACAACTCTAGCACTCTCAGAAGCCATGTATGTGGGACCGAATCAAAGGCCTTCTTATAGTCTATCCAACATGTCGCCGGATTCTTATGGTGACGACGTACCTGTTGGCTAATGGCCATATCCATGATGAGGAGCTCTTTAGTGCCACGGGTCCCGCTTCTACATCCATTCTGAGAAATAGATATGATCGAATTTTTATTTAAATGTGTAGTAATTTTGAGTCTCAGAATAGATGTTAGAAGCTTATACATAGTTGGAAGGCATGTTTCTATTTATTATTATTATTATTATTATTCTATTTCCATACACTTTTAATCACACGTCTGAACTCAATGCTGGCTCCGAGCAAATAGGCCGTCTGAATTTACTGTTCTCACGTGGTAAACATTCGGTATTGCCTGTAACATTGGTTTCTACTCCCCAAACATCAACAAACGATTACAATATTTCGAATTTATATCAAATTAATATTTCTATTTTTGTAAACCTAACAATATTAAAAAATTACTTAATAACACCTACATCAATCGAAACGCGTCCACTATATATGTTGACCTGTCGTGATACAGAAAGCTATACAATGAGAGTTCTAGTTAGACTGGACTTCGAAACAACACAAAACATTCAAAACTGAATATAGTAATGAACTCATTAGTTGTCGTTATTCATTAATAATGGTCAAAATTCGACCACCAGACTATCTCTAGTAATTAGTTATCATTTTTGACTGATGCAGAGTATACACAGCTAATTCAGTAATTATCATATATTTACATAGAGAACAAAGTCTCAAGTATCTTGAAACCTAACCAAATACAAGACATCTACATATTAATAGTTTCAGAGTAATTCAAACTGCAGGCATCCATGCCGGTAGCAAGTAATTAAACACAAACATTGAACTTAGTTAGAACCGCTATGCTTCCTACGCGTTATACCGCTAATTATGCAAGGTCCTCTCAAGGCAGCCTGAAGAACTGTTTGGTGTATTGTGACCGCATGTTAAGTTATCAAACGTACGGCAGGAGAAATACAACTGTGGCGACATTTACGTACAATATTAATATATCTTAGCGTCATCTAGCGAAGACAAGCCGTACTACTTAGTAACAACAGAGACAGACCCTGCATCGCGCAATAGAGTACTCACACTGAGTAGTATAGAGGTACAGTGTATAGTTGTACTGGTAGTTATACACTTATATATATAAATAAAATTATATATATATTTATAAAAAAAGGGATAGGTACCTTTCGCAACAATAATATACTGCCTTCCATGTGTACTTATTTGCGAAACATCTAGTTTACTTTAGATGTACAATAGTACATGATAAATATATCACACATATGTTGTTGTACAATTTTCGTCCTTATAGCAATTTGCGATCACTTCCAAACAATTATTAGGTGCATAGAAAGAGAGATATGTGAGATGTATGTATGTATATGTATGTGATCTACACACATGAAGACAATCTATGTACTCCTTTTAAGCAAAGTTTATATTTAGAAGAAGTGCAGAAAGTTCAACAATATGTATCATAAACTTATATATATATTATATATTTATATATATTAGATATTTTTTATATCTGATCTACGAACGTCTACATCAAGCTACAGACGTCCGAGTACAAAGTACAAATTGCTTAATATATTTTTAATCTAAGCGTGTTTATTGATACTCGAAGTCCTTCTGTAAATAAGATTCATTATTTATTTCGCTTGATTACTGATAGCCGATCCGAGCCGAGCTCGATACAGACTAAGCCTAATGAGCCATTATAACAGGGTAATTGCCCACTGCTCTAGACTGCAAATAAACTTTGGCGATATATTGAATACAATTTAGAATTTGTACTCGTAATACTTTCACTATTATCTGACATTAATATGAAATGAATAGAGTAAGTTGAGTTAATTTCGTAGTTCGAACAATTTTAGATACATAGCTAACGCCAGTGGATGAAAGTTGATTAGTTGAGGAGCAATAGATTATGGTGGTATGGACATTTGATGCGGAGGGATATGCAAAATGTGGTGAAGACTTCTATG
This sequence comes from Callimorpha dominula, assembly GCA_949752705.1. NCBI lineage: Eukaryota > Metazoa > Arthropoda > Insecta > Lepidoptera > Erebidae > Callimorpha > Callimorpha dominula. The sequence continues at coordinate 16,218,611 of OX457012.1, read as the reverse complement.
TGTTGACGGATACGAAAGTAAAGGACGACCTGTTAAAAGGTGGATGGACTGTGTGAAGTAGGATATAATATAGGAGGATAAAATTCACCCCTATTTTCACCACTCCTAAACATAGTTATAATTGAAATCATATCATACCTTGTATATCATTCTTGAAACTCCTTACCAAAAATGGGGGTGAATGTTATCAGAACTAATTGGCATTGATACGCACTATTCTTTGCACTTATTGGAGAGCTTTGGAATGCCATCCGATTAACCCATTTTATTAGAAAAAATCGATGGCGAATTTGAAGGATTGTTGCTCAGAAACTGCCCACCCCGAGTGGCATTTTTCATTACAGCACATAGTCTTCTCCTTCTTCTGTGTCCTAGCTATTATGTTTTTACAACATATAGTACCAATAAATAAACTCACCAGCAACTGCATTTTCACGATAAAAAGAACCTTTTTGCTGTGATAGCATTACATAGAGTAGATATAGAGCAAAGTATAATTTTTGAAACTCCATCTAGCGGATAATAACATCACATAATAGGCGATCAAAGTAGTGAAGGAAATAATCCGAAGAAAATCAGTCTGAAAGCATTAGATTTTATCTAGGGAAATTAATATATCACCTTCAACAATGTGGTGTATATTAAAAGATGACTTAGGACTTACACACTGGTTATTATTTAATCGATAATTTAAAAATGAATTGGATGATAAAATCAAATCAATCTCTTTTGCGGCACGGTACGCAAAGGGATGTCAAAGAAAAAAAAATACTGACAAGTTTTTGTTTTCCTATCGAGAAACAATTTAATAACCAGAATGACCGAGTTTGTGGTGAAAGTTCTAGAAAAGCTCTTCATTAGTTAGTAGGGACGACGTGGATTTTATCCGGTTTCAGTCATCGTTTGGTGTGATGTTTAGCTATCAAGTACTGACACAGGTGTATAGACCCAATTCTTGAAAACGTGGTCAAGCCTCTTAGTAACACCATGTTTCACACTAAGAATGGTCCTTTCAGCAAGACTCAGCATCAGGTCGTAAAGATCGATCCACACAAGCGTGGCCGAAAAAGGACGTTTCTTACTTCATCCGTGTTCAAGATCGTCCTAGTCCTGATCTTAATCCGCTGGATAATGGTATCTTTTAGAGGGTCTGAGTATCTACTCTATTGTCTTAACGTCATAATAATTTCATTACATTGGCAATGACGAATTTTCCTATTTAGAAGGTGCGTATTTCAGTAAAACACACTGCAGTAATAAATGTTTCATGTCGTAAATTTTTTTTTCTTTTAACAGTATTTAGGGCAAGACTGTGAATAAGTGTTTCCTATTTTCAATAGTGTGCATGTCTGTCGTACAGTCTATAAACTGTTCACTAAACTTCGAAGCTTAATTAGCTGATGTTCGTCATTGAACAGATCTGCCACATCAGTTGCATGTCAAACAAGCTGTGTTCGAACTAGTACACGAGCGTCTAATGGAAATATTGAAGCTGTAATTACGGGTAACAATGGTATATTGTTGTTATTATTATTAGTAAACACAGTGGTAAACAAAGATGTTAATAAAATAAAATAGTATTCAACTTGTTTTGTAGATTCTCTGCATGCAATATTTTTAGATTACAAAATGTGAATTATAATTGGAGTATTGACAGTAAATTAATATCATCATCCTCCGCGCCTTGTCGGCTTTCAGTCTGACTACGACGCGGCCGAACTTCGATATTTTAAGTGAAGCGACTGCCATCAGACCACCACAACCCAAGTACTAGGCGATATCGAAGTTCTGTAATTAGACCAGGTTGCCGGACTTTTTAGGGCTCCAACTACCCGTAACGAATGCCACAGATGTTCGTATGGCATCCGGGAAAGACGGCTTAACGTGCTCTTCGAGGTACGGAGAGATATCGATGTATTAAGAATGGTCACCCATCCTAACACTGAGCTGGCTATTATTACTTAACCTTGTAATGTGCCAACTTACTCGGTCACCAACTTTTACAATAGTACACCCGTAGTACTACTACCCGTAGTAGTATTGTTATATCCTACGAAGAATTTATTATGTCCATGTAGGAGCTACGCTGTGCTTTTGTGTTGTATAGTATGTAGTATGCGTCCTAATTATTTAATGCATTTCGGGGTTATTGTTAAGATAGATACGTCGTTAATATTATAAATTTGTAATTATTATTTAGTAACAATAAATCCAACAAATGAGTTGGTTTGTCCACTCATTTAACATAACATAATAAAAACCCAACAGACTATACATCAACATCTCTGTTGGGTAGTAACAACGCCAGTAGTCCAATTTATATTTAATGAATTATCATTACAAATGTTATAAACGTTAATTATTTATATTCAAGAAATTCATTGACAGTATTTTGAAATTTTTCAATAAGCCATTTGGTCTTTTGTTATCTATGGTGGGTATATCTTGGTGGGTGAATATATCATATCATAAAATATCTGGAAATAATACGTTCATAAATCTCTATACCAATATTCATCAAAATTGGTACAGCAGTTTAAGAGTGAAAACACAAACAGACACTTACAGACAGAGTTTCTTCCGCATTTATAATATTAATATGGATATTAGGATTTGCATAGTACACGTGTAATTATAGAATAACGATCGACGGCCTAACGCCATCTAGGGGCTTTATTAAGTGTTCAAATTCAAATTCAAGTCATGTATTCAATTAAGACACTAAGTGACATTTATGAACAATTTAAATTGAAGCTAGAGTTAAAATCATAGATCGGCGCAGACAGACGCCACAGCTTGTACTGGATTGTCGAGGTAAATTAGGTGAAAACACCAAAATCTACTGCCTGCTTGTGTCGATCCATAACTGTTTTGTGATCCAAAACTAAAGTGTTTTAACCACTTTACTGCTACAGGATCGGAGTGTTCGATTCCAATATAATATATAACAGTTATTGTACTATTTATACTAAAGTACTAAGTTATTATACTAAATTCATATATTTATATATAAAAATCGTTTCACCTCTTTATAAACGCTCCAAAATCTTTCATCTCCAAAATACACACCTATGGCATTGCATTAATCCTAACCATGTACTTCCCTCCCATCGCATTTTATATTTTTATATTGTGCAAACTAAATCGGATATGCAATTTCAAGTATTATATTATAATCCTAGAGAGACATCACAAAGCTCGGTCAACAATAGAATCGTCACAGTATTGCTTTCCGATACTCGGAACTATAGTCGTAATACCGGTAACGACAGCGCCATCTGGCGACCTGCACTATTGCTACAAGTATAGATATCAAATGCTCAATTAGATAACTTGTTTGTTGCTGTGGTACATTAACCTAGTTACTAGATAGGGATGGGACACTCTTCAAATGTATTACTCGAGTTAGATTTTACTTAAGTAAGGTATTCCATTACTGCATTTTAAAAGCATGGCAAATGGTTATCATATTCTTGTCAAAGGCAAGATTAACGTGCCAAGGCATGCAAGGCCAGTCAAGCTGGGTCGGTTTTGAGAGAGAGAGAATGTGGTAAAGGCACCTCAGTACTTCAAGTTTGTCAATCTAGTAATACGTGTTTATTCGCCGTTTCTTAAGATTGGTATAAGCAGGTTCTAGAGAACTCCTTTAGGAGAGAATATATTGCAAATGGGACGATGATGTTTTAACCTTACTGTGTCAGTTTAGATATTTATATAAAACTCTTACTAGGTTATTTAATGTAAATATACTTACGGCTTCCGTTGGCTACGACCCTAATAATCCCTTGGCAGGTCCAATAATAGTTTGTTATTCTACTTTGGTTTATTGTATAAATATAATTATTAAATTTTTTGAAACAACCAAAGTTACTTAACCAGGTTTTCAACTCTTTACCATCCCTATTATCGAACACGTAGAGAATTACAAACATTCCACCATTGTTGTGAACTGGTTTGATAGGCTCGCTACAAACGACCCACCGATACAAATTTACAATGATTACGCAGGGATTAGCTTAACCCTCGTCTTCTGTTAACTTTAGTAATCGATTGTAAGGATTGATGATAGAAGAGTATTTTAAATCGTATTGTGATTGGTGCAAGAGAAAATATATCACATATCTTTCGCGTATAAAATGATTACTAAATGATAGTAAAAATTATATTAATAATTTATTGAGTTCTAGTCAAATTGACTGATATACATAAACACATACATGTGTATGTATAAAATATTATTGGTTACAAGTTTTAGTTACAAGTTAACATTTTTCGGCTCGAAAGACCAAAATGTCGTGCAGTGCCTTGATGCTACCGAACAAAAACCTTGATATGTTAGGTCTTGATGAATGAAAGAATTCTTGATGATTACTAAAATATGTATTTGATTGTGACACGACTTGTCTTGTGTCTGACTTCTTGTTAAGTAATTACAAAATCGTACAAATGTATAAAATAAACTAAATAAATACAGACTCTTAAATAGATTCACATTGTACTAGACACCCACACAATGAAACAAGTATAAATCTATAAATCATATATATAAAAAACATCATATACACGAAATATATAAAAAAAAATATGTGCCTGAGAGTCGCCGACCTTCCACCTTCTTAGCGACCTGCCAAGAATGCCATCGGAACCTTCTGTCTCTACTACTGCCAGCAAAGCGTTTTAAAACTTATGCCATTTTATAATCCACTGTAACCTGTTAACTTATTACGTAGTCAGACCTACCATAATACATTTATCCCACTAATATTATAAATCCCATATTATATGCGTCTTGGTATGAACTGTAAGTTTATATTGCTGGTAAATAAATACATAAATAAATAAAAATAAAAAAATGTGTAAGTTTGAATGGATGGATGGATGGATGTTTGTTACTCTATCACGCCCAAACTACTCAACCAATTGCGATGAAACGTGGTACGTAGATAGCTGAACACCTCGATTAACATATAGCCTACTTTTTATACCGATATTCACACGGAATCGGGACTTACGCTGGTGAAACCGCGGGGCGCTGTTATTAGTTAATAAGTTACTTTGTTCGAAGGCTATTCAGAAAGTCTAAAATGGTAGAAGCCTTTTGGATAACCTCTCTGTAAAAAGCAATGTCAAGGAATCCTTTGAACTCTAAGCATTTTTAGACTCCGAAATCGAACCTTCAAGAGTTGCCTATTGATACAATTATTCCTTTTTTCGATCAGATTGCTAAATTCTACAAATGTTTAAGTAAAGACCACACGAGTCGTATTTATGGTTATTTAACAATAAAGTCTGTAGTATCTATTTATGTTTCACTGGATCTCATAAAACAGTGCACCAGTAATGTGTATTTGATGTTAACTTCAAAGAACTATGTTGTTTTAATAGTTTCATTACCGTTATTTAAATAGGTATAATGTATTTTGTCGGAAAGCACAGGTTTATTTGTTTCGTTTTAAATATTCCATGAAGTATGCGAGTACTACATAATATCTTACTTATGTATTAACAGTAATAGAAGAGAAAATCCTATTACCTCGTTAAATCAGCCCCAATAATTACATCAGCCAATAATAAACCTAAGCCAATTGTGATAAAAAGTACTCAACCGTAATCTCTCCATGTACCGACTGTACTAGCTGACCCGCGCAACTTCGTCCGCGTTTGTAAATTTTCCCCGTTTTTGCAACATTTTAATTGGTGCTCCGCTCCTATTAGTTGTAGCGTGATATTATATAGCATATAGCCTTCCTCGATAAATGGGCTATCCAACACTAAAATATTGTTTCAATTCAGATTAGCGTGTTCAACAAAACAAACAAACTCTTCAGCTTTATAATATTAGTATAGATGAACAGTCAGTTTTACAACACTATGGTAAAAGCGGGGACAACACTAGCGCACTCCGCCGCCATTTTGTGTGTAATTCCTTTTATAATATATTATTATTACGAGTTCGTTTAGTTCGTCCTATTGTAGATTGTTATACGGTAAATAAAAAGGCATTGAAAAAGTGGTGGCATTAACTAATTACCAAAAAATAAATATAACACTCCACAAATAGTATATTGGGCAGGTTTGAAGTAAGAAAAAAGTAAAGGATTGCGCTTCATGGCTATAAAAGGACCTCCTTTTATAGCCATGAAGCGCAATCCTTTACTTTCACGAAATGTTACTTCGACACGTGTTGCGTTTCTTCCGCATTTTAGAATGTCGAAGTGGTTCTGCTGGAATGTGCCAATAAAACGAACAAAAACCAGTTCAATAACAACTTTAGAAACATTTCGTTTCATTTTCTATAATATTATTATATTAATATACCCATCGATCTAGACACAGCCCTTGCACGCTTCTAAATCGATGCTCTTTTCCCAGTGGGTCCTGCTGCGATGCAAATCGGGAGCGATTCAAATGCAGATATCGGAGTACTTTGACTGCAATCCTAAAAGAAACAGTATTTTAGTGCTTTGTTCAATCTTTTGTGAAATACTCTCTGTAGAATCGTTTGTAGTTACAATAAATTAGTCGCACATACATAACTTATGTTTTATTAAATCTATCATGTCACGTCACAGCATAGAGGTGTCATTAGTTCATGAGGCCCATTTATTAGCGGGATCCGAAATGAGATATCTTTAAAGTGTATTCTGAGATACAGCCCTTACAAAACACACAAACGAGTTATTATTTCATGCTGTAATATTTCACATTATATTGTAGCCAGATAATGTCCATTGGTGTATGAAATTAAGAGATTTTTATAGTTTTATTAATTAAATAGATTATCTGATGAACTTCGTATCACCTACCATTTATTTGAGGACTTGTGTCCCTATTATATCTTCTAAATCACACATTTCTGGATTTAAATGAACCCAACTATTCTAACTACTATTATAAATGCGAGAGAGAGTTGTTTGTTTGTTTATTCGTTTGTTTGCTACGCGTTTACGCATCAACTACTCAACCGATCCTCATGACATTTTGCTTACACGTTGTTAGGGGTACAGAAAAGGATATATAGGCATAACCTTTAATGCAGAAAGAAAGTTATGTTAACGAGGGATAGAAACATTACTTTAACGCGAGCAAAACTACGGCAATGGCTAGCTAAAATTTTTCATAATTCTATACGAATAACTTACTAGATACTGTCTGAACTTTTTTCTAACTATCGTTACAAAATATAACCGACTTGCTTAATTTTAATAAAATAATTTACTATACTATTCTTTACCTCTATATTTCTATATAATATTTGGTTTTACATTAGTGATCGCTATAGTGTCACGGTCTAAAAATAATAAATAAAAAACAACGTTAAAGATTTATCGATTATATTATAATATACCTTACGTTCCTAAGAATTTAAAGTTCCTTATTCTTTGAAGTCGCTTAGAAACCTAAGTCATTAAATACCGTAATAACATATTTCTTACTGTTATAGAAAAAAACATAACAAAAACATCTAAACTTACTTAATATACTTACTCAGCAACAATAAAATAATCTATTCGAATATTAATGACGCGTTCACTGCAGTTTATAGTTGTCATAAAACAAACTACATCTACAATGAATGTTACATTAAAATCTTTTACGATGTCAGAGGTTTTCTAAAATATAATGTTATGCAAGGAAAATTCTGAAAATGAGACGAAAATGTTATAAGTTATCTAAAGGAAGCAGTTTCAATTTATCTAGTAAAATTAAAATTTAAGTTTAGGCCGCGTTTGCACTTTCATCTTTATTAAATCTGGGATTAATCACGTAAATTTCCTCATACTTTGTAGGTGAGTATTATATCTCTTTTACTCAATTCGGCTACTATTTATTTATTATCTGGAGGTAGATATATATTTTTAGAAGTACGTAAACGCAGTTTTGACGTAAAAATAACGAAAATAAAACATGACGCATGTATGACCCACGAGCATGTCGGTCACATAATTGCATTGATAAGTCCCGTGAATCATAATTATACGATTCTGACCGAGATACCTCAGAGCGATGGAAAACTTATACAAAAACAGTGTGTCACTTGCTACGCGAATAACAAAGTGAAAGAAACCCCCCTAAAAACCAAACAAGTAAACATGGAGTGTTTGGAATGCGTCAAGCCTTACTGCTTGAATTGTTACAACGAAGCCCACTAAAACCATACTTACATGTTTATAATTATGTAGGTACCTACTTCCCTTTGAATTTTTTTCGTTTCTAGGTATTTTTCACTAATAATATCACGCAACTTTTTTCTATCTTTTGACAAAAAACATACTTTTAGTATGGGGACGTAGGGAGTACATACTCCCTCTACATCCCCATACTAAAAGTGCCTATGTTCCTCGGTTCCACTGATAGATCTGACTTGGTAATCCGTCTTACCCGTCCTCTTCACTACTGTTCCTGCCACCCATTTATCATTACCCCGGTAGTCTCTAAACCAAACATTCTCTCCCGGTCTAAACTGCCTAATCGCCCCCCCAGCTATCGCTTCCATCTGCACCTGACGGGCCTTAACTAATTCTTTCTGGTCCGGTTTTAAGCAGTCTAAACGCATGCGCAAGTTGCGCCCTATGCACATTTTTGCTGGACTTTCACCGGTTGTATAGTGTGGTGTATTTCTATAAGCTAGTAGGAATCGACACAAGGAAGCATGTATGTCAGTTTTAGATTTAATTGCTTTTTTTATATTACGTTTACATATTTTAACGGCATTTTCCGCCGCCCCATTTGAGGCCGGATGATACGGGGCTGAAACAATATGTTCGATTCCGTTGGTATTTAAAAAATGTTTGAACTCAGTACTAAAAAATGGTGGGCCATTATCACTTACTACTTGCTTCGGCAACCCAAATCTTGCCCACATTTCCCGTAATTCCTTTATGACGGCTTTCGCCGTAGTACTATTCATTTTAATAGCCTCTATCCATTTGGAATGAGCATCTACTACAATAAGGTAAGTTTGCCCCACTATCGGCCCCAGAAAGTCTACATGTATTCTGGCCCATGGACGGTCGGGCCAAGGCCAAGCGCGCGGCGCGTGTGCAGGTGGGGCGTCGGCCACCGAGGCACAAACGGAGCAGGCCCGGCACGCCACCTCCAGTGCCTCATCCAAACCGGGCCACCATACATAGCTCCGGGCCAGCGACTTAGTTTTAACTATACCCATGTGACCCTCATGAAGCTCCGTAATTACCTTATCCCTACAAGAACCTGGAATTATGACCCGATGTCCCCACATTACACACCCTAATTCAACATATAACTCGTTTTTTCTATTGAAGTATGGCTTTAATTCTTTAATGTCAACATCATGAGGCCAGCCGTCATTAATATATCTAACTACTCTGCTTAAAATATTGTCCGAGGCTGTTTCTTTTTTTAATTTACGCGAGTCTAACAGTAACGCTTCGGAAGCGAAATGTAAGTATGTTTGTTCCGGTGTGTCTAACTCCTCCTTATTAGTTTCTTCCTTATGCCTACTAATCAACCTAGATAAAATATCTGCTGTGTTCTTATCTGTGCGAATATACTCTATTTTAAAATCGTAAGCTGATAACTTTATTGCCCATCTCTGTAATCGACTAGCTGCTGTACTAGGAATACCTGCATGAGGTCCAAAAATTGTAACTAATGGTTTATGGTCAGTGCGTAAAGTGAACTTCCTACCAAATAAATACTGGTGGAATTTTTCTACAGCAAATATGATCGCGAGTGCTTCTTTATGGATCTGACTATAGTGTCGCTCGGCGGAGGTGAGTGCGCGTGACGCGTACGCCACTACTCGCTCGACACTCGCGCCGCCGGGTGCGCGCTGCGCCAGCACCGCGCCGAGCCCGCGCGAGCTCGCATCGCATGTTACGATACTCTCCAACGACATATCGAAGTGTGTCAACACCTCCGCACTACACAATAGCTTTTTAATTTTATTAAAAGCGTATGTATGTGATACTGTCCATTTCCAATGTTTGTCTTTTTTAAGTAGACTATAAAGAGGTGTAATGTGGGTACTTAAATTCTTTATAAACTTTCCGTAGAAATTAACCATTCCCAGAAACGATTTTAATTCTGAAACGTTGGTCGGGTGAGGCATTCCTAAAATTGGTTTCAACTTGTCTGGGTTAACCCGGACACCCATTCTATCTATTATAAACCCTAAATACTCTACTTGTCGTGCCATAAATTCACACTTTTCTTTTTTTATTTTTAAGCCGTTTGTGTCTAAAATGTTAAATACTTGTTCTACACTCTTTAAATGGGACTGCCATGATTTACTCTTAATTAAAATGTCGTCATAAAATACCACTACGTCTTGAATATTTTTAAAGAGATTCGTCATTAATTTCTGAAAAATCCCCGGACTAGAAGAGAGACCATACACTAAGCGGTTATATTTAAACAGTCCTCTATGCGTATTAATGACCGTGTAATTCCTAGAAGTCTCATCCAAAATCAACTGATTGTAAGCTTGTGATAAATCTAGTTTCGTGAAATAATAATTACCACTCAAGCCACTAAATAAATCCTCTACCTTTGGAACCGGGTACCTATCAACCAATAAAACCTTGTTTAGTGTCACCTTATAATCCGCGCACAGACGTATTCCGCCGTCCGCCTTCCTCGCTATAACCAGCGGCGTGGCCCAGTCGGACCGGTCGACGGGCTCGATGACACCGGCGCGCAGCATGGCATCTAACTCGGTATCGACTCGCGAGAGTAGTGCGTACGGTACCGGGCGCGCGCGACAGAAAATCGGCTGCGCCCCGTCCCGCACATACAGCTTGACCTCTTCCCCGGTGTATTTTCCCAATGTGCCGTCAAATAGGTCCTTATGCCTGGAGATAACATCATTAAACAATTTACTTTTGCATGGTATTATATTATGTATTTCCGTATGCTTACTTAGCCTAGGTATTTCTATAGACAATTCGGATAACCACTGTCTACCTAATAAATTCGTGCTACCCTTGTTTATTACATATAAATCTAAGTTTTTAACATTATTTTCGTATATAACCTTTGTCTCTAAGTACCCTATAGGATGAATTGCTGAGCCGTCATAAAATTTCAGCTTCAATTGACAAGTTTTTAACGGTAAATTTTTAAATAATTTTAAGTATGTTGAGTAACTTATACAGAATAACGCCGACCCTGTATCCACTTCCATAATTAATGGTTTATTATTTACCATAATATTCATACACACCGGTCTATATTTCTCTAAAGACATCTGGTACATAGCCTCCTCGTCCTCTTCATGCGCGTTGTGCTCCGAACCGGAGCTGTCGCTTGCGGGCGGCTCACGTAGCCAATGCGCTGCCGTACCGCCTGCGTCTCGCCCGGCGCCGGCGCTGGTACGGCCGCGCGCCCCGCGTACTGCCGCTGAAGCTCCCTTGTGTCGCCTCACGCCCTCATCGCTCGGCCCGAGCGCACGACCTCCGCGTGACCTTGCCCGTGGGCTACCGCCGTTTGTATTCTTCAATGTCATACGGCGATCGGATTCCCTCTTCAAGCAAACTCTTCGCAAGTGGCCCATTTTTCCACAGTAACTGCATTCGAAATCCTTGTACCTGCAGTTCTGTGACCAATGTCTGCTGTCCCCACACGATGAACAATTTTTAAGCACTAATTTGTGCAAGTTTTCGCTAAGGTGCCGGTCTGGCCCTTGTTCCCGTGAACCCTCGACGGCCCCGGCGCCCGCTCGGCTGCCTCCAGGGTTTTTGATAACAGTAGTGCTTTGTTGTAGTCTATGTTATCTTCTGCGAATAGTCTTTGACGAATAAAGTCGCTCCGCAGCCCACACACGAACTGATCTCGAAGGTTTTCATCTAAGTTAGATCTGAACTCACAATACCTAGACATCTTTTTTAAGTCCGCCACGTAGTCCGCTATTGTCTCGGCTGTTACTTGCCGTCTTTGTCGGAATCTATATCTCTCGGCAAGGATTGATGGTTTCGGTTGCAGATGTTTGTGCAGTAGATCCACCGCGACTTCATAGGATAAGCTTGATGGCTTCTTGGGACTCGCTAATGTTGACAACAGCTCATATGCCTGTTCACCGATTAGCGCGATTAAAGTAGGTAGCTTTATTTCGTCCGCTATTTTATTTGCTACAAAATACATTTCTAGTCGATCAACATATGCCGACCAATTCCCGTTTTTTACATCAAACTCTTTGATTTTTCCCACCGACATTTTGCTATACCACGCGATTAAAAACACAATGCGATACGAACAATAATATTTTGTTCCAAACTACTTTTTATCCTCGTCGCCACTGATAAATGAAAGGCACGTATTCAACCCGAACGTATATTGATACTCAACACAACTTATAATTCTAGCGGCGTTTTATACAAAACATTGAGACGGTTTCTTACATCGCTATATAATTCTACCCACTAATATCTAATATGTAACAATCTTGCTACGTCCAACAGAAATAAATAAGCATAATATATTCTAATTTTGTTCACGTATGATTCATGAACTTGTCAGTGTTGGTACAAAAATTGTCATGTGAATCAAATGTGATTCATCAGACAGGGAACCTTTTTTTTTTTATTCGTGTGGAAACCCCCACGGGTCATCACCTCACCTGAGCTAATGGTGAAGTGGTATGTCGGAATCGAACCGACTAAAAAATACAGACAGGGAACCTGATAATATTGTATGATAACAAAAACTGACAAAAATTTAATACAGCGAATGAAAGACTAAACGGGTATTTTTTTTATATTTTTACCAAAAAAAAAAATTGGGAGGTAGAGAGAGTATATTTTTAATGAATCATAAAAAAATGGTCAGATTTCCGTCCAAGTGACCTCTCCAGTCACACGAAATACAGGACATTCAGGTACGCAACGCCAGCTCTGCGAACTACTGCAGTTTCAGCCCCGTTCCCCATCCGAGACTTGCGGTATCTCTTACCCTAGGTTCCTCTTCCAATCTATACAAATTTGCCTTCTTCCTTCTTTTCCGTCTTAAAATGACTACATTCCCAAGAAGTGTTGCCATCAGGCAGGCGGCCAGCCATAAAAGGAATCAGCCAAAACAATTTGCCAATGAAATAGTGAAACGGGCAGAAATATGCTGAATCATAAAAAAACATAACTATTGTTTAGCATAGCATTGCCCCGCGGTTTCACCCGCGTAAGTCTCGATCCCGTGGTAATATCGGGATAAAAAGTAGCCTATATAACATATATCCAGGTCTCCAGCTATCTACATACCAAGTTTTATCACAATCCGTTCAGTATTTTTGGCATGAAAGAGTAACAAACATCCATACATTCATACATCCATACATCCTCACAAACTTTCACGTTTATAGTATTAGTAGGATATCACTATACGCGAATACGGGATTTTGAAGGAAATAAATCACATTTTCCATTTCAATGTGCTCTCCCACAGACAACAAATACAAAAACATAAAAACGCATTGTCCTAATTAAAAAGAAACAACAATCTTCTTATTTACAGCAAATAGTAACTTTTTAATTCATATTCAAAACTTTATCACAGGGAAAGTTGGCAAAAAGAATGGAGTTGTATGACAGTTGCAAAAATAAGTTGAGTTTCTTTGTTGTGGATTCAGTGACCTAAATATGAAATTGCTTTTGCATTGTTGTTCTTAAGAAAAAAATGTTCTTGGGAAGACAGTGTAACGCACTGTTAAATGGAACTCAATTAATGTTAAAATAATCTCATATGAATACCGAGTTCCGTAAACTATGGCGTTAATTGAATTTCTAACGTCCACTGGTTCATCGTGATTGAAAAACTTCTAATAAGCTTAAACTATGAATAAAGATAATGACAAAATAATTTATTTGATTGAAAGAAAACGTAGGGTGTTTGACATCAAATGGTGCAAATAGTTTATTGGTAGGGTTCCGTTTCTGACAAAAGAAATAAGGAACCCTTATACGATCATGGGTCAGAATTGATGAAACTTACACAAGGAGGAGGAGGAGGATAGGATCACTTCCTTGTCCGTCCGTCGACCATATTTCTCAGGAATGTGTTGAACCAAGTTGAAATCAACATCAAATACTTATCTGTGTATCCCTCGAAGCTGTAAAAAAACAAGTTTCTAAGTCACCGCAATTAAAAAATACGGCTATTTAAGCCTTATATTTTAACCAATTTATATCCCCATTGACCTAGAATCATGAAGATCGCTTTGCAATCTATTTATTTCATAGAATTATCTACTTCATTACCTCGACGCACAAACTTACTTAACAGTCAGTACTTATGTATATGATTTTTTGAGGTGGCTAAAAACTCGCTTTATATGAGAATATGCAAATAAACTTCAAGGATACCTATTAATAATTTAATGTAGTTTTCATAATTTGCAAAATGACTTGTAAAAGTTTGCTCAATTTGAAGTACTTAGTGCAACGTACGTATGTTCTCTGAGTGCACGTCGATTTAATCACAGCAATATCGGTGTAGTAGCCTCTTTGTAAAGGGATTTACTTAGTTGTAAGAGGTATTTGAGGACAGGCTAATTATACAAGTTATCAATTGCGGTAACCACTTATTCGGCAGGTCGTATGACATTTCAGGCTACTGTTAAATGGTACACTTATTGCCATTACCTTATACATTAACAATTTAAAAAAAAACAGTATCTAAGTATGTTTATACGTGTTCTAAAACAAATAATAAAAGCTATGCTTAGTTTTGGTCTAGAAAGCGCTGTGAAAAACCGGGTCCAGACGTGCGTAAAGAGTAATGTTATGGAACCTGGTTAGTTCTACTAGAACACAAAGGTTCTTAACAAGCTCGCAGTCGTGGTGTTGTGTGGACGTCCATGAAGTGACAAACAATCGCAAAATTGCAATAATACCAACAAATAAAAGCAGGACCAAAAGCAACTGAGTGGAACAAGATTCACGTTACATGATTTGCGTTGAATTCGTGTGCCATCCACATTATATCCAAAAAACACTCAGGATGTCGAAAGAATATCAGGATTTGTCCGGAAAAAAATCGTGTTAAAAGAAGTCATTAAAATGGACATGAAAATGCAGTGCAATGTCAATGGTACTCAGCTATCCCGTTTTTAAATGTGTCAAAACTGTTAAATATAATTCATAATTGTTACTATAAAACCTTTACAAATAATACAATTATATGCAATTATATACGGTAATGGAAGCAACAGACAACAACAAACTGGCAAATGGCATTCCTCACGCAGATATTACCCTTGGGCGTCGTATAACCCATGATTCTCATTTGAGGAGAATTTCAAACTGTTCCTTGTTTATGTTTCAAACCAAAGTTTCTTACAGTTCTCATGTTTTGTCTAACTTGATACGTGTACGTCACATAATGAATGACATGTATTTGAATTTTTGGAAAATGAAAAATTTCGATAATATTAGAATTCATTTCTTTACCTTTTAAAAATTGCCATTGAACGACACTCAAATTCATTTTTTTATGCATAATTTAATATTTTTTATTTTATACCGTATGAAAAAATGCTATTCTTAAATACAAAATCTATAGAAAATCGGATACATCTTAAATATTATATGTAAAACTCCGGTTTTAAGCCGGATAACATATATACATATTTTTTTATTTGAAAAGATAGTATGCTAATCTTAAAAAAAATACAAAAAGTATAATAATATTACGTGTAATCCCTGAAGCAACAAAAAAGTAATGATCCGCACTTCTGAAAAAAAAAAAATATTCTACTTTATAAATATCCATGCAGTTATTAAGTCTATTAATAAACATTTTGTAATATTATCAATACAGGCCAAAATTGCTATATTTGAACCAAGGCATTCATCTTCTTATGTGCATTTTACGCGATATCTTCACCCATTGTGAATATATTTAAATGATTGCTTTTTAATTCGATATGGAATACTTATCTTCAGAGACAAATAAGATTTAAAACATCGTCGACATCAAATCATCTCTTGCCATGGTATAGTTAAATTGATTATTCAGTTACCAGTGGTAAGTATATTTGTAACTTAACAAGGAGGTTTGAAACAAGAACATCTTTAACATTTTTCGTCGTTTATTCACTAGCGAGAAAGTTATTTTACACCCTTCTGTATGAAAGGAACCTATGTTATTATGTACCCTTGGCAAAGTTTCATGATGACAAAATAATTTTCGCATTTATAATAAAAGTTACGGTTCATTGCTCACTCACATTGTGCCTTGACTGACATTATCAAATGACACGGCTTGCGGACGCAACGTGCACACCGAGCGATGTGTCACATCACATATCACTGAATAGTACCGCGTCATATCGGTTATAGAATGAACTTCTGAGTTTGTATTTCGATTGCAGGATGCATCCGGCGTTTTTATAAATCAATCGAATAGAAAATGAATTACTAAGAAAATTAAATAGTTTTGAATTAAAAGAAAAAAATTGTGATATACTTGGTAACTACTTCAACTTGGTTCTCTTTCGTACAATAATTTGGTACTTGAGAACGAACTTCACAAAAATATTATCATAATATTGTAATTATATATATTGACTGACCTGTTGGTCTAGTGGTTAGTGACCCTGACTGCTGAGCCAGAGGTCGTTAGTTCGATTCCCACCCAGGGCAAATAATTGTGTGATGAGCACGATCATTTGTTCTGTGTCTGGGTGTAATTTATCTATAATATGTATGTATTTAGAAATATGTAAGTATGTTTATCAGCAGTCTGGTTGCCATAGTACAGGCTCAGCCTAGTTTGGGATCTACAAAACTTGATAGATGTAAACTAATTCAGCGGCAAGAGTGTAGTGAAGGCTTCAGACCTTCTATCGAGTCGTAACGGGTACGAACCCCACCCAACCACTTCACTCTTTTCCTAACTATTATGTACCTAACAACCCATCCATTTAAAATACTTCTCTTTTGGACCGGCTCGCATGTTGCTGGAACAAGTTATGGAGATAAAAGGTCAAAAGAAATACACATAAAAGGAATAACAACATTTATTTTAGCACTTAAAAATTAATTGTAGGTATTACGGCAATTTATTTTTTTACAGTTACTACGAAAACATCCTCAATACCATCGAAGACAATTACATAAAAAAAACATTCTGCAGATTTTAAATCAATTACAATAGAAAACAATAGAAGCTTTACATTGTTTTGCAGTTGTTTATTTATTTTTTTGTTAAATGAACTGTACTCTCCATCATTTACACCTGTCTGAGTCGAATAAGGAAAACCGGTTTTGTCCGTCGTTTTACGATTTCAGAAAAGAATGTTAAATTCCGCTGCGTCTTAACTGTAAGCTTTTGAATTAGGACAATTTTTTCGATGGCAGGACAAAATATTTAGCAGCCAACGTATAAAATAGTCAATACACACTTTAAAACTTTTTGTCGCTGAGTATGACACCCGGTTTCTGAAAGGCTTATTAAATGAAGGATAAAATTTTATTACATACTTTAGTAGAGTTTCCTTGTTTCTGTTTTTTTATAGTCTATAATTACTTGGTACCTCAAAAACATAAAGGATTTATTAACTCATCACTCATCTTCTTATCCTATTCTTTATTTGGAGTTGGTGCAAAATGTTCTCTTTTCTCATTCTACTCTATGCGTGATTTCACTGCTTACTCACTTTCAAGCCATATTTTCTTTCACGTAGTCCATCCATCTTTTTTTTTTGGTCATCCTCTGCTCTTGCATCCGTCAACTTTCATTCATAAAACTTTCATTACCATATTTTGCTCATCCCTCCGCATCACATGTCAATACCACGATAATCTATTGTTTCTGAACTTTTCATCCACTGGTGTTACTTTCAGGATCCATCTAATGTATTAATTCCTGTCCATCCATGTGATACCACACATTTATCTAACATTCGCATTTTAGCTAAATGCTATCCGTTCCCTTGGTGGGCTAATACTAAGATCCGTACAGGACGGCAGGTCTGATGATCGTCTTATAGATCTCTCCTTTCAGTTTTATATTTGGTAACAATATTTTTTTTATTGTATAGGGGGCAAACGAGCAGACGGGTCACCTGATGGTAAGTGACTATCGCCGCCCATGAGCACCTCCAACTCAAGAGTCACAAGTGCGTTGCCGGCCTTTAAGGTGGAAGTAGGATAAAGGGGAAGAGGGGGAGAGGGTGTGAGGGAGGGAGGGAGGGAGAAGGATGGGGAGAGGGAAGGGTTAGGGCCTCCGGTAACGTCACTCACTCCGCCAAAATCAATGCAAACATCGCTTCACTGCCGGTTTTCTGTGAGGCCGTGGTATCTAGTTAGTTTAGTATAAAATACCAAGGTATGTCGTCACGTCTTAGTATTGTCAAATCGTTACTTTTAATATTGATTTGATTACGACAATTTTCAGAATATTAAGACAAAAATAAAATTTTAACCATAGGAAATTACCAAGATAGTCAGTGCTCGTGAAGTTAGAAATACAGTAACCCAAGACAGAGTGTACTTAAACTTACCTCCAGGTGATAAGACTTCCTTATCTTTTTTGGATGATACAGTTATGTTGACGGGACTGGCCATCACAGGCTGAGTGTCAAAACGTCAGCAAATCAAACGTATCGTAATACCATTTAACTAACCAACATAAAAAATAACCTAAAAAGTTAGTGTTTTTTACATTTTTTTTGTGACGGAATGAAAACTTACGATTTAAAATCTTTAGTTTTACCCATTCCACCTGCTTTTATAAAAAACGAAGGTAAAAATACCCGGTTATTCTAACTTTCATAACATGTATAAAAATCTTTTTAACAAAAAATTAAACCGAGGAAAAGGACTAAAAAGCAAAAAATAAATAAACCTCAAGTCTCAAGTAAGCTTATTTACATAAACTATCAATTTTATATAAACTAATTTTGAGTCGGCGCCAAAGAACAAACTGATTAATTATCAAAATTTTATATGTACGAGTACCTACGTAGAAACGGACAGAGTTATATGTAGGTAATTAAGTGTAATTAAGTAACTTTCAGATTTCAGTAACTGTTCCATTGTCATATACACCCTTTATGTAGAAGTGCAGAAACCTAAAAGTTTTAAGTAATGTGTTGTATGCTTATGTGAAAACGGCTACATTTATGTAACAGGTCAAATGCACTGGCATATGTTGACCTGTCATGGTACCCAAGTCTATAAAATGACAGTTCAAGTTATAGTGGCCAATGGAAAAACAAAAAAAAATAGGATAGAATAGAATATTCTTTATTGTACACCATATAAACTTACAATAGATCTTAAATAATGAGCTATGGTCTGGTATCTGGTATGGTAATGAATAATGAAGACTAATGAATGACAGAAACCAAACGACAAAGCTACCACTCTCTCGCACATTTCCTTTATGAACAGTCCGGTTGAGGTCGAGGCTGCAGATCCAAGATTGTCTCGTTCAGTCTCCATTCAAAGAGTTCTAGTGACCAATTTAGAGACTTGATCAATCTTTAAAGCATCCACTAGGAATTTAATTTAATTTTAAAATCGAAGATTAGCAAGTCCCCTGGTCCTCTAGTTGATACTGATAATGATAATATCAATTGCCGAAGTATTCTGCTATTGAGTATCCCTAGAGACGTCCTCATTTGTTGTTTCTCTTATGTACGTCTTGTGTGAATGTAAGATAATTATTTTCTGGCGTACTTATATAGGCATAAAAGTATAATAGGCAAGAAAAAACAGTTAAAAACCATTTTCTCCTATATTTGTGAACGTATTTATTTTTTGGTTAGAAGCTATTAACGAGCTGTGAATTAGTTATTTTTCCCAAAAAAAGGAGTGTAGTATTTTCGGGGTTAATTTCTTTTTCCACCATAACATCTAAATGCCGGAACTTTTTTAAATGTATGGGGGTTCGTTACAATCCTTACATCTTCCCGAGTGGCACTGAATATAATGAACTTGAATCTCGGCCATCGGGCGAAAACTAGCTAACATACAAAAACGGTGGACCAATGAATGGTATATAAAGTACTTTGAATAATGTTTATTATTACGGTGATCGCATCGCTTATCATTAGGTGAGCTACGTAAGTTATAGTTAGGCATATCATTTCTCTGATAAACTAAAACTGCCTAGGACGCACTCAGTAATCGTCCGCCATACTGGTCTAAAAGCGCCCATTAATTTTCATAAACAGTGCCTAACGACGGCCGACACGCATGTGCTAAGCTAAAAGACATTGGGTTTTACAAATGACAATTGATATTAACCAGCAGAAACTGCATGCTTTGGCCATGTAGGTCAGAATCTAGTTTCATTATATATAGCGTATATATTAGAGGAATTTACAAATAAATAAATATTACATTGTTATATTACCAGTCTTCTCGGAAGTCATTAAGGGAGGCCTATGTCCGTCACTGGACGAGCTATGGCGGAAATGATGATGTGGCTATACAATAAAAAGTACATGCATTAAAAATTAGGTCTTGACGTATTAGGCAACTGAACAAAATCAGCATTCGTTTGCAAATATACATAATTTACAGCACCTAACCTAAAGTAAATGCTTTTTGTTAAAGCGGGGGCTTCTCTTTCTTCGTTTACATTGACAGTGCTCTTCGAAGGTCCTTATTGGAGGTTTTTGAAGACCCTTCAAACAACCCATAAAAATCAAACCAAAGTTCATAGATATCAAAAGACTTAAAGACACACGGTATTTATTCATTCTCCTTTTTACCATCGTACAATCAGAAGTATGAGGCACCTAGGCCCACTACTTAGCTACGCATTGCTTCTCACTAAATCTTGTGAAACCCCTGGCCAACGTCTCATGTCTAATACTTCAGTAAATAGATATCGTCTAAGCAAAGGTGCTTTATGTTAGGGTAACATAGTAATCTCAGACAAGATTCTTATTAATAACAAGAAAGAAAACCCTACCCAATATCACTCCCACAACTAAGACAAATCTAATAATACCTTATGTGGAAGACTGTCGTATAAACTGCCAAAGAATTAGAGATACATACATACGCTGGAAAAACAATAGCCACCTTCGGAAATCGAGTAAAAATATAAATAAATACACAGGGTATATATGTATATTCATGTTTATGATCATGTGCTCTCATCACTCCTCACGTTAGCCCCTCTATATGCCAGTTTCATCAAAGGGTCCCAATATCCCTCACTACATTTGTCAATGTTTAACATTCGAGCCACGTTCGTTGCGTCACTACGCTGATCAATTAATGATCTCGGGCTGGACTGTGCTACGAGGGAATGGCCGGATTTATCTCATTTTGGACGAGAATTACATTTATAATCATCTTATTTCTGGAGTTTTTTTTTATGATTATAAGTCTTAAAATTTGATTACGCGTTTTTAGAGCATCATAAAATACGAGAATTGTTATTTTAGCAATGAATTTCTTTATAACGGGAGTTCTTAATAACAGTGGCATACGGTCGTCTTCTTCCTCGCGGTTCGGTCAGTGATATTTAAAGCCATTTTTGTAGGGTGATCAACCTCACGTCTCAAAATGTGGCCGTATTAGCGCAGTCGACTCTCTTTTAGTTTTTCAGCAATTGAAGCTACCTTGAACAAACTTCTGAATAATCATTCCTCGCTTTGTCCAGTCGGGTTGCTCCTCATGCCCATCTGAGTATTTTCGTTTCGTTGGCATGCAATTATTGTTTATGTGCTAATGGGAGTTTTAGTATTAGTGGAATAAAACATCTATCATCCTCCCTGTTGATTAGCTTAATAAGAGTTCATAAGTTTAAGTCGATGAAATTAAGTGTTGAAGAATAATTTTGTATTTTGTTAACACGTATTATATATAAATAATAAATAACACATTTATACAATGTTTTAAATTTCAGCAATTATAATACTTTTATTTAAATTGTTTCTTTTTTTTTCACCCTATCAGTAGCATCAGGATATGTATTATTAAGTAATATTAGTTTTAGCGCTACAAATTAATAAATAGTGTACCAGATGACACACTTTGAGAAAAAGTTTAAATTAATAGAAAGTGTCACAAAATCAGTTACTTAGATGTTACAAGGTTAAGGTTAAGGTCTACCTAATCACTAGAAATTATAGCACTTTTTATATTGATTACCACTAATAGGTAATTCTGTTAGGTAGTATGGCTACGTCACACTGAGCGCGCGTGTGTGGCCGTACTAAGTTGAAACAGCTAATAACATGAATACGTTAACCGAATACTACTATTATCGCATTCACTGTAAAATAATTTTGAACGTACCCCTAATCAACTCTAACAATAATTAATGAAGGGTCAGACATTGAAGCGATGCATAACAAAAATGATTACGACACGAGATTGCACCGCGAATTGTTAACTTTTAAGATTATTTTACAGAATATTACAAAAATGTGTCCTCAATTTTATGGTACAGCGTTAAAAAATTGTTTTGCAGGGAAAAAATAGATGTTTTCACCCAATGCTTTTCTAGGCGTAGAGGGACTCGTGGCTAAGTTATAACCGAGTAGGTTAACACATTACAAAGTTACGTAATACTAGCCAGGTCAGTCTAGGATGGGTGACCATTCCTAACAAATTGAGACCCCTCCGTGCCTCGGAGAGCACGTTAAACCGTCGGTCCCGGGTGCCATACCAACATCTGTGGCATTCGTTACGGGTAGTTGGAGCCCTAAAAAAGAAGTCCGACAACCTGGTCTAACTACAGAACTTCGATATCGCCTAGTACTTGGGTTGTGGAGGTCTGATGGCAGTCGCTTCACGTAAAATATCAAAGTTCGGCCGTATCGTAGTTAGATTGAAAGCCGACCCCAACTTAGTTGGGAAAAGGCGCGGAGGATGAGGATGCTTTTCTAGGCGTAGATGCATAATTCTTAACAGCATATTATGAAGATTTATGTCAATTTCAACGATTTAGTTCTTTTTATTTTTAATGCGGATATTTTTAGAAAAATGCGGAAATTTCGTCAACAACCTTTCTATTGAATACCCATTGTTTTATTTATGTCAACGATTACGAAATATTAGCATTACCGATCAATTTTAAATTTCAAAATCAGATTCCTAAATTAAAAGTAACGAATTTTCGTAAAATTGTTAGCCCTTCAGGGGGCGACCGGGACCTTATATGACCCTAAAATATGGCCACACCTTTCTGTAAGAAGTGAAATATTTTCCCCAAAAGAAATCTCGATGTTTCGCTTGTGATCATACGCAAGTCGTAAAAAGTCGAGGTTTTACTGCTGATCCGGGGGTGAGCCAATAACCCGCGGTCTTATTGGTCGATGAACTACCGGCTTACGGCTTATGGTTTGAAATTGTTATAACTGCCACGCCGGTGTGAATCACTTTCATATTTTGAAGTATCGTACGTTTCGCATTTGTTCAGGATCTTTGGTTCTATGAAAAGAAATAAAGGTTTGCCAAGCTTATAAATTACTACTAGTGAATGTGTTTATATCAATGGCATAGCTTGCCATCCTCTTACAGCATTAGTAGAAATGGTATTTCCATATTTCTGCAGCTGCTTGGTGTTACGATATTAATATTTAGATATATTTGTACTCATTACTATCAATTAAACTTTTGATGGATTGCCACATTGACTGTATAAGAAAATTTTATTTTTAACATTTCTTTTCTTTATAGTTTGCATCAACACTGTTATCTTTCAATCATTTGTGAAATGTCAGATCTGCCTGATAATGTCAAAATTTAATTGGTCTTAATTTATTTATTCAATTATTCAACTATTTACTTTACATAAATACCTTTGAGTGTCTCTAATTAAAATACCCAAATTAAAGTAATAAAATTTAATAGTATTTTAAGGGTTAAGTTCCTCAAAAGGAAAAACAAACCCTTAAAGCATCACTTTGTTGTCCGTCTGTCTGTCTATCAGTCTGTCTGTTTAATTAAAAGTTGTGACCAATAAATATTAAATACGTTTCAATCTAATTAGTTCAAGTTCATTGAAATATACAAATTTAGTTATTTATTTCGAGTAGTATACGCGATTGAGGTTCTCTTTAAATTATTTATTTGTACTTATCTCGAAATTTCAAATTATTGACAATATTGTTTAATATATATACAACAACGTTTAAGACAGATAAAGTTACGGTTACTATCATCAAATATTCAAGAACGCTGTGCCCACAGTTAGTTCAACACAACACGGTGAACATTCGATCTGAAGTACAGTCGTTTATAACTTTAGAGTATTACGCTCTGACACGGACGGATATTCCGGAAGCACCGAGGCCAAGTATTGAAAACAACTGACAGTAGTGTGTGACAGTCCCATGTACGATAAGCCTCGGTATTTGGACCCCAGTGCTGCAGAGTTGTAAGCCCACTTGATAATTTACATACAGACATCAACCTCGACATTTCTTTTTGACTTACATATATACAGAATGTTACAGATAGATGTCGTCAAATTTTAGGGACGTATAGTTAGGCCTCTTAAATAACGTAAAGCGCAAATTTTTTTGGGAATATTCATGATGTATTAAACTTTCAAAATTTGTCAGTTTCAATTTTCAAAATAGGATTTCTTCTGTACAGAAATCCTATTTTGAAACTGACAAATCGAACTTGAATATTGATCGATAATGCTAATATTTCGAAAGAGAGGGTTGACATTCGTGAATAAAACAGAAATTTTCCAATATACGTATATAACTTTGCTTCCAAATCAGCGTGGAAGTGAGCCAAGGGACCGAGAAACGATTTTTGTAAAATGGGCGAAGTCAATGCATTTTTAAAGCACCCTTTTGAAATCTTTTTCGTTCAACTCCGACACAATGAGCTCAGAATGTTATTATTCAGGTCACAAAACAAAGAATGAGTATTGGACCTACTCATGGCAAAACGTAAATTGTTTTTTTCGATTGTTCACAAAGTTTAAAGTGATGTACCTGGTGCATGGCTTAAACAGTCAAGTTAAAAGGAATTTTCAGGATTAGGAAGTACTTAGAAATATTGTAAAACATCTAGGAAAACTATTAGTTACTGGACGTATACCTAAAGATAAAAAACCTTAATCACATTCTAGGTAAAAACCCAAGTTATACTCAGAACGGCTGTTTCCATGACAGTTTATTTTTATTTATTTATTAATACTTTATGCACAAAAATGTAGAACGGCCTTTACATAGATTTTATTTATTTATTTACACTTTATGCACATTTGGTACATAGGCGGACTTAATGCCTAAGTAATTTTCTACCAGTCAACCGTTGGGTGATGCAGAAATAACAGGATCTAGATTTTTTTTTTATGAAACCATATAATTTTTTATATAGTATAAAAGTTCTTCATTAGACCAGTATCCATATTATCTATAAAGTAATAATGGGTTAGGATGACATTTCGTAATTTTATAGCCCAGGCGAAGTAATTGCCTTATAGCCACTGTGCATATTGCTGCAAAGGCCCTAGCTTCCAGATCATATTGTGATAAGCTAACATCCACTGCAATCCTCTTTACCTGTTTTAAGACCCGTGATAGCATCTCAGTTTGGTCCCATAGGGAACATGAGGTGACATGACCCACGTTTCCTACTCCAGATGCTCTTTCAGATTAAGAAAGAGAACAGTGAAGACACACTAAAGAATGGACATGCTGACTGTCACTGAGTAGCGCTGCTGAGGGTTTTTCTTGAAAAAGAAACCCTAAATCACCTACCATCTGCCAACTACTACCACTTAAATTATCTACTAATTCTTCCCCATTAGACAAAAAAAATTAAATGAGCGCAATGCGAAGGAAATAGTCCAGACAACCTTTAAAATTTTATTTCAGAAATGGCAAAAAACAAAAAAGGCCTCAGTCCATTATTATGATCCACATATTAATCCTAATCTTAAAAAATGTCTCAATCTACTCATAGTGTAACATTACCAACACTCAAAATGGCATTACACTGGCTACGATGTTCCATGAATACAAGAAATAACATTTTCACCCCTAAACGTACAAAAATAAACAGAACTCAGTCATAAAAACATATCTAAAGCCTTTATTCACCCCTTGAATAATACAGAAGTCCTTAACTTCATATAATGGAGGCCATTCAGCCTCAAATTTGAAACGAGGGTAGACAGCCATTGATGTGCGTCTTATACAGAGGGATGCAAATTATTTCACGCTCGCAAACCCGCTGGGGATAGGCAGATCTTCATCTGGATATGTGAATTCATCCGTACCATTAGGGTTTGATATCTTTCTAGTGAATTGGGTCTGTTATGTGTGATCTCCTAGAATTTAGTTCAGGGTTGCGTACTACAACATGTAACAAAAAAATATATATCTGAAGATTGTTTAAAAACTTTCACAATTTATAAATCATATTAGGCATTAATAGAAACCGGACAAGTGCAATTCTAACTCGCGCACCGAGGGTTCCGTTAGCAAACGAGCTTGTAAGTAGATTGTGCGTCCACATCGGGAATCAATTCTTGAAGATGTTTGCACGTTTTTTCCGACCAACAAACTTAACTTTGCATATCTAAAAATACTCTCCCATACATCGATTTACGATAAAGTGAACTTTCCCACCAGTTTTGTTCCAAAAAGTTTGTAATCACAAAAACTATTTTTTTTTTATAATATGACAATAAATTAACACCTTTCGGGTTTCTTTTTACTTATGCTGTGTGACCTCGCTTCTTATCAAATTTCATGATTCTAGGTCAATAGAAGGTACCCTATAGGTTTTGATTTACCTGCGAATTAAAATTTGTTAATATCTAAGGCTTAAATTGCCGTTCTCGGGGACTTCCTTCCTAGGGTATCCTTCCCTTAGGGTATTCCGAGTCCCTTGCAATAGACTCATTTCTTTTCTTTCAAGTATTTGTTATTAATTTCAACTTAATGCGTCAACGAATTCCTGAGAAAAAGGGTATTGACAGACAGACAGACGGACAATAAAGTGATCCTATAAGGGTTCCTTTTTTTCCTTCTGAGGAACAGAACCCTAAAACAAAAATAAATAATAAATAGGTCTAAACCGCGGTAACATTTATAATCTTCGATCTTATTGCACCGATAGCGACCACCGCATAAAAAATGAATGGTGCTGATTATGGGGCAATCATGAGCAATCATGAGGTCATATGCAATTGGAACCGAAATTATCCGAAATAAAAATCTATCCGAAACCATAACTGAATCTTTTGTAAAAGTTACAAATAATTTCGTACCACAGCCCTAGTTTAAACATTTAAAAATCTCTCTATGACTGTATTTGATTTTTGAAATAACAAAAAGAGATAAGCCTCAAGGTCTGACAGAAAACCGTAACCGTTGTTTGGCGACCTACGAGGCGCGGCAATATATCATTCGACTGCTACATTCGGTGTGGTGTTCGATTCCCGTTCAGGGCAAATACTTGAAGGCATGAATATGTCTAGGTGTTTCTATGTATATACATATACATACGTTTGAAAAATCAAGAAAAAATAAGTAGTAGTGTAATAAATCCCATATTTTTTTAGATCTGTGTTTAGCTAGTATAAACAGCTCATGCTCTGTAGTAAAAACGCTGTGTGCTAGATTATCACTTGAGTCGATAAAAAGTCTTATTAGGGATATGTTTTTTGTAAGACCAAAATATAGCTGGCACAATTTGAAAGTATAATACGCCTAACCATTGTTTCCCTCACGATTTACAGGAATAAGTACATACATAAATATAAATATATGTACACATTTTATTAATTCTTCAAATGGAAGTTACGTTTGAATTATCCGACGCCATCTTCAATTTATTCGTCATGTCTCAAGAGATTTGTAAGATTACTTTTCCAATTGAGAATCGCGTTTTGTTGGTCTTCGGGCTGTACTAAAAGGTATTGATCAACAGATTAGGGAAATCAGCTTTATTGGGGTTTTGTCCAACTTTTTATAATTATTACTTTACTTTACTTTAGCCAGCTGATGTTCCTGTCCTAGTAGCCCCTCCATTCATAGGACAGGACACTCGGGTATGCGACCCCGGCTTCTGCGAGCTCAGTCCCGTTCCCCATTCAAGACTTACTGTATCCTTTACCCTAGGTTACTCTCCCTACCCATTTTTCTGATACCAATTTACCTTCTTCCTTCTTTCTTGTTCTTAAAACGACGACATTCCTAAGGCTTGGCATCAGACAGGCGGCTAGCCATAAAAGGAACTAGCCAAAACCCTTTATAATGTTCACAGATTGCGCTGACCTCAATGAAAATTGGAAAAAATGCAGAAAGATAACTTTACTTTCTTCCTACCTGCGTTTACTCAATAAATTCGAATAAAATCTTCGATCTTGATAAATACGAATATTTTTTCACCTACTCGTATGTAAATTATCAGAATTTAATTGAATATTGAATTTTTTTTTATTCAACTTGAGACTTTGTAACTGACGTTAGATTAACCAACCAAATAAAATAATCGAAACGGTGAAAATTCATGATTTTCCCACGCAATGCCTGAAAGACTAAAATTTTACAAAAACAGTATATTTTTATCAGTTTTTACATGCTTTTTATTAGTTTGATCTATACCTATAGGTAAATCTGTGTAACTCAATCTTTCAAAGTAGATTTCCCCAACTTCAGACTTTCAATTAACTTAAATATATTCACTTTTCAGAGTCAATAGAAGATAAAAAATAAGAAAATAAATTATATGTGTATAAAAAATATATAGTAAAGTATACCTATATGGGTCCTTTAATTTACAACTCAATACCAAAATCCGTAACTTTTCTTCCCTACAATAAATTTTGCATTGCATTACGCGAATGGTTGCTGCACGAATGGTTTTTATTCTATCGAAGAATTTTTAAATAACAGTCCTTGTAAGTTTTATGGAACGTACTCAGAGATATAGATATATTAGTGTATTGTCTTTTTTAGTTTATTAATTTGTATATAATATAATCTGATCTTAATGGTTTTTTTTACTTTTAATTAAAATTAATAGAATATTAATGTTATTTAATGATGTATGTTAGAATATTTTTAGTATAATAAATAGTATAGCTTGTGCATGCTGTAACGGCCTAATATGTGGAACCTGATTGTACTGTAACACCTATATATAATACCATATTTGACGCAATAAATGGTATTATTGTATAAAAAGAAACACGTTTAGTAGCAAACCAAACTAAAAGTAGAACATATTTTTTTATTGTATTTGCCAATGGGGTAGATGACTGTCAAGTCAAATAAGTATATTTTTTAATAAATGTCAAAACGGAAGGTTGGGTACATTTTTGTATGAAATAGTAATACATAACGTCACGCCTTAGTGTTGTCAAATCATGCACTTAATGTTGATTTGACTATTATATAATAAATTTTAAACATTAAATAAAAGTGAAGCACAACTTTCGCAGTATTTTAAGATGTTGCGGTACCCGACTTGACCAATTAATTTATTGTCAACATACCAACCAAAAATAAATATTAGTTAAAAAAATTGTTATTCGTAGGACTGCACGTAAGAAGTGAAAACATATTTTTTAAAGATTAATTAATAAGCAGCTGACAAAACTCAATGTTTAGATTAGCGCCCTCTAGTGGAATTATATATGTATTATTAGGGTGAAGGTAACGATTTCACTGCTTTTTTCAAATAGCAAAAGTGCACAAACGTGCCTAAAGAAATTTTCACTTCAAAAAAACTAAAAACATGTTTTAATAGAAAACCAAACTAAAAAGTAAATATAATTAAGTAAATGTAAAAAATAAGTTAATTTAAATTAAGATTAGTGTTATTAACACAAAAAAGCTTTATTGTAAAATAGCCTGGGTGATTGATGTCCATTGTTATAAATAATTATTGACATATTATGTTGGTAAAAGTAGAGTCGAAGATATCATAGAAAGCACCCCCCCCCCTTGAAAATGCGTGGTTTTTTATTTTTTTCAACGATTATTTATTAAGGACTACCTCCATGTGATGTGAGTGCGTATAATTTGCGCACCTGCTGCCTTCCTCGGATTTTGTAGAAATTTCTCAGGTTTCCTCTCCGGAATATTAATTTATTATTAAACGCTCACTTGGCGGAAGCCACTACCGTGTCTTCCTATATAAAAAATCGCTAATCCTGAAGATACTGATCAGGATAATGGAACAAACTATTTAAATTATCGCATTGTCATCAGTCCTTGATAAATTAAGGTTCAAATTAATTCGACGTTTTGAGGGGGGTGAAAATCACGTTCAAATATTCCTTTACATACAGACATACCAAAGCTAATAAAAGCGTGTTAAAAACCTCCAGCATCACCAGCAATATTAAAAATGTTCATTCGATTACGTATTCATCATTCTTTATCAATCATTTACGCTCCAAGTATGGAAAATATTAAATCAATCGGAGTCCACCAATCGTCGAATCAATGAAGTAGGTGGTAATCCATTCAATTAACAAAGCTGTCAACGTAACAACTGCAGTGAAGTTTCGTTCAAGCAATTTACTGGTTTATTATCTAGGAGTTAAAGTTATTAATTGTAGTTATAATAAATGAAATCTTGGAATTAGCAAGGGATGTGCATCATAAAATCATAACGCTAGATTGATGCCGTACTTGGCATACATTGAAATAGTTGAGCACACGATTATAACGATAAGGACAAGGCCTCGATTCCCACTTGATGCAAATATTTTTATTCGTTTTTGATAAAGAGGGCAAACAAGTAGACGGGTCACCTGATGGTAAGGGACCACTGCCGCTCATGGACAACTCAAAAGTCACATGTGCGTTGCCGACCTTTGAGGTGGGTATACGTGCATTTCTTGAAGGTTTGAAAGTCGTATTGGTCCGGAAATACCGCAGGCGATTTGTTCCCCAGATTGGTTGTGCGAGGTAAAAAGTTTCTTAAAAAGCGCGGCTTTCTTAGAAGATTTCCACAGTATCATTATGAGATGTGTTATCTGATATTGTTAGGTAAAATAAAAAGATGGTCACCACCAATGGCAAATGTAGAAAAAAAATGTTTGTGAAGTCTTTACAGTTAATTAAAAGTATTTTTAACTTATGACTAACTTACGAAACTAAATTATCCCTAGTATTTTATATACTATCTTTGTGGTATAAAAAATAAGAACAATAATTCAATATCAAAATCTAATAATATTATTATCAAATAAATTAACTGAACTTAGTTCCTGTCTAGACAATTCATAATTCAAAAGTCCAACCACTACTTCAGAAATTGTCAAAGTTGCAGCAAAAACTTACAACTTTTCGCAAAATCCTTCAAACTATTGCAAAAACGTCCAACGCGGCGTCTAACTGACAAGAAAATATGTCGTTTTATTCCAAGTTGTGGTCAGTAGCGACTACCTGACGGGGACAAATGACATCAGTTTGTCGTGGCTGCACTCGCCTCTGGTTATGTTACCTAGTAATTCATTTAGTTCAACTTTGTTGTACGCTCCTTTACGTAGTACTTCTCTACTTCATTAGTTCTTTTACTTTTTTGGTAATTTTTAACTTGGAATATTTACCTCCCGTATGCATTATATAGGGTGTATATGACAATAGAGCATTTACTTAAATCACTAAAAAGACATAAGACTTACCCGTTTACCAGTAGTCAATTAATCATCAATCAATATTCAAATGGTCATTTCAATTTCCAGGTAATTTTAGTTCCGTTTCTCATAAAAGCAGGTGGAACGTCCTGCTTTTACACAACCTGTATATGTTTAAAGGAAGTAAATCTATGTAATGATATAAATAATGTAATAATTTTTTTATTTATGTTATCAAAAAAAAATATTCAGAAGGTTTTATTTTATTTTAAGAATGATTATGATCGAATTTCGAAGACTGCGCGAATATAGTTAATTTAATGTTGTCACCATATCAAAAACTCGTTTTTATTTATTAAAATAGGAGAAAACTATAGTATATGTTAAAACAGTTTACTATTTTAATAAAAAATGAATTAATAGAAATTATTATGACTAGTTATACCGGAGTCGCCATTGGTGCGACTGAAAAATGAAGGTCATGAATGTAGTGATAAAAAGGCTAAGCGGGAATTATAAGTTTGGTAACTATCACTTAAGTGCCAATAGAGGTACGAACAACATAGCGGTTATTGTTATTTAGTGAATTTGATAGTTAATAGCAATAGTGGTGAGGTTGTTGCTAACAATGATTCTACTAAATCATCACGGAACAAATTGAACACACACAAAAACACAAAAACTCGGCATTTGACTACAATTCTATTGATATTCAGAATACCATACTCGTACACCGGAATATATTAGCATTCTCTTCTTTTAATATAACGGTAGAAAGACATTGCATGCGTGTCCTCGTCTAAATGACGTCACAGGTGAATATTATCACAAGCACGTGCCTGATATGTCTAAGGTACATATTTAGAAGGCAGTAACAACACGTCTTGTAAGCCAAGCAACTATGCACTGTAATGCAACTCGACGATATTAAGGAACTAGGGAAAACTGTAAAACAACCACTTATATTTACTACTGAACTATTGTGAAATAAAAGATTTCCTGGTGGCCCAATTTGTTATTGGGTTTTCTTTAAGATTGCAGCACGTAATCTGAAAACTTTAGAAGGCAAACTACTCGCCCCTTGTTACACGCGTTATCTTCCCTATCCCTTCACGCATAAACAGACGTAAATAATATCTCATTTGAGTAGTATTATTATTTTTATCTAGCAGTTTATTTGAAATTGTTTGATTCTTCAGTCTTTACGTCCCCTTCTCCTGAATATTGTGGCGGCATTTAATGTTTTTTTTTATCTCAACTATATTGAAACCCGTACCAACTCAGTTTCAGTCCTTAGAACCCTAATCACGTCAGTCTGTCAATCACGCCTTGAGTCTCTGACAGCACGTGTTCCCGAGACTACCTTTTGTCGCACTTTGCCGAAGTTCCGACATACAAGCCTTTATAAAGTCGACAGGTGTTGCCATGTGTGAGACCCCGATTTCAATGTTTAAATTGTTCTATAAATACTTATGTACATACTGTTAGGATTTGAAAGTCTAAACTTAAAATCAATTTTCTTAAACAATGTTGATTGTGAGATCTTGAAAAGTAACATCTAGGTTCAGTTTGAAGCTAGATTTGTCGTTTTAACTTCTCTCGTGATGCTAACGGTTGATATAATTTTAAACATTTTAATCGATAATGGTGCCGATTCTATTGTACACTCGACTAAACTAAAACCTGACTTAATTTCTTCATATAAAATAAACATAGTGTTCTTCGTAATAAGGTCTATTTGTTACTAGCATCTATTTCTCAGCGCCTCTAAATTTCTATAAAACCTGTCAACGTATACTCAACTTTATTTCCACGCAGCGAGAGTCTTCATTTATATAAACGCTGTATAATTGCCGTATAAAAACTTGTTCAAAACGAACAAGGATGACGTGTTTTTAACCTACACCTACGAAGACGCTTACTAAAAACACAGAGCAAAAGAGATGGCATTCAACGGATAGCGGCTCTCGCTACGTGGTATTAAAGTTTATTTAAGCGTATCAGACTTTAGTCGACAAATAAATTGCTTATTTCGATACCGTAATATGTTACCTACTTGTTTCAATTTGAAATAAGACCTTGTTTCGAAGCGCACAAGGTATACTTCTTATATGAAGAACATTTAGTGAATTTTAATTTAGCGAGGGAAGTAACAGAATTGGGACCAGTGTCGAGCCACACATACTTTATTTAAGGAAAATGGCCTTTTAAGATGTCATACCAATTCCTAATCAGTTTGTTTGAAAAAATATCTATTCACCATTTAGGTAGATTTTTAGTTACAAATAAACTCACTTTCCCATTTATAATATTAATTAGGATTAATTCACCACTAATCACCAATAAAACCTTCTCACGATACAGCAACACTCACTTCATCAAATACATTAATCAAAAGCATTATATATAACCAGAACAACTATAGATTCTTGACATAAGCATTGGGATGAGTGTACTATTATTAGGTCTCTCTCCTCCGCCCTCCCGACACGATCAATAACTGCGTTGATTTAAAATAAATACTTGTTTATAGAATATGTTGAAATAGCTACATATTTAGTTAACTAGTAGCCTCGAATTGTAAATAATAGGCTAATGTCATGCCTCTTCATCACTACATATTATAAAAGAAAGTCCCCCACCGTGTCTGTCTGTCTGTTCGCGATAAACTAAAAACCTATTGAACGGATTTTCATGCGGTTTTTACCAATAGACAGAGTGATTTATGAGGAAGATTTAGGTGTATAATGTGTAAATAGATTGAAATATGATGAAGATGTCTCTACTCCCCCTGCGAAGCCGGGACAAAAGTTTGTCTGATCCACAAACAGCTGCTCGAGTCTGGTTCATTTGTGTCGGTTTTTTGTTGTTTGTAATGCCCCCGCGACACAGGAATGATTAATTCATGAATCCAAGATTAAAGTTACTTACAAGAGCGTGTTAAAAATCCGTCTATGGAGCAATAATTGTATCATTCCTTTGCCACCTAATTATTAATATTGATCCTTCAAACATAAATGAAAATTTACTGTAAAGTTTTCTACAAAAAGTTAAAAGGAAACCATTGACAATACACCTTACGAATCTAGAAGAAAGGAGTAAGGTCATTTTATCTGTGGTTTTCCGTTCTCTGTTAGACTGAAAACTCTAATTATATCAATCACCCCTCAGTATTCTCTACGTGATTGAGTACTCATCATTTCACGTCAATGTAATAATAAATACTTTGTTTAATCATGATTCGGTGAATCTGTCCGTGGTTACCAACGCCACATATTTTATGAACGGTATTAAGCTCCAATTTTATAGTGATTTTAATTGGTTCATCGGCTTGTTTGGTTTTTAGTGCATGTAAACGATAAAACAACTACAGCTTAATTATGTTTGAATAACAGCTATATGTTTACAATGCTCAACCAACACTTTCAAACTATAACTATTTAGCTTTAATCAGGTGCAAATAGGTTCAAATTGGTGTCTCATGTCATGTCTCATCGATGTCTTGTCAAAGTTCACATGTATATAAATATTAACAAACAATTGATTTTTTATATAACTTATATATATGTATATCGCATCGTCAATCAGTACAGATACTAAAAGCATCCCCTATAATAAGTTCACTCGAAAGGAATACAAGAACAATCTGTCGGCGTTACGCAGAGTCTAAGCGGAGGAGGATAAGCGTACGGACGGACGAGTTTACTTTACGTTTTGCCGCGGCCAAGTCCACACTAGTAGGAACTGTAGTATTTCTTCGCGTGTTTGAAATACACGGGTGTTTAAATATCAAAAAGGTTTTCTTATCGCCTGTACCCACATTATTTCTGAACCTTTTTCTGAGGATATATATATATATATAGGAAAATATTAAAAACATATGTCGAACATGTTTTTAATATTTTATATTACTTACATACTTTAGTTAAAAATAATATCTATAAATCCACCTATACTTACGAAAGATTTTATTTTACTTATAGCAGAGTCTAATAAATTAATGTAAATCGGGATTTAATCGCAATCGGTAATATTATTTATTTATACGGTACAATAGTATTGTTTACCCAAAGTTTTGTTCGAAGTGCACCGATCGTGGTCACGGAAGGAAGCGGTCCAAGCATCTAAGTCGCGAAAGTTTAAAAATAATTACACTGTATTGATCTCAAACTATGGATATAAATATTTTTTTTTTGGTATCTCACTATTTTATAACCCTATTAAAATTATAGTAGTATTTTAAAGATATACTTAAATATAAATTAAAAAAAAAGCGACTGAACTCTGTAAAATTAAAATAACTTCACCATCAAGACGTATTCATTGAACTATTAAACCTCCAGGGTTAGCAGATATACATATTACCAACTTAACAGACTTATTTTCTAGACATAACAAGAAAACGTAGGATAAACCGGTAAGCCCGTTGAATAGAACGTGGGTACGAAGGACCAAAAACGTACTGAATTTATAGGCCTTCAAGGCAAAAGAATAACGGCACAGGTGGTTGCTCCCACGGCGGCGTTTAGCTCGCTTTAGTTAGGGGTGAGAGGCTATAAGAGTGAGTGACGCCTTCGGATATGCGTTGCAAGGGTTACAGTTTGCTTTTATTGCTTTTAAACTTTCACGATTCAACGTCCAAGTAGATATAGATATAGTTTTATTGCATATAAAGTGGAATATTTTTGTAAAAACTGTATTTGAGTGTTTGGTTTTAGTGATCAAATGCCGTAAAAACTTTAGACAATATCTACAAATTGATTTGATATTAAACATATGCTAATGGGCACCCCACTATTATAGCACTCGACACAAAAGAACTCTACACAAAACAAAACATCCTAATCCAAATACATAAAAGTTATCCTAATTCCTGTAAAATAATAAATCTTATTGTCATCATAACGACACCTTCCTGATATTTTATTCTATATAAAGATGGGTCTGATATCTTCCAGGATTCCTCATTTTTCTAATTTTCCAGACAACTTTTCTGTTCCTAAATATCTTATTCGTACGATTATTAACACATTCTCAAGTAATGCGTTCACCAACGAACAGCACTTTTTAGATATTTTTAAATACAGAATAATAAAATAAAGGAAAAAGTGTTCCACACGCATCGGAGACAGGGACCAAGCTATTGAGGCATATAACAGATAAAATTATTATTTTATCTATTAACTTCAATTGAACTAATATCTATTTGTCTATTTCTTGCTGTAATTTTCTATATTTGGAACGAAGTTTCTCATTAATACAATTTAATGTAATTTTCTTTTGTAACTTATTTTAAACAATTATTAATAATTTGAATAATTGTAAATTGTATAATAATTTTAAAATATAGAATATCACGCTTCGGTCAATAAGAGCTTAGCATCAATGAAAAATGTTGCAAAAAAGAAAGTTTCAGCTCCTTTAGAATTATAGGTGACCTACCTATGACCCACACTCTCTAACCCTCTCTCTCTCTCTCTCTTATGTGACGCAGACGAAGTTGCGTGGGTCAGATAATCAAAAATATATACGATTTTACTCACGTGTGTATTACAGAGATACTCAACTAGTTTCGAACCCAACGGAGGCCCTTTATCAAGGAGTAAAGCGACCTAGGCGGTGTCACCTTTATTAAATATGAATACATTTCGTTACATTACGAGATATGTAACGTACATTAAATAACGGATCAGTATAGCAAGATGACCCTTCCATCGCAGCTTAAGCTTGGGTTGGTTGCCCTTGTAATGGAAACATTTTGGGATCATTGTAAGTCCGTTATGTGCCCGAGTAATAATATGTTTTGGAATTGTATCAACATATAAATAAAAGTATTTTAACAAGCTTTGGGTTTTCCTTTCAAAGTTACTGATAAATGAGATTCCGGTTTTCTACACGAGGATTAAATGTTACGATATATTTTTGTTTTCAGAAAAAAATCATCCTACATTACAACGGACGAAGCAAGAGAGATGTAAAAGAAATTACGTAATTATAATTGTGCGGTTTAATTCGTGCAAACAATTACCCACTAAATGATTAGATTTATGAAACGAGTGCTACTTATCAGACAGTACTTAACAATCTTCGCGACATTTCTTTTGGCACTTGTTACAAAACTCTGGCTGTGATATTTCCTTCTTGCCTTCTCAAAAGGTACTACGGAGTATTCGAGTACTACGAGTATTTCAATAATAATAAAATAAGATATTTCAATAACCCAATTTATGTGCACTGCTTATAGTAAACACTGCTCCCTGCCTCTCTGATATTTTTATACAACCAGTCTTGCAAAACAAAATCACTGCCCGTCTGATGCTGAACGAATTTTCTGGGAGAGCCATGTTTCGGCACGTATGGGCTGGCTCGACCGGAGTGATACAACAGCCACACAGAAAACCGGCAGTGAAGCAATGCTTCGTTGTTTTTTGCCGACTAAGTGAGGTTACCGAAGGCCCTAAACCTTCCCTATACCCCTCTTCCCCCTTCCCCTACTCCCAATTTAAAGGCCGGCAAGACACGTGTGGCTGTTGAGTTATAGGTGTCCATGGGCGGCAGTAGTCACTTACCATCAGGTGACCCGTCTGCTTGTTTGCCCCCTATGCCATAAAAAAAGAACCCTAGCACGTTGTCAAGCCTACCCTCATCCTCAAATAAACTCTGGCCTTTTCACCAGTAGGAAAAGAGCTGCAGAATAAAATCAACCATTTATGTTTATTATCGAGATATGGAATATTTTGTTTTCAAACGAAACTTTTTGATATAAATTGGCAGCTTCCAGGCCCGGTGCCAAATGGCGTTCACTCCAACCAACTTCAAAACTTGAAGTATAAAGTTTCAATATTAATAACGTTCAGTTACGGTGGACGAGAGTCTGTTCTTTCATTAGTTCTTTTGTAATGGCGGATCGGGTTCATTAATACTTTTAACTACAGCGAGAGATGGCTGTCGTATTGAAGTAATAAGAGGTAGAGATGCGAAGAGAGTAATAGTGTAAATAAGTTATAGATTTCTTCTATAAATATGAATATTTATCAAGAGCCATGAGCTTGTTTGAAATTTTAGTAGTATGAAGAATTAATTGTCTGAGAGCCATGCTTCGACACGTATGAGCCGGCTTGATGGGGGTGGTACCACGGCCTCACAGAAAACCAGCATTAAAGCAATGGTTGCATGGGCTTTTCGCCGCGTAAGTGAGGTTACTGGAGGCCCTAACCCTTTCCTCTCCCCCTATTACCCCTCCTTCACCTCCTCTTCCCGCTCTTCCCTCCTCTGTCCCTCTTCCCCCCTTAAAGGCTGGCAAAGCAATTTGTGACTTTGAATTGCAGGTGCCCATGGGCGGCGGTAGTCATTTACCATCAGGTGACCCGTCTGCTCGTTTGCCCCCTATAACATAAAAAAAGGCGCTATCAAAGAAATCTCACAATGAAATTCATGAATTTTCAATTCGATTTCATTACAATGTTCTTGAAGACAAAATGTATCTAGTTACAACAACCATTACCCAGCAATTTTAGTTAATAATAATACCAATGTACCTTACGACAAATGTACTTTATCGCCATTTAGCAGAGACAAGCCTAACTACGTATTAAATACTGATCCTGCATCGTGCAATGAAAGTTCTCGTGTTGATTAGTATATTTATAACTACTCAACACCAAGCGTAGGACCGTGGCCAGCCACCATGGTCATCTAGGTAGGTTGTAGAATCTCC
Organism: Callimorpha dominula; assembly: GCA_949752705.1. NCBI lineage: Eukaryota > Metazoa > Arthropoda > Insecta > Lepidoptera > Erebidae > Callimorpha > Callimorpha dominula. The sequence goes on along the minus strand of OX457012.1, from coordinate 16,179,385 downwards.
TACCGATGCTTTGAAGGTTTTTTTTTTCTTTTAAAAAGACAACTCCCGTATAAGGATATTTCTGTGTCACGGGGGGCTTCACACATATTCAAACAACGGACACAAAGAGCCACCCAGACTCGGGACTAATTTTTGTGGATCACACAAATTTTTGTCCCGTGTGGGATTTGACTCGGTGCAAGTTATAATAATAATAATAATTCTTTAAAATGTTTACATACATAGTTGAGAATTCCCTGACCCCTGTGCTAGTATAATTGTGTTACAGGGACCAGTGTCCTCCCCATAGCAGAGGTTACAGTTTAATTAATATGCCAATTGCGATGCGTTATTAATGTTAATGTTTTAATATTTGTAAATTTAAAATAAAATAAAAGTAGATACAAAAAAAGAGGAAAATTAGAAAAAATACATTAATTAGTAGAATTGAGGTCATTAGTAGGATGTCTGCCTCGTTTTGACATCACGGGTTTAAAATTATTTCTTGTCTCCCATACCTTTACGCATCACAGATTTTCAAAGCTTCACCGGTTTAATTTTCTTTGACAAGATAGTTATGAATATAAATAATGTTGCGGCCTAATGTATTATTTATTAAAATATGTCTTCTCGTGTACGTATAGAGGTGCTTCATTATTATTTAATCGAACGAATGAAAGATGAAAAGTGTGGAGTGGAGTTTTGGAGTTGTGTATATTATTTGTATTTTGGTAGTGTACCAAACCACAAATAACATATACAACTGATTTTGAGGATCCGCTTACCGCGGCTGGATGGTCCATGTTGTTTTATTGCGCGATAAATCATCAATAATTACTACGTAGTTTCGCTATTCCACTTAAGATGTATGTTTTGAGATGTGTGAAGGTCGCTTCCTGCTTTCTTTTGTGCTACCTAAGTCATATTTAAGATTTTTGACATTATCAACAGCAACAACAAACAGTACAATGCTTCAAAAAGCTTTGCTTAATTCAAGTAGACCGCAATAGTTGGTCTAAATATACACTTACATTGGAAATGTCGTGCTTACACAAGATTACTATTCAAACCTCATACACAATGTTCTTCCTCAATATTCCTTTCTACCTCTAGCTTTGTTTGTTTGGGACGCTCACAAATATTATATATTGGTAGAAAAGTTATCGTATAAGAGCGGAATGTATTATATCCTATGAAGGGGAACAATATCGTGATGTTTTGAACCGAGTGCTGTAGGAACGAACGGTACGGACTTGCTATATTAACCATTACCAACGTAAACTATCGTTTTTAAGAAACTCTTTATAATTTTAAATTTAATTGTCATTAACTACTACGGTTCTTTTTAATTATATTGTTTTGAGCCATTCTAGACAAAAAGATATTGTAAGGGTTTGAAAAGAGCATTTGAAAGAAAGAGATTACATTTCAGAACAAGTTCGGCCTTTGTTCATTATTTGTCCGACGCATCTAAGCGTGGTATCTTTCAATATAGCATTATCTTTCTATTTGTCTATTAATTGCTTCTATTTTCCCTTTTTTAGTTTTCTGTTGATCTGTTGTCTTTGTTTTTCTTGAAGTTATTATCATTTTTATTTGCACGTAAACCCAGAGTTTAATATTGAGTACAGTACAATTACCTGTCGTCACAAAGGCTGCAGCTCGTAAGGTACATTTTTTAAGAGCGGTGGCTCCTAAACACGGTACGTTATTGCAGAAGGTATTTGGTCGAGTTGTTAAGAATTGTCGAATGCATTTTGGTGTTTTTACTAAATTGATGAGAAAGTTTCATACACCTTGTCTAAAACAGTGACATTAATCGTTATTAGCTAAATATTCGTCAATTTACAATAAAACCATTTGTTTAAAACTTCGTAGCGTCGATGTTAGAATAATTTTACAGTAAACTAAATCGGGATTTTAATTGCTCTTAAACATTATATAAACTATACTACCTATGTCAAATCGCAGCACCAGCAATTTTATTGAAGGCACATTGAAAATTGAGTAAAAAAACTTTGAGCTGCATAAAAAACATACTCGTACAAGCCGATGGTTATGTTGTCCATGTTTGTATTATATTTTACTAAAAAGGTGTACCATAAGTAGATAAATAAGTGTAATAATAAATTCATTCCGGCCATCTAGTGACCACTATCATACATACAATTAAAATAAACTAATAACAAAATGTGTATTTATGAAAAAGAGACCGTCATGTGACTGGTTTTAAACACTTCAAAACATACAAGGTAATATGAGTACTTCAATTTGTTTTCTCATTTGTTAACAGGAGCTCGCAGCAGCTACTCCAACCCAACGTAACTGGCGGGGCATCTTGATCGCCTTGCTGGTGATTGCAGCAGTTCTAGGCCTGATTGTGTTCAGCATAGCGCTCCTCACGCCGGCTGGAGACGGTGGCAGGGTCCGCGGTAGAAGACCCACGTTACATGACGTGCTCACCGAACATTACAAGCCCTTTAATGGCACTTGGCTTACAGGTAAGATATATTAGAACACGAATGATTTTAATACTGAACAAACGAACTGCTTGCGTTTATTTTTCCAGTCAATTACAATCCTGGAACGTTCAAATGTATATTGAACAGGTTTCTCTTGGATAGGCGTGTCATCATAGTCTTTATCGTCCCTTTCCTTTAGGTGAGTTTAAAGACAAACTGTAGTGTGTACACACTTCAATTTTATTACACAATAAAAAAGAGTCTGCTGTGCTGTGTGTGAATGCTGTGAGAGTGCAATGTGAATTTAATTTGGATACGATACCAGGTTTTATGTATCTTTTTTTTGTGTGGATTCCCCAGGGGTCGTCACCTCACCGGGCCATTGGTAAGGTGGTATGTCGGAATCGAACCGACTAAAACCACACAGAGTTCCGTCACTGGTCTTCTTGCCGGGGCCTCAGGTACCCTAAGGGAAATCCCTGTGAACCCCGACAGACTTGGCCGCCTGTTGAGCAAGGCGACCCCACCATGATGTACCTGTCATATCTAATTTACGTCTAATTCTAATCTAATTTACGAACACGTCGCGTCACCGTCTTAGGCCTGCTTTTGCTAGGGCGACAGATAGCCCTGTTCGTCGCCCTCAGGCAAAGGTTTTATAAATCTAAATGCATCCAAAAACATCCCAATTCATCTGGATAGATCGAAATGTATCGTTATACTTAAAAATTAAATATTAACGATAAAAATTGTAATTTTATAATAAGTAATATTTCGGAAAGAAAACAAGCCCCTAAAAGATATGTAAAATTAAAAAATAAATAACAATACCCCTAGATGTTTTAACAAAAACATTTACAAAGCTCGTTATCTTCAACAAAAACATAATCTGTTATATAACTGAATATAACAAACAGCATTCAGCGCCACTAACAAACCAAAAAATGTATGACAATTCTTCTAGCAATAACGAGTACCCTCAATTTATTACCACCGATAAATCAAAACAGTTTCATTAGATTTTTTACTTCTTATTTAGCATCAAAAAAACTTTTTGTTGTTATGTAAAAAGATCATCCAGTGCCTAATGTTATTGTATGTATATATATAACTTTAAATTATTTATAAGCTTAAAATGTGTATATATAACTTTAAATTATTTATAAACTTAAAATGTGTATATATAACTTTAAATTTTAATATCTTTATATTAATGTAAGTTAAAAATTTCAATTGTATTGAATTGAAGACTATTGTTTTAAATGAATAAAATTAATGTTTTATGGCTAAATGAAGGGATCGTTTATTTCTAGGGGCTATTTTTATTACTTTTCTTAACTGACTAAAACTACTTAAGTGCTATCAGTGCCAATATTAAATGGTCTGAATAACAAATGATGATTATAATTATCGCTCATACTATTTCTAGTATTATATTGGGATGCTGATAAAATTTCTAAAAAAGAGGTATAAACGAGTGAAAAATAAAGGCTATTTTGTACCACGATAACTGACATGCCACTGCCGCGGAAGAAAAAAAAGTGTATTTATAAAGTCATCTTGAATTAATTATCTTAGATTTTTTAACCTTTCTGTATAATTAATGATGTTCTAATGTAATAAAGAAATTGTATGTAAACTGAAAGGAATAAGCAATCACTTAAGGAAAGTCATATGAACACAAATATCACTGATATCTGCGGGGTCTGTTATTGTCAACAAGACCAGCCTGCTACCGTTATTGTTTTTCTTCATCTGTTGTTAAGAGTCGTGATGAGTATTTATGCAAAAACTTTTGTGAAAATAGGACTCATATATGAGGACGCATATGCAAGGAATTACTTTAATTTTATAATATGATTATATTTACAACGTATTTGACAAATAAGCATAAGGTAAGCGGTTACCGATGGCAAACGAAACTCACATGCTAACGACTTTATGATCTTTGTTCTCTCTGACGCTCTATTCATCAATTTGCAAGGCAAACCTTTAACTACTGTCTTCTGTAGAATAAAGGTATTTACTCAGAACAGTTTTCTTACATTTAATGAAGGCCCATATATCTAGCAGTTTCATCTGCTTTAAAACTATAAACCGCAATTTTTATTTTTAATGTTTCCGGTGTACAATAAAGAGATATATTATTATTATTAATCCTCCGTCCTCCTTTGTTTAACAACCTATGTTTATAATAGATAATGTTAGTAATTCCTAAACTTATATCCATCACAAATATGATATGGGAATGGACGAATCCCATATCATGTTTGTGATTGAATTGAAAGACAATTGAATAATTGAAATTTGAAAGACAATTGAATAACTCGTCTTTTAGTATATCGAAGTTTTATCGACTTCTTATTATGTAAACTGTAAAATTATCTATGGTTGAATTTATTTATTGAAGTGATAACTTCTTATGGGAGGGTAAACCGCTTCGTTACGTAACGCGTTACGGCGCCAGTCTGTCTGGCTTTCCTTTCTCTCACGCATAAATTTATCACTTCGGTCGGGTGTCCCGAGACAAACACTTTTTTTATGGTACAGGAAGCAAACGAGCAGAGGGTCACCTGATGGTAAATGACTACTTCGCCCATGAGCACCTGCAACTCACAAGTCAAAAGTGCGTTGCCGGCCTTTAAGGTGAGAGTATTGGGGGGGGGGGGAATAAGGGGCGAGGAAGGGAGAGAGGAAGAGGAAAGGGTTAGGGCCTCCGGTAACCTCACTCACTGGCAGTGAAGCATTGCTTCACTGCCAGTTTTCTGTGAGGCCGTGGTATCACTCCAGTCGAGCCGGCCCATACGTGCCGAAGCATGGCTCTCCCACTGTTATGGCGATAATTATGTTTTATCATAATATAATTACATAAGAGTGTTTTATGGTTCACGGTGGGCCACTTTTGTTTTCCAAAGTTTGATGGTTTTGATAAAAATTTGTGAAAACGTGCTACGGAAATTTTTCGGAAAGATTTACTCATATTTCAAAGTTGAAAACAGACTTCAATTCATGATTTTTATATGCAAACATTATTTTGTGCCAAAAATATAGAATTGTAAACCGATTATTTGAAGTTAATGAAAGTACAGGTCGCTGTCGTCTAAAACATAATCAAAGGTACCGACGCGTTACTCAGTAAAGACGTGACGTACATCTTTCTGGTTTGTTTTTTAAATACACTCTTTTCTAGCCTCACTCAACAGCGACACATAATGCCGTATCGCCGCAAAATAATCCTAAAACCGTGTCACATGCGCGCTGACAACGAATCATAAACTGTTGAAATTATATTCACGCGGTAGTGTTTGCGGCAAACATTGTTTTAGGTTTGGTTGCCTTAAGATATGCTTTCGGGAAATAATTTATTTTCTGGAAGCTGCTTATATGCTATACAATCGTTGTTTTCAACGACGTACTAATTCTCATTAGAACGTTGAAACAATATTATCGTTCTGAAGGAATAAGAACCGTGCATTAGGCGAATTTTGATGTTGAGGAACCATTAATTTTCAAATTGGGATTGTAATATTTAACTTCAGACTAGCATATTGCAATAAAATCTGTTGACGCAAACGTAAACACATTTATGCAGTCATAAATTATTCTAAAAAGAAAACTAGGCAAATTTTCTTAATAATTTTATTTTGGATCAAAATAAATATTACTAGCAGCGCCTCGCGGTTTCACCCACGTAAGTCCCGATTCCATGGGAATGTTGGGATAAAAAGTAGCCTATGCGTTAATCCAGGTGTCGCAATCGGTCCAGTAGTTTTTGTGTGAAAAAATTACAAAACACAAATGTTTCCTCTTTATAATATTAGTTTAGATAATTAGCTTACGTGGAGTCTTTGTGATCAAAATATTATATAAAAATCTATATAGAGATTGAAAAAGACAAATTAGTTTTGTTCCTTTTTCTCTTCTGCTAATCCCATTTTCTTTATTTTATGTTAAGAAGCAATGGATATTACGTCTAAAAATAACTATGAAAATTTATGTTTGTAAAGACTCCCAGTCTCAAATAAAATCCACAATTTTGATTAGCTTGCATGTCTTACATTTGCACAACATTTATGCAGTCGATTACTGAATTTCTGTATAATTTAGGAATTAAATCAAAATCATTTATTTCAATTAAACCAATTATTATAGGTATTTTTGAATTGTCTGGAGTATGAGTCAGTCAGACTAAGTCAGTCATGAAGCTAGTTGCCTGTTCCAACACGTAGATCTTATGGAGAAGAACAGACAAGAAACTCCAAGGACACTCTTTTTCAACATGCTTTTACAAGTCTCTGGTTCATTACAACCGTAAATGTAATGTGAGGACAATGTAACGTATTGTTTTAAAATTACTACCATATATAGGTAATAGCAGTCCGGAGATGACCAGGCACGACGAACGGCACTCGTTCACGAGCATGACGCACGAGTCAGCCATATTCCACCTCTAGTTGTAACCAGTAGTTGCTCAACTTCAACCAAAAATCTCATAAAACTGAGTATCGTATTAAGTTAGATAGCTGTGTTAAGAAGATATATAATTACGCACGATATTAGCGTAGCAATTATTAAGAATATATAAGGAGCCAAATAGGTATTAGTCTTCAATCGCTACAAAAAGTTTTCAAAACTCTCAGTAATTACTGACAAGCTTGAAAAAAAACCTTCAATTTGTTTTTATTTATTTTACACAAAGCTGCAAAGCTGTTTGATATATTAATATTTTACCGTTTCTTATAATATATATTTTGCGTATTCCAAATGTAATCTGGAAGTCATCAAACATATCTTGAAGTCTATTATCTAATTTACGCAGAATTCAGTAAGAAAATATGATAGCTAAACATGTCATGGGTCATTTATCTTACAATATGATGTTAACACGAATATTTTAAGAAACATGTACCGACAACTTTATTTGAGACTGCGACCTTGCATTGACCTTATGATAAAAGTAACAATGCATTCTTAGCTTTTTACTGTAACTAACTGCTGTAGGACGTGATACATGAAATAAATTATGTGTCTTAGAAACAATGGTCTCTTTCTGAAGTTTCTTAGTTAATATTTCATTCAATGTTAAAGATGACAATAATAATATATTATCTATACTGTGTAAACAAGAGAATGTATCCATTTATTGTCTTCCTTCATGCCTTCAGCCTCTTCATGTAAACAAGATAACAGTGACTATTTAAATTAAACTGAAGTTGTCGAGCTAATTTTTCAATCAAATAAAAGTAAATTATAATTGATATAACTAATAAACTAACTAATAAAAAGAAAAAAAATAAACGAACACAACTTCATGTTTTAATTTTTTATAGTGTAAAGTTACCTAAGAGTATAAATGTATGTCCTTTTGATGGCGATAACACAAGTGAAATAAAATAATAGCCTGTTATCATCGAAAATCAATCTATGACAGTTCTAATGTAGACCACGTTTATAGCTTAATTCTGATCTATCTATTCCATCAAAGAGAGAGAGGGCGTAAATACACGAAAAGATGATTATGTTTTGAGGCTTAATTACTTATTAAATATTGTCTAAGAACTTACTGCCTTAGCAACTCCACAAATGCAAATGATATTCGCCATTGTCTTAAAGCATCCCTATAGAGTTCTCAAGACACTATTGTTGCCAACACAACACAATAATCTTTTTAATCACCTACAAGTCTACAACCCATCTTTAACCCACTGCTGACTGACATAAGCACTACCACAAGTTGTTCTCTTCTTAAACCATTTTCCACTACAATAAGCTAAACGGGTCCAAATTCGTCTAAGATCTTCTTCAAGATCTTAAGAAAAATACAGACTTTATTCTACATGAACCTTAATATAGCTAAATACATTAAGAACTAAACACTTAAGTGCACTAGTCTCGACATCCATTAGACAAGACCATTAATTCGAAAGCTGTCACAAAATGGCAGCGGATCGAGGACTTTAAGGTCAGACTGATTGCACTTTGAACTCCTTGAATTCTTTACGTTCATATACATTTTTACTCGGGAGATCAGAGAGACTTGCTGAGAGATAAGAAAAATAAATAAAAAGACATCACGTCTGCATTTTGCTAAAAGATTAAACGATCGTTATTACTCCTACTAATTGTGTATTGTGAATTGTCAAAGAACGTCGGAACACTGAACTAATAATTTTTTTTTGGATCTTGACAGTCTTCGGCCACAAAGTGAAGTATAAACCCATGAATAAAAAAATTTAAATACCCCTGACATAAAAATACCTTCAACGATTAGAAAAGAGCTGATGATCTTCAAACGGCTGAACAGATTTTCTTGAATTATAGCTAAGAACACTCTCGATCAAGTCACCTTTTAGATAAAAAAATAACTAAATTTAAATTGGTCCATCCGTGTAGGAGCTATTATGTCACAGACAGAATCAGATACAGAGCCGCTCAAAGATCATCGGATCTTTTTTTATGTTTGAGGGAAGTTTGAATCATAAGTTTTTTTAATTTATACATATTTAAAATATGCTGGATCTGGACTTCAATGTGAAACTGCATTGTTGTTTTCTTTGAGAATAGTATTCCTATTATGTCAACGTAGATGAATTATACGATTATATTACTTAAAGCAAAATCGTACAATTTAAAACATATACTGTAAAATTGCAAGTCTAAGAACGCTGCTCCAATGTAACAAACATTGATGTGTGGATTGTCACTGTGCACAATAACGACGCACTCCAGTCCCGGAACGTTCCAGAAGTGTGTATCGATCTAGATCGAGTTAGTGTCTTGTTTGAAGACTTAGATGGGAGGGCTCGTGTACTGACTATTCTTTAATAATCTTTAAACGCCTAGTATGTATAGAACATAGTACGCGTTTAAGCGAAAAATTACTTTGTTTTCTGGAAAATAAGTAACATATTTGACTGGTTTCTACAAATTTTATTGATTTATTTACTTAAGATTGTCAAAACAACAATAAATGAGTACACACTGTTATATAGTCAATTGTTTTTAAATAAATATTTAGTTTGAAGTCACCTTGGGTCAATTTTTCTGGTTTTCTTGGCCACACTTTGTTTTTTTTTATCACAAACCAAGGATTTTCTCTACGTGGAATCTATCGTATCCTGAAGGGGTAGGTAGGCAGATGCGCAATAACTAATAACTGACATTTTGCCAACTATAATGTGGTCCCACTCATGTTTCAGATGCTAAAATAAGTTACTTAACCTCGACATCAACATAGTCAGCTCTCGATCATCGATTCCCCTCAAAATATAGTGGCAAAATATTTGTAATGAAAATTTCAGGACCCCTTGTGTTAGGACCAAATATTTTCGCACCGAAGTGCTCCTGCACAAATATTATTTGAATGAAAAAAGCCTTTTACACTACAGATGGCGAAAACCGTAAGACATGTTTTAATATGTCGTATGGTTTCTTCTACATTTAGAATATATCAGAGTAAACTACGTGTTACAAAGGTGTTGTCATAAATTTTCATGACAATTTAAATGACTATTTCTATATGCGGATATTTGCGGACAAACCGGGCATTCTAAAAGTCTCGAATATTTTCTTTTACGAACGATTAGATTTAACAGTCAATTTTCAAGTTCAATTCAGTTCAATCAGTCTCAAATAAAAAATTGTATTAAAAATCACGAATTTGTGAAGAAACATGTGACATTACTTTTTTGTAACACTATGTTTTTTGAAACGCGTTAGGTTGCAATCCGATATGTTCACCTTAATTTTTGTAGAAAGCTTACAATAATAAACAAACAGCTACTATTTTTTTTTTGTATAGGTGTAAACGAGCAGACGGGTCACCTAATGGTAAATGACTACCGCCGCAAATGGGCACCTGCAACTCAAGAGTCACAAGTGCGTTGCCATCCTTTAAGGTGGGAGTAGGGGAAGAAGAGGGAGAGGGAAGGGTTACGGCCTCCGGTAACCTCATTCACGCGGCGAAAAGCAATGAAACCATTGCTTTACTGCCGGTTTTCTCTGAAACCATGGCATCACTCCGGTCGAGCCGGTCCAAACATACCGAAGCATAGCCCTCCCACACACACTATTATTTAATTCTTCCTAAAAGTTTTTATTAAACCAGCCATGTTCAATGTAACACGTTTTAAATCTAGATACTGGACCTATATTAAGGTATATGCGACTATCAATAAAAAATAATATGTAACAATTTTTAGCAAAACAAACCGACTTCCTTGAAGTAGAATGTGAACATGAATAAACTAATTAGTACCTTATGTATAATATACGAATACCTTCCTGAAAATATGTAAAATAAGTTAGTGAAACAATCTGGAAAATTGGTCTATTACTTTTTAAAATGCGGACATGCAAACGTTTATACGGATCGGAACCTCCTTTTTTTAAGGTGGTTAAAAATGTTCGTGATAACTGTGTATGGTTTTGAAGCAGCGACTAATAACGTTTTGCCAACAAAAGTGATATTAGTCACTGCTTCGAGAATAATCGCAAAATACATACGTCACCGCGTCGTGTCGGCATCGTATCGTTGTATGTAAAAGTACTTGTTAATATTTTACATGTCTTTTCTAGTTTCATCCATATTTTATACAGAATCCATATGTCCACTTGACGGCATCTAATATTCTTAGAACAATGCGATATCTGGAATATTCTGAAATACCTTGAAATAGTCTATTTTGTATAGAGATCGATGTTCTTTTTTTATTTGTGTTTAGAATTGGTTTAGCTGGTTATCTTTCGTTCTAAAGTTATTATAATTAAAAAAAAAAGTTTCTGAAACAAACATGTTTTCGGGTTTTTTATTAAATAATAAAATTAACCCAGACCCAGAATTAATATTCAGATAGAACGAATACTACGCAATTTGTACTTAAAGATATCTTTTTAATTTAAAACGTTTCGTTTTACCAGAGAACCATATCTGCATATCGCAAGACAATCTGCCGAACGAAACTTTTGACTGGCCTGTTGGCCTAGTGGTTAGTGGCCCTGACTGCTACGCGATAGGTCGTCCGTTCGATTTTAACCCGAGTCTGGGTGTTCTTTGTGTCCGTTGTTTGTATGTTTGTAAAGTCCCCCGCGACACAGGAGTCATTCCTAATGCGGGAGTTGTCTTTCTTGAAAGAAAGAAAGAAAAAGAAAACTGAAATCATTATTTCATGTCTTAGATGGAAGAAAGATATGCATTTTCTTCACAAATGACTATAGTATTACATAGCGATTGTTTGAAATTTTCTACGACGATACAGAAATATTTTATATCTCTGACTTCTAACCATTAGTCGAAGGCTCTGAACTGAACCTACTTAATAAATTCCTGTGGTTAATACATACCACAGGTTATCTATATTGAATTTTGCATTTGCCCAATACGGTATTAGACTGTCAAGTCAGATCAGTTCCTCTTTATTAAACGTCGAAATGGGAGGTGTGTTCTGTAGTTTGCATGAAATAATGAGTTATGACGTCATTCCTAACTATTGCCTAATTATTTAGGTAGGTACTTTTAATTTTCTTTTAAACTTAATTTTATAAGGATTGCTAAAAACAATTTATTTAAACAATTGCAGGTTACACCTATTATACATTGACGGGACTTTTGGTCTAGTAGTTAATAATCCAGATTTCTGAGCCAGTGGTCGTGGGTTCGATTCCCAAACAAGACAAATAATTGTGTGATGAGCACGATCATTTCTATGCCTGGGTGTAATTTATCTATAAATTTATGTAATATATAAGTACATTCATCATCAGTCCGGTTACCATAGTAGAACTACAAGCTCCGCCTAGTTTGGAATCAGACAGCCGTTTGTGAGGAAGCTATTATTATTTAACATAGACCTGCAGGCAGGCATTCGATAATTGACCATTTACGTAACACAGGGCCCCTTTACAAAGCAGTTTCTTGAGAAAAGTAAACAATATAGAAATCTTTCACACAGTTTCTACAATCACTTCATAAATAGAAATGTATGTCATTGAAGTTTGAGTTTGATGTGAACCAATATTACCGTTATTATGTAATGCCACCTTCATTTAACAAAAAATCTGTGTTATTTTTGATAATAGCACAAGCTTACCGTGTTCGGCTTTGCGCTATTCACGAGTTTCTGGGTAAACAGTTATCAACGGGCATGTTTGATTTTGGTGAATATTAAAAATTCTTTGATATAGCAGGTAGGGAAGGTAATATTCGATGACATTTTTGGATAGCATGAAATAATACTTACCGAGAGTAGTGTTTAAAAAAGTTTGATAATGTATTTTTTTTACATTTAAGAAGAAAACTTAAATAATCATAACTTTAGTTTTAGGTTAGCTATTATTATTTTTATTTGCACAAATATAAATTATTGAGAAATAGATTTCTTTTTTGACTAAAAGGTTTCTTTGTCTACCGTGGACAATAAAAATGATAGACCATTTTAAATCGCTCTTGTTACAACCGCGCAAACATTGCACGAGTGACATTTTTGATTGGACGCTTTGCAGACAGATGGCGCTTTTTGGCACAATTTCAAAGACAAAGCTTAGGCAAAACGCCTTTTGTGCTGCACTGTACAAGTTCCACTATTTGTTAAGTGACTTGATGAGGTTTTTCGCTTTTGTTTACCTTTTTAGTTTTAAAGGTTTTGATTAGATTGAGGTCAGAATTTATGTCCTTTGTTGGTGAGTAGATTTTCCTGAATAATTAGGTAGTTAGGAGTATTATTAAAATAAGAGTGAAGTTCTGGGACTTATTAGACATCGCTATTTAGACCCCTACTAAGCACAGCTTATACTGTGCATTCTAGAACAGGGATACACACACACATACTTTTACATTTTTATAAACAAGAACATATTATTATTACACATAGAAACACCCAGACCAAATCATATTCAAACATACAAATAATTAAATTGGGCGTATATTCAACCCGTTTTCCTTAAACTACATTAACTGTTTAAGATTATTTTAATGATCAAGTACAAACAAAAAAGACAAACATAATTTAATTCCCTCGAAAGACAAGAGATTGGAGACTATAAAACTGCTATTTGAAAGTATGTGACACATACACGGCGAGCAAAAACAGGTTATATATCCCATGTCTATTTTTGGAACAACCTCTAAGAACTTTATTAAGGTGTAGTCAATATTGAACTGCACTTATACACAAACCTTATCAGTTTTCTCTAACACAACTTGGTAAACTTCTTATTCAAGATCGGATTCAATACGTTAGAAAACGAATTGTGAAGAATTTCCAATGTTATTTATGTAAATAAACAAATCGCCCCCGAGCCATTCGCAACTTATGCGAGGGTTGAACAGCGCCGAAGTTGGACGTTAATAAGAACATATTACAAGCCCCGAAGGTAAAAAAGAGAATAGCTTGTACCAAAATATTGGATTTAGGAGTGCTATGTTTTCTTGTTGTTCTTTTTTCATGTAAAGAAAGTATTATTAAACTGAAGGATCCTTCGTTAATATTTTTCTACAGTTCTGTTATGAATACAATAATATTTTATTATAAAACATGTTTTAAAACTATTACAAGACTCGGACTTCGATGTAACAGCCAGCCTATTGTCTTCCCTGCTTTCTACCTTTCCCGTTCAACTTTCTCATCTTTAATTCTCAAAATGCCCGGTTGACGGAAATAATAGGCTTGCCCCATATGACGTAAACGGGACGAAATATAGTTGGCAAAATGCGGGTAAATACCTCTGCCTACCCCTCCAGGGATACAGGCGTGGTTGTATGTGTGTATGTTTGAAAATTAGGTATGTTTTTGCAGTAACCCCTACTCTTTGGCATTGATGTTGCCATGAGGAAGTTAGTTTTCACATATTTTTTTACGCGAGGTAAAAGTCCAAAAAAAAATACAAAAGAATATTTTAGATCGGTTTATAAGAAATATAGGTATTACGTTAACGGTGTACCGAAGACAATCGTTTAGTTATATTCCGAATTTAATTTATGTATTAAATTATTACAGAGCAAATTTGCAAAACCAACAGAATTGATACCTTGTTTTAAACGCTACGGCAATGTTTATTGAGTTATATAAACTTCACATTGTTTCAGCTAAATTTATTTTCAGATAAATAATACAATTTTAAATACTGAAATTAGAGCTGTTTATCTTATAAAACGGGTTTTTAAGAACCTGTGTGGTTGGTTGTCTAAACTGGTGATTAGAAAGCTGCATGCGGCATTGTAAGCATGGTAAAGGCAATGCCAATTCTCAGTTAAGAAAAGGGTAGTACCGAAAAGCGAATATTCATTGCTTTAAGATTAATTTTTTCACCTAACATAAAAAAGAGGTTTTAGCATTTAGCTGTGACGTTTTTATGTATGTCACGCAATGATTTCGCTGCATTGTGAACAGATCTTATTCATTAGTTTTTCATTGGAAAATAATTAATAAAATCTGTCCAAGTGTTACGATGGATAAATTTTGTCTCTTGGGACACATAGACAAATAGTGAGGTTGGTTCAAATTTAAAAAAAAAGTACCAACCTTAATCGTACCAAAATGATCGTATTCCCTCCGTCCCCAAGCGTATAGCTGCATAAATGTGGTTTTAGACTTGTAAAAGTCTGTGTTGTGTTTTTCCTCAGAACAAGTTGTCACGTCACTTGAAACAAGAGTATAAACTCTGGCTCTAGTACCAGACTAAACCAGTACAGACAGTAACCAGACTGTCAAGAATAACGGTGCTCAGTCTTGCCGCATGCATTCTCTTCATCTACCTCTTGCCTGAATCATAAAGTTTCATTTAGCACCGTCAAAAAGACAGTTATTCTATGCTTAGTTATAAGTCCCACAATGTGGACCGTAATGTTATTCTCCAGTTTACCCCAGTTTCCACACACAATCTTCTAAATACAGAAGCCTGAAGGCTTCTGTATTTAGAAGAACAATGTTAGCTGGCGTTTGTACCACAAGATACAATGTACTGACACAAAAGGGAGCTCGCTCAAAGCGATTCTTCGAATTGTTCTCTAGACTCGACGGTTGTAAAAAGAATTAATTTCACAGAGCTAAAAGATATTGTTGCATAATAATGTACGTGAATTTTTAACAAGCTTTTCCAGAGAAAGCGCTGCGTAAGTTTTATTAAAGTCTTGTATGTTTTGATATAAAAGTTTTCACATAAAAGTGAAATATGATGCAATAGTTAGGTATAACTACCAATTTAAATAAAATTGTAAGTCCAAAAATTTGATGATTTATTCCATTTTGGTTAGACATTTATTGTACACCAAAACTTTTGAAAATACATACGTTTTCTTTAATTTACTGCATCTTCATTCTTCATTAGCTAACAAGACACGGTAGGATTTAGCGAGACAAACTGATAAAAATTAACACAACAACAAGACACACTGTTAGACACAATACATGTGTGTTCTAATTGGAACGACACGGCTGAAGTTTGCAAACTACTTATCACGGTTATCTAGCAATAACAGCTAACAGTATAATCATTTTGGATAATATAGTATTTTACTATATTCCATACAGTATTATTAACTTCTGCGGAATGTACATACTTCGTTTTATCTCTGGATTACTCAAAGGTTGACTGGCAGACAATGCAATTATAGGCTAATGTATATAAATAATTATATTCTTTTAGTCTAGATTTTACGAAAGGTTGTAAAATATGATGTAATGTAAAATTGAGTACTCAGTGCCTCGGCGAAGATATCAAATGTAAGCTCTTATGTTAGTGTTGAGTTTACATGTTACATCAAGTCCTATAAATTTTTCATGTTTTTAAGAGATATTGAGATCTTACGTCAGATTTAAAGCAAAAATATTAGAGACATAGAAGAAACATCATGTCCCCTTTCTCACGCGCGCTTTTCGTTTTCCATACGAGTAACGACTAGTAAATTAACTGCGACGGTCGTTTTTATTAAAATTTAATGGTTTGATTGAATATTAAATTCAGCAGTTAAGTCTTCACGTTTGTACTGTAATATATTATGTTATGCTTAATTTGTAATTTCAACCAGACTACGGACAATAACTGGTTTATCTTGACGTATACTGTTTGTATACTGCAAATGAATACCAATAAAATGTTATAATATCTAATAAGTAAAAAGGTGCTTCATAAATACTTTGTTTCAAAGAATAAGAATAGTTAGAAACACACGAATAAGAATATATTTGGTAGCCAAATTCGAATCTTCCTGAGGGCTTCTGCACAGACCAGGAATGTCAAAATTAAAAATATATTATACTAAAACGTACGTCTACATTACTTAGACGACAAAATATCCACTATAGTCCAAAATACCCTAACGCCAGGCAAACTACACAGTAATAAAATGTCGTAACTAGTCTCATACAAGGACCTGTGACAGAGCAATAAACGTCACGGTCGACGAAATATATTATTATGTTTCGGAGGATACGTGAGGTTGGATGTGGACACAAAATTACCTTCATGTTTTATAACTTTACTTCTGAAATATTAAAGCTTTGATTATTCAAGTCTAGGTTTCCTCCACGGCTTCGCTCACATCACATCATGTTTTTTTTTCTGAATGAAACCTTTTTTTCTAACAAACTCACATTTATATATAATATTAAGTTAGGATTAGAAAATTGTTTTTAGCTTTCAATGACAAGGTTTTTGTAACGAACCTAATAGAGATGACGAAAATATATTTGCAAGAATTGATTGATTGAATTGGGTCCCTTTGGAGCATGGGGCCGACCCCACGCTCCAAAGGAACCCTGAGCCCTAGACTGGAATCCTCAAGGAAAGCGTAAACGTTGTCGCCCTAAACAGACCTGGCAACGAACGAAGCGAAAGAGGCGAAGAACATATGGAAGACTTAGAGCGAAATGAAGCGCGAAGTTCAAGACCGAACGAGATGGCGGCGCACTGTGGACGCCCTCTGCCCCATCTAGGGGACACACGAACATAAGTCAAGAATAATGAGGTCACTGCGAAGGAGGTGTGAAGTAAAATTAGTGTGCAGAGAGGGTAATGTAAATATTCGAGAGCATTGTAACTTAAAAGAGGACGTTGTGACCAATGAAAAGGGTATGCTGAAGTCGTTTGGGCACGCGGCACGAACAAATGACAAAACAAACATAATAAGGCGAATATTTGTGGTATGGCTGATAGACGTTGACCACGCGGAACATACCTTCATGGCCAAACGAGCAGACGGGTCACCTGATGGTAAATGACCAAGACATGCAACTCAAGAGTCACTAGTGAGCTTCCAGCCTTTAAGGTGGGAGTAGGCTCTCCCAAGAATAATGGTGGTGTTCTGAAGAAAGAGCAGATCAGAAGTACCCGAAACCGGTGGACTTGTGTGACAGTAGAAGAAGCTCGGGAGGTATGTAAGGACAGAACCAAGTGGCTGTTGTCTCTGTCTAACTTAAAGGAAGAAAGGCGTGAGTTTATGTATGTATGTATATAGAAACAAACTTAAACTTTATTGTACATCAATAAAAGTATTACTTACGTTAAATTCATAAAGCGGATATATACAACAGGCAACACTTTGGATGAACAAATGTGACAATGAATAGAAGAAATCATGGGAAGTTTGTTTTTAGTTTGGTTTTATAATCTTCCGTTTCATTTATTCCAATTGCATTCTCTTCCAGTCAAATGTAAAGCCGATATAAACCAGATAAACTTATACGTAAATCTTTGTTTTGTCTGAAAACTGTCGTGACATCTCAGTTTAAAAGACGAAATGAGATGAAATTTTAAAGAACATGTTACATAAAAATCCGTAGACTCAACACTAATATAAGAGCTTGAACATTTGATGTCTTTACCGAGGCACTGAGTACCTACTATATCATTTTACAACCTCTCGTAAAGTCTTAACTGTAAGAATATATTTTTACAAGTTAGAACACCTTCGTGAAGATTGATACTTCACGAGAATTCACGGTGCAAATTGTGTATAGACCCACCATCAATAATTTCTGCGCAATAACTTACTATTAAATAATTTTCATGTTAAAGAATTCCAAATTATAAGTTATTTGCAGAAGTTCGTTAGTTTTTCCTTGAATAAGAACTCGTATTGTCTTTTTTTGAATGAAACGTATTCTATGTCCTTTTCTGTACCTCTGACAATGTGTATGTAAAATCTCATGATGATCAGTTGAGAAGTTAAGGCATGAAACACTAACAAATAAACAAAGTGATATTACAATTTTAGTTTGTGCATGTTTATGATAAGAAAAGAGTAGAACACCGAACTTCTTAGACTGTTAGTTAGTAAAAAGTTTGTTTCCAGTTGTCAAAGTAAAATTCCCAGCAAAAATGTTGCTACTTTGTTATTCCGGCTAATTGATTTACTCCCGAGCTGTCAGCAACAAACTACTGACTTCTCACTTAACCAAAAGCGACGATCTAACTACTCAATAATTGAATGAGCTTAGTGTCAAATCTCTCTTACAATGGTTGCCACTTCACTACGTTTGACATTTTGACTATTATAGTTTTTTTTTTGTCCAATTTATGCTAAACCAAGAAATTACGATGATGACCAATTTTATTTATATTAATATACATTATCTTGAGCTGCATTTAAAGATTCATCATTATTATATCAAATTGGATATCAAATAATCTTTGATATCCAAACCATTCTAATTCCTGAATGTGGGTCGTTACGACATATTATTGGCCACTGAATTTCCCTCCGGGACGACATGGCAGGTTTCCAAAACCCTTCTAACCCAAAAAGAGGTCCCAATAGTTTGCAAATATAGGCTTTATTGAAAAACAGGCTGTGGCCGAGCCGCTGATTCGGAAAATTGGAAAATACGAGATGAGCGGAAAATGAAATAAACAGAGCTTATTCACGTGGAAATTTTCAGTTTGCGTAATGGTACTGCGATTTGTGTAAAGGTGGGCTACAAGATAATGATAACTTTGGACGTTATATTGTTTGTTAATATGTATTGGTATGGGAGAAAGTGTTTAATTATTGTATAATTATTTCTCTTTCAACGTCAATTTTTTTTAATATGTTGTTAATTTTGCATACGTAGGTGCAGAAAGACTTGGGAATATTAAAATGTATGTACATTCATTGGTAGTTTTCTTAACGCCCGTCTTTGTTTTTTAAACAAAGGTAACATAGAAGTACTGTGTAGTGTGTGTGTACTGTATAGAATTAATGTAAGCAGTGCCCTGTACTTTTGAATAGTCTCAACAATAGCGCTGGCTGCACTACTGATCAGCAGAAACTACGATTATGCTGAGATACTAACAACAGATTTTTTGTACGATTTAGATATTTGGACCCAGTTGGACCCTTCGATTCAAGCTAACATCTGCTGAACTCTGCTTATTAATTTGACAGGGTGTGAACCAGCACAAAAGGAGGATGCTCTAAGCATCCTAGTTGTTCGTACTTGGTAGGCTCACGCCCAATGTTTGATGTCAGAATTTTGCCTAAAATTAGATTGAGAACTAGAATTGTCTGTAAACGATTGTTGCTAAATATGTTGATGTTGTGTTATTTTTAAACAATACTGTGCTATAGAAAAAACAACAATTAGGAATTTACCTACTCTTGCCAACAAAATACTCTAAAGTAAACTTTCATTTTTCTAAACGCCATAATATTCAGTCGAGACATCAAGTTTTCAATTAAAGTCTGTCTTTGGTCAAATTAGGTCCAATGTTCGGTTGACAAAATTTTAATTAGCCATTAAGTAAATGCTATTATAGGAATCTTGATCTTGAGAAAAAAGGTTAAAGTAATTAATAACTGCTCTAGAGGTATTATTCCTTTAAGAAAATGTATGGCAGAACATTCATAGTTTTGTTGAACTACCAGGCAAAGGTTTTTATTGAGCGACGGTCGACCTTTAGCCGCACGTTTTCAGACTTTTTAAGTTATAAATTTTTTTTAACAAGCTAATTACTACATCATTACAATTTACCGGCATCAGGAATCTAAACCACATCCTCATGATTTAGGTAAAATATAAGCCACGACGCCAAAGAGTCAGTCTTTAGTAAAAAACTTAAAAAAATATACTGAGAATACACTTTATCTGGTCCGCCATTTGTCAAAGTTAATCCAGTTTAAAATTACGATTTCCATCATTCTTATCGTCTCAGACAGAGTATATTTTTCTTCCTAATATAGAGCCTTTTCTTTTTTTATCTTCGTGGGAAAATTATCACAGAACAGCAGTTCCCCACCTTTTCATGTGTGTTATAGTTTTGTTTGCGACAAACACAGTTCTAGACATTATTGCATATTGATTTTAGCACAAGTCGTCAAAGTTAAGGAAAACAATGTTTTGAACATTCTTTACTCCTAATGAAACCTATTATATTGACTGTATATTATTTCAAAGGTTAACTCTGGCACATGAATATATCTATGTTACGGATACGTTATGGATTTTACAAATATAATACTTTTACACAATGACAAATAAACTACACTTTTTTTTTAATATTATAGGGGGCAAGTGAGCAGATGGGTCACCTGATGGTAAGTGATTACCGTCGCCCATGGACACCTACAACTTAAGAGTCACAAGTGCGTTGCCGGCCTTTGAGATAGGAATACGCTCTTTCCTTGAAGGTTTGAAGGTCGTTGCGGTCCGGAAATACTGGAAATACCGCAGGCGACAATTTGTGACAATTTTTTCCAAAGACATTCCAAGGACAAAGACTTACAATAAATATCGAAAAATGACCAGAATAACCGGCCTGTCCCACCCAACATTGTACGCACGTACATCTGGATTAACAAATATCTGGATTAAAAAAACTATGGACCGTCAACTGTACTATTCGTTTTTACGTATAATCGCCTTAACGTCGAGAATTTATAGGAATTATGCTATATTATATGAGTAATAAAGTTTAATATCCTTTGACGACAGTCAGGTTATATTAATTCCGATTACTTTAATAGGCATAGCCATTATCTTTGCCCTCACAGACGCTGAGTTATCATATTGCCTCATTATCTTTTACTCAAATGGTTCTTTTGGAGCCTCTTTCACAGCTCTGTGGAAAAATGAAATAGTTTTTTTTATTAGCTCAAAACCTGTCTGTAGGGATGTCATTTTCCAACGAATAAATATTACGACAAAATTACAAGTACATTATTTAGTTTAATTACTTTTGGTTAAAACTAAAATGACATATAAATAGTAGTGGACTTTAAAAATATATCTTTCTTACTAAAGCAGACTTTTCACGTTGCCTGTACTCTTCACCGAAGATCTCTCCTTGATGTTAGCTTTTGAATGCATTTCTGATAAGGATCTAATCAATAAATTAACCTATCATTCTATTGCTGGACATGCCTCTTAAAATTTGTGTATCCTGCATTTTCTAGGTCAGTCTAACACAGGTCTCTTGGTCAGCTAGTCGCTACACCTGTCTTAGCCAGACGTTTTCAGTCTTAATGCTTTAGCTTGCTTATTCTGCAATCTATATTGGTAGCTTCTTCTTTCCATCGTAGTCAGCCACCGTAGTCAACAATAGAATCCTTCGCTACTTTGACGCGCCGTGAGGATGCCATAGATAACCACCATAAATAAAACCGCTCGCCTAGCATAAGCAAGAGACAAGTGGAGAGCTGTAGTGCTGCGTGACTCTGCGTACAAACAATATACCTGACCATGAATGCTCTATCAAGAGAATATGAATAAGAAGAAGAAGTTCCATAGCTTGATTTTCAGTTAATAGGCAAGGCCATAAGGTTTAAAGTCCACCGTCTGATAAACCGTAATTTTCACATATCGGAAATGTGTGAAAGTCACACAGGCGATACAATAATAGTAAAATTAAATTGCCAAATTTCACATTCCTGTCTGTGCGCGTTTGTTTGGAAAATGTGTACAAAGAATTCTACTCACGTAAAAATATATATGTAGATTATCCGGTATATTACAATTTAATATGATAACTTTAGCGAGGCACTGTATATACATAGTTATTAATCGTATCTGTTTAATATTACATAATATATTGTTTGATTCATTTTTAGGATGGCAACTACGTTCTTTTTGTTGTTTTCAAAAAATCTATATTTAACATTATATAACCAACAATTTCAAACCTTTTAAGCAAATATTGATCACTATCATGTCATCACCAGCTTGAAATTAATACCAGATTCTGGTCAATTAATCCTTTCTATGAGATCTTTCCTTCAGGGCACTATTATCACGATAACGAAGACCCAAACCGATCCGTTTGGCGGGTCTTTGAATCCCAAGATCCTTTCAACCTCAATTAACACCTCACTATGTTTCAATAAGGCCTATCAAAGCCTATTAATTATAAATACTAAAATATGCCGACAATCACAGACTTGACGCTATTTCTTTCTGTATATTGTTATCAAAATGGATAGTTTGAAATGAAAT
The DNA here is from genome assembly GCA_949752705.1 of Callimorpha dominula. Classification (NCBI taxonomy): domain Eukaryota; kingdom Metazoa; phylum Arthropoda; class Insecta; order Lepidoptera; family Erebidae; genus Callimorpha; species Callimorpha dominula. The sequence goes on along the minus strand of OX457012.1, from coordinate 16,156,539 downwards.
TAAGTGAATAAATGAATGGGAATAAATTGGTGAAATTAATCTTGAAAGGAGTCGATGCTTTAAATATGGTAAGGAAACAAAGAAAGAAAATGAGTTTATTTGATAAAATAAGCCATACAACTTATTTTACAAACAATGCAAAATAGTTATTACATAACTAAAGGACTAGTTGTCATTCGGCACTCAAACTTGATTAAGGCTGACGATGACTGGGTGACATAGTAGTGACATAATCTGTCGTATGACGTAGCGTGTTGACGTAGCAATGGACCACGTTTAATGAATAATATAGTCATATACAAGGGTTGGACGCCATGTTCTACAATAATGTTAATTTTCAGTACCCACCGTAGTTGTCGTTTATTACGATAATTTTACTACAATAATACTAATATTAGTTCCCTAAAATTTTACCTACAAACAGCTTATGGAAAATAGTATAAAATAAATTTTGATGGAAGTAAAATAGCAGCCATAGTGTAAAGTGTAGGTAACGCATTTTGACTACACTTAAAAATACTTAAATACCGAAAACTAGTTGATTTAGCTTGAAATAGAATGAATTAGATTTTTAAATTATGCGATTTAATAATAATGCGTTTCCTGGTACATACACTTTAACAACATGTTATGAATGTTCCTGTCGATTTCAACTATTTAGTTTATTATTTTTATTGCGAACATTTTCTATAAATGCAGACATTCCATCAACATTCTTGGTATGAAATACCCAATGTTTTATTTATGTCAACCCTGTTTCTCCCGAAATATTAGCTTTATCAGTCAATTTTCAAATTCAATTTGTCACTTCCAAAATAAATTTAAAATATCGCAAATTTTTACAAAGTCAGGCAGAAGGGGAAGATTTATAACTAGATATTGGAGTATAACTTACGAAGAAAATATTTAGTATCCCGCTGATTGGCGCCTCATGCAAACCAAGCAATCTCTCGCTATTTTTCTTCAGTTTAGACGGTATATAAATAATATGATTCGTGACGGATTCATTAACAGCGTAGACAAGAAAATATTTTCCCCAAGCCCGAGATTCTCATGCAAAACATTTTTAATTACATTCACCAGAATATCGTGTCACGGTGCTGAACAGAAACAATACCCTAATTGTCTTTCACACGCAACAAGAACTCTTGGCAGCCACCAACACAGATTGACCTGCCAAGGCTGTAAACTCAATAGAAATACTCAAAAAAATTATTGTTAGAGGACGTTTCAACGGCCAGGTTACGCTGGACGGGTTGGTTGCGCCTAAAACTTTGTAATTGGATTCGAAAAGTTCGTATTGATGAGACGATTCGACAAAGTTTTGTTGCCTAAGAGATGTCGAGTCAAAGATTTATTGGTATTTTGCTGAGTAAGTTTCGTGGCACGGATACTATGCAAATTCGGATGCAAAATGCATTTACATCTAAATGGTTTCAGTTAATTTTATTGTAATAACTCATGTTTTCAAATGATGGGTCAAACTAAAAAGGCTAACTCTACAGTATATTGGTCTTTCTTCAATTTTTTATATATTTTTTGTGTATTCCTGGAAAATGCTCTTCCTCTCCAGTTCCTTGTCCTCCTTTTTATAAAGAGGGATTGCTGCGAGTACCTCTCGCTTAAATTTGATCCTCCTCAAATTCACATCGATATGCGATGATTGTATTTGCTTTCTCTGCATTGGGCTCAAGTCCACCTTCACTCGCATTTATAAGTTCTCCGCTTTATTAGTGACCAGCAATTTTAAACGTGATTGAAACCGGAGCTATCTAGCTGATAATGTAATAAAGACTGAAAAATGACAATGTAATATTACACTTTAGGGTATTATCTTCCTCAATAAATGTTCTATCCAATACTTCTTCTTCTAGTTCCACTCCTATCGGAGGTTGGATAGCATTATAGCTATGCAAGCTTTGGGGGCAGCCACTCTGAAGAGGGAGGTAGTTCTGCATCCAAACCATTCATGCAGGATCTTAAGCCACTAATGTCTTCTTCTACCTACACCTCTTTTCCCATTATCTTCTCCTAAATAATGAATGGGAGCAGTCTGTATTTGTCATTCTCATAACGTGAGATTTTGTTTAATTGTGACTATCCAATACAAAAATAGTTATTTAAATCTGACTTACAGTGCCAGAGATTAGCGTGATAAAACAAAGAAAAAAACCCTTCAGCTTCCTTTATTATATCAGTATAGATTATATTTTAGATCCTTTTCGAATATAATCCCTTTGTTTTAAAACGATAATCTCCATTTATTGAACATGTTCAAGGACATTAAATCTATATAAATAAAAATGCTAAGCGCAAAACTCGAGAAAGGCTCGACCAAATCAGCATTTTTTTTATATTTCCGTTAAGGCACAGGGAAGGTTCTTATGAAGAGAAAAAACGTAAAAATTTCGAGGAAAATACTAAAAACAACACTTTTCTTTTCCTATACAAACCACAGAGTAAATAATAAGGTCCCCAGCTGTCAAACATTTGACGTCGTTAACTTTTGACAGAACGAAGTCTGTCGGGGCAGCTAGTTGGTCATATTATTACAGTTCTACGAAGCCTAATAACCTGTTTTTATGACTGCAGCAAAAACTCAAAGACTGCAAACTAAACTGAAGCATCGGTACTGCAGTGTACAATTTATGGTCAAACTTGGTCTTAACCGTTTTGGCTCATCACTTGTTTACCTCTGCCTGGCACCCGTCCAAGAAGCCGTGATATTTCCAACTGCCTCACTAGCCTCATTACTTTCAAATGGAATTCTGTTTTAGTTATTAAGTTTCGGTGAAGCTGAATATGCAAGTGGAACCGATTTTAGGTGAAACCATATATCGAAATCTTCACCTTAAAATGACTTACAAGAGAATACAATTTTGTTTGTTTTTTTTGTTTTGTGTGTTGTTTGTTTTGTGTGTTTAGTTATTTAACGATTTTATCATGGGATGCTAACACAGAATCTGTAAAGCATTCCTAGTTACCAATAAATTAATTCGGCACGGAGTGATACCACGGCCTCACAGAAAACCGGCAGTGAAGCAATGCTTGCATTGCTTTTCACCGTGTGAGTGAGGTTACCGGAGGTCCTAAACCTTCCCCCTTCCTCTCTCCGTTCCTTGCCCCTTATTCCCCCCTTTCCCTATTCTCACTTTAAAGGCCGGCAACGCAAATATTTAAGAAAAACAAAACTGTGTTTTATATTTGTGTAGCATATTAAAATCATTAAAATCATTAAAACAAAGTATACTATTATTACGTTCATTAAAAAAAGTCCCCAGTATATTTATATATTTATATTTGTTGAACTTAAAACGAATTTAAATTAAGTTTTGGGTGCAGGAAAAAATTTAACCCCTTTATTACGTCTGTTGCTTTAGATTTTACCTTCAAGTCGTTCACAGATGGCAACAGGAAAACTAATATCATCCCGTTTTCTTATTTGAAGATTGCTCTCTCGTTGGAAGAGCTCAGCGCCTTTCAAGTCCTTTGCAAATGTGATGTTCTCAAATGACACTTAACTAAATAAACTTGAATAGTATGGCTTATCGAGACTTATTAATAAGAATCACAACATTTCCTCCCTGATGGGGTGATAGATTTTTTTATCGTGTTACGAAAATTCTTAAATTAAGGTTGTATAGTAAATGGCGTAAATAACGTAAAGAATAACATACAGCAAAATTCGACAAAGAAAATATAATATACTGCACGGATGGCGCAATGGTTTAAGTGGTCACCTCGCCACTACGAAGCGCCCTGTTGTCGTTCGAAAAAAGAAAATTGTGTGATCCACAAATAGTTGTCCCGAGTCTGGGTGTTCTTTGTGTCCGTTGTTTAAATGTTTGTGAAGTCCCCCGCAACACAGGAATATTCCTAATGCGGGTGTTGTCTTTTTAAAGAAAGAAAGTAAATAATAATAATAACTCCACACATCTCACACGGCCGTCTGATCCCAAACTAGGCAAAGCCTGTACTATGGTAACCAGACTGCTGATAAACATTCTTATATATTTCTAAATACATACAGATAATAGATAAATTACACCCAGACACAGAACAAATTATCGTGCTCATCACACAATTATTTGTCCTGGGTGGGAATCGAACCCATGACCTCTGGCTCAGTAGTCAGGGTCACTAACCACGTATAATAATAATATAATAATCTAAACTTATATAATATTATAAAGTTAAAGAGTTTGTTTGTTTACTTGGACGCGCTAATCTCAGGAACTACAGGATCGAATTGAAAAATTATTTTAGTGTTGAATAGCCTATTTATTGAGGAAGGCTAAAATTATAAACTCTATAAAATCATGCTACCACTAATAGGAGTGGAGCAGTGATCATAAACGCAGGTGAAACTGCGGGGACAGCTAGTATAATAATATATTCTATACGTGGTAGTAATGTGATGTGTAAATATGAACTTTATTTAACGTAACATACACGTTTTATAACAAATCCCATACTGTTTGCAGTTCTTACAAACTAAAACGACCAAGTTTGCAACTTCACAACAGATATTTTTAAAGAAACATTTTCTATTTTGTCCCTCCGTTTGCGGGACATAACCAGTTTGCAGATCGATACCACGATGTGATGTAGTCACGTTGCCAAGACGCGATCGAATGTTGCTTTAGAATTAAGTTTTGGAGGTTCTGAAATAATAATGTACTGACTTAAGTACTGCGTAACTTAAATATTTTTTAAATGATATTTGAAGCGAGAAACCCAACATTTACGATTGGACTTTCAATTTCATCTCTAACTTCAGCACATAAGGTGAACTACGTAATTTCGAACCCTTAATATGGTCCTGTATCGCTCAATGAAAGATTTCGTACGAATTAGTACAGAAGCTTGGAGTTGTGTTGAGTGTGTGTTGTTTAGAAGCTTGGATATACGAAGTGTTTATACATATTATTATGTCTAAAGATTTCGTACATACACAACTCTAAGCGTCAGGCCGAAGTATACCAGGTGTGATCACCTATCATGCTCGGATGGTTCTAACTTTGTGTTAGATAACCATAACTTTAAAATTTAAACAGCCTGACGCTTGGAGTTGTGTATATACGAAGTGTTTATACATATTATTATGTATAAAGATTTCATTCATACACAACTCAAAGCGTTAGGCCGAGGTCTACCAGGTGTAATCACCTATCATATTCGGATGGTTCTAACTTTGTGTTACATAACCATAAATTTTAAATTTAAAAAACTCCGAACTTGAAAATCCCTTCAACGATTAGAAAAGATCTGATGATCTTCATACAGCTCAACGGATTTTCTTGAATTATATTTACGAACACTCTCGACAAAGTCATCTTTCAAACAAAAAAAAGCGCACTTAAATCGGTCCATTCGTTTGGGAGCTACAATTTCACGGACAGATACACAGAAACACAGACACACAGACACGTCAAACTTATAACACCTACCAACATTAATGAACGTCTCCACAATGACAAATAGAATGATAATAACTTCATATTGCTTTAAAGTCTTGGTCTAAATATAAAGTTATCTTTATCATGCAGTCCGTAGTTATTTTAAAGTTCGTGAATATCACAGCTAAACCTATAGTTCTAGTCACAATGCTATTTCCCGGGAGACAACGAAATTTATATTTGCATCTCCGGATTGAAGTCGATCATCTCGTCAATACGTTTCTGCTCCATCTACTCGGAACCACCTCTACTTAACTTTGCTGACTTTGCCCTAACTTTATAACAAAGCTGACTTCGGAACACTAACTTTTAATCACTACATATTATAAAACAAGTCCCCCGTCGCGTCTGTGTGTCTGCCTATCCGCGATAAACTGAATAACTGCTGAAAGAATTTTCATGCAGTTTTCACTAATAGGCAGAGTGATTCATGAGGCAGGTTTATGTGTATAATTTGTTAAGATTTTGTGTAATTTAATTGAACTATGTTGATGATTGTTAACGATGTCTCTGTTAACCGTGCGAAGCCGTGGCGGGTTGCTAGTAATCTTCTAAAACTCTACTTCAGGTTGAAGTTTGGTTTTTTACTTATGTCTGTTATATTACCTTTTACGTTGATATGAAACAACACATAACATTCCCCGTTCACGTGACAACTGTCTAGATACCTTGATAAAGTCTAGTAGAAAATCGTTTTGTTTCCTCACAAAGGTGTATTTTCACAGGCTGTACCTGTTAAAAGGTATTAGGTTCAGCTGTATTACAGGCGTCTGACGGCGTTCATTGAGCGTAATACCAGTCTTGGCTGCAGCTGATAATATTCCCAAGGGAAATGCTTTGTTTCAAGGAAATTGTTATTATCGGTGAGTTTTACTGCATGATGTTTAAAGCAATACGTTATGTGTTACAAAGAAGTGCATTTATAATAAAGGGTCGACGAATATTAGACTTCGTTCGTATCGTGAAACGGTGACAAAAGGGTAGTTGATTCTTTTTTTCTCGTATGGAAGCCCCCGGGTCTTCACCTCACCGGGGTCAACAGCAAGGACTCGAACAGACTAAATGAACTAAATCACACGGTGGTCCGTCACGGGGTCCTTATGCCGTGGGCTTAGGTGTATCCTGGCAAGAAAGGGGCCTCTGATTAATATTAATTATTTATTCCGTCGTGAAATGAAGTGTTAAATAAGAATTAGAAAAAATATATTATTCTTTATAATTTTCAAATTGACGATTGATATGATTTGATGATAGTAAAATGTAACGTCAATAATTGTTATTTCAAAAGAATCAAGTGTCTTGAGAATCTTCTGTTTTGACGTTTAATAAAAAAAACTGATTAAGTCAAAGCAGTTTTTTTTATTAAACATGACAACTACCTTATTGTGGAAAAATATCTAATTTTTAAATTAAAATTTGTTGTAATTTTAAATAATTAAACTAAAAATCTATGTTTGAAAATTGACCGATTCCATAAGAAAAAAATCTAACGTTAATGAAAATGTATATAATGAATATTTAATATAATTAAAATACAAGATGTAGATAGAACAGATAAGTAATTAAAATAAATATTTGTATTTGAGAAAACGCTTTCTCAGATTAAATATTTTTTATATCACTTGTATTTCCCATTAATAATACCACTTAGTCTTGCGGCCGCCACTTCACTTGACAATACTCCTACTTGGCATTGCCTTATTGTTGAACCTTTTTAAGTGACTCCAAGTTTGTTATGCCATAACAAGTGTTTCTTTACAAAAGCAGTGTCGCCATTTTTTATTATTTAGAGACAACTCCGAGCACTAGAGATTAATCTACGTATCACAGGGAAATTTAAAAACGGATAATGAACAAACACAAAGTAGACACAGTCTCAGAACAGGTACGACTATATATTATATTAGTCGCACATGTAGTTAGAGCACACGAGAATGAACCCCACAACCCGTGAAGCGATCTGCATATGAGTTTAACTGATAACGGTACTCTGTTATCACTTATACATGGAAAACTAATGGTGTCACTTGTGTGCCTCACCCTATACCTCTACCCATGGAAACCCTTGAACCACGTAACTGCAGAAAATACTGCTTTTCGCTATCGAGCTGATCGAGCTTATAAGCTCGATCAGCTTAAGTCACCAGTCCACAGACAGTTTAAACAATAAAAAAACGAAATAAAAATTGGTAACCGTATCGTAAACATGTATGCCTTTATACCTCCAAATAATAGGCAGAGTAGTATAGTTTTTACTGACCATATTTTGATTCCCACATAATATAGGAGGAACCTGCTACCACATACTGGTCACGTCTCCGGACTCCGTGTTGCTAATCGCAATTTTCCTAACCCGGGAATTGTTCCCATGAGATCAAGGTTGTACCCAAACATAAGGGCTCACTTATCCCATACGACCAACGAGACGATCAGTATACATATTTTAAGGGGTATTTTTACGCCGAGTTGTGAAAATGAATTTTCAGGAAACTAAATCGTTTACTTAATCTCTCTCTCACTTCAGCCCGCGGGATAGCAAACACTTGTCAGAATTTGTGTGCATTTCATTTAAACCTGCACATCGTGAGAAAACTAAACTTTCCTCAAAAGATTTCGGTTACAGTTGCCTGGAAATTAGGTTTAAATATCTTCTAAAACTAAAATACTAAACTATATTTTATTTTACAGTTATTTTACATTTATTTATTTGGACTTTGCATTAGAAAATGTAAGACGGCAGTCTAAATGCCAAAGGTATTTACTACAAGTGAACATTTGGAAGTTGCAGTAATGAATTATGCAGTTTAAAAAAAACACCGATAAATGTAGACTTAACTTACAATTTACATAAATTAGAAGTAGTAAATAATTTCACCCTATTAGGCTTAGACATAGACTTGCACATCAAGTGGAAGTCGCATATTAAAAGGATAAGAGCCAAACTGTCTCTGTTCAACCGTATTTTCATACGCTCTCCGTGAGATCTAAAACCGCACCCACATTATTTACACTCCAGAAAAAACTAATTAGAATCATAGTAAACATCGATGAAACTGACAGCTGTGAGCCTAATTTTCAAGCACTAAAAACCTTTACTTTCCCCAGCTTATACCTATGTATTAGAAATATGTAAACTTGTCCGCAAATATCCAGTTTTTTCTACTAAAACCTTTTAATACAATACAAACGAAAATTATACTAGGAAACGGAAACAGACCCATCATCAAAGATATCATTAGTACCATCATCGGTCTTCGTTTTCGGGAGCGTTTATCTAACACCCTGTATATATTTATTTATCTTGTGTCCCCAAAACTGCGATGTACATCTGAACACCTGACACAAAGACTATTCACCCATCACAGGTATACCTCATAGTTCCAAATCTAACGTATATTCAAATTACAACAACCTTGGTCACAATTAAGACTCCATAAATCAAGTAGCCACTGAAAGCTTTTAGGATGATAGGAAATGGTACAACCATTATTAGTCCTTGAAGCAGCCTGGCTGCGGAAAAGACACTTAAATTACAGGATGGTCGAAGGTCAACCATAAAGTGGACATGTACACATTAAAGCCCAAGAGTACACGAGCGTGACGTCTAGACCTTCAAGACAGGGGTCATTGACATCGCTTATATCGGTTAGTTTTATCATAGCTTTAAAACACAATGGTCCCAATTCTGTTACTTCACTCGCTAAATTAAAATTCACTACATTTTCTTCATATAAGATGTAAACCTTGTACACTTCAAAACAAGGTCTTATTTCAAATTGAAACAAGTAGGTAACATGTGTCACTATCGAAATAAGCAATTTATTTGTCGACTAAAGTCTGATACGCTTAAATAAACTTTAATACCACGTAGCGAGAGCCGCTATCCGTTGAATGCCATCTCTTTTGCTCTGTGTTTTTAGTAAGCGTCTTCGTAGGTGTAGATTAAAAACACGTCATCCTTGTTCGTTTTGAACAAGTTTTTATACGGCAATTATACAGCGTTTGAATAAATGGAGACTCGCTGCGTGGAAATAAAGTTGAGTATACGTTGACAGATGTTAGTAAAATTTAGCGGCGCTGAGAAATAGATGCTAGTAACAAATATACCTTATTATGAAGAACACTAGGTTGATTTCATATGAAGAAATTAAGTCAGGTTTTAGTTTAGTCGAGTGTACAATAGAATCGGCACCAATACGTACCGGGTTAGACAAAGACATGTCTCTTTCATGTACTTCTGTACTTACATGTCCTGAAAGAAGAAACCGATCATAAGCGAACCAGGGCAAGCATTTGAAATTTAATGAATAAACGTAGAAGAATCTAGGCGTTTGCTAAACCAGAGGTCGTGAGTTCGATTCCCACCTAGGACAAATAATTGTGTGATAAACATGCTCGTTTGTTCCGTGTCTGGTTTGGTGTAATTATCTACAACTTCGTCCGCGTTTGTAAATTTGCCCCGTTTTTGTAACATTATTATTTTATGCTCCGCTGCTGCTTTGGCTGTAGCGTGATGTTATATAGCCTTCCTCGAGAAATGGGCTATCGAACACTAAAATATTTTTTTAATTCGTACTAGTAATTCCTGAGATTAGTGCGTTCAACCAAACAAACAAACTTATCAGGTTTATAATATTAGTATAGATATATATAAACCACGCCTCGGTTATAAGCTCAGTACAAAACGCTGCATGTAACAAGTTTTAATTTAATTTTGTAACACAGAAATGTACACACATTTAAAACAACTCACTCGAACATAATTCCTATATCACAGAGGACTTTACAAGATAAATTGATGTTACAAATTACACGCAGATGGTATCACCAAATATCTAAAGTTCTAATATTGAATTTGGTAATTGAGCCTTTCATTTAAGTTCTCAGTCAAATATTATATCTATAACGTTAATATGAATTCATTCGAAATAATTTGTTTCTAGCATAAACATTTACATTACCTTAAAGTGTGAACTAAAATAATTCCGGATGATTAGTTAAGCACAAGCTGTGTTCAAACATGCCTTTTTATCTATATGAAGTTTGGAATACTTGAAGTTTATATGGATAAGAAGTTAAAAAAACATTTGCCCCACCGCCGTATCACCGCCCCAGTCCGCTTGAGGTCAATTCGGCCCATACGATGAGGCTCTGTACCACTCCGAGGCCCAAATTACCACTCGCCATCCGGTTGCCTCTCCGACATACATTTTATGTGCCATTGCTTTAACTATGATTCTCCAAATAGGAATGGATTTATCCATATTTGTATAAAGACAATGCTGGCTTATTAAAGAGTTCCGTAGTCTGTCTCCCAAACTCATCATCAGATCTTTACTAATTTTAAATGGAACCATTCTGGAATAAGCCTCTTTGGAACAAAAAAATACTGTGTTGAGCCCGAATATACATCAATAGAATATATAACCATCTAAATTGAGAAAAGTGAAAAAACAGGTGCACGTTAACAACGTTCATTGAGCTCCAACCGTAATTTATTAAAATCATAATACATCATAATTCAGCAATTGAGCACTCCCTCATCAACAATATTAGTAGCACTACGCGCAGCTACATACAACGACCATAACTTAGGTATACTTAAATATCTCTGTGGCGCAGCGCGGTAGAGCACTCAGTGCAGATATTTCTATGCATGAATATGTACTGGATGCTTCATATGTATAAAAAATGTATTTTAGTATGTATATCCGTATTCTATAACAACCCCTCGTACAAGTAATCGATAATGTTGCGAAATATGTCCTACATAAATTGAACCATCAAAATAAACCATGATATCTAGGTGCCATATTTGACTCATACATACTCCATTCTCATTTCCAGAGGAACCTCTAATGCCCGGTTGCAACAATCAAGAAACGGGTCGTTTTGCTTACGGCCAGTGAATTTTTTATTGGAACGCGTTTTACGTTTCGTAAGTCATACCTTGAATACGACTGGATACGAATGTACATTGACGAATATTTGAATATTGGAACCGGGCATAAAATTATTTCATCTCTATTTAGCAAACTAAGTTGAGGTTGCATGTTTCTCACAGTCTCCAGCTTCTATTAAGACTAGGGTCTGCTCATTTGCTAATGAATTCTCAATAGCATATGATGAGAGTATAATTCTGTAGGCTTGTGGCGTTATGCCGAGAATGTGCAATCTAGTTAGTTGTAATGCCATGAGCTTTATACAGACCGACGGTTATATAACGTATTATGTTCTAAAGTATAAAACTAGAGATACTACGTTTTGGGGCCGATAGTGCTTGCTATTCAGACGTTGAGGTTGATGAAGAAAGTACTTGTCTATGGGATTGGTAAAATGGTACGTTGTTATCTTAAGTCGACTCACATTGCTATGAAATACTTGTCATGGTGATTTAATACAATTTATTTTAGTTAAAATACTTATTTTTTACTACTAGACCACGCGTTGCGGTGGATAAGTAATTTGCAATGAATTGTGACTATAAATGGAGATAAGAACTATTCTATCTCTCAAGTTGGACCGAATTTCACACAATGTGTCAAATTTCATTAAATACGGCCTATTAGTTTAGGAGTTCATCGCGGACAAACAACATGACACGATTTTTTTATATGTAACTAGCAACCCACCCCGGCTTCGCACGGGTAGAAGAGACATCTTCAACAATCATCATCATATTTCAACCAATTCACTCAACACTTAAACCTTCCTCATGCATCGCTCCCTCTATTGGTGAAAGCCGCATGAAAATCCATTCAGTAGTTTTTGAGTTTACAGACAGACAGACAGTTGTGGCGGGGGAATTTGTTTTATAATAAGTAGTGAAGATTTCACTTTCGGTCGATTCTCAATTCAAATCTGTTGAGAGTGAACTCAACAGCTTTGAATTGAGAATCGAATTAGCATTGATTTGAATATGTGTCATTTTTCTGAAATTCGACACAAGCGCTCGACCGAACTGCGGTTTGAATATGAACTACTTATCAAGTGTTATTCAACTACTGCAAATGAGTGACACGTAAATATAATTACTTAAATGTTGTACATTAACTTGAATGTCAGGTTTGTTGGTTACAAACAAACATTTGAAATTCATGTGTTGAAGTTAAGAATAGTCTTGAATCTATAATGTGTATGACGTAAATATTTGTTTAACGACAACAACAGTTAGTTACGGTAATATTGTTGATGTTGGATATGATTTATTAGTTCCTTTTTCAAGATTTATAGACTAGAAGATGGCGTGATTTTAGCCCTTCCTACACGTCCGAGACAGACCTTTGTATAATCCTACCACAGCACACATTCATCTCTGACAGTGACCACTCATAACTCTCAAGACTTGTGATTCTGCGGCAGTGGCCACTTGCAACTGCGATCGTTGTAATCTGCTCCGTGGTTGTAATTCATTCGAAACGTCGAGTGAGAGCCTCTATAAACAAAACACTATTAGCATCACAGACCGGCAGTTTATTCGCTTTTCTGAAACCCAATGTAGCGACCGATCGTTTTGATCACTAATTTGCTATTACAACTAAGCTGATTTTAGTACAGCAATCGAACCCAGGTATACGCTACAACATGATGCAGCATTGATTTAGTTCTAAAAGGCGCAATTTTGATGCGGTATAAATACAATCCAATTATTATTTTTTTCAGATTTTCTCGTATTATAACTAAGAACACTCTCGATCAAGTCACCTTTAAAAACTAAATCAAAATCGGTCCATCTATTTAGGAGCTATAATGCCACAGACAGACGCACAGATACACACGTTAAACTTATAACACCCCTCCTTTTCGAGTCGGGGTAGTGCACACGGATGCAAGTAGTATGTCAGGAGCCTTTTAAGAAGTTTACGAGACAGGGTAGCAACAAGAGGCGGTAGCGTAATGGCGTTATAGACGTCGGACTTGCGATCAAGTGGTTGCGGGTTCGAACCCCACCCAGTGCACTACCGGCGTGGCCCACAAGCATTTAGCTTAGCTGGAGGGGTAAACAAGAATACTAGTAATGTGTGACCCACTAGTATTCATAAAAAAAAAATAGTGACTTTTTTTTTACCAAGTTCTATTTACACTAATCTGTATGCAATTCTACCACACTACATTGTTTTACTTAATTTTGTTAAATTAAGTTAAGTTACTTAAGTACCAATGTATGTTACTCAGTGGCAATAAATTTTATTATTAAAACAAAAAAGGAAGCCGTGAAGAAGTACATATTGCAATTAACTGATTTATAACCAATATGCATTTCTATCTCCAGTACAGTCGTCGTAAATAACAGTGACTTTATTTGAAATAAGTCCTGACTTCTACCTACTGCTATTTTATCGTGGGATCGTGCATCGTGATACCACGGCCTCACAGAAAACCGGCAGTGAAGCAATGCTAGCATTGCTTTTCGCCGAGTGAGTGAGGTTGAGGAGGCCCTAACCCTTCCCGCCCCCCTCCCCCTTTTCCATCCTTCCCTCCACCCCTCCCCCCTTCCACCCTTCCCCTACTTTCACCTTAAAAGCCGGTAACGCACTTGTGACTCTTGAGTTGCAGGTGCCCATAGGCGGCGGTAGTCAGGGGACCCATCTGCTCGTTTGTGTACTTACACAAAACTAGATAGTGCAAGGTCTGAATCGGAGCGGTTGACCCGCCCGTCTGTTACGCGCTGGAAGTAACAGCGCGTGCATCGCAGCCTACAATCCTTTTAAGATAATGCTTTTACTCATGACCTACATTTTATTACTGGTTTTTATTATTTTAAAAGAATAAATAATATATTTTTTTAATTTTTGTCTTATTTGTTTTTATTATTCATACATACCTATATATATTATGCATACATGATATATACAAGAAAAATACATTTTCGAGTTTTGATTTAACAGCGATTTGATATTGATAATAAATTAGTACAAACAGTAGTCCTGTACGTGAGAGAGCCATGCTTCGGCACGTATGGGCCGGCTCGACCGGAGTGATGTCACAGCCTCACAGAAAACCGGCAGTGAAGCAATGTGTGAGGTTACCGGAGGCCCTAACCCTTTCTTCTTCCTTCTCTCCCCCTCTTCCCCTACTCCCACTTTAAAGACCGGCAACGCACTTGTGACTCTTGAGTTGCAGGTGCCCATGGGCGGCGGTAGTCATTTACCATTAGGTGACCCGTCTGCTCGTTTGTCCCAAATACCATAAAAAAACATGAGATAGTTTGCTGATATTACTAGTACACATACACTCTCGCCTGGACCTCCAAAGGGATATTAAACACCCACATTTTAACTATAATTTACTTCCTTACTCACATAATAGGAGGCAAGCCTATCCAGCCCTGAGGTCGTGGGTTCGAGTCCCACCCAGGACAAATAATCGTGTGATGAACACGATCCTTTGTTCTGTATCGGGGTGTAATTTATCTATAATATCATCATCATAGTATGTATTGTGTTACACGTTACTACGTGTATGATTATAAGCACTCTGGTTACCATGGCTCTGCCTAGTTTGGGATCAGACGTCCATGTGTGAGGTGGCTCAATTAAGTAAAAAAAATGTTAGTATAATATTATCTTAGAATGTTTATCCGCGTTCTAGAATCCAAAGCCCAAGCGATACTTAATTTAGATCTATATGTCTTTGTGTAATATATCCGAGAATATTCAACTTAATAACTAAAATTCAAGAAAGGACACCTACACCAAAACTGCAATAGAAAATAAATCAGTACCCCTAATGACTCCAGGGTTACTTACTATTAATAGGCCTGCCTTTGAAGTAACCTACGTGTCGGACAAGAAAAAATGGGACGAAATACTGTCCACTGAGCATGTAGGTCAGACCGAGTGAGGGTTGTCGAGCGTACCATTGCCCAAAGTCGTCGTTGACGTCGTTTGTTACGCTATAAAGGGGTAATACTTAGATGTAAATAGGACTGACGAAAAATACATTTATTAATTACAGTTTAGTAAAACAAAAAAAAGTGGAAAACCTATTTAAAAAGAGTTTCACTATTCACCGCCTGGCTCCATGATCAGATTAGCTCCAAGATGGTTATTATAATGTTATCATCCAAATCCATATATATACGTTACGTTACGTATGTTTCATTTAAATAAGATAATTAGAAGTAGGTTAATATTGACAATGTTTGTTTACAAAGTTAGTAAGTCAGTTAGTTAGTTAATAAAAAAAACTTTCAGAAGCAACATTTTTTATGGTAAAGGGTCAAACGAGAAGACGGGTCACCTGATGATAAATGACTACAGCCACCTATGGCCAGCTACCAGCCACCTATCTGTAACTCAAGAGTCACAAGAGTTTAACTAGTTTGTATAACTGCCACCACCCGTAGAGTATTTAATATATTTAAGGTCTCTTGAAATTCTACGAGTATAAAATACTAATTTTAATTTGTAGTGAATAACCATAGGATAAATAAGCATTATTGTATCCGAAATAATCAATAAGGTACACGGGGACCGAGATCTACGCAGGCGAAAGCACAAGCAACAGCTAATATATTTGAAGATAATAATAATATTTAAATAATAATATTTCCTAAGTTATTTGAAGATTACATTATTGTTTTGTGACAGCCCTTATCAAAGCGGCTGTCAATCGCTTGTAAACATCGTGTATTTTGCTGTACATGGGTTGATGCCAAAGACAAGTTGACATAACTATCTGCGCAAACAAACCAATGCATGCCAAATCAATCAAGATGATTTACTATTGAATGACTGGCCTGTTGGTCTAGTGGTTAGTGACCCTGACTGCTGAGCCAGAGGTCGTGGGTTCGATTCCCACCCGAGTCTGGGTGTTCTTTGTGTCCGTTGTTTGTATGTTTGTAAAATCCCCCGCGACACAGGAGTAATTCCTAATGCGGGAGTTGTCTTTTAAAAAAAAAAAAAAGTTATTTGTCTGCGATGTGGAGATTTATTGGTGGTTGGATAATCAGTTGTATATAATTACTTTATTTGCGTGCGATCGTGAGGTCTACATTTTGGTTTTCGAACAATTGGTTATTCTGTTTTTCGGTAACTCTCAGTAGTAGTAATGATTCTGAAATTCTTTTTCTTGTGCGCTTTTGTCGCTGTTTGTAGCTAGTTCACCAGTACACTTTGAATCGAAGTGGGTCACTTCGCTTCAAAGTGTAGTGGTGACACAGCGGAAGCAGATGGCTCAGGATTGATGGCTACTCGTGGTGACAGATGGTCGTCGCCGTCGATCTTTCCTTTGAGACACATTCAAGCGGAAAATGCCCTAACATCCCGCAATGGAAACCCTTTAAAGGCTGTCCTGTTTTGATGCTACGAGGTTCTCTCTAGTAGCTGGCGATGACTTTCTTTTCATTTTAGTAGGTATTGACGAGTTCTAGTGAATATTCAAATTAATATTAGGATTCCGTTCCTCAAAAGGAAAAAAGGAACCCTTATAGGATCACTTTGTTTTCCGCCTGTCTGTCTGTCTGTCTGTCTGTCAAGACCCTTTTCTTGACCGTTGACCTTTCATGGTATGTAAAGTCTATCCAATGTCAGTTCAACTTTAGTTCAGTTATAATGGTTAATGGAATAAAACAAAACATTAAAAAATTCATGAATTATTGAAATTATTTGAACACCTCCTGGTGTTCAAATAATCTCTAGTTATGTAGTATTATAGTCTACACACTTAAATGAAATAAAAGAATAAAATATCCCTAAAAGACAGTCTTATAATGAAGGCTAATCAGATTTCGGGTCAAATTTAAGCCATCTCATTGGTCCAGTAGCGACTTGTGTTTATAAATACTATTATGATGCATCCCTTAATATCCTTTAAAAAATAATACACACCTCGAAGATATCAGATATTAGTCTAGTGCTTTTTTTTTTTAAGACAACTCCCGCATTAGGAATTACTCCTGTGTCGCGGGGGACTTTACAAACATATAAACAACGGACACAAAGAACACCCAGACTCAGGTGGGCATCGAACCCACGACAGCAGCAGCAGTCAGGGTCACTAACCACTAGGCCAACAGGCCAGCCAATGATATAATTAAACGTGTACTTATCCTAATGAATAACAATATCTGGTCATAAAATAAAATAAGGCTACAACAAGGAAAACGTTCCGCCATTTTAATAAAAGGCTGATTAACTAAGAAAACGATTACATTACACGGGTTCGCATCAAATGCCTCTTTATGATAATAGCCTATAGCCATGGCTACGATATTGCTACGGCCTACGGCGTAGTAAGCGTGCTACACACCTGACGGCTACATCATTTTTTCGTCAGTCATTCTGTAAGGAAGTAAATACTGTTGGTAATGGTTTGGATGGGTGACCAAGTACAACTAATAGAAATTAGCTACATGATAAGTAAATAACGGATTCTACTATTCTTGATCATAACAAAACCGAATGACTAGTTAAGTAGATTCCCCCTATACAAGATGACATTAATGCGGTAATAAACGGGTTACACTTTATTAAAATAAATAGGGAAACAATCACACGACCAACGCATTCAGAAATTTAATCCCCATCCCACGGGAACCTCTACTAACTAGGCGTCAACATCAGTCTTTTCTAAGGTGAAGGTGTTTTCCCAGTTGGTGCCTGCAATTAGAGTAGAAAACTGTCTTACGTAAGGCTCTTACATGTTTATTTATTGCTGCTATAAGCCCGTATAAATCATTTAACCTCCAAAATTATTTGCAAACAATATTTCCCGATATTAAACACACATATGACTTCAAACAATCAGCTTGGAGCACGCATTATTATCATTTCAAACCCAAAGCCTTATTGCTAGCATTTAATGTGTGTACAAATAACAATAGCTTAAAATCATAGAAACTCATTATCAATAATGACATATTGAATGCTAAAAATAATACTACATTTAGATTAGATCCAGTACGTGGATACATTTAGCCCAAACCGAAGTGGTCCTTCGAATCGAAGCACGTATATAGCTTACCTTATCCTACGACTCTGCTACGACGTAGCAATGCTACGATATTGCCACGGATTATGTCCTATGATCTTGCAGTTTAATTAGAGAGTGTGGTTTATGATACTTTCTAGTGCTACGTGTTTGAACTAATGAGTGCTTGTAACTTAATGGAGGGGAGAGCTGCATCAGCTATAATATTATAATAGATACTTACTCGTAATAGCTGGCTTGCAATGCTTTAATGTAAGATACAGTCTTTTGTAATAACATCAACTATGTTTTAGCAATTAAAATGGAGAGGCCACGTGTTTTATTTATTTTTTTAACTGGCAGTTATATAATGCAGTTCCGTTACAATAAATAATTTACGATATTACGAATTTAAGTCTTTTGATATTAAATTAAGAATTGACGTCTACTGTTTTTCAATAAAACAAAATATACTAATGAAATAAAATAAATAATCTTTATATATATATTTCTTATGTGCGTGTGTATGTTCCTGAAATCCTCCTAAACGGCTTTAGCGTTTTTAATGATTTTTGTGTGTCTTCAGGTGGATTCGAGAATGGTTTAGATTTACAATTGCACCCGATAGATGACGCTGCGATAGGATTACAGGAAATAATATTTTTAATGTTCCGGCATGAAAACATCTGTCGGGTTCGCTAGTATGTTAATAAATAAACTTGTTATCAAAAAAAAAATGTTATTAGAAAATTGACTGAAAAAAAAATGTTCTACGAGTTAGTTATTAAATGTACTCAATGAAAGCAAGTTTGGTTGTAATGCAACTTAATACAGGATTTCATATATTCTTGAGCATTCTTCTTAGCCGATAGCTGCACAGCGTAACTTTTAAGATAACCGTGAATCTATTTGTTAGGTGTGATTCCCATTTTTTTAAACAAGTTCTCAGCACCAGCAACATTGTTTGTGGCTACTTTTAGCCACAAACAATGTTGCTTTTAAAATTATGTAAAAATATATATCTACACCTGCATATGTGTAGTTAAATATTTTGACATATAATGTTATATGAAGTAACTACTTACACCTGCCTGACATTCTGACCAGGTTACTTTGACGGTGGTCATTGTTTGACAGACTAACTGAGTCAGCGAGTTCGTTTTTTATAGCAATAGGGTAGTTTCCTAATGTTAAAATAAATTGTGAAAGTTAAAGTCCTCGTGAAATTAAATATTACATAAGACTGAAAACTATATTAGTGTGTCAGTTTTCAATAGTAAAAGTCTTTAAAAGTAAATGATTTGGCAATAGTAAAGAATGACGTCATAACTCAGTATTTCTTAAAAAAAATACAAAGACTGTTTGACATTTAGTAAAAATTAACTGAATCGCCTTGACAGTCTAATACTGTATTCACGTGACTATAAATCGTGGGAGAGCCATGCTTCAGCACGTATGGGCCGGCTCGACCGGAGTGATACCACGGCCTCACAGAAAACCGGCAGTGAAGCAATGCTTGCATTGCTTTTCGCCGAGTGAGTGAGGTTACCGGAGGCCCTAACCTTTTCCTCCCCTCTCCCCTCCCCTCTTCCATCTTTTCCCTACTCATACCTTAAAGGCCGGCAACGAGAGTTACACGTGCCCATGGGCGGCGGTAGTCATTTACCATCAGGTGACCCGTCTGCGCGTTTGCCGCCTATACCATAATTTTTTTTTATCTAAAAACTAGTATGTCAACAGAATGCATTACATTTATAAAGAAAATAAATCTATTATCTGAATAAAAGCAGGTTACCAATCTCATCTTTTACCAAATACAATAGTAATGTAGATATCCAAATCACAGTTGTATATATTTCAGGCTGTATTCTCTCTACTACGGAAGTATACGTCGTTCCCTCATATCTAGTAATTGAATCAATTGAATAGCGGGAACGTTGAAACGGCACCCAGCGCCATCATTTATTGACTCTCGTCGAATTGAAATATTTGAAATTGGAGACGTTAAAATAGCAAAAATTCAACTGTAATATCCATTTTGATATTACACGGAATAGTATTGAAACCGGAAATATTTTTAGGCAAAAAAAACCTTTTTTGGAATTTACTCTTTAAGAACCAATTTTAATATAAGGCCCCCGGTATGAAAATTACATGAGGAGTGAAATTAATAAAAGCGTTAACTAAAAGGACATATTCTGTAACTGTCACTTTGAAATGATGTATGTGTATAAAAGTGTGTGTATTTAAATTTAATTTCATTGTATTGTAAACTGCAGTCGTGCGTCTAATAAAAGAGAAAGAGAGAGAATTGTGAACTCCATTCGTGCATCAGAGCTGACACACACACTTTTTTATTCTAGTCACTAGTCACTTTTTTATCCTTAAGCTTTGTGGTATGAAAATAATCGTCTATTGTCATTGTCAGCGTAGAAATACAAATATACAACAATAACCAGACCCTTTCTTATATATTTTATCATTTACATAAATTGCATAAAAAGAACCTGTATATTAATGGTATAAAGGTATATAACAATCTAACCAACGCGTTAAACAATGTAACATTGCCTATTTTTAAATATAAATTAACACACTCGAGAGCAAGGAATCCGGGTGACATAAAAGTACCTCAAAATAAGAATTCTAACGTAATGAAATAAATTGTGTTTAATAGACAATGAAATACTCTGTTATAAAGCATTGTTTTTACTCCAATTAAAGTGGTTCCGGGCATATTTTAGTATCGCCCACGCTCCAGTTACAGCCGTTTACAAGTCTAAATGGTTTTAAATTAGTTTCAGAAAGTCGTCGTTTTTCAGTCTATGCACTTGGCTTACTTACGTCACCCAAGTGCAACTGATTTGTAAGTTGAGTTCCTGTGAGAAAGCGATGCGGTATAAAAACTGCAATGTAATCAATAAAACAACATTTAAACATTTTATGCAATCCGAACGTTTAAGGTCATTCACCGTACCCCACAAAAAGAATACCTACGCATGTTGCATGTACATTGCGTAGCGCCAAATGAAACTAATGACTACAAATCCTTAATCTTGCATTTTTATGATGAACTGATTTTTGTATTGTGTAAAGTGTAAACTTACACGCTGTTTATACTAACTACGAGTATGTAAAAGACTCTATTACGTCTTTAATCTCAAAAAATTACAACAACTTTCCATTAAGAAGTACCAACAAATCTAGAATTACTTCTAAAAAGAAGTGACAGCTTTACTTACAGTCGTACAAAAACATTTTATTTGAAGGAAAAGAAAGCTTCAACAGTGAGATTACAATGGAGTCTTTGCTTTGTGGTTTTATCTTTGCCTTCGTAGGTACACAATTAGTGACGCAGATTACCTGCGAGCAAACACTGGCTATGAAAGTATTTTAAGAGCATTCTCTAATGGAGATAGGAGGAAAGAATTAAGTTTTTTACTTCACGTTTTTAAAGGGCTGTGTAAGAATAAATTATAATCTGTTTTGGGCACTTTGTTTACTAATTATTTTGTCATGACGATCCTGGAATATTTATATTCGAAATAATACTTTACTACCCTTGTTAATTACATACCATTATATTATAAAATTTTATCCGACTTCAAAAAATTTTGAGGTAATTGGAGGTAATCATTATGTTAATACGTGAAGAGAATTCTTTAGTAGTAACGTGACTTTTGGAATATTTACAGTTTATATATAGAAGAAGTGCAGAAAGCAAAATTTTTAAAACAATATGTCTAACAACTTTAAAAACTACATGAGAACGGCTTAATGAAATTACACGCGTCCAGTATATGCGTTGACCTGTCATGGTAAGTCTATACAATGACAGGTCAAGTTATACTGGCCAATGAAAAAACCATGGTCGAAATTCCACCACCACTTTTTACGAAATAGATATAATTTATTTAAACAATTCGTAATAACCACAGTTATTACAAGTTACAGATGCAATTCTCACTATTTCCACTCAATACTCACTTGTAATATTCACTATACTTTGCACTTGTTACTCGCAGTATTACTCAACTAGAACTAAATGTCCATCCCGCATTGCAACGTCTTGCTTATTTATAAAAACCTCATAGAAAGTTCGTAAACTTTCTTGAAACATCTTTTACCATCTACTTGACTTGACCGCTATTCTAATTTCTAGAACTCAGTAGAACATTGATGGACTATTAGTGCCATTATTCGATAAAAGATGGCGCCATGTGTTTAGTTCCTATTACTCGTGCGTCAATTTAAGCTTCAGTGACAATATTTATTTAATGTCTTATAAATTAATTAAAGTTTGTGCCACTAAAATTAAAACTAGACGATTTTTCTTTTGTAAAGGCTACTGTCGTCTTTGTGCAAGAGGCCACTAAATGTGTTTAAGTAAAACATCTTTATGCGTAAGTATTTACCTAATTTTGTTTAGTAACTAAAATAAAATGTGCGCAAGCCAGCCTTAGACTCGTGATAGCTTCCAACTTCTGGTCAGGCAAAGTAACAGTTAATTAACAGGTAACACCAGTATATTCAGCAATGCACAAGTATTGTAAAATTACCCCTCGACCAACAGTTCTGGGGGCCCAGTTCATAATCAGATAAACAGTAGGTATAGTAGTACTTCGCAATCTTCTACAAAGAAGAACTTGTTTCAACAAAAGCAGATTTTATTGTTATACTATCTTTTAAACTTTCCATGATATTGGCCAGAGCAACCTGGTCGAAACGTTAGGCAAATCATCAATCAAATCGCGTTAGTTCTCGTACGTATACATATCTAATTATAGATTCTGTTGTTCTATTTTCTAATTCTAAGCGTGACGAACCATTGCTTTCATACCTGATTATTTTCACACCTGAATCGATATTCATACAGCGGCTCATCGGGGTGACCCGCTAACAGAGGTGTGGGACAACGCAACTGACATTCCATACAACCTTTATGTCGTACATCTTAAGGTACACGTGGACTAGAGCGTTTAGTTAATAATTTAATTTAGTAATTATATTTTTTTATAATTATCTAGATTTTCCCACTGCTTCGCTCGCGTCTAAGTTTTATGTCCCTCGTGATGAAAGATACCCTTGTAGCAGTACACCTACATATCAAAACAGCGCTCCTGTCCTACCGACAAACAGCTGTTTTGTGATTGTACGTCGCGTGCGCCGATGATTCATACGGAGGGGGCGCGGCCGAGCGCTGCATCGACTATGACATTCCTCGGTACCAGACAGACTAACATCGTATTTTTCGAATTTTACCCTATTTACTTTTATGTAAAAATCTATGTATAAAAGAACGAACGTAATAATATATGTGTTAGTCTGCCATTGCTGTTCTCATTTGTCTACACAATACACTCCTAAAGTGGTGACCCCGACGTGATCCCGAGCAGTACTAGCTGTTAGCCTTGATCAACCAAGCTTGATGTGTTGGCAACCATGGCAGATAAAATGTGTGAGCAAATGAAGGAGGTAAATTCGGTGTGCACGTGTCATAACCAACCGTTGACGTCACATGATCGAGCCTCTGGGGACACCAGCATCATCAACAAGATTGTACGACCGTCGGACACCCGACACATTGTGTTATTTTCACAGAAAATTCTGCAAGG
Organism: Callimorpha dominula; assembly: GCA_949752705.1. Taxonomy (NCBI): domain Eukaryota; kingdom Metazoa; phylum Arthropoda; class Insecta; order Lepidoptera; family Erebidae; genus Callimorpha; species Callimorpha dominula. The sequence goes on along the minus strand of OX457012.1, from coordinate 16,132,553 downwards.
CAGCACATCGCTGTAGGAAACCATGCCGTTTTGAAAATAAGGAGCAAGCGGGAAACTAGAGATGACTTCAGCCGTGGCGGTGGCCGAAGTCAACGACATAGCATCCTACCGCCTATTCATCAAAGACATAAACAGCGGACAAAAATACCTCGTCGATACCGGTGCAAATGTGTCTGTGTTACCTTCAAGTGTGTGTAAAAGAGAAAATGCAACTCCGAACAATTACCTTTACGCCGCTAATGGAACAAAGATACCTACATTTGGTGAGCGAACCGTCGTATTAAATATTGGCATGCGACGACCCTACAGTTGGCGATTTATAGTTGCGACAGTCAGTAGACCCATATTAGGGGCTGATTTCCTCCATCACCACTCCCTTATGGTGGATCTTCGCGGCAGAAGACTAGTAGATAAAAATACGAATATGTCTACTCCAGGATACATTTCGCCTACAACGGAAGCAGGCATTCGAACAATAGATGACAACCTACCCTACCACGATTTATTGTTACGATACCCGAATATCACAAGGCCAAGTTTGAATCCAGTACCCCACGGTGAAGTAGAACACTATATTGAGACAACCGGACCACCTATATACGCAAAGGCGAGACCCCTACCACCCCATAAATATAATGCAGCAAAGGAAGAGTTCCAACTTATGATGTCACAAGGAATCTGTCGACCATCAAATACCCCTGGGCGAGTCCACTGCATATGGTGTTGAAAAAAGACGGCACTTATAGGACTTGTGGCGATTACCGTAGGCTCAACGCCGTAACAACGCCCAATCGCTACCCGATCCCACGTCTTCACGACTTCACACATAATCTGCAGGGCAAGAAGATCTTCTCTAAAATAGATTTACAGAAGGCATATTATCAAATAAAGAACAGAACAGAAGATATAAAGAAGACAGCTGTTATTACTCCCTTTGGACTTTACGAGTTCACGAGAATGTGCTTTGGTTTAAGAAACGCTGGTCAAACCTTCCAAAGGCATATCGATAACGTGCTACGAGGACTACCTGTTTTTCCATTCGTTGATGATATTCTTCTTGGTTCTGAAACCACAGAAGGACACTGAAGAGACCTCGAGGAATTATTTAAACGGCTTAATGACAACGGACTACAAATTAATGTAGCTAAGTGCATCTTTGGTCAGCCAAAACTAGACTTCCTTGGCTATACTATAAGCTCAGAAGGTATTTCCCTGACAGAAGAGAAGATTGAATGCATAAAAAAAAATCCACGACCAAAAACAATAGAAGATTTACGTCGCTTTATTGGAATGTTAAACTTTTACCGTTTAAATATACCACACGCGGATGAACATCAAAAACCATTAAATAACTACTTCCATAATGCCAAGAAGAATGATTAAACTCAAATACAATGGACAACAATGGCAGAACAAGCTTTTGAAAAATGTAAACAAGCATAGAGGACAGTACGCCTCGCCTACCCGTCCCCAAGCAAACCATTCGTATTGATGACTGATGCTTCGAACACCTGTGCCGGCGCCGTTATACAGCAAAAGATTAACGGTACGTGGAGACCACTAGGATTCTTCTCTAAGAAGTTAAGCGACGCCCAACAAAAGTATAGCACGACCGACGCGTATTCGAAGGACGTGAATTAATTGTATACACAGATCACAAGCCATTGGTCCATGCATTGACGGCAAACAGTAAGACAGAGACACCGTGACGGACCCGATACTTAGAATATATCGGACAGTTTACATCCAATATTCAACACGTAGCGGGTAAAAACAATCAAGTTGCCGACGCACTTTCACGAGTTGATACCATAACTTGCCCCACTCCAATTGATTACGTCGAGTTAGAAAAAAACAAAATGAAGACGATGTTTTGAAAGCGTTTGAGAGAAGTGGCAAATACAATTAAAAAAAAATCGCAACACCATTTTTAAATATCAAAATCACCTGCGAGTTGTCAACAAAAACAGCGCGACCATATTTACCACCTGATTTTAGAAAAGACGCATTCCACGCGATACACGACCTTAGCCACCCAGGAATAAGAGCTACAAGAAAATTGATTGCCGAGCGTTATTTTTGGCCTTCTATGAACAGCGATGTAATCATATGGACTCGAACCTGCGACCCATGCCAGCGAGCGAAAGTACAACAACACAAAGTCGCCCGAAGAAGTTGATCGACTGAGTCACGCATACATCGACATTGTCCGTCCGTTACCGATGTCAGAAAGCTACTGATACCTACTTACCATAATTGACCGAGCTACCAAATGGCCTGAAGCTTGCCCACTAGAGGATATAACCGCAGAAAAGGTCGCTGACGCCTTTTATCAATATTGGGTGGCAAGATTTGGTTGTCCCGTAACGATAACCACGGACCAAGGCAGGCAGTTTGAATCAGATGTGTTCAAAAGGCTAATGCATCGCATAGGAATACATCGCACTTGTACTATAGCCTACCACCCGCAAGCGAACGGGATGATAGAACGTTGGCACCGAACGCTGAAGTCTGCACTCGCAGCGAGACTTAATTCTACAACATGGACTCAAGAACTTCCTACAGTCTTATTGGGATTACGTGCTTCAATAAAATAAGATATAGGCGCCAGTACAGCTGAGTTATTACACGGCCAAGGCCTACGATTACCTGGAGAATTTTATGATGAATCCAATAAACATAAAGATACATCTTCCAATCTCATGGAAAGGCTGAATATAGCATTAAAGAAAGCCCAGGCTCAAAGGATCTCCAACCGGTCGAAGGCAACATTCATTCACGGCGACCTATATAAATGTTCACAGGTATATATTCGCAATGATGCAGTCAACAAGCCTCTAACACCTACTTACGACGGCCCGTACAAAGTTATGAATCGCCAAGATAAATTCTACACTGTACAGTTACGCAACAGAAGTGCCAATATATCCATCGACAGATTGAAACCAGCTTTTCGAATGAACACGGAATCCGAAACATTTTGTGATCGTACGTCGCGTGCGCCGATGATTCATGAGGGGGCGCGGCCGAGCGTTGCATCGACTATGACATTCCTCGGTACCAGACAGACTAACATCGTATGATCTTTTTCGAATTTTACCCTATTTACTTTTATGTAAAAATCTATGTATAAAAGAACGAACGTAATAATATATGTGTTAGTCTGCCATTGCTGTTCTCATTTGTCTACACAATACACTCCTAAACCCTTTTTTATCGTGTGGAAACCCCCACGGAGTCATCACCTCACCGGGGCTGGCGGTGAAGTGGAATGTCGGAATCGAACCGATTACAACCACACGGTGATCCGACACAAATGGGTCTATTGCAAGGGACTCGGGTATACCCTAGGAAGGCACCCTATGTACTTATTTATACCCCTGGCAACGTGAATCCAAAATTTCATTACCAATAAACTCACTTTCACATTTATAACCTGTCTCATCGGTTCTCTCAATTCTGTACGGTTCTGACTACTTCTCTGGATCTTGGTGCGTATGAAAGTCCGCCATCTATGTCTGTCTTGGGCTGTGTGGAGAGCAGTATAGATATAGGTATATTCATTGATATAACTTGTGTCTCAGCACCAAAATAAACGGATTTTCTGGATAGACTGGCCTGTTGGTCTAGTGGTTAGTGACCCTGACTGCTAAGCCAGAGGTCGTGCGTTCGATTCCCACCCAGGACAAATAATTGTGTGATGAGCATGATTCTCACACACACACACACACAGACAAAATATAATGTTCACAACCGTCTCTCTCATCTTCATATGAAAAATAGTTAAACAAGTTTTTTTTATTGCGCTTATGTCATAAAAAAAAGCTTTCCTTTAGCTATTTTCTTATAATAACTAAATTAATTATGAATTCTCGTAGAAGTAGTGTAGTCACTTTCATTAATTCTCGTAGAAGTAGTGTAGTCACCTTCATTAATTCTCGTAGAAGTAGTGTAGTCACCTTCATTAATTCTCGTAGAAGTAGTGTAGTCACCTTCATTAATTCTCGTAGAAGTAGTGTAGTCACCTTCATTAATTCTCGTAGAAGTAGTGTAGTCACCTTCATTAATTCTCGTAGAAGTAGTGTAGTCACCTTCATTAATTCTCGTAGAAGTAGTGTAGTCACCTTCATTAATTCTCGTAGAAGTAGTGTAGTCACCTTCATTAATTCTCGTAGAAGTAGTGTAGTCACCTTCATTAATTCTCGTAGAAGTAGTGTAGTCACCTTCATTAATTCTCGTAGAAGTAGTGTAGTCACCTTCATTAATTCTCGTAGAAGTAGTGTAGTCACCTTCATTTCTCATATAATCCAAGACATTTCTTTCGTATCCAATGTGATTCAATCTATGCAGATTTCTGTTTCTTTTTAATTGACTGATATTTTGTTAACCGACTTCAAAAAACAAACTCACTTCGCATTTTTAATATTAGGTACGATGCGATGTTTTAAACTGAAGAAATATTTTTGATATACAAACTTTTTTATGCACGGTTGACTTCAGAAAATGCCATAGACATGACTTCTTTTTTTAAGTGAGACGCGTTCGTAATCTTAATGTTCGTACAGAAAATAACATTCATTGTAACAAAAAAGGGTTTACTTAACTTGTAAGGGTTTTCGCTTTAAATGACGGCTCATGAAAGGTTTCATTATGAAACTCACGTAGGAAGGGTGGATGGGGAAAGGTTATTTAATAGAAGTACCTAAGAACATGGACGGAAGCAATGAGAAATTGGAAAATGTTGTTTTTTTTATGGTTTTTAAAAGACACTTTTAAACATAGACTCATGTACCTGTAATATTATTAAGTTTTGAATTCAAATTAGAAAACTTCACTCAGCTACCATTCAATTACATTCCTATATTTATTAATGTTTATTGAGACAATGTTGGCCGTACAAATACAAAACACATACATAATACAAATAAAACAATTTTGTCTAAGTTGAGAAACTTAAGCAGCTGTAATTTCACCAAACTAAAAAAAATCTGTCATTTTATGTACACATCATTATCAAAATGTATTTCTTATTATTAAAATTAAGTATACCCTACACCGAACCTTAGAACTTTTTATTGTGTTACAAAGTTTAAATAAAATCATGCAGCCAATTTACAGCAATAAAAGATAATTTTATCTCATACTGTATGTGTTTTTCTTTATTTACTTCTATTTGGCTACAAGTGTAACTATAAAATATTAGTTTTGCGTACGACTATATATATAGAAACTGTGAAATTATGGTCATTAATATAAACGCTATGATCGTAATATAGACATAATTTACTTGGTCGAAAATATCAAGCTAAACCCGGGCGTGGATAATCGTCTCGAGTGGAGAATTTTTTAAATTAGACCCAGTTACGGGCCGCAATTATTTAAGTGCAGTTGAAGTAGGGTTAAAGGGTTTTGCTACTTATTTAACTGTTTTTCATATGAAGATGAGAGAGACGGCTGTGGACATTATATTATTACACTACTAGAATACATCTGACATATATTTAGTGAACAAGTGTTTCTATATCGGGCGTCTAAACTTACTGATTTCAGAAATAAATTGTGCCCACCTACTAAAAATATAGTAAGAAATTTGCATTTCTTGTAAGTATGTATAACAAAAATCGTTTACTATTAAGTTAATCTTAATAATAAATATAATAACATATCTCCGAAACCCATTAAGACGTGAAGATAATTTTTTTATGGTATGGGCAAACGAGCAAACGGGTTACCTGATGGTAAATGACTACCGCCGCCCATCGGCATCTGTAACTCAAGAGTCACAAGTGCGTTGCTGGCCTTTAATGTGGAAGTAGGGTAACCTCATTCACTCGGTGAAAAGCAATGCAATGACAGTTCAAGTTATACTGGTCCTTGAAATAACACAAAAGATTCAAAACTTTACAAAATTCGACCACCAGGCGATCTCAAGTTCTCTTAAATTGTCCATAACGTTAAAAAAATAGCTTCATTTCAAAGAAGTAAAATATTTTGAGCCTAAAATATCCGGTTATGATTCCATTGAACGCACCGTCTTCACAAATTCTTTTAAAATTAACAGAATTACATCCCTAAGCCCGACGAGCACCTTATAAAGGTAATCTACAATAAAAAGGCTCGCTGGACCAATTAACCGGCTACTGTCTGCTTAAGTGTAGAGTGTAGCGAGGCACACAATTATGTTGTCCGCTTTAAATCACAATTAGTGCGCCATCGGTCTTGTTGCTACAGCTTAAACGCTGTGGACACACAGATGTATTATTTCGCGAACATATCTTTTTGTGGACTAGTGGCTAAGTGGTAACCGAGTAAGTTAGCACATTACACTACTCTTAACACGTTGACACCCCTCCGTGCCTTGGAGAGCACGTTAAGCCGTTGGTTCCAGTTGCTATACGAACATCTGTGGCATTCGTTATGGATAGTTGGAGCCCTAAAAAGTTCGATAAGCAGGTCGTTAGATCTTTAGACAAGTACTAGGTGATATTGAAGTTCTGTAGCTATACAGAACTACGATATCGCCTAATACTTAGGTTGTGAAGGTCCGATGGTAGTCGCTTCACGTAAAATATCGAAGTTCCGCCGTATCGTAGCTAGGCTGAAAGCCGACCCCAAGTTTGTTGGGAAAAAGACGCAGAGGATGATATTTTTGTACTTATTCTTATTATTCTAGTGAAATATGGGCTGTCAATTGTTCTAACCTAAATGAAAGTCAGTCTTGAATCACCGCTCAAAGCCGTTAAACTATTAGGTAGGCAGATTAACAGTCGATAATTTCTTCAGCCCACCAACATATATTTATGCATGTACATGCTGCAGCTAAGATCAACAATTCTATTACATCACAGATTTTACAAAATACTTTTTATCTTTTTCTAGACAAATTGTCCATAATTTTCAACAGCACTTAAATAAGAAGATAATAAATGTTGAATTAGGGGCTGTCTACTACGTAATTTCTCACTATCTATCACAGTCACCGTCTTACAAAATTGATACACAAACCAAGTTTTATCTTTTGTTGACTGATCCCTTCCGCTGTGTGTCCAAAACTAAAATCCAACTTGTGTACGAACCCTGTTTGGTGATTGATTGAGGTTTCCCTACATACTACATAGTACGTAACAATCTACTTTATATGTGGGCCCACCCCTTGTTTTCGTTCCAAACCAAAGTGGTATTCCAAGTTTTATTGGAAAAGTTAATAAATTGCTTCAATTACCAGTATAGCTAGAGCCCTATTCGAGAGAGGTCAAGATATGGTGGTCTTATTTACTGTGGGAATGTCTGATATACAAATAGGTTTGTATTGAAATAAAACTTCACGGTGTGGAAAACCCTTTCTGTGGTATCAGGAGTAATAAAAAAAATCAATGACTTAAAAGCGTGGAAGAAAGTGTTCTTATCGGTCTCGTTTAAAGAAAAATGGAGTTTTGTGTTTACCTATTTATCCTCCTCCTCCGCGCCTTTTCCCAACTAAGTTGGGGTCGGCTTGCGGTCTAACTACGATACGGCCGAACTTCGATATTTTACATGAAGCGACTGCCATCAGACCTCCACAACCCAAGTACTAGGCGATATCGAAGTTCTGTATTTAAACCAGGTTGTCGGACGGACTTTTAAGAGCTCCAACTACCCGTAACGAATGCCACAGATGTTCGTAAATGTGTCACGAGTTAATCGGTAATATCTCGCGGTTCCAAATGAAATCGTTTAAGCAGAACTAATAACAAATCGTTTCTCTTGTTACAGACGAGGAGCTCGTGTTCAGAGATAGGTGGGGTGGACTGACGCTGTTCAACGTTAAAAACTTCACCACGCGCCTGCTCATGAATAACTCCACATTCGTAAGTACTGTCAATATTGCCATGATTTCTACAAAACTAAAACCTTTATGGGAACATATCTTCATTTTGTAGTGTTTTCATTCAGGGATGAATTTCAAATAACTGCAAAACTATTCTTGAATCTATCAATAAGATTCTGGATAGCCTGAATCCAGTAATCTTCAGATTTAAGATTTAAAATTATTCTTTGATCATTAATAGGACCCTGCAGAGTGATTGGATATTCAAGGATTCGGTTGGTTTTTGGAGCTAAGAACCACTTTTACAATATCATTCAGAGCATGGTGAAATGATTACCTCAAAATTAAACCGACTGTAAGCTCAGAATGCTAACTTAACTCAACTCTGACACAGTTGCAAACTACTGCAGTTATTCTCGTGCACACTGATATTCGACTCCAATAAAAATGTTTTATGTTTATGGTACCTGCCTGCACACAAATCGAACCTTTTATTCTAATGCTCAGTCTCCAGAGACTATTAGTCTTAGCTGAAAGGAAAGCCTTAGCTTAATCTTACTGGTTATTAAGTCCTTGAAGTTCAAAAGAGACTTCGACACAAAGAAAGAAATTTATTTTGACCTTATAGACAGGTATAAGCGATTTACAAAAGAGTTATAATTAAAGTAAGAGTAAGTCGCATTTACAATTATGAAAAAATACCGCTGCGTGAGTCACAAATAGTTGTTAGCTTGCCGAATAGCGAACGGTCTTATTATTATTGTTTTAAATGCCTAGTGCTACTTCAACCATTTCTGGTCTTCTGTAGCGCATAGCAAACGGTCTAACCATGATGTTACTGCATTGTGTAACTGTACACAACAAACCGCTTATTATGCAATATGTACCTGGGACTCGAAGAAAAAAACAACGGAATAATGTAATCGACGCTAAATATTTACGCCATCGCCTCATATTTTTGTTAAATAACTGAATTCAAATCCGCCAACTATCGATTCTTATTCTGATGACTATATTACCCTAACATCGCTCGGAAGTTTTGTTCTTAAACATTTTTAGACATTTTGAATTGATATTGACGTAACCTTTTAATAGATTTTACTGTGTGTCTGTACTATACATACACACAGTTAAATCTATTAAAAGGTTATGTCATATATATCAATTCAAACCGTCTTAGTTATTTTGTCATTAAAAAAGTTAAACTAGATTCATTCACTTCTACATAAAAATTCTGATAAGTCTTATATGTTTGTTGTTAACAAAAGATACAGTAGGTTAGAAAAATCTTTGCTTTTAAAACATACTACAAGTGATAGGTACTTGCGCGACTTGCTATCTCACCTCAAACCGCCTCTCATTTCCTCTGCATGCCACATCGCTAAATTGAACTCCTAATCTGTAATAGGATCGTGTACCTTGTGAGCTATCTCTAAGGTTGTTAGTGTTGTAAAATAATACTTTTATAAGACACCAATCAATGAGGCAAGGTTGAATGAAGGTCATAAAATGCACAAAAGTCTAATAATATGCTTAAAGCTGGTGGATCAACGGATGTTTTGTCTCTCCAACCAGGCTTGCTTGACCGTGGCTATCGGGCCGCTGTTCAACGGTTGATGTTGACAAGTTGAATGCCCGGGCTATATAAATAGTTGCGCCTGGCACCTACGCGGAAGGTCGGTTCGCCTTTGATAAAGTGTGAGGCGGCCTGTCGGTCTAATCGTCGGGCCCAAAATTAGTCCAGCCCCAAAATACACGCATTAAAGATATGTATGAGGTTAACAAAAATATATCTGTGTGTATCCGTATTCTAAAACCCGTTGTACAAACTCTGTTTAGTTTTTTGTTTCAACATTATAAATTTTGGCATTTGTCTTACATATACATACGTAACCAACGATAAACATTTACCTATCGAAAAAAGTACGCAAATACTGCATGTTCTTCGCTTGCAGCTTCAAGGAGACATATAGCTTCAATTCCCAAACACATTTTACATATAAATCTATTGTCGAACTTACTTTACACGCATTTCCCTGGAGCCGCGAGAGGGCGCTGTAATCGCACGCAATCGCGTCAGCTTTAACAAATAACGTAAATACATTTCAGGAATATTTTTTTCTTTACGGAGTGTCACACCGTAGTGTGGTATTTATCTTCTGTTACTTATTCTTTATAAAGTTTAAATCTCCGTCAATATGAATAAGCAGCAAACGTAATTTAGTCATTTTTGACTTAATTTCCTTTAATTGTATTCAGATGCATTAAAGTCAGATTCCTTGTGACTACTTCGCCTGATTAACATTATAAAGAAGTACTTTTTTAACTAGTGTTGGGTTTGTATTTCCTATCTATGGCAATTCGTAAAGGTTTATTTTTGGCTGTTGTTATCGTTGGGATTTATTTACAAACCTAAGAGGAGTGATGGGTTTGCCGTCCTCAATTAGTACTTAACTTCTGCATGAAGAAAACCTAAATCCCTGGAACTGGACCTTTATAAGTATCTTGCACAACACAATACACGGTTAATTATTGGAATTAATGAGCCATATACAATAGCCTCGGCTTTAATTAAGGAATGAATGTTTTCTTTAGGGATATTTTTACGTAGTCTTGCTTCTTGCCTTGACTGTAAATGAATCTTGCCTGAGAAATGTTAGGGGAGTATTTTAATAACGAGTTTTTTTTTGTAATTATAGAATTGAACTAGCTATTGACCGCGGCTTCGCTCGTGTAACTGTACCTTTTTCTGGATGATGATCCCAATGTCCTTTTCTATACTCCTGAAAACGCGTATACAATATTTCATGATGATCGATGAAGGCGTTGAGTAGTAAAGGCTTGAAAGCGTTACAAACCAACAAACACATTTTCGTATTTATAATGTTAGTTAGGACTAAAAAAACAGTTTACAATTTCAAACATTGATACTGCATAATACAGATTAGCTTTACCGGAATCGAATGATTGATTCATCTGTTATGTAATATCTGCATTGTTGAACATTAGGCGTTATTCAACGGTTGCTAAAACTTGTTAGTTTTATTATTTTGTACGATTTGAGAATAAAGTTATGAACCAAGTAGTTTTAGTAGTAGTTTTTAGACAAACCAGTTTTGAAACAAAAGGGTTAGTATGCTTTTGGAGCGGTGCCTAACGTCTACCTTTTTGCAGTTATTTATGTAATAATATACTATATAATACACACATAAATTATACTTGTTTTTTAGAAACGCCATGTTAAGATTATCTTAATATATATTTTTTTATTTTTATATTGTTTCTGTTGTTACTATATAATGTTTACACCTTGTTTAATTATGTGTAACGTCGTGACGTCGCTTTAGTGGCGCCGCCATCTGAAAATCAGCACTCACTACATGCTGTTAGGTGCAGAATTATGCTATGATAGCGACCTTTTCAGACAAAAATCTTTTAATTTTTATAAATATTTTTTTATTTTGTATGTGTCACAACAGCAAACAACACAGGTTTTGAATTAAATTATTTTATTTCTTTCTTTCTTTAACGAGGACAGATAAATTATATACTTAAGTTGTCAAGTTGTTGTAGATCAACACAATTCAGACAAAATATAAAATGGTTTAGCTCTTATAGCTAAGGTCTTCCTATTTTAAGTACCAGCCGTACATAAATTGTAACTAAAATAATGTTTGCATAAAGTGCATACTTTTGTATGCTCTGTGTATAAAAAAATTAATATTATTTAAAAAAATGTATCAATGTATGTTTGTCCGTGTTCTCGAACCCATAGTTTTTTTAAACTACGTCAACGTCAAACAAGTATACAGCCCGCCTGATGGTAAGTTGTTATCGTAGCCTATGAACGCTTGCAATTCCAGAGGACTCGCATGTGCGTTGTCGACCTTTTAAAAACCTTAAGTACTTATTTCTTAAAGAACCCCATACTGTAGTCCCTCGGGAAAACCTCAGCAGGGATCTCATACAAGCTCTGCTTGCTTATGTCTAGATAGGATGTCTACTATGTCCCAAAATATTATTATTCTCTTTATTTATTTAAGAATAATTTATATATACATATAAATTATTTTTAAAATACATTCAGATATATAAAAATTGTATTTAAAAATATAAAAATAGTGTCCCACCGGTATTGGGTACATGGACCTATCTACCGGTGGTTAGGGTTCCACTATGCGTGCCATATCGAGGAGAACGGCCTTCTGCATTAAGCTCTTAATCTGCCTAACGTGAGCCTCTGAAGGTGTTGGTCAAAGTCTCATCCTTAATCCATGGGCCAAAATTACTATCGGCACATCGGTTGCGGAATCCATATCCCACATGTCGATATTTATTATTATACTATAATACATAATATGTATTATTAAAAAAATCTAAGTATCTTTACCTATCCGATTTTTTTTAACTTTCTCGTTTCATGATAATATAATAATGTTGACTATGGTGCACGCCTGTGACCACGGCCAGTGCTACCTGGTCCATACGTCAGGCAAATCAAAAGTATGTAATACCTTCCAAATACGTGATCGCCTTAATTCCAATTAACATCATTATATTATCTTTACTCGTGTTCTAAAGCTTCACGGCAAGCAATGCTTATATTGTCACTGAAATTTAAAAGTTCAGTGTGACTTTGCTTACTGAGTTCAATTCGCTAGTTATTGACTTCAATAAAGTATAACATTTTTAAAGGTTCATATTCAGTACATCGACGAGCAAAAGTACAAACATTTTGTAATTTATTTTAAACCTCTAAGAAAACAGCTTCGGTGTAATGTAGACCCAATCCCTAACTCCAACACATCCATGAAACACTTTATCCAGATTTATCAGTATTCTTTGCGAACACACAATGTGTATTATATGTACATATGTATTATGCAGCTTGTGTACCGGGTATTGTGTGTTTTAGTTCTTTCTTGTTACGAGTTTGCGTATATTAATCTTGATATTGTACGGCTTATCCTGATTTAGGAGTCTCTAGAAATGAGTGTTGAGTGAGTAGGTATTTATAAATAAAATACACTATGTAGATTTTAGTGTGTGTTTTTTAACATAGAACTATCTACTTAGGCCCCAACTAAGAGCTCAATAATCTATAGTGTTATGTTACTAATTGTATAAAAAAGTAAGTAAGGGGCTCAGCTTACAATGTTTATTAATATTTTTAGGTAATAAAAAGCTTGTGCTTTTTTTCCATGTCGCCAAGCACTACAAAGCTTTTAATATTAGACCAACGATCTAGGGATACCCAAAAACCCAAGCAAGTCTTTGGCAATATTTCTGGTGACCGGTCCACTTGGAGGAGAGTAAAAGAGGTTTATACACACCTTAGATTTCACTGAACGATTAATAGAGTTGTACATTATATCGGTGGCATCGTATCCAGGCCTTGACCCGGTCTTTTTACCCAAACCATACCAGATCGATCCGCACCTACATCCTAACTTTATGACCTATCTGAATAAAATATAACGACTTCGAACTGTCTAGCTTACAAACAATTCGTATAAAAGATTTTAAAATTCAGTTTGGCAGCCTAAGCCATGAATATAAGATGAATGGAGCGTTACTGAGAATTTTCGAGGGATTGCGTATGTATTGACAGTGCTATATTTCTTTTTAGACTGTGACATTCAGTAATATGTTAACTCATGAGCTTTATTACAACAGGAGAATATGTACCACCCATCGTTGCGATCGAAATATGTCTTAGTCGGGTGGACTAACGACCACGATCGGCGCACCAAAAGTTGCAATCGAATAGCACGGATCACGCATCACGGTTCGATCGAAACCACGGGTAACCAAAAATCATACCCTATAAATATGATCGCGATTAATTCCCAATTTACTTATCCAATATGTATTAAAAGCAATATGGCACATTATGTTATATTTAAAAAAATATATTACTGTTTTTACTTTATTGACTGTATGCTTATAAGTAGAGATCGGATAATCGGATGCATATTTACCTAAAGTTATTTTTTGGATAACAAATTATGGAAGCGGCTTCTAAGTATATTTTTATTTATGAATGCAGTTGTATTGTCGCGTCGCTACTTGCTCACAAGCAAGTATAATTTGCCGTCTCACTCGCACTCTTACAAAATGCTTACATTTCCTGGGGTTTAATAGGCCCGATTTGACATTTGTTACAACGTAATAAGGTTGTTTTTGCTTCGTCAAAAACCACTGACAATAAAAGTAGGGAAAAGCAACCATTAAACGTTGTAACAGAGCAAGTGTCATTTGTGTCAAACTGGGGTTTATTACATCTCACGGAGTATAGGTACACTTAAATTTGAATTTCCTGGAATCGCGGTATTCTTTCGATAAAAAAGTGCTTTCCATAATAGCCAACATCTCAACTTTAGGTAAATATGCATCCGAATATCCGATCTCTACTTATAAGATAAGAAATTTTTTTTGCTTTTGTTAAAAGCAGTCAATAGTGGTAAAAATAAATTATTTGACATTATATTATGTAATGTTTGTTGGTCTAGTGGTGGTTGATCCTGAATGCTGAGCCAGATATTGTGGGCTTGATGCCCATCCAGAACGAATAATTGTGTGATAAGCACGATAATTTATGTCTGGGTGTAATTTATCTATAATATGTATGTAATCAGAAATATATAAGTATATTTATCAGCAGACTATTTACCATAGTACAGGCTCTGCCTGGTTTGGGATCAGACAGCCGTGTCTGAGATGTGTCAAGTTATTATTGTTATTATATATATTTTATAATTGTAGTACCTATATATTATTATTTTATTAAGATACAGGTATAATATATCTGTACGTTAATAAAATTATGTGAACTTTAAAAAGTTTGATCAAAACGCTTAGAACTTTTTTTATTCCTATTGTGTAAAACAACTTTAACTTTTAATATCAAGTGGCTTTGTTATGCTGTACACGTCTTCACCACGTGTTGGCTCGACAGTTGCCACCGAAAATTTCTTTTCAATGTTGGTAGCCTCCCAATTTATACAGTTGCCAGCTGCATTTAGCTTATTAAAAATATTGCCATTACGTGAGGAGTGGTTATTTGGCAGTAGTCAAAGAAAATTTGAGATCAAAGATTCTACTTAGTAAGATTGCGTACCTCAAAGAATAGAAACAGAATAAAGAAGGATCCCTTTGTTGCCAGTGTGTCAGTTCAAAACATTTTTCCTAGAATTGGGAATAGCGTAAAGTTTAATTGAACATTTTTATTTTTGTACTATTACGGAGGTCACACTGAAAGTTGTTAGAAAATAAAAACGGAATGATATAGAAACCTGTTGATATTTGTATTTATTTTCGAAGTAGTCTCCGTTTCTTTCTAAGCAACGTCGCATGCGATGGAACCATTGACTGAAGCAGTGAGCCCACTCTCCTTTAGGAACCTCTTCCACGCCTTTCCAAATGCAGCCACGGCATCTTCGGGGTTCATAACGTTCGTTTCTAAGTTTATCTTTTATTTTTGGAACTAAATAAAAGTCATAAGATGCCAGATTGAGACTGTAAGAAGAATGACTCACTAACTTGCCTAACTAACCTTCGATAGACAAATATTCGATAGTCCGTCTGCTGGAGTGAGCTGGAGCGTTGTCGCCTTCGAATGGAAACATCCATTGCGTAGATTTCCTTTTGGTTTCATCACCAGTGACGATGTCATATACAGCATTCGAGTCACCTCCGTCATACTTTTAAATCATTAAACCTCTACAGATACCAAAGAGTTCCTAATTCGAAATTTAAATAATTTTTTCATCGGCTTCTTTTCTTACCGGCCTGTTCTAAAAACTTCCAGTGTGACCCACGTATGTCCCTACTCATGAAAGTGCAGTTCATATTGAAAAAATTAAATTTAAATAATAAAATTCACTTGTAGAAATTTTACAATCCAAAAAAACTTTATTGAATTCTGTGTCATCATTTTCAAAATATACACAATACACAAGAAAGAGGGGCTTGTGGCTAAGTGGTAACCGAGTAGGTTAACACATTACAAAGTTAAGTAGTACTAGCCAGGTCAGTCTAGGATGGGTGACCATTCTTAACAAATTGAGACCCCTCCGTGCCTCGAAGAGCACGTTAAACCGTCGGTCCCGGGTGCCATACAAACATCTGTGGCATTCGTTACGGGTAGTTGGAGCCCTAAAAAAAAAAAAGTCCGACAACCTGTTCTAACTACAGAACTTCGATATCACCTAGTACTTGGGTTGTGAAGGTCTGATGGCAGTCGCTTCACGTAAAATATCAAAGTTCGGGCGTATCGTAGTTAGATTGAAAGCCGACCCCAACTTAGTTGGGAAAAGGCGCGGAGGATGATGATACAATACACGAGAAACCATCGAAATTACATAACATTACATCAAACGTTGTGTAGCCAATTGAAAACCTCAATTTCTTTTTCCAATACACCCAAAACACATTCAGCCAAAGTCAGGTTTATAATGAACAAAAATTAATTAACAATGAGTACTGTACCATAAAGTAATGTGTAAAAACAGGGACATTTAAAACATCGTTTAAATAAATCCCAATATGTGTGTACGGCAAATAAATTTCGTCGCACGGCTGCAGTAAGCACGCGTTTTAATAAAATGAAACTGTGGAATTTGGGCTGCTTTTTGCTTCGTTCCAGCGATTTTGCAGTGTGTGATGAGTGTGCATGTTTTTTGTTAATCACGGGACATTAGTTATTACAAGTTGTTGTCGGCGGTTTCCAATGTTCATTCAAGTTCCATCTTTTTTATTCCCTTCAGTAGTGTGTTTTACGACACAGTAAACCATTTTGGTTATATGACTTGGTTTAGGTGAATTAATTTATAATTTTTTTTATCTTATTAATAGGTATTACATTCCTTACAGTTATAATTATTTTTAGTTTCAAAATTTTAAGTTTTATTTTGAAGATTTTACGCACCTGTTATTAGTTATTTACACCCTAAGTTGTCTAATTGCTATAGAAATACTTAAATAGATCTTAAATTTCATGACTAGGAAAATCGATATCACTTAAAGCGAGAGCTACACTAGGCCGACGCACACGTCTGAGACGTCTTACACGTGTAAGGTTGGTGTGCATATAAAATCGACGCTACGCGTGTCATTGAAGAATTCTTCAAACCGACCTGCCAGTAAATAAGCTGTATTGATTATAATCCTTACTAATATTATAAAAGCGAAAGTGTGTTTGTTTCTTTGTTACACTTTCAAGCCTAAACTACTAAACCGATCCTCATGAAATCATAAAAACACATCAGCGGTATAGAAAAGGCCATAGGGTACCTTTTACCCCGAAATAAGTACTGTTCCGAGGGATAGAAATATTTGAAGACAAACGCCTATTACTTACTATTACTGAATAAAGAAAAACTAACAAAAGCTAATTTTAATTATATATAATTCAGTATTAAACTTAAGTTATTACTATTAGTTTATATATAGTGAGACCATACACTTCATTTCAATTATAGGAAAACCTTAAGTAGTATACCTACCAAACAGTGAAATGAGGGAATTTTAGTTAACATCATCAAAATAAAGTACAAAATGTAATTTTAAAATAAGAGAAAGCAACGGCGCTGCCTAATTCGAGAATCCATAAATGAATGTTCAACTTTTCGACACAACTTGAACGCAACACGTGTCGCAAATTACACAACTTTATTTTCAAACAGAAAATTTACTTTACGAATCATATTATAATAAATATAACCAATTTCTCTACTAATATTACAAAGTAGTTTTTTGTTCCTAATTACATGGAAAAAATTAGCCGCACTGCAACGATAATAAAAATTAGTTATCATATTTCTTCTCGTTCTATCATGTTATTCACTACTACATCATAGCTTAGAAAAGGTCGTTGTGGGTTCGATTCCCACCCAGGACAAATAATTATTTGATGAGCATGATCATTAATTTGTTCTGTGTCTGGGTGTAATTTATCTATAATATAATATGTAAGAAATATATAAGTATGTTTATCAGCAGTCTGGTTACCATAGTACAGGCTCTGCCTAATTTGGGATCAGACGGCCGTGTGTGGGATGTTGAGTTATTATTATCGTTATTTTACTTGTATGAAATAAGAGTAAAAGTTCAAATTCTAAATCTCAACAGCTAAGAATTAGATCAAACCAAAAAATACTGCTGCGTTTTCTTTATTCCACCCATGACCACGATCCTTGCAATTCGGACGATACGTCGGGTAATCAGAAGAGGCATCGTACCAAAACAAATATTGTCGCGATTAAGTCCCGATTACACACTATTAAGGTATGTATTTATCTTAATTGTAAAAATCGCGAAAGTTTAAAAACAATTTTCTATTTTTAGTTAGAAAGCCATGCTTTGGCACGTATGGGCCGGCTTAATCGGAGTGATACCACGGCCTCACAGAAAACCGGCAGTAAAGCAATGGTTGCATTGCTTTTAGCCGCGTGAGTGAGGTTACCGGAGGCCCTAACCCTTAGGGGTGCCGTCTAGAAAACCTCCACGTGGTGCACCCTGGAAACGTTGGCGATGACGCTGCCTTTTCTTCCTCAGTTTTTGAGGACGGCGTCATCGCCAACGGCTAATATTCTAGTATGTAGAGGAGGCCATCTTTCTTCGGCCACTTGGTTGAGGCTTGGCCCAACAGAGCACATCTGTCTGTTGGCTCTTCGCTCTTCGGAGCTATGAGGATGAAAACCTCGGTAAAAAATCACGAAGGAGGGACCCTTCCACGGGTCGGCGTTTCTTCTCTGCTGTCCTCAGTGGAGAAGGAGGACGGGCTCGGTGCGCACTCACACTGCCACCGAGCAGGCATGGGAAGATTTAGTTTCTTTGCCACCGTCGGCATATCGTAATCCCGAAAGGAGTTGTGGTCATGTTTCGCGGCTCCGATCGGGGACGAGGGTCTTGGCTTAGC
Organism: Callimorpha dominula; assembly: GCA_949752705.1. Taxonomy (NCBI): domain Eukaryota; kingdom Metazoa; phylum Arthropoda; class Insecta; order Lepidoptera; family Erebidae; genus Callimorpha; species Callimorpha dominula. Next base: position 16,113,825 of record OX457012.1, on the reverse strand, counting down.
CGCCCGGACTGCGAGGAAGAAAACCTCTCTAAAAAATTACCCCGAATCCCGTGTTCTGGTGCGTGACCAGGGGATGCATGGCTGATGGGTAGTTCAGTCGTAAGCGCACTCCCAGCCGGGGCACCTGCGGACCCCTCGGTTGGGTATAAACCTTCGCTTGCCCGGGTATTGGGGATCTCTGCCCGGGTGGACCTTTAGTTCTCCCCATCTCGTGGGTTAAATTATGGAATCACTTAAAATTATAAACAAAACAACCGAAGAAAGAAAGGAGAAGGTAGATATTAAGATGCAGAAGGAGAAGAACGAAAAGAAGGTGGACACCTCATCTTATGAAGAAGAGGTTTTACTAGCGACGCCTATCTCGGAAGAGCTCCCAGAAGTCAATTTGACTTCTGGGAGCAGAAGGTACTCGGAACGCCTGCGTTCCAGATCTGTCGTGTCGTCGGACGTAAATTCCGGTACGACGACGGACAACCAAGAGGCGATGGAGGTTGAGGTCCGCGGCAATGACAGTCGTAAACGCGGACGCTCCTCACATCAGGACAGCGACACGTCCCAGGAGATGCTTCCTCCCAAAGTGGCTAGTAGCCATAGAGGGAGGTCGCGCACGCCGGTCTCGGCTCCGTCGGGCTCCGCCTTCTCTGGGAGGGAAGCCTATGTCCGAGCTAGAGCGGAGGGCGAAAGTGTAGCGGAGGAGGAGATTGCGGATCTCCTGCTTAAAATCCAAGAGCCGGTGGTAGGGGGTTCTGTCCCCCACATACCATCGACTATGCAGGAGAGAGCGAACGCGGCGGTGGCTGTTATCCAAAAAGTGGCCACCAAGTCCACAAACCTTAAGGGTTCCTTTGTTAGGGCCCTTAAGGACTCCTCTTCCGCCATCTCTGGGGTCGTCGAGACCCTCATTGGGGACGTGGCGCGCCTCCAGGCCGCAAATGATGTACTCACGGGGCAGGTCACAGAGCTCAGCGCTCAGTTCGCCCAATTTCGGGCACAGGCGAAATGCCCTGAGCAGCCGAATCCGGTTGCCCGGCCACCTGCCCCCTCCCCCTACCCCGTTCCGGATGCCCACTTGCGTCAAGTTATTGACGCAGTGTGGCGAATGATGGACGGGCGCCTCGCGGGCCTGGAGGCAAGGCTGCCTCCGGCGCCTATCGTTCGGCCACCACTTGCCGCGGCCAAGGCTAACGCCGCAACGGTCCCGACACCGCTTCCCGTCTCGGGTGGCCGCGTGACGGTGACTTATGCCGCGGCGACGTCGGTACCGGTGCCTGCAGCCACACCGAAGGCTGGTCGAACGGCTAAGGCTGCGTCCAAAGTGGTTGCACCAAAGGCCGGGCAACCAACGAAGGTCACGGAAAAGGTGACAGCGGAGTTCCCCCCGCTTCCCACTCCAGCACCGAAGAAAACAGTTGCGGCTACTACTCATTCTAGTGAGCCCATGCCTGGTCCGTCATCAGCCCCCTCCACGTCCACCCCCTCTAACGACGGGTGGAAAATAGTCGAGGGAGGCAAGAAGCGGTCCCGCAACCAAAACAAAAAGGCTGCCAAGAGTGCACCGTCTCCGCCGCGGGCACCATCCGTGGCAGTGACTGCCACCAAAAAACCCCGGAAACTGGTGCCTCCTAAAACGGCAGCTGTGGTTGTCACCCTGTCGCCGGCGGCGGGGGACGGCGGGCTATCCTACGCGGCTGTGTTTAAGAAGGCCCGGGATAGTCTGGCCAGTGAATTTGGGGCCGTAGGTGTGAGGATGCGCCTCGCCCAGACGGGAGCTCGAGTCCTCGAGTTCCCTGGGGCTGAAGGCGCAAAGACGGCGGACACTTTTGCCGAGAAGATGCGGGAGATATTCGCAGCCACGGATGGTGTAAAGATCGCCAGGCCCACCAAGTGCGCGGAACTGCGCATTTCGGGCCTGGACGATTCAGTGACGGTCGAGGATGTCCGCGTTGTAATTCGGGAGAAGACGGGTTGCAGTGCGGACAACATCAGGGTCGGCACCATCCGCCCCGGTCCAGGGGGCCTTGGCGCGGTGTGGGCCAGTTGTCCCATGGCGTCGGCCAAGATTTTGAGCGACGCCGGAAGAGTCCTCATCGGTTTCGTTAACGCCAGAGTCACACTCCTGGCGGCGAGACCGATGAGGTGTTTTAAATGCCTCTCCACGGGACACACCCGCGTCAGGTGCGCCAGTTGTTTTGACTGCAGCGGACTGTGCTTCCGCTGCGGTCGACCGGGGCACAAGGCGGCGGAATGTTCCGCCGCCCCTCACTGCCCAGCGTGCGCGGCGGGAAATCTTCCCGCCAACCATCAGATGGGGCAGGGTGGCTGCAAGCCGCCCCGCACTTCTCGGCAAACTTCGGGGGCTAGCCAATCGACCCAGGCTGCCTCCGATGTCAATCCTGCGTCGTCTTCGTCGCCCATGGAGGAGGTTGTAGAGACAGTCCAGTAATGGACCAAGTCTCCAACCTCCTTGTCCAGACGAACCTGAACCACTCTGCCGGTGCGCAGGATCTTTTCCTGCAAACCATGGTGGAGTGGTCGATAGGTGTCGCCGTAGCCGCGGAGCCCTATTACGTTCCTCCCCGTCCAAATTGGCTGGGTGACTGGGACGGCTCCGTGGCAGTCGTCAGCTCCACGGCGGCTCATTCCCCGCCCTTGTCGCTAAGAGACAAGGGTACTGGATATGTTGCTGCCGAATGGGGGGGGATCACCATATATGGTGTCTACTTCTCCCCCAACAGGAGTCTGAGCGACTTCGAGGTCTTCCTCAATAACCTGGAGACCTCGATCCGGCGACTAGCGTCTGGGCACGTCCTAGTGCTGGGGGACTTCAACGCCAAGTCTGTTGCGTGGGGTTCCCCCAGGACGGACGCACGGGGTGATGCCGTAGAGGAGTGGGCGGCATCGGTGGGCCTCTGTCTCCTAAACAGAGGCTCCACCAATACGTGTGTGCGACAGCAGGGGGGGTCGATAGTGGACCTTTCGTTCGCTACCCCTGCTCTCGCCGCACGAGTAAGGAACTGGCGTGTCTTGGTAGAGGTTGAGACGCTCTCGGATCACCTGTATATCCGATTTGAGCTCTCCCGGACCCAGGACCCCAGAAGGGGTCACACGGCGCGGCGTTCTTCTCGCTTCCCGCGGTGGGCTGTTACGAAGATGGATAGGGACCTACTAGAGGAGGCAGCTATTATTTACTCATGGCTGTCTCCGCAGCCTCTGACTGAGGAGGTAGACATGGGGGCAGGCCGCTTTCGCGATGCGATTACGCAGATTTGTGATGCGGCCATGCCCCGCGTCCGAGGTCGTCGGCCTCCAAGGAAGGAGGTCTACTGGTGGTCCCAGGAGTTGGCGGACCTCCGTGCGGCCTGTACTCGTGCCCGGAGGTCCTATACCCGCAGCCGGCGTCGTCACCGCGAGGAGGGCGAGGAGGACCAGCTTCATGAGGAGTACCGAGAGGCGCGGAAAACTCTGAAGCTGGCCATTAGCCGCGCCAAAGAGGAGAGGAGAAAGGAGATGCTGGAGGGTCTCGATCGTGACCCCTGGGGTCGCCCATATCGCGCGGCACAACAAAGGCTCCGCGCGTCGGGCCCCCCCCTTACGGAGACTCTCCAGCCCAGCTTCCTGCAGGATGTGGTTGAGGGCCTTTTCCCGCAACGGGTGGGACACACACCCCCGTCGATGGCCCTGTTGGCCGGACACGACGGGGGGGTCGAAAGTGAGGACGTTCCGCCCGTCACAGAGGCGGAGGTAGGGGCGGCTGTTCTACGGATCCGTTCCAAGAACACCGCCCCCGGGCCAGACGGGATCCCTGCCCGAGCTTTGGCCCTCGCCCTCGACCACATGTCGGACCGCCTCAGGGGAGTGTTCGACGCTAGCCTGGCGTCCGGATGCTTCCCTGACTGCTGGAAGAGCGGGAAGCTGGTGCTTTTAACGAAGCCGGGACGGCCTACCGACTCGGTCGCGGCCTACAGGCCCATCGTGTTGCTGGACGAGGCGGGTAAATTGTTTGAGAGGGTCCTCTCTGCCCGCATCGTCCGGCACCTTGGCGAGGTCGGCCCCGATTTGTCGGACGCCCAATTCGGTTTTCGAGCGGGGCGTTCGACGGTCGGCGCTGTGTTGCGCCTGAGGGCCGTGACCGAAGAGGTAGTGAGCTGTGGCGGCGTGCTGTTGGCGGTGTCGTTGGACATCGCCAACGCGTTCAATAGTCTGCCATTCAGCTGCATCAGGGAAGCACTCCACTATCACGGAGTGCCAGGGTACCTGAGGCGGCTAGTGGCAGACTATCTAGAGGAGCGTACCGTCATGTACGAGGACCGAGATGGTGTTTTGAGTAGTCGGCCCATGTCGTGCGGTGTTCCGCAGGGGTCTGTCCTTGGACCACTCCTGTGGAACATGGGGTACGACTGGGCCCTTCGAGGCGACTTCCCCCCCGGGATGGGCGTAATCTGTTACGCCGACGACACACTGGTCACAGCCCGGGGGGCGAACTTCCAAGAGGCGGCGCGTTTGGCCACCAGAGGTGTCTCTCTGGTGGTCGGTCGCATCGAGGCGCTGGGTCTGCGGGTGGCCCTGGATAAGACGGAGGCCCTTTTATTTCATGGGCCTCGTCGTGGTCCACCCCCTGGCGCCTCCATCGTAGTCAACTCGGTTCTCGTACCGGTTCGGGCCCACATAAGGTATCTGGGCCTGATCCTCGACGGTAAATGGCTCTTCGACGAGCACTTCCGACAGCTTGCTCCGAAGCTGGTCGGCGCTGCGTCCGCCCTTGGGCGACTCTTGCCCAATTTGGGCGGACCCAGCGTCGCTACAAGACGGTTGTACACGGGGGTTGTCCGGTCAATGGCACTGTACGGTGCACCGGTGTGGGCGGGAGCTCTGACCGCCCAGAATAGGGCGCGCCTCTGGCGCCCTCAGAGGGTAATGGCGGTTAGAGCCATACGCGGATACCGCACCGTGTCGACGGAGGCGGCGTGCGCGTTGGCCGGGACTCCCCCGTGGGATTTGGAGGCGGAAGTGCTCGCCGAAGTATATCGGCGAACGGCTGAGTTCCGGGCGGGAAGCGGCAGTCGGCCCCCGCCCGAAGAGGTACGCGAATGGCGTGAGGCCGCTCGCCGAGCCACCATGGCTCGTTGGTCGTCCCGGCTGGAGGCTCCACGTGCTGGCTTTGCCGCCGTGGAGGCGCTCCGGCCGGTCATCGTCGAGTGGGCAGGGCGGCAGCACGGGACCCTTTCCTTCCGACTGACGCAGGTTCTTTCCGGGCACGGCTGCTTCGGGAAGTACCTGCACTCGGTCGCTAGGAGGGAACTGAGTCCCGCCTGTCATCACTGCGACTGTAGTGAGGACTCGGCTCAGCACACGCTGGCGGATTGCTCCGCCTGGGCGACACAGCGTCGGGCCCTCACTGCAGTCATCGGAGGGGATCTCTCGCTACCGGCCGTCATACGCTCCATGGCCGGTAGCGACAGGAATTTTACCGCGGTCGCGACCTTCTGTGAGGACGTCATCTCGCAGAAGGAGGCGGCGGAAAGGGTCCGGGAGGACGACCTCCACTCGGACCTAATTCGCCGCCGGCGAACCGGGCGGCGGAGGCGCGCTTACCAGCGCCTCATGCCGCCCTGAGTGTGGCCGCGGGTGGACGGGACGGGTTTTCCCCTTCACCCGCTATAGTGGCCCCCCGCGAGGAGGCGGCGTCCGCGTGTGCCTGGACGTCGCCTAAATGAGAGGTTTTTACCCGAAGGTGGTGCCCGCGCTTTTGCGGGCAGGCGCTAGGAGGGTTCCGGATGTCTTAATAAAAGCTGTTCCCGGATCCCTCCTATTTAAGGCGCAGTACGGCACACCGTGTGGTTTTAGTCGGTTCGATTCCGACACACCGCCCCATCGTAAACCCCGATGGGGTGACGGCCCGAGGGGGTTTCCACACGCACAAAAAAAAAAAAAAAAAAAAAATAAAAAAAAAAAAAAAAAAAAAAAAAAGGCCCTAACCCTTACCTCTTCCCCTATACCCGCCCTTCTCCTCTTTCCCCCATCTCGCCTCCCCCCTTTCCATTCCTACCTTAAAGGACGACAACGGACTTGTGACTCTTGAGATGCAGGTGCCCATGGGCGGCGGTAGTAATTTTTCTGTATACGAAATAGGCTTGGTCCCTATTACGTCAATGGTACCAAATTATAGGTGCCAAAAAGTGGGGGTTTAATACGCCTCTGTCTACCCCTTCGGGGATATAGGTGAGAGTGTATGTATGTAAAGTATTCATTAATTCGAGTGCCACTTATTTTTTTATATCGAAAATTGCCAAAGTTAAAACACTCACTGTGCACAGTAAAATCGGAAAAGCTGAATTTTGTAGGTGTCAAATGTGCGACCATTAATTTGCTCGCGTAAAACAATGTGTAGATTTAATGGCTCGTGAGTTGAAGCCGACCGTTTATAATTTATTTCACTTTAAAAGAAACACTTTGCCGGTAGTTTAATGTTTATTTCGATTAATAAAACATTACAATAGTTTATTACTGAATAAAGCTCTTATTTAAAAAATATATAAGACAGATTATTGTCTGGAATAGCGCATAGGCTATTTAACACGGAAAGCGATTGTGTTTGTTTGTTTGACAGAGAAAAGGACGGACGGACGTACAGAAGTGTAGTGGTATATAATACAGACTACCACTAGAGCATTTGTAGAAAGTATTTCATGCAGTGGCCTTGGGCGAGAAATATCCCTCGCTAATATGATTTGAGTTCTTAGTGGTAATGTGTCGCAAATAGGTTATTGTTGTAGTTGAACTACAACAAATAATAAATACATGTAAACACATTTATAACAATAACAAATTACTTAACTTTACAATGTGCTAATCTACTCGGTAACAGACACAATGAGAAGTAATATTCAAAATCAAAATCAAAATGTTTTATTTCAATTTAACCATTAAACCATTATGGATATTTTTGAATTGTCAGGAGTAGTACTCAGTTCCAATTCGTAGATCCAGTGGAGAAGAACAGGTAAAAAACTCCAAAGACACTCGTTTTTAACATGTTTTTTACAAATCTCTGGTTACATTGCTTATATGCGCAAGTTAAATGTGAGGACAATGTAACGTTTTGTTCTAAACTATACACAGTCGCGCAAACTACTACTATATGTAAGTCTATTACTAATAGCTTCAAGTCTATTTAATGTAATGTTAATAAAATAAATAGGGCTAGTTGATGTTCCTGTCATAGTAGCCTCTCCAGTCACAGGACGGATACGCAGCCTCATCGAGCAACTGCAGTCTTAGTCCCGTTGCCTCATCCAGGACCTGCGGTATCCCTTACCCTAGCTCCATCACCCTATCAGGTTTTTACCCAGGGCTTTCTACCCCAATTTACATTCTTCCTTTGTCCCTTCTGAAAACGATTACATTCCCAAGGAGGGTAGGCGTAAGGCAGGAAATAAGTGAAAACCCTTTACAATGTTACATACACGTTGCGCCGACCCCAACCAAAGATAGGAGGACAGAGAGATGAAGAAGTAGGCTCGAAGACACGACAGAGTCAAAGAAACAATATTCTTGTAATATTTATTTATTAACACTTCCTGCAAATATATTGCAAAAGGCGGACTTAATGCCGTAGGCATTTTCTTATAGACGGAGAGCTGGCTACCAAAATCAGAAATGATAAGGAACAGTTACATTTTTTGTCTAAAAACACACTCCTTACTACATGACAAACCCATGGCGCTTACAGCCAGAAGACTCTCCGGGGGTTGGAAGCGTGGGCTGGCGCTCAAACACGTGAATTTTTAATCAAAACAAAATCATTGAGCGCAGTCCTGAATCGTTGTGTAGTTAGTAGTAGGTAAATGAGATACAACCCACCGACAGACAGTCTTACCGTACGTTGTACCCTTTGGGTACAGAATCCTAAAAAAAAAAAACGTAAATTTTACCGCAACAATTCGGGCACAATTTCATTTTCTCTAGATAATAGATATATGTTAGCGATGGATCATTAATTCTGTTTAACACAAGGACGTTCAATCCATTTCTCACTCCTGTATCGTGATTTAGTTACATTGACTATAAATACATACATAGAATAGAATAGAAATAAACTTTATTGTTCACCAACAAAAATGTTTTTGCAAGAAATACATCAAATGAATATGTACAAAGGGCGGCTTATCACTGAAAGCAATTTCTTCCAGGCAACCTTTGGATGAACAAATCGCAATAAATAGTTAAAATCATGGGTAGTTTTGGTGTGAAGTGCTGATATTGGAGATATTTTTATTTTTAAAGAATCATAACATACTTATAATACTACATATATCATATTTCTATTCAACTGTCTTTACATACGCACTATTCTCTATGAGCCCGAAATATAATATTTCATTAGCTTGCTGGACATAACTACCTTTTTCTTTATAGTACAATAACGTAACATAAATTGACGTGTTTACTTCTATGTTACAGTAACATAGAAGTAACGAACGTTCGTAACACAGAAATAGGCAACTCTATTTTTAAAGGGACACGTTGTGCTTGGACCACAACCCGTTTGAAATTTTAATTTGTACATTTTTCAATACATATAAATTCAAGAGGGTGTACATCCATACTTTGCGGTAATAAATCACAACCACAATCTGGCCACTTATCAAACAAGAGAACATTCCTGGAAAAATAATCAACAATTACACTGTGAGTGAACGAAGCGGTAACTGTTGTCACTTTGTTTTGTGTCCCAAACTTGTGACGTACTCAAACCTTGGCACTGTTTTTGCATATTTTGCTTTGCTTTGCCGAAATTTTTGGCATGATTCTTTTTTCTGCTATTGTTTACAGATAAGTGTTTTTTCTAAAAGCATTGTACATTTGATTATTCTTTATTTGAATTCCTGTTCTTTCCATTTCAAAAAAATACACAGGACGCGATAAAAAGCTCGGGCAAATAAATTCTGTAACTATTTTAATAAATTACTTGACAACCCGTCGTCTCGGCGCACACGGTGGCGGTGTACGGTGGCTTGAACAGAGCTGCTCATTAATTTGATTGTCAAATCCACGTAAGACCGCATCTAAGAGTCGAGAGTGTAGAATTAATATAATTCAATTTAAAAAGGCAGAAATTTGTATTGCGATAAAACAGAAACATTTCTCGTATTATGAATTTAACTGATCATATTTTCTTAATTAGTCGTTGAACAGCAATCGTTACGTGTTTGGTATAGTTTAAAAACAAACAAAAATACTAGTAAAATTAAATCTAACGTCACTTATTTTCTTTAACACTGCGCTAAGTGACAGACCAGATAGTTTAAAACGTATGTTCTAGAAGCTATGAGAGATGCACCTAAAACTCTCTGCACAGCGTAATCCTAGACTGAATAGCCAAGAGACTCAGTCGGACTGTTATTTAAACCTTTTACGCTAATTAATCATTGATCTAGATCGTGGCACATAGTATGTATGTGGCATAACAATCATACCATTCCACTACAGGGTATAAATCTATCACTAGTACAATTACTATTCTCTGAGTAATGAAGCGTGGTGCGCAGAATTCCTTACCCAGTGGGCATAACCAATTAGTGTTGAAACGAAAACTTACCACAAAATCGATTGCATTGTACATGCCTTATCGACTTCATTAAACAAATGACTTCATTCAACTTGTTTGTACACTTTGATTGTTGTTTAGTAGTCCAAGCTCTCTTTATTTTAAAACATCTTTTATGCAAAAAGTGGGCTTTGAGAAACAAAGCCACGAAGCGGTACTTATTCAGATATAAAACGGACGTTTCGTAAAAAACGGACCAAGGGTTCCACATAAGAGGCCATTAATCCGTGTGTAAAATAATAGGAAGGCTTAAATGGGTCATACATAACTTATACGAAGATAGTTTTTATTGCAATCGTAAAATTTAAGAGAGATGATTAGATTTTATGTTAGACATTCACTTACAGATTTTTTTAATAATAATAAATCTTAGTCAAAGAGCTGATCGATAGGATTTACGTGGGAGAGCCATGCTTCGGCACGTAGTCGAGCCGGCCCGACCCCGGTCGATACCACGGTCTCACAGAAAACCGGCAGTGAAACAATGCTTGCATTGCTTTTCGCCACGTGAGTGAGGTTACCGGAGGCTCTAACCCTTCCCTCTCCCCCCTCTCCTCCCCTCGAATCCCCCTCTCCCGTCTTCCTGCTCTTCCCCTCTTCCCCTATTCCCACCTTAAAGGGTGGCAACGCACTTGTAACTCTTGAGTTACAGGTGCCCATGGGCGGCGGTAGTCTTTTACCATCAGGTGACCCGTCTGCTCGTTTGCCCCCTATACCATAAATAAATAATTTGCTCCAGTCCTAAAGGAGATCCAAAAAAAATTGTTTTGTGATCTTTCCACATACCATTCATTTGGCCATAAATATACAAATGAAATCTTAATATTATTCAACAGAGAGAGCTGAACGCTGTGGATTTCAAAGTATCAGCCGACCTCAAGTTCGTGCTGCTGATCTCAGATGTCAGACCGGGCTGGCGACATGCACGGCTCGCGAGGTACCACGTGTATGATGTCATTAACAGGTTTGTTATCAGCTAATATCCTGTAGGAGAGGACTGCCATAAAACTTATTTAATATATAGAATGTTGATGGTATGACCGAATTGATCCGGCAATGAACCTATAAAAAGCATTGAAAACTTTTTATGACTATTTACGGTTAATTATAACTTAGAATGTTTAGTTTCATTTTATACTTTGATATTACCAAGAACTAGCCGTTCTCCGCAGATACACCTTGCGTTTGTGGTCACTGTCCCGCTCCGAGGGGTCGTAGCGTGATGGTACATAGCCTAAAACCTTCCTCAATAAATACCCTATCTAATACAATAAGAAGTATTCAAATCTGACTGATAGTTTTAGATAATAGCGTGTTTAAATAAATAAACAATCAATCAATTAAAACCCTTTAGGTTTGTTACATCAGTGTAATCTTGCAGACGACAGTCAGTTTAACATTTATGAAGTCATTAAAAGATGCTGAATTCTGTTTGACATGGCCAACCCCTAACTATGCACATTGTAGAGTCAATAAAGACGAAAGTTTTTCGCCGGTGTGATTCTATTCACCCTCGCAAGTGAAAAACGAGCTGTTAGGGTTGATGGTCGGATAGATACCCCTAAACCTCTCACTGAGTTAGAGAACAGGGTGTGTGGGAGTTTACGTATCACGCGACAGATAAATCTTTAACCATTAGTTTGCCGTTGTGCCGTGCACTACATCATGCCGTTAGCGAAGATGCAACCGAAGGAGTTACGAGAACATGAAAAAAGCCAAATATTTTGTCAGTTTTATTTTCTAGGATTTATAAAAATATAATGTGATTGTATTACCCTCTCTGACTGTTGTCTCCAGGAACAAGATCTCAATATCTCCAATAGAAGACGACCGCTCAGCGCCACTGCTGCAGTACGCGGAGTGGTCACCAGTGGGCTCCACGCTGGTCTTCGTGCATGACAATGACATATACTATAAGCCGAAAGTCTTTAAGACTCTTGTGTGTAGGATTACTAATAACGGTGAGTTTAACTTGTTTTTTTTTTTATCTTTTTTGGGTAAATTTGTTCAAGTTTGGTAGTTACACTTTCAAACACAAAATAAATCTTTAAAAAACACGACTAAAAAAAATTTTCCATAAAAGACTTATATGGTTTTCTCATGGATGCCATTGTCAGAACTGGACCAAAATGGGACTACACGGGAAGCACCAGCTTTCAAATAAAAATAGAATCATCAAAATCGGTTCACCAAGTCGAAAGTTCTGAGGTAAATAACATAAAAAATACAGTCGAATTGAGAACCTCCTTCTTTTTTAAAGTCGGTTAAAAATGGTCACAAAGGATCAATAGAAATTTTAGTTTTCATTAAAAAATCAGTCACAAAATCTTCTATATTTCGTGAATATCACGTGATTTGAAGGAATTATACGAAATTAAATTGATTCTATAGACATCCTCTAAGTATTTTAAATTTAGTAAATTCCGAGGCTCACAGTAAATTATTTCGCCCAAGTCGGGCAATATAATAACTTAAAATCTTATGGAAATTGTCATCCGGTTTTATTTTAAATTGAATAATTTATTTTATAATCGTAAAAGTACCATTAATTGAATGACGATGAATTGACGGTGATAAATACGGATAATAAGGATAGTGATAAATTTTATTACAGGCATCCCAGGTGTCATCTTCAACGGTGTACCAGACTTTCTGTACGAAACCGAAGTCTTGAGACTAGACAAGGCGCTCTGGTTTAGCCCTGACGGACAGACTCTTATGTACGTCACGTACAACGGCTCTCTGGTACAGCAGCATAAGTACCCATGGTACGGGTTGGACCAGCAAGAGCCTCCTGCATACCCTACGATCAGGACGCTGAGGTATCCGAAGGTGAGAAGTCTCGTAAACCTACAATTCATGTAAAATATTATGTCTTATGACGAGACAGGTCTAACGTAACGTGAACCATGAAAAACACCAACTCTCAAAGTCAACTGCTGAGCATAAGCTTCTATTACAGGCCATCACAAAGAATGGCCTTTATCCATGCTTGACCAAGGCATCAGTCCTTCTAGAAGGGAGAATAATTCACGCTTCGCTTTTCAGTCTCTAAAACTCCGTGATGTTACATAGACTATAACCTTCATCAATTAATACTCTATCCAATACAAAAAGAATTATTCAAATCCGACTGATGGCTCTAGAGATCATTTAAACAAGCAAAGAACCCTCTTCAGCTTTATTAAATGACGTAGGTAAGTGTAGATATAATTACAGAACGGCCTCTAAATATTGGCTAAAATCACTTGGAAAGAGGATAGTATAAATGTATCTATAAACTACATATTTTAACAACCTTGAACATCCACAATCGTAATCTTCGCTATATCTCCCTGTTAAGCCAAGATTAAGTCGCTACTTTAAGTCTATAGTTTGAGTAAGGGATGTAAATGGCCTAGTTCAGACCATATTTATCTCCACAGATTTACTGAACAAATTTACTGAGGGACTAATTACTTTGATAAACGTAGCAGGATCTTAATACAAGACTTGTTTCTCGTTAAGGAATAGTCCAGATAAATGTATTTTATATACTTATGTTCAACTTGTATAGACGTTATGTATTCATTTGGCTCTTAATTCTTTCTTATCTTATAAGAATATAATTGTTAATAAATAAGACGACTGTCGTGTGAAAGAGATCATTTGACAACGCTTTGCTAGTACATACTGAGAAGAATCAATGAGTCATACATACACTCACGTCTGTAAGATAGAGGAATATTGAACCACCACATTTAGCCAACTATAATTTAGTTTCACTTTCATAATGCATAATTCAACCGAGCCCTTTGGGGAATAAATGGGATAATTGGGAGTAAATTAAAAGGGAAAGATAAGAAGGGAAGGCTATGGCAGGAAAACGATATTGCTTATACAGATGGATTGGGGGGGAAGCAATATCTCAAGCAGATCAGAGCATACTTGTTACTTGAACTGGCTGTTGTGTCGGAAAGTACGAGCTATCTAACCATTAATTTCGAAACCCTCGATAAGGAGGGAATATCTCTTATAAATGAAAGACTTAAACATAAATTTAAGGTGGGAGAGCCATGCTTCGGCACGTAAGGGCCGGCTCGACTCCGCTTCGATATGCTTGCGTATATATTTGCAATTTCGCCACGTGAGTGAGGTTACCGGAGGCCCTAACCCGTCCCTCTCCCCTATTCTCGTCCTTTCCCCTCCCCTCTCCCCTCTTTCCCCCTTCCCCCTCTTCTCCTACTCCCACCTTAAAGGGCGGCAACGCACTTGTGACTCTTGAGTTATAGGTGCCGATGGGCGGCGGTATCATTTACCATCAGGTGACCCGTCTGCTCGTTTGCCATATATATACCATTGAAAAATAATAATAATATATTCTTAAAAAGTATAGGCTTAAACCATCGCAAAAAAAAAGAAAAAATATGATTTTAACACAGAAATTACTTCGTGTTTTGTAATAACTCATTTTTATTTAGTTCTAGAACTTTAATGACAATCTACCTTATCATACACTATAAGAACAGGTAACGATTCATAAAACTAGAAAGTTTGCATCGTTAAAAATGTCTTTACGGTCTTCTCTGTGGTCGGAGCATGACCAACTCCAACCATGACGGGCCTAAGTAAAAAAAAAACCATTTATTAATTGCAATTGTATAACAGTACGTTAAAACGATATATTTATTTGTCAAAAAGATATCTTATTATAACATACACAGAAAAGTTTTCAAATTATTGTATCAAGTGATATAAAACATTACAAATCCAAGTTTTTAGCAAGTCCTTTACTGCGATATTTTTACACTCATCGCCTCTTGCATTATATCGTATTTAGTACCTCCTTTAAGATTACATGTTCACAGATGGTGTATTTAACTTCGTTATTAAAGTGCAGTGGTTCCCTTTCGGTCCCAAAACTTGTTTGGCTTTCCCAAAACACACACATGAATACAACTTTATATCCTATATACCTATGAATACCACACGTAAGTGATTATTATAATTTTAACTCTCACTTATATTTTGACAGGTGAACACAAACAATCCAGTATTAACAGTGAACGTAGTGAGCGTGAAGACGCCCAAGTACCTGTTCTCACACGCCATACAATTCAGTTCACAAGTAGATGACAGTAAGTATCTATATTATCGAGGACTTGCAACCTGATTCCAGCTTCGAATTCAGAATTCAACTTTATTTAATAGTTAAAAGTTTATGGTTACACCTCTGCTCCTATTGGTGGCAGCGTGATCGTGAGCGTGAACACTAAAATATTTTTCAATTCGAACCAGTAGTTTCTGAAATTAGTGCGTTCAGCCAAACAAACTCTTCAGCTTTATAATATTAGTATTAGTATAGATTACTCGGGAACTCGGGACTAAATCGCGATAATATTTATAAAGTGCACATTGTACCTGGTACCTGGTGGGTATATCTTTATATGTATGTATTAAGTAATAATAAGTATGTTTATTAGCAGTCTGGTTACCGTAGTACAGAACTTTCCTTATTTGAGATGACGGCCGTGTGTGAGGTGTCTCAAGTTATTCATCATTCTCCGAGCCTTTTCCAACTAAGTTGACTTTCAGTCTAACTACGAACCGGTCGAACTTCGATATTTTATTTGAAGCGACTGCCATCAGACCTCCACAACCCAAGTACTAGGCGATTGTTCTGTAGTTAGACCAGGTTGTCGGACATTTTTTAGGGCTCCTATAATCCATAACCAATGCCACAGATGTTCGTATGCGTTCGCAGGGACCGACGGCTTAACGTGCTCTTGGAAACTTTTAAAATTAAACGCAAAATTCCGTTATATATCTTCCTATCATGAGTTCTTCTTTTGGACGAAGTACTTATATTCAAATTAAAATTTTCTTTCTTATTGTGTTTTTTTACACTCTTTCAGGTTGGTACGTCCGATGGACAGGTTGGACGTCAGAGAAGCAGCTGGCAGTGTTACTGCTGAACAGGCCGCAAAACGTCTCCATCATTAGCATCTGTAGTGCTGTGCATTACAACTGTCAAGACGTAAGTTTTTATTTACGACTTATATGTAAATGCACATTATTGAGTGTGCAAGTGGGCATTAACTAGCAAATAATATTTATATACTTAGCAACGACCTTAAAGAGTTTGACGCTTTGGACTATCGTAGAGTAATTTAAGCGAAATTGCTTTAAATAAATAAAAAACACACTCTATTCCGTTACTAGCGGAATTAAATGTGTTTTATTTTATTATTTTCATTATGATGTACTCGTAGTTAAACGGTTACTCATAACTATTACAATCTAGACCTTGAGGCTAATAAGTAATTTAAATTTAACTTAATTTGCTAAAAACTTACAGAGTTAAGAATGTGTCCATTGGCACTTTTCTTATGGTCTCTATTATCCTGGAAAGACACTTTGTTCTTGTTTTCTTTAAGAGTACCACTCACTACTTAACACTAACTTCACTTAACTAACTCAAAGGGCTTAGTTCTTTTTAGTCTTCTAACTATGTCCGTGGTGTCAAGGGGCTGGATAGCCTCAACGTTCACATGTTGGAGAAGCCTTTGTTCATGTGCTTCAGCGTATTGTTTTATTACTTCACTAACAAGATCTACTTCTCGGTGGATGTCATCATTTCTAACGTACCAGGGAGCACTTACTATACTCCGAAGTACCTAATTTTGGAATCTTTGAATGATTTCAACGTTTGTTCGTTTTGTGCAGCCCCAAAGTTGAATGCCAATGTCCACACAGGCATGAGTATTTAAGGCATGACATTGTAGATTAAATGTAACTAAACACTTTTATTTTCATTCCTGTGAAATTCCTCTGAAACCGTATTACTAGCCGTTTCCCGCATTTTCATCTCCGTTTCAAACATTCAATTCAAAATGAAGTTAAGTTTAGAAACATTTTATTAATATTTATCAAATTGCAGATATTCCGTGACGAATCCGATGGATCCCGCTGGTCAGGTCTCGGCTCTGAACCAGTAGAAGACGACTGTGGCTGGTGCGGAAGCATGGCGCTAGTGGGTTCCAAATCCACCGTCTTCACTACGATGCCGGTCTTAGACCAGCAGCCCGGTGGAACTACTGGAGGGGAGTGGAGACACGCGGTTAGACTGACACAGGATTCCAGAACCACATTGACGTTAGGAAGCTATGAGATTACTCAGTTGCTGGGATGGGATGAGAACAGAAGATTTTTGTGAGTATACAATATGAGTTAAAATTATCATTAAACCTATACATCACGCAAAATCCCGGCTAATCGTACCGAAAGTTTGTGATAATCAACCCTTCTCAACCTATTATCATGATATTTTGCATATACGTTGTCAGAGGTACAGGAAAGGGCATAGGCGTCCAAAAAATACTTTTCCCGGGAGATAAAAAATAACTTAGATATCCGGCATACAAAGTCGACATGTTGACATGAACAATCTTAAAAGTTCAAAAAATTTACATAAGATATCTCAAATGCTTGGTCAGAACTGACATCCTATATCACCTTATTAACCCAAATTATCTTTGTAGGTATGTAATCGGTACAGCACCAGACAAGGCCGGTGAACGCCACTTATACCGAGTCAATGTGCCCGTAGACTACGGTAGTTGGCCCAACCCGCCTGTCTGTCTAACGTGTCCTGGAGTAAATGTAACGCCACCTGATGCGACAACAGAACCAGCCAGCGATGACTTAGTAAGTATTTTGAACTATCGTTTAGTATAAAAGCTGTACAGTAGTCTCAAAACATAGGATGGACTGACGAACTCCAGAACGTTGACAAGGATTTCTTTATAAATGAACTAGTAAAACAGTATCTTATCTAATCAAGTGCACATCATCACATCTATCGATCATCATCTGTTAATTTAATGCCAGAATCTTTGGAATATCAAGTCCAGTCAAGTAAAAAGTTTAAATTTTGATCTTCTCCAAAGTAAATTCGAACATTATAATTTCGCATTGACGTTGCTATCAGCAACATTATTAACCTATATATGGATCTCTTATCCCAGGCCTTGGAAAATTCAACATCATCTCTGCCAGCGTGGCCTACGTCAACAGTTCTACCACATGTAGCAGACGAGAATGACACCCTGCCTACCGAGTGTTTGTACAATAGGATCATATTTAGCAAGAACTTCTCTTATTACGTACAGGTAGGTATTAATATATATTTGGGCTTTCTACCATCATTAGAGTTTTTTTAACGAAGTTTACTTTTACAGTTAATTTGAATACCTATGACAACAAATAGAGAAATCAACTTTATTTATTTTGACAGTCTGGCCTTACTACTGAAAAAAATTATACCCGTTGATTTCAGATGCCAGATTGCATTTGCTCAGGGAATGAATATAATATTAAGCCGAATTTAGTCAATTTTTATCTTATCGCACACTAAAGTTTCGGTGATAATGTAGACCGAGTTACACCACTTAACAGTCGTAAAAGCTGACGATTAAAAAGTACATTTTAATATACTTTCAGGATTGACAACACACTTTTCTTTTTGTGGAATGCACCTATAGAAGTTAAGTTAATATTTTACATATTAATTTTTTTGTTGATAGGAGTGCTTAGGCCCTGGCCCTCCTGCAATCTTCGTATGTGCGCGTTGGGGAACGAGACGAGCTGTGCTATGGGACGGACGCCCTCTTAGTCAAAAGTTCGCTGGACTGGCTCATCCACAAGTCAAAGACTTCAGAGTTGAGGTGAGTTCTGCTTCGAGACTTCGAAGAAAAGATTCTAGACCGTGACTTTCAAAACTGACCTTATTATTCAGGTGCAAGCATTCAGAGCAGCTCGGGTGCGGCTGCTTTTACCACCAGGGTTTAGAGAAACAGATGACTTACCGTTACCATTGGTGCTGCATGTGTAAGTAGAATTTAGAAACTTCCCTTCCCAAATTCGCTAGAACTTGTGCAAAACTTCTTATTGCGATCTCCAAAGCCTACTAGGAGATGGTAAAATAACAAACTGATGTTCAAACCATTTTCATTAATTTAAGACACCTTTTGTCCTTTTTAACACACTTTTATTAGCTTCTGGATAGTGAAACTATTTTTTATTTGATTCGCTTTTTCTAAACTGTGATTTATTTAATTTTATCAAGATTGAGCTTTACTAACTTAACACAAAAGATAGTTTGGTTTTAGTTATTACGAAATTATATTCTACACCTGTTCTTCTAGGGTTTAGGTCTTACTAATAATGACTACTACTGTACTGTACTTACTCTATTATTAATTATTATTACTCCGAATCCTATTTACTAATTAATTTCTTATGGAGAACATAATAATGAAACAGCACGTATTGTATGTGTTTCTGCAGTTCAGCTACGCCAGGTGGACAACTGGTGACGGAGAGGTGGAAGCCTAGTTGGGGCTGGTATCTCGCCGCTGCCAGAAACTTCATCGTCGCTGAAATAGACGCCAGGGGGTCTGGTGGGCAGGTAATAAACATCCTTGTGTTTAAACCAAATGTATAATATAAGTAAATCTTACTTTTAATTTTAGATTTAGGTAATCAGTTTACCGTTTCATTGTCAGGGTGAAGAGCTCAGAACTGAAATCTACCATAAACTGCTGTCAGTGGATGTAGAAGACCAAATAGCCGTTTTATCGTAAGTTTATTACTATTGTTGCGTATTTTTCTATTTGTCACGAGACTCTGGAACTTGTTTTTATTCCTGAAAGTTGTATTATGTATGATATAACAAGTTTTAACACGTAAAGCACTTTGGCTCGAAGGACCATGTTGAAATACATCAACATGGTTGATTATTTTAGAGATCGATGTAGTAAATTTATTTTCTGCATCAGGTACCTTCGTGACAACTTGAAGATGGTAGACGGCAGCCGCGTGGGCGTGTGGGGGCGCGGCTACGGCGGCGGCGCAGCCGCGGCGCTGGCGGCCGACGACGCGCGCAACGTCACGCGCTGCCTCGCCGCCGTCGCACCGCTCACCGACCTCCGGCATCACAGTCAGTCGCCTCGTATCTCTTGTCTCGCGTATTCTGAACTAAACGTAACTAAAGACCACAAATAGAGGATGCAGTTTTAACGATTGCTATTGTCAAATAGGACTTACACATTGAACGAGTGGCACTGCCCAGTAATGTCTGACTCGTCCTCGTTCCAATTGTCAAAGGCTGGTAAATGTGTTTAGTTTATTGTTGGTAAAATAGTTTGCAGCTTCATCAGAGTCCCAAATGTTTCTACGTTGCGAGTTTTTTCACAACTGTGAAGGACATAAAAGAACATTTAAATATATAATCATACTTCTTTATGTTTTGAATCTTGATCGTTAACAGGATCCTTCTCATGACAATCATCAGACAATGGGTGACCTAACTCAAAAACTAAGCATCAGAGCTAACGTGAGTCGTGAAAAGACAAACTATAATATTTTTTGTGTTAAAGTTAAAAGTAACGGTTCATTATTTTAACTCTCTGTTGTTTGTGTTATAGACTCCTATTGGACGGAGCGCTACAGTGGGTACGGTTCCACGTGGGCTGGTACCCTTGGGGTTAACGCAGTGTGGCGCAAGGCCGGCAACCTTCCTCCGCGGCGGGTGTTATTGGCACATGCAGCGGCTGACCTGGCCGCGCCACCTCATCATGCGCTTGCATTAGCACGAGCACTTATAAGAGCCACTGCTCTGTATACACATCAAGTAAGTACAGTTATTGATTTCATATGTATATGCATAGAATAATTAGATCGCTAAAGAACGAAAACCAAACTACATTGCACAATTACCACTTAATTTCTTAACGATGCTCAAACTATTCCAAGATGATGCAACCGAATACTAAATTATATTATTTACACCATAGTCTGCTAAGAGTATTAGCTGCATCCAATAGTTGCTCTCTTATACGTAGCTACTATTAATCGTTAAAAAAAGGCAATCATGAGAGTACTAGTAATATTTAACCCACCTTAGCTGTGCTTTCCCCTTAACACGAAGCGAAATTAGGAAGGATTGGTATAAATTTCTACTAGTAATATTTTTGAAGTAAAAGACAATGGGAGAATTCCAAACGTTCAAGAATGTACTCTATTCTACTTTCTTCTACTTCTACCTTCAGGTATATCCAGACGAAGGCCACAACTTCTCCCGCTCCACAATTCACCTCCACAAGACTATGGAGCAGTTCTTCGATGAATGCTTTGGACCAGTGGAAGTAGCGGACTGGGACACTGGTGGGGTTGGCGGTCTGTTCCCTTTTAGGGACTAGTCTAATTAAAAGACTTCCAGGAATGGAAATATTATGAGGGTTATCAGCTAGTGTGAAGATACGTTTGGCGGAATATTATTAACTTGTGTTTTGACCATTTTTGGAACCAGATTATGATAGTTGGAACTAAGAGATTAAATGAAAAGTAATTATTAGATAAATATCTATTAAGGCATAAAGATACAAATACCAGAAAATGCCCCTGTTTCTTAAATAATGTATTTATCGCTTGAAATTTATTGTTCTTCCTTTGTCTATTTATTAAAAATGTCTCTCAAACTTCATAAAAGGGCTGTGACTTTATAATATATTTTGGTAGATATTATCCATTAGATATATCCGAAATCTAAGGAGTGTTATTTGTTTACAAAATTAAACGAATCAAGTTTGGGAACAATATGTTGAAGCGTTATTTAAACCAATATATTTAATGAGGAAGTCGTTCTCAAATGGTAGTAATAAATGAAGAGAAGGAAGAATGGAGGGTGAATTGGGTGCGTGTAATTAGCCTGGGTATCTAGTATTGTTTTTGGTTCTTAGATTTGAAGTTTCGCCTATCATGATCCGGGGGTCATCTCGATAGTAATAAAATCCTAATCTTGTCTTCCGCCAAACCAAAATATTATAAACTAACAAGAGTTCAAAATGGTGTGTCAAAATCGAAATAAAATTCAGCAGTATTATAAAAACGATAAATGGCGTTGATCTTATAAAGCAGTGAAAAGGTATTTCTCGGTGTATAATTTGTTTTCTCCAAAAAAATAAAATATTTAAATGCAGTAGAATTTCTTGTGCTGGAAAATAGATGTCTCTATATCATTAAAGATTTAAGATGGCGTCACACTGTTCAGAGTATATTGGCAAATGATCATTATAAGTAGTATTTAAAGATTGGCAAAATCGTATATAAAAATATAATGGCAAATAATAAACTTCCATGTTTGTTTGTGATGTTCAAAATTGTATGTTTATCATTTTAATTTAAGCATCTCGTTCTGGCGTTTCTTTTTAGTGTCTTATAAAAACAGTCATAGCAAAATTTATTCTACATCAGCACCCCATGCTGCTTATAAAGAAGCGTTTATTCTCAAAATAATCAGTCTGAGAATTTAACCGGTAGGTTACTGCCTGAGCTAAACATCAGTTATATCATACCTATATTCATCTTAATGACGATTTTATGGTGCATAACTGCAAAATAGCAGTCATATGTAAGCCTAACTACATGCTAATTAGATAAAAAAAAACAAACAATAAAATATTACAACTGTTGGTGTTTAGAAACATTATATCGTATTAATGTTAATGAAATTTATGATGTAAAATTCGTGAACAATTTTGTTTAAAACTCTTGATTTATTTTCAGTACTTTAAAATTTAGATTACAACCAATGAATTCTTACTTTTAAGTGTTTATGATATAATTAGAATATAATATATTTTCTATGAATACTACAGTTGACTGATGAAGAATACTACAATTCATTTAAAACTACGACACCTGCGTTGCGTTTGAAGCCGTAATTTAAAAATACTTACGAAAAGTCAAAATTGTTCACAAATTCAATAATAGGGGTAAATGATCCCTGAGAATTTTCTTATGATTACTATAAGGAGAAGATAAACTTATTTTAGTGTATAATGTATCAACTTTTATCTATTCTATATATTTCTATGTCGCTTTCAATGTCAGAGAAGTAGCTTTAAAAGTATACTTAGGCACATACATCTGTTAAAGAGATTTAAATTAAGTTTTGACTATTCTAGTCGTAAAATTTAGAAACTTAGTCTAATGTCTGTGTATCTGTATAATTTTGGGCACAATGTCTTGATCTCTTTCTAAATTTAATTGTGGTCTAAAAATGTCAGATGTAGTACAATGTAGTACCTACAATAGAGTTTGTGATTATAGTAGAAATATCTAAATATCAAAAATTAAATAAATTTATCAATTATAAATCTGTTTTATCACCTGTTGAAAGTTTATATTTTATAGCACGGATAATTGTACTGCATATGACCATGAAATAATCTATGAACGTCAGTGACTCAAAAACTCTCTTTGCAATTATAATTATTGAAACTATGTTTATATTGCATACCTACCTACATAGGTCTAATCCCTATTTCCAACTGGTAAAGATGCCATTTTCGTGCCATTTTCGATGAACGAACCTGGCATGCAACTTGGGCCTTTTCCACATTAATTAGGCCGTGTGCCTACCCCGATAGCAAAAGGGCGTGACCCTATGCATACGAGTATATGTTGTATTGCGTTGCATTCTTCGCGTGAAAATACGTTGTCATATAAATACATTGTCATAAATGGCTGACGTTCAAAATCTTTGTTACCTTTTTCTCTCTTATTTAAAACCTTGATGTATTACATATTATGTAATTTATTTTATTTTCAACATGAAATAAATAAGTTTATGTAAAATTTGTTAAAATAAATAAATATTCGATCAATGTTGAGACTTAAATTATTAAGATTGTGATAGGTGTTTTTAAATAATTTATATTATAATTATAATAATTAATTGGAATTTATTAAATTTTAATTATGTAACCATTTTGGCGGTAAAAAAGTAGTTAAATGTAGGTTATTCCTACTTTTTGTCCAACGGTATTTTTGTAATTAATGAACAAAATTTTACCTACTTGGAGTTATATAGTTACAAGTTAAAAGTATTCCAGTACTTACCTACATTAATGAGATATGATTTAAATTAAATGTTACAAATAGTATGAGTTTCTTATGCGCACTTATAGGTAGGTAAATAATATGCCATACCGTAAATACCTAGTGTATTATTATTAGTGTTAGCGAGATCCTAAAGAGATACGTTTTCCGAGTTTCGAAGGCTAGATCAAATCTTCAAACATTAACTTTGTAAAGAATAACTACATACAAAGTTCACGTACAAAATAACTTTAGTCATGGAAGTCCCGAACGTGCAACACTTAAAAAAATCCCGAACTACATATCATCGAGCAATTTATGTATTGTACCTTGATTTAACTCTCACTTCTTTATTTTTGTTTTTGGTAGTCACCAATTTGACTCTATCTCTCTACTCACTTTAATACACCCGATCTTCAACACTAAACATTTCAACATAATGAATGTTGTAATTCTACGACATTATAATAAATAAACAAATAAATCCACTAAAGATAATGAAACATGAAAATTCAAATTAAAAAAAAAGTTATTGACATGAGGTATGTGTGTATAATGTGGCGCCATCTGTACGCTGCGCTGGCGAGATACATATGTACGATGGATGTGTGCATTTGGAAAGGATTTCGGCCGTTATTTGAGTTCGACATTTTTATATTTCGCGGTTTATTGTTATAAATATTTAATTATGATAAAAGGATTAGGAAAAACAGAATTCAGTAAGATTAATTTCGTCCATCATCAATAACTTGTAACTAAATCATTCCAAAGCAAAAATTCTAAGTGATATTACATAAATGATATGTATTGTAATAATGGATGCACGTAGCCGATCGAGTCGTTATATCCCCATAGCGGAGTCATAGTGATACTGTATAACGTGTAACGCTCAGTGAATGGATAAATTGTGCATTGTTTACGTTGACACGTTGTTTTTATAAAAAAAAATATAGAGAAAATTTGTTCCAGGATTTGTTTCATTTATCTACACCCTAATATCACGATGACATACTTTAGTCAATCTTGTTTACCAGCAGTTGTATAGAACGGTGCCGGTTCCTATAATACTATAAAAATGGAGTCTGCCACGATAATGCCTCATATGGCTCCCCTACTTATAAAGTTTAGTACTAATTAATGCCAAATTAATAGTTCTGTTTGATCGAGAGTAGAGAATATCATAACCGGTTAAATAAACGTTTCTAAGTAAGGTAATAGGTACCAATTCAAAAATACCTATATAATTGGTTTAATTTAAATAAGTTCCTTATTTTGATAAAAATATTTACTTATTTTAATATTCTTTTCACTGGGTTAATGCAAGATTTTTCCGATATTACTTAATTACGTATATAATGTTACCAACACTTTCTATATTACGTTACGTTTTGGTTGGATACTTATCACAGTGCAAAACTCAGTTCATCATAAAATGCGAGATTAAGGATTTACAGTCAATAGTTTAATTTTGAATTACGCAGTGTAACGCAACACGCGTGCTGAGCGGTACAGTGAATGACCTTCAGCGCAACGCGCCGTCGAAGCAGCTGGTTGCATAAATGTTTTGCATTGCAGTTTTTGGCCGAATGGGGTATTTACTGATTTTTTTTTTCGGTAAAATGTTCTGTTTACTCATTGTAATATTACTTTTAAGCAAAAACATGAAAAAAAAAAAGGATTTTTCCGGCAGAAATTTCCAATGATTTTCCACTCAGAATGATGGTCTGAATCAGAAATTTCAGGATTCGGTACGGTGTCACTTACATCCTGTATGAACCCTACATCTATATCAGGTTTAATACTCATTATGTTACGCTATAGAGCTCCCTCCAGAGCCAGAAAGTATCCCATTACGGGTGTGTGCTTTTCCCACTTAAGATGAAAAACCCCAAGGCCTTTAGGACCCCCAAGTCAGGAAGTAGTGGTACACCTTCTATAAGCGAGACACTTGTGTTCTGACATTTACAGCAAACGAAGTCGCGGGCACAGCTAGTTAGAAACAATTATTCAGCTGGGAAGGTTCAGAGGGCTGTCTATTAAATAAATAAAAACGGAGCTTGTTTGTGGAATTGATTGTTTTTTATTATCTTACACAGATATTATCACTTAAATATTAACAATTTGTATCTATTCTAGCCCGGAGTTGGCAGCGCGTTCTACAGGCATAGCACCTCTCTTACATCTGAAAATAAAATGTATATTTATATACAAGTATCATGAATCAGTCTTATCTTCAGTGTCACTAAACTGAACAATTTTTTTTTTTACAGCAGATGTTACTGTTACTATAAAACAGGATTTTGGGAATTAAATTCATAAAGTATCCCCTTCGCGTTTTTTAACCCCTTGAGGGTTTCTTTAACCCCTTGAGGATTTCTTTAACCCCTTGAGGATTTATTTAACCCCTTGAGGTTTTTTTTAACCCCTTGAGGATTTCTTTAACCCCTTGAGAATTTCTTTAACCCTTGAGAATTTCTTTAACCCCTTGAGGATTTCACTTGTAAGTAACCATCTAAACAAATATTGGAAGTCAATTTTAAACTACTTCCATTATTGTCGAATCGAAATGAAACTTTATATGTAGATGAAGTTTGGATGACAATACTACAATTTGGCATCTTCGAGCCAGAAGGTGGATAGTGGAACTCTTTAGTGGCTAGGTATTAGTAAACCCCTCGAGTTTGGGCTCGTTTCGTTTTGACGAGTCCAACAGATTGGGTTTAGTAACGATGGTCTGATGATGGAGCCAGGCGATACAGTGTATTTTTTTTTTATGGTATAGGGGGCAAACGAGCAGACGGGTCACCTGATGGTAAATGACTACCGCCGCCCGTTGGCACCTGTAACTCAGAGTCACAAGTGCGTTGCCGCCCTTTAAGGTAGGGGAAGACGGAAGAGCGGGAAGACGGGAGAAAAGGATTTGATAGAATGAGAGGGGAAGGACGGGAATAGGGGAGAGAGAAGGGTTAGGGCCCTCTTATTCGCTAATAAAAATATTTTCTATTTAAAAAAAAAGTATTATTCCACCGAGGTGCTAAACAAGCATCCGAGGAGCCAGCTAATGGTTATTAAACACTGGTGGTGAGCACATCACGCACGCTTGTAAACTTTAATATAACCTGGTAATTAGCCTCCTAAACATTAAGACTCCTTTACCCACAAGGAGTGAATGAATTACAGATTACAGACTCGCATAATGGACTGATATACACCGATTCACAAACACATTCCAAATGGTTCATTCAAGTGGGTGCACTACATATAAGACTAGATATACTCCTAATGATTCACTGTACCAAGTAGGTACTTAGTACCGTATATACTTACCTCTCAACAGTTTACTTCCAGCGGTTGTTCTCATAATCCCATTTGGATGCAAGACCATCTATGGGATTAACCTTCAAGTCCAACATGCGCTTGAGCTGAGCCTTCTGGTTCTCTTCGCTCAGCGATTCAGGCAGTGGGCTGTATACTGAAAAAAAAAATGCATTTTTTAGTTAAATTAAGTAGTAATTATACCCAGAAACCTATATTAATTATCAGATGATATTCGATAAAGAGTAGGGCTATGAAGGGATGGGACTCGAACGATGGGACTCGGGAACGGGGTGGAGAATCGAAGGGAGGTGTGTTGCAAGGTTCCTCAGGGCTCCGTATTGGGCCCACTGTTATGGAACCTCGCATACGACGCTGTCCTTCGCACTAGTCTGCCCTCTGGCCTAAGTGTCGTCTGCTATGCGGACGATACCCTAATACTGGCTTAGAGGGTCACGCTTCGAGGAGGTGCTTAAGGGGTGGCTTGTGTCGTGGAAAAGATTCGTGAGCTGGGCCTGAGGGAGGCGCCTCAGAATATTGAGGCGATATGGTTTCATGGCCTACGTAAGCGCCTGGAACCACCAAGCTCATGGCGCCGGGTGGATGACACTGAAGTCCAGGTGGGCAAGTACATGAAGTACCTAGGCCTCATCCTGGACAGTCGCTGGAGCTTCGAAGAGCATTTCGGGCGCCTAGTCCTTCGAGTAAGAGGGGTAGCAGGGGCGTTACATCGTCTGCTGCCCAATCTTGTGGGACCACGGGAAGAAGTTCGCTGCCTCTACATGGGCGACGTGCGGGCTCCTCCCGCTGTAAGGCTCAACTCGGGAGTCTGTAGCGGCTGATGGCCATACGGGTCGCACGGGGCTACCGCACGATCTCCTACGAGGCAGCGTTGGTCTTGGCGCGGTCTCCGCCCTTCGACATTCTGGCCGACATGGACACGATGGTCTACGACCAAATTCGTTCTGTCGGCGTTGACGGGCACGGCTAGAAATCCAGGGCTGTGCCAGCCAACGCGCTGTTGGAGCCGTTCTGCCGCACTTCGAAGCTTGGGTAAGGAGGCACGGTTGCTTCGGTGAGTACCTGAACAGGATCGGACGTGAGGCTACGGCACAATGTCACCACTGCGGATCCACCGGGACTCCGCCCAACACACGCTGGAAGACTGCCCTGCGTGGGAGTCCGAGCGTCGAGTCCTGGTCGGACAAATCGGACGAAACCTTTCACCGCTAGCATTGATTGCGGCAATGCTAACGAGTAGCGAGGGTTGGGAAGCCGCGGTCTTCTTCTGTGAGGACGTTATGCTCCAGAAGGAGTCCGCAGAGCGGGATCGGGAAAGGGCCGATCCCGCTCGAAGAAGGCGACGAAGGGGACGCGATAGAGGCCGCTAGCTCCCCAATCGTCGCCTAAGGGTCGTTTGTGGCCACATCTGGGGAAGATGTGACCGCTGTAGGCGACCCGAGAACGGTGACACCCCGGTGCGGCCGGGGGGTGTCGTCCAAAGCGTGTCGGTTTTCCGCGTCTTACTGTGTAAAGCGGTGAGGGGCGTGACACCGACCTGCCACGGGGGTGACCGGATGTACCTCAGTCATGAGATAGGGCAGGGGGGACTCTAGAAGCCGCCGATGCGTTCCTGGAGCGCCTCCCGACTGCCGAAGTAGGCCGCCGAGGTGGTTTAGTGGGTAGACCGGTCCGCCGGGAGTCCCACACACGCTCTTCGTATCCCCGACGAAGGGTATGGTGCGAAAAGTATTCACCGCGTAAAAAAAAAAAATGCCTTCTACAGGCCTAAAAGGAGTCTCCAACAATAACTGTGTACCTACTTGTGTTAATGTAATAAAGTTATTATTATTATTCCAGACAATTTTAATATATTAGGTACTTATAGTTTCATTTCTTCAACCTTCTATCACCTTCTTTCTGTACATCAATAAATTTTCAATCAATTGAAAACGAACAAACTAAATTTGAATGTTTGAAAATTGCCAGGTAAACAATATATTAATTGCAAAAATAATAATAATCCAAGGCTAAAAAGCTTTGTACAAGTCTTTAAAGTGATTCTTTATAACAGACCACAGTTACTCACCATAGAGTTTCATGCCCATGTAAACCCAGACAGCTAGAGAAGCTATCACAAGGGACCAGCCCAAAACCCCCTTCCACTCTCCAGTGGGCGCCTGGAACTCGGCGAAGGTCTGGCAGTAGGCCGCGCGATACAGAGCTTTCTTCTCCTCGAGGGTCAACTTGCGCCAGTCAGACTTTTCCTTTTCACGAAGAACCTGGAAAGATTTAACTCCTGTCGTGGTTACTCAGACATTATGTATTTATAAGCAGACCCCCTCTTTTTTAGGTGTGGAAACCTCCTCGGGTCCTACCTCACCGAGCACTCGCCGAAGTGGTTATCTCGGAACCGACTAAAACCACAAGGTGTCCCATCACGGGCGTCTATGGCTGCGGGCTCAGGTAACAAGCCTAGGAAGGAACTCCTTGGACCCCCAAAAACATATTTCTATCTTTTTAATATAAAGTAACTAAAAAACCTAGTTATTTAATTGATTTAAATATAAGTTTTAATTGTAAAACAAGTTTAAACTTTCAAAGATACAGTAATCCCCAAACTTATTGGCCGGGCTGAAGTTAGCCAGAACCGGTCAAAATTAAGGTATCAATTGAGACGAAGGAGGGGTGCGGTGACCCGCTCGCGTCTGCGCGACCCTGTGAGGCCTCGGTCACGAAGTCAGCGGAAGCGGGGCGGCAGCGGCGGAGCGCGAGTTCCAATGTATACATTTATATGGAGCTGGCCTCGAAGACAGCGGCGCGGGGAGCGGGCTGCGAGCGGCGTACGAGCGGTGCGTACCAACCTAGCGGTGCCCGCGCGTCTGCATTGACGTAGTGTTGAGTTGTAGTATTATTTTTTTGATTTATAACGACTGAAGTTTCAAAATGCCCGCCGACGTGTTGTAGCAAATTATTAGAATGATTTTTGATAGAACACCAATATGGAACAGCAAAGATAAAGATACTAATTTCTCGTAACAAACACTACGCGGCTCTAACGCTGCTCGGTCTGCCCGCTGGCTTTGAGACCGGGTACAGCGTTGCCGCCCCGCTCCCGCTGACTTCGTGACCGAGGCCTGAGTGCTACGTCCGTACACGAATCATGCGCATCATCTCATTGCGCTCTGAGAGTACAGTCAAGTTCATTTCATTATTGTTGTCTGTTAGTGTTTTTGTTGTTATTGTCTGTTAGTGCTTTGTTATTATTGTTTGTTATTTGTTTTTACCATTTTTTATCATGCCCCGCACACGTGTAAATATTTTACGTCGACAGGCGCAAAAAATTATGTACGACATGTTAAGTTCAACACCCTGGTAAGTACGAGTTTCGTGGAAGGTGTAACCCCACTTTAAATAAATATGTATTGTTGATAAATAAAAGCGTACTTATTTAATCTACATACTTATCCAGTTTAATTAACCAATTTTTTTTTTTAAATTATAACCTAGCATACATATAATTATGTAATTCATATGAATAAAATTAAAATCTATTTAGAAACTTTGATCTAATACTATATTAACATCGAAGTCATATTTGGGTTAGTAATTTTCCACTCGATTGTACCATGCGCGAGACTGCGGTTGCGCTAACTTCAGGTAGGCCAATAAGTTTCGAGAGCACTGTAGCTAAATATTGTTAGCATGTGTTGAAAGTTACTACATTCTAAAAAAAATTATGGCAATAAAAGCATATATATATTGTAGTGACGGGAACTCTCGCACAGCTTACATACTCCTTCGATTGTAAGAATAACTTTTTACTACGCGAGAGGCACAGACTGGTGGCACCAAACTCGAATTTAGAACACGTTCGACCTATTTTATGAAGAATAAATGTTAAAGACAAGGGAGTCGCCGGGCAGACAGAAGACGGTCTGGACGACTATCGTGCCAAAGGCGTAGTACAATATATAGTTATCTGTGGCCAAAGGTGCACGGAATAATTCAAGAAATAGTATTTATAATTAATTTGTGTGAAGTTATAATTGTTATATGAATAATCTGATCCTGATTATATCGCATAGTGCGTTTGCCTGCTATTTTAATTAGCTAACACCTATCGTACCCGGATACCCTAAAGCCCCAAGCTTTACACGTGGTCCAAGCTTTACATGTGGTGGAAGCTTTATACGTGGTGGAGTACGCCGTAGGTGATTTAGAAGAAGTACTCCACGCGTTACAATATATAGGGCAATAATAATAATTATTTTCTTCCAAATACTTTGTAATATTTTAAAAATGGTCTATGACCATGATACCCGCTACTGCAGGTGATGAACCTAAATATGAAAGAAAGAAAAACCTTTTATTTTACACTAACATTGGACACACACAACATATTAAATAAAAAACATGTATACAAGAAAAGAAGAAAATAACTAAATATGATAGTAACCTTAATGTCAGGAGTATCAGGTCGGAATCTGATGGCTGGCATGGGGAAGTCAGCCCTGTCCACATAGTTGGGTTGTCCATTGAAGCCGTAGCCAACCCACTCGCGGGTTCCGATCTGAAAAATGAACATTAAAATTTTTTTTTTTTTTTTTAAAGAGTCTACTAGTAACGTGGGTCACACATTACTAGTAATCTTGTTAAGCTCTAGCTAAACTAAATACTTGTGTTAGGAGTGGGTTCACGTCAGGGGTAGGAATACCTAAAATGAAAATTTGCAAGTAATAGCAACTGTGTGCTTGTCTGAAAATTTGCAGTTAAATGTGCAAAACCTGTTTAGGGTTAAATAGTTTTGCATTTAACATATTGTTGAAAGATGGTTAGCATTCAGTATGTTGAGGTCCCTGGTACCGCCATCTGTTAAATACCGCATTAAAATTATAATTTAAAAATCAATACTAAATGTCATAGTCAAGAGCCTTGCCTATCGTTAATTTTTCCTTGACTCTGATTAGTCATCACGGCGTCCAGGGAAGCGAGGAAGTTTTCAGTGTATTACCTATTACCCGTCTTTGTCATGTTAAGGTCTTATTTAGCAGTATTTAAGCAATAATAGTCCTAATTCATGCCAAGTAGATCAAGTTACTGGTAGTAATACAAAAAAGCACATATGTAGTTATGTTAACGGGAATTAACACGATCAGGTGCATGATAGGTATTACATCAGGAGTCAGCCTGTGACCACGGCCAGCAACCTGTTCGAAACATCAGACAATTCAAAGGTATGTATGTGATCATGTTAATTCCCATAAACAATATAATAATATATGTAATATATAAGTAAAAAAAGCAAGTCTTATACATAATTAGGATACCTTAGAAAGTTCGGTGGAAGAGGATGATGCCCTGGCGCAGATTGGCACTCGGACTGCATCTAACAGCGCGCGGCGCATCAGGAAATTGGCCATCTTTAATAATAATAATATTACCTTGACACATCTCACACACAACCATCTCATCCCAAACTAGGCAGAGCTTGTACTATGGTAACCAGACTGCTGATAAACATACTTATATGTTTCTAAATACATACATATTATAGACAAATAGACACAGAACAAAATAGTGATCATGCTCATCACACAATTATTTGTAATGAGTGTAAATCAAACTCACAACCTCTGGCTCAACAGTCAGGGTCACTAAGGTCTAACCAACAGGCTCTGTAGAAATATCTATTTAAATAGTTTTTGAGTGCATTCATTAATGGCAGACTTCTTAGAGCTGTAGTGTGATGCAGAAAGATTTTTTTTTAATTCAACTATTACTTTAACCCATTCAAAGCGGTTAAAAAATCACCCTCATTGCATAGCGGGCAGTTGAAAGGGCTAAAGCCAATGACCAGGAATTGCAAACCTTCCATCACATTCAGTTCATAACAATAAAAAAAAATCGGGGCCCACAGCAGGCCCCGCAAAGGTAGATTTCGTATTTTTTTTTTTTTTACATCAGCCGCCCAGTCTCCCCCTTTGGGGGAATATCCCCCATTCGCGAATTTAACCTTCATTTTAGACAGACGCAGCAGGGGACCTTGTTTTATAATATGTAGTGATAATTTGAACCTTCAACTCAATATCATACAATATAAAAGCCATGCTATCAAGTTATTGACAATATTTTGCCCTATGGAAGTTCAGATTCCTCAACTTATTAACATACTACTACCAGAATTACGCACTGTGTTAAGATGTTAAGCCCTATAATGTGATATACAAACTGAGAT
This sequence comes from Callimorpha dominula, assembly GCA_949752705.1. Taxonomy (NCBI): domain Eukaryota; kingdom Metazoa; phylum Arthropoda; class Insecta; order Lepidoptera; family Erebidae; genus Callimorpha; species Callimorpha dominula. The sequence continues at coordinate 16,080,742 of OX457012.1, read as the reverse complement.
CTTACATAAATCGTAGGTAATTAACTAATACAAACACTGTATATTTAGTGACATAGACTGAGCATTGATTACAAACCGCATAGGTTTTCTAAATGCTCATGTACAATTTTGTTTTGTGTTATTATTGCTTAAATTATGATAAATATGTATTTATTTTTTAATGATATTTTCCATTCTATTTTTTTAAATTTATAATCTAAGTAATATCTAAGTAAGCTGATATCATTTTAATGTTTCATCCAAAATCTATAAACATTGCAAGGTTTAGTTATTCCTAGAATTAATTCTTAGAAGTAAGCAATTAACATTGGTTAATTGCTTACTTCTAGAATATTTTCTCTTATCTAGTGATACATTCATTTTATTATTTTTACCTTTATTTAAAGTAAATGAACTAGTATTCATAAAAATGTTATGAAACGTATTAAGTATGAAAGTTTAACTCGTGTATACGCAACTTATGAAATTCATAGCGGTTTTCATGCCATCGTAACATTAAAAAAAGGTTCATATAGATAATCCATGGACTATCTTACGTAAAATTACCATTTATCAGGTAATAACTGTCAGATAGTACCGATATTGAGGTTATGCTCGCAATGATCGATAGGGAAAAGTTACATAACATTAAACTGAACTGTAATACATAACTAAAATAAAGTAATATATACATATTTAATAGCTCTTTGTTGATAACATGAATAGCTAGACACAGTACGAGCTATAGAACTCAAATTATAATAGAATTCATTTAAAAATTTGAAATTGGAACCTACTTGCGTATCTGTCACAAGTATTTTTATCTTCAACTTACCCGAAAGTAATAAGCTGAAAACACTAGTACAAAATATATAAAAAATAACACATCACAAAACACTATTTGGGAGCTAAATAAGGCCTATTTACCTTAAAAATGTGGTTTACGTTCCTTGTAAAACAGTCTTCACCACCCTAAAATATGACTGAAAATTTTTATCTTAAGCGGAGTTGCCATAATAAAATTATAAGTTACCATATTTCAGTAAAATAGGTATAAATAAATTGCCAGGTTCATTTTTGATTTTGAAAATATAAGAGAGCCTTAAAGGTTTAAAATAATATTTTGAAATATGTTATAATTTTGTACACAAAAAGTGACAAATATTTAGTTCGATGTGTTATGATTTACCATCACAGGATTCAGTATTTTAGGTTTTTTGTAGCGGCTCACCGGTCTTTACTCTGAAGTAGTTTCTCTTAGAACCCATCATGATCGTCCATAATATCCATTTTAATTGAATTGGTTTTGTAAAGCGTTATTAACACGAGTATTCTGTAGGGAATCTTTTTTTATTTCTATGCTAGAGATTGCTAAGTGTTGCTAAGTATCACGGCAATCTTAATGTAAATGGCAGCACTGAGTGAAAGCGACATCTGTCGGTGAACTTAATAAATACAGGAATCGATTACTTCGCTTCATTCCACGCTTTATAAATTAAGATTTTACTACCAAGGTAAGAAACGATCAATAAATATTTTCTTGAAATCTATCTACGCTCTAATAATAGAAGAGACTTACTAAGTACAAGAAGTATGTATCTAGACACAATCTTAAACTATTGTGTCATTTCGAAATGCTATTGCCTAGTTATTCACCTAAAATATTTTTTATGAGACGATAAAATTTAATGAGGTTAAAAAGTATTTCTTAACATTAATTTTTTTTTATATTGTTTAGATATATAAAATTAAAACTACCTTTTAAAAAGCTCGAAAATATTATAATTTTCTTTGGAAATAAATATAAGCGCTCAAGGGGAATAGTGAAATAATAGTTAATTTAAAAATATCACAAAGATCCATAATAGACTACGCTTGGCAAATAAAACTATCGTGAACCAACAAAAAATAATTGACCCAGTATCTTAAATTATTTTAATGTTAACGAATACAGTCAGAGATTTATTAATGAATACCCAGGAAAAGATTGGTTTTTTTTTATTTTTTACTCTCTTGCTCGCCCTCATCTGTCACATGTCTGCGTGTCTAGTGTCCACCTATGACCATAATGAGAGAGCATAATATTATGTATTAGCCACATTAGGATAAAAATAAGAAAAGTTTTTCTTGTACCATAAAATGGAAAATGAAAGTTAGTTTAAGAAATCTGTAATCTTTGTTCTACAAACAATAATCTTCTCTTATAACTCCGACTTCGTGAATTCTTCGTTCTATGTCCAATCAGTTCTTATCTGGAATGCGCTCCCTCTCAAAGTCAGGATGTCCACAAACCGCTTTATATTTAAGAGGAGGGTACGTGATCTCCTCCACAATGAGTTGTTGTCGCAGTGATGGTACATGATTCTCAGAAAGGACATTCATAGTATATGTCTGTATGTATGTATGTATGTATAAGTATTCGCATATTATGTATCAGTATAATGTGTGTATTCCATGTAATGTGTATATTTAGTTAATAACTTGACAAATCTTATTATTATAAAAACATTTAAATTCGTACCCTTTACCATATATTTGCACCTACCCACTCTTTATTTCTGCTTCACCCCAAGGTTGACTGGCAGAGAATGCCTAAGGCATTAAGTAAGCTTTGTACAATATGTGCATGAAGTCTTAATAAATAAATAAATGTAATATATATTTGAGTATTAAATAAGTAATATTAGTTTCAGCGAAATTTGTGTATTTTTAATTTTTACAGAAGTTATAACTTTTTTCTTATATAACTAAGCTGCCTAAATAGTACACAACTCGACTGCTAGAGAGCAGTTACCGATGCGTACAAACAATAGCATAGTTTCCTATGGTTAAAATAAATTGTTTGACAGTCCTCATGATATTAAGTACATATTAGATTCGTTACACACTGAAAAACCATATTCGTTACCGTTTTCAAGTTTAGTATTATGTTTTAATTGTTTTAAATAAATATTAAAAGTCAATAATTTGGTAATAGTTAGGTATAAAATACAATACAATACGATACTGGTTAAAGACGGGTGTTTTAGGTTAGAGGGACTTCTGCTATCGATTGATATGGTTGTGGTTTTATCTTCATTAATCTTTTTTTCTTGAGGCTCTGATGCTAATTCGAGTGCTCTCGACAACGCCTCATCGATATATTTTTTATTAAGCTAAATGTTTGTATTAGAACTGGGTACACGTCAGTTGTGCACTAGGTGGGGTCCGAACCGGCATCCACTCGAACGCAATTATTATCGGTTAGAGAAACGTAAGTTACTTTAAAGTTAATTTCGTTTCTTCTCCTATGCAATTTCTAAGGCATACACATATTGATTACATATTAAAATATGAGGATAAGTAGTTGTTTTTAACCATAGTAAAACTGTGTGTAGTCTATGCACTAAAAAAAAATGAGTCCGACTGTTATAAAAAAACAGTCTTTTCAATTATCAGGTTATGGGCCCAGCAGGCTTGCACTGCGCCACTCTACTTAAAGTGAAGTAAGTAAGTGTAAGGAAGTAGTTGTTACATGTGAAGAACTAAGATTGAAAATAATTGTAAAAGCATATTTCTAAAACCGTATGATTTCTATGATATCTATAAAATATTAATATCCTTAAAAAATGCAAAATCTACGGGTCAAGATGATATTGCTACAGAAATAATTAAAGCTAGTACAAATGAACTAGTACCCATATGAACCCATTTTGTAAATCTATCATTTACTCATTTACAATTGTCAAATTACAGACCTGTTACTCTTGTATCTGTGATCTTTAAAGTCTTTGAGCCCGCTATGTACGTCTCACTGAATTCCTTGATAAAAAAAATACATATTCTTAGAAAGGAACAATTTGGCTTTCAAAGAGGTAACATCAGCTTGTATTAACCTCACGGCTCAAGCCATTGATAAAGTTGTTGATGGGAAAGGCACAACTGTCATAAACCTTGAGTCAATGGGAATTACAACCAAACCACGTGAAAACGCTGATGACTTGCAGGCTGCTGCGCATCTGGAGAAGACGTCTACCCTTGTAGCTGGACGATGGCACGTTGGCCTTCCCTGGATAAACGGGAATTGTACATTGCCCGATTCGTTACCTAACGCAAAAAAACGTCTCTTTAATGTCGTAAAGAAGATGCATCTGAATGAAGAATTCGGTATAAGGTATACTGAAAGAATTCATCATCTTCTTGAAAATGACTTCGCACACGAGTTAAATACGCCCGAACCGTCCCCACGGACATGGTACCTCCCCCACTTCGGCGTGGATAACCCGAACAAGAAGAAGTTGCGTCTTGTGTTTGACGCTGCTGCTAGAAGTCACGGCGTTTGTTTAAATGATTACCTATTAAAAGGGCCCAACCTATTGATGTCTTTATATGGGATTATGCTACGTTTCCGTGAAAATAAAATAGCTATATCAGCTGATATCAAGGATCAGTTTCTTAGAGTGAAAATTAATAAGGAAGATCAAGATGCCTTGAGATTTATATGGCGTGACAGTCCAGAAGATCCCGTCAAAACATACGTGATGACGTCACTTATTTTTGGCGCTAATTGTTCTCCGTTCATCGCGCAATTCATTAAAAATAAAAACGCGGTTAGGTTCCAATCAACTAAGGCAGCCGCGGTGGATGCGATTTGTAAACAACACTACGCCGACGACTATATAGATACTATAGATTGCGAAAGTACCGCTATGCAACTCGTCAATGATATTGCTTACATTCACAGCCAGGGCGGTTTTGAGATAAGAAACTGGACAAGTAATAATCCGTCTGTTTTGTCCGGTTTACCTACGGATGCACTTGGTACCTCGGTAGTAAAATTCAAAACAGGGGAAAAAGATGAAGGTGAACGCACTCTCAGTCTGATATGGTTCCCGACTGAAGATACCTTGGGTTTCGACGTCTCTTTCAAACGAATTTCCGCAAGTATTATGGACGGTTCAACGAGGCCTACTAAAAGGGAAATGTTAAGAGTAGTTCTGTCTATATTTGACGTGTATGGATTTTTGTCACCCTTTACAATAAAGGCGAAAATAATGCTGCAGGATACATGGCGATGTGACGTGCAATGGGATGACGTCATACCCGATAATGTATTTATTAAATGGACTGAATGGCTACGTATTTTAAAGAATATTGGCTCATTACGTTTGCCCCGCTATTATCAAAATGTAGAAAGGAATAGAACCAATAGTGCTTGCCCGCTATCGTCGCCGTCGTCGGGGGTTCGAGTCAACGTCGAGTCGCCACCCGTACTGGTGAGCGCACCCATATGTATGAGTAAGGAATCACCCTTGACTCGCTCGATCGTCTCCGGTTATACAAACCTAGAACTACACATATTTTGCGATGCGTCAACTCAAGCTATGTGCGCGGTAGCGTATTGGCGTTGGGAAAATAATGGAATACGCACGGCGTTTATTACAAGCAAGTGCAGAGTCGCTCCTTTGAAACACATGTCAGTGCCACGATTGGAATTGCAAGCGGCACTTCTCGCCGCCCGGCTAGCTGACACGATTAAAAATGAACAGAATATGAAGCCAGTTAAAAGATTTTTCTGGACCGATTCTAGTACTGTTTTGCATTGGATTAAAAACAATACTCGCACCTATAAATCTTTCATCGCTCACCGATTAGGGGAAATTGATGAATTCACTCGGATTAGCGAATGGCGATATGTACCGACCAAAATAAACATTGCTGATATCGCCACAAGAGAAAAATGTGATTATACTATTTTTGAAAATGAATGGTTTTACGGGCCATTGTTCCTCCACAGTGATGAATTATCATGGCCGCATAATTTTGAAGCACCTGCAATAAATAAATTAGAGTTAGAGTATACTTTGCCGCTTCAACCGATTAAGGAAAACTTACCAGTTGTTCCCGATCCATTGAAGTTTTTCTCCTGGTTACGCCTATTGAAATCTACATGCATTATGTTAGCATTTATGAGATGCAAAGCTTCCCCGATGATTTACAAAACCTGAAAAAGACAAACATCATAAGTAGAAAAAGTAAATTACGTACCTTGTCTCCTATTCTCGATGAGTACGGCGTCCTGCGCGTCGGCGGTCGCATTGATGCTGCTCGTGATGTTCCAGTTAACATGAAGCATCCTGTAATTCTCGATGGGCGACATCATATATCCCGTTTAATAGTTTTACTGTTTCACATTCGAGCTTTTCACAGTAACCTCGAAACAGTCGTAAATGAATTAAAACGAAAATATTGGATACTACATATTCGACCAACGGTAAAAAAGGTTGCTTTAGAATGTGTGGTCTGTAAAATAAGAAAGGCTCAACCTAGACCACCCAGAATGGGAGACTTACCTGAAGCTAGATTGGCTCATCATCAGCGTGTATTCACATTCTGCGGGCTTGATCTTTTTGGCCCCATGGAAGTCACTATAGGGAGACGGAGAGAGAAAAGATATGCGGTTCTTTTTACGTGTCTTACTGTACGAGCCATACATATCGAACTAGTGGCTAGCCTGACGTCTGATTCTCTCATTATGGCTCTCCGTAGAATGGGCGCAAGACGGGGATGGCCTTTACATCTATATTCTGATAATGGAACGAATCTAAGGGGTGCTGACAATGAACTGCGTGACTACGTAAAAGGATTAAATCAAAAAAAAAAAAATTTGAAGCACTCAAGTATGGAACCACTTGGACGTTTATCCCGCCTTCAAGTCCACACTGGGGTGGGGCATGGGAGAGCCTTATACGGACAGTGAAAACATCACTTAAGGTTGTTTTGAAAGAGCGTGCTCCACGTGAAGAAGTCTTGTTTACACTGGTAACTGAGGTGGAGCAAATAGTGAACGGACGAGCACTGACCCATGTTAGTGTGGAACCAGGGACTGAAGAGGCACTTACGCCGAATCATTTTCTGCTCGGATCTTCGTCTAATCTGCCCATACTAGGAGAATATAATGATACGGACCTGCACTTAAGAAAGCAATGGCGCACTGCCCAGCGCCTGGCTGATATGTATTGGATGAGATGGGTGAAGGAGATGCTGCCTCAGCTAATTCCTCGAAAAAGGTGGACTGACGAAGTTAGACCCTTACAAGTGGGAGACCTAGTGGTGGTTGTGGATCCCAATGCTCCTAGGAATATGTGGATGCGCGGTCGAATCGAAGCGGTTCATCCTGGTAAAGACGAGCGAGTGAGGGTTGTTGACGTCCGAACACCCACAGGTAGGATTACGCGTTCAGCAGTACGCGTCGCACGTATTCCCGTGACTTCAGAGTAGGAGTGCTATCTAGCACTAGGGTGGGGTATGTTGCCGATGCAAACAACCTTTTTATTACATTGTTGTATAAAATGCAAACAACCTTTTTATATTTTTATATTTTTTTACAATTGTGTTTTTATAAAAAGATCTTGTCATAGTTGACTTTGGAAAAATAAAAGAATTGAAGCACGCCCGCTGGTCTTGGGCGAACCAGGAACTCTTGTTATTATCTCCCTGTCGTCTACATGTATAAATCTTACAATAGTTTGTAAAGGCATTGAAATTGAAGAAGTAGAACATACAAAATCTTTAGGCCTAATTTTAGACAAATACGTAAATTAGACAGCTCGTGTTAAAAATATAAGTAACAATATCAATAGATTTGTTTGTATCCTGGCTAAGTTAAGAAGAATAGCAACTGAAAAGACATATCTTATTGCATACTATGGATACATGGCCTCAGTTCTTAATTATGGTCTCGTTCTCTGGTTCAATTCAACCGATATAAATATTGCAGGCCGTTGTTTAAACAACTAAAATTACATACTTTGCCCGGCATATATGTGAGGTTATACAAATACTTTTTTACAACAGCAAGAGACCATTACCAGAGAAATGCGGGTGATAAATAGGATTGTTTTATCTAAAGTACCATAACTATTTAATACAAAAATAACTCCTTAGCTATGTGTGGTTGATTGAGAAAAGCTTTTATTCCGTAACAGAATACTTAACGATGTATAATACATTGCCCTAGACACAGACATTAAGTTCTTAATAATTTGTAATTTATGTTAATGTTAGCATGCGTAATTTAGGCAGAACATTCTGCACTTAGTCATAAGACAAATTTGTGCCATCTTTATGACAAGGTTCTTGACAAATAAAGATGATTATTATTATTAAATACAGACCGACAAGAAGTATGTGACGCTTTAAGGAAAAGAGTAGGTAGAATAAATTACAGTATGATGAGTTTCTACGTCTGGCTTCAGGTTATCGTTCAGTCTTTGAATGGAGTCCAAAAATATTGTTTTTTTACTAAAGGTTTCGAAACGAAGACCTCACATGATTTAACCTTAAAATTGATTAAAGCAAGTTACATATTTCATTTCAATGCGTATGCATTATATGTGTCGCAATATTGTAATAAAAAATTAATGTTGCAAATTTTATTGGTAAAAATGCAATTTTCGTTTCGCAACTGTTTTCATATTATACATATATAATAAAAAGGTAATAAAACCAACGCTATTTTAGTGTTTAAACATATATTAGGCAGCTACATTGCAAAACATTGTGAAATAATTTTGTAAAATTTCTTGCTTTGCTACTAAGTTACACTTTCTAATTTAACAAAATACTTTTATATCCTAAATGTTGTATTTTACAAGTAATGTTGTATGTTTTACATTATTCTGTGGTATTTTCTTTGTTCGGTGTCTTGAAAAATTATCAGCCGTTGAAAACGATGATATAGCGATTACAGAGGCGGTAATACGACACACCGCCAACAATTTGTTCGCTACATTCAGGATCCGGGATGTTGGGCATAAGCCCCGGTTAAAGGAGTTTTCAACAATACACAACTTTTTTGTTTCAATTACTCTAAAAGATTGCAACAATCTGAAGAGAATATCACGACTTACACAAGTACATAACCTCGATAATAATACGCTACATTTTATTGCACAAATAAATGAAGTTTTAAATGAAGGTGATAACAGTATCGAAACAACTGAAGACGTAAACGTAAATAAGCTTATTGAAAAATTTGTTAATAAACTTCAGGATTTAAAGAAAACTTACACGTCTAACAGAAACTTTGCAAACTATAGCATAAATGCTAAAATTTTAGAACATCTCAACAGTTCTGGAGGAATATTTCCAAACATTTCTACCAGTCATCAGATCAAAGCTGATGATAACAATGATCTTAATAGTAATGAAATCTGGAGTAAGTAGTAATCAACTGTTCAAATAATCAATGTTTCTTCTTCACCTAGTTCCACTCTTATCGTTGGTTAGACTGCATTAATGCTATGCGAACTTTTGAGGCAGCCACTCTGAAGAGGAAGGAAATGCTGCATCCAAATTATTCCCACGGCTTCTCAAGCCAAGAATGTCTTCTTCTACCTACACCTCTTATTCCCATTATCTTCCTCTGAACAATGATTTGAAGCAGTCTGTGGAGGCCCCAGTTCCACATGCATGATCATTCTATCCTGGTGAATAGATTCTCCCTTTGTGTTGTATTATATATTATTGATAGATTAGGTATTTAATCCATTTTTAAATCATAGGACCAACAGAGCAAAGCGGTCGTCGGATCTTCGCAGGCCATAGGACTCGCATCAAACATTACCCCTTCATGGCGAGCGTGCATTTTTTTGAGAGGTTCCAATGTGGCGGATCTATCATAAAAAATGACCTGGTGATTACTGCTGCGTCCTGTTTACAATTGTACGACAATTGTTAATATTTATACTAAGTATAAATTAATTGCTTTATTTACGTTATTAAAAAAATACAAATATTGCATAGACGTACATATAGACACTCACGCCTGGATCCTCGAAGGGGTAAGCACAGGCGTATTAAATACCTACGTTTTGCTAACTATAATTTTATCCCACTCATGACGGCAAACTTATTGCCGTCGACTGAACACTTGTAAAATTAAAGATGGGAAAATTGGAAGTATGTTGAAAGGAAAAGTAGGGTTGCTGATACGGTTTGAGTGTGAACAAACTAGGGTCACATACCTGTGACTCGAACTGGCTATTGGCAGGATGTCGGAAATCTCTACCCTTCAACGTGTTACAAATAATTCAATTTTTGGTATTTGTAGAGCTTGGAACAACCGCTTTTTTCGCGAGAATCCAGCGTTCCTCTCAGTACAAGTTGGTTCTGATTACTACGAAGCCGGTGGTGAGGACATACCAGTGTTTGAAGTTTATTTCCATCCTGACTACTCACCAAAGACCCTGCATAATAACTTGGCACTTATGAGACTAAGTACACACATAGTATTTTCCAAGAGACATAAAAATGTTAAGAGAATACAGTATGACAGATCATCGTCCCCGTTGCCCGCCAATACTGACGGCATTGTTATAGTTGGATGGGGTGCCAAAGATGTAAGTAATATACAGATGTGGTCATATTTTAGGGTCTAGCGCTAACAACTGTAGGAAAATTCACACTCGCACACACACGTAAACTAGCGCCTTTCTCCCTCCGAGGGAGACAGACACAGCAATGCCTACGCCACTTGCTTCCATCCTTACTGAATGAAAACTGAAATGAGGAAAAGTTTTTGATTTTTAGTACATTAAAGCTTATATTTCGTAAGAGAGAGCGCTGACATTAATGAAACTATTTAATACCAAGAATGTTGATTAAATGTCCACATTTTTAAGCCAACATCCGCATGAAAAAAAAGAACTGACATTATGTCATCATGTCAATTTCAATCAGTTTTAATTTTGTTTCTTTATTTTATACCTATCATGTTGTTTAGAAATATGTATAGATAACCTATACATATTTCTAAAGATTAGGACATATTGTTAAGATGTTTTTATAGGCATAGATGCGTTGCCCACATTCTATACTGGCAACATAAAAGTAAGCTAATTGTCCGGCTTCACTTAGTCACGTTCTCCCCACCGTCGCGGATAGGCGTTAGGTATGTATAAAAATGTAAAATCCTTTTCAAAACAATTTTTGTAGGATAACTCAACCATTTTTCATCTATACATAATGCTCTTAAAAATTACCTTACCTGTAACATCTTATTATGATAATATATTACATTTAAAAATATTATTTCTGAATGCTTGAATCGTAATAAGACGAATTGTGTTTCAGCGTACAAATATTGTGTATGATCCTTGGGTAAATAAAATAAGTTTTTCCGAGTTGGATTACTATCCACTAACAGATTGTCAAGACGTCTACTCCAAGTAAGTACTATACTCTGCCTTTTCGTTTATTTTCTTTTTGACAGTACGTTATGTAGTCTATGTATGTAGTAATAATCGAGTTTTATGTAAGAGGAAGTTTGAAGCAATAAAAAAGTTAATTTTGGCTAAAAATACTGAACTAACTTTTAAGATTTCGCGTTTCATAATATAATTATGTATATAATACGGGAATTAACTTGATCACGTAACAGGTATTACATACCTGACGTTTCGAACAATTTGCACTATCCGTGGTCTCAGGCTTCGTGGCTCAGTGGGGCATGCCCGCCGTCATGGAGGTACCCGTGAGGTAGAACATTCTCTATCCACCGGCACTTTTTTGATATTTTTTTTCACCATGTATCATCACTTCATCGGGGCCACTGGTGAAGTGGTATGTCGGAATCTTACTGCGTGTTTTAAAGTTTAATTTTAAAAACACGGGCGTAGATATTTTCGCAACTGTCAAAAAAGAAATAAATGATTGTTGTCTGGTTTTTCTTTTTTAAAAGAGTGGCCGTGAGTTTGTTGGCCCGATTTCTTCTCACAAGGCTCAACCATTTGGAAACGGGCGGTTATAGATCGAAACAGGCAGATGTGATATTATGTTATCCATTTTTGTTTTCTTTAATCATTTTACATTTGACGAAGCAAACTATTGTTGCGGTGACTCTGTGTGTGTTGATCTATAATTTTTAATTATAATTATTATTTATTAAATCGACGATTTCGATAATTGATGATCAATTTTATGCAATAAAGATTTTTTTGAATTTGAATTTGAATTGAATTTGAATGGACAGAGTATAATTGGTAATCTATATTACTTTGAAAGCACAAGTTATGACCAAAATATCGAATAAAAAATCTTGAAGTTCGATTTATGTATGGGTTAACTATTACACCTTGTAAGCTATACCCACAGTTAATAATCATGACATTTCCAGTATTTTAAAATAGATTAGGTATATAAATTTGGTGTTGGAAGTGCTTACGATGATTCCATGATTAATATACTTAACCTACCATTTGATTCGACATATTTTTTTAGAGAGTTCGTTACCAAAAAACACTTTTGTGCTGGATTTTTCTCCAAAGCAAGCGGGGCATGTCAAGTGAGTGTTTTTTACATCAAACATTTTTTTTTAAATAAAGTATACAAGTAACGTGGTTCACACATTAATAGTATTACAAGACTGGCTTATTGGCCTAGTGGTTAGTGACCCTGACTGCTATGCCACAGGTCGTGGTTTCGATTCCCACCTGAGTCTGGGTGTTCTTTGTGTCCGTTGTTTGTATGTTTGTAAAGTCCCCCGCGACACAGGAGTTACCTAATGCGGGAGTTGTCTTTAATAATAAAAAAAAAAAGTATTCTTGTTAACCCTTCCAGCTAAGCTTAACGCTTGCGTTAAGAGTGGGTTCACGTCAGTAGTGCACCGTGTGGGGTTTGAACCCGCAACCACTTGATCGCAAGTGCGACCTTAGCCATTACGCTGCCGCTTATTTATTGTAACAATTGTTGCTTTACTTACAATTATGAAGTTGGAATTCTCCCTTTTGTTCTTATTTCACCAGACAGAAATTCCTACTTACGTGAGAGAGTAAAAATATTTTTTTGTGGAACAATTTTTACTTAGCTTTCCAAAGTACAAGATAATATATACAAATAATTGTGTGATGAGCATGATCATTTGTTCTGTCTGGGTGTAACTTATCTGTAATTTGTATGTATTTAGAAATATATAAGTATGTTTATCAGCAGTCTGGTTGCCATAGTACAGGCTCTGCCTAGTTATGGATCAGACGGCCGTGTGTGAGATGTGTTATTATTATTTTTATAAAATAGGTAAAGGTACCAGCTGCCGTGCTTATTGCGACGTATTTAGAAGAATTGTGTTTTCAAGCAAATTACAAGCTCTTTTTAACCGCAAGATACCTTATTCTATTATTAATGTAATTTATCCGTGCGTGTTTATAAAACGGCCATATATTCTATTTTTCATAAAGGTATTTTCTATTAGGAAATGGAAAATAGCTAGCGTAATAGAAGCAAAAGAGTACTTTAATTTGTGTATTTTAACCGACTTCAAATCTATTAACCGATTTCAAAAATTATTTTTTTGTTTGAAAGCGTATGCTCCCACGGTGGTTCCATTGTCACCAAGTCCGGATCTAACGGTACCTGTGAAAAACGAGGGATACCCTCAGAAATTAAGGACAGATGTAGTGTGTTTGTTGATTCTTGAAATTAACCAATATTGAAGTTTAAAGTGATGAAAGTTACTTTTATTTACGACTTACAAAAACAGAAAGCTGTTTTATGTTCGGCTGTGTATACATATTTTTTTTTATAACTTATTATATATAACTTATTTTTATAAACTAGAAAACTTACCTACCTCTTTATTTAAATAAAGTATCGGCCTTCATAAACTAAATATAATATAATCTGACGTACTGCTGTTACTTAAGTTACAGTATGTAAAGTTCTAAATACCTAGTATCTACTCAGTACGTGCGTACCTTGCACTAAAAATGGAAAATAAATTCTTTAAAAATAAAGTTAAACCGACTTCAAAAAGCAATAACAAAGGACACTGAAAAGTGCTAAATAATTCATTAAAACTTAATTAAAAAGACTACAATGCGTGTGACACTTTTAATATAATCGGCAACATTATAAAGGCACTAGGTACCAACGTAGGTAGGCATGCCACGGAATAGGAATTTCATAGACCTCGGGTCGCACTTACTAAAATACAGCAGATCAAAGATTATATCTATTTAGCTGCTTTATTATTTCGTTGTACTGTGCTGCTGTAATACAACTTAATCATACATAATGTTCATATTCTTTCTCTCTTGTATAGTACTCTGTTCCATCCAAACACACACACACTCTTATCTCAAAGAACGATTTGAGTTCTTACACAACACACATTGCCGGGACCTGAGATTATCAGAGAATTTGAAGTTAGAAATGCCTAGACATACCACACAATTTAGAGACAAGTCCTTTTCGGTGCAAGCGGTTAGGCTACACAATAACTTACCTGAGTCAATTCGACAAGCCAAAACCTTGTAGGCATTTAAAAAACTGGTCAAGGGCTATTACTATACTAAGTATATATAAGTTTGTATTAACCTATCTCAGTACACCACAGACTACCCTGAAATATATTTGTTGATATCCGTTCAAAGGTTGTCTGGAAGAGATCGCCGTGAGCGATAAGACCGCCAATTGTTATACCTGAATGTTTACATTGTTTTGCATTGTATCTCACATAAAAGGTGTACAATAAAGAGATAACTACATAAATAAATAATGCATAGAAAAGTTAAGTACAGAAAATAAAGTTCTTAACGTATTTCGATATTACATATTTTGTTTAAAGTGTTATTTATTTTTTCACAGATATATTACAATAAGCCATTCATTTCTTTATATAATACAAAAAATGATTTTTACTTTTTAATAATCAGAATTAGGAAACATGATTTAATATTAAAAAACCGGACAAGTATGTCTGTATGTGCAAATTTGTATGTAGATAGTTCATCCAATCACAGTAATCGATTCTCGAGTCTCGATTTTTCCAAGTATGTTTGAAAGACAGACTTAACTTTGACGTTTTAAAAATACTTCACTATTACATTCTTATTCCTACATTGAAAAATATACCTATAAAGTCTGGGCCCGCAGGAATATTTATATTATTAAAGTTGTATTGTTGTAGGACAGTGAAGCCAAGAAAAAGTATATACACGGAAAAGGATCTCCAAAATGCTTTTATTAACTTTTTCATTTTTCCATTTTTTTTTTTGTTAAAAAGAAAACTCCCGCATTAGGAATTACTCCTGTGTCGCGGGGGACTTTACAAACATACAAACCACGGACACAAAGAACACCCAGACTCAGGTGGGAATCGAACCCACGACCTCTGGCTCAGCAGTCAGGGTCACTAACCACTAGACTAACAAGTCACTAGCTATGTATTACTTTCTAACTATGCGTTAAATAATGTTACGTACTATATATAAATGGCACATTGTGTTGCCTTTTCTATAAATCATGTAAATCAGAGACTAAGATTGGTTTAAAAACAAAAGTCAATAAACAGAGTTGATTTTTGAACACCATGTATCATTCTTCCCACCTCCTTTCTTTTGTATTTTGTACACTCGGAATTAGGAACCAAATTATGATTTTTACATGAGAATTAGGTGCTTCGTACTTTTTCATATTTTACATTATTTAACATAATTAATCAGTTCAATTTTCAAACTGTTACTGTTATATTTCAAGAGTAAAATAAAAAACACGTCTGATAAAAATAGTCCATTCTAGTGAATGCCTAATTTATAATGTCCTTTTAAGTTATGGTAAAAATACCGCGGTGTGGGGTGCCTTTACCTTAACAAGAATTAATAATACATGTACATAATTATATTATCTAGTAATGTCATAAGCAACTTGCCTCAAAATATTTGGCGTTGAAAACAAAATATCGGTTAAACACAATACTACAATTTTCCACAGCACGATGTTGGAGGTCCAGGCTTATCCGGTGGTATTTTAGTTGGTGTGATAAGTTTTGGTCCACCAACCTGCGGTACACCTGATGCTCCTACAGTTTTTACTAAAGTAGGCTTCTACAAGGACTGGATTGACGAGATTATCAAAATGGTTCGTTACATGAATATTGCTATAAAGTGTAACACAAAATACATATATCTATAAGGCTTTTTCGTTTGTTTCAGCCTGTGCCAGTAATTGTAAAGCTGACGACATTGCTGCAGCCTAAAACAACAATTGCTCTGCATTACTCAGACAGAACCACAAAAACATTCAAACTAACACCATTAGGAGAAGTTGCAAAAGAACACACTAAAGCTCCTTATGATGTTAGAATGAATTTACCAAAAGATACCCTCAGGATATTAGAAGATGACAAACTTTTCAAAGATTTTTTATTTACTATGTTTGAAAATGAGACTAAAGACGATTTAGAGCTATCTGATATTTTAAATGAGGTACAAACAAAAAAAGTTGTTGAAAGAAGTATTAAATCCAGTACAGCACTTCCAATATTACCCAATCTTGAAGAAGATATTGCTGATTTGACTGAAGTAAAATCAAAAAAAGTTGTTAGACGAAAAACAAAAACGAAATCAACGACTTCCACCAGTACACCACTTCCATTATACGATAATGAAGATGACGTTTCAGATTTGACTGAAGTAAAAACGAAAAAAGCTGTTGGACGAAACACAAAAACTAAATCAACGACTTCCACCAGTACACCACTTCCATTATACGATAATGAAGATGACGTTTCAGATTTGACTGAAAAAGAAACAAAAAAAGTTGAGAGACGAAAAACAAAAACTAAATCAACGACTTCCACCAGTACACCACTTCCATTATACGATAATGAAGATGACGTTTCAGATTTGACTAAAGTAAAAACGAAAAAAGCTGTTGGACGAAACACAAAAACTAAATCAACGACTTCCACCAGTACACCACTTTCATTATACGATAGTGAAGATGACGCTTCAGATTTGACTGAAGTAAAAACGAAAAAAGCTGTTGGACGAAACACAAAAACTAAATCAACGACTTCCACCAGTACACCACTTTCATTATACGATAGTGAAGATGACGCTTCAGATATGACTGAGGTAATAACAAAAAAAAATGTTCTACGAAACTCAATAACTAAATCAACGACTTCCACCAGTACACCACTTCCATTGTACGATGGTGAAGATGACGTTTCAGATTTGACTGAGGTAATAACAAAAAAAAATGTTTTACGAAACTCAATAACTAAATCAACGACTTCCACCAGCACACCACTTCCATTGTACGATGGTGAAGATGACGTTTCAGATTTGACTGAGGTAATAACAAAAAAAAATGTTTTACGAAACTCAATAACTAAATCAACGACTTCCACCAGTACACCACTTCCATTGTACGATGGTGAAGATGACGTTTCAGATTTGACTGAGGTAATAACAAAAAAAAATGTTTTACGAAACTCAATAACTAAATCAACGACTTCCACCAGTACACCACTTCCATTGTACGATAGTGAAGATGACGTTTCAGATTTGATTGAGGTAAAAACAAAAAAAGTGGTCGGACGAAACACAAAAACTAAATCAATAACTTCCAACAGTACACCACCCCCCTTATACGATAGTGAAGATGACGATAGACGATTAGACGATGAATCTGTATATATAGACGAGAATAATGATGAGTATAAAGCTAAAATGAAAGCTTTTGAGGTTAATACTAAAGTAATAAAAAAACGTACCAAACCAAATAAAGGGAAGATCAATAAGAGTTATCCAAAATTAAAAACAACGGAAATTAAACAGACTACACAATTATTGACTACACCATTTATACGATTTTCTGATGAAGATATTAAAGACCTAGATATTGAAGAGTTAATGAGGGAAATAAAAGTAATTGAAGCAAATACCGAATCGAAAAAAATACATAAAAGTGTAGTTGAACTAGACAGTAATGATAATAACTCAAAATTATACCAGGATACAACAAAATTAAAATCCGCAAAAACAAAATCAGATGCTTCAACTGCTAGATCATTTTTACGATTACCCGATGAAGAAGAATACGTCGATGACGGTGATGAAAAACATCTACCTAACATGAAAGCAATTGAAGATAATTCTAACAATGCAGATGATGCGATGAACAGGAATGAAGATTCAACATTGGAGAAGGACATAAACGATCTTCTTGATGACTTAGATTTACGTAAACTCTTAGAATCAAAAGAACCCACGAGCGGTCTTGTGGAAGAGAATACAAAACGGACACAACAGAGACAGAAAAAAATAAAACAAAGAAATATTTCAGGGAAAAAGAAGAATAAAAAACCCAAAGGCACTCAAATTGCCTCGTATTCTTCTAGTGAAATTAAGAAAAAAGATAGTGGAGAATCAGATTATGATAAATGATTTATCCGATTTATCCGATTAATACCGCTTGTAGTAATTTCAATTAGTATCAGTTATTTCAATTTTCAATCAAATACACGATGTTGGAATATTTGCTATTTAAATCTCCAACGATATAAAAAAATATCCTTGGATTCTGTACGTCTGAAGGGAAAAACGGAAACCCCCTTTTGGTCCCTTATAGGTCACAACTAATTAAGGTAAAATTTGGAATACAAATCAATTCCTATGACCGTAACACAGATGTGCAATGTAAATAATAACAATTTTGTTAGGTAACAAAAACAAAAGTACGGTAATAGCTGCAGTGGTAAAAACTGTATTGCAACTATTAACGCCCACTTCCGGATATGTGGAAACATTACATTATAAGTTATTACATTACAGTTAAAAGCAAAATAAAGCGTTACGCTGCCCTCCGATCACTAAATTTTACTCTTCATATTTTTTTCATACCGGGCGCCTTACATGCAAATCGATTCTTAAGGAGTAAACTCCTAAAAGACTAACTTAAAGATGAACAACTAAAAAGAAAAATAGAAAGACATTTAGTCACGAATGTGTGTACGTGCTTGTGCGTGTGTTTGCGTGTTCTTATGTAGAAGTATTGATGACGACCATGGTACTTCTTGCAATCTCTAGGTTACAGACTTTCAGATCTACGTGTCTTTGCAACGAATTCGGGGACAAATGGTACAGGTGCATGCTTTCGTAATAAGATAACAGTACGTACAATTGTTGTTGTGTGAGGACTCTGCAGTGCGAATAAAGCTTCGACGTGGGGAATCTAATTGGTTTATATTTCATTATATTCAAGACACATCTCTTGGCTCTTTTCCAAACGCAGCGAATCTGTTTTGTAGTTGCCACCTCATATTACGATGCAATACGTCAAGATTGACTGTGCTAGGGAATAGTGTACAGTTCTGAGCATATTTAAGGCCGCCACTGCTCTCAGCTACTTAAAATCAAACAAAAGTCTTCCTGTACGAGTTATAACGCTGTTAGTTTGGATATTCCATGCAAGTCTACTATCAATTATAACGCCTAGATATTTTATGTTATTTGTGCAGGTAAGTATTTTAAAATAACATTTATTGTTGGAAGTGTCTTCGCAGGAGTGACTCCGAATATAAAATGTATACTATTTTGGGCTTCATAGCTTATAAGACAAAATGTGAAAAAGTAGTGAAATCTCGAGGACTCAGTTCGAGATGAACTACCCTACTAGGTGTATATTTATACTTACATTAGGAGAGCCTTTGCTCACTCGGGCAGAATTAAGGTCTGCGGTGCAACGGCTTTAAGCCAAGAACACCGCCCCAGGACCCAACGGCATCTCAGGCTGAGCGTGGGTTCTAGCCCTTGAGGCTCTCGGGCCCCGGCTAATCTGGCTTTTTAGCGCATGTTTGGACAGAGGCCAGTTTCCGAAATTGTGGAAGACGGGGAAACTGGTCCTCATCCGTAAGGTGGGGCGCCCGGTTAAGACTGGGTGCTTCGCGGAATGCTTTTGGGAGGTGTCGCCGTCACTTGCTACGCTGATGACAACCTTGTGACGGCGAGAGGCAAGATGTGGTCCAAATCCGGGGTCGCTCTAGTCGTTGGAAGGATTCGGCGGCTGGGTCTCGAGGTTGCCCAGCATAAATCGGAGGCCCTATATTTTCACGGGCCTCGGAAGAGGCCACCAGCGGGATCTAGCCTTATCGTGGGAGGCGTTTGCATCGGCATTGAGCCCTCGATGAGATATCTAGGGCTCGTACTCGATAGCCGATGGGATTTCGGTTATCGTTTCCGGAATCTGGCCCCCAAACTTACGAGGACGGCGGCTGCTCTTTCACAACTGCTGCCGAACTTAGGGCCCGACGCCTCCTGTAGCAGACTTTTCGTTGGAATCGTACGGTCCATGGCCCTATACGGGGCCCCTTTTGGGCAGGAACCCTGACGGTCCGCCCTACTGCGGCGTCCACAGCGAGTGATGGCCGTCAGAGTCATAAGGGGGTACCGTACGGTTTCCTTTGAAGCGGCAAGTCTCCTAGCCGGTACTGCGCCATGGGATCTGGAAGCCAAAAGCCTTGCGTCGTTACACCAATGGCGCAAGGAGGCTCTAGAGCGGAACTTGAGACCCGCGTCTCGCGAAATCGAAGCGCAACGGTCCCAGCTTCGCCAGGTTCTAATGGCCGAGTGGATAGAACGACTAGAGCGACCGAGCGCAGGGCACGCCACCATTGCGGCGGTAAGGCCCATCGTGGAGGATTGGCTTGAGAGGCGACACGGCAGCCTCTCCTACTGGCTGACGCAGGTACTGACTGGACACGGCTGCTTCGGAAAGTACCTGTGTCGTATAGGCCGAGAGCCAACGTCTGTGTGCCATCACTGCGGAGGCGGTCACGAGGACACTGCACTCCACACTATAGTAGAGTGCTCAGCGTGGGTGCAGCAGCGGTGCGACCTCGTGACTGCTATTGGTGTGGGAAGCCTCTCGCTAGAGGCCATGGTTCTGTCCATGGTCCAAAGTGAGAGTGCTTGGGATTCTGCCGCCTCGTTTTGTGAGGAAGTGATGTCCGCTAAAGAGGCGGCGGAAACTGAACGGGAGAGAGTTAGTACTCTTCCGTCCCGCAGAAGAGGCACCGGGCGACGGAGACCCCAAAATGAACTCCGACATCCATGAGCGCTGGCCTGGGGGTAACGGGTGAGGCTGCCCGTTACCCTAGCAGAAGCAGGCCTGAGATGGCGGCGCGATGTGTTCCGCGCGCGCCTCTGGTGGAAGGGGGCGAGGCCCCCCGTATATTTTGGTATGGCTGCCTATTAAACAGGCGGCCAAGGTCTATCGGGATTCTCGGGGACTTCCTTCCTAGGGTATACCCGAGTCCCTTGTAATAGACCCACTTATGTCGGAACACCGTGTGGTTTTAGTCGGTTCGATTCCGACATACCACTTCACCGCCAGCCCCGGTGAGGTGATGACCCGTGGGGGTTTCCACACGATAAAAAAAAAAAAAAAAAAAGAGGAGAGCCTTTGCTCGTCATGTAATAATCATGTAGATATAAATAAAAATACATTTGTCTTATAATTGTTTTTAATAATATTGGATCAGATGAATAATATTATAGAGGAACGGGTGTCGTGTCCCTCAAACACAAAGGGAGGATCCTCCGACCAGGCTAGATAATCATGCCTGGTGGACCTCAGCCCAATGGTTGATGTTCCTTCACGATAAGAAGCAGGCACAAAATGCAGTTAACACAACCGAGCAAAATTAGAAGGATTTCACTCTCCTCGTTGCATATTTCTGACCCATTTAGCTTTTAATTTTGAGTCTTTTGGAAACCTACAACAAGAAAAGTTATTTTCATACTAGCTGAGCATTGAGCCTTCAGGAGTGGAGGAAAGCTTACAATACAATGGAAGCTTACAATTACAAAATTACTTTAGATTATGTCCAATGCATATCTACAGAATTATAGTAATTCACTCATAACCTCGTAGTGTTAATATTGTAGAAGCTTTTCAATTTACAAACACAAAAACATTCAGACGTTCCCTTTAACTTATTCTAGTACCATTAATTGCTACATTTGCTACCTCATTGTTATTGGCGCTGTTGCAAATATATAATCATACATATTGATAAGTAAGTACCCTTTCAGAAATCGATATGTTAACGTGATCTAAGTTCCAACACTATATGGGTACATAAAACTTCAGTCCCGATCTATTTTTATCTAAATTCTTCTCAAAGTAATTTTCAATAGTAATTAACAGAAGTAATAGGTGTGTAATTGTTAAACATAACGATCAGTTACAGTTTGGCATGCTTGACAAATCCTAATAAAACGTAATTTGGCTGATAATCATCAATTTACTGAGTATAACTTACCGATGGAAGGATAATTTTTGGCCGCATTCGGTCAAAACGCCCATTCGACTTCTGCAGCCGGTAGCCGCACAAAATATTGTTATTTTCTTTCATCTTGAGCACATCCAATAAACCACACAATAGGTTTCTGCAATATTTTTACGAAAAACACTCGACACGTCCAATCCTCCAGCTGGTTGACAGAAAATCAACAAGCGGCGCGTTGCAACTGACAAAACTGCAAAAACTGACGCAAGACATCTATTGCTATCTCACTTTGTGTTACGGACTTGACGCCTTAGTGAGAACGTAACCGTAGATATGTTTGGTGCTCTGAGTAACCATGACTTTCAAATTATTATTAATTTTCGATATAACCGTATTAGAAACACGGTTACATCTAAAACGGAGTCCTCCGTAGACCTGCCAGCTCTTAAACCATACTGATTGTCGGCGAGTAATTAGTTTTTGTGTAAATAACTAATAAGCCCAAATCTTAAGAGTTTTTGTGTGAGAACTGATATTGGTTCATAATAATTATTATTGATACTCTCTGCTTCCATTTTTGTGTTCAGGATGCACGAGGGCTCTTTTGAACAGTTTTAGGAGTACACCTGTTGCGAGGCAGGAATTAAAAACATGTTTAATAACAGAAGTGAGTACAGGACGCCCAGACTTAATAATGCGTACAGGTATTTTATACCAACCTATGGCGCAATTATCCTTGAGGCTAAGGATGCTCAATTTCGTTTGAGTCAATTTCAGGCAGAACTATAGAATGGAGTTGGTGCCGCCGGAACACCCGACTTTGGTGTGACAGGGCAGTGTTGTTTCAATTTAAAGAGTTAGAGAGAATACTGTTTGCAAGTTTATGACCCAAACCAGCAAAATATTTATTAACAGTATTTACAGAGGTAGCAGGATTATCTTATTTGAGTAATTCAGATGAAGATGACTTGGCTTTGTTTAAATTTGATTTTTTTATGGTATAAGTGGCAAACGAGCAGACGAGTCATCTGATGGTAAGTGACTACCACCTGCAATTCAAGAGTCACGAGTGCATTGCCGACCTTTAAAGGGGGAGAAGGGGGGAGAGGAGAGTCGAGGGGAGAATGGGAGAGAGGGAGGGGTTAGGGCCTCCGGTAACCTCACTCACTCGGCGAAACACAACACAAGCGTTGCTATGAAGCCGGTTTACTGTGACGCTGTGGTATCACTCCGGCCGAGCCCATACGTGCCGAAGAAAATTTTGTTAATGGTTTTAAAGGAACATAGAGATTGAAGAATTTTATCCAGAGAAATAATGAAGTTGTTGACACTCCTAAATAAAGGGGAACGGTGGGTATACCGCAACTTACAAACATAATTGTTTTTTTTTTATTCCAAATAGAACGATATCAGTTTATAGTATAAACCAAGTCGCTTATATGTAAGTTGACGCTATACAATAAAAAAACCGAGCAAGTTCCGTAAGCATAAAACTTGTATGTAGATAGTACTTTTGCCTTAAGGATTTAGAGTACAATGATGTGGAAAATTTATTAGTGAACTTAAAATAAAATCAAAATTTCAACAAACGTTTATCACACACACGCGCACAAGCTATCAAACTAGACAAATACATACACACACACACACACCTTCACCCATCCTCATACTCACTCACATACACACCACTCACAGACGCACAATATTCTAAAACAACAAATGTAGTATCTAGCTAATAACATGAACAATCATATGTATACCACTTAGTAATAAGCTGTTATTTTGACATTACAAACAAACACTCAAATTTCATTTATTTATATGGATTTATTTTTTGTCACCACAGAGGCACCTGAGCAGAGGCGCCATCAGATCCAGAATAATTCGGCTAATGCGCTTCAACTATAAAATTCCTTGAAATGGAGATGGTGCGTCCGATGTACCACTGTTACGCTATCAAACTCTGGATGGTTTGTGTTATAAAATGGTGGATCAATCACCAAATTTGTCAATGTTTTTAATTAAGTACTAATAAAAAAAAGAAAATACATTAGTTATTTACAATATGTTCATTTTTTTAGGCAAACATTATATACACTACAGGGTGTTAAAGAAATATGTGGTCATATTTTAGGGTCGTATAATAGACCTCGTGAATAACCTAAAGCGCTAACAATTTTATAAACATTCGTGATTGTTGATATAGAAATCCTATTTTGAAACTAAAAAATGAAACTTGAAAATTTATCGATAAAGTTAATATTTCGTAAAAAAATAATGAATGAACGAAACGAATGAAACTATAGGTATTTAATACCAAGGATGTTAATGGAATGTCTTAATTATTCTGAAAATGTCTGTATAAAAAAATAAAAAACAAAATCAATGAAATTGACATGAAAATTCATTATGTGTTGTTTAGTAATATGCACCTACATTAGGAAAAGCATTATTCCGAAGATTTTTTTAATAGAACAGCATGCATTTTTAAATTCAAGAATAGCGCTATGGTATGGTATTGTTACCTTAAAACCTAAGGCTATATATTAACAGCTATACATGTAGACGTAGCAGATCCCAGCATACAAATGCTAGACTCCTCGTACGGCAACAGGTATGGCCTAGAAGAAAGTTGGCTAGTTAGCTAATACTTCAGAAGAAGAGCTGACTGGACAGGACTGGGATGTGATCAGGAAATTGGTATATTCCCACTAATTGTAGTAAATCTGTACACGAATGCAGTGTGATATTCCTCAACATAAAATATGGATGCTCCGACCAGGGAGAGTGATAATACCTGGTATGTATGTTGAATATATATTACAAGTGCAACATTATATCGCAATGCAGCCTATCTTCATTCGATAGCCTTTGGTAGTATTCGAAGCATTATCTTGGAAGCGCTGTAACTTCCAATACGTCAAAATTGT
Organism: Callimorpha dominula; assembly: GCA_949752705.1. NCBI lineage: Eukaryota > Metazoa > Arthropoda > Insecta > Lepidoptera > Erebidae > Callimorpha > Callimorpha dominula. The sequence goes on along the minus strand of OX457012.1, from coordinate 16,055,776 downwards.
ATTTCACGCTGCTGCGAGGTAAACCGTGACTCGAAGTCGTCGCTGTTTAATGGCTGAGGCTGCTTACGTGAATTATAAGTGCAGTGTCCAGGGTCCAGGTGCAGGTCGAGAGGTACACCTGATGAACGTTTCGATGATGAGAGTGTTTAACTTCTTGATTACACCTGATTCCATTTCAATAACTGGAATGGTGTTTGATGTCCTTTTAAGACAAATTGAGGATCTCACGGAGCATGCGGGATAGTTTTAAAATAGTTAAGCTACGCGAGCAAAGCCACAGGCGAAGAGCTTGTATTATAAGGTTGTAAAAAGTAACCCATAAATTATTTAAATTTGTTTCAACATGTTTTAAAATGTCAAATTTTATAACTCTGATATTGCACAACATACGTTAAAGTAATAAAACAGTTCCATAAATTATATTTCAATATATTGGGCTAGTAGTACTTCACACCTTAAAATAACTTCAATCGAAACTTAAAAATATCTTCAATTATTATATCAATATACAAAATCAACTTCATTTTCATATAAGAAACCATTGTCCTAATGTTTGTGATTCGAATTATCATTGAATTTTACATTTATTTTCACAGCATTGCGCAAATTCAAACACTTGTGCAATTACCAATCATTGATAATAATAACATTGCAATCGCAGAAACAGTAATACGGAATACTGTAAATGATTTATTCGCAGCTTTTAAGATTCCAGGAATAAAGAACAGGACCAGAATTAAGCAGTTTTCTACAATACACAACTTTTTTGTTTCAATAACGTTGACAGATTGCGACAATCTGAAGAAAATTGCGAGACTATCGACCGTCAATAATATTGATAACGGCACGTTACATTTTATTGCACAAATAAATGACGTTTTAAATGAAGGCGATAAGAATACCGTAGCAAATGAAGATGAAAATCATATGTATGTAGCAACATATATAGAAAAGTTTATCAAGAAACTTGAACACTTGAAAGATAACTACGTTTCTTATACGAACACTGTAATAAAATCAGATATATTGAAATATTTAGTTGATGATAGGAAGACATTGATAAATGTTACAAAAGACAATATGAATTCCTCTGAAATAAATGAACAATCACAGGATGAAGACAAAGGTGTTAATGATGATTTTTGGCGTAAGTGATAAATTGTTTATATTTCATTTATTTTGAACATTATAGGGCTCTATAATGTTCAAAATAAATGATGGGGTGTAATATCGTTGGAAGAGCTAAAAAAAAGGTACAAGGATAAAAAGTAGCCTATATGTTAATCCAGGTCTCCACCTATCTACATACCAAGTTTCATCGCACTCGGTTCAGTAGTTTTGGCGTGAAAGAGTAACAAACTTCCATCCATCCATCCATCCATCCTTCTATCCATCCATCCCTCCATCGAAACTTTCACGTTTATAATATTAGTGGGATAAAAACAAATACAAGTCACTTATATTACTTGAAAACGATTTTTTAGTGTGAGGTTCGTCACATTTACTCATTTAGTGTACTCATAGTATATCTAGTGTATAGTATAGTGATTGCAGCAAATACTTACTTAGTTGAGTGTTAAATGTACTAAACGATTTTACATTTTTTACATTCAACGGTAACTTATTGTAAATCTGTGCTCCTTCAAAAGTAATAGTTTTATTGCCATGGATGTTCTTGTTTTTGGTAGGACCATGAAACTGACACGGCGTCTACTGCAGTTAGAGATTTGTTTACATGTTGTAAATGTTATATTACTTTGTATAGTTTTGTGGAGAACCCTACGGACAAATATGCATGTGTTAAAGATATATGGGTTTTGATATTTATTCTCATTAAGAATTATAATACAATTCACTTAACATGAGAACATAATTATTACTAATACACAAATATATAACTGCTTAATGTTTATTAATTTTGTTTCTTCGTAGATTTTATTGGTTGGTGTGAGATAGTGAGATGAGACATATGAAACAGTACATCTAAGCATTCAATAATCATATAGAATAGAATAGAATAGAATATGCTTTATTGTACCCCTTATACATAGAAATACAGTTAGGTACAATGGGCGGTCTTATCGCTAAAAGCGATCTCTACCAGAAAACCTTAGGATGGATATAGTGACTGGAGTAAGTGGTAGCTGTCGGTGCACTACATCTAAATATACACAACTAAATATATGTTTTTTTTTTCAGACCCTGATAGTCGCCGGCTTTACAAGGGTGTCCGAACGACCATCAAACGGTATCCTTTCATGGCTAGCATACATTTCTTCAAAAAATTCCAGTGCGCAGGATCTATAATTAAAAACGATTTGGTCATTACCTCCTCGTCTTGTCTGCAAATGTGAGATTTTTTTTATTTAATCTATAGAGATAATCTGTTTTTGCTTTTAACTAACGATGTGATTTTGTTGTAACATTGGTAAGTAGGCCTGGGGGATATAAAATGTCTTTGGCGTGCCAAGACGTCGTCGCCTAATTGGGAGGTATTTAGGTCTGATGTCTCAATAAAAGTTGTTTCTATTTTAGGCGCAGTATGGCACACCGCGTGGTTTTAGTCGGTTCGATACTACTATTTTGGTAAACACTGGTTTCTGAACCTTGTCTGGAAAGAAAGATAAGACAGTCGTAGCTGCAGCAGCTAATATTAAAATAGCTTTTCAATTTGTTGTTAATTTTTTTCAGTTAATCCCTGCATCACCCAAAGGCAAAAATGCCAAAGATGAACACTGTCATTATACAGATTGTATAGATAATAATAATAACTTCACACATCTCACACACGGCCGTCTAATCCCAAACTGGGCAGAGCCTGTACTATGCTAACCAGGCTGCTGATAAACATAGATTAAGTACATGTCCGTTTTATAAATAAATATCCTAATGTGATTCGATTATTTTTCTATTATGTTAATGTATGTTATTAATACTATAGCGATTAAGTCCCACTTTACTAATGTTAACGTATTTTCAGTGCATGGAACAATCGTTTTTTCCGAGAGAACCCAGCATTTCTTTCCATAAGAATCGGTTGCGACTATTATGACTTATGTGGTGAAAACATCGCCATACTGGCAATTTATTTCCATCCGCAGTACGAACCGAAGACACTTAAGCACAATCTTGCCATCATGAGACTGAGAAAGAAAATTCACTTCCGATTTAGTCATGGACACGTTAAAAAAATAGACTTTGATAAAAACCCGTGGGAACTGCCCGTCAACAGCAAAATCACTGCAGTTGGTTGGGGAGCTAAAGATGTAAGTTTTAGGACGTTATCATAGTATCAAAAGAGCTACAGAAAGGTATAGTTGCGTTTTAGCGTTATATAGACCCCGGGACTGAGGGAAAGCGCTAACGGTTGTAGGGAAATTCGTGACTATTAATACAAGAATCTGATTTTAAACCTGACTTTAAAGTGGACCGGTAAAACGAGAGTGGTGACATACATAATGAACTATAGGGAATAAGTTCCAAAGAATTTGATGGAATGACCGGATTTGATACGATAATTGAAAGAAAGAATAAGAAAATATAATTTGTTGCAATAACTTATGTAACTTAAGTCTATAATTAAAATACACATTGATATTATTAACCTACTTTATAAACATCATATTTTAGTCTATGACTTTAGCTATGTCTACAATATGTCATGTAGAATGTATGTAGGTGACGTGTCATTTTTTGACGTGGCAACATGTGGTTATTCCTTTTATTTAATTTTTTTTAAGAATAATTTTAAAGAAATTATCACTCATGGTACGCTGCTGCTTCGCAATTTCGGGTTGAGTTGTGATAACATATTGTTTAGAAACGTGTTTAATTTTATAATTTTTTGGTTTCGCTGTACTAAAAGTACGAGCACACCGTTTTCCAAAACCTTGTACACAAGATCGAAATACAAGAAGTATAAAAATATTTTATGTTTCAGGCCACCAACTTTGTTGACGATATACACAAAAACAAACTATCATATGCAGAATTGGAGTATTTTCCTTTGGAAGACTGTCAAAACTATTATTCGAAGTATGTTTTAATATGACTTACTACATAACGAAACTCGAGGAAAACCTTTTTAGTACCTATTCCAGTTTGGTTTGAAACATCTAAAAAAATAGGCAAATTAAAACCATTAAGAACTATTTTCTCCTATATTAGCTAACATATATTTCCTTTTTTTTTGTTTAGTCGTTACTGACGAGTTTCAATGACATTCAGAAAAAAATTGAGCATTTTTTTTAGTAAAATTTATAGGTAATTACTGTCAAATTTCGATCAGAGGGCGAAAACAGTTTACTGAAACGCTTAAGAATCTTTTTCTCATTCGAGATTGCGAACCGTTAAGAAGAAAACACTATTCCTTGGTATTATTAGTAAGTTAACAAACACTTTTTTAATTTTTAGGGACTTCGTGAGTCACTACAATTTTTGTGCTGGATTCTTTACTAAAGGAGGTGGAGCTTGCAGTGTGAGTACTACTACTAAATTGATAATATTTTATGATACTACTAGCAGTACTAGCTGACCCGCTCAACTTCGTCTGCATTTGTAAATTTCCCTGTTTTTGCAACATTTTTATTGATGCTCCACTTCTATTGGTCGTAACGTGATGTTATATAGCCTTCCTCGATAAATGGGCTATCCAACAATAAAATAATTTTCAAAATCGGTTCAGTAGTACCGGAGATTACCCCGAACATCCAAACTCACAAACTTTACCTCTTCATAATATTACTTATAGTATTTATAGATTAAATGTGCAACGGTGCTCTTCTAATGATTGTAGATATGAGTTAGAATATTCTAGGTTGCGTGATTTGAAAGGTCCTGATTGAAACTGCACTGCGTGAAAGTGAATTACTTAATCTTAATCGTTTTTCTAAAATACAAATAGCCTAAATTACTCCTTATAATACCAGCTATCTGCCAGTGAAAGTCCCATTTAAATCGGAACACCTGTTCTGGAGAGAGCCGGAACAAACAAGCGGGCAAAAATAAAAAAAATCGATTCTTCGGTATATGTAATGTGGAACATTCGGATGCATTTAGTAAAATGCTATTATTTTGACATTACAAACAGACACTTCAATTTTATTTATTTATAAAGACACGGGAATCCCAAAGTGGTAGATATCAACCCCTTGGGGTTCAAATCAGTTTTCCAGGGGTCGACATAAACAAAAACTGATTTAGGAGATTGACGAGGTCTAAAAATCGACCCCTATTGATTAACACAAGTTCTTATTTGAAACTTTCAAGATACTGTATGAGTTGTGTTACTTGTTATGAGAATGACTAATATTTTAGTAGGAAGTAACATTGTTGTACTTTTCAAAAACTCAACAAGTCGATAACCGTGCAAAAGTTCGTACAAGATGAAAAACTCGGCCAGTCAATAAGCGTGGACAAGTACGTGCAAGATAATGTGTTCGAGCGACAAGTCTTTCAGGCACTTTTTGACTTGCTCTGTATTTGACGCATATACGCGATTTAGCACCAACGAAATCATGATGAAGTTCAAGTCCAAACATGCATTTACTATATACCAAGCAGTTTTGGCATTTGTCAAAATGACCAGAAATGCTTCAAGATGATGTTATTTTATCATATGTCTCTCAGTGGGACGCATTACATAAGGATTTTAGTAAGAGGTTTGAGGATCCATTAAATTTACAATTCCTCAATAGATAATAAATCCGTACATAGCCGTGGAAAAAGCCAATGTGACACTGCAAGAAGAGTTGATTACCATCAGCACAGACGAGGAACTTAATTCTGTATTGGGAACATTGATGAAAAATACGTTATCGCTTTTTCATTATCATACCTAAACGAAAAAGGCTTCAGTGTGGTTACAAACATTTTGACAAAACAAAGAAACCGTTTGAAAAACAACGAACGCCGAGATTTAAGGCTGCAACTAACTAATATTGAACCTGATTTAGCTGGATTGGTAGAAAGTCACCAGGTTCATCCATCACACCGATTTTTTTTTTGTTTTTATTGATTTTGGAAAAGGGGTCTTTTGCCCAAAATAGTTTGGGAATCCCTGGTATAGACAAATCGCAAAAAAAGAGAAAATATAAAATTTAATAAAGTTTCATGTTGTGGCCTAATTATGATGCTAAATATGCTAACTATAAAAAATACTAACTACAAATTTTTCTTGTTCCTAATAAAGATTATTATTATTATTCTTAATAGAAATATTTTTCTCAACGACTTAAATGTCACTCTGGAAACCAATCTACAGATACCTGAAACAGATTAGTCGGCACTTTTAGAATCACAATGGAACTATTCATATTTACATAAATTGTCTTTTATATCATTTTTAATAATTTAAGTTTTAGGCAATAAACCAAAAAGCTTATAGCAGTAACCTCATAGGCATAATAATTAACGGAATAGCATTCGATTCAAGCAAGCAAAAACAATTTGGCCTTATATGTCATGAAAATGTGTTCACAGCACGATGCCGGAGGTCCAGGGATACAAAACAGCCTATTAATGGGTGTCATTAGCTTTGGATCACCTATCTGTGGAGCTCCTGATGTACCGACTGTCTTTACTAAACTTGGGTTTTATGCGGACTGGATTGAAGACATCGTAGAAAAGGTAACATTGTGTATTCTAATTTTTTTAGTTGCCCACCTAATGGTTCTTCTAGAAGATGCTAACGTCTAGTGGGTAAGCTTCAATAATAATAAAAGCCTATTGGTACTTAAGTGAACCTATTTGACAATGTTTAGAAAGAACATCACACTGTAGTCTCAACGAAAAATGGTCCACGGGGGTCAAAATTGGTCCCACAATTGAAGGTTTTGGTTTTAAAGGAAAAAGAAACGCACTGATGGTGACAAAAGTGCGAGATGGTAGAAAATAGATTTTGAATTTTGGTAGTTTTGTTGGTCACTGTTGTTGATCCTGAGAATTACCTTGTTCCGCGTGCAATAGTATAAAAAAGCAGTCCCGGCAAAGTACATTTACTAGTATAAATTAAGAATTTAAAATACGACTGACACAAAATACCTTTAACGAACGAACAGCTGAACAAGTTTCCTTTTATTATACCTAAGAATACCCTCGATCAAGTCAGCTTTTAAACAAAACAATTTAATTACAAAGGGTCCGTTATATAAAAATCGCTTGGGAACTATGGTAATATAGACATACACACAAATACACAGTCACATAGACACACGCGTTAAACTTATAACTTCCCTCCTTTTTACGTTGGGGTTTAAAAATGATGTGTCTGAACGAAAAGGTATTGATTGTTCTGTCTTCAAACTGAATTGTTCATCGTCCTTGCTCCTTGACGAGTTTATTAACCAGTTCGCGTATGCCACACTTTTATGAGACCCAACACGTATTCAAAACTAATACCTTTAAACAGTTCAATAGATTTTCACCGAATATAGAATATCCATTACAATACTTTTTTATAAATGAAACTGCATAAATCTGATACATACTGTTCAACGTACATTCCCTTGACACCAATTACGCATAAATAACAATTAACTATAATTTTCAAGATTTGTTAATCTTCTTTTCTTTTGATTTTAGGAGCATCCTTCCGGTTACATTGGCAGCACTGTGACTCAAATAAAACCGTCATATATGTTCACTAGACAAACTACAACTAAAAAGTTGAAGATCACTCCATTTGGACACACTACAATTGGTCCTATTTTTCAAAGTGAAACAAATGTACTACGGATACCGCAAGAGCAGGCTTTTCAAGATTTTTTGTCTACCATGTTTGAGAGTAAAGAAATTAAAGCTTATGTTGATACAAGTGACATTGAAATAGAAAATAAACTTGGCAAACAGCAATCTTCAGATTTGAAAGTAGAACAGACAACAGTGACTACTGAAAAATATCGGGATACATACATTACTAGTAAAATAAAACATACATCAGAAATTACAGATAACCCAAAAAGTATTTCTGCAGAGACGATTGATTCTTCTGAGGATTCAAACGTAAAATATGAAGTTGAAGGAATGTCTATTGAATCTACTACAGAATTACTAAAAGAAGTTACAGTTGAAAATGACGGTAATGAGGTGATAGTATCGGAAAAAAATATTACGAACATGTTGAAAAGTGAAGAAATTAAAGACACTAAAACTAAAAATCAGATAGGTTCAGGACGCACATACAAAAGCAGTACAATAAAATATAACACAAAAGAGATCACAAGTGACCTTAACCTTACGTCTGTAAAGTCGATTGATTCTTCTGAAGATTCCATGGTTAAGGACAAAACTGAAGAAATGTCCATTGAAACTGTTACAGAATCACTAAATAATACTTTATCAACAAATGTCAGGGATTATGACAAAATTTTAGAAGAAAATATTAAAAGTTTTATCGATAACTTAGATTTAAACAATTATATAGCACCTACAACAACTTTGTCAGAAATTAGCAAAACAAATACAAAACAAGAAATGGAATTAAATAAGACATTGAATGAAAGTGAAATCAGTACTAATGAAAGATCTATTTTAAATTCATTATTTTTCTCTGACGAGAATACCGATGATACTGATAATGACAAAGGACTAAGTATAATATAGGCTGAACCGTTCATCGATTTTCCTCTTAGACATGGAGACAACAAGATTATCAAGCTGCGTATTATACTTGCTATTGAAGAAGGTGAATAACAAACAATAAATCTGGTGTGACTTTTTTTAAAAGAACCCATCTAGGATCACTTTGTTGTCCATCTATCTGTTTTTCTGTCTATTTCTTAAGACTCTTTTTCTCCCAAAGGCGTAGAAGATATTTAGTTACATTTATATTTATTTATTTATATAGGTATATAAACTTTATACACAGTTTGTACTTAGACGAATTTAATTCCTAAGGCATTCTCTAATAGTCAATTTTTAAATGCAGAGAAAAGAAGAAGCAAGTGCGCTTTCATCAGATAAGGATTTCTTGATAAAATTGTATTATTAGGTAGAGTTATTTGATACTTACTTCTAAGGTTTCTTAAATCTATAAATGATTCAACTAGTTAAGCTAACATAATAAAAATACAGCCATACATGCCCTTTATGCGCATATAACGGACAAAAAACGTCGACACATCTTAAAACACAATATCGTGCAAAATCTAGACATTATATGAATCGAATCTTATGTTTAAACCGTACATTGAACAGCAAGCAACAAGACAAGTTAGGCCTTCGTAGAAAGGAGGAACATTCAATCTATAGTTATAGGTCAATAGTCAACTACACTTTCATTGGATATGATTAGGAATGGGGAGGAACGTAAAGGGACGATCCTCCGACCAGGCTAGGTGATCATGCCTAGCGGACCGCGGTGCAACTGTTGGTGATGGGAAGTTGTATATATACTAATCGGCCCGAGAAATTTCATAGCACGAAGCAGGATTACTAGTTTCGTACCGTAGTTACTAGTACCGTAATTCGGTGTGTCTTCGTTAGATGATGCTGAAGTATGTGGAAGTCGCCACAAGGAATAAAAAATAAGAAAAACCTGACAAATGTGAAGAAAAATCCTTAGGGTAACGCAGTTATCTATTGTCTATACATAACATCCATACATACATTCACGCTTGTCTCCCAGAAGGGGTAAGCAGAGTCTATTAAACACCCATATTTTGGTCCCACTCACGTAATAGGAGGCAAGCCTATTGCCGTCAACTGGACACTTGGAAAATGGAGTATATTGAAAGAGAAATGTAGGTTAAAGAGAAAGGCAATGGAAGAAAAAAAAAAACAAAAAGTGAGTGTGTTTGTTGTTTGTTCGTATAATTACGTGTTTGTATGATCACGTGTCAGTTTAAATTATGTTTTCTGTTTCTTCATGTGACAGACTTCGAAGTTGTATTTGTTATGTGGTCAGAAAAAAGAAATTTTGGTCTATGACCACCACCCCTAGATATTGCTGTGGCGCGAACAAGACTTGCGGAAATCATTGCTATTTAAATATACCTTAAGAAATTGCATTTCTTTTGGTACCGATATCTTTGTTTTGTATGCGACCAAAAACTGTGTTCCAGGAATTGAAATTATCTTGGAACTTGTGTATACTTTGTACTACTTTCAAACAATAAAAAATGCTACATCACAGTAAATAACGTTTCTTTTTATTATTATTTTTTGCCTGTTTTTCAATAGCTACTGTCACATAGTTATAAACTGATGATTGATCACGTGTTTCAGTGCTGTTGCGTCTATCTTTGAAAGATACAGCTATGAACGGCTCTGCTTCTATACTCAGACCATCTTCTTCAGCTTCATTATTTTCGTCAACATTTAAGTTTTGAGAAGATATTTGATTAGAACTTATTTTTATTTTGTTTCCGGTGTTATTAGAAACGATCATATTTTTTATAGAAGAGCTTTGTTTCTTCTGAGTTCTGCCATTTTCTTTTGTTTCGTTATTTATTCCAGTCTCTGAAGGTATTATAGATCTTAGTAATTCGTCTATATCTAAATCATCAATAAGAGACATAATATCTTTTTCTGCGATTTTGGGATTATTAATCAGCTCATAGTCAGCATTTCCTCTACCACCCCCAATTTCATCGTTGTTACTTTCTTCACCACTCATTTTGTCGTCACTAGCGTTTTCTAAAACTGTAACAGCTTTTTGAGATTCTGTTGCTGTTTCAACTAATATTTCATCATTTTTCTCTCTAAGATCTACATCGTCAGCAGGGGAACCTATCACTTTTTTCTGCTTTCTGTCAATATTTGCAAGTAGTTCTACATTAACATTTCTTTCAGTGTCAGAGGTATCCAAATAAGCATTAATTTCTTCACTTTCGAATATGGTAGACAAAAAGTCCTTGAAATCTTCCTGTGCTAACCTGAGCGAATCTCTTGCAGTAATGTTAGAAGTAACTGGAGTATCTCCAAGAGGATGCATCTTTATTTCCTTGGTAGTAGTCTTTTCCACAAAGGTTATTATTGTCCCCGGAAGCCGTGTTGTAGTCATTAATCCACTGAGCACAGTCTCCTAAACAAATAAAAAATGATACAATAAATATTTATATTTAACTCATACAGGGTTTTACAGAAAAATGTAGTTATATTTTATTTTTAATACAGAATTATTATTGTTGTATTAAAATTTAATTTTCCTGAATACACATAATGCTGGTAAGAGTTTAAGAGGTGTATCCTGTTTAAGAGGTGTAGAAATGTCAATCTTTACCAGCCAAATCCTCTCACACAGCTCCTATAACTAACGATAAATACAACTGTAACAGTCAAGTATAGCGCTTAGAGTTAATAAGGTGCTTGCAACAATCGAGCTTCTCACCAAACCTTATTTAAGCTAGATACCAAAATAATAAAAGTATACTTTATATCCCTCTCACACAGCTATATTTCCACTGAGCTTTGGTAAACTCAAAAAAAAAGAAAAGCGACCTTGCTTTTCTTTTTTTTTTAGTATATATATTATACTAATAATGAATATCAATTTTATGACAAGCATCACGCCTAAGCACAGTACCGTCCTCAGAAAAAAAGTCCCATTAATTTTGTTTGCTATAGCAGTTTTATTTAAGGTAGGAATAGGGTATAATTGGTATACAAAATATTAATATTATTATACAGTTAATTAAAGAAAATATCTAGAGTTACCTGTTCCATGATATTTTCGATCCATTCCCAGTAAAATCCAAGTTTGGTAAATACTGTCGGAGATTCAATACCACCACAGATCGCTGATCCAAAACTAATAACACCCATTAAAGTGTTGTCGCATATGCCTGGTCCTCCAGCATCACGCTATAATAAAATTCTTGGGGTGTACAAGTTGAAAACATGATTCGTTATAATGATAGAATAATACAAGCAACAATAATAATGTAACAACAGCTATAAAATTAAAATCTAGGCTTACTATACGGATGTATTCATTGTTCAAGTGTACGTGCCTACTAGTAGTCACAATGAGACGACGAAGTGGAAGATATTTATAATGATAACATAGATGCAATCCTCAATTTAGTAAAAGATAAAAATAACTTGATCATAATGGGAGATTTTAAAACAGTTATAGGAGAAGGCTCAGAAGATAACATAATTCAGAAATTTGCCCTGGGTCAGAGAAATCGTAGAGAAGATAGATTAGTACAGTTTTGTAAAGAAAATTACCTTGTTGTTTATTGACTTAGAGTCAATATGGAAAACTGGACGAAAATGATGGGAATTTTGTAAAGCGTACAATTAGATTACAGAGACAGAAGAATTATTTACCAACTATATAAAAACCAACAAATAATAGTAGAAATTGGGGTCGATAAATAAAGGGCAACAATAAAGCTGGATTCAGACAGGGGTGCCCTCTGTCACCTCAAATTTAATGGGGAGACTATACAATTTATCAGATTTGCAGAAGATATAGCAGCAAAAACTAACAACACAAAATTTGGAACAAATGTTAATAATAATAATGAACGACACTCCAAGGGAATTTGAATTAAAAATAAACATGAATAAAACTAAAGCACCTACACCATATAAAGTTGTAGGCGGTGGGCCCGGATTAAATTCTGTCTCGATCTGTGTAGGAGAAAGTGGGAGTCGAGGATAGAGAGGCGTGGCGATTACTGCACGGACAAGAGCCTAGGTCTTAAATTTGAAGAAGAAGAAAGTTCGGTGTAAAAATAATTTCCATTCCTCTGCACTCATAAGATTTTTTTTTAAATAAATATTAGCAACATGGGTCACACATTACTAGTAATCTCGTAACCCCACCAGCTAAACATAGTTGCTTGTGTTAGGAGTGGGAGGGGTTCGAACCACTTGATCGCAAGTCATTATGCCACAACCGCTTAAAAAAATCTTTAAAACTTTATTAACTGCAAAAGTCATAGAGGAGTATTAAAAAAAAGTATTGTGGCTGGTGCATTGAAATAACTTCTGTTTAACTAATCCTACAAAAAGATTGCCTTTATTTGTTAGAAACTATAATGACAACTGTACACTCTTATTTTAGTTATCTGCATTACATTACTCACATTACAAGCGCCACCTCCGCCAGAGTAGAATCCGGCGCAAAAGTTTTTATCTGTTACAAATTCTCTGAAAATGAAAAATACGCTCACTATCATGTCGACCAATGGCACAAAAGTAAAAGCAAGTATACGCCATAACTCGAAGCAGCAATCCTTTTTTGTTTTTTGTGAAATAAATACACTTTTAAAACAGAGTACTGACGCGTTATTTATAGAATGATTTGAAATTCGGTAAGGGAAAAAAAGTATCAGCAAGTAAGAATTAACAAATTACGTGTGACCGTGACCCCGTATCATGAGCTTGAGACCCAAGATCCCTTGATTACCACGAATTAGACAAATATTAAGTCAGCCTGCATACAGGCTGTTACAAACAGGTGTGGTCCAATTTTAGGAGCATTATGTGTAGTCAACAAATAATTGGTGTAGCTTGAAAAAAAATTGATTTTGAAAAAAGTCCTAGTGCACAGTTTTAAGCAACACATTATGAATTTTCTTGTCAATTTCTATAATTTTACTTTATATTTTTTATGCAGACATTTTTAGAAAAATTTTGACATTCCATCAACATCCTTGTTAGTAAATACCTATAGTTTCATTAATGTCAGCCCTGACCCTGTCACATACGAAATATATATTAACTTTGTTGGACAATTTTCAAGTTTATTTTTTCAGTTTCAAAATAAGATTCCTGTATTAAAATTCACGAATTTTCATAAAATTCACCAATTTTCATAAAATTCTTACTGCTTTACATTATTCAAGGGGTCTACTATACGACCCTAAAATATGACCACAATCTTTAACATTCTGTATAAATAAACTCTGCGTTAGTTTGATAACATTATTGTCAAACATTTTGGAATAAGTATCGTCTTTATCACTTCATATAAAAAGTCCCCCGCCGCGTCTGTCTATCTGTTCACAATAAACTCAAAAATTACGGAACGGATTTTCATGCGATTTTCACCAATATATAGAGCGATTCATGAGGAAGCTTTAGGTATATAATTTATTAAGGATTTGTGTAAATTTGTTGAAATATGATGATGATTGTTGAAGAAGGTTCTGCTACCCGTGCGAAGCCGGGGCGGGTTGCTAGTTTAAATATAAATTCATACGAAGTGAGTAATAATTTGTGAAGTCATATTTTGCTAAAAATCATGATCACAAAATACGTTAAGTAATTGTCATTATTGGTTGGCATTGGTGGTTAGAAAAATAATATATATCACCTTAAAAATACTTGAAAGGCATTTTTTACGATAGTCATGTACAGACATGGTTTATCATTATAAATCTGTTTTCCTTGTTGAAAATCGAAAGATGGATGGTATAATATTTTTAGAGAAGTCTAAAGTGATCCGCCGGCGCCATCTATTAATGAGTAGAGCAAATGATAGATTACTTAAATTGAGAAGTACGCCATCTTTTAACGAATAATGGAACTAATAGTCTTTTAATAAGAATGTTCTACTGAGTTCTACAAGTTTGAAGAGAAGTCAAGTAGATTGTACGAGATGTTTCAGAAAAGTTCACCAACTTTCTATGAGATGGTTGTTGAACTATTTAAGGAACTCGATGGCGGTATGGAAATTCAGTTCTAGTTGAGCGATACTGCGAGTAACAAGTGCGAAGTATAGCGAATAGTACAAGTGAATAGTGAGTGGAAGAAGGATGAGATGGGAAAGTGACTTGTAATTGTGTTAATTGCTAACTGTATAAATTAATTGTGTCTATTTCGTTATAAATTGGTGTTCCTATCAAATCTCTAACCCCGGCTCGTAACAATATAAACATGCATTTTCTAATTATAATGTAAGAAATGTCCATAAAACATACTTTGAATAATGCTCTTGACAATCTTTCAACAAATACATGTCCAGTTTTGCATAAGATAGTTTGTTCCTAAATACATCGTAGACAATGTTGCTGTGCTAAAAAATGAGATGAATTATACATTATATTATAGGTATTGTACATTTTCACAACTTTTGTAGTTACAAAATAGAAAAATAAATTGCGTCTTACGTCTTTAGCTCCCCAACCAATCACTGTGATGCTGCTAGTCATAGGCAACCCCCACGGACTTTTGTCAACTTCTATCTTTTTAACTCTTCCATGACTACGTCGAAAGTTAATTTTTCTATTCAGTCTCATGATGGCAATATTGTGCTTTAAAATCTTCGGGTCGTACTGTGGATGGAAGTATACCTCCAATACGGAAATGCTTTCGCCACATAAATCATAATAGTCACATCCTATTCTCACCGAGAGAAACGCTGGATTCTCACGAAAAAACCGATTATTCCACGCTCTGAAATTAATTAAACAAGAAATATCAAAATGATAGCCGTTATAGCATTAACTGTACGTGATACTGAGAAATTAAAATGTTCATCTGTATCCTAATCACCTTACTTACTAAAATAGAAAAGGGATCATTCTTGATCGAAGGTATTATGGCAAATAACAGCAGGTTTATATAGCTACGTTAACACAAACGAGTGCAAGATAATAAACTACGCAAAGAATATCACTGTTTTCTCCAACTCTGTATCACAAGTATTCAGTTGAAGCAAGATAATAAACTACGCAAAGAATATCACTCTTTTTTGTTCAACTCTGTATCACAAGTATTCAGTTGAAAATAGGATATGTAAAAATATTCGTATTTAAAGTTTTATATATACATATATTACAATATAAGATGTATACATTAAAATTGTATATTTTCCATCTTCATCCTAGCTGCTATTAGAAATGCTAAAGTAAGTGTTAACTACTGAACCTATCATCATAAATTTTGCATTCTGCATGTGGCCACGGAAATGAACAAAGGGTACTTTCATCCAGAAAAAAGTACAGTGCCCAGGGGATAAACAAAATGTTATCGTTACACGCCAAAGTAAAACTTCCTGAGGTTGAAATAACGAAAAACAATCTCTTCAAATTATAAATATGCATTTACTAGATCTTTGAAGAGGAGAATTTATATGATTGTTTACTACCTATTTCGTGAACGCGTTAATTCATTGGTAACAAATTAACGGGATCACGAAATAGGTATTACATTTCCTGAAATGCCTGACGTTTCGACCAGGTTGCACTGGCCGTAGTCATGGTGAATTATACGATTGTAGCTGTAAACGATATAAACTAACAGATATATCTTACATTTGTAAACAGGAAGCAGAAGTTATGACCAGATCATCTTTAATGATAGATCCTGCACACTGGAACTTATTGAAGAAATGGACGCTGGCCATGAAAGGGAACTTTTTGATGGATGATCGAATGCCTTTGTAAATACGACGACTACTTGGCTCTGAAACAAAATATTATTATATTCATATTGTGCAAACACTTAATTACTTACATGAAAGAAATCTGATTTGTTCAGAATTGTTGTGTATTTATCAAATATGTGCACTACTACATTGTACAACGAGTGCAAACGGAGCAAATACAAAAAATAAAACATAGTGAGGCTACATAGCACCATAGTCTTAGTCTATGGAGAAGACTACAATTCAAATTATTCTTAATACTTAAAAAAAAGACATCAGACTATATAAGAATAGGGCGATGAGCAGCCCACGTAGCAAATGATCTGAGAACTAGTTCCGTTAAGCACTCTTAGCACCCAGACTCAATAAAACATTCCAGCTTCAGAAATACACTAGTGAAGAACCTCTTACCGCAACATCTAGGGAGAACCTGGTCGGCTAAATATCTATGAAACAAATTGCTTCTAGAATAGCGTGATACATAACCAATATAGTTAAATTAAAATCACGGCCATGGTAAGTGGCGGTTGGCTTATCTAATAAAAGTTTATATTACATAAATTTATAAAATTTAGTAACCACAGATACTTTTACTTACGCCAAACATCATCTTCATCAAGTATTTTCTCATATTCTAATTCTTTACTGGTTTTATTTGAATTAATACTTTCTTCTGTAAGATTCACGGGAGTCTTCCTATCAATACTTATATACTGCAAAAATTTTGCATTTATTACAGTATTTTTATTAGGCATATATGCCTCTTTTAGGTGTTTAAGTTTTTGGATAAACTTTTGGATGTACGTAGCAACATGTATGTTACTATCATTTTCTTCTTTACTTTTATCGTCTGCATTCAAAACTTCATTTATTTGTGCAATAAAACTTCGTGTGCTGTTATCAATGACATTAACTCTCGATAGTCTTGCAATTTCGGCGAGATTGTTGCAATCTTTCAATGTTATTGAAACAAAGAAGTTGTGTATTGTAGAAAATTGTTTTATTTTAGGCCTATTTCTTATACCGTGTACCTTAAAAGTTTCGAATAAACTGTTCACAGTATTTCGTATTGCTTTCTCTGTGGTTATTATGTTATTGTCTTCAACGATTGGCAACGGTACGAGAGTGTGAATTTTGACAACAATATTCAAGAAAATGTAATATACTGCGAAAATTTTGATTGAGAGCATGACAACAGCGGATTCTTTTATAAATATAACGTGAAAATGAAATAAAAATGTAATTATTACATAAAAGTTCAGTTTTCTATAAAAGTATTTCAATTTATGTAGTACTTGCCCCAGTATATCGAAATATATTTTATGATGTGTTTTATTGTTTTCATATATATAGCACAATATTTAATGCCAAAGTAATAAAATAACAGATTTCGAAATGTTTTACGAAGCAGTAAATAATGAATAGATAAAAATCCTGAGTATATTTTGTTGTACATACGCAAAATATTTCCATTTTACATAGAACACGTAGCAACATTTGCACTTCTGCCAACGCTTATAAATATACAAAAATTTGATTTTAAATTAATTTACTTGTTTGATTTATTAAAATACGCTGTTATTTGATCATAAACGAATAACATACTTAATTATCAAAAGTCCATAAATTACCAGACTGAAGGTATATTAATCACTGAAAATTAGTTATCTTCAGTAACCTATTGATAATAGGTTTCACAAAGAATCTTTCAGCACTAGATGTAACATTAGTTATCATAGTATCATTTGAAAGCGACCATTATCATATTTATTAATTTTATTTTTATTATTTATTTAGTAAATTATTACCTGCATACCTTATATATTTGACCTATATCCCAGTCGCTACTGTAGGTCAGTAGGGGCCATACATAACCACAAAACTAAGAAAACGTATTGTAGGATACCCTACGACCAGGTGGAGTCACGATCTGAGCAAAGCGGGGTGAAAAACACGATGAAGAGAACTGACGATCAAACTCAGTGACGTACATTAGGAGAGGCCTGCGTCCAGAACTTGAGGACGAAAGGCTGATGATAACGATGATAACCACAAGTTTATACGTATCGATAGCATTAGTATGGTCGCCTTGCAATCAAGATCTAGGCCTGGGCACCTTACAATGCTTTAATTAAGTGATAGTTTTATGTCTAACGTTGAAGACACTAAGGTTTAATTCATTTCTTGGAGAACATTCCTTAGGCTTTTTACAGGTATTTTTGAATTGTCAGGAGTAGGAGTCAGTCAGACTAAGTTAATCGTGAAGTTTCCTATTCCATTACGTAGACCAGTTTTGAGAATCGAGAAATGGCTTGCTCTCATCGATCTTGCCAACGTTAAATTTAGGACATCATTAAATAATCGACTAAATCACGAAATACCAGCAGATCGTGATCTGCCCAGACAGCTTTCGCCAGCTTGATCAGACCAATTTAACGAGTGGCATACGCCATAAACAATAATATACTCAGACAGTAAAACAACTTTAAGAATAGATTTCTAAGTATGGAAGTTTCAGGATTTAAAAACTATTAGCTCTATTCATGTCGCTATAGTCATTTTAAGCTGTTTGAACTCATAAAATAGTTAAGGAGGCAGTATAAGCAAGCCATGATTATCCTTAGACGATAGTTATGAAATCATTAACTTCATAATCTCTCATGAAATCGAAAAATTTTACGATTTCGCAACAGAATATAAACATACATATTTTATTAGCACATAATTTTACAATAAATGTTAGAAGCATAATAAAACAATCATTCACATAAGACGTTTATTATATTAACAGCAACATAACAGCTCTCGATAATAAATAAGTTTGATTTTGTCGTTGGTGCTACAATTCTAAGTCGTTTTATCTTTAAATATTAGAAAACATTCCAAATGATTTCCAATAAGAGCACTTTCTTGTTTGCCACATTATTTAGCTTTGTTTTTCATGGTCAAAGTCTCGTAAAATTGCGCGCAAATGAAAACATTGATATAGCTAGCGCCGAGACAGCGATCCGAGAGACATTTAATACTTTATTTACTACTTTGAAGGTCAGAGACGTTCAAAACCACCCGCGACTAAAACAATTTTCGACCATACATAACTTTTTTATTTCAATCACACTAAAAGATTGCGACAACCTTAAGGAAATAGAATGGCTATCGCGAGTTAATAACCTTGATAACGATACATATTTTATTACGCAAATAAATGAAGTTTTAGATGGGGAAGATGACAGTGAGGTATGGACCGATAATAGTTACGTAAAAATGTACGTAGAAACCTTTATCAAAAAACTTAGATATTTAAAGGATAATTACAATTTACATACTAACCTAAGTAATTTAGAAATAAACCCGGAAATTTTACAACATCTAAGCAGTGATGAGCTATTAGAAAATGCTCCCAAAGATACTAGTAATATAGAGTCTCTTGATGATAATATTCTCCACGATGGGCAAGTCTTGGGTAAGGTTTTTCAATATTTTTATAAAATTTACTAACTCTAAACCTTTAGACTAATTTATTCCTCGTATTTATTACCAGTTCATAGAAACATTCAACAACAATTCTTCGATGCAACATTTTTAAACCTCTTTATTGTAATTTTTTTTCTTGTACGAGTGCTATTGTGACATAACAAACAGACACTTTAATTATTTTATTGTATATAAATGTACAAAACACTGGATGGATTTTTTTTAAATATTTCCAACATATGTGCAGATAATTTAAGATTTAAGAAGAAAATAATAATTTAAAATTGACAAAATAATGCACACAAAACACACATGTGAAAACTATAATAAAAGTTTATAAATAAAAAAAATATAAATAAAAGTGCTAATTAAAGTCAAAAAGTACATTCGTATCAGACGATGAAACTGCAGATAAAACTTAGCGCAGTAAATTTGAGACGATATTAAAATATTCCAGGTCAAGATGGTCGTCGGGTTTACAAAGGCATCAGTGTTAATATCGAGCGGTTCCCGTTCATGGCTAGCATCCATCTCTATAACGAATATCGTTGTGGCGGCTGTATTATTTCAAGAGATCTCATTATCACTTCCTCATCATGTTTGCAAGTTCTGTAAGGATTTGATAACGATAAAATGTTAAGTTCAGCTTAAAATACTTTATTTTGAAAAAACTACAATAACAGTATCATAATATCTATGAATGGTTAAAAATAGTTGAATCAAATGCTAATAGATAACATATAATATATACTAGGTATACTAGATGATCCGGTGAGCTTCGTATCACCTACAATTTATTTGGGGACTTTCACATAAACTTCCGATAGTCCACTCCCATACATCAATCATCATACGACAAAGTCTACTTTTCAACCGTATTCAAATACAACGTTTCCATTCAACGTGATATAACTACAATTTAACGACATTCGGATTTTTTTCCTTTACTTGTGCTGCTGTTCGATCTTGCTTCTTACCAAATTTCATGATTCTATGTCAATGTTAAGTACCCTATAGGTTTTGATTTAGTTCGATTTTTTTACAGCTTCAAGGGGCGGCTAACATAAGTATTTGATGTTAATTTCAACTTGATGCCTTACCGGGTTCCTGAGGAAAAGGGTCTTGACAGACTTACAGACAGACAGACAAAAATAACAACAAATCAACGACATTTGTATTTTTACCGTTACTTGTGCTGTGAGATCTTACTTCTTACCAAAATTTCATGATTCTAGGTCAATGGAAAGTACATTGTAGGTTTTGATTTATTGCGAAATGTTCAAATTTGTTAAAATCTAAGGCTTAAATAGCCGCATCTTTTGATTGGGTTGACTTAGAAGCTAGATTTTTGTACAGTTTTAAGGGACAGCTGACATAAGTATTTGATGTTAATTTGAAATTGATACCTCCTCGGGGTCCTGAGGAAAAGGGTCTTGACAGACACACAACAAAGTGATCCTGTAAGGGTTTCTTTTTTCTTTTGGGGAACGGAACCCTAACTAGGAGTGTCATAAAAAGAGCCTAGAGTCCTTAGATTTCCTTAATTCAGCCGTGCCGTGAGTTACTTATTGTTGTTTTACGTATTTTTCTTTCATTAAAACTACATGATATCAATAAGGCAAAGTTGAGTGCCAAATTGTGATTTCAGATCTTATTTGACTGGACTAATTGTCAAATACAAAACAATTTAAGGACCTCCCTTGTTGTATATAATGGTAGATACATATCCCTGTCAAGATATTAAATTCAAATGTAAAACATTTTATTAAACTTAAACCAACATATTTTACCTATGTATTTCAATTCTGATTAGAGCGTTTGTATGTTGAACAGACATTATTCGGGACTTAATTTCGCCAATTAATGAGTTCTTGACGATTTACCTCCGTCTTCCTACCTAGCTACCGCACCATTATTATCACTTAAGATTTTTTTCTGCCTGCGTCTATTTTTCCAATCAATTACAATCCTGGAACAGACAGGTGTTGAGTGAATAGGTTTCTCTAGGATAGGCATGTACCATCTTCGTCTTCATCGTCATTTTCCATTAGGTGAGTTATAAGACAAACGCCTATTCCATTACACAATAAAAAAGAAACATGAGATTTATGTATGGTGAGATCAATAGTCGCTATGATAAGACAAGTAAAATAAAAACACATCAAATATTTAACTTATCTGTTTTCCAGAGTCTTCAAGGACTTCTTACGTGCGACCCCAAATTTCTTAACAGTTCGAATCGGGAGTACGTATACTGAGAGAGGTGGTGAAAAAATAGGCGTCAATGAAATCTTCTTCCATCCTCATTATGACCCAAGGACGTTAGAGAATAACCTGGGTCTATTAAGGCTTAATCGACGGATCAGATTTTCTTGGACAAAGAAGAATGTAAAAAGGATAGATTTTGACAGACGCCCAACGACGATTGATGAAAAGATTATTGTTATTGGTTGGGGAACAAAAGACGTAAGATTATTTACTGTAATATATCTCTGTGTAATAAGTAATTGATAATATATTATTTCATTGATGTTTAAAAGTGTTTTGAAGGTTTGACTTAAAGACTGAAGATTCATAATTTGATATTGTAACTTTCACTACGTTCAAACATGATTTTGCAACTGCAAGATAGACATAACAATTCTTCTGAATCTATTGATTGCTATCACGAAGATAGGTACTCTCAATTATTTAATTATTTTTTTATTGCAGTCATATTACTCGTAGATCAGGCCTGATTTCATTTTCTTCCAGCTTTAATATACCACAGGGATGTCAGAAAATCGTTATTATATGTTTATATCTGTATTTCAGAACTCAAACTTTAAGAGCAGAAGGCTATCATATTCACTGTTGGATTATTATCCTCAACGCAATTGTAAAAAGGTGTATTCCGAGTAAGTGTACCTTGTGACTTTTTGTTACTTGACCGGACTTTCTCTTGTTACCTGTGTATTTTTTCATTAATTTATCTATTTATCCTATTTTAACCATTTTTAGAAAATTCGTGAAAAAATATCACTTTTGTGCTGGATTCGTAAAAAAAAAAGGAGGTGCATGCAAGGTGAGCAACGATAATTTATTAGTTCATCTCTATTATCGTTTTTTTAGCTTTGGATAACATACGCCTTTTTAACTCCTATTCAAACTCATTTCATTTCATTATCGTTTCATAATTAAAACTTGGTGGTTGCTTTAAAGTTTATTTTCAGTTGTTGCCGAAGTCTCGTGAGAAATTTCTTAGAAGTGTTTTTTTTATTTCATTGCAGCAGCGGCATTTAGTTGACCTTTCACATATTCAATTAAATAGTAGTATTCTTCCTAAATTAATCTAAACTTCAACAATCTACTTGATAACCGTTGTAACCGCTGGTAAATTTATTTAGCTTACTTACTTAAATTTACCAGTGGTTTATGATCGGTTATTATTTTAACGGATATACATACAAATACAGCCTAAAATGCTTTACGGCCCATACTATAGCCAGGAGCTCCTTTTCAATGGTTGGATGATTCCGTTCCGCTTGGTTTAAACTCCTAGTGGCATAAGCTTGGTGTGCTGAACAGATCGAGACAGTATTTCACCCCTGCCCACCGCCTACAACTTTATAAGACGCAGGACCACCCCAGTACTAGCTTCTCCCTCTGGACCATATTCAAGGGATCAACGGAGACCGACTCGAATCGTCGATTCCCAGGATATTTCAGAACGGCTTGACCCTTGGCGTCGCGTAGAGATGTAACTTCACTCTGCATTCTCTATCGCCTGTATCATGGGAAGTGCTCCGAGGAATTGTTCGTACTTATACCGGCCGCAGCGTTCGCCATCGTTCAACGAAACAAAACTTTCATGCCCATCACCTGTATAATTGGCAATCCAACACTGTGTGGTTCTCTCAAACGCCGGCAACGCACTTGTGACTCTTGTGTTGCAGGTGTCCATGGGTGACGGTAGTCACTTATCATCGGGTGACCCGTCTGCTCGTTTGAATGGCGTCACCTATGTATGAAACATTCCATGCCGCTATTATGGTGCTTATTCGCCGATTTCTCAATCCGTCGGCAAAACTTTTTATTGGCAGTTTCTCATTAATGGGCTTCAATAAACCAAAAATTGTTTCATTGCCATCGGATTGCAAAATCGTCAAGTCTACAAATAAATCAGTCATTTATATACTTGATTACACAGTCCGTATTGGAGAGCTGTTGCCGACTTTTTCGGAAACAGGCTTGTTTTCATAGCTTTGACTAATTTATCAACACTGTCATACTTGGCACTAAGTTTTAAGTTAGCAGACTGCTATAGCCGACTTTTTAAAACGAAATAAATAAATTTATCTTGGCTGTCCAAGTTCTGATTTATTGTCCATCAATTAAGTTGTTTTGCATTAGACCCGTCATCATTTAACACCGGTAATAAGCTCAAGGCGATTTTTAGATCAAATTTAGCCATATAGAATTCCTTTATCGAGCCAACTTCTGATGATGAGTTACCACACAAGTGTAAAATATTGTCATACAAGCTAAAAAAATCATTACATAACTTATCAATTTTAGAACATTCGCCATCTTTTAATCGAACTTTCAGTAACCTCAGACTTTCTAAATGATTATTAGTCATGTAACACCTTATCAGCTTTCTTTAACTTTTTCAATACAATTTCACCTTGTCGTCTATTTGCCCCATCATGAAATACTTTCTTATCACACCAAAGTCATTAAAATTTTAATAACTCTTCATAAATTAAGGTCCATTATGATTATTTTCTCTATCTAACGATACGATACACACGCATACAATCCCAATAATTTTCCACATCTATATTTCCGATCTTTAACGATTATTTATATTATGGTAATGCAGTAATCATAATCATCTAAGCCAAGTCGTCAAACTTGGTATACACTCTCATGTTGTTAAGGACATTTGTTGGCACCATGGACCCAACATTTCTCGCTTGCAGACGTAACGCAGGTACCTCCTGATCTAAAGAACGCCTCAAGATATGTCTGGTTATCTGTTCTCGCAACCACGATTCATGACATTTCCTATACAATCTGTATACGAGGTATACTGCGCCGAGAAGTAAAATCATGCAGATTATCACTAAGTAAATATTTGTAGCAAATAAGTGATACTTAAATTCTTCATTAGCGGCAGACTTTTTGCCGGCACTATTCACGTTGAGAAAGACCTCGTCATTGGTCACTTTTCAATTGCACATTTTTTAAACAGTTCTTTGTTATTATCACGAATACGAAACACGAATTAGGTTGTGTGTTAATTGAAACATCTTAAGAACTGATATAAGACTACTTTATTAATAACATTGCATTACTTATATATATATTTATAGTACGACATTGGTGGACCAGGAATTGTTAATGGCAAAATATCCGGTATCATTAATTTCGCGTCTACGGTGTGTGGAGCTCCTAAAAAACCTACAGTTTTTACCAAAGTTGGATATTATTCAGACTGGATCAGGGGCATCATGGGGCAGGTAACATTTTTATAATTTGTTATTTTTCATATAATGTCTAGCGCTATGTTCTTCTGCCATTTGATTCTAAATCAAACTTTATTTTGAAATGTATTATTAGGTTCATGAATGTAGCTTCTCCCTCATCCTCTCTCATGAATAGTTAAGACATGAAAACTGTTTACATCTTATATTAAACAAATACGGGGTATTAATATATAATATGTAAAAAATATATATAATATGTATATACCTATGTAAAAAAATAAATTTCACACCCAGCTTAAATATTTAATCTGGGTGTGAAATTTATTTTTTTAAGAAAATTCAAATATTTAGTTAACAGTAGAGAGACTTCATACAAAACACTAAAACTATTGTATCGTTCTAGCTGCCGATATATACGAGTCGGGTATTTATGAAAAATGAAACAAATATGACGAGTAATATTCAAGAAGCAGCACACAATTACTTTGATATTGCTAGAACAGATAAACCAGCCGCTGATACAAAAACATCACAACAACAATTGGTTAAGGAAAATGACTTCATCAATTTATTTCATAACTTCAAGAATTTCGTTTCAACGAATTTTGTAGACAAAGCATGATTTTATTTATTTTTACTTTAGTTATTTATTTAAAACAATATAAGCTGACAGTTAACACCAAAGCGCTTATTTATATGCTATGCTAAATGATAACTAGACTTTTAACACTTAATGTACTTATTATAACATGCAATTATATTAAACTACACAAATCAATCAATCATATCATAATCGTCTTTCGTTCGTCTTTATCAATCATCAATCTTCCTATGATTACATAGCAACCATAGGATGCATTCAAAAAGTTGTAACATTCCTTGCCATTAGGTTTATGTTATCAAAAAATATATCGACATCTAGATTTGCTCGCAGTAGGTCATTAACTAACTCTACCGCCCTTGAAATGGGACTAATGGTGGCCTGACGCAAGCGCCATTCTGGTGGATTTAAAAGGAGTCAATGTTGTTAACGCCCAATGGCACGCATGGGTTATCTACCTTGTTGGTTAGTAGCAGGTAGTAGTGCAATATATGTAAGAAATATCACCTCAGTTTAAGGGTATCTATACCGACCATCCCGGAGACAAACAGGGAGGGATAAAGAAAAGGATAGTATCCAAGGGCGTTTGTAGAGATACGTTTGTAGAGAGACGTTTGTAGAAGAATTTGCGTTGTATTCTCTCAATCATTAGCGTATATATTTTTTCCTGGGGGCTCCAAACAATAACGTTGAATCCTAGCTTGCCTCTTACATACGCGTAGTAGAGGAGCTTTACAACAAGGACATTATTAAATTGGGAGGCTGCCCTGATTATCAATCCTAGAGATTTATTTGCTGCCTTGTATTTATTTTTGATATGGTCATGAAAGTGCAGTTTTGCGTTAAGCCAAGATCGCGTATTGCCGTAACACTTTCAAGCGGTTCTCCAGCTAACGTGTATGTCGCCGCTATAGGAGAACGCGATTGAGTAAAACTAATTAACTTGCATTTTGAGATGTTCAATGACAATTTAGTAATTACGCTCCACTTTGCAACTGCACCAATATCATGCTGCAGTGCCTCGCAATCACTAATGTCCCTAACTGATGTGAATAATTTTATGTCATCAGCAAAGATAACACATTCCGATCGGGAAAGGACAGTTGGTAGGTCATTTACCATGAGAAGAAACAGGCTCAGTCCTAGGATACTACCCTGATTTACCCCACACCGCGTATAGTAGTTATGTGACCTATAGTTTCTTAAGTTAACATACTGCTCTCGGTCCCCCAGATAATCTTATAATGAGCTTCAGAAGCTGCCGTTCGAAACCCACAGAGGAAAGCTTGGTCAGAAGGACATCATTATCAACACGATCAAATGATGTTACATTAGTTTTTACGTAATCTACAAACTTAATAGGGCTTGAATGAGATATTATGCTTATTCAAAATCGAATATTTTACCAATTACTGATAATATTGTAATTGGTCTATAGTCAGTGATATCTGTTAATGCCCCACTTTTGGGTACTGGTAACTCGTAAAACCTTCCAACTACTAGAATAGGAACACTGCTGCAGGGAGAGATTTTACACGTATAAAAGTGGTTCCACAAGATCCGAAAAACAACCCTTCGCCAAGAAAGGAAGTATATTGTTCGGTCCATATGCCAAAGCTGATTTCAGATGGCTTTTTTTTTTTATGTGATAAGGGGCAAACGAGCAGACGGGTCACCTGATGCTAAGTGACTACCGCCGCCCATGGGCACCTGCAACTCAAGAGTCACAAGTGCGTTGCCGGCCTTTAAGGTGGGAGTAGAAGAAATTAGGGAAGCGGGAGAGTGCAGGGAGGAGCACGAGGGGAAGAGGAGGAGAGGAGGGGTTAGGGCCTCTGGTAACCTCACTCACTCGGCGAAAAGCAATGCAAGCATTGTTTTACTGCCGGTTTTTTGTGAGGCCGTGGTATCGATCCGGTCGAGGCGACCCATACGTGCCGAAGCATGGCTCTCCCACAATTGATGTGGGAGCGTATGTCTATAAGTGCCTTAACTTTCATTCTATAAAATCTAAAAAGTTCCATGAAATTCCAGACCATTTTCCTTAAACATTTTAAAATTATAAACCTAAAATTTATTATATTAAAATTTAAAATTGTATTATTAACATTTTATTTGTAAACTTTTTGCGCAACGAATGTCATAATGCGAGCGTCTATAGGCAGTTTTTATCAGGAAACAAAATCAGCACTAAGGGAATGAAGAAAATTAATCAAAACATCACTTACATTGCTCTCAAAGTATCCGTGGGACTTTCTGATACAATAAAGAAAATGCACATTTTGCTTACATAAGTATATTTTTTAAATTTCGTAATTCGATCTCCTCCCCAACATTGTCTCCAATGTGACATGTAACTAATCTTTCGGGCAAGTAAAAAAAAAAATAAACATATCGTAAAGTAATTTTTCTATTCTATATATTATGGTAATATAAGCTGAAATCCAAGCATGTATTCAAATCTGTTAATGTTTGCTACCTAGTTAAGCACTTCCGACTTCCCAGACTAGGATGCACTACACTTAGTCTGAATCTACACCAGAGAAAATTAGGGATGAAAATTCCACTCTCCTAAGATGTTAAACCAAAATAATAGTTGTAGTTTAGGTGTAGAATGATAGCATTTCTTTATAAATTGGCTTTCCTTTCTCTCACTTGTCGCTTTATCTCCTCCTCGATAGCTTGCGACACTACCTCTAACAACAATGATTCTGATACTTTATCATAGTCATAAGTCCCAGGTAAAATTCTTAACGGCAAATTGTGGAAAAACTCTGTTGGTATACTTAAGCCCACTTCACCTTCGTTAGATGAAGATAAGTAGTTAGAAGAAGATGGTTGTTTTAGATTATTTATAAATTTCCTTGACTCCTTGGACTTTTTTGCCTTATCTTTTTTTGTGGTAATGTTCTCCATTTCATTCAAAAGCTTGTCTATATCCAAAGTGTCAATTAAGGCCATAACATTGTTTTCAATGTCTTGTTCTTCTTCAAGTTTTTCTAAGACTGTTTTTCGTTTTGCAGTTTCCGCAGCTCTTTCAATAGGTGTATCATTGCTTTGGTCTTCTTCAGACTCCTCCAGCTCTGAGTATTTTTCACCATTCCTTGTAGATTCAATAACAGGTATAATAGCAGTTACTTTGACCATCTGCGTCGTTAATTTTTCTGGATTTTTGTTTATTTTTAAGTCTTGGTGTTTAACTTCCCTTAACAGTGGCTTATTTTTTTCAAATTTTTCCATAACTTCATTACTATCAAATCCATAAGGTAAATCGATGCTATTGTAATCGTAGGTATCGTAATCGTAACCCTTGGTGTATGGCACTTTCTAAAAATAAAGAGGTGTGTGATTCTGAGATCAACTAGAATTTACTTTGTTGTAAAAATAGAGCTACCTGTTCCATTATTCCGTCAATCCAATTCCCATAAAATCCAAGTTTAGTGAAGACAGTAGGAGAATCAGGCGATCCGCATATTGGAGAACCAAAACTAATTACACCCATTAATATGCCGTTCATAACTGCTGGTCCTCCGGAGTCACGCTAGGATGGGAAATTTTAATTAATCAACTTATGAATATGTTTTTTTGTAAGTATCTTATTAAAAATTCGTCAACGTGTGTTTTATATTACTTTTTAGGGTTCCGTTCCTCAAAAGAAAAAGTAACCCATATAGGATCACTTTGTTGTCCGTCTCTCTGTCTGCCTATGTGTCTGTCTGTCAAGACGCTTTTTCTCAGGAACCCATGGAAGTATTAACCAAATTTGAACATTAAATCAAAACCTACAGGGTACTCCCATTGAAATTTGGTAGGTAGCAAGGTCTGACAGCACAAGTAAAGGGAGAAATCTGAAAGTCGTTAAATTAAAATAGTTTATGTGATCACAAACTTATATTTGCGCTTGGAAAGTTTAATTTGCACATTGTACTTGTTTAAACGGCAAGGTTAAGTTTGTCTTTCGGAAAAGAGGGTCAAAAATCTTAGAGAATTGATTCCCGAGTTGGACGTACTATCTAAGTACAAGTTTGCTTACGCAACAATCGGTGTGTGAGTAAGACTCGTACTTGTACGGGTTTTTTATCAATTAATTATTAATTATCATTGTGTCATAGTGTTTTGTATATGAGTCAGTCATTACAGCGTCATTTGGAATCATCGAGTAACGTTTAGATACCGTGAAATATTATGTACTGCAATTTCACACACAATCATCAATCATCAGTATTCAGTTCAAATTCCAAGCACTAAACAATTATTAATAGAGATAATGATAAACCTACTTACATTACAAGCACCACCGCCTTTAGAGAAGAATCCTGCGCAAAAGTTTCTCTTTGTGACGAATGCTCTGAAAAATCATATTTAGGTGAGAGCATATCCTGAACTGCATATCCCAATAAGCAATACAACTCCTGTATACATTTTTTTTATGTCAAATGACCAGACGGGTCACCTGATGGTAAGTGACTACCTTCAACTAGACTAGGTCGACACAAATCTAATCTGGACGGTGTCATTATGAAACGTATGGATACAATGGAAAGTATTGATCATTGATCATGTTTGTACAAAATTCACGAAAACATTAAACATGTATGTAACATAAAACTTTTAGATAGGTAAAAGTACGTACAACCCTGTCATGTTTGTTTTAGATTTAAAAGAATATATTCATTGGATGTCGAAAAAGTTATAAATACGTTATGGTGTGAAAGAGCACCAGGATTAGATATAAAATTTATAATAAATATTTATGAAAACTTATAAGTCCAGTTGTATGTATGAAGAAAAGCGTGTATCCCAATAAGTTGGTGTATTTTTTCTATAATATTTACGTATTTAAAAATATGTAAGTATGTTTATCAGCAGTCTAGTTACCACAGTACATTTTCTTGCTAGTTTGGGATCAGACGGCCATGTGTGAGATGTGTGGAGTTATTATAATTATAGTTAAAAAGTGCAAAAACACGTTCTATTTATAAATCCGGTTCCCATTTGGAATATGGAAATTATAAATTATTGCCATATTGTCAGTAATAATAATTAATCGACAAAATCGTAGAAAAAATCATTGTTGGTCATGTTAGTAGTTTTCTTGAACGCCATAACATACTGTCTGACACTCTGTCTCCGCCCTGACGTGTTTTGCTGATAATATAAAGGAAAGCTTAGATTCTTCTCTAAAACGAAATGCATGCACATTATTGCAAGTACACTTGCCATACAACCAAAGAACTAAAAACGCAAACAAATAATATCTTGCCATAGTAGACCGCCTCCGCCGCCCGGTTCGCCGACAGCGAATTGGGTCAGAATGGAGATCATCCTCTCGGACCTGTTCCGCCGCCTTCTTCCGCGAGATGACGTGCTAACCGAAGGTTGTAACCGCGGTAAAATTTCTGTCACTACCGGCCATGGAGCGTATGACGGCCGGTAGCGAGACAAAATATATGAACAATATTTATAAAATTTACCAATATATTAATACATAAATAAATAAAAAAATAATATCATGTTTAATACAAAAATTTTCTCTTTTTTAGTAAAAAAATCGTAATGTATTATAATTTTATAATCATCAGAAATTGTTCCCTAAAATGGATTGTGAACTTTATGTGAAGTGATTTCCGTGTTTACTAAATTTACATTATATATTTTATTATTAATGTCTTGTCTTACAATACGCAGAAATTTTATATTTATACAATGCAAGTCAGATCTTACCTTGAATAGTGCTCTCGACATTCATGTAATGGATAATAGTCCAGTTCAGAGTAAGATAATCTATTTTTCAGAACGTTGTGTATGATGTTGCTGCTCTGAAATATCATTATAATATGAAATGTGTGTATTGTACGACTTATTGAATAGTTATGGTGGTGTAGGTTACATACCTATATTTAAGTATGTTAAGTAAGTATGTTAAGAGCTACATTGTAAGATGTTACTAATAAATGAGTATTTAATGAAATGTAGACACAACAAGTGCCTCCTGCTATCACTTATATAATTTCACAAAAACTTATAACTGGCTGTTTAACCGTATGTGTGTATTGAAAACTGAAAGCACAGAAGATTTCATTTGTGCTCGAAAGATCGAAATAAAATATCGACATGGGTTTCGTCTTTATACAAAACATCGTCAGGAATCTGATAAACTAGTTGAGGTAGACAAACCGAGGGTGAGTTTAGGGTTTTATTCCTCAATTACTTTTGTTAATGAAAATAACAAAAGACATAGGTACTTACGTCCCTAGCTCCCCAACCAATCACAGTTAAGATATCAAAACTTGTCTTTGGGACCCATTTCAAAGTTTTTCTATCGATATCGATCTTTTTAACCCTCCTGTATTTCCTTTTGAATTTGATCCGCCTCGACAGTCTCATGATAGCAAGGTTATTGTTTAAAGTTTTGGGATCATATGTGGGATAAAAGTAGATTTCGTTCACACCAATGTTTTTTCCTCCCCCTTCGTAATAATCACTGCCAATTTGAACGGAAAGAAATGCTGGATTTTCACGAAAGAAACGATTGTTCCAAGGTCTGAAAAACATATTTAAAAGATTGTGTGTTGTGATTAAAATGAATAAGGAGTTATGACGGACCATTATTCTTCTACAAATATTTTTTCATGCTCTTAAGATTACACAAGCACACAGAACATAACGAATAACAACTATCATCTGGTTTTTGTACACGATAGGTCATTTCCGACTTAGCTGGCTCTAGCTATTTTTTTTTCTAAATTTTATTTTTGATTTGATAATGCATTAACATTTCCTACATTTATCATTTGGTTCTGAAAACGTTTTGGCATGCAAAACATACTTATCAACCATAAATTCTATTTTTTAAAGGAAAAGAAATTAAATTTGAGTATCGCATTCCGTATCATTGGAGGAAATCTTAAGTTCTATGATCAAATGTACAAACAAAATATCTCACAACTGCAAACAGGAGGCAGAAGTAATGACGAGATCATCTTTAATTATTGAGCCGGCACACTGGAACTTCTTGAAGAACTGGACACTGACTATGAAGGGAAAGTGTTTGATTCGGGTCCGGAATCCTCTATAGAGGCGGCGACCGCTTGGTTCTGGAAAAGTAAAATAGTTATCTTTAATTAATTTAATAAGAAAGAGAATTTTCCTTATTTACGATTATATCCTCATTTTAAATATAATATCATATAAAGCATAGTAAAGATTTCCTTACTTATTTCAGAAAATACGTACTCCAATATTCATCATCGTCATCATAAAGAATTTCGTCATCTCTTGTTTCTTTTTCCTTATATCTTGTGACATTTAACGTCTTATTACTGTTTAAATAACTTATTTCTTTTTCGTTTGTAACACTTTCGCTATTAGAGACATACTTTTCATTCAGATGTTTTAATTTCCCGATAAACGTGTCGATATATTTTGCTACATACTTATCATTGGCATTTGATTCGCTACTTTTATCGCTTTTATCCAAAACTTCATTTACTTTTGTAATCAAATGTTGTGTATTGTTATCAATATTATTAACTCTTAACAGTTCAACAATTTTCTTCAGATTATCGCAATCTGTTAGTGTTATAGACAGAAGGTAGTTGTGTATTGTAAAAAACTGCTTTAGTTTTGATTTCCAGTTTAAATCTCGAATATTGAAAACTGCGAAGAGTTGATTCGTAGTGTTCCGGATAATTGTCTCAGCAAACCTTATATTACTATCTTCTGCGGTTGACACTTCTACAAGACTTTGAATTTCAGAAATAATGGTCATCAAAACTATGTATAAAATGTTAATCTTCATGGACAACATAACGTCGTTCGTTTCTTTAATACTTATAAGAGATTTGTATTAAAATTATTGAAATAAGTTTTGATTCGATATTTCTGTACTAAATGTAATAGTTGCCCAATACACTTCAATATTTTTATACCTGGTTTTATTACCCTGTCATGTATTGTAAAATAAATATATTTTACGAGTGCAAAAAGAAATTATGTCATTATTACGTTTTTTTTTTTTCATTAAACTACAATTCCAATTCCAATATATTAAAATTTCGAAGACACACGGCCCAGCTGATAGAAAGGTTACTTGGCGTAGCCTATAAAT
The DNA here is from genome assembly GCA_949752705.1 of Callimorpha dominula. NCBI lineage: Eukaryota > Metazoa > Arthropoda > Insecta > Lepidoptera > Erebidae > Callimorpha > Callimorpha dominula. The sequence goes on along the minus strand of OX457012.1, from coordinate 16,021,799 downwards.
ACTCGCAATCCGTGATATCACTTGGTCCACTTTGAGCAAATACCAAAAAGAAATATATATAAACAAACCTAAAGTTGGTTTGAACACCATTAATAATAATTATGAAAAGCAATAAAACGTCCCTTTTAATTGTTTATGTATTAGTTATTTCCTTGTATGTTTGTTTTCTCTATTCCGTCATTCTATCCGTATCCGTATTATATATATTCCTAACACCTAACCTAACACAGTCGTGATATTAAAATATATAGTTCCCGTGGTGGCTTTTATACGTGCTCAATTTTTCCCTCAGCGGCTTAAGGATTTGAAATCTAATGATTTATTGTATAAATCATTAGATATCAAAAGGGTGTGACCATTGTCAACGTGAGCACAAATGTACTATGTCCCCAAGTCCCAAGTCTACTCTTAGAACTATTGCCCTTGTTGATTGTTAATTTTCATTACAAAAATAACTTATGGGTAATATTGTGTGCGGGTAAGGGGCAGCTTTAACAGGGTCCTAGCCATGATAGCCGATAGAATGGACTGTCCATATATGACTCGTTGCTGTCGGCTACATGGATCTCATTGTAATTATGTACCTTAATACTAACATAGGCTTCGTTTTTATGTATTACTAACAATTTATATGAGTCACAGTTACTCGAAGTAAATAAATGAATTGAAAATATTAGTTATGTTTGAAGAAACACGCATATTATAAAAAGTTACCGTTATGTAGAAAATAGGTGCCTATTATAAAAAGGTCATCTATATATATTGGCTAGTTAAATAACATAATTATCATTTTTGAAATGAATTGTATTGCAATATTTACAATCTAGCGCTATAAGAAACAGCATTAACAGGAAGATTCATTAAAAAAAAAAACTATATCTTGTCAGAATAGATAAATTTATGTGTTTCCACAACATTTTAATGATAGAATGTTAGAGGACTAAAAACAAAATCAACACCAAGATGGAACTACACTGTAGTGAATAAATGATTTATTATTACTACGAACATGGTTGGTTGCAAAATTCTAAACTTTTCATGGGGTGAAGGAAGTTGTGAAATTGATTTCGCGTTATCGATAAAAGAAATTGAATATTTCACAACTTGGATAATATCAATATTTCGGAACAACTTTAGTAAAATTGAATTGAAAGACTTTCATTTAACTTCAATTTTTATTTTCCACGCATAGTTTAATTTAGCTCGATTAAGTGATTCATTTTCTTTTAAAAATAATAATAATGCCACCAATTAAAATTGTGATATTTTTACTAATAGTAGCTGTCCCACAACATCACGGCTACCGTCATTACAGGTCTTATCACAAGTATCACCTGATAAACATTTTAAAATCAAGAGACAATTTCTTCAAAGAATTCAGAAAAACTACTCAAAGGGTAGTGAACGGAATATTTGACTCCTTGAGTGTATCAGAGCAATTTACCAAAGATCCAAAAATAAAAACTTTATTAAAAATGGACCATGATTTAAACAATATAGCGGAAATAAACTTCCAATTATATGACGTATTGAGAAACGTAAGTGCTGTTGAAGTTGATGATAAACCAATAAACCAAATTCGGCTGAACGAATTGATAATAAGAATATTAAATAAAACACATTTTAATGTGAATAACAAAACGGAGAAGGATAGTTTTGAATTTATTCAACGCAAGTCTAGAGCGGAATCATATTCATCAGAATTCGCTAATAGTGAAGAGTTTAAGGCATTCATAGGTGGATTTATAGGAAAATTAAAAAGGCTAACTGTGGAGGACTTATTTCCAAAGAAAAAAAATTTAAATTCATCTGAATGGGAACAGTCTGGCCGAAGGAACCCCCAAGTATGGGGTTAGTATTTTGCTTGTTTATAAATATAATGTTTACATTTACCATTTGTCCGATATCATTAATGCCTAGGATTGTAAAAGTAAGTAATCATTTTTTATTTTTAACAGACTATTAGCAAGATGTAGTTCTATAAGAAGTATGAAAACATTTATAGGTATAGGGGGCAAACGAGCAGATCAGTCACCTGATGGTACAGTCACAAGTGCATTGCCAGCCTTTAAGGTGGGAGTAGAGGTAGAGGGAAGAGAGGGAGAGGAGGGGAAAGGGGGGGTTGGGGCCTCCGGTAACCTCACTCACTCGGCGAAAAGCAATGCAACCATTGCTTTACTGCCGGTTTTCTGTGAGGTCGTGGTATCACTCCGGTCAAGCCTGCCCATACGTGTCGAAGCCTGGCTCTCCCACGAATGAACTTTAGTAGATAGACTAAATAGATTCACCGGAAAATGCAGAATGGCAACGCCCGAATGATACCATTCGTTTTACGAGCATTTATAGATACACTTTATCAGGTCAGCCTCATGCTCGTATTAAAACTTAGTAGAAAACACAAACTTTTATCCACAGAACCACTGTCACGTGACTATACTGGCATATACAACATGAGAAACAGAAGGATATACGGAGGAGAGACAACGAATACCGTTACTTATCCGTTCTTGGTCAGCATCCACGTAAGGGGAGAATTCACGTGCGCCGGTAGTATCATCAGTATGGACCTTATCATCACAGCTGCATCGTGCTTGAAATTGTAAGATGATCTATCTTATTGGATGTCAATATGATGGTGAAAATAACGATATTTTCTTAATCGCCTTATTTATTAAAAATAGTAAACTACTGCTGTCGACATTTAAACCTGTCAAATGCATTTTATTTATCTCTTTAATAATAAAATGAATTACTTATTATTTGCGCCCTCATATTCTTGTAAAATTCATTGCATTGTTTTAAAGCCTTGGTGGGTGGCCGAGTGGAAAATTAATTTGGAAAAATGGAGAAAACTGCTTTCTTTTAATTATTTAAACTCAATGTTTGTGTTATTTAAAGTAACGTATTTTTAGTCAAAACAAATAAATCAACGACAAAATACTTTTAAACAGTCGGTGTGCAAGACAAGGTGCAATTTAGGTAGGTATTCACACTGTTATTGCAGGTAGCACGCCTACTTACTTAAAATAAGTACTACCTGGAATAAGAGCATGCATTGTTCTTACAAACAGCTAATGAGTCATCCGAGATACTCTGAAGTGATTGGTTGAAAGAGATACGAAAAGATGACAGAAGATACCAATTTAAATTTAGTTTAGCCTTTGTACACAGAATTTTTGTTGTATATTAACAGGTATATCTACGTAATAATGTTTAAATTCCAAAAAAAGTCATAATAAATTTAAAATACCGGAATCTTGAAGGTGTGTCCGTATTAACCTAAACGGTTGACCTAATCCCCCCTTTAATCATCCTATTTCGACCTACTCTCTAATTTACACGGAACTACATTTAAGAGTAACTAAATATTTGTAACTTTTTAGGCAGCACAAGACGTATGTCCGACTCAACAGTGATTATACATCGCGATTGGGTACGCGAATATCAGTTCTGGAAATCTATTTATATCCACAATACGATCCCAAGACCTTGCATCACAATCTGGCCATTCTGCGTCTTGAGAGAAGTCTCAAATCTAGCATCTCGATCTCGTTAGATCGTGGTAATTCAAATATACCGCCTAATACTGAAATTACAATACTTGGATGGGGCGCAGAAAAGGTAAGACAGGAAAGTACGTTTTTATTTTAGTAATTAAAAAGTGGGGTGTAAGATTAAGGTGTGGGTTTGTGTATTTGGGTCTGTCTGTAGCATCATAGTTCCTAAACGTGTGGACTCAATTTGATTCAGTTTATTTTTAGTTGAACGGTAAGTTAATGGAGAGTGTACCTAATTATATTCAAGAAAATCTGTTTAGTCGTTCAAAGATAATAATTTATTTTCTACATTTGAACCTTCAAATATGCTTTCGTTATAATTATGTATTAACGCGATCACGAAAGGTATTACATACCTCTGTTTTGCCTGACGTTTCAACCAGGTTGCACTGGCCTGCATGTCATCATGGAACGCCAAAGTTTAAAATTTGCGTGGTCGTTGTCAAGGACGACATTGTTCCAAGGAAGCTTTTTCTAAGACTTTGGGCAAGCAAGTGTTGACGTACCAATCTACAGTCACTGTCCTTTGGTCTTCCAACGACACTGTTGTGTAATGTCCTGATTTTCCGAAAAAAGAAGTAACCATTTCCTGGAAAAATCTTCAAAAGTCAAGACCCATTCTGTCGACTGGCTTTTTCTTTGCGGTCAAAGTAACACACCCAGGTTTCGTCACCTGTCACGCTTTTGTAAACAGCCAATGACTGTCCTCCATTAAACTTTTTTATCATTTTACGGCACTGCTCAAAATGCAGTAGTTTATGGTCTTCCGTTAAATCATGCGGAATCCAGCGAGTGCAAAGCTTACAAACCTTCAGATTCAAATGCAAAATAATTTGCACTTGGCTCATTGACCTATACCTAATACAGTATGAATTTGCTCTGACATGTATTTTTTTGTCAGTTTCAATCAGTTGTCGAACGGTATCAATATTGGATTCTGTAACCGCAATCGCCAGCCGACCTTCACGTACATCTTCATGGAGATAATTACGATCACGTTTAAATTCTCACCACGAATACTCTTTAATAAATGCCAATTGAAGTCTCTGACAACTCTCACAGCGAAAATGTAAAAATAACGCTACAATGAAAAAGAAAAAACAAATTAATCTCGCAAATTAAAAAGCAACAATCATGTTCCCATAGAGTTCCATTTTCGAATTCTGTACCTAATTGTTTTTTTTTATTGTAAGTAGATAGTTCCAGAAACTTTCAGTAAACCCCACGTATTACATTTTGTGTCACCTTCGGTAGAATAGGTATTTAACAAAACTTAACACTTTATTTATTTGTAGCCCAACCAAATTGTAAACCAGAATGAGAATCTAACTTATGCAGTCTTAATGGCTTACCACATTGACGAATGCAAGGAAATCTACTCGGAGTAAGTCAACTCACAAAGATAACTTCAAATATTTATTTAAAATGATTTGTGACTAATTTTCATGTGTGACTTCGGTGAACCCCAAAAGTCAAAGCAAAAATTTTAGTTATGAGTTTGATTTGCGTTCAAACAAAGTAGGTCATCGACCCGCTACTTCGTCCCTCAAGTTCAAGTCAGGCACAACATATTTCTATATGCCTGCAGGGTGCAGATGAAGCGTTTCAATTTTTAAGAAAACGAATCTTTCACTGAAACTGTCTCAACTAAATCCAACACTAAAATACTATAAAGATACTAACTATTAAAGTAAAATACATTTGGTAACAATATTCCCTTAAATTCAGCAAAGCCCTAGACCCGTCACAATTAACTGTGGGAGAGCCATGCCTCAACACGTTTGGACCGGCTCGACCGGAGTGATACCACGTCCTCGCAGAAACCCGGCAGTCAAGCACTGCTTGCATTGCTTTTTGCCGCGTGAGTGAGGTTCCCAGAGGCCCTAACACTTCCCACATCCCCCTCTTCTCGCTCTTCCCCCTCTCCCTCCTCTTCGCCTACTCCCTCCTTAAAGGCCGGCAACGCACTTGTGACTCTTGAGTTGCAGGTATCCATGGGCGGCCTTAGTCATTTACCATCAGGTGACCCGTCGCTCGTTTGCCCCCTATACAAATATAAAAACAAAAAAAAAGCGGCTGTGTACTATATGACCATTTTTCCTGCTATGGCATCAATATCAGTTCATATGTTCTAACAGGAAAATTCTAGAGTTCTCCAGAATTTGATTCTTGACGCAAAATATTTTCCTCATTCATGTTATCTTTAATGATGGTATCACCATTTCATTTCAGGACTTACGTGACTGAAAATAACTTCTGCGCTGGCTTCAAGACAAGGGGAAGTGGAGCCTGCAACGTAAGTACCAATTAGATTATCAGTAATCACTACTAACTCAAGCAAGTGTATAATTTCAGTTGGTAGAAGTAGTTGCAGTCACTCAAAAATCAAAATCAAAACCATTTATTCCAATTAAACCATTTTTTTGGAATTGTCAGGAGTAGGAGTATTATTTGTCAGACTAAGTCAGTATTGAAGGAGAAGAACAAGCAAGTAACTCTACCACGATTCATTACAAAATATACAGACGTAAAATAATATTTTCTGTGATTGATATAAACATACAAAGCGGCATCTACACAGCTACATTTAATTCAAGTAGGTATCATACATGTCGAAAGATAATATACTAAGAGCGGCCTTATTGCTACGAACATATACTCGTAGAAATGGATGTTTGTTACTCTTTCAGCAAAAACCACTGAACCGATTGCGATGAAACTTGGTATGTAGATAGCTGGAGACCTGGATTAACGCATAGGCTACTTTCATGTGGATAATGCTATGCATAGATTTTAACATAACCCTAAAACTTTTGTAGTAGAAAAATCTTTTAATACAGCGAAGATAGAACTAATCGACGTAGCATATTGTGATAGGATAATACATTTCAGGGTGACGTTGGAGGTCCCGGCATTATTGATAATTTATTATTTGGAGTAATCAGCTTCGGGGCTCCTGTTTGTGGCAACCCTCATACGCCTACGGCCTTCACCAGGGTTGGAGTTTATATCGACTGGATTGATTATATTATGTCATTGGTAAGTACACATAACAAAAAAGATAACAGGTAACATAAAAAACACTTTACCAACTATGGCCTATGGCCGTCAACCGGGCACCTTGGGACTTCAAGATGAGAAAACGAACCCTCTAACATAACTAGGCTTTTATAAAATAGCATGGAATATGATAATGTATGGGTATCACAATGAGCATAATATCATTTCAGAGGATCGAACCAGTTTTTGTGTCATCGATTTTCTAGTCTTTACGAATAAAACAAAGATATCGCCGAGAGAAAAATTGCCACTTTTACCACACCAATTATCTTTGAATTAATCCAGGATGGGAGTATAAATGGGGTATTACTCACAAAGGTTTTGATCTCCCACAACAAAGTCCTGTTGGTTTCCATGGCATTAAAGATATATATATATCATCAGGTAACTTCATATCTTCTGAAAAGCTCTTCGGTTTTGTGGATAAATCAAGCGAGAGACACTTGTGATTTTTTAAACATATACTTTAATAGGCCTGTTGGTCTAGCGATTAGTGATCCTGACTGCTGAGCCATAGGTCGGGGTGGTGTCGAGGTGTTCGATTCCCTACCAGGACAAATAATTGTGTGATGAGCACTGAGTCTTTGTGTTATATCTCCATAATATGTATGTATGTAGCAGTCTGATTACCATAGTACAAACTCTGCCTAATTTGTGATCAGACGACCGTGTGTGAGGTGTTTCAAGTTATTATTATTAGTTAAATGCGAAGTCTTTATTGTTCTAGGTTTAGTCTTAAATATGTTTTAGAAGACTTGGACACTTTTTCAGATAGTCATTTGTGATGTAGTCAAAGAAAAATCTAAATGTTCCAGAGAAATGTCTATAAAAATCTATAATAAACTACCAATTGACATTAAAAACGAGACTAAATTTAATACTTTTGTTAATCAATTAAAACTCTTATTAATTAGCAAATGTTACTACAGCGTAAAATAATATTTAGAAGGAAGATAATATATTTTAAAATAATAAATTCACAAATTTATTCTTAATAAAGTAATCAGATTGATGACTATTAAAATAATAATAAATAATCGATCAAATAATAAAAATAATAATTGAATTGAATAAGTAACAACAACTATTAATACTATATTAAAATTATTAACGAATCTATCAATTAATAAAATATACAATATTAAAGTATCACAATTATATCCTACCATATACATTACACTGAACGCTTACTTTAAAATTATATATGTTTGTATTATCTTCCTCTCTCCTAAACAAACTGTGCTGCGCCCGACAGGGTCCATAATTGTTACTCCTTAAACTGTTATCACCTATGTATATACATTATGGAAGCAATAAACTATTGAGTATTGAGTATAAAGATACAATCCCAAAACTTCACAGATAATAAACCTTTATTAACATTACATTTTACTTCCTAGCGTCCAATAAAGCAAGAAATGGAAACAAATATCAAACCAGGGGATAAGATTCTCATATACTACAATACATCTACTCCACAAACTGACCCTCGCATGCACCCGGTCAACAAATACTACATCAGTGGCTCCTTAATCCCAGTCCTTCGGACACATGATGGTGATACACAAGAAGAACCAGTTAATGCTGTTATTCTCCAACAAATAATCAATGATATGAATAACAGAAACGGGATGATTTACGATATAATCAATGATGACTTGTATGATGATTTTGTGGATATATTTAAACCTGACGATGAACAAAGTATCATTCATCATCCTTTGATTAACAAAACACAATTCTTAATTTCTGGCATTCATTACAACGTTCCTACCGTTACATTATCATCTACAGTCACGAGTCAATATATACCCACGTTCTTGCTACGGTCAACTCCGGCTGAGATTTTAAGACATAAGAAGGAACCTAAATAACACGATGTAAGTTCGGTCGCAATCACTAAGTGATTTAAAAAAGAAGGCTAGAAAATTCAAACATACTTACAAAACATTTGTTTACTGAAAACGGAAACATATTAAATAGTATTTCGTATTGTTGTCTGTAATATGGGTTTAATACATTGTTTTTCTCAATGCCTGGCATGCCAATTGGTATATCAATCAGTTATAACACGATGTAAGTTCGGTCGCAATCACTAAGTGATTTAAAAAAGAAAAAGCGAGCTAAAGAGTCAAGACATTGTACAAAAACATAAAAAGTTACCTAAAAAAAATAACAGGTATCAATATCCTGCCTTCAAAAGAAATTGTAATTGATATTTCTATCCTAAAGTTTAAATTAAAAAGAGCCAACTCAAAACATACCCCATCGAAGATCCAGTTAGAAACAAAACCAGACGTGGTGTTAAAAGCAAATTCCAAAGATTGATGTCAGTGTTATAGATGCTATAAATAAAAACTAAACAACTGAATCTATTGCTGAGTCTATTATTATATCTATAATAAGCCAAGAAACTAACAACCTCTGTTAGTTAGGTAGTAAATGGAGATGGTATGTGTAAATATAAGTATTGTAAGTTAAAAATAATCTTATAAGAAATATCGAGCTATAATTTAACAGTGATCTCTTTTTGGTTGTCTTTGCCAAATTAAGAAAGATAAAGAACAGAAGATTACACAGTGATTACTAAAATTATATATGTTCTTGATGATCAACGCTTCTGGCGTTGATCCTGCACGTCGAAGTTCTTCCCCATCGGTGGTTTCGGAATGAATCCAAATAACCGCCCTTTGAATAAATTTTATGCTAAGAATAATTATCTAATGTCAGCAAACTTAATAAAGTTTGCTGACATTAGATAGTTATTCTTACTAGACACCGCCTGGTGATCGATTTAAATTTATAACACATATTAATTGAACATTTTAGCTTTCTGCACTTCTTTTACATATAAATTTCAGGTTTATTGCAAACATATACGGTTTTCCTCACGTTTGTATTTCGGGGATGACCGACTAGTTTTGGACCCGACGGGGGCCCTTTCTCAAGTAGTGAAGCGTCCTGCCGCGACGGTGTCAGGCGTCACACTGGGTTTACAACGCTGCCACCGGTTCCTTTGCCTTTCGGAACGTGCGGATGTAGACGGTTGCGTTTCCGTTGCGTTGTGTGATGCGCTGTTGTTACCAACATCCACCGCGGTGCACACCATACTAACCGTATCACTTTTTATAAGGTCTGTCAGGTCTGTCTCATGGGACGTGAGTTTTAATGCCAGCTGCCAGGCAGGGGGCAGTGACCAGCCACTGTCTCTGTTGAAATTCGGACGACGACTTATCTCGATTGCTTCGCGTATTTTTCGCGGTACGAAATATTTTTTTCCTCGCCAGTACGGAAGTCTTATCGAAACGTATGTAGTGAGGCGTGTCCGTTTTACATGCGTGTTCAGCGACGGCCGACCTGTTGCAGTCCATGTTTTTCATACATCGTATGTGTTCCTGTAGTCTGGTTGCGATGCTGCGACGAGTCTCTCCTACATAGCTCAAACCACAGTCACAAGGTATCGAGTATACACCGGGGGCCCCCAGTGGATCAACATCTTTTGGGGAGCGCAATAGTTCTCTAAGTTGTCCGGGTGGGCGGAAGATTGTTCTGATACCGTAGTTTCGGCTTAATGTTCGCCCAATCTTATCTGTTACTCCGCATATGTATGGGAGAAACACGGGGTTTTGTTCTACACCGGGTGTCCGTAGACTGACTACCGCGCCCGCAGACCGGGTACACTCCCTCCACCGGTATCCATTACGCTCTAATGTGTGACGTAGATGTTTCATTTCGTTATTCAGATATTGTGGGTCGCAGATGTTGAGAGCTCGGTTTATTAGAGATTTTGGCACAGAATATGAATATCACTCACGAAAGTTTTTATTGTAAATTTCAGGTTATGCCAAATTTCACATTCCTGAAAAGTGTTGAAAAGGGATATAAAGTATTATTTGACAGGAGTCGGTAAATAAAAAGAATTAGTTATAACTATTGATTTATTGTTTCTATAGATGTTTGATTTAAAAAAAAATCAAAACTAAAAGTGTCTACACCATATATGCTCAATCATTTACTAATGTGTTCTGTCATGAAATTTGCGCTTAAGATTTTAACAAAGTGAACAAGGAGTACGATGTATTCAGAATCTGGAACAAAATAAACATTAATTTAACACTAAATAGTTTGTATCTGGTACGGTGTAAACGGTTCCTGGTATCAGATGCTCACGACGCGCTTTCTCCGTCGGTCTCTGTTTTGCTCCTTCATCATACCACGTTTCTTTGGCATTACTGTAATAGATTCCCAATAGGTATTTGCATAACATGATGTTACTGGACAGTTTAGATACTTCTTACGAAATAAATAAAGAACATATTAGACATAAGATTTAAATCATTCAAAATCAAAGAAAAATTAATAATCTTTTAAAACTATTTTTGTTTAGACCACGTTTTTAAGTTTATCTCAAAAAAATTACCGATGCAAACAATTCCATATCGAAGTTGATCATGTTGAAGGCGATTATTTGAGTGGGCACCTGAAAAAGAAGAAGAAAGAAAGCAAATCATGAATAAGATTAATGAAACCAAATAGGCCAGTGGCCAACCTGATAAGAAGATTGCCTTTAAAAATCAAGCACACGATAAAATTATAACAGGACTCTTTGCCACAATTCTTCTTAATCTATATTATTATACGACAGACCTACTCACCAGCGATAAGCACCTTAGAGTTAGCGGAAAGGAAACGGGAGTGGACTAAGGGATTATTATTTTAAAAAATAATCATAACTACCTGTGCCCGAGCAATCATAATAATTATCAGCTTCCGCACCACCTGATTGTGGACGTTTTCCCAACCGCAACTGTATATCCTGTCTGCAGTCTCCACAGACTAGAACAAAAAACATCCGGTCATTCTGAGACACTTAGGGAGGTGCGGTACTACAAGAAACCATCTATGGGGAAGTACTACCACCAGAGACCGACGATAGCTCATTTAAATTATTTACTGACTTCCACTGCTTCCAGTTTATTAACTGAATGAGTTCAACCAATGGTCCACAGGGTGGTTAAGTCCACAGTAAAATGACTACTACGACTTAAGGGTTGTTACTCAGTAGTGGATTATATACAGGATAAAAACGCTTGGGATGAAATTGTATTGTTTTCACTGGCTATCATTTTTACTTAATATAAATGTAATGTGAGCTAATATGTTTCTTATTTTCCATCTCTTATGGTTTCCTTTCCTCATTTTGAATTTTTCCTTAATTTTCAGTTTCCCTTTTGTCATATTCTTTTTTTAGTTTATTTACTTTTAATTTTAAAAACATAATAGCACACAACAAAATGATGTAACTAATAAAATTGACTAAATACTGTTAACACTGGTTTTTTAAAAGAGTGACTGTGAGTTTGTTTGACTGATTTCTCTAAATGGTTGAGCCATGTGGGCTCAACCATTTAGAAACGGGCGGTTATAGATCGAAACGGGCAAATATTGTATTATGTAATCCATTTTTTTTTCTTTAATAATTTTATATTTGACAAAGCAAACTATTGTTGCGGTGTGTGTGTTGATATATAATTTTTAATTATAGTAATTAGTTTTTAAGTTGACGATTTCGAATAATTGATGACCTATGAAATAAAGATATTGAATTTGAATTTGGTCGCGCTTCGGCTGTGAAATGAGTTCCCAGCTGCCGAAGTTCTTCCAAGGGACTACAGTTTGGAATGCTTGCAAAAAGGAGTATAAAGGTTTTTAAACGGCAACGCGCATGCTAGTCCTCTGGAATTGCAAGCGTCCATTAGCTACGATAACCGCTAACCATCAGGCGGGCTGCATGCTTGTTTGCTGACGTGGTAGAAAAAAATACGTTCGCTGCTACTAACGGTATATTAATAATTTTTACCATATCCTTCAATTTGGCGGCATATCGACAAGGCACATATATGTGTGCCACCGCACCTCCCAAAAATATCAGGTACATCACATCGAAACCTTTATCCTGAAATTAAGTGGTAGTTTTATTATCAACCATGCAATACATAATAACACTAGGTGACAACGTAGGTGTACGCGTAGAGAAAGCTCTTTTATAAAATTTTGTAGCTAGTGACAGAATCGTGAAGAACAGTCCCAAAACAGTTGAGCATGTGATTGCAAAATAAAAAGAAAGAAAGAAAAGAAAGAAAGAAAGATGTAGTGAACTTATTGGTATTGGTATAGGGCTCTGTTTCCGCATATAGACTCATAACGGTCACAGTGACTCATTCGGTCCATTATGCGTACAGGTGGGCTGACTAGTTGAGCCAGCCTAGCTCCTTCCAGAAGCGCAGAAGCCTCCTGGGGCATTCTAGGAGCGACCTCGCTCCCGCGAGGATACTTGCCCATTGTGTGACCACTCCCTCGCACTCCAGGATAACGTGGGCGGCCGTTTCCTCCACGTTGAGACAGCCTCTGCATAGAGGACTGTTTGTCACATTGATGGCGAATAGGTGAACTTAATAAGTAACGCAACAAGGATGATGAACGGAAGGTTGAAGATGAAGAATGATCTAATATACTTAGGTTGATTTCATCTGAATTGATAAATCATTGTGATGCGATAGTATTATAATTACCTCAGAGATATGATATAAAGATGTACATACTTGTATAAAAGTTGCTATGAAAATTAAACCCAACCACATGCTAAATGTATCTTGTATCCAATTCACGAATCTAAAATATAAATAAATTAGTATTTTTGTATTCTTATTTCACTATTTTTTACTATTCCAAAAAAAATATATAAAGAGTCTTACTCAAACATCTTGCACTGGTCCTGAATCACACACACTACCCTCAAATAAACCTCCCTACTATCACTCCTCATTGCATCCTCCAACGCCGCACAATAACAATCCATCTTCAAGCAAGCATGATTTATAGATAATCCAAATAAACCATCGTAGCCAACAAAACTCACAATATATAATACCACGCAGTAGCACATATAAACGAAAAAAAACTCATAATATGGAGATTCAAATCTCGCTTCTGGCTCCAAATTTGGGAGACGGAAGTCATGTACCATGTACTTAACAGGGTCCGCTTTAAATAAAAAGTTGTATGTGGTGAGGAGAATAGCCATGATTGGATACGTCATGACGCAAGACCCAACAAGTAGAATCCAACCACTTTCGGAGTAAATTTGTGAGTTTCTAATCGCAGCCTTGCCAACGTCCTTATATTTTTGATTGCGATCATTAAAAAGAAGATAGTCACATGTGATTTCATCTATGATTTGTTTAGCTCGGTTCCGCTTGATATACATTAGGACCATCTGGGGAAGGAAATTGGTAAAGTAAAAAAAAACGAAAAACTAGAAAGTTTTCCAGAAATGCGGCTCAATGTATAAAGTTAAAAGTTTACATTGATGGGAAATAAGCGATAATTTATAAAGTTTATTCATCTTCCGCTCATTTCGAAGAATCAGAAGTATGAAATCTTGAAACCTGCAAATGTGCCTGTGGAAAAAAAAAACAGGCAGTCGATGACCAAGAAAACTGTACCTTGATCGAAACATGAGGCAGTTCCATGGTATATTGGCACATACAAACCACCCCATTAATTTCCGTAATATTGTCGTAGGTTGGTATACCATGGAATGCAAAAGTTATTAAACTTACGTCTTTCTAATTAATAGTAATTTTATAATTAGAGGAAGAAAAACAAACCTTGCTTACCTTAAAAAATGCCAATAGAAATGGACCCAACACAGTACTGTGCCTCACAATGTTGACGAAATCCTTCTCTAGATAACATCTGTACATGTCAATCACAGTTAGTAATCCTACCGGCATAATACTACCGATTATGAAAACTGCGGAATGATACTAATTGGTTTTACTTTTGCTTTAAGGTTAACATTAAAATTCTAATAAACACAATTTTACATACACATAGCAGCTAAACGACCTTTTTCATTTTTAGGGTTAGGGTACATCATACCGACGCTTAAAGCAAAACTTATTTTTCTATATGTCTCGTAAAATGTTCTGAATTCCAGTTCATCCATTATATCACGAAATTACGATGGCTTTGCTCTGTAATTTTCAAAAGAAAAAATATTTTATCATCATCTCGACTTTGCATGTTCTTTCCCTGCTCCTGCGCCCCTCCCTCCTTTTCTTTCTAATCAAGTGTTATAGATTACAGTTGATTAAAAAATCTATTGAGTTAATTCAAAAGAACTATTATTTCATTTATTAGCTCTAGAGACGCTAAGAGACAATAATATATTGAGGAATACTTTATTCTTAGACCTCAAAACAATAGATTTACTAAAGCATGTTGTTATAATTCCTACACCAAGTGCAGAACGATCTCCGACACCTATGATTGCTAGTATAATCCGTTCGATTTCAACATACAGCTTCACCGTTAGCCTCGATGAGGTGATAACTCGTGGCGATGTTCGTGTAATTCATAGTACTTTTTATGCTTAAAGAATTTATTTAAATTCTCAGAACAATATTTTAATAAAGAATACCTTGGTAAAGATTAACCTGAAGCAACCTGAAGAATAAACCCTGTAAGCCGAACACCACGTACGAAATGGCTGTTCGAATGCAAATTAATTGACAATTTAGTACAAAATTATGGAATATAAAATTGGACTTTTAAAATAATTACTTCAACTGTTCATTTATCAGCGGTAATGTACAAATGCATAACAATTAAGTAATCATTGTCGTGCCCATTGAAGCATACCATATTAGTCTATTGATGATGAGTGATTATCCCAATTATCAATAAAAAAAAATATAAAATTAAGCTTTTCAGGTTTGATATACATGACAACTTTTATGCTGACATATTTAACTATAATAAAATATGGCACGAATTTTAATCTTGGCGGAGTATACGTATGTACATATTGTACATACATATGCTCGCGCTCTTTTCCCGTCCGGGGTAGTCAGAGACGATAGAACGCCATTTGCCACGATCCTGACACACAGCTCGCGCCTCTTCCATATTCATCAGACCTTTCATATACGCTTGCCGGTTACGGGTGCTTTTAACTTGGCCCTTGTTCAGTATGCTGCTCATCATGTCAACATACATCTTTCGGAGCCTATCCGCACCGACTTGAACGCTCACGGGACACTTATAAATTCCTTTAACTATTCGCTTTTCACTTGTTCTTTCGAGATGGAGAAGATGCAAAACCATCAACAAGAGGCACTTGACACGTAACTCACCCATACCGCACTCGTCCTATAGATGTCAGTTTATATAAATATCTATAAACAAGTTCAACTACACATACTTGCCTGACACCCCTAGAGATATTAAACCAGTTCGTGTAGACACCATTTATTCTAACAAATGTATACATCATCCAGCCCATACATAGATAGTGTCGACCACAGATCATTCCTCTTCACTCTATCATAAGTCTTCTCCAGATCTAAGAAGGTGCAAAATACAATGTCTAGGTATCATTACAAAAGGGTTTTGGCTGGTTTCTTTTATGGCCAGCCTCCTACCTGACGCCATCCTCTTTAGAAATGTAATAGTTTTCAGACGGGACAAAGGAAGAAGGTAAATTGAGATAAAGAAAACGGATAGGGCGAGGTAGCTAGGATAAGGGATACTGCAAGTCTCGGATGGGGAAACGGGGCTGATATGGTCGCGTACCCAAATTTCCGCCCTGTGATTGGAAAGGCCACTACGCAGGCACATGAACTGGCCACAAAGAGCATAAGACATATAATGGACACTGGTAACGTATGACGTACAAGTATCTACAGAACGTTATGTTTTAACGTTTTACTCGACAGTGAACTACCGTATTGTTATAACTGAGCTATTACCGTCTTGCACTGTGTACTGACCATAATTACGGTTGGGACGAAATTGTATCAGCTATTATGTCCTGTTAATAGGTACCCTGCACTTATTACTGCTGATTATTCGATTTTAAAACGTAGGGCGATTACAAGTATGTACGATCCAACATTCTGCAAGGATCAGTAAGTCACACTAAAACCTTTATAAAAAATAGCATTTAAACTTTATTTATGTTCTTATTTTTTTGAATACTGGACAATGTTAATTAAGTTGTAGCCAGAAAAGTGATGGTTCAACTTTTCTTCTTTTTCAATCTTTCTGGATTATTTTTAGTTTATTTTCACATTCAATTTCGACCATTCTTAAATGAAACTTATGTATGTTACCACTTCCAAAAACTAGTATCATTTTATTAAAAACTATAATAGATGATAAAACAGTTCATTATTTAATCATCCATCATCAGCCTTTCACTATCCACTGCTGGACATAGGCCTCTCCTAATGTACGCCACTGAGCTCGATCGTCAGCTCTCCTTATCCAGTTTTTCCCCGCCGTTTTGCGCAGATCGTCACTCCACCTGGCCTCTCATTATTTAATAATAACGAATAAATAGACATTACTGTGACAAGTTATACCGGTGACGCAACGCCATTGGTGCATCTGAAAAATAGCGGGTAATGGTGGGGTGATATAAATGCTAGGCGTGCATTATAACTTATAAGATATGTAATGATCACTTGAGTGCGGATCGAGATACGAACATCGCGGTTACAGTTATTTAGTGAATGTGATAGTTTATACCTTTGGTGATGATTTTGTTACTAACATGTATTTAAAAAATCATCTTGATTTTAAACAACCTATTATTATTAGTGGTATGCCACTCATGCTCTCGCCATTCCTTTATTTTCTTTTTGAGTTGCATGAGGTCGTAACTGTGCCAGAGTTTGTAAAATTAAACTTTAAAACTCACTGTTAGAAAAATGTATAGATTGTCTATTTTCATTTTAAGATACTATTTGTAGTATTTTTTCAATTAATGATTTTTGTTATATGTAGTGCAAAGAGTTACATTCAATTATACATAGTGATGTCAACAAATGTTTCGCCTGCATATTCAGTAGTCATTATTAACTATTTATTATTTAGTATCAAAAGCCTTTCATCTATAGTTATGAATAATTGACTGCACGGATAGCGCAATGGTTTAAGTGGTCACCTCGACACTACGCCGCGCCGAGTGCTGTGGGTTCAAATCCGACACCTGACAAAATTTGTGTGATCGACAAATAGTTGTCCCGAATCTGGTTGTTCTTTGTGTCCGTTATTTGAATGTTTGTGAAGACAAAGCGACACAGGAATAGTGGTGGGTTTTCAACTGGATAAATACTCAAAATGGATAAATACTCCATATTTATACATTTATACTCGAGTATTTATCCAAAATAAGTATTTTGTTTACGACAATAATGAATCTTTCCGTTTTTAATAAGAAATAAGAACGGTCCTTGGGTAAACATTTGATTATGATTTTGATTTCTACTATATTTATCAGATGTTAAGATAAATAAATAAAATAATAATGAAGGTGTATAATCTATTACAGTGTTACAGAAATATGTGCTCACATTTTAGGAGCGTTTTGTGTAGTAGACAAACAGTTGATATACCTTAAAAAAAAAAGATTAGAAAAAATTCCTCAGAAATTGCTTTTCCTAATGAGGTGCACGTTTCTAAACAACACTTAATTTTCATCTCAATTTCAATCATGTTGTTTTTTTTTATGCAGACATTTTGAGAAAAATCTGCAATCTAAAAACTAACACGCATAATTTTTTAACTTAGTTTTTATGGATTTTCTCAAAAACAGATTAAGTAATTCCGAAATAAATAAAAAAGTTTTTTTTCAAAAACTCTTTTTTTACCTGCATGCTAGAGTCATGCTATTTCAGTTATTTAACTACAAGTAAGTGTTCTATTGTCAGATACACCCTGTATAACAGAATTATTTTCGACCAGCTCCTTATTCAATTATTAAAATATCAAATTTAAATACACTGGAAAGTTATTTACTTATTAGAGGATAAATATTAAAAAAGGAGCTGAAACATAATAATTTTACACAATTTTTTATCTTACTTCTTGAAAGTGTGATTTTAACCGTAGCCGTATTAAATTTTTGACATTATTATTTAATTAAATAACCTCAATAACCAGAACTGCTAGCATTATACTATCTTGGGGCAGGGAATATCTTGCAAAATTCTACAGCTCTATAATGTAAAAAGTTGCGAAATCATAAAATTGATTTCGCGTTATTACTAAAAAGAAATTGAACATTGTGAAATCAATGTCGATCAACTTAATTGCAAAATCTCAACAAAATTGATATCAAAACACTTTGGTTTAGTTTGATTTATATTTGTGATTCACACACATTTCAATAAATATTGTTTAAATAAAGTATTCACATTTAAAATAAATACAATGATATCAACTAACATTGTAACGTTTTTATTAACTGTAGCTGTCGCAAAACATCATGAGCAGCATCAACGTAAGTCTCATCTTATGTCTCATCTCGTACACATGTCACGATCAAACGATACTTTCTTCAGGGAACTAACCAAAAATGCACAAAAGGCAGTAAATGGAATATTCAAGTCTTTACATCTGTCAGAAGTATTTTCCAAAGAACCAAAAATAAATGCGATATTAAAAATGCTCTATAATTTAGACGATATGGCGCAAAAGAACTTTGAATTATATGATGTATTGAGAAATGCAAGTACTGTTGACGTTGATAATAGACCTATAAACCAAATTCGTCTGAACGAATTGATAATCGGAATTTTAAATGAAAAAGAAGTTGATATGGGTAACGAAACAGAAGATGGAAGTTCTGAAAACATTCTAAGCATGCCTACCAAAGAAAGTTCAGAATTCGCTAACAGTAAAGAATTTAAAATATTTATTAGTGGGTTTATTACAAAATTAAAAAAGCTTACTGTACATGATTTGTTCGATCAGAAAGAAAATGAAAACTCTGATAATAACATGGATGAATCTGGCCGAAGAAACCAGGATGTATGGGGTGAGAATATTAGTTAACACTTTCTCCTCCTGCATTTATTTATAGGATAATCCTAATGCGATAGTGTAGCTAATACCAAGAAGTTAATCCATTAATAATTATTCTATCTGATTACTTTATATTATATTTGATAAACAACCTATTTCTATATATGTATCACTATAAAAAATTCGATATATTATGAACTGAGTTTTTGCCTCCTTGAGCAGGTTTGTTCTTGCACTCGGTAGGACCAGTAGTGGCGGCCGACGTCTGCGCCAAACATATCTGTTGGGGACACTTAACCACATCACCTCTTACAAAGCTGCATTTATAACCTTACCCCTCAATATCTTAAACAAAAAAGTGCAATAGCTAGTTCCCATCTAACCATCATCATCATTCTTCGCGCCTTTTCCAACTAAGTTGGGGTCAGCTTTCAGTCCAACTACGATACGGCCGAACTTTGATATTTTACGTCAAGCGACTGCCATCAGACCTCCACAACCCAAGTACTAGGTGATATCGAAGTTCTGTAGTTAGACCAGGTTGTCGGACTTTTTAGGGCTCCAACTACCCGTAACGAATGTCACAGATGTTTGTATGGTACCCGGGGATGACGGTTTAACGTGCTCTGCGAGGCACGGAGGGGTCTTAATGTGTTAAGAATGGTCACCCATTCTAGACTGACCTGGCTAGTATTACTTGACTTTGTAATGTGCTAACCTACTCAGTTACCACTTAAACTTCTAACCCTAAGTTCATTATATCCCACCATCCCTAAAATAAACAATATGGGATACAAAGAGATGGTTAACGCCATATAACCTCATATACAGATACCTAATAAATTTGTACTATATACGCTCCAACATGACACTATATTTGGTTCCATGTAGAGACCACATGACCGCGTTGCAATCCAGTTGCCTCCGTACTAGGGCACTATACAGCGCAATGATAGACTTAATCTTAACTGAACTGAATAATTTAAAATTAAACTCCATGTCTTTTTTTAATTTCATGCAATCAGCTATATTATGCGTAGGGAGATAAAGCTTACGGTCGTCAGCAAATAGTAGGCACTTGGCATCTCGTACTACGTTCGGTAAATCATTTATTTTTAATATAAATTTGAAAGGTCTAAAGTTGCTCCCTTGACTTAATGTGATTGGCGTATTCTACATATTGATTTTTTCAGAGCCATCAAGCGAAGAAATAGACATGCCCAACATGAAAAACAGAAGAATATTTAGAGGAAAGAAAACGGCTATTGTTTCATATCCCTTTGTTGTCAGCATCCACATTCTAAATGAATTTATATGCGCCGGTAGCATCATCAGCAGAGGCCTTATCCTCACAGCCGCATCATGCTTGCAACTGTAAGATGAATACTTTAACTTTAAGCCTATAAACACATTTTTCCTATAAGCGCTGAAGGGTAACATAATGAACTCCGGCAACATTCTCGTTTAGAATACAATCAAGTGTTGGAGCGTTTGGCGTCGACAAACGGAGTATTCCTTCAATGGGTCAAAAGGCATAACAATTCACATGGGAACGACCCCACCGATGAGCTATCAGAAAAGAGATCGGCAACATTGGTGGCGGGTCCAACTACACTGCTGCCCTACCCTTCAATCAACTTGGCTCTTGGTTTAGGCAACGGACTTGTGAAGCGCACAATGGTCGTTGAACCAACATAACTTGCTGCAGGCAGTCAAAACTCCTGCTGACAGAAGTTTCACCTCCACGAGTAACCTCCACTCTGCTCAGTCTAAAACGACTCGACATCCGAACAGTTTTAGAAACCATTACTGGCCAGTTGTCTGAACTCATTATATTCGTGGGAGCACGTATGGGCTGGCTCAACCGGAGTGATACCACGGCCTTACAGACAACCAGTGAAGCATTGCTTGCATTGCTTTTCGCCCGTGAGTGAGGTTACCGGAGGCCCTAACCCTTCCCTCTCCCCCTCTTCCCTCTTCCCGCTTCTTCCCCTCTTCTCCTACTCCCACCTTAAAGGGCGGCAACGCACTTGTGACTCTTGAGTTGCAAGTGCCCACGGGCGTCGGTAGTAATTTACCATCAGGTGACCCGTCTGCTCGTTTGCCTACTATAACATAAAGAAAAGTTATGAATCGTCTGCGAGTCTAAATACGGAAACAGAGCCCTCTAGCAGATACAAACATACTTGTTTTACTTGTAAAAACACACGTATGATACACATGTAGAAACACCGAAATAGAGATATTCATGAATACAATTTTTTTTGCACTAAGTGGGAGTCAAAACCGCGACCCCCAGCACTACTTCCGCTCCGTGTTTATTTGGTCTTTAGTGAAGGAGATATTTTTTTAAGTAAAAACAAAATGTTTTAATTTTTCTAGCCATCACAACAATAGATTCTTTAGAGAAAATCCGAGAACTACGCACGTCAGAGTTGGCAGCGATTGGACAATGCGACGCGGCGAGAAAATAAAAGTGCTAGAAATCTTCTTCCACCCTCAATATGATCCAAAGACGTTGAATCACAACCTCGCCATCATACGTCTTGCGAGAAACCTTCATTTTCAGAACCGTAACAGAACGAAAATAAAACGGATCTTATTAGATCACGGCGATGGAAACTTAGCAGCTAACACTGCTGCAATCAAGATACTTGGATGGGGGGCAAAGAAGGTGAGACTGGAAGATTTTTTGGTTTCATTGTTTCTTTTTACTATTTTACCCAGTTGTGATATGTGGATCAATGGTTGAACATTTGCGGCATCAATATTAAGACTACAAGTATGCAATCTCAATAGTCAATCTTTATTGCTATTCCACAATTTGCAGTTATAGATGGTACACTTAAAGATGGTCATTTGAAACGGATATCGTCTGAATTCCCAGTTAGTGATGCTCCTATTGCTTTAACTAATTAAGAATCGGCTGAAGATTTGATTCGATTTTCACACGCTGTTCTCACACCAAGGTTATGGATGCCTGCATAGTCTTTATTTGTATTTTGTATTTCAGTCGCCTACTCCCTCCCTGGACCCAAGATAACACCTAGGCAATCACAATCAAAATTAGGTCTGTTTGGCTGACGTTTTCTGCAGGGTGAAGTTACTCTTAATTTAGGAATCTATTGCTTATTTTATGCGATTATAATGGGTTTCGGTTGTCTCAGCCTTACTCTATTGTAGCACATCTTTAGCATGGTATCATTATTTGATAAAATTTACTATTAGGGTTATTACTTAGCAATTGAAATCAGCCGTCAGCTTTCGTACGACTACTAACTTAATATTTTATTTTCTAATAGCCCAACCAAATCGTAAACTATTTTGGGAAGCTAAATTACGCAGTTCTTAGTGTATACCATGTCAATGAATGCCAGGAAGTCTACTCCAAGTAAGTTACCTTTTTTATACATACAACTAAGTTGAAAGACAAACTCACGCTCCTCATAATGGTAACAAACCTTATTCCAACCAACCTTACTCGCAAAACTATCTTCAAAGTGGTGCCTTTGTCCGTTAGAAACAAGTTTCGTGTTTCTTTCTTTTTAGCTTTGATGTTCAACTCTATAAGATTTATAATAGAGAACTCTATTAGAGTGTAAGGTCTGGTACGCCGTTTTCTCACCTGTGTGAAGGAACGTATTTGTTATTCTGTTTAAGTAGTAGGCGTCGTTTGTTTGAGCTTTTTAAGCTAAATACGGTGGTGTAAGCTTTCATATATTTATAAAATAACTTTAATTTCAGGGAGTTCGTTACTGATAACAACTTCTGCGCGGGATTCCTCTCCAAAGGAAGTGGTGCATGTAACGTTAGTATCAACAAAAAAATAACCAAATAAGCTTCAGTTTTGAAATCTAATTATAATTAACTAGCAGCGTCTCGCGGTTTCACCCGCGTAAGTCCCGATCCCGTGGGAATATCACTCGGGATAAAAAGTAGCCTATGCATTAATCCAGGTCTCCGGCTATCTACGTACCAAGTTTCATCACAATCAGTCCAGTAGTTTTTGTGTAAAAACATTACAAATATACACACAAATGTTTCCTCTTTATAATATTAGTTTAGATTAAAGTTGGTGTTACGCGGCGATAATTCATCGTTCATCACCAACCTTTTGTGATCGGTTTATAAACCCTAACGATGACAACATCGTAGACAAAGATAGAACAGTATATACAGAGACAGAACAGAGTAGACAGAACAGAGAAAACACAGACTGAACAGAGTAGACAGAGAAGTCAAACCGAACTCTCTGAACTGAGCTGATTCTTAAGCCGTAATGCATTATCTTTCGCTAGCAAGAAATTTAACTTCGATACTGCTTTGGAAGTACGTGATACGCCTAGTATACAGATATTCGTTGAGAGACTTTGGTTTACCTTCGCTGTCAGTTCAAAAATCTGCCAGTAGTCCGCAGTAACGATAGCGGAATAATAGGTTCGATGAAACTTAAAGATTCGGCCCGTAGATTAAATAGAAACTTGAATCCTGGAAACCCTGAAGGTGTCAGCGAGACTGTGTAGACCGCCCAAAGGTCAGTTAGAGGGCGGATAGAGATCAGTGTCCCAAAGAAAAAGAGGGATACGACCGTATAAATATTTAAAAGTGGGTAGAACACCTCACAATAGTTATATTGGTGATATAATACCAATAAAACAGGTTTAAGATCTTTATATATATTTATACATATAAAAACTCACCTTAGATGGATTCCAATAGTTATCAGAAAAGTTTAAAACCTGGTGTTTGAACCTGGTATTTTAATGAAGTTGTACTTGAGGACCGTTATACTTCATTTTGCAAGTACATACAACCCATGATTAACTGCCGAGTTCGTTCCCTCGAACGCCTTACGACGCAGCGTCGTGGTGGCGCGGGTTTTAGAATTGCGTAACCACGCAAGAACCTTTTAGTGACCGCGCGCTCCGTATGTTCATTTTATATTATTTTTTTAGTTATAGGTATTTCTTATTGTTTTGTTGGTATTATTTATAACCTATTTCTAAGTGCTTGACATGGAAAATAATTTTCAGAGAGACGTCGGAGGTCCTGGCATCGTGGACAATTTGTTAGTGGGAATAATTAGCTTCGGACCGCCTGTATGTGGTGCACCTGACGCTCCCACGGTCTTCACCAGGATAGGACACTACGTTGACTGGATAAAACGTATAGCTGAAATGGTAAGCACTTATGACGACATGATCAGACCAGGCCGGTTAATTGAGGCCTTTTCCTTCCCTTAAACAAAAACCCCGGTACCTTGAATACTATTTACTAGATACATTTTTGAATTTTATTATTATAGTGCCAATACCATCTGATATCACTGATATACATATTGATGGTTTTTGCATTTGCTTTAGAAAGCTATAAAATAAAACGTAAAATAAGCATCGCAGGTAAGCGATTATTTCATGGGATTGACAACTGCCATTACTTGAAATTTTAATAAATACAATAGCTAATCCAAAATTTAGGTATTTTAGTTCCTTGACTGCGCTATTATTGAACCCGTATTACAAGCTACGAGTGTGCTCAGCTTTGGTCTCGATAGCGCTGTGTAATATGTCCTCGATGTATATTAATAGTAATAAGACTAAGATGACATTTTATTTTATAGCGTCCTGTAGTATATGGCGTTCCAACAACAAGCACTCGATCGAACCATTTCCTTGTGAACTTAAACATGCCTTCCACACACAGTCATCCTCACATGTTTCCCATCAACTCCTTCTTGACAACCACCTCCCTCGAGCCCTATGTCTACGGAACTACTAAACCCTACCCCATGCTCCGGGCAGATAATATACAAGACAACCCAGATGGCGCTGCAGTTCTTCGTCAAATAGTCAACGATATAAACAACAACAAGAACGAAATGATACATGACGTTATAAACCAAGACTTTTATAATGATTTTCATAACACGTCTAAGCCAGAGGGCAAAGAAAGCAGTACTGAACAACGTGCTGATAAAACACAATTCGTAGAATATGATGTTGAACAAGGCTTCAATGACGTCTACTAACTACTACGTAATTACAATGCCGTCATCAAAAGTGATTCACGTCAAACCTCCCGTCTTATACGGTTCATCACCTTTAGTGAATTTTAAGAGTAGAGACTTACAAAATGAGTACGACGTGTATGATGGTGATAATAAATTTTGAATGATGTCTCGAGATAAAATTAATTGTACGTAACCTTCCTCAATCACTCTGTCTATTAGTGAAAGCCGCATGAAAATCCGTTCAGTAGTTTTGCAGTTTATCGTGAACAGATAGACAGCAGACGTGGCGGGGAACTTTGTTTTATAATATGTAGTAATAAAAAAATTGGTGTCCACCCAAATGAATATTTTAATCACCTAAATGAAATACATAATATTTCTATCTAAATTGATTGTCTTATTGAAGGTTTTGTATCAGATAAACCCTAGTCGTAAATACATCAATTTTTTCAACTTTACAAGTGCTATATTATGATAATGAAATTTAGAAAATTTTACAAAAAACAAGTTTAGTAGTCGTAGGAGAAGGTTAACTTACCTAAGTTATGAACTTGACGGCGCACCGATTATTTTAGTTGGCAACATTATTAATAAAGTGTCGGAAGTTAAGACACTGACGAAACACCGAGCGCTGGCGCGCGACGGATGACAGTTACGGTTCGGTTAGGCCGCTGGAAAGGCAGAATCGATTTGCATCTCGTAGGAGGATTCTGTGGAGTGTCGTGATTTAAAGCTTGATTGCAGATGTTTAATGATGATTCAGATTATATTTTTGTGTTTTTAATAAGTGTAGTTAAATTACTGTGTAAAAATCACGTTATTATTCTTCTCGCCCGCCAACTCAGGTCTACCCGCAAAATTAAACATGAACACGCCCGATGTTCCCGATAGACGAGGAGGAGTTTCTACAAACTAATATAAGAAGGTATTAACTAAAAAATCGTGATTACAGACTGACCTATCTAGTCTACTGGGTGTCGTAACTGATTGACTGGCTCAAAACTGAAATGGTTCTTTCATATAAATATCTTCTCTGGTCACTACATGGCACTTGCACAGTTTCAGTTTATGTAGGCGTCTCTTCGGATCGACGAGAGGAGTGACGAAATTAATTTATCATTAATCCTTCTACTTGTATACGAGGCATGCCTTTTAAGTTTTGTCGTTTGAGGAAAAAAACACAACTAGAACCACAACTAGCTAGGGGATAAGGAATACATAGACTGTTGTTTAAATTCAGGAGGAGGAATCAGGTCGTAGATCTAGAACAGTAGAATACTTTCAATTGTTTTAAGATTCCGAATAGAAAAAAAAATCGAATGTTGAAATTGAACAGTTCGAAATTCAAAATTGGCGGTAAATATGTAAACGCCAAAATTTAAAAGGCATGCCTCGTACTGCTTAAAGTATTTCAGCCAATCCTTTTTTGCAATGCGATCTTCTTTGGAATATGTCTATAAATATAGTTAAGTAAAAAGACCCTCAATTTACCATTTAATAACCTACTATTTTTGTTACAAATAATCTCACCACCACTGCTATATACTATCAAAATCCCTAAATAACAGTAACTGCTTTGTTTGTACCTCAATGTGCACTCAAGTGATTGCTATCAACTTATAATACACCAGCAGAGCCCCGCGGTTTCACCCGCGTAAGTCCCTAGCCAGTGGGAATATCGGGATAAAAAGTAGCCTATAGTTAATCCAGGTCTCCAGCTATCTACATACCAAGTTTCATGGCAATCGGTTCAATAGTTTTGGCGTGAAAGAGTAACAAACGTCCATCCATCCATCCATCCATCCATCCATCCATCCATTCAAACTTTCACATTTATAATATTAGTAGGATTTCTAGCCTTTTATAACCCCACTTTTCATCAATATTTATCAACCGACCAATAGCATTACTTTATCGGTATAACTAGTCATAATAATGTCTAATAACTCATTTTTATTAAATAGTAAACCAGATATTGAGCAGAGAACAGAATATAGGTTAGCGCGTCGTGTTAGTCTTTAGAAATTCGCGACAGAGGAACATACGTTCGGCGTGAAGCATAGGTCAAGACTGGCGAGAGTGACAGACACAGTTTCTATCCTGCGCCGACGCGGCTGACGATGTACCGTTTATAAGGTTTTATTCATACGATACAACGGCGCGGGAGATAAAATGTCTAGTTATAGAATATTATCTTAATGGTATATTTAAAAATTTAGAGTTTTTTTTTCTTTGTGTGGAAACTCCCACGGGTCATCACCGCACCTGAGCTAATGGTGAAGTGGTATGTCGGAATCGAACCGACTAAAACCACACAGTGTTCCGTCATAAGTGGGCCTATTGCAGGGGACCCGGGAACACCTTAAGAAGGAAGCCTCTGAGAACCTCTGCAAAAACCGTTTAGACTTGCTGCCAGTACTTTAAGGCAAAAAGGTTGCATGTATTATATTTATCTGTATACTTTCCATTACAATACATTATAAACAATATTTATACTATAATAAATTGGTCTTTTTGGGGGTCAAATATTAGTACCTACTACTACCTAATATTGGTACCTACTACTAGTATTTTAGATAAACACGTCGAATTAAAATCCGAATATTTTAATTTCATTTTTTTTTAAGTTGAAGTGTAACAGATGCATTTTTTTCTATTGTAAAAAGACAATTTTAACCATTTTGTCAAGCAAAAATTTATTAAAAGCTAAAGCTGAAGCTGAAGCAACTCTCATGTTTTTGTGGCAGATAGTTCCTAGAAATGTCCGAACGCCTCATTTTATCCATATAGCCTTTATTCTAAATAAAATACATGTAAAGATTGCTATCCGTAAATTTTTGAACAAATTATAATTTAGTAAATTAATTTATTGTTAATTCTAAGTTAATCATAAGCATACGCATAGCACGAGAATGAATCCGATAGTACGAGTATTTGCTTCAATCACATCTACCCATATTAGAATAAAGGCGCACACTCGGAAATGACTAATGAAAACGTTTTTGCTTACTGTTAGACGCATACTCGTTGTCACATGATTGCTCGATGAACACCATGATGAGGGTGTTGAGATTGACGAATAGCTAAATCTTTCTTTTTTACACTCTGTTGTTAGGTAATGAACACTTTAAGCTGAAAGCTAAAATGGTTTCACCGAAATCAACTTTTCAGGATTCAGGACTACCTTGTAAATTAAAGAACAGTGCGGAAACATACGCCAAATATTAGCCAAAATTATTAAGAATTTCATAGAGTTAACGGTCCGGGCTCACTGTTTGAGCCATCTGGGAATGTGCCAGATATGTGTGACCCACGTTACTAGTACTCATTAAAAAAAAAAACGTGAAAAAAGTATTTTAGCTGGTCTTTACTTGCTCTGTCTAAACAAGTCAAAAAAACGTACTGCAAAATACTAGACTTACTTCATCAAACTTAAATCTCAGTTTTTATGTTTTGTTAGAAGTAGAAGTAATAATACAGACGGAACTTTGTCAATTGATTTCAAAATTTGTTCCCGTGATGAAAGATGACGTCTGTTTTTCCTTACTTCCGTAGGGAGCTGGTTTTTCTTTTCTTTTCGAGTACATTTTATTGGGTTTTTCTGTAAGATAATACTAACTACTAATATATATTACAGTAAACGTGCCTGAAAGACCGACCTCTATTACGTGAAGAAAATGTAGGCGTATAACTTCACATTCCTCTGCCCCTTTGACAATATATAGCCATACAATACAGGCTTGAGTATTAAAAAAAAAGTGTGTGTGTGCAATTCACACACGGCAGAAGTAAAACTTCAGAAAAGTAGCCTACGAGAGGATGAGAAATAAAATATAAAAACAACACAAATAATTTACTAATGGTAATAAGTTTAATTTTATATAATTTATATAAAAGTTATTGGCCAAATTAACAGATGTGTTAAACAATTAACATAAATGAATTAACCAACGAATTTTTAATATGCAAATGCACAAAAGTTACACCACGTTAACAGTGACATATTTTATGAAGACTTTGTAGTACGCAGGTGCAAAGACAAAGATTATAGAAAACACTGATACTTGTATTCTATCTCATTCTCTCGCAGGCTAAATCATATTTATGAATATGTTTGTTTCGTTATCGTGACGAATTCAAATCTCAACGATTTTAAAGAAGTTTCACTTCAAAAATATAACTTGTCTTAATCCACGTTGCGTTCGAGGTACGATGGGGTTCTGAGGTATGAATGCTTCGGGACACTCTTAGTGTGCTTGGTTTGCGAGAGGATTTATCCTAAGGCAGTGGTGATGTTGAACAAGAAGAAACACCGAATATCTGTAATATAATATTCCATTGATAGATAATAATAATAGAATTCTAGTAACGTCAAACGTGAAATGTAGACAGCCTGGAAAAAAGTTTACCTCAGCATTTATCAATGTGCCGGAATAAATACGAAACCAACCTGTTTTGAAAAACCAAAGACCATTGTCACTAGTTAAAAGTTAAAAAAATATAACATCTCAAATTGTCAGACGGTTATCAACCGTCTCTAAAAATGTCTGTTGTGTTAAATTTAAAATCCTGCAGGATCATCAGACCATCACGCTGGCAAATAAAAGAAATCCACAACAGGTGCAGGATTGGAAACCGAGATTGGGTAGGCTTCGGCGTCAACGGGAGCGCGAATTACAAGGATGATAGCCACTTCCCCTTCCCAGCAGTGAGATTCAAGGAAAACACGAGGGATATCTGTGTAAAGTATCTTAAATTTTAAGTAGTAGTGTAACGGGTAAGGCGGACTTGCGATCGTGTGGTTGCGGGTTCGAGCCCCACCCAGTGCACTATCGACGTGAACCCACTCCTAACACAAGCATTTAGCTTAGCTGGAGGGGTAACAAGGATACTAATAATGTGTGACCCGTGGGTCACAAACAAAAACAATACTAGTAACGTGTTACTAGTACTTTCTACGTCACTTTCTTCAATCCTCAGAAGTTTGCGTGAAAATATGAGTAGTGATTTGTATTGTATTTTTAGTTGAAGCGTACGACCTTTTTTACTTTATATCATATATTTCAACTAGCCCTTCAAATCTGAGAGATATTTTCAGAAATAACCAAAACAAAACAATTCAGTTATAAATATATAATCTAATGCTGGACATTTAAGCACCATGATAAAAATGTCCAAACAGACATTATGGTTAAGAATTGTTTCTGACTGGCATAAAAATAATAAAGGAAAGGTGTAATCAGGTGAAAATCACGACCATTACAATTTGACAACCTATCTAGATAAATGCTCAGTGCAAATGTTTGTCTATTTGCATTGGCCTGGGACGGTGTACTGCGCTTTGGGCAAAATATCTTTGGTAAAATTTTACTTCCCAAAAATCTTATCGCACTGGTTTCATTTACCAAATTAATATTTAGCAAATTTTCATTTCGCTTTTTATTCACTTAGTGCAATTATCATTTGGCATCATTACTTTGTCAAGTTTAATTATGTCAAATGTTTATTAAGCAAACTTTTTATTTTATAAAAAGCGTATCTCATTAATAAATTTACCCTCCGTCCACTAAGATCCATTTCAAAAATCCATTGATGGATCTTTTTACACTTTTATGTCCACTTTAATCCTCGATCCTAGAATATTTACAAAATGGATTTTTTAGAACCAACGTGTGTATTAAAATCTATTATAAAGCCACATCTACAGTAGCCATTTTCAATAAATGAACAAATAATATAAATAATAAAGTTTATATTAAACAAATTTGAACTATCTGTAACCTCTTCATAACAAAACAAAAATATAATCCTTGTCTCAGATAAGGGAAACCAGTGCTGAGAAATAAAGAGCTGCAATGCTGAAGTTTATTTAATTTTTTCCAGATAGTGCGCCACCGATATCTCTCCATTTATAAGTTCCATCCCACAACCTTTGTTCTTTTGCTGCAGCTTTCATTGATCGTCCGTATTGAACTATAGTTCGCTTCGTCTTTTAACTTGTTTAATAAATAAACTAAATTCGGTTTCTTTCTACCAACTGCTTTATTTAGGCTGAAATGCCAAGATTCCACACAGTTATTCGTGCGGTGGCGTTCTCCAAATACGGTCCAAATGTCCTTGATACATATATTTTTAAACCAGTACCGTTCCATGTAGTTTCTTAACTTTGTATATGTTACATCGCTCCGCATTATTTCATTTACATAAGACCATCCTTCTTCAAGCATTGTGAACGGTAAATGCGGCAACGCTGCACACAAATCAACTACCCTTCGATTTAATTTAGTTTTCAAGAGACCAAAAGCCTTACTCTTTTTTCGGATACTATTTTGAAAATAGTATAAGCAACCATTAATATTCACGTCTGGAAAATTCTTAATAACGGCTTTAATAGCCGGTAATTCAAAGTCCAAAGTAAATATTGTGGGGTGAAAATCTGGAACCTGTGATTTTATAATTTTGAACAAAGCATTATACGACTCGTATTTCCGGTCCGTCATGAGAGCATAAATTACAGGTACGACTCTATTAGTGGTAAGGGTACTCCCCAAATCCGCGTGAATACTATATATCTGAAGAAAAGGTGCGGGCGTACTTTTGAATAAGCCATCAGCAAATACATGTGCGTACTTTTGAATGTGCCATCAGCAAATACATGTTTGATTGTTGGAATCACCTCCCGAGTTTCTTTTAAGCATAAAACTATGATTCGCATATCACCAGAACTATAGTCAGCTAATAGGAAATCCGAAAATGAGTTGGGTATTTCAACCTCGCAGGCACGGTCAAATGACGTTTTATTAACGCCTAGTTTTGAATTACGTTGTTTATACAAACCGCTCTTTACAGATTCGTATGGCGGTAGTCTGGTAACTAAATTTAAACCTTTCCTTTTTTACGGAACATGCGAAGTTTTTATAAATAGACGGAATAGGCTGATTTTCAGAAGATATCACATTTTCTCTGCATTTATCCATCGCCAACAATATTTCATTATGTGCATGGTCGGGATTGCAAACGTCTGAATATTGATGATGCTTTATTATTTTATCCTAAAAAAACGTTAGAAAATTATAATGAGCTATATGTTGCGTTATACTTTTGAGATAATCAAATTCAATAATGTATAATAATATACTTAGGTAACATGAAAAAATGACAAAAAATACCTTATAGATTGTTATAGTTCCTGAACAATGTTTGGATTTCCAAAAACGACATCTCCATAGCACTGCACCCTGCTTGTATGTCGTCTTCTTATGATATTTAAATCCATCATATAATATCCCTTTTTTATTTTTAATATATTGAAAATCGGATGGTTCCATGACGAAAAATGAAAATAAATAATTATTGCTTGTGACGAACGACGAAATAATCAAATAGCGTTGCAATTGCCCTATGACAATTGACAGTCGACAATACATAGTTGTTTGAATGATTCAGCCATTGAAGTTAAAGTTGATAAAGAAGATTGCATGTGTCACCGCTTTATTTTTATAATAGATTTTAATACACACGTTGGTTCTAAAAAATCCATTTTGTAAACATTCTAGGATCGAGGATTAAAGTGGACATAAAAGTGTAAAAAGATCCATCAATGGATTTTTGTAATGGATCTTAGTAGACGGAGGGTAAATTTATATAAAATAAATTAAATTAGATTAAGTTATTTTAGGTTAAGTAGGTTAGATTACTGAACTGTGACCCCCACAAAAACGAACTGCTGAAAAGTAGGTTCGGACGGTGCGACCCCAACAGCGCGAGCCGAGCGAGCAAAGCGAACGTACCGCGATAGCAGCCGACGAAGCGCCAATAACGAACTGCTTCGAGATTTTATAATGCTGTATGTCATTCAATATTTTGGGAAGAGTATCTTATGCTAAAATAAAACATGATCAAGTAGTTATTCGTTAATCAATAACTTGTCAAAAAATAATTTTGCTAATTGACAAATGTTTTTTTGCCAAATGAAAATTTGCGAAAAATTGTTTGCGATGTGATATTTTTGGGAAAAGTTTTAGAGCCCATAGTACAATGCATGGTTTAAACTAACTTTTGCCCCCCCGGCTTCGGTAATTTTAAAAGTTATTTTTCTTTCTTTAGTGAACAGTACTTCTTAATGAAAGGTACAGTATGTTCTTTTACGTGCCCCTGACCATAAACAAATAAATTCCAATTTCACATTGATAAATTTAGTTATTATTCATATCAGCCTGTGACCACGGCCAGTGCAACCTGGTCGAAACGTCAGGAAATTCAGAGGTATGTAATACCTATTTCATTTCAAATACATAATTAAGTATTATGCATTACTTTTGTAACCAAATAAACAAAGTGTATGCACCATCAAATAATTAAAAAAGTTTCTGAACACAGGCACTCCGGGAAAAAGAGAAGGGTGACTGGCGGATGCTGTGCTGCGAGGAGAAGAAGGCTCTATACCGAGCTTCGTTCTGTCAAACCTTTTCAGAATTCCAGCACCCCACTGGACAGTGGAAGGGAATATTTGGCGTTGCGCTTGCATTGACCTCTTTCACGTTTTGGGTCATGGTATTTAATCATTTCTACGGTAAGTTAATTCCTACCATTCTTCTATTAAAGTGTGGTAGTGGCGGTGTGGTAGTGTATTAGCCAAAGCGCTGTCAGACTTGCGATGGAGTGGTTGCCTGTTGGAAACCCACGAGATGTATGATACAAGATGCATAAGAAACTAAATAACGAACCATATAACTCAATTCTCAAACTTACCTATCTACGTTTCCAAATTTTTTGTAATAATCTGCTAAAAACAATTAAGACTGAATATGAAAAAAACGAATTCCTAAAAGCAAAAAATAACCCTAAAAAATGTGGGAAACCATTAGGAATGTCACCGAAACTAACCATGGAAGCCCTTTACCATCGGATCTTTTAAAAGTAAAAGCTTCACCACAAGAATCAGTTGAGTCCATTAATTCGTTCTTTGCACAGATTGGTAAAAGTCAGGCAGACAAAATAACCACAAAATTCACTGACTCAACCCCCAACCGCTCATCAACCATGTGCAACTCTATGGTCTTATTAGAGACAGATGAAGCTGAAATAGAGTGCATTATCAAAGATCTCCGAATTGACAGTGCCGCGGGCTGGGACGGTATCTCCCCTAAACTCCTAAAAGTCACGAGTCCTGTATTAGTACCACCCATAACACACATCTGCAATCTCGCATTATCTACAGGTATTTTCCTGGTGTCTACAGGTATTTTATTTAAGCCTTAAAAAAAGCCATCGTACACCCTATTTCCAAATCAGGTGACAGAGCCAGTGTTAATAATTATGGACCTGTATCGGTCCTACCTGTGATCTCAAAAATTTTAGAGAGAATTATCTAAAAAAATCTTAACAACTTCGTAAACAAATATAAATTAATCTCTAAAAATCAGTTTGGTTTTAGAAAGGGTGTCCACAGAAGACGCTGTGTCTGCTTTGCTTAATTATGTTACCGACAAGATTGACAAAAATTGTAAGTGCCTAGGTATCTTCCTAGATCTTTCTAAGGCCTTTGACACTGTCTCTGTTCCCATAATTCTGAATAAACTAGAAGCAATAGGAGTACGTGGTAAAACTCATACTTTATTTGAAAGCTTTCTTTCCGAAAGAACGCAATGTGTTAAGGTGGGAAACTATATTAGCACTGAAGTACAAATGGAATACGGGGTGCCGCAAGGTGCCTCTTCTCTTCTCCATCTATGTCAATGATCTTTGTAGCCTTAACTTATCCTCTACCCATATAATAGCGTACGCTGATGACACAGCATTAATAACATATGGACATGATTGGCACATGACAAAGAATGCCGCAGAATCTGCACTAAGGCAGGTGGGAGTTTGGTTGGCCAGAAATAGTTTGACGTTAAATGTGGAGAAAACGAAATTCGTCACTTTCGGACTGCGTCTCTCTACTCGAGCCCATGAATGTAATACTCAAATTTATAATTGTTCATGTCCCACCATGGCCATAGCTCCGGTGGTGAGATATTTAGGACTGCAACTGGACTCCTGCCTGTCCTGGAAATACCACATACAGTCGTTGTCTTCACGCATTAGGAAACTTATGTTCATCTCTAAAAAGTTGAGAACATCGGCTGATGTTAATATAATGAACATGCTGTATAGTGCCCTATGTGAATCGATTATAAGCTATTGTATAACTGCATGGGGAGGAGCAGCAAAAACTGTCATCATAGAAGCTGAAAGAGCACAACGAGCTGTAATAAAAGTACTCCTTAACAAGCCGTTCCGTTATCCTACCAAGCAGCTGTATATGGACTATGGAGTGCTCACGTTCAGACAGCTTTTTATTCATCGCACCACCTTGCGCAAGCACGCAACCCTCCCCTTAAACACTGATAGCCCAAGTAGAAGAAGGAGACCAAATCCGGCATTTCCTAAAATTCACACATACACAACATTCGCACGTAGATCTTACCCATACCTAAGCACGCTCATATATACCAACTAAACATCAAACTTAACATACACTCTTTAAATACACACCACTGCAAAGATCAAATCAAACAATACCTCCTAACACTAAATTATGATGAAACAGAAGATCTGATTAAAATACCAATTATTTGACTTTCAAACCTACAATATAACCACCAAACCACAGGAACATAATTATACACTTATTTCAACTAATATTCTCATTTGTTTACAGTCTAATATAATACAAGGCATATTCTATTACGCTAACGGTATTATAAGTTCATAACCTTACACATTCACCCTTACACACTCACATTACCTATCACACATCTACTCTTACTTACCCACCCTCAAACACACACATACACACACATATATAATTATGTATAATGTGTATGTATAAGTGTATGTGTATGTATATGTGTATGTATATTTATATGTGCACATTCTTCTCTCTTACTTTATCTCCATGGTTTCAAACATTGTTAAACAACAATCACTTTTACAAACATACATGAACACATTACGGACGGATTTATGACTCCCATAACACAGGATATTCCTAGCATGGGGGTCAATGACCCAATCATTATTGTGTACGTGCTGTTTTTAAGTGCATTAATTAATGTGACAACTGTATGCATGTTTAAAGGAAAAATAAAGTTATTATTGTTATATACGTGAACCAACTCTGTAATGGCATTTCGTCAATCATCCGTCAGTCAGAGCACTGACAGAGATCGAGTCGAACATGGATCACGCTGAAGCACCGAACACCGCCACTCCCGTCTAATGATTTAAAGTCGGAGAAAGAATTTATATTAACGATTGAGACTCTGAGTTGTAAGTTACTAGGAATCTATACTTATAATAAAACTGTAACGGGATGGATTCTGTACATTGAATATATTAAAGTTAATGTTGGTTCCCACAGGAAAATCGATAAAAGCTGTAACAACATTTTAACGTAAATATGTATTTGCTTATTTCGAGCGACAACTCCACGAGCGTTGGGCTTAACTCGTTAAACTTTTTTTAAATTAGGTATCGTTTTCGCAAAAGTGGCCATACCAGCTAACTTATAACTAATACACTTACTACAACAAAGGTTGTATTAAAATAAATTTTGTTATGATTTTCTCGGTGGCTCAGTATTTGTGTGTGCCTCGCAGAGGTCTCAGGGTCAATCTCCGGGTCAGGTAAAGTGATTTTTTGGGTTTTTATTCTAATAACTCTAATACAAGCCTAATAATAATTCTAAAGACAAGCCTACGGTATAAAACAACTCAAATTAATTAAGTAATAATTATTAAGAGTCCAAAAGTATCGATTGTACTCAATATTTTTTGGGATGAAAGGTACCCTATGTCTTGTCCAGTACCCCTAACAACAAACTGATCAATTATATAAATTTTATATGTACCTACGTAGAAATGGCCGTGGCTCGGCGTAGGTAATTAATCATTTTATTATTTCGCGCCGACTCAAAATAATATATAAAATTTGATAGTTTATGTAAATAAGCTCAATACTTAAGACTTAAAAGGTTTATTTATTTTATGCTTTTTAGTTCTTTTCATCGGTTTAATTTTTTGTTAAAAAGATTTTATGATTTTTTTTTCATCATCAGCTCAGCATGTACAGGATGTGATGATTTCTAAACGCAAATAACTGATAAAGTAATGAAAAGTAAACAGAAACACTATTCGTTCCTACAATTTTCGAGGGTTTCTCTCAATTTTACCAGGATCCCATCATCAGATCCTGACTTCCTTGACATGGGAACCCTCTTGAAGTATACCCTATGTAACCAAAAAAGAATAATCAAAATCGGTTCATAAATAACGGAGAGAGGGCTGAACAAACATAAAAAAAAAATTATATATATACATATAATTGTACGGTCCAATTGAGAACCTCCTTTTTTTTCGTCGGTTAAAAAACAAAATAAATACCATTCGATCAAATTCGCGGAGTCTCGGGATTTTGTCATCTAAAATATGGCTACAGTGATCCCTTTATAATACCCAATCTTTCTCCAAACGCTTACTAATTCTGCCTTTTTTGCTATAATCACAATTAAAATTACAATACATGCTTTTTTATGAATATCCATATAATCTTGAGTGAACACGTGTATTCTCTGCAAAATCTCTGGTTTGATTGACGGTCAATCAGATGGAGCGTCTAATGTCGATATAATTTGATCAATCATTCGTTAATCATGAATTCATGACTTATAAATGATTGATGCTTGCATGAGCGTCTAATGGACGCCTTACTTGTAGTTTGTGACCCACATTAATAGTATTGTATTACTCACTAAGAAATTGAATAATAATTTCTTTAGGCACACAATAGACTGCCGTGTGGCTAATAACATTCGAGTCTTAGTTTAATTTTATTGAAGTTGAAAATTTACCGAAAAATATTTTATTTCGAAAACTACATTCTTAAAAAATGTGTAGATCCACCATGAAAAGCATTGTCCGAAGAAAACTTACTTTTTCTGAAAATTCTTTTTTTTTATTTTTTTTTTAGGCCAATACAACTGTTACCTGGCCTATGACCAAACCTTTCTGTAACGCGTGGTATAAGCTGTTCTTGAAATTATTCAGGCTGGATATTTATTATTTCAGTGTTTGAACCTCTTCCGGCTTCTTTGTCCCGAGCGTCACAGAAGGCTCAGCTGCGAAGGATGCTAGAGTTACGCGTGAATCCAATAGACGGCCTCTCCTCGAAATGGGATTATGACAACGATCGCTGGAAGGTTACTATTCATTCATTTTTAAAAATTGATGACAAGGGTGATTATATAAACAAGGACAAATATTTTTTTAAATAACATACGTATGTGTACTTGTGGTAAGTACTATTATAGTAGAATATGAAAGAGTTACGTCAGGATCTTAGATTCATGGACAGAGGGACCATGCAAAGTACTCAAACTTATCTAAAGAATAAAGATTCAATTATATTTTGTTATAAACATTCAGAGTGGTGAATATTTTCTTGGCAACTAAGTTTTCAGTATTATAATTAGCTGTCAAAGTGCTGATTTTTTCGGTTCCGTTCCGAATGCAAAAAGAAACCGGCACCCCTGTGGGATTACTCGTGAGTCTGTCTTGGTTCCTAAGAAAATAATGACCACTCTGAATGCTTATAACAATTTGCGTATTGTGATAGTAAAAAATTCAATATAATTGAATCTTTGTTCTACAGACGATTCTAACCAGTGACGTAACTATACCATCTGGGGCCCGTAGCTAATTCCTCGGATGTTTGTGAGTCTCACTCGCATTTGCCCGTTATTTTCTAATTCGTGTATTTTATTAGGTGTATTAAATTGGATAACTTAGGTATATTGATTAAATACAAAAATAATATTTTTAATACATTTTGTAATTAGTGCCTCCTGTGTTCATGGCCTTTGTTGCCCAGGGCATTTTGCCTTGTTACGCCACTGATTCTAACTACTTTGATTGCTTATATGAATCTGATGCTGACTGTACCTAGGTTAGTTTTTAACATTTTCATTAAAAAAATGGTAAAATAAGAGCCGTGAAATATTTGGAAAGATCAATTATCTGACTACATAATGCATAAATCAAATTTTTGGGTAGTAGGTCAAGTAGAGAACAAAAGCTGGTCGAAAAAAAAGAGAAAACTGTCCATACACACTAGGATCATGACGATAAACTCTTGCAGATACTGTAGTGAGTTTATTTTTTATTTGTGTTAATGATTGCATGGCTGGCCACTTTTCATACGGCACAGAAAAATCAAAACTAACTTCTCGTTAGAGTTAAAAAAGTATACTTCTACTGCCGTGGGTAATCTATGTATGAATAGACAATTCTTTGTACCCTGTTCAAGAAAGATTTAAGTAACATTTTATTTTGATTGCACATTGCCCGATGAAAGAAAAGAGCGTACTCCTACCTCAGAGGCCGGCAAGGCACTTGTGACTCTTGAGTTGCAGGTGTCTATGGGCGATGGTAGTCACTTACCATCAGGTGCCCGGTCTGCTCGTGTAACCATTTACCATTAAAAAAACTTAAAGCGCAGGAATACCCCTACATCTTTCTTGCTATTTACACCCCATTTTCCTTATTACAGAATTAACCCGGTCCAGTGCAGAATTCTTTCAAACGGTTCACATCTGTCAACTTGTTCATAGTTTCTTCAGCTAAGACTCATGTTACATCTCTACAGGACTCTAAATATAATTCTGAAATTAAAATAATTGTGTACGATGAGAAAATTTGTCTGTGACAAATTTTTACCACCATTAGGCCCATATGTTGTCTCCGACTGAACACTGGTGAGGATAAACTCTACTCAAGTGCTATATATAAATTCTGGTGACTCCGTCCATTTAGAGGACGCACGGGAGGAGGCACGAGCATATTTGATAAGCTAACCGAGTGACAAGTCACGCTTTGTGGCACAATTCCTGCATATTTTTAAGTAGCTTTCTTCCAGTCAGTTCGATATTATTGTGAGGTCAGGGCTAGTGGTATGTGGACCACCTCTGAAAAATAATCCATGATCCTCTTTACTTTGGACCCTCTAAGGAGAAGAAGAGTTATTCGCAATAACACCTTCCTAAACAAAACGAAGAATGGCGTTGCACTTCTGTTGACCAGGATGCACTATGAAGCTGCCAATTTTTTATACAGGAATTATTAGCCCTTTACTTTGAGTGAGTGAGTGAGTTATTAGAAAAATGATCTGTTCTTATTAGTCTTGTTTTTATTTCTTTAAATAGTGATACTATTTCTTTTTTCATTGTTGTATTACGTTTATTACTTAGTGTCAGACAAAGATTTATGTCATTAGATGGTCCTGCTTCTTCAAATAATTAATCTCATTATGCTTATGCATGAAAATGAGAAATTGTAACATAGTTTAAAGACATTACTTATTTAAACCGTTAGAATTAATTATTTTGACTTTTAGTAAAAACAAAGTGTCACATATTGCTTTCTGAGTGAGCTCACTCATATGAGTTGTTATTTGGGATCATTATTTGTATTGAATGAAATAGTTCATGTCAAGTATTAAACAATAAAGTGGTTTTGTTAAATGCCAGGATAATAAGTGTGGAGAATTATGTTGCCCTTGCGTATCACACAAAGATTTTTAAATACATAATTAGGAAAGTGTGATTCAGTAGGCGGTGACAGTTATAGATGGTAACTCGCCGTGGTACTAACTCGCGAAGTGTACGCTTACTGCACTGCACTTAGTAACGAATTACAGACATTTTTTCTATAGACTTTCTTTCAAGTTCCATTGAACGTTTTTATGTTATTCAATTAAATTAATGTATCTATATGGTTGTTTTACTTTTTAGGAGAACTTCATTGCCTTATTTTAAACCACATTTTCTCATACAGATCGACTGTATGAGAAAATATCTCGTCAAATATTTTTTTATGTATGCCTATTTTATGAGTGCATTCATATATGGATACTAAATTATACTTTTAGATTGTGTAAATATGTATTTGTATATTGATTTATTCAAATAGAATAACATTTTGTTAAAATCATTATATTAAT
Source organism: Callimorpha dominula (assembly GCA_949752705.1). Classification (NCBI taxonomy): domain Eukaryota; kingdom Metazoa; phylum Arthropoda; class Insecta; order Lepidoptera; family Erebidae; genus Callimorpha; species Callimorpha dominula. The sequence continues at coordinate 15,980,255 of OX457012.1, read as the reverse complement.
ACGAGAAGAGAATTCTTTGTGCGAGGGATGGATGTGAGGGTTGTGTAAGAGAGATGTGTGCTAGGGATGGACGCGAGCGAAAAACTGCTAGCAGTCACTAGACGATGTTTGTTGGCGGTCGATGTGTATTGTACGGAACCATCTGTCAATATCTGGACACCAGGTAGCGTTTTCGTGTTGTCAATAAAGAAAGCAGAGTTGCCTTTCTATATTCTATATAGGTACTATTGTAGTGAACTGAGACGCAGCGGGCAGTGGCGAATGCGCTCCTCTCCCACCACTTACCACGCTCGCTCACCTCTGAAAAGAGCCCGATACACATCCTCGCACCGCTCATTTGCACACCGTTTCACAGCTTCGTTAAGCATCCTCGCACCGCTCAGCTACCTAGCACATCTCTGGTAGAAAAGCAGCCTTACCATAGCTTGCAACATAAGCAGTACCGTCTTTTCCATAAGGGCACACGGAGCCAGTGCCATGATGACTAACCGTAGTGGAGACATTTGCGTGAATAAAAAGTAAAGACCTTAAAACATTTTTTTTCTTGTGTGAAACTTCTGTATTGGTATCAATTTTACTTCCCAACAGGGACCCAAATGTTGTGTGCACAAAGGCCTAAAACGGCCTTAAACACAAAGAGTGCTTGCGACGCACCGATCCTCTAAAAACCTTATGGGAGTCCTGGAATAAACCGGCAGCACAAAGTACCTATTGGTACAAGTAGCTAAATGCCAGTTGCACTGTTTAAACAGCAATTATTGTAAACCAATAGTATGATTATTGTGTAGGTATTTAGCGATTTCTTCCGTTACGATTACAAATATAGTTTCAAATACAAGGTTTTTACCAATCGTGCAGTGAGAGTGATTGGGCAGCAGGATTGTTAGAGCATTGTAAATATTGTAATTACATTTTCATGACCGAGTAATGGACGTCGACACAAACTTTTTCCTCTGAACACGTAGAGTAATTCTTTTTAAATAGAAACAAATTCAAGTTTTTAAGGCCCATATCTGAATAATTCTGTAGAAATTCTTTGTATTATTCATTGGTGATGCAAATACATCCGACGGACGCACACGGCAGGATGGGTGGCTTGTTGCAGTGCAGCCGGCGATGCGTGGCCCTGCGAAGACTATATAAGGCATGTAAAACTGACATAGTACAGTTTTTATTTTATTACTGCTCTGTTACTTCTTTTGTTAATACTTACAAACATGAAGTGCGCGGTAAGCATATTTTTTAATCCTCGAAGCAAAATGGAGAGGTTTTATAACTTTAACGTGTATTTCTGTGGTATCATAGTTCCTAAAGGCATGGACCGATTTTGATTTACTTTTTTTTGTTTGAAAGGTGACTTAGTCGAGAGTGTTCTTAGCTATAATTCAAGAAAATCTGTTCAGCCGTTTGAAGATCATCAGCTCTTTTCTAATCGTTGAAGGGGTTTATGAGTCGGCGGTATTTCATTTTTTTTATTTATGTTTGTTTGCCAACAAGCTCACGGGTAAAAACTTTACTCCATTAAAATACCCCAGAAATACGGTACCTAGTAGAGTTGCCTATTCGCAGTCTGTAGGGAGGTGGGAGGAACGAATCGGTTCGATGAAAAATCTGCTGTACTCATAATATCTCTCCTTATGTGCAACAATTTATTCATGTAAATCGACATGCGAGTAATTATTCATAGGATCCTGCTTAATCTATGTTTTACATGATATTAATTATAAAAGACACGGAGATATGTGTCTCAGTCTTTTGCCTGAATAACCCATAATTATAGAGATTTTTAAATTCCTTATGTATTACTAAGGTATACTAAAATATTCGCCAATATACATATTATTGTATTGTACAAAAACTGTAGATTTAATTCTTTTTTTAAATCGTTTGTTAAAACTTATGTAGATGTGATTGTTAGTTTTATAATCATTCCTTAATATGTAATATAGCATAACAGTATTCGTAGTCAGACTTAGGTACTACCGGTATTGAGCCCTGCACTGCACTCTTACGATCAGTAAATGAATAATCCATCTCCTTCTTCCACAGGTGGCAATAGTTCTCGCTCTCATCGGCATGGTGGTCGCTAACCCTGTCCCACCGCTGGGACTGGGACTCGGTAACTCATTTCATTATAGACACTATTTGAACACTAAATCCAAGTTGTACAGAAAATACCATTAAGGTAAGGCGGCTGGAAAGGACTCGCTTTTATTGCTCACCTACCCTTTCTAGTGTTACTTGGATCATTATACACAGGTGTCAAACAAGACGAAGCAATGCAAGACAAGAATAAAGTGTGTGAACTAATTAATAGAAAAGTTAATTCTTTATACATTTTCGGTTATCGGGAAGAACCCAGATAACATTGGAAGACTTTACGGACCCATAACTCACTTACTCGGTAGACCCAGCGAGTAAAGTGTTTGTACTTTGAACAATGCACTAGGATATATATCACCCTTTCGGGAGTGGCTCTATTCTATGGTGACCTAATTCTCTTGGCTTGGATACGAGGAATAAATGTTGACATCGCAGTTCAAACTAACAATGTTTTTAAAACAGGAAAGTTAGTATGGACACCTCAAACATAATATAAAGTTTTTACTTTACGTACTGTCGTTAAAGTACAGCACAGTTATATCTTGTCTTATTATTTACTTAAGTATTAACTAAATATATGAGATTCTGGTCCGAAACTTAATAAAACAATCTATTTATATTATATATAATCTATTATTATTCTTATGTGCTAAATTTCAAGCTGGCTTGCTTTGTAATCCTATGTTGATAAACAGAGTCATAACAAATTTGTACATTTAAAACCTGGTACATTCCGAGTTTCATCGCAGTCTTTAATTTTTTCTAATACTGAAAGCTTGTGATAGCAGTACAGAATGTCTATATACATCTACATATACACAAACATCTTTGGATTTCAGGCCAAATTCAAACTCATATCATATAAAAAATCAAAACAAACATGCTGAAAACACCGCAGTCTGCAAGTATTTTAGGCAGTTAACCATTGACTCTTGCATCGTTTCGTCTTCTAATCACGTCAGTTTACTATTCCCACTCTAACACGTAAATATGTATTACACAATTAAATAAACCATTGACCGTAAAACAAATATATTATACCATGATACTTTTTTTTTTCATAGCCTCGCCCATTCTTCCACCAGTGTCCACCGTCATCAACCATGGTGTGACTATTCCTGTGGTGACTGCGCCCATAGTCCGTCACATTGTCGCCGCCCCCATAGTCACGGCCCCTATTATTAGGACACCTATCTACACCGGCTACGGCTGGGGTCATGGATGGGGACAGGGTTTAGGCAGCCACTGGGGTGGTTGGTCCCACGGCGGTTGGCACTGAAGATATAATGAATGAAAATGAAAATTAAAAAAAAATATTTTTAATCTGCCATTGATCTTGCCTTAACTAAGATGTCTGTTGTTTATTTTGTAATATAGTATTTCTTTATAGTTTTGTATAATAAAGTTTTTATGAACTTTATATTTCTGTTTTATTACTTTATTTGATTCGAATATGCCGTTATAATGTTCAGTTATATGACGCCGGATATATGAAAACTTAAATTTATATTGTTACTCCTAGATAGGTATGTAGTTTTGGCAATTTTTATTAATATATTCTTGGATTGCAACGACCCGTTATTGTCATTTTATAGATAAGACTTCCTACCAAAAATTTTGGAATAACACAGTATAGGGTTCCTCCAAAGCACGTTAAGAGGTTGTAGCTTTTTCTCAGTTGTTTAATTTTGAACTCAACTAATCTTGTGTCAGTACCTAATTGGCATTAACAAAAAAAATTACTTCTAAAAAATTAAAAGTATATCTAAGCCTTTTATAGAGCTATTCAAAAACAGAATTTGAATAATTTATAAGTCTTCAAATTCCTTACAGATCAGTACAAAACAAGATGGCCTACCAATATTATCGCAAAATGGCCTCCATTTTCATAATTGTTAATGTAATAAGAATGGTTAAACCTCACATTTCATCTTCATCATCAGAAATCAGTGGAGAGGATTGTAAGTAAAAATATTATGTATATTTTTCTTGAAGTTATAAAAATATCGGAAAGATAAACTTAATACATTGTTTATGTGTAAATAGCAGTAGCAATCATGAACAGTCGCAGAAAGAATCCACAACTGGAGTACGAAGGACTACCCATAGAGTTCCCTAAGAGGGAACAACGTATGAATGACATCATTGAGTCTATGTCATGTAAGAACAAACCATCATTTTGTTTTAAATAAATTAAGTAGGTAAATAAGTTTTTATAATAAAACCTCAAACAATATACAAATGTTAAAGTACAAGTCTAAACAAGTTTAAGTCCGCAGTAACAACTATGCCTATTATTATTATTATTTATGCCTATTATTACTCAGTAGTGGATTATAAACAGGATAAAAACGCTTGAGTTTGAATTGCTTTGGGTTCACAAGCTATTTCATATATTGAGAATTTGTGAGCGTTTCTTATTTTCCATGTCTTACGTTTTCCTTATTTTATTATTCTATCCACAATTTTCAGTTTACCCATTATCATAGCCTAATTTTAGTTTAATTATTTTTAATTTTAATAAATAAATAACGCACTACGAAAAGTGATGTTATACAAGTTACTAAATATTGTTATAACTATCTGATGATTTAGAAACTGGCCGTGAGTTTGTTTGCCCGATTTAATTCTCACAAGGCTTAACCAATTGGAAGCGGTCGGCTACAGATCGACACAGTCAGATACGGTATTATCTGTTATCAATTTTAACATTTCAATGTAAAAATGTGACAAAGCAACCTATCGTTGCGGTGACTGCGTGTTGATCTACAATTTTTAATTATGTATTTTTTTAAACTGTTTAAACCGTTTTTAAATAACTGATGACCAATTTTTTAGGAAATAAAAAGACATGGATGTTTAAAAATTTTTATTTTTATATTTATTTACTTTTATATATTATTATTACTAGTATTATTATGTCCTTACATATGAAATTTGCGTTTTATAGTTCTACGGGAGATTGTGCTTAGGGAATATGCATGTTGTTTAAATTTACTTGATTAATTTTCCCTTGAATCTTTATTGTCCAGATATTATGCCTAAACAATTATTTTCTTATTTAGTTCGTGTTTAATTGCAAAAAATATTAATAAAAATATGCAAAATAAGGGCGCGAAATTCAACTTTGCAAAACGCTTCACCATTGGTCGAAACAAAACATGACGTGACATTCCACGTTCTGTCATTTATCGGCGCCTATATTCGTAATGTTACGGAGAAAGATAGGTATTCCTGTGGTTTTTGCTCTTAGCTAGTGCAATTTAAGCATTCTAGTGATATTATAAATCTTCTAGGACAATGCCTGAATGTAGTTTTGTCAAAGCACAATCAGACAATCTACCGAAAATAGGTGCATTCATGATGACTATATATTTTGCATCAAATCCAGATTTTACGTCCGCTGAGGTTCAAGGAGTGAAAGCCGCAAGGTAATTATTATAATACTTGTTATATTATAATCTAATAGGTAGGTAAGATATTTATAGTTAGTTATATTCATGAAATTTTATTGGACTTTTGTTACCTAGTTTAAGTAGACAAGCAAGTTGCCTTCTGCTTGATATTTAAAACAAACATAAATTACTGCTGACTAATTCACACTATACTAACAATTAAATTGTAATATGCTTACATTAAAGTAATCTTTACAACAATAAAAACACGATATTGAAGACACTTCATCTCTTCTCATTAATGTACATCATTGTTTTCGTATTTTACATTATTATTATGTACAGGAAAAAGTACTGTATTGGGTGTACTTCTTATAGTGTTTTTACACTTAGGGACAAGACAATACCTATAACATGGTTTTTTAACTTTATCCATCGTCTATTAATTACAATAAATAGTAATTACAACTGGAAATCGGTATAAAATTACTGTAACTCTTCAAGTAAGTTTATGAAACAAACACTAAGCGTGGAATGTGACGTCATCCAAGGCCCGCGAAATATGGCGGCGTTCAAACAGATCAAATTTTATCGATATTTTCAATGTTATTTTAAAAATTAATTTGAACATTGCCAAGGTTATTTACATTTTTTATTAGGCTAGAATGATCGAACAAGTCAATAAAAGATAAAAAAAAATACATGCATATTCCCTATTGTAAAATTTAGTTTAAACCACAGCCACACAGAAAACCGGCCTCATAGCAACGCTACACGCAACCTATAACATAAAAAAAACTTCTAGAATCGCATCTTCTAGATATCACAAGAATCCTTGCCTTCTATAATTACTTTCTTTGTCTTCTTAAGTGATTGCTAGTTTTAAAAAACATGAGATATATTCATATTTTGCCGTGGTAACCGAGATAGGAGTAAGTTAGGAAGCTACTGATATCTCGATTACCACGGCAGTATTATTAAAGATATACGTGTTTAATCACGTGTGCATTTCGGAGATGCTCGAGTAGCTTTAGACCCGAGGCTCCCTTTTACCCTCTGACCCCCAACGTGTTTGGAGTGAAGCCAGTGGTTCTACAAAACTTTAAAAACAACATCACAGATACCTCAAAACAACGAACCCAGGACAAAAATCAACAAACAACATCAAGACCTGCCTACCCACCGCTAAACCGTCGCTCCCGCAGGATATACAATCCTGATGAGGTAGCTGCGATAGAAACCTATCCTTTCATGGCTGCGCTCCTGGTGAATAACGAACTGTGGTGCGGTGGCGTCATCATCGATAAAGATAAAGTTCTTACTGCAGCTCATTGCTTACAACTGTAAGTTTTTAAGGTATTTTTAATACAAACTTTAGGTAATAAATAACTTAAAACACCTCACACAGGGTCGGCTAATCCCAAAACTAGTGTAACCACTGTGGTAACCAGACTGCTGATAAACATGCTTATTTATTACTAAATATACATACATTATACATATATATATAATACATACATTATATAGATAATTTACACCCAGTCACAGAAAGAATGATCTGAACAAGTGCTGATCACACAATTATTTGTTCTGGGTGGGAATGGAACCCAAGACCTTTGGCTAAGCAGTCAGGATCACTAACCACTAGACCAACAGGCCAATAGGCAAAAGAAACTGTCACAGTAACTCTATCTCTTATCCTTAACGACCTTAACATTTCTCGTAACTTTTCCAGACAGTACAACAATAGATTCTTTCGTGAATATGTCAAGATGTTGAGCGTCCGTGTGGGGTCCACGAACGCTACCGCCGGTGGCGAGCTTCTCCGCGTCGCCGAGATCTTCTTCCACCCAAACTACAAGCCACATACCTTGGAGTTCAACTTCGCTGTGCTCAAACTGCACAGAAATCTCACCTTTGGAAAAACAGACTCCTATATCGATAGTATTGCGTACTCCACGGATAAACTTGTTCCTGTCGACAATCAGATCCTGTTCCTCGGTTGGGGATCCGTTCTGGTAATTTTTTTTTATCACTGCCGACTTTCTCCTGGTACTGAATAGTCTTGCCAGAGGTCTATAGGAGTCCGGGCCGAGTGCTTATTTACTGAGTTGTATAAAAGAAAATCTCATAGATATATTATTTTGTAGGAATCGTTTTAATCTTACTTAACATTTTTACATGATAATACTTTTTATCTTATACTAATATAATAAAGCTGAGGGTTTTTTTTCTTTGTTTGCTTAATTTCGAATTCAAAAATGTATTCTTTTGTATTTATTGAGGAAGTTTTTTAAAAAAAAAGGTTACTAGTAACGTGGGTTTAACGCTTGTGTTAGAAGGGGGTTCACGTCGGTAGTGTACTGGGTGGAGTTCGTACCCGCAACCACTTGATCGCAAATCCGACGCCTTAGCCATTACGCTACCGCCGCTTATAGACTATGTATCATCACGCTACGTCCCTGAGAAGCTGAGCAGTGACCCGAACATCACTCGCTTAGATAACTAGACATGAGTAGATTTTGAAGCCCGTTGCAAAGAACATTGTCTATGGTGTGTTCTAATTTTAGCTAATTTCAGGGTATCACCGGCTCAGGAGGAGAAGTCTTACTCCAGAAAGTTAAGCTGCCAGTGTATGACGTAGCCGATTGCCAAGAAGTTTACGGAAAGTAAAACATGATTATCCCACTAATCCCATCCCACTAATATTATAAATGTGAAAGTTTGGATGGATGGATGAATGGATAGATGGATGTTTGTTACTCTTTCTACTACTGAAACGATTGCGATAAAAGTTGGTATGTAGATAGCTGGAGACCTGGATTAACATATAGGCTACTTTTTTATCCCGATATTGTCACGGTATCGGGACTTACGGGGGTGGAACCGCGTGGCGCTGCTAGTTTTACATAATTGTTTATAGACCAGGGTCGATAATTTTTGAAACCAAAAAAAATAATAGTAGGATGAAACCCATTCGAAAAGGAGGAGAATATTATAAAAATGAAGGGAAAAATTATTTACGGGCGATCTGAGGTCGGGAAGGGGAAGGGGGTGAGTTTTAAGGGTAAAAAACTCGATTTCCGGCAAAACTACAAGCCCTATGGAAAAAAGTCAAATAGTAAAGTTGTAGGTAATAAAAAGATCTACAACTTTTGTATTTACACTTTTTTCACATAACCTCAAAATTTATGTAAAAAAATCAAAAAACCAAGTTTTTGGTTTTTTATTTTTATCTTTTACAAAACATTTTTTTTTTCACGATATTTATATCCCAAATACACTGTAATTTATTTGATTTGAAATATTTATTTTTTCACCTTATATTGACTTAATATCGAAAAAGCACCCCAATTTTCAATCGAAAATTCACCCGTCAAAACATCAGCTTTTTTCAAAAAGTTGTTGTGCTTTCTGTTCGTTGAAATCTCTACTTTGCGATGGTGTAAAAAAAATATATATTACCATAATAAATTTTCTCAGAAAACGCAAAAAATCGAAAAAAAGTCGAATTCAAATTAAAATTCAATTTTCAATTATTATATACAATTTGGAGCTATTTATTAAAATTTACACTTTAATTACTCGAAAAACGTTAGATTATGTGTTACATTGATAAACAAAAAACTTGCAAATCGAAATATACTACTATAATTAACAAACAAATAAGTTAATAAAGTTAATATTTAAGAAACTTCTACAATATTTTGAGAAAGTTGTAGAATCTTCTTTAAGTTATATGCGTAGATGCCTATTTATTACTATTTTAAGATAATTTATATACCTGAGTGAGTGACCTACGAAAAATTTTAGCCCATCAAAAGGTATTTTATAGAGAATTGGGGTAGGGGCTAGGCGGGTCTGGGCCTTACTACATACCTGCTATTTCGTAGCAGCTGTAAAAACCGTTATTATTTATTAATTTCGTTTATAAAAATACACGTGCAGGCTGAGTTACCTTAAGAGAATTGTGACAAATTTACTTTAAAAAATAAAACGTTTGGAATCTGCATAGCAACGTAAATACTATCTTTATTTTAATCTATATCAATCAACTCTAACATAAAAATAGTAATATTTTCTTTCAAAAATAACTTAACGTAACATAACCTAAAAAATTAAAATTGAATGATATCTTAGTACAAGATAAAAAAATAATAATCTCGTTTATTTTGCACAATCAAATTTAGTTATACTCACGATAAAATTGTAAAGGCATTATTAATTCGATTTTGTCCTTTCAGATTATCAGTATGGATGAATTTGTTTGTAATCTGCAATAAGGCAGATAAGCAAGTGTATGAAATAAAAAAGCAGCTTTAATTCGTTTAGTGGTCTCTAGCAAGAAAAGAATCGACAATAAATACAAAAAAATTGAGACTTTGACATCAGCTTTTATTCATTTCATCATCAGTTTTTTTTCGATTTTTTGCATTTTCTGAGAAGATTTACCATGGTAATATATATTTTTTTTACACCATCGGAAAGTAGAGATTTCAACGAACAGAAAGCACAACAACTTTTTAAAAAAAGCAAATATTTTGACTGGTGACTTTTCGATTGGAAATTAGTGTGCTTTTTTGATATTAAGTCAAAATAAGGTGAAAAAATAAATATTTCAAATCAAATAAATTACAGTGTATTTGGAACATAAAAAGGTAAGTTTTCACCAAATTTCGTGAAAAAAAAAATGTTTTGTAAAAGATAAAAATAAAAAACCAAAAACTTGGTTTTTTGATTTTTTTACATAAATTTTGAGGTTATGTGAAAAAAGTGTAAACACAAAATTTGTAGATCTTTTTATTACCTACAACTTTGCCATTTGCCTTTTTTCCATAGGGCTTGTAGTTTTGCCGGAAATCGAGATAAATCGTTTTTCACCCTTAAAACTCACCCCCTTCCCCTTCCCGACCTCAGATTGCCCGTAAATTATTTTCCCTTTCATTTTTATAATATTCTCCTCCTTTTCCAATGGGTTTCATCCTACTATTATTTTTTTTCACTTTTTATTATTTTTAAAGGCTTCTACCCTGGTCTATTAGTTTTGCAATGCAACTAAAGCGGGCGGTAGATCAGCCGGTCTCTTTTTAATCTATACCACGGATCAATTATTTTGAGTTTTTTAAACAACATGAGCGTTACGGTCCGTTCCTACTTTTGTTACAGGTGACCTCTAGGCCACCTCCTTACTCAACTTTTACATCGTCACGAGTCCCTATTTATTACTTCGTTAAAATAATTTAAATAATGCACTTATTTGTTTTTGTTTTCGTGTGGAAACTCCCTCACCGGGGCTAGGGGTGAAGTGGTATGTCGGAATCGAACCGACTAAAACCACACGGTGTTCCGTCTCAAATGGGTCTATTGCAAGGGACTCGGGTATACCCTAGGAAGGAAGTCCCCAAGAATAAATAATACACTAAAATAATAGTATATTATAACTTTAATATCAATGAAGAAATCAAAAACAAAATTACTAACGTCTTTTATAACATTAATTTGAAATGGCGGCCCGGGCTTATTTGATGACCCCCTAATCTATGCTAATAATGAAGCTATTGCTTTTTTGGTTGAACGCGCTTAACTAAGAAACTACCAGCCGGACTAGAACTAATCTGTATTTGAAAACCTAATTCTGATATAGGTTATAGGCCGTTTAACATCACGCTACGACTCATAGAAACCGAGCAGTCAGCCTCTGGGAAAGTAAAACCTACCGAAAACACATATGTGATTTAAATGCTATTTTTTCTTATTTTTTGCAGAGACTTAGTGACTCGCACCAATTTCTGTGCTGGTTACATAACAATACCGAAAAATGTTTGCAATGTAAGTACCTACTCGCAAAGTTAAAGTTCAATGACCTACTTTGCGATTGGTCAAATAAAAACTAATATCGTATTGTAATTAAAGATAAGTATTTAAGTGTTTCGTGAAAGGTGACAGGTTGATAAAGGGCTCTATGTTTGGCCATAAACAAGCCCGGCTACGAAACACACAATGTATATATATATATATATATATATATATATATATATATATATATATATATATATATATATATATATATATTTATATATATATTGGCTGCCGAAGAAAGTGTCTATGACCGAAAAATTTATGTAATATGACCAATTAACTTCTATATTCTGTTATTTCAACAGCACGACGCGGGTGGTCCAGCGATCATGGACAACTTTTTAATAGGGATCCTCTCGTTCTCATCCAAGCGATGCGATCAGCCTGATCAGCCCGCAGTATTCTCTACAGTAGGAGCTGTAGCTTCCTGGCTCGAGAACCTCGGGGACAAGAGGGTGCAGCTACGGTGAGGAGTATTATTTTATTAGACTATTTCTCCTTCCCAGACATACCTCTATAAATATTTAAACTCTTCGTTAATATTCTTATCTGCTGTTTCACCAAGAAAAGCGTGCTGATCCTAATGGATCAAGTACAATACTTGATCCATTAAGATTGTTGTTCTGATCCCATCTGTTTGACAAGGGTTTTATTCACCTTGCTTTCAGATAATTGGTTATGAATGTTAGCTATAGAATTCAAGAGTAGCCATTAGTCATCTGAGAACTAAGCCAACTCCTCTGACCCGATCAATTTACTAGCTCGATTCAAGAAGCCGTCGGATGAACTATGTTAGTGCTAGGCGAACTAGAAACTCATCTCCAGTCATAAATACAATAATAATTAAGAAACGAAAAAAAAATTAAAACAAGCTTTTATTACTTGTTAATAAAAAGAACTAGAAAAATTATTTTTAACTTTTTAGTTCTTTTTATTAAAAAGTAATAAAAGCTTGTTTTTATATTTTTTTTTTTTTTTAAACAAGCATAATTCTTCGCTTTCAGGAATTCGCTGTGTTATCAGTGGGGAATTTATTGGGGAATTTATTGCTTTACAATTTCGATATAGCATCTCTTTATACTTCCTCAACAGCTGGTATAGCAAGCGTTCATATACTATGGTCTCCACTTCACTTATCATTATCACCTCAATAATATAAAAATAATTTTGTAACTTCTATATAAAAAATGATACTTTTTTTTTGTTACAGAAATACGGCGATAAAATCTCCGGATATGGCCCTAATATAAAAAAAAACAATAAAGTGTAATACATCAATATATATATTTTTCTAATACTGCACACCCCCTCGCAACTACAGAAAAAAACCAATCATTTTTCAACTTTATATATTTCTATTCAACATACAACATTGAATAACATTCAATTTAAGATTATAGGTACATTATTTTTATTGTGTTCAATGTCGGACCTTCAACGTTCTGGAATGATACCGAGCTGATACTTAACGCTTAGACAATATTAATTGAATAATTTATTTAAATATATATGTGCGGCGAAATCAAGCAATACGTAAGTGTATTTACAGCTAACGGACAGACTCCCGCGTATTTTTGACAGTTGACATTTTGATGACAGATGAATACCAACATTACCAGTCAAAACCGGCAACAACCTTTCTGTCACTGGTGAAAGACTTGAGAACTATCAAAATCGATCGATTTAACATTTTTTTTTGTTGGCTACACATTGTGTAGCTACCCGCACGTTCGGTTCTGCCGCGCCTAATGCCTTTAACTGAACAACAATTACAACTAAGTTGGGTGATCGCAAGTGTTTAATACGCGACAAACAGATGTTATTTAATATATTATATTAAATAATATAAACGTTTACTTAAAGCGGTAGTTAACGTGCAGCTCAGGCTTAATATCGTACACCAGGCTGAGAACATCTTTGATCACCTGGAATAAAAAATAAACATTAATAGGTACAGGTTTGTCTAAGGAAATTATGCTATTCAGTTAACTGAAGGCAGTTTGCTTTCGAGGTTTTGATGGAAGTCAAGATGTAAATCTTTGTATTCACAAATATGTAGTAATTAATTTCAGTGTGGTTCAATCACATCATGACAGTGAGAAATAATTCATATATGTATATATCAAATGTATTTTAATAAGCTCGCTGTTTGGCGAGTTCATTACTCTTAGTGATTTTTTTTTTGTGTGTGTGATGAGTGATGAGTGATGACTTAAGACTCGTTGACTAATCACTCTTAAAACAGATTTTTGTTACTAACATGGTAATGTTGTTCACTACCTAACTTGACAGTTTAAAAAAAATATTTATAAAGTCCACTATTACATACCGGCTCTTGTTGGTGTTGCACCATTCTGTTCATCTCTTCGATCTTCACTTTAGTCTCTGCCTCAATCTTGGCAGCAACACCTTCCCTAGTACCCATGTGCTAACAGAAAAAAATTAAAACATTATGTTGGTACTTGTGACAAATAAGACTTATGGGGAACACTCACTTCAGTGTCCCACTTAGCAGAATTTAAAGGCTGGGCGCAACAGCATCACAACCTTGCGGGCAGCCTCTTACTGGAGACCATGGTCTTATGCATGGATAATCTTTTTTTTTCTAGTAGAGAAACTGTTAAAACTCTTAACACTACAAATGTGTATGGCGAAAGAAAGAAAGAAGTGTATATCACACCTTGGCCTCAAACTCTTTGAACTGCCTCTCGCGCTCCTGTCTGTACTTCTCCACCTCATCTTGAGCTTCCTCCTTGGCTTGCTTTAGGCGTTTCGCTTTTCCTATAATAAAAAGTATAATTCTTTTTCAATCAATACATATTATAAAACAAAGACCCGTGTCTGTCTGTTTGCAATAAACTGCAAAACTACTGACCAGTTTTTTATGCAGTTTTGACCAATAGACAGAGTGATTCATGAGGAAGGTTAATTTATTTCCTTGTCCAACTATACTTTGTCTACATGTTTATTTTCTTTTTGACAGTTGCTTGAGAACATAACTGTGCCAAAGTTTGTAAAATTAAACTTTAAAATCTGCTGTTTGAAACATATACAGCGTGTAAGTATGAGCTAAGCGAAAAACTTACAAAAACCTCTTTCTGTTATATCTGTATACTTATCACAATAAAAACGTCGGTTCATCAAAGAAATGCGAGATAAAGGATTTAAAGTCATTAATTTCATTTGACGCTATGCAATGTACGCGGTATTCTTTTTGTGCGGTACCATTAATGACCTTAATAGGGTATTTACAATTTTTTTTTCGGTAAAATGTTCTGTTTAGTGATTGTGATATCACTTTTAACCAAAAAAATTAAATTATTAAAAAAATATTAATTTTTCAGCAGAAAATTCCAATGATTTCAGACTCGTACTGTGTCTACTAGTATATTTACTACTATATATTTGTAGTCAGTTTCAAAGTTCTGTACAATTTGGTTGAATAAGCAAGTGATGAAAACATAATTTCTGTTAAAGCTAAAGATGGTTTATGAAATCTAAATCTTAAAATAAATAAAAAATATGTACCTGTTTTTGTCTGACGTCAGTGAAAAAAATTATGTTATTTACAGAAAGTCAAATTTAAGAATGCAGCGAGTGCATCTTATTAGTTTTATAATAAATTATCCTTCTAATCCCACTCATATTATAAATGTGAAAGTTTGGATGTTTGTTCTTTCACGCAACAATCACTGAACCGATTGCGATGAAACTTGGTATGTAGATTGCTGGAGACCTGGATAATGCATAGACTACTTTTTATCCCGAAATTCTCATAGGATCCGGACTTATGCGGGCGAAACCGAGGGACGCTGCTAGTTTATTATAAACGTGAAAGTTTGTGAGGATGTATGGATGTTTGTTTCTCTTTCACACAAAAACTACTGAACCAATTGCAATGAAACTTGGTATGTAAGATAGCTGGAGACCCGGATTTACACATAAGTTACTTTTATCCCGATATTCGGGCAGGATCGGTAATTACGCGGGTGAAACTGAGGGCGCAGCTAGTAAATTATAAAGGCTAAAATTATTTTCTATGCGAATTATGACACAAAAAAAGAAATTAAACCCAATAGTTATACAACATTCTGCAATTTTGTAGTTCACATGGTAAGATAAAAGCAGACAGGGGCCTATAAGCGGAGTTAGTTACAACCTTGACAACTCAAGTATGGCTAAATTTTTTGACAAATGTTTATCAGTTTCTATATCAATCTCTGTACTATCATATTGGTTGATCAGCTGTAAAATCAATAATCATGTGATAGACTCTCCATTCTACTCTCCTCTCTTTCAATATTTAAATATTATATTATATATAATATCAATAGTAGTAATAATGGCCAGTTGATGTCTCTGTCCTAGTGGCCTCTCTTATCACAGGACAGACATACGGGTATGCGATCCTAGCCTCTTCGAGCTATTGCAGCAACAGTCCCATTTCCCCAACCGAGACTTGAAAAACAACCCCGACGAGATCTCTGAAAAGATTATATTCCCAAGGAGGGTTGGCGTCAGGCAGGCTGCCAGTCATAAAATAAGGAAGCCAAAACACTTTGCAAAGTTACACATTGAGCCGACCCCAAACAAAATTGGAAAAGGAGATGAAGATGATTATGATGATTAATAGTATATTATACTTATTGAGCACCTTTTAAATTTTAGGTGCAATGATTTTGACAGTTTATGATGATAATAGATAACTTTGTAAAGTCATATGGTATATGACAATGCATGTTAACAAAACGACTGGATTTTTCTCCCTAAAACGATAGAAATATTGAACCATTTACCTTCATTTAAGCCGAGGGCGACTAACGGATGATGTCAATGACAAATTCAGTCGTCGCTAACAGGTTTATCCCAAAAATCATGTGACTACGCTCGAAACGACATATCTCCATAACAAGATACAACTTTTACCTAGTTTCTGAAGATTTTAGGCTAATTAGAGTTCATGAGTTAAAACTGCTAGTCGGACATGGTAACATCTGCAATGGAAATGTAAAAGCAAACCTCGTTGTAAAAGGCGAACTAATGAAATAATAACTTACGCTTCCTCGCCTCTGAAACCTTCTCGGCCGCTCGTTTTTCAGCCGCCAACAATTGTTGGATTCCCTGTGTCTGACTCGCCATTTCTGATACACACAAAAACTAAGTCGAGCGAGAATCAAGACCAAGACACAAATCGATAGGCGTAATAGGAGTTCGTGACGAAAGTCATATGATTACTTTAGTTCTATCATGTTATCACAATTGGCGCTGTCAGCGGCTCGTGCTTTTGTATTTCTGCGTAAAAAGGAAAGGGAGTTAGATCAAATATTAAATAACCTTGCTTAGTTGAAAACAAATATTAAGCTAAGATAGTATCTCTTATTAAACTTTTAATAGTTTTAGTTTAAGTTACAACTACAGTTAATTGTATAACAATAAAACGAAAAACATTATAATATTTTTTGCATGAATTGGATTGTCGAAGAAATATTGGTAATTACAATGTCAGAAACCACCACTAGATGGCAATGCAGAGTAAAAGTATTTGTCAACAATGAAAAGGCTTTTAACGGTACTTAAATAACATAAATATCATAGAAATAGTATGATACTTATTAATGTTATATATAATTCATCCGTATAATATATACATTTTAAAAGTAAATACAGAATTCAATCTAATTAAAATTTTATTGATATTGATAAGTGATATCCATGTGTACAATATTTTAAGTTGTAAAATTTAGGTGATGGCAACATGGACTATTCGCGCTAAATTCAAATAAATGCGGATATGAAAATATAAATCCCACATACACGAAGAAGACTGTTTTGATAAAACAGAACATCATGAATATTGAGGAAATTTTGTATAATCCTCGAACTTTTAATAGAAACGATCTGAAAGTAGATTAGGTTAATAAATAAATATGGGTTTTACAATACTAGCTCTATCTCACTCTTTACCATACAAAAAGATGAACTAAACAAAGCGACTTTCCTCAATGCGAGAAAATAACGATTCACTGTATTTGAGTAGCCCACCATACATTGACGTTTACAGAGGAATGCTATTTCTATAGCTAGCGTGTTAGTAGCCATGGATATCATAAAATATGACGAGCACGTAGATATTTTAAATGCATTGTGTAGAGGTACAAGGTCCGCACCCCCCACCATTGTAACGTCACTGTTTTCTTTATCATTTCGGTGGCAAACTTAACGTAGTATGGCCGTCGTCGGAAGTTATTCACAGTTTTACTTCCACAAAGAATACGCGATAAACATTGCGCAGAGCGAATTAAGAAAGACATTTTTAAATAAATTCTTTACGCGAGTGACATAAACAATATTGGATAAGTGTTATACTTCAAAATTTTAAACACCAAACTACACTCGACTTCCTTTGAAATTCTATTTTTACAGTTTTATCCAAAAATGTTTGACAAAATGTGGTTAATAAGTCAGGCAAATTCTGTGATTTTAGAAGTCAAAGTGGACGCAAACTCCATTGGACAAGACCTGCTCGAAAAGGTAAGAAACAAAACTATTACAACATTACCATCTATATTCTATATTATTTTATAAGAATATCTTAGCTTCACATTATAAACAATTACTTTTAGTTGTGCTCTAAAGTATTAAATCAAATTAATGAATAGCTATTTCACATGTAATATTTAAATCGGAACAACAGTTAGTTAGTTATTAGTGAATGTAATAAAATATTTTGAACATATGGAAAAGAATATGATAATCCTTATCTAATATAAGCTCAGGATCTGCACACAGAACTATATTTATATATTTCAAAGGTTAATTTATAACAAAAGCATTGTCCAAGACACGTTTGCTTCATCGACGTAGTGTTACCTTGCGGACTTTGGACCCGGCAAATGGCATTCTACACGTTTTACCTTCGTGATAGCAAAGCAAACGCTTATATTTTTCTATGTCTCTATCGTTCTTATATTGAATACCAATTTAATATTGTTGCAATATCCCAAAATATTCCACATTTTTTTGATTTACCTTTTAATTACTTTTTAATTTGTTTTTTAATTCGATATTGCATTGTTTATATTTGGCGCCAGAATGTTTCGAGCGTTTCATTTCTGGCTCTGAGCCAGCCAATCCAATTGCATTTCGAATTTAGGACAAACTTAAAAATATTTTTATGATTCAATATGTACTGTTCAAGGAAACTGCAATAGTCCATGGTTACGGCATCTATTGTAGATTCAATTCATCCTCCGCGCCTTTTCCCAACTAAGTTGAGATCGGCTTTCAGTCTAACTACGATACGGCCGAACTTTGATATTTTACGTGAAGCGACTGCCATCAGAGCTCCACTAGGCGATATCGAAGTTCTATCGGACTTTTTAGGGCTCCAACTACCCGTAACGAATGCCACAGATGTTTGTATGGCACAGGGACCGACGGTTTAACGTGCTCTCCTAGGCAAGAAGGGGTCCTAATGTGTTAAGAATGGTCACCCATCCTAGACTGACCTGTCTAGTATTACTAAACTAACTTAACTTTGTAATGTGCTAATCTACTCGGTTACCACTTAGCCACGAGTAGATGCAATTCTTAGAAAATATTGCACAATATTACTTTTACATTAAATGATGGACTGGGTATATATACATATACCTATCTGTGTTACATTGTTCACTCACTACCTA
Source organism: Callimorpha dominula (assembly GCA_949752705.1). NCBI lineage: Eukaryota > Metazoa > Arthropoda > Insecta > Lepidoptera > Erebidae > Callimorpha > Callimorpha dominula. The sequence continues at coordinate 15,961,213 of OX457012.1, read as the reverse complement.
CCTAACTACTTACAAGCTACCTTGATAGATACTATCCATATATTTGGTAGGTTCATTTCATAAGCGAAGATCTTATCCGATCTGTTCCATACGTGTACACAAGTAAGTAAGTAGTGCCTTTAGACACGCTATAATGCTTTTAATTCATAAGTTTTCTTAGTAAAAAAAACCGACAAAACTGATATAATTAGCCGCTGCTAAATACATCAGTATCGTCGGTATCTTTGCTAGTCTAATCAGGTTTTAAGTCATGTCCGACCACTTCATACTAAGTTTGTGCTTAACTAAAAAGGAATTTAGTTCAGACTGTTCAGATACTTTGGTTGGTAATAATTGCAGACGTAACTAGCTACACGTAAAACCATCATCACCAGATCTGATCGCTAAATATAATATTAGGTATATTATTTAGTAAAATATTATAATGTAGGTATACAATAGATATATCTTACAGTCTCAATTACCCATTAATTATGCCTACTTATGGTATATCCGTATCACACATGCCGTGACATGCCACATAAAGTTATCTTCAAAAAAAGTGAAATTAATGGATACTTGCGAACAATTAAATAAAATAAAGATTAACCTACTGAAAATCATGTAGGTATTCAACTGATTTTCAATTGAATCTAAAACGACTTCCATTCAGAAATAAAATTGTTTAATGGATCACTCGAGAAACTTTGACAAATAAATTAATTCAACTAATAAAATATGCTTAGTTTAATTATCAAAGTGCAGGCTTAATTATAATTTTTAGTCCTGCACTTAGATACAAACCACATTTTTAAGTAATAGTAGCAGCAATAGATAAAAAGGATGATGACTCAATAAGAGACGTGGACAAACAAATCATGGAGTCGTTACACGTTATTCACGCGCACCGGTGATTGTAGCCTGCAGTCCAAAGTCCAACATTTAAACAACAGCTGTGAACTCTCTACCGCCTCTACCGGCGCCGGCTCACGTGCACACTGCGTGATCTCACCGTGTTAAATCCATTCACAATCTTATGTTTAACCATTTACGGTTTATTTTTGACTGACTTCCATTTGTTCCCGGGCCGAATTACATTCAACCTTATAAGTGTATTTAATCTACAAACCTTTGGACTCTCAATATAGGGGTGTTATTTAGTGGAAATTGTTCTGAGGATAGGACAATTGCAGATCAAATCGTTAAAAATTACAGCAATAATGATTTATATGTACATATATCTCTTGATAGCAGTTTACGCGTGTAGAATTATTCTAAGCTTAAACCATTTGTATATAACGTGTTTCTGGGACATAAGGATCCAAAACAAAGTGTTTACTTTTTTCCACAAAGTAATTTCAGCTTTATAGCGTTCTTGATAAGGTGTAATGTCGTAGTAATCAAAGCAAGGCCCGTTAGGATAAATACAGAGTGCAAATTCCACCAGTTATATTTAACGTTGTTTGAAGTCAAAACACGTGGCCAGTAATTTTATAACCCACTAAAGAGGTTAATTGTAGCTCTTTTATTTTATAAATGCTATATGAACACGGGCATTTATGTGACTATCTTAAGAAGTTAAGAATTAGAATCGGGCTGGATATTCAATGATATTTTTTTCATTTAGCTGCATAAGATCGTTGTATGAACGTGGTCGTTCATAGCAGATGTTTCACTATGGTTTTGTAATAATGAAATCTTCAAGGTTTTGGTATTAACGGCGGTATATGATGGAGCAATGAGAAAATTAATACTTTTTTAATATATTCAAAAATTTACATTAAATCTGGTCTCCATTGAGCCGGCGAGCCGCTGTTATATGACAATTTCGTGTCCCGCATATTGTTTTTGCTACATATAAATGATATGTTGTCTACCTGATGAACACAAATTTAATGCTATGGGGACGATAGTATATCAACACGTAACTGAACCGGTCTAAATATTCCAATCGAGGAACAACTTATGTGTCCAGTGTCTGACTGAATAACAATAAACTTAGTCAAACTGTGTTAGTAACTTAGTATTGTAAATGGTGTCGCCATATATACTGTTAAAATAAAGCTAAAGGTGATACACCTTGTGTTGCACGCGCTCGTCAGCTATGGTGACCGCTGTTTCTTGGATTATGATAGGTAATTTAAAAAGCAGGTTATAGGCTTAATAAAATCACGGCCGCGCTAAATAAGAGGGGAGTAGTAACGATACAAATATTACACCTGTGAAATCTTGGAGCACAACTAGCGATAAATAAAATCTAAATAGGTGAATTATGTTTTGAATAATGCTGAATTAACATACCTATTGCCTACATAAATACGAATACAATTACCAAGACAGCTAAATGGCGTACATTTTATTTTCTACGTTGCAAACGTTTCAGTGTTGCGAAACAGAACTTGTTATAATATAAATATGTTCTACTTTAATCTATGCTGATCTAGGGAAAACATTATAAACATCTATAATACCAAACGTGCAAAATTTATTAAGCAGTAGCAATGTCTATCAGACTTGCGTAGGCAAAATACAATTCTAAAATAGCGCTGCGTAACTTAATAGTTGCACTAACTTGCCCTAAATGTAATTTATAAGGAACTAGCAACGCCCCGCGGTTTCACCCGCGTAAGTCCCGATGACGTGGGAATATCGGAATAAAAAGTAGCCTATGTGTTCATCCAGATCTCCAGCTATCTACATACCACAGTTTTATCGCAATCGGTTCAGTAGTTTTTGCGTGAAAGAGTAACAAACATTCATACATCCTCCCAAACTTTCACGCTTATAATATTAGTAGGATAGTAGGATTGGTGGGATAACGGTTTGTACTTTTGCAAAATTTATATTTATTATACATACTTACTTAGATGCCGATGCACAGTGGTTAAAGTGGTTGTAGGTTTGGTACTGCTAATAATGCTTCAAGTGTTGGAAATTGCGATCACGCAATTGGGGTTAGAACCGTGAATCCACTCTTACAATAATTTAGCTTAGTTGTAGAGGTTTACAAGAATGCTAGTAAGGTGTGACCCACGTTCCTAGTAGGCTTTAAAAATATCTCTATTATATATCTAATTCTCCGTCATGATACTTTGACCGTTTGTGGAAGTGACGTTCGTCCACCGAATTAGACTAAGACGAATTCAGGGACAAAGAGTTGCTCTCAATGTTTGCACTTTGGACTTGTCAAAACACAAATTGACCCACTTAGCTCCAGCTAATAATTCCAACCAACCATTTAGACCAAATAGTTGGCGCAAACGTTATGCCGCCAATGTTGAACTTTCCAATTGGTGTGGCGGACTTTGTACTGTGACGTCATCCGTTGTGTAACGGCTCATTGTTTGTCACAATATCCTTCGCGTAGTTTATGTTACCCCGGTGGTGTTATGCTACGGTTATAACAATAAATAGTCTTGTTTGTTTTTGTTTCTGCCACTATCGTGAATATCTAGATACTTTCACTTGAGAAAAAAAACCTGCTTTCACACCACACCAGTTTTGTGTTAGTATGCGAAAATTTGCAGATTCTGTTTGTCAAAGCCATACCTACACAAGTCACTTGCTGAGGCGCACACACACACACACAAAGGTAGAACACAATCGGAGCTGCCCAAATAGTTAAGGCATTTAAATAGAAATCTTTCCATATACTTGTGTTTCTGCTGGTAACTAAGATCACTGTTGCACCTCTAGATGCCTTATTTGCATATTTCATAGTATTAAAAATTCCACAGTGAACAAATTCCTGAATTAATATCTTAATGCCGCGTTCCAATAAACAAAAAACGATTCGTTTTGCTTACGGACAGTCAAATTTTCGTTGAAAATTCAACAAAATTTTACCGTCCGTAAGTAAAACGAATCGTTTATTGTTTATTGGAACGGGGCATCAAGTCTGTTTCTTACAAATAAAAGACTACCTCATTACTAAAACAGCTTCACCAGTACCTAATATATTAGCTTATTTGCATCTTTGTTCTACCACTATATATATTATACTATATTCTTTGAATATAAAGTAATATATTATAATTATTTAAACAATGACTCGTGTCACATAGTAATAATAACTCAGTATGTTACATACAAAAAAATACTGCACAACTCACAAGACCAATAGTGTCTTTATTATTTTTAAAACAGCTCTTGCATTCGGAATATTCCTGTGTCGCGGGGGGCTTCACAAACATTTAAACAACGGCCACAAAGAACACGGCTTTACTCACGTGTATATTTCGGGGATGCTCGACAAGTTTCGGACCCGACGGGGTCTATCAAAGGGTGAAGCTACCTTCAGCGTTGGTGTCAGGCAAGACACTACACTGAAATATATGCATGAAATATTCAATAAATAAAAAAATAGTATTCAATAAATATTAATAACACTCACTAAAATGTTTATAACAATGAATTGTGTCACTAATAAAAAATATATTTTACCTACGTCATATTATAATTTATTTACCCACGTTCTAAACAAACAATATTTTTATTATAAAGCATATTTTTCGGTATGCAAATGGAAGCATCTAACGGTCTTAAATTATCATATTTTAATTATTTTTAATAATTAACTAGACATAATAAATCACTTTTTGACAAAACTATAAAAGTTCTCAAGTTTTCGCAGCCTATTTATCGTAATAAAACCGTGAGACGATTTTTTAAAAACTACATCCAAAATACTGTTTTGAATAAGTTAAAAAGTCTGGTTTTTCGTTTCCTGGTATATTGTCTAGACTGTGTAACCCGGTAATACCTACTAGTAATCTTTAAATGACACCAATCATCTTAATTGTTATAGTAAAATCCCTCTGAATCACTTTTTTTTCCAACAATTCAATCATATGCCTTCCAAGAACAGTGTAACGGCCAGCCAAAGTACATTTACACAGCGAGAAAATAAGGCCGTTTGAGTGTGCGAAGATAATAGCGATGTGAGCCAAGGTTCGCAGTCACGGCACCGAGACGTGCTCCTGTAATATTGTGATCGCATTAAATGCAACTATCTGGTCCGAGGTGTATCGAGACGAGTGAAGGTCAGGGCAACGTTCTAACAGAAGAAATATTAAAACATCCTTTAACGATTTCTTAATACCCATTAGGGACCATCCATGAATCACGTCACACGAATTTCATGATTTTTGGACCCCTCCTGTCCTTGTCACAGGTGGTCATATTTGTGGAAACCCCCCCCCCCCCTGGTGTGAGGTCACATATTTTGCAATTTTACACCCAGAACTGAAAAGAGCAGTTCTTAAATTATTACCTTGTCAAACAATATCAAACTCCGTTGACCTCCTCCCCCCCCCCCCCCCTCCTTAACTTGTGATGTAATTTATGGATGAAAAAATATCTTGTATCGTTTATAAAAAAAATATTCTCTAAAAATGTATGCACCCTCAAAATAATTGAGCAATAAAATCCCTGACACGTCGTACATGGACACTAATTAATACGTTCCGGATCAAAGTGTAATACGAGTTGACTCACGTGAAGGTTGTTATCTTTGCAAACGCAATCATTGTACATCCATGTCACAATTAAAAACGATACCTGAATACTCTGCACATCACATAAAAAGTACCACGAATTAGTTACAGCGACGAATGAGAATTCCTGGCTGTTAAAAGTTGGGTTGTACGGTTTGGCCTCACGATGGTCGATGACTGACCATATCAACCGCATCCAGAGGCATTCTAGTAATAGATATATTACATCCTATAATCCAAATAGGTAGTAAAAAATTTAAAAGTAAAAGTGAGTCATAAGCTGTATCATACTCCTGACGTTAACTAATTACATAGCAACTAAACTGCACGAAACATTATATTCAACAATTACGTTTAACCCCACGATAACCTAACTTCCGAAGCCAAGCAACTCGGTTACGGTAATCTACTGTTCAGATAATTATAATATAGGAATGATGTAAATTCCATTTTAATATCGGTTATAGCGTCATAAGATGATGCGATGTGTGACATAAGAGAGCAAAGTTTATCTGTTAAACCTTCGCTTTGACAGATATCGCAAAATTTTTGACAATTACATTAAGTTACTGTAGATACAAGATATTATTACGCAACAAGTAATTATTGTATTACGTATATTAGATAAAAGTTCAATACTTTAACAGATTATATATTTAAATCATTTTATTGTTGCTATCTCAATATGATTTCATTGTTGTTAACAGTATTTCTTATCTTAACAAGTTTAAAAATCGATATTACTGTTCCTTTTCAAATAATTTTCTAATCATCTATTTGTGCGAAACTGGTGTACACATATAGTAAATTATCCTCTTATCTTTACCTTTTCTATCTATCAGAACGATGTATGACCGCTAGAACACACTATAATTTAATAAATCAGGTTGCACGATTATCATTGGACTATAGATAACTAATAATCCTTACACTAGTGTCTATATTATTTGTTAGTCGTCTCTCTGCTCTTAGTAACACCAGTTTGTGATATATTATTAAAATATAGCTACATGGCACATATAACCTTCAGAGCTGCTTGAAATTTTAATGCTAAATATATTTAAACATGATGCATGTTTAATTTAATACCTACCAGATTACCAATAGCTCATGAACAATTATACTTCATTGATATTATGATGCTCTTAAAAGAGCAAAGGTTGGTTAAATATATTGGATTTTTGTCATCAGCCTTTTTTGTCTCATTAACAACCGCAATTTAAATAGTGCCTTGGTAACGGAAAGGAAAATGTGTATGTAATGATGATGGAAATGTAATAATTCATCGGAACTTATAGTTGATGTTGTTTGTCAATATATTATGTACCTACATAACATTACTAAAAACATTGATTACACTGATGATAATCAAACTAATATATCCGTCTGTACGTACTAATGTATACCTATAATACACACTTAGATAATAATATTTATCACAAAACTTATTACTTATAATAACCGGATCTTGGATTTCTTTATCTACACCAACGTTTTAAAGTCATGACATTAGGCGGGTCACCGATACTTTGCATACATTGTTATCATTAATAAAAATATTATCACATATCGTTGATAACAGATAGAGTTCTTTATTAATTAACAACACGATTTCATAATTTAAAAATTGAAAGAAAAAGCACGTCTAGAATCATCGCCTTCAGAAAAATTAGACCTGTCGAAACCTACAGACGCTGTTGTATTTATAAAATACACGGCTTATAATAGCAAACGCACGTGCAGGTTGCGTGATTCTATCTCATAACGACCGTAGGCGGTCCGATAAAGTAGTTGCACCTAGTGGGGATTGCAAACGTGAGCGTCGCTGCGTATGCCCAAAGTTAACGTACGATGTTAAGCTAGGCACTATAATGGGACAACTATTGTTTTGTTCATTACTTTACCTTTTTTTGTAATATTCTATATAAGTATCAAGGTACGCACGGCGAATAATAATAACTGTTTAAAGAGTATATTATAAGTATTTTAACCTACCGAATATAAAGATGCTTAACTTTTATTAAACAATGCAAGTGTCTCAACCTCAATTAGAAAGTTCAAACGCCGAAAACTAGACTAAACTATTTTAATTATAATGTTTGTTTAAACGTCTACATATGTATATTTAATACTATATATATGTTATTATGAACAACGTTAGTTCATAAATTTGTAAGTTTTAAACACCTCGTGTCAACTTATAAGACTTACTTATAGTCTAGTACTTAGATAATTCGTAAACTATATTTTTGCTCCCAAACAAGCCTATTACCGCCGACTAGGCACTAAGACTCTGTTACTAAGTAAGCTCTGTGACTAACATTCTTAGCATAAAAACTCAATTACCATTTACCCGATTCAGGAATTGAACCAACTATCTTACAAACATAAGTGTTAACTTATGACACGGGGCCCAGAGGCAATAAAACTTACAATAAAGCCGGTACCTCCTTAGAAATGTTAAAACATATATAATACATATTAACTATACCCTGCATCTGGGTTAGCCATAATTATAATTTAAATGTATTCTTGAATAGCGATATTTGAGAAGCCCGGGGCTAAAGGTTTGCATGTTGTAAATTATCGTACCAACATTATACTTAACTAACACGCAAAGATGTTGCCAGCTAACTAAAAATCTAACGTGGAACCATTAATGTGATTATTTTTAGTAAACCAACATTAATTTTGGTTGTCTAAGCTAACCAAAGAGATATAATAACATCCATTATTTTTGTAAAAGACTGTTTGAAAGACACTACTGCAGCAATGTCATCCTGTATTGAGTAGTAATCTTCAAAAAGACAAAATACAGCATCTTTAAAAAACGTATTATCCAACAAGGTGACTTCCAAAATTATTTTTAATACAGGTTATTTAAGAATGAGTTCTTTTTATACCTTGTAAAAAGACTGTTATTACTAAATAACATACCATTACAGTTGTCTTTGTTCGTGACAATGTTGTAAGTGACCCCTTTTTGTCACTGTACGATGCCAGCCGATCATCTTTCTTGAAGCACTTACTCAATAAAATTAATCTTTAGATTGTTAAATATGTCACATCCTGATCTTGTCAAATTCAGGATCCATCTTTTGACTTGTTAACCTTCTCTTTACGCAACACCTTTCTGAGTAATTAAGACTTAAGTTGAAAAGCCGATAGAAGTTTTGAATTTGAAGTGTACTTTCAACCAATAATATTACAACTAATATTGTATAAGTCTAATACTAGCTGACCCCGCACACGTTGTTTTGCCATATTAATTATTTCTAATGAATATTTTGGTAGTCAAATAAAAAATAACTAACTTATTGTGGGGATGGGGTCTATGACTGAAAGGAGAATGGAGCGCTGTGGTCTATTGACGGACTATAAGAATAACAAAACACCAACCATTCATTTTCGTTATTCAAAGTACTTCATTAACTTAACTGACATATTTAAAGTTTAACAGTGGGAGAGCCATGCTTCGGCACGTATGGGCCGGCTGAAAGGAGTGATATCATGGCCTCACAGAAAACCGAGTGAGTTTACCGATGGCCCTAACCCTTCTCTCTCTCTATCTTCGCCCCTATCTCTCCATCTCCCCTCCTCTCGTACTCCCACCTTAAAGGCCGGCAAGGCACTTGTGACTCTCGAGTTGCAGATGCCCATGGGCGGCGGTAGTCACTTACCATCAGGTGACCTGTCTGCTCGTTAGCCCCCTATTCCATAAAAAAAACGTTTGACATCGACTTTACGGCAATCGATTATTACAATCGATTATAACAATCGCACTTTCTATTTTCACTGACTAAACACTTTAAAAAAATTGTACCAATGAAAGAAAAAATCCTAATATCGCTATTAAAAAACAGGGGTTGATCGTAGAGAGTTGAAAATTCAGGGTTGTAGGTATTTTCTAATGCTGTATCATAAAAAAATAAAAAAAAATTATCAAAAAATTAAAAAAAAATATTTAGGGGTGGACTACCCTTAACATTTATGGGGATGAAAAATAGATGTTGTCCTATTCTCAGACCTACCCAATATGCACACAAAATTTCATGAGAATCGGTCAAGCCGTTTTGGAGGAGTTTAATTACAAACACCGCGACACGAGAATTTTATATATTAGATTTTTTTATTTTTTTTTTATGGTATAGGCGACAAACGAGCAGACGGGTCACCTGATGGTAAATGACTACCGCCACCCATGGGCACCTGTAACTCAAGAGTCATAAGTGCGTTGCCGCCTTTTAAGGTTTGAATAGGGTTAGAGCGGTAAGACGGGAGAGGGGGATGAGAGGGGAAGGACGGGAATAAGGGAGAGGATAGGGTTAGGGCCTCCGGTAACCTCACTCACGCAGCGAAAAGCAATGCAAGCATTGTTTCACAGCCGGTTTTCTGTGAGGCCGTGGTGTCGAGCGGAGTCGAGCCAGCCCATACGTGCCGAATCATGGCTCTCCCACGTTAAAATATTTTTTTATTTTTATTGAAGATTGTAATATAAACCACAATACTGTAGTTTTAACTAGATAAGGGTGTAAACGTGAATTGAGTCTCGTTTCTAAAAACGTGGAAGATCCCTGTTGCGTCAACTTCACCCTCACACCGCGTGTCTTATTGGAAGAGATCCAAAAGTTCGTCCATAAATTGAACTTGAGAAAGTGTTCACGTAGTTTACGTATGGAGGATATTTTGGTGAGATAACATTTGCTTTGTGCCGGCAAGGAGAAGTGTGAATGATTTTTACATACGGTATTAGCTACCCGTCCACGCGCTGCTGTGGCTAAGTAATTTCCAATAAAAAGTTATTGTAACAATAAATTTAGATAAAAACTCTCAAGTTGGACCAAACTGCACACAATTGTAAGAAACAGTCTCACAACCACTGATATAAACTATGAAAACCACTAACTAACAGCAACTACCAAGTTGTTCGTACCTCTGTTTGCACTCAAGTCAATCATTCTAAATATATTTCTACCCTTTTATAATCAGACAATTTGTTAATATTTATCAATCGACCAATAGTATTGCGTTACCGGTATAACCAGTCAAAATAATATCTATTAACTTATTTTTATTAAATAAATAAGAGTTTTTTGATGTGGCGACAGCACAATGTGTAAAATTACAATTAAATTTGGTTTATTCGTTAAATAATTCATAGCGGACATACAACGTGACACGAAAATTTTATATATAAAGATATTAACCTCAATAATATACCTAGGTATAAACTTGGTAATTTTGTTACTAGTCCAATAAAACCATAATTATTCTTAACCAACCAAATTAATACATTAAATAAAAAAACATATTATAGTGTTGCTAGTTAGTATATTCATTTAATTGAACTCGAACTGAAAATCTTTGTGTCGATGGCAAGCGACAGAAAAAGCTTTATTGTAATTTGAAACTTAAACAGAGTATCACTAGCATATGTTGTTTATTTTTCTCATTTGACAAAGCTTGAGAAATCGAGATGTACGGACATCATTGTGACTATAGTGATTATTTGTATTGATTACAATTTTAGCAGTTTTATGTTGTCGATATCTGACATCTATTTACTTTCTTGAAGTTTAGTTTTGTCACTTTGTTGCTAAGGGATAGCGGGTGTGATAATGTCTTTATCTTGTGACGTCACAATCTTACCAGTGCATCTATTTGCGTAAAACAGATAAAATACCAATAAATACTTCAAACGTACTCAAGCATTTATTGAGATTTCAAAGTCTTTATTGTTTTCTAAATTATTATTTTTTTTAAAGGATATTAAGAAACCAAGACCTAGGCAAATTCGCACTTGCATATTTTTACTGTCTTCTATACTTTTTTGGATGACTTTTTTGTGGCGCAGAATAACTAATTGTTGACATTTTGTACAATTTATTTGAACCTAGAAGTACCAAGAACATCTGATAATTGTTCCTTGTTACGCATGAGCATGGCTACTTGCTAATTTATTACTTTTTAATTAAAATATTACTAATACTGGGCAGTGTGTAACTTAATGTCGTAGACTCGTAGCTGTATAAATTAAATGGGCTTGTTTACCGTCCTACTGTAAGTACTTATGTCTATAAAGTATGTGGAATGATTCAGGAAGGCGAAACCGGTGCTAACTTGGCTTGGTGTACATAATTTGAATAGAATAGAGTTGACAAAATGGCGGTACGCGGACATGCGCGCGAAATAAACAGACGCCAGCTTACAAGACGGTTATAAAATGCATAATATAATGTACTTACAATGTTTTGTAAATATTGAGGTAGATACCAGAATCTTCTGTTATTACTGCTATCAGAAAGTGTTTACGAGCTCTTCACGTTCAGTCCACGTTTTTTAAAGATGATAATGTAATTATAATAATATATTTTAATACGTAAAATGTTCTATCTAGCAAAACAACTTTAAGTGAGGTAATGCAAAGCACAGTAGACATCATCTTCACAGACAAAAATAATATTAACTACAATAAGTTTTATATACTTACCTATATTTTTTTTATTTATCAAAAGTAACTACTTTTCGTTCAAAGCCAAAGTTGTGTCTAAAATTTAAGTCTAACTTCTATAACTCATTAAAAACAATACGTTTCATTGGGTCACATATAAAACGTATTGTTAACTGTCCCTTAAACAGAACCTCAAATAGGAGATTGAAAACAAAGGATACCCAAAATGGTATTAATTAACCATTGTCTTGAAATAATTGGACAATAAGGATCACAGTTGTTAAAATGGTTCAGCGCCAAAATATGTTTTTTAACGCAAGCTCTTTCGACATATGTACGTACCGCTGCTAATGACATTTTACAACAAACGATACATGTTAACATGACAAAATGACGTTAGTACTGACATCAAACATACGAAGATGATTGTGCCAGTCAACGCTCTCCTCAAAGAATTTAAAACGTAGGTGTTCCCTAGAAGATTCACTTTGTCTAGTATGATGGAGAAAGCTCGATTAAAATGTGTTTATGGCTCTTTGAGAGGCGGAATAACAAAAACGATCTTCAATCAAAGTAGTTCCCGTTTTCAAATTGTTCTGTAATGGCATGGCACTTCATTCCGTAATGTAATATTATACAGCCATCATTTACATTGACAGTCTTTGAAGGAAGTATTACAGATGATTAAGGACCTTTATTATTCTCAGTTAGTGCTAATATTTCTGTATAAAAACGGTTTTAATTGACTAAATATCCTTTACTCTTTTTAATTAAGAACCTTAGCAATACAACTTCGATCTGTACGTAGCGAACTTCAATCCAGTTAAGGTAAAGAAGGAGTGTAGTTTATTTTGGCTAAAGAACGTTCCCTTATCCCTACCCCTAATATACCTGGTTAAGTAATATATCTTGATAACCTAGGTACCTTTTAAAGTATGTACCAGATACCCAGAATGATATTACTCAAAATAAACGTTTTCAGCTACATACTAATGATTTTATTGAATACCGGTTTTATAATGCAAAATAGTGCGCAGTTGTGTATCGATCACGCAATCGTAATCGATATATACCAAAGTTTAATTCTATAGAGTCGTAAAAATGTTAACGATTTGTAGAAATTAAAAATATATTGGCATTACACGTTTGATTTTGTCTATTATGAAGGACTGGATTTAATCAACCCTAGTCAGGTTGTAGTTCTTTGTTATTACTACTGTAACTTGCTATCATCTATGGTTATTGGATAAACATAGTTAGATTTACAGTTTATCTGTAAGACTTTGAATTTAACAAGATCTCTCAGTTTCTAATCTATATCCTTGTCTTTTATCACTGTGTGTTTACAACAGCGGAGCTGCTAATCCGGTTTATATGATTGTCGTTTAGATATATTTTGTTTGTTTACGTACATAAATGGTGTAACTCAAAATTACAGTTTCTTCTACCTGGGACATAACATTATTCACATGAAGTATGACTCAATAATCGGTGGCTACATACCAAATGTGTTTTTGTTGAACCATGAAATTATCGCGAGTTTTAGTATGTATTACCAATTATAACCATATTTTATAGTTGTCATGTTTACATTAGACTTACATGATCAACGTTTGCAAAAAGATGCTAAATATGGCCATAAAGAAAAGCAAATTAGTTAACAGCCAAAGTCCTGTTTGTGTTATGTATAGTAGAAATTATTTTTATCTAAAGTCACCTCTGCCAAAGATCATACTATGTTGCTGTGTGTATTTTGTCGTTTACATTGCTTATCATGACCTTTAATAGCCTTAGAAGGAGACAATGTTGAACGTATTTTACAGTGTTTTAATTTTGCCATTGCACTAACATAAGATTATTTAATATAGTTTACTGAAAGATAAAGCATGCTTTAGAAGTTTTATTTACTATTTAAAAATAAGCTTAATAACTATACTTATTAAGTATTTAATGAATCTTTTGTTTGCTACTACCCTATTTCTCGGTGCACCTCCCCAAGATGGAATGGTAGAAAATACTTAATGCATTTTCAGTGGTAGACCGAACTTCTTTGTGTTAAAAATATAAATATGTATATAAAATACTAATTAGTACTAAGTAATACTAAACAAATATGTACATTAAAATCGATGTTTACAATAAAACATAAAACATATGTTGACGTAGCTGTTGACAATAGCAGGTTTTAGAGGTAATAAATCAAGATTATAAAATTATGATACTTTATTAGATAATCACTTAGATTATATGTATCATAAAAATAATATTATAATAACAAAAGTATCTACATCAAAAACAAAATAATTAACCTATTTTTTTTAGATTTGTTATCGAGATATCTCAAAATATCTGGTTTACCTACTTACTTACTTTTTCTGATACTAAAATATAAGTGGTATTGAAAAATAATACAGTATGTAGATATAAAGGTTATCAATAATAGTGCGCGGTGTTTGGAAATTAAACATAAATACGTTGTGTGTATAATATTTTGAGGTTATCTTTATCTCATAAGAAAGTTACCGTACATAACTAACATTCCTTTTTATGACGTTAAATATTATTGCGCATTTAACCGTAACCTTCACACAGATTTGTATTCGTTCTGGCTGTTCTGCGTTCAATTAAATTTCCACATCAAAACATGTAAAAGCAGTGGCTGGTCCCAGCAAAATTCCGCACATTTCTATTTTTTTTTCTCTTTTAAAAAGACAACTCCCGCATTATGAATTCCTGTGTCGCGGGGGACTTTACAAACATACAAACAACGGACACAAGTGGGAATCGAACCCACGACCTGTAGCATAGCAGTCAGGGTCACTAACCACTAGGCCAACAAGCCAGTTTATTGTTCTTTATTGATAAGATGCAGACGAATCCAGAGAATACCATGCGGAAGATTGTTAGCACGAAGGGTATGAATCATTAAATGATGTTACAGTCTAAATACATTTTAAATGTAATATATTCCTGAGTGCGTAACATTATTTGTTCTCTAACAGGTACTTACTTAAAGTAAGAAAACTTAACTAAAGACTGATCGCGGCACGATAATCTAAGATAGGCAGTTGCTTGTTTTTGTAATCCATCCACGTTCGGTTCTATTACATCACGAACTAATATGGCTCCTGCCTGACTTACTGGCAAAACAAGTCTACTGATTAGGTTCTGGTAGCATAATAATTTAGACTTTATTGAATTGTTATACAGTTCAGTTTGTAAAAAAGAACTTGCTTATAAGTGAACATCATAAAAGTATTATTTACAACCACGTGGGTATTCATTCTTTGTTCATTCGTTCAATCATTTCTATCATTTGCGATTTGAACACAAGATTCTGAAGTTTTGTAAACAATACTTCTAATGTAAAATTATTTTGTTTCCTGATGAGCACATCAAGAGTCATTTTCGGCTTAATAATGTTGTGTTGAATTCATAAAGATGCCGAGTAACAACACTATCATTGTATTATAAATATTTATTATATTGTTATAATATAAAGGTCATTTATATATGTATTATTTATATGCGATATAGAACAATAGAATATATACGAAAGTAACTTACAAACAGGTAATGTCACATTCAACTTCACTTCCTTAATTGGTACAACAATCGACAAGCTTAACATCTTTAAGTTTCTTTTTTACCGTTACAAAAACTTAACGTGTGCTCCTCCATCACATCACTATCCACAGTTTACGAAAAAATGTCAAAGGATGTCTGACATGTAAACTTTAAAATTCAAACGCACCTTTCTAAATTTAAAATGAGATATTTTGACGATGGTATAATATATTTTACGGTGATACTAGCGCAAAAAGTGAAGCTAATCCAGCAAATCTAGGAGAGGTTTTGAAGCGTCTCACGTGCGCCGTATCCTCGGACATCGACCCTACAAAAGCAAGAAGTGGACATATTGAAACTTGGTTAAACGGAAAAACGTTGTCCGGGCACCAAGCATTTGTAGAGACGAGAGATTCTTGAATAAATGACTTACTACTTCGTTCTTTACACTGACATTTATAAAACAGAAGTTGCTGAATGCTTACATACTTTGTCAATATGTAATATACCATTTCTTTCGTTGTGAACCTTAATAACATAAACTTGTTAACACAAATTATTTTTTGTGTTGTTACTGATTGGAACTAGAGAAACATAAGGAAGTTGAAGCATAATTGGGTGTTATTATCTAAATTGCTAGCTTTATCAGAATCGAGATTTAGAAGACATCATTTGCCTATGTTCAACAACGATCAGTTTATGGCTATAATCCAAACTTTGTATTTCATTTATCCCAATGCATTGGGAGAAAATGAGCAAAGAGATTTCACTTGAGTGGTTAAAAGTCTATAAAAAAGCGGCCAAGGGCATTGACTTCCTACATGTTGCATCCATTTGGAAGCAGGAATTTCAAGACGGCAATATCATAACAAATTAAGTTTGGTGCCAACTTTAACAATGCCACATAAAGATTTTAATGATCTACTTATCTTAAATTTAGATCGCTTTGTACACAGACTTAAATACATGGAAATTGGTTTCTAACTTCAAAAAAATTTAAAGTTTTATTCTCACTAAATACCAAATTATTCAGAAATGGGAATTTTGTCAATTAAAGCAGGTACATAATACATACGATATGTATACTACTCTTTTGCATACCTACTCAAAATCAACTCTAGTGGTAATTAAGTTTGAGGTTAGAACTAGAACTTTAAAAAGTACATAAATTGGATAACGTCACGTGGACGGTAAAACTGCACTCTGTCCAGTCTAACCAGTATTAATTGAACTCTCATTGTCTACACTTAGGTACCATGACAGGTTTAAATGTATACTGGCTTTCAGCACTTCTACATATAAATTTTAAGTTTTCCAAATTGCACATTCTTGTCTGTGCGTATTTGTTTAACAATGCGTTCTAAGAATTGTCCTACTCTACATTATTATTAGTGTACATGATATACTAAGAAGTCTTAATATAAAAACGTGTAAAAGTCTTCCACTAATGCCGGGTTCCAATAAACAAGAAACGATTCGTTTTGCTTATGGACCTTTTCAACGAAAACTTTACCGTCCGTAAGCAAAACGAATCGTTTTTGTTTATTGGAACGCGGCATAAGTCAGCTCAAGTTAAAGTTAACCTAGCCCTTGAGTCTGTACCGCTAATTGCTTTCTTAGATGTAAGTGTAATAAAATCAGTTGGAATAGCGATGGAAACATGTCAGTGCAAAGTAATTTGATTACATTTCACGTTATTCAATCTTGCCCTAGTCTTCCTAGAACCTCTCCTAACCACTGAGTTAATATTGCTGTCCTAACATTGTCAAGACTTATCTAGTCATAAAAGACAATGTTTGTCTTGTCACTTTAAATGACACCATTAAAGATAAATATGTTAAGTACTATTATGTGATAAAAACAACCCAAATAAAATAGACTCAGGTCATGCACACAATACTACAAATTCGAAATCCCTTGGCTGGCAGAGCTCGCGAAACAAAAATAGATGTAATAATATGGACCAGAAAGCGACCAACCCAGATGTTTTCTTGCCATCTCGCTCCAACGATAAAGCCGAATCACGCGTAGACGGCGTGCTCGCAGCTCGACTCACGAGTCTCAATCCATCGACCGTTTGATCCAGCGATTCGTTATACAAGTTGCAAACATTCGACTCCGCGTACAACCGAATGGGCAACTAGTTGTCTGATTAGATTAGCGTTATGCCAAATATTGTCTGTTTGTATAGCTTTGGGTAAATCCATAAAACCGTCATTTAACACAGGTTGCTATGTGCTTAGTTTTGTTGATCGATCCATAAGTAGCTAGAGGATGATATAGGTAGTTGGCTATTTGCTTTTATAGCTACATACATAATTATATGTATAGACAGAAACAGGTTTTGGACAGCTTGCAATGGTTAAATCCCTTATATTACTGTGTATACAATTTTGTTAGATAGTCCTTTATTCGTTATTACGTTTCTACAATGTAGTATATTGCGTAGTAACATACCTACACCACATTATATATTATGGTAATAGAAGGGTAATAGCAATGATCCTTTGTCCCAAGATGTCAGAAAGGTCTACGACTCGTCTGGCAATCTTCTTAAGACATTCAACACTTTTCCAGTGTGTTCACATTCTTTTATACTAGGAAAGATGACACATGGCTGTTATATGTTTTATGTTCCATGGTTTTATTGTTATCCCACTTATTTTCTAAGAATGTTATCTTTTGCGTTAGTAAGGCCTTAATGGGCTTGCCAACCTTTATTTTTTCCAGATAAAAGTGGCCAACTTTAGTGTTGATGTCCATATTTTTTACTTCCCATAATTTACAGGTGGCAAGACCCCACCTATCTGCTTTATATTCTGGAGTAAGTCATAAATCACGGTGTAGGAAGTGTTATGTATCTATCTTACACTGTTCCAACTTTTATGTGAATATGTAATCTTCTTAATAATACCTTACGACTAACTGCCATGGGCGCTCAGCGTAGACACAGTTTCTCTCTGTCATCATTTACTGCCAACCGATCTAAAATGTTACTGTATATAAGAGAGTTTTTAATTAATTTAAAGGATTTTTTGATAGAGGGGTGTTTCTACTCTGTTGATGAGTTTAGCTGACACTTTTCAATAATTATTTCTGACTCCAATTTATTCGGTTTAAACATTTTACCAATTAAGTTTACTTCATTGACAATTTATTGATTATTTGTATTTTGATAATTCATTAAAATTCATTGTTTAATTTATTTAATTGTGGTTGTTCAATGTATTTATTGTAATGTGTCATTTATTGACATTATTGGTAGTTGGATTCGTATTTTAGTTAAGTTTCTTTTTTTTTTGTAATATATCCAAAACAATGTAACAATTGTTTGTGATAATAATAAATAATGTTGTTATAAATTTACAATTACAAAATTAATTAATTAATTATTTCACGCCACTGAAGTGAAGCCTGGATAGTGTTAGCGTAATACCTTAGCGGAAACTATAACCATAAGGTTATAGTACATACTTACCACATACTTTTATCAATAATAAGTTATTTAAACAATTATAGGGCAAAATAAACCTTATTTGGTCATTTTTATTGCATATTTTTGTATAACATATAAAAAAGAAAGGTACCAGTTACCATTGGAATAAGAGTTGAATGACCTCTGCATTTTTAAGTAAAAAAAGAACTATGTCTAAGTGAGAACTTATTTCACAGGAGTATAAAGCGTTAAAGTATTGTTTCGTATGTGAATTGAATGTAACTAAAGTTTCAGACCATTCGTACTGATATTTTATTCTCATCGTATGATGAAGGTTTTAAATTGGGTTAACAAATATAAATTAAAAAATAAAAATCTTTTTAACAAAAAATTAAACCGACGAAAAGAACTAAAAAGCAAAAAATAAATAAACTTTAAGTCTTAAGTATTGACCTTATTTACATAAACTATCAAATTTTTTTGAGTCGGTGCGATATTTATTTTTTGCTTTTTAGTTCTTTTCGTCCGTTTAATTTTTTGTTAAAAAGATTTTTATTTCATAATTTTTTTTTCATCATCAGCTCAGCTACATGAAGTGATGATTTCTAAACGCAAATACCTGACAAAGTAATGAAAAGTAAACAGAAACACTAATAGTTCCTACAATATGTGATACAATATTCGGTTTCTCTCAATTTTATCAGGATCCCATCATCGGGACCACCCTTGAGGTATACCCTATTCAACAAAAAAAGAATAATCAAAATCGGTTCATAAATAACGGAGTGAGGGCTGAACATACATAAAAAAAAAAAATTATATATATATATATATGGTCGAATTGAGAACCTCCTTTTTTATCGTTGGTTAATAACAAAGTCACGCAATAGAATATAGGTATATAAAAAAAGTTAAATTCGTAATAGGTAAACCCCATTTTTTACAAAACTATTATTACACTATACATATACAAATAAAGATGAATTATATGTACTTATGACACTCCTTTTATAGTTTTAGCTACGAGTACCTACTGCATATTCAGTAGTGTCCACTAACTCGTGCAAGTTTCAGGCCATGCGTGACTAAATCCTAAATAATTATTATAATTTTCGTTGGTAAAACATCAATACTTTTTCACTGAAGGTTTAAGACATTGGGAAACACTTTCTGTCCTGCCGATGTCTAACTGGAGGGATCCTGGTTATCCAACGTAGGAAAGACATTGCTAGAAAAAGTTCACGAAACGACGAGCGACGCGGCGACGTACTTTTAAGTAGGTACATTCAAAGTAATGATTAAACAAAATACTAGTTTACATACTCGGAACCGATTTGGATAACATTGAAGTGCGCTCCAGTGATTGTAATTTAATGTGGTAATATTATCTGATCCTCATTGACACGTTACTCATATCGTGTAGTAATAAATAAGTATGTGTAGAATGGTCTTGTTTACGTTCATCTACTTGACTACTCTTTTGTTACACAATATTGTTAAAGTCTTAAGCATTTTTTACAATGCCACGATTTCATGTTAATGAAGTTATGACTTAAAATAAAGAGAGAAGAGAAAGATACAGGACTTTAATAAAGAATGCTGTTGCTTTTAATAAAAGTGCGCGACCCTAAGAGAGACCCAACAGCATCAGCATCGTAAAATATTTTCTGCTGGGATCTGAGCTGCTTTTATAGGCACCGTGTGCTTGTTTGATAGTTTTACAAAAAAAAATCAGTAGTGACGAGTGATCCCTATAATAATCTGTATTAGAGTGTAGTCTGTAGACTCTGACGGTACAGGATCATTAAGCTAGTCAAGTGCCTCAGTGTGAGCTGGTATACAATGTATTAAATACAGGAAAGTGTGAAACAACTACTTGTGTGTATGTTTTTACTCATCAAGCCTCATGCACGTGTTGCGTGTTGCATTAATTCAATAGGCACTTACAATAATTTAGATTAGAAACAATTATTGACACCATGCTGTGACTGCGTGATAGGAAAACCTGTGTGCAGATGCTATGAACATATTATTTACTAGTAGACGATAATATTTATTTAAATAATGAGGAAGTGTTATGCGCCATACGCTGCTCATGAATGCATTCATTCGACACCTTGTAAACTAACATTGTTTTTGTAACTACGTAATTGTAAATATTTTGCGCAGAAATGCAAATTTATACAAAGTATTAAACAATAAATTGTTTTTTAACCGACTTCCAAAAAAGATGGTTCTCAATTAGTCGCAATAAGCGGTTCTTGGCCACAACGTGCTATTTCAATATTTTTTTACTATCGGCTGAAACGGAGTCACTTTGTAAAACTGGTTGTCTCTAGAAGGAAAGGAAGACAATACAAAAGTTCTTCTGTACAGGTAGTTAACTTCCTCTCTTGACTAATAATCCTATCATTAACTAGTCGTCTGCAACTTAAAAGTACGAGGTGATGATTGAGGGCGCGCTTACCAAACAAATTATTTTTTCTGGAAACATTCAGATGCATTTAATCAAATGCTGTTATTATGATAGTACAAACGGAAACTTTAATTTTATTTATTTGTATAGATGTAGATAGTTTTATTTGATGCGTAGAAACGTACACAAAACGTACATCAAAAATCAAAGTTTTAGGTCACACGTTAATTAACACAAGTGACAAATACCTATTAATAATAAGTATATGTATAAAAGCAATTGTATGATATTCACATTAACGATGGCGCAGTAACTGTAAGTAAACAGTTGACGCACCTTCATTTACAATTCTTGTACAATACTTATGCTACAGTACCGTGGAAAAACAACATTATTTTAATATAGAAAACACTTATGGAATTCCTTTTTTTTATGGTAGGGGGCAAACGAGCAGACGGGTCACCTGATGGGAAATGACTACCGCCGCCCATGAGTACCTGCAACTCCAGAGGCACAAGTGCGTTGCCGGCCTTTAAGGTGGGAGTAGGGGAAGGGAGGAATAGGGGGCGAGTAGAGCAGAGAGGGAGAGGGAAGGGTTAGGACCTCCGGTAACTTCACTCACTCAGCGAAAAGCAATGAAATCATTGCTTCACTGCCGATTTTCTGTGAGGCTGTGGTATCACTCTGGTCGAGCCGGCCCATGATTTTGGCTGTCTCAACATAAACAATATCATACTGCATTTGAATCAGTTTCCAGCGAGTTAGTTATACTTGCCTTACTCAATAGTTTAACACTGTGGTCAAAATTGCCAACTTTATTATAACGAACGATAGATTTGCTACTTGTTTATAATTATAAATAAATTATAATTGATCAGCAGACCGGATTTATAGTATAAATGGCCCCCAGCATTTTAGCAGACGTGTATAGCATTAATAAATGACTGTTAATAATAGGTTTTTGGGTTTGTAACTTTCACTTGGTCGTCGTGAAATTAGTTCGCACACCCTGACCGCGCTGGTAATACGCAATCATATGGCCAATCCAAAATGTTGTTGCGAAAGTGGATAGGCGAATTATTAGCTGGATCTTGTTTGAGTTATCTCTTTAATATTATAATCAACCTCAACTACTATTTGATGTGATACCTCATACTAGTTATATGTATGAACTGCATAAAGTTTACGTAAATTTTTTCTTGTTTCAGGTATGCGAGAAACTGGAGATCGGTGCCGAAGCCGACTACTTCGGCCTCCGAGTATCACCAGGATCAGGACCCGGAAGATGGCTTAACTTGCGGAACCCCCTCGATCCCCACCGCATTCCTGGCGGTCGTCTAGACCTCCGCGTCAAGTTTTGGGTACCACCACATCTGTTGATCAACGAACCAACACGTCACCAGTTCTATTTACACGCTAAACTAGATTTGACTGAAGGCAGATTAGTTGTAGCTGACTTAGAAGTTGCCAGAAGAATCATAGCTTACATAGCGCAGGCTGAAACTGGTGATTGCGACCCAGATCTACCTCCAAAACATATTTACGCAGAATGTGACAAAATTGGCCCACAAGGAGAACGCCCAGAAGATCATATCGAGAAAATCATTGAATATCATTGCGAAATCGCTGGAATGAGGGCTTCACAAGCGGAATACAGGCTGTTGAAAGAAATATCAAAGCTGGAATCCTTTGGCGAAGAACTGTTCTTCTGCAAGCCAGTGACACAGAGCAACAATGCCCATAATCTCCACAGCCATTTGTTATATCATCGTCAGCAAGTTGAGGAGCCTAGTAGAGGAGCAAGGGACGAACAGGAGATTGACGGAGGGGCTACAGTTGGATGTCTAACTTCAGGTCAAAGTGGAGGAGGTTGCGGCTGCAGACTAAGTACTTGCGTTGGAGTGAGTCCTCATGGAATTGTAGTGTACAGACCAGCTTGTAATGGGGAACAAGATATTGGCGTTGAGAAGAAGAGGTAGGTCTTTTTATTTCTTCTTTATTTCGGTTTCTAAATTCTCTTCTACAGTCGTAACTGTGAATATATCTTCATAGTGGAAAATAAGAGATGCCTTTATTTATAGCAGTTCACGCATTTCTTTGACCCATTTTTAATTGACGTACACTTTAGATAGCTGGTGTTGTTTTTAACCAATGTACATAAAATATCTTTACTTTATCTTCGTTATCATACGTTTTCACTCCAACAACGCTATCAAATATATTTTGCATAAATAAAATATCTTCACACAATAAAATTTCTTTGTTGTTTTTCAGCGATATTTAAACATAGACTTATTTGTGCATTTTCTTTGTCTTTATACGAAATGATAAGACATATCTGATCAAACAGTGTCTTTAAAGAATTTACATAAGTATTTGATAATTCTTTTTTATAGCACTGCTCTAAATGTTTTTGTGCCTGTAGTTCACTTATCAATAAGTCATTGTACTTCAAGATAACCACAGTTCGGAGTTATAAAATCTAATTTTATAAGTACATTGGTATTGGTGTAGGGCTCTGTTACCGCATTTAGACTCATAGATGGTCCATTAAGTTAATTTTATAAGTAGCTTTTCCTTCGCGCTCGACGTATTTTGTCTATCCGTCGGGAATAGTACTTATTTCCCTATGCCCTTTTCTGTCCCTGACAACGTGTGTACAATTTCATAAATCGGTTGAGTAGTTCGGGCAAACAAACTCACACTCGTATTTTGATGATTTTTTTCATTGATGTCTGTGTGTCTGTCTGTGTGTGGCATCGTAGCTCTCAAACGGATGGCCCGATTTCGATGCTGTTATTTTCATTTGAAAGCCAGTTTCCTTGCGGTGGTTCTAAGCTATGTTTGGTTAATATCGGTGTAAGAGTATCAGCTCTTTTCCAAAATGATGTAAGGCATTTTTGTAATTATTTTGTGTGGGGGGTTTTTTAAATTTTTAATTTATGTAGTAGTAGCCATTGACGTATTTAATTGAAGTCTCGGAAGATCTTGGAATCTAAATTAGAACCACTTCCCGATGTCCGATTGGGCTCAAATTTGGTGTACACGTGTATTTTCGGTGACAATACAATAATATGGTACTATGGAGATATTCTGATGATGGGGCCGGAAGACGGCCATAGGAACTTCTTAACTTAACAAGATAAACCAATCGAGTTTGGGCCCGATTGATTCGTCTTGAGTACTTGAGTAGAAGGAGTTAAGTGTAAAAATAAAACTTGATTTTTTTAAATTTAAATTTATGTGAAACCGGCTACTATAAGCTACAGAGATCTATATGTTAATCTATCTTGTTACGAAAAGTCTACACTGAGACAATTCAAGTTATGATGGTCGTTGAAATATAACAAAACATTCAAAACTCGACTAAACCAGCAGATCTCTAGATTCTCTAGTATACATCTAGTATACACGCCTTCCTCCCTTGGGGGTAGGCAGAGGCAACGGTGCTTCTATCCTTACATATCTAGCTCACGAACTTCCTCTACTGTCATTCAACTTTTCCTGACTTGCCCTGAAAAAAATTACATTGGTTTTAATTTTTTTTCAGCATTCCGTACACAGCCATCCACCGTGCTCAGCCATTCCGCCGCAACTTCCAAATGGCGTATGTAACAGACGAGGGTAATGAAGCTCCTCTGCACGTGAAAATGGCCACCTCCGGCCAAGCAGCCGCGCTGTACCGCGCCGTCACTGAGAAACACGCCTTCTACTGCTGCGAGACAGTCAGGAGCGATGTCACTGAGCAATTCATCAGGGATTTGAAGGTACATTACTATTTTGTTATTCTTTTTTATCCATTTGTCAGCACTAACAATCCCTGAGTACAAAACCACTCAGAAGTACATGACAAGTCACGTTGTGTTTCAAACAATAATTACAATGCTTGTTTGCTACCTGATTTGTAAAGTAGAGGTTACAAAATCTTATATACTAGAATTTTATTTTAAACATTCTCGGTTTACTTAATATGGTGTTTTAAACAGTTTTTTTTAATAGACGTATCTAGATTTCCATCTTATTGCTTCGTCAAATTTTAGCGTTTTTACTTTTTTTATTTTTTAATAACAGACCATAAACAGTTGAAATTTA
This sequence comes from Callimorpha dominula, assembly GCA_949752705.1. Lineage (NCBI taxonomy): Eukaryota > Metazoa > Arthropoda > Insecta > Lepidoptera > Erebidae > Callimorpha > Callimorpha dominula. Next base: position 15,935,777 of record OX457012.1, on the reverse strand, counting down.
AAAGTACCTAGTTACTAATAAATTGCATCACGCTCATCAGAGCCGTTTCCGAGAAAGCAAGTGCAAATGTATAAAAAAATTACATGGATCTTTAGATTTTTCATGGCCACCGCCATAAGAAACCAATAGTCTTAAGCAAACTTCGATAGTCAATAACCATATTTAAGGCTATTTATAACGAGTAAAACACACCGTTCTGCGAACAGTATGCAGTTAACTCATGCGGTTGGTCACGTAGCAGTCTCTCTGTTTATAACCTCGAAGTAAAGTCGTGACATAATACGACTTTGTCGTATATAATTTACATTAAAATCTATAGTCTTCTCAGCGTAGGGTTGTCATGAATTAAACTGAAATCTCGTTTTAAGTAAAAACTTTCTTGAAATTCGACAAATATACATATATATTATGCATAGTATATTTAAGTATACTAAATGTTACCGATATGTCTATATCTGTGTACACATTTTTTTTTTTTGTATAGGGGGCAAACGAGCAGACGGGTCACCTGATGGTAAATGACTACCGCCGCCCATGGGCACCTGTAACTCAAGAGTCACAAGTGCGTTGCCGCCCTTAAGGTGGGAGTAGGAGAAGAGGGGGAAGGGGGAAAGAGTGGGAAGAGGGGAGAGGGGTAGGACGGGAATAGGGGAGAGGGAAGGGTTAGGGCCTGCGCTATCCTCACTCACGCGGCGAAATGCAATGCAAGCATTGCTTCACTACCGGTTTTCTGTGAGGCCGTGGTATCGAGCGGAGTCAAGCCGGCCCATACATGGCGAAGCATGGCTCTCACACGTATATTCAATGATTTTGTTTATTTTTTTATACGGACAAATCCGGATATGCCATCAACATCCTTAGTGTTTATAATTTACTTATAGTTTAATTTTTATGTCAATTTGAAGGTTTTTTTTATACGGAGCGGACATATATACGGATATTCTATCAACATCCTTGGTATTTTACTTGCAACTTTCATTCGTGTCAGCCTTCTCTTGGAGGGAATATAACTTTTGCATAAGTTCTTGAATCAGTAAGGCGGGAAACAAGTAGGGTATGAGCCCTTTTAAATATGGCGTCGTTTAAAAAAAAAACATTGCAAAAATAAAGAAAAAAATACTTAATAATTTCAACAGCGAAAATATGTAAATTTCTGTTTATATAGTAATGTAATACATATGTGTAACTATGCTAAATGATAAGGTAAATGATGTGTAGAGAAGCCATGGACTTTGTACCGGCTGTTCAATATTTAAAGTAGGCGGGGGCGTGGCGGTGACCTTATATATATGTATAGATTGTGTTACCTATCGTTACAATTTTATTATGTATCTACGCATATTAGTGTTGGCAAAATGGCCAACGTATACCGGCCGGTATACGTTGGCCAATTTGATAGATAGAGCGTCATAAAATTAATTATTCATTCTGTAAAATTACAATATCTCGGCGTCAAGATTCAATTCTTTAGATTCCAGGTCACTCGCATCACAATAATAATACTTGAATAAAAACTTTCTTTAGCTGTAATCATAGTAATTAAAAATATACGGTTTTCCCGATGCCCGACTAGTTTCGGACCCAACGGAGGTCCTTTATGAACAGGTAAAGCGTCTCCTTTTTTCATAATTAAGAATAATAATAATATTGTGTGACATACCTTGTTTAGCTTGTTCTATGGTTACTAGAACACGTATAAACATACTAAGACACACTTTTTGTAATGTACTAACATTTAACACGTAACATAAAAATATAACAATTATAAATATAATAGTTGTAAAATAATACACTACTGGTTGAGTTTTAATGGGGTAGATGACTGTCAAATCAGTATCTTTCTTGTAAAAGTAATGATAAAAACTACCGATTCCGTACATTTTTGTGTGAAATACTAAAGCATGACGTCACGCCTTACAGCTGACAAATCGATCGTTTTTAATGTTAATTTGACGGTTATAAAATAAAATAAAACTTGATGACAATTTCACAGTATTCTTAACGGACTTCAAAAAAGGAATTTGTAAAATGTAATGAACCAATTTTCACGGTTGTTTCAATAACGTATTCTACATATTTTCAGGTAGGTTTAAGTACCTACCTCTAAAATACATTAGGTATTTTATTAGTATTTTTTTGCCACAAATCAATTTCGTTGGAGTCGAAAACATTTATAAGTAAGTTATTTTATGACTTGGTGAAGTAATTTATTTTGGGCATAGCCATCTACCCAATTATAAAAACTATTACTTTTCCGGTTTGGATAAAATAAGTACGTGTAGTGAATCAAACGTTGTTATGCAACTTTCCAATCCTAGTTCATGTTCTGCAACATGAAAGATTTGTTAAACAAAAACACATTAAAAATACGTAAATACTAACTTAACCTCCTTTAAATTGAACTATATAGAGAATGTGAATAAAAACAATTACTTTCCACCCTATAAATTTTAATGTAAGTATATATGTATGAGGGAATTATCGCAATCAGTAGGTATTGATCGGTTTAATTCCGGTATACATAATTTTACATACCCGCGATTGCCTGGCGGTTGAAACTATCAGAATTCACCTACCTACGTTTCCCCATTCGCGAAATGTTTTTAAAAATATATGCAAATAATTCTATATACGTATTAATAAATGTATAGATATCATAGAACGCGAAAGTGAAATGAGTGGTGTTAACGTGCCTTTTTGCCCTGGGATAGTATTTTAATTCTGTTCAATCTCAAAAAAGACTGGCTTGTTGGCCTAGTGGTTAGTGACCCTGACTGCTATGCTACAGGTCGTGGGTTCAATTCCCACCTGAGTCTGGGTGTTCTTTGTGTCCATTGTTTCTATGTTTGTAAAGTCCCCTGCGACACAGGAGTAATTCCTAATGCGGGAGTTGTCTTTATAAAAAAAAAAGAGAATCCCCACGTGGTAACATAGGGGTGATAACACGCTAGTGATGCAATTAGGGTTGCGAATGCTTGTAGGCACCGCTAACTGCTTACTAATGACCAAATACTACTTGCATACGATTTCTAGCTCTATTTTAATGGTATAAGGTTAATATTTTATTCAGATCATAAAAGTGCTCCAGCATTTTGCCGCTCAATCTGAGTTGGGTTGCCACCCGTACTATAACACATAGTATCGTAGTATATTTTAATCAATAGTGCTATATATTTTACAACTATAAACTGTACTATATATTATAGATTAATAATATTGTGTAAAAAATACTATATTTTCATCGCTAATTCAACTGTCGCGTTTTTTGCATAGTAACTGTGAAGCGAAGCTTGTATAATTAGTATAATTACAAAATAAAACGTATTCACGGCACTTAATATTTATTAATTATCTACTAAGTTTATTCCTGAAATTTCCATTTTATTTACGACATTTTTAAATCTTTTAGAAAAAAAGACTATTTTCTTCCAAAAAAAGGTACTTGACAACCCTAATCTGAGTTCACCCTGAAGCGTGATGCCGAGTGCTTCTTTGAACTAAGTTCTAAAATTAATTTCATTGTAGAAGAAATATGTAGATAAATATTTAATACTTCTAAACTTTAAATATCATAACGACACACTTTCTTGAATGAATATTCAATAACCAATAGATATTATAATTGCAAAATTCTTTCAAATGGCAAACTTGCTAAAATTAGTTGAAGGAACTCCATTGTACTTAGGTACTTGTTATTAAAATTAATTTAATTTTAGAATAATAACTTCTTTGTACTCATAATATAATATACTTTTGGGGATATTCCACTGTTCGCGTCTGACACCGACGTGGCAGGTCGCTTTACCTTGATATAGGACCACTGTGTGTTCTAAACTAGTCTGGGACTCTCGAAATTAAAACCGGTATTGCAACCATAAGATATACGGTGGTAATATCATAAAGGTGTTCGTTAGTCTTTCACGCAAAAGCTACTTAAAGGATTAGGATGAAAATTGGCACATTTGAGAATTAACACATAGGATTCTCTATACTGTGGTAAATGAGATGCACGTAGGCGAAGCCGCAAGCAAAAGCTAAACTTAATAATGGTGAACTTACATTTGTTTTGACTTTTGTAAGCGTAAAAAATGTAGCTTTACAGCCGTTGATTTTAGTTGTTCTATTTCTGGGTCAGTATATGGCTGACGTAATAGGTCTAGTTTTTTGAGTGGTCGCTTTATTCAAAAAATGTCCTTCGAGATCATAGTGAAGGTTATTTTTTGTATGTATTGTGTAAAACGTTTTTTTTATGTTCGGTTATAAATATATACATACGTTCTGAACTTTGGCGAGCGATTGTGGGTGTATATCTCATCTAATACCTACACTATCGATATAAACTTATTTCCAAATGCTGGAGGAGCATTTAGTTTAGTTGGAGAAGTTAAGATATAAGTAGTTATTTTTATGGAAAAAGTTTTGTTTTGTTTATACTGTCTATGTATGGGATGTTATAAGACCTAATATGTAAATCAAAGTTGTTTTGTATAGTGTGAAGGAGCTTTTAGTTAAATAGCAAAAGTTGGTAGTAAAGGCGTTGTCTAAACGATTTATTTCTTTGTCCTTAGGGAACCATAGCATCTATCTTCAACGACTCGACGACGCTGGGGCGCCGCTACGTGTTCGACATCCGGCGCACGTGCCGCGAGGTGCACGACCGCGCGCGCCGCGCCCGCCACGCGCAGGCACACGCGCCACACGCCACGCACGCGCCACACGCCACGCACGCGCCACACGCCACGCACGCGCCGCACGCCACGCACGACCGACATCGCCGGCTGGAGCGCGACGGGACTGAACACAAGGTAAACACCATACTCCAATATTGTGTAATCACCCTGTGTAATTTAAAATTGAATGTAATCCATTCACTATTGTGAAAACCTCTTGCCATAGTTTGCCCAAACACTGCCGCGGAATCCTTTAAAAACATATCTATAGTATTTAAAAAATTCAGTTCATTCCTGTTGTTCCAACGTCTACCGTTTCACCATTTAAGCGATACAATTTTTTTTTGTCTTAGTGATGTTACACACAGGATTTTTATTTAGGTACTGGTAGTTAGTCTGGCACGTCAAAGACACAAGATTAATAATAATTTGAATTTGTAAAAGAGATAATAAGAAATATTTTTATTCCCTTATTTTTGTTGAACAGAGATAAATACAAACAACTTATAAAATTATTTATTTTAATATGTTTTCAACGAGTAAAACTAATTACTTAATAATTGGTTTTCTACATATTCGACCAATTTGTTCAACCAATAAGCTCATCATGGTTAATAACGACAACACGGCGATCGTTTCACGTCATATACAAACCCACATAACGACAAGAACAATGAACAAAATAGTTTTACCTAGAATAAATAAATATTCATACAGCATACATTATCTGTGCTATCGTTCATGCTTTGTTTAACTTATTTATTAACATTTGACAATTTTACGAACACATGAAGTTCTTATTCGTTAAAAATGGACTAAACTAACTTTTAGCTGTAAAAATTGTTTTGATAATCAAAATTAATCGCATCGCCATCGACACCGGTGTGCAGATTATCCCTCACCCCTCACTACTTTACTCGTAAATTAGAAATCAGTCGCACTGCTAATGTTGAAAATAAAAATCGTGTATAACTATTTCGTATGGGCTTAAAAATTATACTATATTCAAGTTCCGGCTACAAAATTCCTCGGATGCCTATATCTTAGTTCTACATCTATATATCTAACACGGCTCTATCACTAAACCGCTAGCGTGTATCGTTGCAGGGGTCCCGCTCCCGCTCCCGCTCGCCGTCGGGCGGCGGCGAGGCGCTGGCGTGCCGCGTGTGCATGGACGGCGCCATGGACACGCTGTTCCTGCCGTGCCGGCACGTGCTGTGCTGCGAGCGCTGCGCGCACAGGTACGTCTCGTCCACTCGCTACAGTTTCGCATCGAAACGTATTAAATCTAATCAAATCAAAACCATTTATTTCAATTAAACCAATAATAGGTATGCCTGTTCCAATACGTAGATCCTATGGAGAAGAACAGGCGAGAAACTCCAAATACACTCTTTTTCAAAATGTTTTTTACAAATTTCTGGTTACATTGTCTGTTAAAAATTTAATGTTTAGGGTAAATTAATAAAACTCAACGAAGAAGTGTTAAAATAAGACAATAGTCGCAACACGGTAACAAATTATTTAGTATATTTTTTTTTCCTTTTTACAGAAATAATCATTTTCGTCTTTTTCACTTTTACAGATGTACGCGTTGCCCGTTGTGTCGCGGCGAAATTGAAAAACGAATGCTAATATTCCTGCCCGTGGAGTACCAACGGAGCCCTGGCCTCGTCAAGTGAATGACGATTTCTTGACTCGCGATTCGGAAACTGAATAACGATGATTTTCTGATGAAATGATTCCGCCCCGACGATATGAACAGGTGTGATGTGCCTCTCGAGGGTCCTTGTCCGTTGTTGTTCGATGGCTCGTTGGCCAACGTGTGAAAGGGTCTGAAGTGTGTTGTGTGATCGTCTAGTCACCGATTGACTCCGACAAATGCATTTGAATGGAACATCAGATTCCGACGATTAAGCGGTACTTACTTCTTAGATTTTAATTATCAAATATGTTTATTGTCTAAATCTAAGTTGTTATAGAGAAAAAAAAATCAAAGTACCCTCTAAATTAAGAACCTTCGTTTTAGAAGGCCCTAGTGTCAATATTATGTGATAATGTATTTTGTAAAATTTCTTAAAAAGTGCATTTCAATATTTCTTTTAAATATAAAACTTGCCTTACATTTTGTTTTGGAAACTTATGTTTTTTTTATATTAAGTTCGATTGTAAGTTATAATGTAAGACCTGTGGTCTGTAAGTTATCTTAACGGTAAAAATATACTTACGTTTAAGTAAACCCACTAATACTGCCAAACTGTTGTTTTATTCATTAACCTGTTTAATGCAAATACTCTACGGAATAACGAGAATCGTAGGGTTTACATTATTCAGGAGATATTTATCATGTTTATAGTAACACAGCACAACAATACTTAGTTATTTGGCACTATACAATTTACATCATTTTTTTTATTTTTAGTTTCAAATACAACAGACATCTCCCTCTCCTTACGGAAACTACAGTAGTTCGCTATCTATCGCATCCACCTCGACTTGTGGATCCACATTTCTGTAACAAATCAATACTATGTACTCCACTGTAATGATAGATGGTGAACGGTCTCTAAAAGAGAATAATCTGTTTTATACTACGTCCAATTCCATTGACTGACTATTGTGCAAAGTGACTCCACAAAAACACCTTAACTTGTCTCAGAAAACTCAGAACTCCAGGAAAGTATCTCTGTCCTGGGACTGACGACGAATTTGATCAAAAGTAAATTAAAATTTATATATATATATATTAAATTAAAAAAATATCCTTGCCTATTCAGCACAGAGCTCTCAGCGAGACAAAAGAGAATATACTAGAGTATTTACCACCATAGCCAGAGGGCACTTATTAAGTGGAGCTTGTCTGAAACATGATTTCTTGATAAAATGAGGAATTAAATTAGATGTTCAATTCTGACATAAATTAATGGCTAGAATTTGACATTAGAGGATTTATCGACATGGCGGCCTCGTACTGATAGGTAATGCTGACGGAAAGCTGAGCGAGAGTCGAGTGGAGACTATGATTATAGTGAGTATGCGGGAATAGGGGAGAGGGAAGGGTTAGGGCCTCCGGTAACCTCACTCACACGGCGAAAAGCATTGCAATCATTGCTTCACTGCCGGTTTTCTGTGAGACCATGGTATTACTTCGGTCGAGCCGGCCCATACGTGCCGAAGCATGGCTCTCGCACGTAAGAACAGTAGTCACATTTGTTTTTATACTTACTTGTTTAAATTTACTTTCTTTTTAAATGTGTCATGTGTTTATGAATACTTGTTTATTTGTACTTTTATCCGTAAATAGGTTTAGAATTAGAAATAAAATAGAAATTAATATTTACACATTTATATTCATTCGTTCAACTACAATCCAAGTAAGTAACTAAATATAATCATCATATTATATTTTAAGCAGGTATGTGACTAGCCTTTCGACCATAAGTAAAATCTAAACGCAGTCAGCTATAGATCTGGTAAAAAATAATTTTCACATCACAGGGGAGTGTCATGGGTCCTTTGCTATTCAATATTTACATAAGTAACCTCCCAAGAATTATAAGTCATCCAACATTCTTGTTTGCTGATGACTGTACCATAATTTTTACAAGAAAAAATATTTTTTAATAAAATCTAATATTAATAATACTCTAAATGATATCATTGAATGGTTAACAACTAATAACCTAAAAATGAATGTAAATAAAACTAATTTGATGATTTTCCGCAATAAAAAAACCCAAGTATCGAATATCAACATGGACTGCCTTGGGAACAATATAATAGAAATGGAAACAACAAAACTCTTGGGTCTAAATATTGATTGTGCATTGAACTGGAAGACGCATGTAGAAAACTTATGCCAAAAATTATATCAGTAATCCTAAGCTCTCTATATGCTTGCTAGAACGGTCAACATACCAACAATATTAACTGCATATCATGGATAACTGCGTCTATGGTAAGATATGGCATTGGGCAACTCTACCTAGAAAGAAATGGCGTTCATAGCACAAAAGAGATGTGTAAGGGCAATTTGTAATATTAAACACGTTGATAGTTGTAAAACTTGTAGACCCCATTTTAAGAACCTTGGTATTCTAACATTGCCCTGTACTTATAAATTTGAAATTGTTATGTTTGTTAGAAATAATAGCAAGATTTTTATTAAATACTAGCTGACCCGGCACACGTTGTTTTGCCATATTAATTATTTCTAATGAATATTTTGGTAGTCAAATAAAAAATAACTAACTTATTGTGGGGATGGGGTCTATGACTGAAAGAAGAAGGGAACGCTGTGGTCTATAAAAATAACAAAACACCAACCATTCATTTTCTTAATTCAAAGTACTTCATTAACTTAACTGACATATTTAAAGTTTAACAGTGGGAGAGCCATGCCGGCTCGAAAGGAGTGATATCATGGTCTCACAGAAAACCGGCAGTGAAGCAATGCTTCGTTGTACTTCGCCCAGCGAGTGAGGTTACCGGTGGCCCTAACCCTTCCCTCTCTCTATCTTTCCCCCTATCTCTCCATCTCCCCTCCTCTCCTACTCCCACCTTAAAGGCCGGCAAGTCTCTTGTGACTCTCGAGTTGCAGGTGCCCATGGGCGGCGGTAGTCACTTACCATTAGGTGACCCGTCTGCTCGTTAACCCCATATTCCATAAAAAAAAAAGTTTGACATCGACTTGACGGCAATCGATTATTACTATTGCACTTTCTATTTTCACTAGGTTAAATACTTTTAAAAAATTAAAAAAAAGTAAAAATACTAATATCGCTATTAAAAAACAGGGGTTGATCGTAGAGGGTTGAAAGTTCAGGGTTGTATGTATTTTCTAATGCTGTATCATAAAAAAATAAAAAAAATAGGGGTGGACTACCCTTAACACTAAGGGGGATGAAAAATAGATGTTGGCTGATTCTCAGACCTATACAATATTCACACAAAATTTCATGAGAATCGGTCAAGCCGTTTCTTAGAAGTTTAATTACAAACACCGCGACACAAGAATTTTATACGCACAAAGTAAAACAGCTTTCTATAATATTAATGAGTAAGGACAGTGTGCTCTGCATGGCGCCACACATTTACAATCATCTTCCAAAAGAGTTAATAGATACGACAACTATTGACCTATTTAAAAGAAAACTTAAACATATGCTTGGCGAGAAATGCTATTCTAGTATACAGGAATACTTAACTGATAAATTTTGAAACGTATGAGAAGTATTATAATGTGTTATGTAAACGAGCTGTAATTTAATGGAGTTGTATTTAATTATTGATTTAATTACTGACATTTGAATACTATCTATTTAATTTTGTTGACATTTTATATAATTACCATTACATTTTTTGAATTACATAATTGTTATTTATTGACGTTTTTTCGATTTTGTATTAAATTGTAGTCAATAATTTGTTTAATTAATATTATATTTCAATAATGTACCTACCCGATTTGAATGCCTATGAGTGAAATATGGTGATACCCTTAGATTATCTACTATAATCTAGGGTGATACCCTTTTCTCCAATGCATCAATGTAACATTATGTACTACCCATATTTATGCAAATAAATTACTTATGACTTATAATAACTATAACATCTAAGGAAAAAGCTTAGTTCAGTTTGCAATAATTCAGAAACAACTAGATGTTAATAATTCTCTTGAAATAAATTGAGATATAGATTACATAGTACTAGATCGCGTGGTGGTGGTCGAATTTCGACCATGGTTTATTTCATTGGCCAATATTACTTGGCCTGTCATTGTATAGACCTTTGTACCTTGACAGGTCAAAATATATACTGAACACTTTTAGCTTTAAGTATGTACCGGTTTTCGCATTTTTTAAACTTTATAGCAAATATTGTTTACAAATTTTAGCTTTCTGCACCTCTTCTATTTATAATCTGTAAATAATCCAAAATTCACGTTACTACTTTGGGCTGTCATAAGTTGGCGGGGAGAAGTCGTTTTTTTAATTATTTTTTTGCTGTTTCAACTGTTCTTCATTGTTCGAATAAATTCTTTTTTTGTTCGATATTAGTTTTTTTTAAATAAAATAAAAATTTACCCTCAAGTTGCCGGGAGAAGTAGTTTTTTTAATTTTTTTTGTTTGGTATTGAGGATCAGTCACGTTTTTTGTTAAGTATGCAGATTTTTAGCTATAAAAAAAATAATAAATACTCTGTTTAAATTTTTTTAATCGGATCAAAAATTACCAAGATACAGAGATTTTAGTGCATCAACTTATAAAACGGGCGCGAGAAAGACCGTGGAGGCTGTGACGTCATTCATCGCGTATCGGCAAAAGTGGCGGGTCGCCGTCGCATCGCTAGCTTGTTAATAGCACAGTTAGTGCAACGACCTGACGATTGCTATTTTTAGATTATTTTTTAAAGTGATAATGCCGTCAAATAAGCATTGCATTGTGCCAAAATGCAATAATACAAGCGTTAATGCACCTAATAAGCTTTTTTTGACTGTGCCGAAAGATGCAAAAACAATAAAAAAAATGGTGTAAAGCAATGCGGAGAGATGACAAAACTCCTCTGTCAAGCCGAAGTGGTTTATAGGTACTGTTGCGAAGATCATTTTGACTTAAGTACCTTCAGTATCCTAGCTAGAGTATCTACCTAATATCAGTGGGTACAATATGGTCAACGGATCTAGTGCTAATCGTTCGTAACGTTACCAGTTTCGATGCGCAGTAGACAATTTAGTATCAAATGCTGCACTGCGCATGTCAAACAGCTAAAATTCACGAATAGATCCACTGACCGTATAGATTTTACTATAATATACCTACCTATTGTGCATCGTTTCTATCATTTCTTAATAACATTTGAATTACCGCGGATAGCTTTGATGTTCGCTCACACAGATGATGTTCGTTCGTTCATGCCTAATGCCTGCCTCCTCAAGTAAACAATGGAACACAAGGATATTCGAGCCAGGGCTGTACCCAGACCAAGGGAGAGCTATGCTTCGTCACGTATGGTGGGCTGGACCGGAGTGATACCACGGCCTCACAGAAAACCGGCAGTGAAGTAATGCATTGCTTTTCGCCGCGTGAGTGAGGTTACCGGAAGCCCTCTCCCCTATTCCCGTCCTTCCTCTGTGCCAGTCCCCCCTCTTCCCGCCTCTTCTCCTACTCCCACCTTAAAGGGTGGCAACGCACTTATGACTCTTGAGTTACAGGTGCCCATGGGCGGCGGCAGTCATTTACCATCAGGTGACCCGTCTGCCCGTTTGCCCCCTATACAATAAAAAAAAAGAGGTCCCCTGAGCGGGTGGGTGACTTTGTCATGTGATTAACGCAATCTGTGATTATGTGTAAAAGCGCGCCTGTTGAGTATTGTTTTATTAGTATCCTATGATATACAGTCAGAGGCGAATGTTTATTGTACCTAATTTTTTTAATATATATTTTTTCCAAAATGCAGTGCATTCGGATAAAATGGTCAAACAATAGTTTTCGTCATAGTCAACTTCGTGAATAGCTAAAGATTTATCTTGTTCAAACTGAGGGCTCAGTTGGGTTTGTGCTTTGCACTTGTGTAGAGATAATATTTGAATGATTTAAAAATCCAGAAAAATCTCATCCTCAGAACACGCAGTTAAAGTGGGTAAGTAGGTAGTTAGGTACCTATTTTAGGTACTCAGTAGGAGTAGGTAGGTATGTATAGACTTACTTACCTTTTCATTTTATCCCTACAAAACCGACCTCCATAATAGGTAACTACCTACTCGTATCTATTTAGATATCAATAGATACTCAATATCAATAAAAATACCGTTATACTAATAATATAACATCAAATTGTAGTAAAAACTAAATAATTTACATGCCACGACATGAGCGAAATGGTGAAAAATCTGAACCAAACTAGCGATTTTGCACGGGTGCACGGGTGGCTGGCGCGATACGCGACGTGTGACGTCATCATATTAAGCGCGGCTCCGAGCAAGCTTTTCGAAATAGCCGAAAAGAAAACTTTAATAACTTTGTCATATCTAGTTGGATTTGAATCATTTAAAAAACGAAATGATCAGAATGTTATAGCGCATACGGTCTCTTATTTAGAAATCTAATATTTTTTTTGTAATGTGCCTGATCCTCGTTCGTTAGCTGTTCTTCATTATTCTATCATTTTTTTTTTGTTCGATCTTTGTTTTTTTTGGGCGGTTTGTCCAATTACTTCGGTTTTGGCACTCGTCGGCTGCTGCCGCGGCACGCTCGCTTCGCTCGCTCGGCTCGTGCGTTATGGTGAGAGTTCTAACTTAACCTAAACCTAGCCATTTCTGTCGCTCACTTAGTAATTCAGTCGCACGCCTAAAATTTTAATTCCCAAAATGGATTATACGCATCACACCACAGCGGGCGATATCAGCGAGGGGACTTTAATATTAAGTTGGAGGCGATTTAACATTAGTGGGATAGGTCAATTGAAAAGAAACGGTTAGGTTTAGGATAGGTTAGAACTGTGACAATAACGCGCGAGACGAGCGAGCGAAGCTAGCGTGACGCGGCAGCGGCCGGCGAGTGCTAGAACTGAATTTTATGACAAACGAAGTACTTGGTCAAACCGCCAACTTGAGGACAATTTTTTTTTTTGAAGAACTAAGATCAAACAAAAGAAAATTTTGATCGAACAATGACGAACAGTTGAAACAACCAAAAAAAATGTAAAAACCGACTTCTCCCCGCCAACTTGAGGGTAATTCTTTATTTTATATAAAAAAAAAAACTAAGATCGAACAAATAAAAATTTGGATCGAACAATGACGAACATTTAACGAACAATTGAAATAGCAAAAAAAATGTAAAAAACCGACTTCTCCCCGCCAACTTGAGGGTAATTTTTTATTTTATTTAAAAAAAAAAAAACTAAGATCGAACAAATAAAAATTTTGATCGAACAATGACGAACAGTTAACGAACAGTTGAAATGGCAAAAAAAAAGGTTAAAAAACGACTTCTCCCCGCCAACTTAAGAAAGCAAATATTTTTATTTATTTATAAAAAAAAAAACTAAGATCGAACAAATAAAAATTTTGGTCGAACAATGACGAACAGTTAACGAACAATTGAAATAGCAAATAAAAAAAGTAAAAAAACGACTTCTCCCCGCCAACTTGAGGGTAATTTTTTATTTTATTTTTAATAAAAAAACTAAGATCGAACAAATAAAATTTTGATCGAACAGTTACGAACAGTTGAAAGAGCAAAAAAAAAGTGTAAAAAAAACGACTTCTCCCCGCCAACTTAAGACAGCCACGTAATGGTGTGTTCACACGCACGTCGCGCAGCCTGGCACGCAGCCCGGCACGCAGCCTGCCACGTAGCCTGCGCACTTACACGTGCCAAGCAAGCTATTCACTCGCTCGCAGGCGTGCTAGTCAGCTAGTCAGTGCAAACATGGGAGATGACACAGACGTAGAACTCGTGTGGGGCTACTGCTTTGGGCTTGATCTATTTTTATAAAAAAAAATCAGCCTGACATAAATAAGCTTGCGAAATTTTACTTAAAACTATTAGGTTTTACAACTAAAAAAATATTGATGGTGTAAAAGCACCGTACCGTACGTAGTAGTATGTTTCGTAGTTACGAACAGTAGTTTTAAGGCATTGGTACATAAATCAATTTAATTTACTGCATATCATATTGATATCAATATGATATGCAGAGAGTTGCAACTCTCTAATCATCAATCAATCATACTAACGTTTAACCGCTGAGCCAGTCAGCCTGTGACCACAAGTGCAACCTGGTCGAAACGTCAGGCAATTCAGAGGTATATAATACCTTTTCGTGATTGCGTTTCCCGGTCCGTTTAAATACATAATTATATCAATCAATCAATCAACACTAGCTCTAATCCTAAGAATTGACATTATATTGTTTCATAATTTTCTAGCCCTGTTATACAATATTACTTTTTATTAAAAGAATAGTTCAGAAACATCTTTCTGAACTCTTCTTTTGCTTTCGATTCGTGGAAGATAAAAGTTTAGACCATTCCGACATATTTGTTAGTTCCGGTCGTCGCGAATAATTTCGGTATTTCAATTGTTAATGTAATGTTAAAATGACTTAAATTTCAATAATTTGCCAGTAATATACAATTAAATACATGTTAAATTACATGTATTTATTTAATAACATGTACATACGTTTTGTACCTTCATCTTCAGGATTATATTGTCTCTGGCTGTATAATTTAGTTCCATGGACATACAAAACTTCAAATTTTGCGTGTCTATGCACTTTTTAGTGTTACCAAGTTTAGAGATGTACAATAGTTGTTGGTGATATTAGATGTTTTAGAAGTCGGTAGAGATTTCGAGGTCCATCAAGTCACACGAAAATAAAAGCAGTAACAGTGTTTCATATTGAAAATTCCCCTTGTGATACACAAAAATGAGTGATTAGAAAGTTTTGACAACAATACTTTGTACATTAATTTTATTAATAATAATGCACAAATAATTGTAATGAAAATACTAAATTTTAGTAAGAAAATGTGTTTTATAACTTCAAAATTAGTTGTAGTATGTAATAAAACTATACAGTACTACTGTTTGATTGAGTACAACTCTAGTGGAATTTTAACTACAATAAAAAGAAGCATCAATCAGTATCATAAGCTTTATATTTTGCGTTAATTCAATTATGAAAAGAATCTCATCAAAATTATACGCTATAAATGTTTCTACACTTCTATAGTTTACCATCTGTAAAAGACAAACAAAATTGTATGCAGATGTTCTGTGTTGAATTTTTTAATTATAGCAGGGGTAATTTTTTTAAAACGCCTTGCAACTGTTCTCCCTGCTCATACGAACGCAAGATGGCTGCCAATTTATGTGAACGCAAGGACATGTAGTAAAGTGATATCCGTTTGTGATATTTCGGTTATAGTTGTGATAATAACGTTATAAATATTTAATTGTTTTGTGTATGTGCCTGGAGAATGTTTTGTGCAATATATTATGAGTTATTAATGTTTTTGTACTACTCTGTGTAATCTTATGTTGGACGGTACAAAATGTTCCTTGTTAAATTGTGATTATTTATGCAGTGATACAAGTTTTTGGATCGCTATGACGCTTGTTGTTGGATGATATCTGTGTTATAAAGTAAGTGTGATATTTTATTATGTTAATATAGTTATAATGTGGCACGTAGAAGTGGTTTGTAAAATTTCGTCAGAGCTGTAACCTATTTGACTAAATAGGGCTCTCTGTGGCGTGGCTGTTCATGTAGCCGGCGAGTTGCCGGTGCTCGGGCTGGTCACAGCTGTTACCTTCTCACGCCTGCAACGTATCTTTTCTCTTTACAACTTTGCTAACTATTAAAATAGCTAATAAATGTTATGTTTTTACTTTTGTTGCTGACAAATATAACTTAACAGATGGTTTAACGATGAAACCACGGTGCACGCCGTCTGTGTGTATACGAAGCTATGATTACATTACCGAATGTCGTATCTCCTGTGTAAATAATGTACATTCTGGAAAAATATATTTTGTATTGGCTCGCAAGTTAACTACCTAAGATTGATTATGATTATGATACGATCAGGTCATCATTTTGTTAATTCGATAAATGAAAACTCAAATTTACGATGACGCGAGTTTTTTCCAGTAAAAAACTCGATATTTGGTATACAGATAACAAATAAATATAAAGCCTGCCCAATTAGAATACTACATATTATTATAAATCGGGATTAATATAATTCCACTCTGGTTCTACTATTTAAGTGCCTCTAAGTTACTAATTAATTCTAAAATGTTGACATTTCTTGTATAATGTTTCACATCCTGGCGATATTTAAAAGCAAACTCTAAAATTACTAAGATAAGGTGCATGGAATTACTATAAAACTTTCAACTTGAATGTTTTATAATTGCAAGATGTATCTTATCTGCATGAGCTGTAGGAACATATATACAAATATGTAAAGATGAATTGTATGTTATGAAAGAAAACCAAAGTTAAAAAAGGTTCAATTTAATAACATTTCTATAAAATAACATATCACATGGCACAGAAATGTATAAATAATAAATCAAAATACTTTCTTGGACCACTGGTTTTTCTTAGAGATTTAGAAATCCCATAAATTCCAAAATGATAACTGCTTAGTTGTCAAAGAAAATTATCTTGTGTTTATATACCACTTGCCAAATATATACTACTAACTGACCTGCCGAACTTTGTCCACATTTGTAAATTTTCCCAGTTTTCGCAACATTTTTTATTGATGCTCAGCTCCTATTGTTGTATATACAATGCTAAAATATTTTTTTTTATTCAAACCAGTAGTCCCTGATATTTGAGTACAACCAAACAAACAAACTCTTCATATCTCTATCTAAATTGCTTTGCAAATTATAGCTTATAATGTAACAGGTTATTGTTCAACAGGCCCTGAGTTCTACTTCAGAAAGTGCATAAAATAAATGTCATCACAATCCTAGTAATAAAATATTAAATGAAGTGCCATAAAAAATGTTAATACTGACTTACATTTTGTTCTCTGCAACTGACAAATATGTACATTGGTCTAAGGAAAGTGATGTTGAAGTGTTTATAAATTTGTCACTTCTTGTAGGACATAAACATAACTGGTTAGCATAACTTGTAACCTAATCTTTTGTATAATTCAACATAACACTTGTTAATTATTGTTTTAGAAATCAAATACCTAAAATGTTCTTTACATTAAACTGAAAGACTCTCAACTGTGTTGCAACACTGTGGGTGTACATTGTATGAAAACTATAATGCCAACTGTATGTCGACCATTGAACTACCAATGCCATGTAGAATTCTTCTGGGTCTTGTACAATCATCAATTTCATGCTAGCTCCATTTAACACCATCCTAGCAAATCTAGCATCCTCTTTAATTAGTTTGTCTGTACATTGAATGGAGGATACAACAAGCTGTGCTTTCTGATCTATAAATAAACTAAAATTAATATGATGATTTAGACAATAAACAGTAACACAAGTAAAGTTTCGAGAACATGTGAGGGAAAATATTGGGCCTACCATTAGGCCTTCTTAGTAGCCAATTCCTCAGTTGAGGGTGTATCCTTTTTATTTATGGCTAATATTAGGTGTAGCTGTTTGCATTCAGTTAATATTCCTAAAAAATTAATCTTGTATACAGCGAATTAATATCCAAAAAACAATTAAGAAATAGTGTTAAACTGATACGAGGGCTGCACTAAAAGTATCGGGAATGGAATATTTCCACTGTTTCTGTCATATTAAAATCTTTTTAATTGAAAACTCCTTGGTTTTAAAAATCGAATACCATTTATTTATTTTAAAAAAGATTCTCGGTCTTGTCACAAGGTTTTGTCAAACTTGTTTAGTTGTTGAGAAAATGGAATTGACTGGAGAAAATTCAAGAGTGATGATTTATTATGACTTTCGAAGTGGTTTAACACAAAAACAGTGTGTTGACCGGATGATTCCTGCATTTGGTGATGAAGCCCCATCCAAAACCACAATTTATCGCTGGTTTGCTGAATTTTAACGTGGACGTGTCAAGTTCAGTGATGATCCCCGTCAAGGTCGTCCAAAAACTGCAGTCACCCAAGAAAACGTTGATGCTGTGCGTAAGCTGATTGAGAAAGATCGACATGTAACATA
Source organism: Callimorpha dominula (assembly GCA_949752705.1). Taxonomy (NCBI): domain Eukaryota; kingdom Metazoa; phylum Arthropoda; class Insecta; order Lepidoptera; family Erebidae; genus Callimorpha; species Callimorpha dominula. The sequence goes on along the minus strand of OX457012.1, from coordinate 15,917,416 downwards.
CCGCGAAATTCAGGCAACTTTAGACATTGGCATGAGTCAAATACAAATAATCTTGCATGAACAATTAGGTGTAAAAAAGTTGTTTTCCCGATGGATACCACATTCGCTTTGTGAAGAGCAAAAAGCCACTCGCGTTAATTGGTGCGTCAGAACTCTCGAAAGATTCCACGCAGGATCCTCAAATGCTGTATACAACATCGTATCAGGTGACGAATCCTGGATATACGCGTACGAACCCGAATTAAAAAACCAGTCACGAGTTTGGGTGTTCGAAAATGAGTTAAAGCCAACAAAAATTGTTCGTTCACGGAGTGTAGCAGAAAAAATGGTGGCCACGTTTGTCTCCAAAACCGGCCATGTTGCGACTATTTCTCTTGAGGGACAAAGAATGGTTAATGCACAATGGTATGCTAGCATTTGTTTGCCACAGGTCGTTTCTGAACTCCGTAAAGAGAACTGCAACCGCCGCATCATCCTCCATCACGACAATGCGAGTTCTCACGACGCGCACAGAACAAAAGAGTTTTTAAAGCAAGAAAACATAGAATTATTAGACCATCCGCCGTACAGCCCCGACCTAAGCCCTATAGATTTTTATACTTTCCCTAAAATAAAGAATTAATTGCGTGGTCAGAGATTTTCATCACCTGAAGAAGCTGTGGACGCCTACAAAACGGCCATTTTGGAGAACCCAACTTCCGAATGGAATGGTTGCTTCAATGATTGGTTGCATCGTATGGAAAAATGTGTCAAATTTCGCGGAGAATAAACACATTTTTAAATAGTAATGTTGTCACTTCCTTGATTCCCGAAATTTTCAGTGCCGCCCTCGTCGTGTGAGGGTGAGGTAAGCATCTGTTAGCTACCCACTCTCAGGTATTATTCTATATCTAGTTTTAACCACAAGGCATATTTAGTTGTAGCCAGTAGAAAGACACCAAATGCAACCGGCTATACCTGGTATTAACAGTTACAAAAAAGGATCATTCATGTTTAACCAACTGCTATCCTCTGCACCTAGGTTCAGCCAGGTAGAATTCAGTGTGGTCCTCGTACTGGTTCAGGCCCACATAAGGTATCTTTGCCTGATCCTCGACGGCAGGTGGCTCTTCGACAAGCACTTCCGACAGCTTGCTCGGAAGCTGGTCGGCGCTGCGTCCGCCCTTGGGCAACTCTTGCACAATTTGGGCGGACCCAGCGTCGCTACAACGGCTGTACACGGGGGCTGTACGGTCAATGGCACTGTACGGTGCACCGGTTTGGCCGGGGTTCTGACCGCCCAGAATAGGGCACGACTCTGGCGCCTTCAGAGGGTTATGGCGGTTAGAGCCATACGTGAGATTTGGAGGCGAAAGTGCTCGCCGAGGTATATCGGCGAACGGCTGAGTTCCGGGCGGGAAGCGGCAGTCGGCCCCCGCCCGAAGAGAAAGAAAGAAACAAAGAAAAATATTTTATTTGTAACTTCAGTTATAACAATAAAAATCATATGACTTAAGACTAGGGTGGTACTGAAGACCAAATAGGGTAGGCCTGCGTCAGCTAGTGTCGCAGATAGTGCAACGCTGGTATTCTCGCAGGCCCCAATTAAATTTCAATATCTATATTATTATTAGAGATCGGATAATCGGATGCATATTTACCTAAAGTTATTTTTTGGATAACAAATTATGGAAGCGGCTTCTAAGTATATTTTTATTTACGAATGCAGTTGTATTGTCGCGTCGCTACTTGCGCACAAGCAAGTATAATTTGCCGTCTCATTCGCACTCTTACAAAATGCTTACATTTCCTGGGGTTTAATAGGCCCGATTTGACACTTGTTACAACGTAATAAGGTTTTTTTTGCTTCGTCAAAAATCACTGACAATAAAAGTAGGGAAAAGCAACCATTATACGTTGTAACAGAGCAAGTGTCATTTGTGTCAAACTGGGGTTTATTACATCTCACGGAGTATAGGTACACTTAAATTTGAATTTCCTGGAATCGCGGGATTCTTTCGATAAAAAAGTGCTTTCCATAATAGCCAACATCTCAACTTTACGTAAATATGCATCCGAATATCCGATCTCTAATTATTATATATACATATTATAATTATATTCATATTTTACATATAAATAATATCAATAATGTTATATAAATAATCATATACTATACATAAATACTTGTATTTCACACTATTTAACAAAGCAAATTAAATAATTATAATTTTCCTAGATTCATAAGTGTATTTTTGAACGCATCTGTCATCTGTCAGATAATATTAATATATTATTTTTATTGGATTGGTAGTTAGTGCAATTGTTTATTGTAATAAGTAATTGAAAGTAACAATGTTAGTGTATATCTGAAACTACTAAAACTATGTCTTTCTATAATATGGATACCATAAAAGTAAGTAAAGTTGCCGCACATATTGACTACCTTGCCGTGGAGGCGCCGGTCGTCGTCGCTTGGGCAGGGCGGCAGCACGGGACCCTTTCCTTCCGACTGACGTAGGTTCTTTCCGGGCACGGCTGCTTGGGTCGCTAGGAGGGAATTGAGTCCCGCCTGTCACCACTGCGACTGCAGTGAGGACTCGGCCCAGCAGACGCTTGCGGTTTGCTCCGCCTGGGCGACGCAGCGTCGGGCTCTCACTGCAGTCATCGGAGGGGATCTCTCGCTAGCGGCCGTCATACGCATACGCGTCTCGACCTTCTGTGAGGACGTCATCTCGCAGAAGGAGGCGGCGGAAAGAGTCCCTGAGGACGATCTCCACTCGGACCTAATTCGCCACCGGCGAACCGGGCGGCAGAGGCGCGCTTAATGCCGCCCTGAGTGTGGCCGCGGGTGGACGGGACGGGTTTTCCCCTCCACCCGCTATAGTGGCCCCCCGCGAGGAGGCGGCGTCCGTGTGAGCCTGGACATCGCCTAATTGAGAGGTTTATCCGAAGGTGGTGCCCGCGCTTTTGCGGGCAGGCGCTTGGAGGGTTCCGGATGTCTTAATAAAAGCTGTTCCCGGATCCCTTATACTTAAGGCGCAGTACGGCACACCGTGTGGTTTTAGTCGGTTCGATTCCGACACACTGCCCCACCGAAAACCCCCGTGGGGTGACGGCCCGAGGGGGTTTCCACACGCACAAAAAAAAGGGTAGAATTCAGTGTAACCATACTTCGGCTTTTAGCCGTAACAGATCAATATTTAGTTTTGTATGTTGAAACATGTACCTAGTTACTGGTTTGACAGGAACCGATTTTTAGTTACTGATGAAATATAGGGTTATTATACTAAATATTCCTGCACTGTTGCGATCATTAAAAAGATTTACTGCAGTTGTATTCAGGCTGTTTCAACAACAGTTTCAATGTAACCCCCTTATTAAGAAAAAAATACTGTCTAAATGCCGTTTTTAAATGCGTCCTGAATGTTCACTAAAAAAAAAACTTCTCTTTACAGTCATACCTGCTATGCCATTATGAAATCATGTTTTCGTATAGTGAATACCTTTATAAATATTTTAACAGTAAACAAAACTACACCCTGTCAGCATTTCGTCGTGTGTAAACAATTTTATGACCACGCTTTCGCAGAAATACGTACCACTTAAAAAAATATATTTTGATAAAATGCCTAGCTTTTAAACTAATTGCGTTTTTAATTACTTGCAAATTAGTTAAAAATAATGCGTAAATGGTAAGTAAGGTATAGGCTTCACTGATCGCAAGTTAAGAGAGAGCGACGAGCGGTTGTCGCTGCGGTAATGTAACATGCTTATAACAAGCTCGATTAACGTTTTTAACATAGTTAGTTGTAAGTGCATTATCCCTTTTACAGACGTCAAGACTATTGAAGGGCGGCAACCTTGAAAAACACAGAAATCGATTAATAATAATTAATATTCAGTTTCATATAACAGTGAAACGGTGTCCAATTTAGTCGAATCGGTAAATAGTAATTGGATTTGTCCAATTTTAATATCAGCTTTATTATATTGAATTATAGAGATGGTGTAAATCTGTCAATTTAGCGGTTTCGATTGTGGGTGTTCGTGATTTCAATTTGTGCCAAATAAACGATGATGACAATGACAAATTGTTGCTTTATATACGTAGCTAGGCAAGAGCAAAACTTAAATTAAAATAAATTAATCTTGTGCGCGGTTAGTGTTGAGCGGTAAGCTCCATACATTTTGGAATTTCGTACAACAGAGGGAAAATAGCTCTATAGAAAAAAAAAAAAAACTAAGTAAGTAAGGTTAAGAATAAGGTAATAATAATAGACAATCTCACTTAAAATAAAACACGCAGTTATATTTGTGTTCAAGTTTTGCTACCGCGGCGACGACGGTCCTACCTCTTGATGTGTTAAATAGTTTTCTATTTTACCGTATTGCCGTTTGATATGACAATAATACGGTAAGTATTAGACTGTCAAGTCAAATCAGTTCCTCATAATGACGTCATTCCTAACTATTGCCAAATCATTTACTTTTGATATTTGGTTTAACAATCAAAAAATAATAAATAACTTGAAAACGGTAACGAATATAGATTTTCAGTCTTATAACGTACATCATATATATTTACGCCTGTATCCCCAGAAGGGGTGGACAGAGGCGTATGAAACCCCCAAATTTTGCCAACTGTTCTGTAATTTGGTCGCACTCGTGTAATAGGGAGCAAGTCTATTGCCCTCAACCGGGCACTTGTAACTCGAACTGGTTGTTACCGGACAGTCCGAGGCCTCTAACAACAACAGTTTTATGCCATTTTAAACTACCCTAGTACTACACTACGGCAGTATTACCTAAATGCTCGTTATCATTGCTCGTTCTCAAACGTGATTATGGTAATGCGTAGTTAGGATAAACACGATCACTCTAAATTAGCTTCTTTACTCCCTATGCCGTCTTCAGTAAGGGTAAGAACCTTAAAAATCGGGTAGTGTTCTAAGCACTTGAATAAATAGAAATTATGTATTAGGAAATCTATTAAATAGTATACACTGAGTTATTGGCCTTAGTGCAGGTTACGTAGTTAGTAATCTGTGGTGCAGGCGAGGTGAAGTGGTCCGCTAGCTATCCATGTCTTATGAGTTGTAAATTCAGTCATCCAGCCATCGGAATTCAGTATGTCAACATTCAATGCCCATATTTTAAATGAGTCATCGAATTAATTCATATTTACATTTGAATCATAATATTGAAATGATGAATGTCTTCAATAAGTAGGTAGGTTATTATTAAAATAAAATCTATGCATAATGTTGAATGAAACTAGGTATGTAAATGTATTTATTGCTGTCGGTTTTAAAACTTGTGGCGCCGCGTGACTCGTTGTCCAGTGTATACTGTAAACCTTTTGATTTTATAATTACCCGCTAACTTTGATTCTATGTAACCATACCAGAATGTAATATATTTTTTTATTTCTTCTGTAAAACGATGCACTCGCTGTCATCGGAATCATTTTGCACAACCAGACCAAGAACCAACTCGCGATGTCAGAGCACGCGCTCTTCGTAAAGTAAAAAGATAACACTTATTTTATTACCGACTTCGTGTTTAGTACAGAATCTAAAATTATAGGTATTTACTGTTATGTAGTCCTGTAGTGAGTAGTGATGTTCATTATTCACTATTATCGAGCGTTTGATATAATTTGTCAAATGACAACACTATCGCTTATACAAATAAATTTAAAAATGAATGGCGACTGTACTGTAACTCATATATATATGTATATGAAATGCTTAATTTATTCAAGTACCTTTAATCTCTATTGTACAAGATCCAAAAAAGTCTGACTTATTAAATGGTGGTTAAATGCTAAATTTCCCTAGCAATCTAGCCGTAGCTTATAGATAAAGAATGACAAAAACATTTTGGTTTTATTTGTCTTATTATAGTTTTGACCGGGATAGTTGGCGCTTCTTGGGCGACGCCTTTGTCTCGGCCATAGGCTGGTGAAATGTCCTATTTGCAATCTGCGTTTTATGTTCGATAAATAATCCGTCCGTAAAAACAATATCACGTCACAGTAGCGCATATCATTCTTACATACATACAAAGCAGTTGAAATCGTAGGGCACATCTTGTATATTATTTAAACTAGTTAATAATTTAGAGAACAATAATAACTTTCAAATATTCTTACTATCATTAGGTACTATAAATTCTAAATACGACGATAAAAACTCGAAGGGGATCGTATCCACCTGCGATATGCACCTGGCCTTGTTACTGCGCCTTTCATCCATGGGGGTTCAATGGGTAAAGCTTTTTAAACCGACCCTTTGTGTTTTATTCGGGGTTATAGACCTTAGACAAAGGGTCATCAGTGTTATGTACTGATAGTTATAACATTACTTAAATGTTCTTTTGTTGAAAAACTTCGTAACGCGTTAGATTTTTATATATTATGTTATATTGAAACAATTTTTTACGCCATTTAAAACTGCTTACTCGCCGACCGTCGGTTTGTCGGTCTAAAACCGGCGTTCGTACCTGCCGACTCGATGTTTTTCTGCTCTAGAATGGTTCTCTAAAACCTCAAAAATACCCTTAAACACTCTAAGGGTATGTAAAAGTACGAAAGGGTGTGTAAAAGTAAGAGTATGAAATTTCGCCCCCCATGGATGTTCATATCATATAGATATTAATATCGCTTCTGCCGTCCCATAACATAATTTCTTTTTAAACCATCAACGAAACCGTTTTATGAACCTTTTATATATATATCACAAAATAAATTATTGTCTCCCGAAAAATACCTTCAATCTTTTATATAAGGAAAAAAAAAACAGCGTCACCACTTATTTCCGCCTAAATTTAGAGGGAAAACATATCGGCCGTGTCTGCAAGGCGCGTTGTTTACACAGGAGAGGGTCCGCCATTATCGTAGCAACCCTATTCTGATATCCGGACCGTACCATGTTCGAACATTTGTTTAGAGCAGCGTCTGTGAAAAGAATAAGAAAATTGATTGCGGTAAATGCAAGTTCGTACCTACTAAGTACTAATTAAGCATGTGTGTACTAATGGGATAGCAATTTCCTGTGTAGATCGAAGGATATGGTGATTTTTTCCACTTCATAATTATTCTTTGTGTCCATTTTATGCTGTCAGTGCTGTATGTCTTTCACCTCCAAACGTTTCTGTCAGTCGTTATCTATATACATAATTTTTTTAGCCTTGTCATCTTTCTCACAGTCCATCCATCTTGTTCGGCTTTTTCTTCCAATCTTTATACTAAGTATTTATATTCTACCAAGTATACATTTACATTCTTAGTCACACCCATTTTTCAGCCTTTAAAGTTAAATTGTATTCGAAGGATACACATCATATTATACAATAAATCGTGAAAATATTAAAAACCAGCAAAGATTATTGAAAAAACAAATGAATGAGGCCATCAGCCATTCTTTTTTTATTTCGGCTAAAAATGTCTGAATTTTTCGCGGTTCGGTATCATGTTCAGTTAGGATGTCTCGGTTTAGTATCACGTATATTAATTGTTTACGCTCATTTTTAAATGGGCTGAATAGGACTACTGTGGGTCTATATGTATAAAAAGATCATGCGTGGTCTGGCAGCATGGTTCATATAACCTTTTTTTGAAAGTATCGTGGACAAATAACACCGGTGCGCCTTAAAACCCCACTGAAACTGAGTACTAATCCTAACCACACGTGGTGTGATTCATGATTCTTCGTTAAACATTCTTAATCCCTTGTTTCGGCCGGTCTAACTTAAGTAACTATTTTTAATAGTTACCGTTCGCTTGTTTGCAATTCGTTTCCGTTTTTCTTCTTCATTTCGAAATGATTACAAGTATTTAAGTACTTAAAATAATTGCGTTGCGTTAACTGGTTACCCTTACGTGGACCTTGCTCTGGTTTGCCAAATTGGTTGTATTAAAAGCATAAGTACCTACTTATACTAACTTTTGAACTTTCGCGTACCATGATATACTTAATCATGTATTTATACGGGAATGAACGCGATCACGTATTAGGTATTACATATCTCTGAATTGCCTGACGTTTCGACCAGGTTGCACTGGCCGTGGTCACAGGCTGACTGGCTTAGTGGTGCACGCACGTCAGACAATTCAGAGGTATGTAAGTTCCCGTATAAATACATAATTAAGTATAGCATAAGTACTTGGTTTACTATATAATTATAGGTATATTCTTGTTTAATATTTTTTAGCTATTGGTATAGTTTTGCAATCCTTCCTCAAACAAAACTACCGTCACTATGTAATTACGTACTAAGTTTATCATTAGTATCATGACAACAATATAGATAATTATATTTAACCAGTATATCATAATTTGTGCGATTTCCACTTACAATTTATTTAAGCTTATACACAGAGGTAATTAAATCAACCTACATTTGAAATAACATTTCCGACGGTTTTAACTGTGTAATTAACCAGTAATGTTCCAACCGAATTCTGTGGAATTCGAAAATGGGAATTTCACGCTGACTATGTCTAAATGTTGAAATATCATTTGCGTGTATTTAATTAACTCTTCGAATAATCCTGGTACATTGGTCTCTACTGAAGATTCTAGCTGAAGATAAACGCTATCAGAGTCTCCCTAGCTCTATAATCAAATGCTATAATATTGCAGCCTGAGCTGAAGCGTAAAAAGCATGTACTTGTTACGATACCGCTCAACCAGGCTACCACAAGAGTTAATATATTAATTCCTTAGAAACATTGTGAAAACATCTAGGATGTGATTATTTCTGTATTCATGATTTTATGTTAAAGGTGTAATTACGTCTTATCGTACAATTGGTATTACAAGATATTACTGTGTGTATACACACGTTTTTGAATTATATTGTGTACTTGAACACCATTAAGCAGAATGTTTTACGTTTAAGATTTCTGTTCCGTTGCCATAAGCTGATCCGTGCGAGCGAGCGAGCGAGCGATATATTCAGTTCTGACCGGTAGTTCCTGATATTAACGTTTCTAAACCACATTTCTTGAGCTTTTGGTTCCTGCTTTTCTAAGACCGGCAGAGGGTTGTGTGGATTCCCAACTTCTCCAATTCTGGTTAATTTGTGGTTTAAGATATAGATAGAGATTGCCTGGCCTGCCTCAATCTATTAGTCTGGGCCATGCTTGCTTGCCAATAGTAACAGAGTTGACAAAAGTACAAAAATATGAAAAGCCAATACGATTCTGACATTAAATTAAGAAGTGATCAAAGAAATGTGCTACGTCATTAAAATTATGTTATGTATGTACAGTCTCATAATTTATTACTGTTTAAATCACAATGTCATTTATTCTAATTGAATTTTAATAATAACACCTACTAAGATACAATTTAATTGCGATACATGAGCATTTAATCATTTTACCACAACTCGTACCGCATGTAAGTCTGATTGTCACCATAGTGGCTCTATCATGAGCAATACCGACTTTCTTCCTTCAGCTTAGATTTTCCCCTCAATGTCTATCTGTATAAGTTGGACAACTTGGTGTCTATCATGCTGCATTACATAGCCCGTATATGTAACCTTTCTTCTCTTGATGGGTCTAGTTTGGAAATCATAGGCGAAATTTTCCGCACTAGTTAATGCATAAAGTTTCTGGATAATTCTTGATCAAAGCTTACTATGAGTTTAAGAGCCTTAAGAGACTTAAACTAAGATACATTTGCTTTTAAAGGCAAATAGATATATTAACGCATAGAAATACTTGCCTCAGTGGGAACCGAACCCACAATTATATGTATTAAATCAACCACTGCCGAGTTTCTCTTGTGACTTGGGTTGCCAAAGCTTCTTATGGAACTACAACGCCGGCTGGCAACGCCCGAGAGACTTCGATGTTGTAGCGGCTTGTGTTATTCGCCATTTTGCTTTGTATGTTTAGCTATATAAACATCGGTATATAGAAATGATGAATTATCGCGTCCTACGTCTGTATTATTTATTACCCGTATCAACGACGATTGTATGTATCTAATAATCTTTTTGCAGTTAATAAAATGAGTGCTGACGCAATTATTTGAGTGGCTGTAGCATACTGGGTTAGTCGGACTTGCGGTTGCGGGTTGAAACTGGCTCAGCAGTCGGGATCACTAACCACTAGACCAATGGGCCAGTCTATAATTTAAGTGCAATCGCGAAAAATGTATACTTCTGTCCAAATATTATAAAGAGAAAAAATTGTTTGCTTAGTCGATCTACTCTGAAAGTACGGAATGATTTTGATAATTTTTCAATATTAACCACGACTTTATAATATTATTTATGTATTTACGGGAATTAACGCGATCACGAAAAGGTATTACATACCTCTGATTGCCTGACATCTGAATTCTCGTAAATAATATTAAATCATGGAACTTGAAAGTTAAAAGTTAGTATAACCACGACTTTATCCAGAAATAACATAGTGCTGTATTTTATTTCAGTAATAGTTATAGCGGGTGAAGCCGCGAGAAGTTGATAATATTATAGTAGGTTTCCATTTGCAATTTTTTTGCTATTTCATTGCGAATACTTTACCACGCCTGTCATGGCAATATAAACTGTTCTTTTGTTTTATCATCAAACCAAGCCCATGGTGAGGTAGGCTGGCAGTTTCTACCGCTTTCTACATTGCTAATTTATGAAACGGTATCTTATTCATCAAGTAAAAGTTGTTGTGGGATGGCATTCAATCTACTAGATTGAAAGTAGCGTAGGCTTTGCACTTAGCATAATTAAGAGACTTTTGTCTAAGAATATATACAGAAATCATCGGATTTTTTTAGTCTTAACTTTAGTAGGTTGCCATCTCTGCATTAAAAATTAATTTCAAGCAAATAATAATTGAGGAAGGGAATTCTACCACTCGTTTTTGCGAACCCTAACAATAGCCATAGGTGAGTGTTGTCTTTGCTGGCTGAATTGTCAGGGAAGGCAAACCGAACTCGCTCAATAAATATTTAAAATTACAAGAAAACGTTAGAAGTAATATTTAAACTATCAAAATCTTTGTACCTACTACAGTTGTATCTTGCAATAAGCGTAAACATAACGCAGAATGGCTCTTACTAACGGTAATCATTATATTACACGCTTTAAATGGTAATTGTTTATACATACTTGTCTTTACTTATAATTCTCAAGCCATTACAAGGGCTATTGTAACGTGTGACATTCCTCGAGTAGTTTTTGTACGCTTACAATGTGTAATGGTGAGCTGTATTTGAGCGTTTGTGTCGTTTCACATACACTAGCGAATTCCTCTGGCTTCACTATCTTACTTTATTTTAACATTTATAAAACTATTACGGATACTAATACATGGTTTTCCAGATTAACCCGAACTTACAGAAATACAGACGCTTGAGACTTCGTCTTTTACCATGTAAAGATAATAACATGTTTACCAGGACCAATGTGTCGGAAACTGTGCCGTCCACATCATCAGTAATTTTACAATATGTTCCCGAATTTTGTCGTCGTCCCGAACTATCTCCATGTTTCATAAACAAGTGAAACACGCGTCTACACTCGTACGCATCTGTTGCGAAACTGATTTGTTTCTGTGCTCCCCGCTCGCAACGGGATGCCCATAAACTCGTAATGTTTACCGAAACAAAATGATGTTTCTGAAATTTTGTTCTAAAACACGTAGATTTTGTTTCGGAAACAGTGTTTATAAACAATTGTTTCTCAATGAATACATGGCTTAAATGAATATTTATTTAGATTTAGTGTATCATCAGTTCTTTATACTACTTACCACAACCACTAACCCTGCAAGAACAACGGACAAACGTAACTCCCTACTGTACATATAGTGATGTTGCTTGTAATACAGAGAATGGAGCGATTTATCAACCGTCTGACATTGACGGATTAGTGGACGAAATCTACCGTGCGCGGCCACGAGGAGCGCGAACTGATATAAAATCAATGAAAGTGCCTGCGAAAACGTGGAACTTGCGTTATTTGTGACGAAACTAGTTAAATAAATGTCACATGGGCGCTTACTTAATAATAGTATTAACGGAAACGTATCGAAAGGATATTAACAAATTGTGATTGTTTTTCGGATGTGTGTGGGTCTGTTAATATGGATACCTAATTTGCCACTTATCTCAACATCGTAGACAAAATATAGGTTCTTATTTATGCAATAAATTTTAACCTTGAATGATTAGAAAATAAATCAATGATTGTGGAGGTTAACTCCTTCACTTAAGTTCTTTGCTCTGTTATTTCATTTAATACAATTATTAAGGTGTTATGGTAAGAAAAAATATTCAATATTTCCAAGTAATTTTCTGATTATATTATTATGTATAATAGATTGCTCTGTTATATCTTAGGAATTTACAAACGTAATAAACGATCACAAAAAAATTAAAACAACTTAGACCTGTGTTGAGATTACATTAGTCATTTTCTTTAAAAAGTTTATTGTGTGTTTGTATCTGTCTGTGGCATCATAACTCCTAAACGAATTGACGGATTTTTATTTAGTTTTCTTTTGTTTAATAGGTTACTTGAACGAATGTTCTTAGCTATAGATCAAGAAAATCTGTTTAGCCGTTCGAAGTTCATCAGCTTTTTTCTAATCTTAAAAGCAATTTTGAGTCGGGGGTATTTTAATTTATTTATTTGTTTCGTTAGCTAAGCGGTCTCTTGCTAAACTGGAAGTACTACTCCAGTCAAGCGGCTCCAATAGGGTACAATTTCCAGACATCTTTTGTACCCTACTTCCTCGCAAGTATTTAATTAATCGCCTAACATGGTTCTTAAATACTGAATCTAATTTCTAACACATGTGTTTCATAGCCCAACAAGAACAATATGTTAAAAAAAACAGTTTTATAAGAGTTCATTGAGAGAGTGTTGACCGCGCCATTCATACATCGTTTACTAGGCTGATTTATGAATTAATTTCATTGTAAATGATACGATCGCTTGCGAAATACTGAGGTTATGGGTCAAGTTAACTTGATAACAGCCCACTGTTATTATATATTGTAATGTCTGTTATAACTTTAGTTTAAATAGGTATGTTGCTTTCCGTCTCAATCACTCTTGTTTTGTTTCGATCTCTCGTCCACTGAGTAGTCATGATTATGATCGAAACGTCTATTGTATAGATGCTTAAAATAATTTTCTTTCTTAAGTGTAGGCTTAATTTGACTGTTGACCATATACTTACCTGTTGGTCTAGTCGTTAGTGATCGTGACTGCTGAGTCAGATGTCGTGGGTTCGATTCCGACCTAGGAAAAAAAATTGTGTGATGAGCACGATAATTTGTGTGTAATTTATCTATAATATGTATGTATTTAGAAATATAAAAGTATATTTATCAGCAGTCTGGTTACAATAGTATAGGCTCTGCCTACTTTGGGATCAGACGGCCGTGTGTGAGATGTGTCAAGTTAGTATTATTATACACATCAATATAATTACTTCTTGGTTCACTCCTAGGATACCAAAACATTCAAAAACTGAATTTCTACCAAAATCTTTTTGATCAAGCTGGCATTATGAATAATGGATATCATAGATTGTTGATATAATTCGTTTCGCCGTATTTAATAAACAATATAAATTCTGACGTCTTTAAGACAGGTACAGACATCTATCCATATATGGCGTTGATGGAATGTGGCCCATCCATGTAAGACTTGGCGTCTCCCGGAGGTAACTGTTAAACTTTTTGTGAAAACCAAAACAAGTTTTCCTAGTATAAAAGTAATTATCTATTTATATTATACATTATGTATACTAGTAGAATCCGGCAAACGCTGTCCTGACAGCTTACATATATGTAGGTATGTATTTATTCACCCCATATAGACATAATCTGAAATGGGGGATACATTTGTATTGTAGGTTTTTAAAGGACTTTAAAAGTTTAAAAAGAAGTCTTATATACCTTAAGTTTATTTAGTACTAGCACCGCTCTGGGGTTTCACCCGCGTAAGTCCCGATCCCGTGAGAACATCGGCATAAAAAAGTAAAAGAGTAATAAACATCCATCCATCCAAACTTTCACATTTATAATATTAGTGGGGTTTGACATTGAATTAAGTAGAAGGTATTCATGTAGTACTTTTAAAAATAAGTATAATTAAGTATTTGCTTGTAACAATGAAATCAAATGTATTAGTATTAGGGCCACCGCGCACTGGCGATTTTTAGTTGGACGACATTGTAGTCGTTATCGTCTGTCGACCATGATTAAATGATCAGTAGATAGCTTAGCCTTGTGAGGGTGCGTGCACTACTGCACCAATTGGTAAATAAAGAATCACACGTATAGGCCAGGAGATGTTTTATAAATGGTAGCAATAATCCGCGAACATCACCCGTACTGGAACTATCGTCCGACTGTTTAGTTACGTACTTCGCCGTACTGACTGTGCAACCCATCGACAGCGATAGTTTAGTTTAAGTTGCAGTACGCGCTCTTGTACCTTACTTCACATACCCTCTTGACTGCATTCAACGGAGAGCGACTCGAATCGTCGATTGCCAGGATATTTCAGACCGGCTGGACCCTTTAGCGTTGCGTAGAGATGTAGTTTCACTCTGCATTCTCTATCGCCTGTATCATGGGAATTGTTCGGACTTATACCGGCCGCAGCATTTTGCTATCGTTCAACGCGACAACACTTTCATCGACATCACCTGGATAATTGGCAATCCACCACTGTGCGGTTGTCCAGAAATTTTTTGCCTCGCACAACCAATCTCTAGAACAAATTGTCACCTGCTGTCACAAAAGCATTTAGTGACTTTGGACAGATCTCATTTTGTAGGTAAAGGTTGACCCAATAAGAGTGCACGATTTCATTTAAAAATAAAACGCATGTTTTTTTGAGCGAGTGATGATATTTTTATTGGATTGTAAAGTAGACATGTTCCGATTATGTGTGGAATGAAATATCCGGCATATGGCCCCCTCGGCTCTAAACACAGGCTCTTGCTCTTTTCATGAAATTTTAGATGAGATTTTGACAAATATGTGACTATCTCACCGATGACGCGTTGGATATCGGCTTTGAGCTCAGGAATTGTTTGTGGTTTATTCACGTAGACATGAGATTTCAAAAAACCCCAAAGAAAGTAATTGCACGCCGTTACGTCGCACGATTTTGGTGGCCAATTGACATCGGAATTTCGGGAGATGATTCAGTCTGGAAACCGTTGCTTCGATAAATCGATTGTTCCGTGCGCGGTGTGGCAGGTGGCGCCATACTGCTGAAACCACATGTCGTTCAGATCCATACCAACCAATTGAGGCCACAAGAACTCCGTTAGCATGTTCCTGTAACGAATGCCATTCACAGTCACTGCATTTTTGTAATGGGTTTTCACAAATGATAAGCGTCGTTCAGTTGTGTAGCGCTCATTTTTTAATAATCGGAACAATCGTTGATGCCAGCTGTCGAATATCAGAGCTGCAACCTCCAAAGAAAAAAAATGGCGAGAAATTTAAATCGTGCACGTGAGACACCCTTTAATTTAATGGAGAACAAAAATGCTTTGGGCACAAATGCCGAAAAACGTACTTAAAACGAGATATCACACGAAATGTAAAAAAAGGTATTTTTTTTCAATTAAATTGTTTAAAAAAATGACGCCCACTTGTCCAGACTGCGGGTATCGAAATTCTTAATTAGCGCATTTTTTTTACTATTTATCCAAAAATAAAAATGCGTGGTAATCCAAAATTTTAGTATTTTAGTTCCTTTACTGGGCTATTAGTGTTATTTGTAATTTTAGAACCAAAAAATTTTTCACGAGAGAATAAGACGGAATTACCAAAATTTGCGGAAACTTACTTGCTATATGGACTTGACTGGTGCTTAAAGCCAATAATTCTTACGTTTTTAATTTATTTGACTTTCGAATTAAATAGTAATAGGAAGGAAGTAATATCTTGCTTATTTTCACATAGAAAGATATAATAGTAATGATTGAGTTATGAAACAATATATACTAATATTATGAAAATGTAGAATTTGTTTGTCGTATTATACTAGTCCGAAATGTACAGTTTTTTTATATAGCTTCAGAGGGAGATATAGTACTATATCTACTACCCAAGATCACACTAAAAGTCATGGAAGCAGAGCACGTCAAGAAGTTTTACTACTTTTTTTTTTCTTTATTTCTTTTTTGTGTTTTATTAAAAGTATTAATAAAGTTTCAGTAATAATTAAGTTAAAACGGTAAAAGTGTTAGGTGTTAAAATTTATAAATCGAATATCGTCTGAATTAGGCAAAAAAATGTTTTATATTGCTAAAATATAAAAAAGGCTATTGACACATACTAATTTTTCATCGGTAGTTACGCATAGATGTGCTACCATAATATTAAGCTAGCACATCTTGCTTCAATGCTGCGAACACAGAAATATGAAATTGAGGGGTTATTTTGTAGTTAATTTGTAGCTTTCAGATACATATGTCCAAAATACCTAAAAACACTCCTGTCAAATGGGGGTTGTGTCTAGATATGGGAATCGGCATAATTTAACCAGAGTACTTCCCAGTGATTAAAATTAATCTATAGTTTGTAGCTAATCTGTAGTAAACTTGATAATTTTGTAAAACTTACCGGTCTACAAAAATTCGATGATATGGGGTCACGCTAGCAGATCGCATGTGCGTATCGATCGATTTCTGCCTCAGAAAATAATCGAATTATTTATTATTAGCTAATTTGTAGTGAATTTGTAGTAAATTTATTATTTTTAGAGAGATTAGCACATCTATGTGCAACTACCGTTGTATGGGCTCTACAAAATTATATAGTTCACTACAAATTTTCTATAAATTACCTACAAATTCTCCATATGATTTGGTTACGGGGTTCGCAAGTGGATGTGCTGGCTTAATTTACGTCTTATAATGAGTTGAAGCTATAACAAAGTGGCTTTAACTTAAAGGCGTTCAGCAATCCACAAACCCCTGATTGATTTATTGTCTACGCAAACCTAATGTGCAGAGTTTATAAGAACGCTACGCTGTAAAACTTTTATCTATCCTTAGTTCTGGCCTTCATTTTAAATTATTTTGAGGAAGACTGACTTTTCTGAGGCCAGCCACAATTGCGACCTATGCTAGACTGTGTCCATTGCCTGTGGGAAAATCTAGAGACGTGGATATGCTGGTATCGTTTAAGATATTTCTTATATATCGACATTTCTGTCCTCAATTTATCGACTACGGTACTATACCTAGATTATACCAAAAAGTTCCACTGTGTTATTAATTAGTATAGATAATGTATTGGATTTATCCTTAATGAATGTGGTGATTCATGTTTTATTTATTTAACAATTAGTATGCTCGGTCTGTGACGTAGTAGCGCTCGCGAAAACCGGTCTTTGAACATTAAGGAGTGGTGGCTCAGACCAGGTCTACCATACTTGGGTGACCGTTTATGTAAGATCTATCGAAAATTAATTAAATGTGGACGGCGCGCCCTGCAGTTAAAGTCAGTAATTTTATACATATCACTGATATGGCAAACGAGCAGAGGAAGCGATCAACGATATCTTGGCTTGGAACTCCAGGCCAAGATTTCGTTCACTCCAGGCAAACACTACTAAGCACGATTTACTATTAGGAAGGTGGAGCATCTAAATAATTGAAACTAGAACACTTAGTAACAGTATTTAAAAAGTTATGCAATGTACATATTTTAAACTTGGTACTGGTACATATATAGTTTAAATGATTCAATGCATAGTTTTCGTGTCTGCGGTTACGTCAATAACATTGACACTAAGTAATATACTTAATTAGTAATTGATGATATTTGTTGCCATTATGCCGCACTATCTATCTAGGTCAACTAACTTAACATTTTGCGTGTTATTTCGTAACTTGCTAATTTGCTTGGCGTGGAATAGGGATTCGTAGGTTTTATAGTTCTCGGAACACCTGGGACATTTTAACGATTATGCTTAAACAACACTACCAGCATATAGAGATACATTTTTGTTAGTGTGTAGAAACGCCAGAGAATAGGGTTGCGGTTATTTTATAACTTACGGTAACAGCTTGTAAATAAAACCGCTAAATAGTATAAAATTAATCAATCGTCGATGTCCAACCGAAGATTAGAATGAGGAATAAGTGAGCAACACAACAAAACTGCAGATAAATAGGCAAGTATAATGTGTTAAACAGTAAGAAAACAAGAATGTCCAATGTGTTTAGAATTGTAAGTTTATATTAAATATTTGGGACGTTTATTATCTTTTAATTAGTATTAATTTACAAATTAAGTCGTATTACAAGTGATACGTGGTTTGCTATTTAGAAAGAAAGAAAGAAAGAAAGAAATGTGTTTATTTCAGCGATATGCTAAGACTTACACATACATACACTTGATATGACAACTATACACTGCAATACATTACGCAATATGTAACTTCTTAGGTCAGCATCGGAACTAATAATGGGTGATCTATGCCATATCCTTCTAAAACCAGCAAAACAATTAAGGGCATTGCTAATTTCTTCTTCTTTTACATTATTTTTAATATTATTATTTATTATATTTTGAAGAACCTAAATCACTTCGCTTATCAAATATCGAAACAGTTGAGAGTGTATGCAGACGCTTTTGCTATAAGTAGTGTAGCTAAATATAATATATTATTAATATAATTTTAATCGTGGGAGAGCCATGCTTCGGCACGTCTGATTCGGCTCTACCAGAGTGATACCACGGCCTCACAGAAAACCGGCAGTGAAGCAATGCATATGAGCGGCGGTAGTCATTTACCATCAAGTGAACCGTCTGCTCGTTTGCCCCCTATGCCATAAATATATTACATATGTGTGTCTTTAGCCGTATCGTGCGGTATCGCTATCTATAGGTTGACCATTTGTCGCAGTCGTGCTCGCTCAACTCGTTCTCACGCTCAGGTGTATATAGTATTAAACTACATATATATACATATACTTACGATATACACACATATATGTATATATATATATATATATATATATACACCACCACGTAGCGTTGGAAAGCCAAAAGGTGGGATTGATTGATTAACCAATTAGATTTAAGATTATAAAAAAGAATACGTTTATCTAGAACAGTTAATATCTTTTGAAAATAACACCGAAAAAGAGATACAACGAAGAATAACTTTAGCGTGGAGGAAATATTGGAGTTTAAAAGAAATAATGAAAAATAACACGATTAATTTAAATGTATAGAAAAAGCTGTACGAAGTTGAGTAGCTATACGAAGCTATACGAAGTAGAATTGACGGCAATACTGTTACTTCGTATAGCTTTTTCTTGCTTTTTCGTGACCACGTTTGGCAACCATAATATATGTCATGGTTGCCAAACGTGGTCATTGAGAAAAGAGGACGAGGAACGAATTGCTATCTGCCAACGTAAAATGGAAAGAAGTATGCTTGGAATAAAGCTATCAGATAAGATATGCAACGACGAAATTAGAGCTAAAACAAAAATAATAGAAGTAAAGCAAAGAACGAGACTACTTAAATGGGCCGGACATATCTGTAGATTGAGTGACAACAGATGAACAAAACGTTTCACAGACTGGGTGCCGAGGGACAGGAAAAGAGGCAAAGGATGACCAAATAAAAGATGGAGAGACATTTTGAACCACAGATGTCGATCTGATTGGATGCGAAAGGCCTGGGAAAGAGATGCATGAAAAAGTTTAGGAGAGGCCTACGCCGAAGACGCGACTACTAAGGACTAAGAACATGCACTAGTATTGTTTTAAACAATGTTTACTATAAGCATCTATAAAAGAATATATATAAGTACATAATAATAATACATTACATATGATTGTGAAACCCAACATTATTTTAGTGTATGTTAAGTTCTAAATTTCTAGTTATCATGTAAAGTAGTAGCAAATAAAGGCTATTTTTATTTATTTAATTAGATAAACCTATTCCGCCAAAATGTCCCTTGTAATTTGTAGGGCTTTCCACGATTATAATATAATTGGAATATCGGCTATTTTTGTAGTTGACATAATTATATTTAAGGCATCGATTGTGTATTTGCTACCGATTATTCATTCGATATTATCTAATTAATATGACATTTACTTAAAATTGAGTTTAATTATTAAAAACCAATCATCGATGATAAAGAAACTCAATTAAGTAAAATGGTTATAACACCTTATCTGTAGTTATTAATTATATTTCCCTTTGCCACACATTGAACAACTGTGTGGCTATTTGACCTTTTTATCAGTTTCGTCTATAAATGCGCCTACATATCGTTCCAATTTTATTCCTTTACGTGTATCCAATATTATACTTCTACGTCAAAATTCAGAAGACGGTAGAAGATATCTTTCATAAAGTACAGTTGTTTTTATACTTTCGCGAAATTAAACAGAGGTCTAAGTAGGGACTTAATCGCAATAATATTTATTTATAAGGCACAATGCCTTTTTTGGTTACTTGGGTATTATACCTTTTATATAATGGGTATAATATAATCGCGATTAAGGCCTGATTTACATATTAACTTCATAAGTATGTATTTGGAAATCTTTATTATGTTATGAAAAATCTAAAAAAATAGTTTTGATATCTCGAAGTATTGTAAAGAAGAATACTTTGACTCTTTTTAACTGACTTCAAAAAGAGGAGGAGGTTCTTAGTTCGTCGGAATCTTTTTTTTATGTATGTTATCCGATTACTCAAAGACACCTGGTCCGATTTGGAAAATTCTTCTTTTGTTTGAAAGGGTATCCACCACGTATCCACCAAAGGACCACCTTCCCAGGTAGTCCTACCTACATCAAGCCAGGATCTGACATGGGATCCTGGAGAAATCGATAAAACTCTTCAAGTTTTATAGGCACACTATGCGATTTGGGTATTTTTTTATAGTAACTTGTGCGTTTGTTAATTCAATATGTTTAACTCAAGGTTCGTCTACATACTCCTAAGGATGGAACATTAAGGGATGAAAAATACAGCTTATCACAATTTATCATGATTTAGGCCCATTAAAGTAGGTGATGCTTTTTTTTAAAGGTAATTGTATTATGTGGAAATTAAGTGGGCACGCGCTAAGACCAGTTCACACCGAGACCATGTTTGAAGAGGCCATTTGTCTTAACTGTGCAGCGCGGTGCCTCAAGGCGCATTGTGAAGCTACGTAAAGTTGCTACCACGTTTGGATATAGCCATACAATATAGAACTTATTTACTATACAAAAAAGTACATAGTTCAGTGAATACGCGAAAGTGAAGTCAGCGGCTTTGGAGGCATCGGTGCGCTGCGACCCGTCGTGTCGCGTTTCGGTGTGAGCTGTTGGTGAGGTCAGCAAGTCCCTTGTTAACTTTCAAAATTTTCTTTATGGTTTCGTGCTCGAAATTTCTTAAAAAAGGGTAGGTATGATGAATTGTCTTTAAGTATTAATATAAATATGAGATATTATACATAGAAACATATACAAATATTTGCACTAAGCGATGACGTTATAGTCGAATACGCGCGACATAGGTCGTTGTGATTCGGTCGATTAATGTAAATATAAGTCTCGCAGAACAACAAATCCAAGAAAGATATTAGTTCCACTGTCGTGTTGTAAGAAAGAAGAATCTTGTTTTTAATTTGTAAAAGCTAAAACTTTTTTATGACTCCCGGAAACGTTACCTTATAAGTGCGGAATGCGTCATGTGGTATATATGACTCAATTGTGTAAGAGTTTCCGCGTTGTTAATATTTTGATAATAAAATACTCAGTGTGTGTAGAAATATTTTGTATACGTGGGTAACAACATGTAGCAAAAGTGTAAAAGTGTGCCGGTCGTAATTACACAGGTGCGTGCGCCGTTGTACCTTCATATCAATTTTTTGTGCTCTTGTTACAATCCAGGCTAATATATTTTTTATACATACTCACGCACTATTCCCGTCTGAGGTAGATAGAGAAAATTGAGTCCCATTTTCTACGATTCTGACCAGCTTAGGCCTTTTCCACATTCATCAGACACTTTATACGTCTAAACACTGGTTCATTTTACGCGTAAAAGTTAATCTTGATAAAGCACCACATCCTAAAAAGTGAAACCCGTAAATAAAATCATAACTCAACTCCCCTTGGCAATAAAACCGACCATTATAACACCCCTATGTCAAATATTTTGTCCAGGTTGCCGTCAAACGGCCTAGCAATCGAACCGTAAAAAACAACAGAGAAATAAAATATGTTTTATAGCGTATACATAACAAACGACACACAAATGTGCTACATATGGATTGGTCGGAGCATCCAGGCGTATTGCCAACTTTAGAAGGAAGCTATTACACGATTTCACCATTTCTTTTAGAGTACGTTGAAATTATTCAACGTTATTAATTTATCAACAAGCATATACCGCGTTTAAAACGGTAACCAGTGCCTATGCCAACATAAGTCTTGACTGCTCTTGCTGTGATGAGCTCCCTGCCGAGGCTTTCCCGAGGGACTTCAGTATGGGGTTCATCAAGAAAGGAGTGTATAGGTTTTTAAAGGATTGGCAACACGTATGCGTGTCCTCTGGAATTACAATAGTCCGTAGGCGCCTAAGGTAACCGCTTACCATGAGTCGGGCCCTATGCTTGTTTGCCACAGACGTGGTTCAAAAAGCGAGTCTCCTCACATCTGCATTGCGATTTTTATACCTACATCCTTCCTTGTACGAGGCTTTGGAGATCATTGCACTTCATCAGTTAGAAATTGGAGCCTTCTGTTGAAGGGGTGTACTAGGTTTGTTCTTGTAGTGTATGTAAGGTAGAACTATTTAATAGTTATAACCACTATCGAAAACCTACCGTAGAGGTGCATATCAGTGAGTATTGTGTTAGCCATTGCAGACATGTCAGCTTGCATATCTATAGTGAGCTGTTGACGAGCCAGTGAAGTGTTCATATATACGCGTGGTATAGTGAATTAAGGGATACACTCCATACTTCTTAAGTAATCATAGTCGACAACAAGGTGCTGATATGTAAGTCTGTCATGAAACCAGTCTGGACCTATGGCCACAGATAAGATAATATGCTATGGCGTATAACAGTGGGGAGCCGCTTGTGACCTCAATATCAATAAAATACAAAGGGCCCAGAACTATAGTCTTAAACAGATCCGCAACGCGCCCTGGTTCATAAGAAATTCGGAAGTACATGTGCACCTAAAATTGGCCACTGGAAAGGAGGAAGTAAAAAGCCTTTATTAAAAAATACAAAACTAGACTGTATAAGCATCCAAAACAAGTAGCTGTCCAGCTCACTCTGCCCAACTGCGTATCTCGTTTGAAACGGCGAAGGAGCCCGGAACTCGGCAGTAGTAAAGCCACTTTATCCATATGGAAGATGATCCTCATGAGAAACATCCCCACCTGAAAAACCTCGAAAACCACATCTGCTTAGAGTCTGAAGGACTGATTGCATGATAAAACTTAAAAAACCTTGTTTAGTCAGGTGGCTTCAGTTGCAGCAAAAATTTGATGTGTTCTTACTCTATATAAAAATTCACTTCTGATAAGAATCTCTGAATCTTGTTGTTATCCTTATATGTAGAGCCTGCCTTATATGTCAACGTCACGAAACTTGAACTAATTTTTTGCTAAAGTGTGCTTGCTAAAGTGAGGTTGGTTAGCTATTAGCTACAATAATAAATATTTTAACAAAAAATTAACTGACTTCAACGAAATTGATTGTGAAAAAAAACGAATTAATACCTAACTTAATAATTATACTTAAACCTTTCTGAACATATGTAGGTAGAATTCGTTAATGAAATAATAATAAGAATTTGTCCATTAAATTTTTAAGATAATCGCGGACAAACATTCGAATCGGGGCTCGAACACAGAACCTCCACAGTTCATAAAAGTAAGGGGAACTGCGACGCAGCGATTGCTCGTGTTCAAAAAATCAATATTTTTTATAGGTAAAACAAAAACAATTCGACACTACAAAAGTCGTGCAAACAGTATAAGCGGATTGGCACACAATAGAACTGATTTAAGTAGTTTGATAATGTTCCAAATTTGGTATCTGCGCTGATCACTATTACAAGAACCTTCGTTGTGTCCCCAATATGTGGCAACATCAATGAAAGCCTAATGGAAGCATCTTGACAAATTTCCTTTTGTAAAATATTACTTTACAGTAATATAACCTAATGCTTCAGATAAATATGTGAAAATAACCACTAAACTGTGGATCACAGATAGATGCTTCTTACGGCACACCAAAAGTAGGATACAAACAAGGAATATAATATTTAGTAACATTAGGGCAATGGGCGCGGTCTTACTGCACCATGCGATCTCTTACAGATACCCTTTGGATACTTAAGTCGTTCGTTTTTATTTATTTAGGTTTACCAACAATTGTTTACATTGAAAACTAACACCAAGTAGGTAAATGCGAATATACAAATAATAATGTGGCAATTACTCATAGGTAAACACCACATATTATAAACAGAGGCTACACTACAATTCTATACAATACAGTAGTTAACATACCTAACATCTATTGATTCTTATATTTTTTTTACAATGTGGAAACTTATTCGAGAATTATTATTCGAAATCAGGTGAACCCTTGAGAGTAGATTTAACTTTAGCAGCGGAACCAAAGTGACGGTTTTACACATTCTTGAACATGGGGAGTTGGCACCAAGAACAGGCCTACTAAGTGGTGGAACGAGTACAGAAATAGAGTGACGAGGGAGTTTATGGAGTATACGCGCAACTTGAAAAGTGCTAGTAGATGGAGATTGTCAATTTTTGAAGCTAATGACTGCATGCAAACATAATGCTGATTTGTGGTGCACGGTTTGCCTTGTACTTTATTATGAGACTGTTCCACTACTTCCTCTGTATGTATGTATGTGTCTGTATGTATGTATGACACTGTTGTACAAACACATAATGAAACTGTAAACACAACATTGTTAAAACAATGTATAAAATAAATCAATATTCAATCATAACGGACCTGCGTAGTTTTCGTTCTGCGGTGGACGAAATTTGGGTCAGCGAATAAAATTGTAATGCGATATATTTCAATCAATAAGCAACGTCGGCTTTAAAACCGTTTCTTTTTATCTACATTGCGCAGTTTATATATCCGAAATGGATTATGTAATATTCCACGACTAAATGAATGAGCTTTCTCCATTCATTTCTGTATTCAGACTTAATTAAAGGTGTATTAATTTGTCCCGCGTAACGTCGTTTAATTACGTCCTTTTGAAACGTTCATTTCTCTTCAATTCTCTTTTAATGAGGCTGAATTATCGACAATTATTCTTTTCAACTAAAGACTATAAAGTTTTCATT
This sequence comes from Callimorpha dominula, assembly GCA_949752705.1. NCBI lineage: Eukaryota > Metazoa > Arthropoda > Insecta > Lepidoptera > Erebidae > Callimorpha > Callimorpha dominula. The sequence goes on along the minus strand of OX457012.1, from coordinate 15,892,054 downwards.
TAAGTTGTTCTTGTTTCAGACTAGTTTGTTGCAAATGCCGCAGAATATTGCGTGGTCTCTGTAACTTTAGTTTGTGTACATACTAAGCTTAAAATTTGCGTTAAACACGAATATTTCAACATAAATAGTTTTTTTTTTGGACAGGGAAGCCAAAAGCTGTATTCATTACAAATGCGAGAATATTGATATCTATTCTTTGAAATTCGGGCATGAACTTTATCGAAGAATATTATGTATATGAAGGCTATTGAAAGGCTTACCGGATAGCAATCGATTTCTCATTCACATGCAGGAAATAAGCACTTAACACGATTGCCTCTGTTGACGGAATTTAGATTTGTATCGTATAAATCCGTTTTTATAGTATTTTTATTTATTTTAAATTTATATATTTCGTTGAAATCAAGAAAAGATGAAGTAATCGGACCTCTAAAAGTCGTATCGTTAATAACCTACTATTAAAGGAAATAAAAAAAAATGGATTATGTGTCGTGGGTTTTTTTATTATAATAATAAATGTCTACATTTTATTAATACCCCAGTCTTTTTTTTTTTTTAGAAAAAGAAAGAACACGCACTGGGAAAGATTTCTGTGTCTTCGGGGGACTTTACAAACATTGAAATAACAGATACAAAGAACACCCAGAATCAGGTCAACTATTTGTAGATCGCACGAATTTTTGTACCGTGTGGGGATTTAAACCTACAACACTTGGCGCTGCGTAGTGGCGAGATGACCACTAAAACCATTAAGCCATCCGTGCAGTCTAGTAGCAGTTCTAATCGCTATTTCACGAGATTCCATATTTCACACCCTTCACAGCCAACCTGAACACCCAACAGGAAACTTGAACGGAACCGACTATATTTACCGACGTATATGGAGCATCCGTATCTATGTTCATTTATCAGCTGCAAACTGCGTTGTCGTGGAGTTTTGGTTTCCTTCAAAGTCATAGTTGCGTCATAGTGGACGGTTGTGATTATAGCATTTTTTTTCGGCACCAAATAAGAATAATTATTTCGTAGCTAAACGGCATGCCTACTTCGCTACGTCTATTAAACAACAAAGATTTGATCTAATGACTAAGCGAATCTAAATATTTTTTTTTGCACGGTGGTTACCCATTGTTGGCAGTTTTCGTCATGTTAGCCTCGATCTCAAGGTCTGCTTGCCAAACCACTGTTACACGTTTCCATGGCTCCGTGGCTTAACGTTTGCGTAGTTAGTGGCAATATTCGTGCTTAAGCTCGGGTTTTGCAGTGACGTCATTTGCATGTATTTTTGGGAACTGCGAAATGCAAATAATATTATGAGTCGGAGGATTGTTAGGGTACCCGAGACCCTTGCAATAGATGCTTGTGACGGAACACCGAACACACTGGATAAAAAAACGCTATACCTCCCATAGAGTTCTAGTCACCCTACTCACTAACACTAACTTGGTTACCGTAGTCTACGTAGAGTGAACTGCCTCTTCCGGGCAGCTCCACTACGAGCAAAAATCTACTGTACCCTACCTCTGCTGTTACTTACCTAACATAATATAACGAATTTACTGCGAGTTTTTTGGCATAACCCATTCAATAAATTTGTCTAAAATCCGTACGGTAGTTCAACGCCAATGAGAAATAAAGAAATATATACCACGCTTTCACATTTGTATCAGTTAGGTCTCGTGTACAAATACACCATATATGCACATATATATTACAGCTATAGAACTGTATGTTTGGGAACAAAACATTGGTGAATTTATCGTGCGTTTGCGATATATTTTGTTTAAGTACACGTAGCCATAGACATTTGTTTTGTTTGTGTGGTGGTAGTGTATTTTACAGCTTTTATTTTTACATACATATACTTACGCCCGTATGAGCACTTTAGGCATTACCGAACTAACTGTTACTGAGCCTTACCGAAGTCACTGTTACCGGGAATTTAGAGTTCGCTAATTCTTTTATTTTTACTATACAACATTTTAATTATTTTATCTGCGATCAATCAATTTAGACTATAAGTAGGTAGGTTACAAGAAAATGAGGTTTGGCGGGATTAGACCATTAGCCTCGCTCGCCCTATTCAGATAGTTTAAAAAAAAACGATGGTGCGGAAACCTTGTGTGTCGGAATCGAACCGACTAAAATCAATCAGTTAAGTCTATTGCAGACGTTGGTATAACCTAGGAAGGCAGTCTGATATATAACTTGTAATATGTATTTAGATTTCTTATAATTAATTATACAGCAGCTCGTAGCTACTGTCCATAATTTTACGATTAAGTTTACGACTAAAAATAATATTAAATAATATATAAATTTAACTATTGGTTTGATAGCATTCAAAATATAAATCAAAGCTTAGAATTTATTACGTACATAATATTATGTTTCTTATAACTTCCTTAATAAATCTTAAGATTTTGGATTTAATCAACGGTTCATTCCTTCCGTTACTTGAATAAATTAAATTCTGAGATATTTATATCATTTTTGTATAATTATAGGTTTTTAGTTAACAACGGTTTGTTTTTATTTATCTTACTACATTCTTGGTTACGTAGCTATAATCTAAATTAAGTCCAACGTTTCTCTAACTCTTTATTAGTCTTTTTCCGATATTCACAAAGCTATATCACGTACATTATAGTATTATACATTCTGATCATGGTCGGTAAAAACATTGAAGGGTTAGAAACATCTTAGTGACCTAGAGTAGGATCTTTCTTTCATGAAAGTCGGAAATTTGATTATATCTTTGTCTTATATACCTTATTTTATCTATTTCTTCACCATTGCAGAGTTGCCTGTTCACGAAATGTCAAAACTGTACCGTTTTATTCTGAATATAAAGTGATTACTTTGAATAATCAGTCCTGAATTTAATTATAAATACATACAATGAAATATACTGTTTATAAGTTATCCAATCAAATACATAAGAACAGGTAAATAAATAACGTTGTTTGTTGTCGTACGTAAACCTAAGCACAATATTTATTTATTTATTAAAAGCATCTTGAATAAATTATGTACAGAGGGGGACTTACATATGTTAGCCTTAGGCTTTTCTTACCAGTCAACCTTTAGGGTACATGTTTTCAATCGTTTTATTTATTTTTAAACTATTTTTATACAGTGTTGAAATGGCTCACAAACAAAAACAGATAATTATTAATAAAGATAAAGGTTTAATAGGTTTACTTTAGTAAACCTATTAAATTAATTTTACTTAAGTAATTTTATTATTAAAATTTACATTTCTATTCGAAATTAAAAAGAAGGATATAACACCATACTAATATAATGCCATTAAAAATAATCCACTCAATATTATGATTTAAAAATGCCTTTCTAACAAGAAAGTTCTTATTATTTTAAATTATTGTTTTAAATTCAACTAGTTTTGCTTAGTATAATATAATAATAATTAATTAATATACATCTATAAATACTATTGTATTTATTTATTTAAACTTTTTGCACATTAGTATATAGGCGGAGCTAATGCCTAAGGCATTCTCTACCAGTCACCCTTTGGGTGACGCAGGGAATAGTTATTATTGCTACTGTGTGTATTACTATTATTGTGATGATTATTATTATATACATAAAACTTGCCTATAATTCTTAATTTATTGTTGTTAGGTTGTAACGAACAAATAAGAATACCAGTAAAATGCATGTTTATGTCCTTGTTTTACTGTAAAATAAATGTTATTATAGGGGACAAAAGATATCTTTCTTGCCTTAAAACATAAAACAACAAGCTCTGTCAAGCCCCAATATAAATTTATAATATAATATTTTTACGTCCAGGTCCTTGGCAGTTAATTACTGAACTCGTAAAGCAACTGTACCGTGAACACTGTTAGTGAACAATAAAAAAATGAAACATTTTTACGACAAAGATTTATATTGCGAAACATATTTTTTATTGTTCCGATACTCTTACGACTCTTGTTATCCTGATATTTGTACAGCAATAGGGACTAACTCCATCTATCTCCTTGCCTGCTCTATCTATCTCATCTTTGACAAGGCTTTTTTTTTGTTTTTACGCGGGGAATGCTTTTTCGCACCATACCCTCCGTCGGGGATACGAAGGGCGTGTGTGGGACTCCCGGCGAACCGGTCTACCCACTAAACCACCGCGGCGGCCTACCTCGGCAGTCGGGAGGACCTCCAGGAACGCATCGGCGGCTTCTGGAGTCCCCCCTGCTGTACCTCATGACTGAGGTACATCCCGGGATGACCAGAGTCATCCCCGTGGCAGGTCGATGTCACATCTTTGACAAGGCCTACTGCACCGTACTTTGTGTAATAGATCTTATAGAAGTATCATTTTAGGCGAGCCAAATCTTGAAATATTGAATAGTTCTCATTGTTTTACGGTTACAACAATATGTTAACTTATAACTTTTTTTGAGGATGTGATATATGCTTTGGTACCCGTGCGAAGCTGGGGCGGCGTGCTAGTCTCTGATAAGTCAAAAGCGTAATACATTTAAGGATATTAAATTATGTTCAGTTAAGTTGTTTCTTTATTTGATTTTATAGCCGAAAGCATTTGACAATTATGCACAACCGGATTAGTTCTTAGACTGTGCTTGTGCTTTAACATTATTACAGACTAACACTTTAAGACCAACTGTCTACAGTTTGAACAATATCAGAAAACTTCTAAATAAATATATTTTTCTTTTCTTTCTTTCCAATACTTTTCTCAATAGCAATAACATTTTACGATTTCCCTAGTAATCTATTACGGCCGGTCAATACTTTCGATAAGTCCTCCAACTTGGAGACAGACTTCCCTTGTTATCACAGCAATAAACCAAGGGCTCGGTTTTGTGAGGGTAGCCTTATCTATAGACTCGCCATTTGTCCGCTGTCGGTTCCCGATTGGCTGTCCGTCCCGTAATGACGATGTCCTAAATTTCCAATCGATTTTCTCGAATATCATACCATAGGCCTGTTATTTTAAAACTTGATAACTCATCCATGTGACAATATGTTAACTGTCAACTTTCTAGTTGTCTTCCTCGAAATTTATATGGAATACTAAAGCTGAAGAGTTTTTTTGTTTGTTTGTTTAAACGCTCTGTTCTCGGGAACTATCAGTCAGATTTGAAAAATTATTTAGTATTGAATAGAGTATTAGTTGAGGAAGGTTAAAGGTTATGTAACATCACGCTACAGCCCTTAGAAGCAAAGCAGTGAGCATAAAAGGCGAAATTGCTTGTCCTAAATATATGTAAATTAGTCACTAAGTTAGGACTAGTAATATCTACCCATATTCTGTAATCGAAATAATTATATAATATCAATAATTCTATCGAGGCATGATTTCTGCACGTTATGTACATATGCAGAAAATAATCTGCACTCAACATAAAACAGAATCCGGTGTACCGTTTATATGTGAATTCGTCTGCACTTCATAGTATCATCGACGCCGACGATAACAATAAATATTTACCTAGACCTAGAATAATAAATATATCTGGCTCGTAGTTTCTAAGCTATAAAATATTTCTTTAGAAACTCTTGACATGCTTTGAACTACTGAAAGAAAACGGGACTCCTGACTATGGGAACAGCACGTCTAGTGTCCTTAAATATTTCTTTTAATGAAATTGTCATTCACGTCCATCTTGGGATAAGAATAATGTGTTTGTGGAGGAACGGGCGTTATGTCACGCCAACACAAAAGAATTATCCTCCAACCAGGCGAGGTGATCATGTCTGGCGGACCGTGGCCGTTAGGTTCACGTTGGGAAGTTGTATTTATACTAATCGGTGCGAGAACTTTCATTGCCCGATTCAGGATTAGTAGTTTCTGCGTAGTTTAGCTCGTCTTCGCTAGATGATGTTGAAAAATGTTTTCGTTGTATGTTGATGTCCCCACAGTGTTTAAGTATATGAAAAGAGACGAAAGAAAGAAAATATGTGTATTTATTAAATTGCCTGCATTTAAATAATACTGTTTAAGAAGTATAGATATAACACTCACTGGAAATCTCCGTTTAGCCCACCTTTTTAAGCTGCCTTTATTCTGATACTAAAATTAGATTGAGTGTTACGTTTCAAAACGCGGTCCAAATACATTATAACGACTTCCTGATTTCATACTAACGTTATTTTAATGAGTGACTCATTGGCATTGGTTGCGTCGCTGTTGCAGAAGCTGTGATTTTGGGATAACATCACAAATTGGTTCTTTTTTTTTGCAATAAACGTTTACCTAATGTAAAGTAGTTATTAATTATCATAATTACATTACTATGGTAATTCGTAGTAGTGTGCAAGTGTGACTAAAACGGAGTTACAGCGGAATTGTGGATTTTGCTACAGCAAAATTTGGCGATTTTCTTTTATAATTTTTGTAACTTGAACGTCTGACATTGCGATTTTTATGGTTATTTTTTTTGTTTGAATGGTACCCTTTTTAATTTGAAATTTTTGCAAAACGCAGAAGCCATTTTTAAATAAATCTCAAATCTCTGGTATACACAGTCTTGGAAATCAAACCCTAGGTAAACATTTAAAGTCTGTTTAATAGGAAAATAATGTAATTAGTTCATTATCGTTTTGTATCTAAGGATAGAATGTGTTTTGTTTTTGTGCTAACACTAGTACTTGAAGCTCCTGTTGTCTATGTTTTAATGGAACAAACAATTGGTTAGGATTAAAACTGTAACTGAGAAATAGGAATTCAGCTTAAAGTTGAATGTTGACTTTGAATATACGCGTGACTAATGTAGGTATTTCAAGAAAACCCACTGTTTTCTAAACATTTTAAAATATTTTAAATGCTATTCAATAGTTACTGAGAACTAAAATAAAAGTATTGTTAAACTTCGGCTGCGTAAATACGTGGAAACGGTTCGGTTTTTAATGTACCTCTGACGTCTACAGCTTGGTATTTCTCTTTTTTAATACCGACAACAGGAAGAACGTTGACGTAAAAATCTACTTGAAGTGGTTGAAAACTTAAGGGCAGCATAGTACTGGGTCTAGTGGAACAAATATACCTAAGCGTATACCTGTGGTGGTGTGGTGGTGATTGAAAGGTATTCTTTTAGAAAGATCTCCATAGTATTCGATCTCGAATCTACTTCAGTATTAGTAAAACCCAGTCACCGATGGTGTGCGTTGATTGAAATTGAACTTATCGTTACCAAACTACATCATACCTATTTTTGTTCTAATATCAATCGTACTGTATGATAGCACTTATCAAGACTTCAAATTAAAGGCAATGTAAACGGCGACAAAGTTTTCCTGTCTAAGATTATCGTACAATTTAATATTTCTGTATGTATTTAATAAAATATAAATACAAATTATACAATATTGATGTTTTGACAGCACATAATTAAAAACAGATGTATTTGTATTTCATGCAAAAAAGTACCTATTACGTTCAAGGATTTGACATGACAAATGGCAATAAAGTAGAATTGTGGCATGCTATTGTACTTCATTGATTAATGTAACAACTACAAGGATTTGTATTACATGGCTACTCATAATATAATACCTATTGCATCCACATATAACTACTAACGCCGGTAGTGTACTACGAGACAGGAAATTTCTTACAGTTAATATTATAAATTGCAATACAGTTAATATTCATATAATAATGTGCGGCAGTATCATCTAAGGATTCCAAAGGAGATATATATCTCTAGGCAATCGGATTATTTTCCTGTTCTTCATTTCCAAACTATAGACTTCGAATAAACATGGTTTAAGGATCGTACGCGTTATTAATAAATAAATTGTAATTTTTAATTTAACTTCGCAAAATGTTTTTTTTTGGTTTTTTTGTGTGTATTTTGCGCTATGTACTTCTTTCTACCTCTAAGAAATAATGTACTTTGGCGGGGCATTATTTAAGCTTCTTGAAGTCGCTTATCGCGGATCAGCTTAAAATGTATAAAATAAAATATAAGTCAAATTAATTTTCCGTTGTGTTCTTCTTGCAACAATAAATTATAACAATTAACTTCGCACAGAGACAAATTATATAAAATGTTTCCGTCTCGACGTGTCTTCAAAGTTCTGAACACTCGCCCCATACATCACCACAGCGAATAAAAGTTCAAAATTGTTCCAAGTGCTCAAACTTTATAACGTTTTCTTTTTTCCTTACTTGTACCTCCAATACTTAAACCACTCAACTTTTCTTGTTTTCGTATTGAACTTTCTCCGTGATTTCGACGAAAAGATATCAGTAATTCAGACTGACTCGTCGGTGCGATTGATTTTGATCAGCCTATTTCTACTATCTTGCATGTCCTATACTTTCCTTCTCCTTCTATTTAAAAAGATATTACCCATATCTTAAAATTTAAGCGATATGATTCCTGTTTTCATTGCCGTAAAGGTTTTTCAAGAAAAATACAATTTTAGCGACAGTCAATCCCCGCACTGCATCACGGGGTCTTTGTAAACAAAGATTTATTTGTTTGTCGTTTTTATTGTTTTGCGATAGTCATTTATTTTCGTGTAGTGTTTACCGTTACCAGTTTGTTTTTATATATATATATTTTTTATGGTATACTTAGGGGGCAAACGAGCAGACGGGTCACCTGATGGTAAATCACCACCACCGCCCTTGGGCACCTGTAACTCAAGAGTCACAAGTCACCGCCCTTTAAGGTGAAAGTAGGGGAAGGGGGGGATTAGAGGGAGGCGAGGGAAGGACGGGAATAGGTGAGACGGAAGGATTAGGGCCTTCGGTAACCTCACTCACGCGGCAAAAAGCATTGCAACGTTGCTTCACTGCCGGTTTTCTGTGTGGCCGTGGTATCGGGCGGAGTCGAGATGGCCCATACGTGCCAAAGCATGGCTCTCCCACGTTAAAAAATGTTTTTTTTTAACGGATGTAAAAATTCTTGGTACCTAATTGACGTGCAGATTTAGCTGTAATTATTTTGTTAACTTTTACAAGGACTGGGCGAATTTTATTTCCAAATCCTTGAATAGCTTAAGTACTTATTAAAACTTCGTGTGGGTACAATAGGAACTTGTTCAAGAAGCCTCAACAGTGTTTTCGTCAACAAAGGATATATTTGTCGGGATTCCGCTATCGGAGTTGAGGTTACGAAACGAGGGGTCCGAAGTTGAGAAGGGTGTTGCGGCAATGCGAATGTCTGTTGCCTAGTGATTATGAAGAAATAATTTAAAATATATTTGTTTGTTTCTTTTTAATTACATTTTATTGTAGATAATGTCACGCACCGACATCACTTAGATGTACTGTCAGTCGACAGTACATCTGTGATGTCTCTAAGCGCTTATTATATCTAATATTCTTAAACAAATTCTATCTTTTATTTTTTAAACGTGGGTTCACATTACTAGTATTCTTGTTAACCCCTCCAGCGTACCTAATTGATTGTTTAAGGAGTGGGCTCACGTCGGTAGTGTAGCTGGTAGGATTCTGTTCCCCAACCACTTGATCATAAGTCCGATGTCTTATTCTTTATCAAAGTTTTTCCATATTTTTGTTTTTTTTTTAATCATCAAGTAAGCTGGCAAACTTTCTTGTGCGTTGCTATGTACTATTTACGTAGACGTTATAAAGTAGTTGTGCGTTGCGTTCGTGTTTTTTTTTGTACTGTAAGATTTAGCTTGAATGATTATTTACCTGAAAATTTAGTATTCAATTTAACCTACATCGATAAAATGTTGCGTTTGTATTGAATTCATAAACCTCACCGTTTCGAATGTGTTTCTACGTAAACCACATTTTTAAATCATACCTACATGTAGCTTTTTCTATGACAATGAAATATGTACAAAGTCCGTCGCCTATATTTTAAGACTCCATATATGGTAACCGTGGCATGAAAATAATGGTAAACTTAATCACGCCATGGCATGTGACGAGCTGCTCTCGTTCTCATAACTCGTCTGTACTGCCAAATACGTAGACGAAAGACGTTGACGCCCAGTTTCTTTTTGTGTAAACGGTCAGGTGACGTTCTCTTCAGTGCTGAAGTGTATGCTATGTTTTTTTATAAGTAGTGTTTTAAAGCTGTGTATGAAACTAATTAGAGCTGGCAACCTCATGGTGTAACCAGTTATATTCCTTAGGTTAGGCGCAACTTTTTTTAAGGTGAAAAATTTATTGAAACGAATTACAGGGCATAAGCATGCACTATATAAGATCATGATTAAACAGCACTAGCTACCCTATTACGGTTTTACGTCATTGTACATTTTAATAAATCATGACTGACACAAGATAAATCTTCTGTTTTTTTTCTGGTCTTTCGTTTTTTGTGCTCGTTTGACGCCCGCTTTGTTCAGTTATTATAATGTTTCTAAGTCCTCCAATATATTATTCGTTGTGGTATCCAAAACAGTTTAAAAAATAATTCATCATCATCAGCCTATCGCCGTCCAACGCTGGACAAATTGTAATAAGGTGTATCTGTACTCTTCATCATTTAATTTTCCACCTTTGGAGAGGACATATTTTCTTCAAATTTAAATGGGACCAACCTCGAGTACAGCTAATGCAATAAAAAAATGATTGAAATCGGATTACACATACAAACAAAAAAAAACAATCGAATTGAGAACCTCCTTGTTTAAGTTGATGAAAAATAGATATTACAGTTATATTGAATGTATTACAAACATTTTATTGAACTTTATAGAATTCGGAACCCACCCAAAAGTGCACGATGAACGAGTGCACAGTACATGTCGTGTCCGTTATACGTACGTATAAAACCGGACTGTCCAACGCCCAAATGACTGCAGGATCGATCAGATTTGCCGCGGCTGCTGCCCCCAACTCTGCTATATGGATTAATATTTGTACTAGCTCAATGTATCGGAAAGTGGTGGGTACTCGTAGGAAATTAGATGATTTCAATTGTCATTCCGTTCTGTATCAAGCTTATATATATATTGGATATATTGCAATTGAAAAAAAAGACTACATTCCTATATTCATGTACCTTTAAACGAGCTATTCTTGTAAATATGTATATATATATATAATCTGAATCTCGGAAACGGCTCCAACGATTTTTATTAAATTTAGTATGTTGGGGGTTTCGGGGGTGATAAATCGATCTAGTTTGGTTGCATTTTTAGAAAACGCAAAAAAAAACCCGAGCAAAGCTCGGTCATCCAGGTACTGTTATTAATGTGAAAGGATGTAGGCATGTATGGGATGTATGTTAGTCTTTCACGCAAAAACCACTGAGCCGATTACGATAAAAGTTGGTATGTAGATAGCTGGAGACCTGAATTAACACATAGGCTACCCTTTTTATCCCGATATTCCCATAGCAGCGGTACTTACTCAGGTGAAACCGCTAGTAATATACGTATAATTCATTCCTTTTAAAATTTATTTTAATACTACGCGAGATGAAAAATTTATTTTGCGAAATTTGGCTTTATAATGCACCTCTGCTCTCTCTCTCTCTGTAAAAAAAATTAAATGTATTTTAATAAATTATTCAATAAGTTTTGTAAAAAATATACACAAAGTTAGATTGGTTTCTTCACGTTTTTTTTTACCATGAACCTAACACTTAAAGTAAAAATTTTCCAGTTGCAGCGTACATAATTTTGTAAATAGATTTCATTGTACAGTCAACTACTGAGTTCAAAGGAAGCTAACAAAACAAAGCATGCTAAATAATATTCAATATTATTAACAGACTGAATTAACATTTAACGGTGCTATAAATAAGCTATGCTTAGTTCAGTAGGTTAGTGGTTTTGAGCTCACGACCTCAGCCAGACTCATTGAACTCTCGACTTGCGATTACCTCTCAACGGGTCGCGATTATTCCCTGTCATTACGTAATTTCGTCACTTCGCTAACCAAAAAAGCAAAAGCATTTTAAGTGTACATAATTGCTGCTGCCATTTGTAATAATTCTTCGTAATCTATACTTATATCATGAGATTATACTCTTCGTAAGTTTGGTGTGTGTATATGGAAAATATAGATTGTGAACAAAAAGAACTTTAAATAATCGAAAAGTATTTTATTCAAGAAGGATACGAGCTATGTATTATAGATATATTGATCAATGTGAAGTCGGGCCGGGTGTTTATGACGATAAGGTTGTAATTAGATTGTCGGGAATTTTCTATTGAAACAACGTATGATCTCCTCTGTAGTTTATTTTGCACTAACTTTTATAATGATGTATCAACACCGACACCAGCGCGTTATGAATATTATGAATGGGGTAAACACCGGGCCACTGATACGTACCCAACTCTAGGGAATTTCATTTGTTTAGTTACTGACTTAGCAATGAAATTCCTTAAAGAACGTATTATTACATGTGCTATTCTCACTTTCAGAAAACAACTCAAGACACAAGAAAACACGTTCACAAACAAAGATAGTGTTGTGTTTTGTGGATCGTCACAAACAAGTTATGTTGTGTTGTACATAAATGCCAAAGATTAACCATTTTGATAATGCCATTTTACCGTAATTGGTATGAAGAGATTACTGATGACAGGACTACTATGCCATCTTAGGGATTAAACACATTCAATACATAATATATATAATTTTCAATGGAATTTATATCTAATCATTATAATTTTAAAATCATATTTTCATTACATTATTTAATAATTTGTATGCCGAAGTGGGTGATCATGGAATAAACATTATTAAGTATATAATTATGTAATGAACATCTGTATGTAACCCATGTATCACAAATAAACGATTTTATTTGATTTGATTCCTTTAATACTTACTAGTGACGGTAGATCGTGTTAGGCGGTTCGATTCCTTTATATCACTTTACCACGAGCTCCGGACGCTCCGGTGAGGTGATGACCGGCACATGATGAAAAAGGGATTAAATAATAATAATATTTTTTTTTTTTTTTTTTAAGAAAGACAACTCCCGCATTAGGAATTACTCCTGTGTCGCGGGGGGCTTTACAAACATACAAGCAACGGACACAAAGAACATCCAGATTTAGGTGGGAATCGAACCTACGACCTCTGGCTCAGCAGTCAGGGTCACTAACCACTAGACCAACAGGCCAGCCAAATATATATATAATAAGCAATGTATTTGGGTAATAAGTTAGAGAGCCCATACAACAGGGACGGATTCTAAACAAATTGATAGTATATATTTACATACGTGCTCTTCAACAGGACGGGTTAGTTCGTTTAATATAAGTATTTGAAACGACGTTAAAAAGGGTAACGTTGACATTCTTAGTAATAGAAATGGGTAAGGATGTATTATTTTGTTCTTATACACTAAAACGGAAGTCCCGATGGCCCCTCTAGGGCCTTCTGTCACGTCTTCACCAAATAACACAATAATATCAAGTGAAATATTAGATTTTGCTGTATGTGGAAGTCGCCACATATGGTTCGTCATGCTCACTAAAATGTCATTGTTTGCGGCGTCGTCATGGGGCTGGTCATTTCTTTCCCTCTGATATGGCGAAGGAGATGATGGCTGGTCCATGCGTCATACTCGTGAACGGGTGCTGCTTGGGGTGACTGGTCGGCCTAGTCAGCGATGCTTTAGCCTATACTATTATTTTGGTTCGATCAACTGTAACTCTAGCCTCTTAATCCAGTCACGAATTATTTTTAACAGTAGATTTTGTAACTGAATGAAGGTCGATGTGCACCTTGAATGATTTCTATGTTTAATAGGTTCAAACCTTCAACGGTATCACTGAGTGATTTTTATTTTTTAGTACGTTAGCTTTTGGAGCATTTCAATAAAATGATATTCAGGTGACATCAGCTTGCATCCTGTTTACCTTTCGTGTAACACTAACAATATTGTACCTGAAGATGTGACTTTTAAAAAGAGTGGCCATCAGTTTCTTTGCCAGTATTCTTCTCATAAGGCTCTACGCATTTTGGAAACTGGAAGTTATAGATCGACACAAGCAGGCAGTAGATTTGGTGTTTTCACCTAATTTACCTCGACAATCCAGTACATGCTGTAGCGTCTGTTTGCGGCCGATCTATGATTTTAACTCTAGCTTCAATTTGACGTTCATAAATGTCACTTAGTGTCTTAATTGAATAAATGATTTTGAATTTGAATTATGTTTTACATCATTCCAAAGGAAATCATCTTCCACGGCTTTTCTCAACCAAGTTGGGGTCGGCTTTCAGTCTAACTACGAGTCCACGATACGGCCGAACTTTGATATTTTACGTGGAGCGACTGCCATCAGACCTCCACAACCCAAGTATTATGCGATATGAAAGTTCTGTAGTCAGACCAGGTAGTCGGGTGTTTTACGGCTTTAACTACCCGTAACCAATGCCACAGATGTTTGGATGGCACCCGGGAACGACGGTTTAACGTGCTCTCCGAGGCACGGAGGGGGCCTCGGAGAGCATGTTAAACCTTCAATTCCGTTCTCAATGTGTTAAGAACGGTCACCCATTCTAGACTGACCTGGCTACTATTACTTAACTTTGTAATGTGCTAACCTTAGCCACGAGCCCCTCTCATTCAAATATTTATTTTATAGTTTATATCACGTGATTACTTATTATATCTACATTCATAAATGTTATAAATGAGTAACAAAGTCGACCATTCTAGAGAAATTTAAAGTAATATTCTCGGTCGTGGAGTTAAAGTCATTAAGCCACTTTATACACCTAATAAAGTCGACCCCAAGTTTGAAATATGTCTTATATTTAATAACCATTTATTAGGCAAACGTAATTTCGCTAACCCTATATGAGTTAAAAGGACGTTTTTATAGAAAATAATATTCAAACGGAAGCCTGTTTTAACGGGGGCGGCTCGTGGGCGGAGGGGTGGTTCTCCCACAAATGGGGCTACCACACGGAACAGTTAAAAAGCGCGGACAAACAATTTGATTTGCAGCTTAGTCGGTATTCTTTTATAGTTGAAAAAAGCGTTTCAACTTTTAAAGTTCTTACGCCTTTATTTTCTACTGCAGCATGTTGTTTATTTAAAGCTTTTATGTAACTTGTGAGGTTTGTATGTATGTGTGTTCGGCACAAATCTTGGAAGCTAAATTAAAACCACTTCCCGATGTCCAATTGGGCTCAAATTTGGTGTACGTATGTATCTTCGGTGACAATACAATAATATTATACCTTGAAGCTGTTCTGATGATGGAGCCGGAAGACGGCCATAGGAACTTCTTAACTAAACAAGATAAACCCATCGAGTTTGGGCTCATTTGTTTTGTTTTGGTGAGTACTTTGGTGCTATATGATATCCAGGGCCTGATGATGGGGTCGGAAAGTGACCATAGGAATTTCTGAACTAAACAAGATGAACCCATCGAGTTTGGGCTCGATTGATTCGTGAGCGTTTAAGTAAAACCTTGTTTTAAATATATGTTTTACAATGAATTCATAAATAGACATATTTGCTTACTATTACCGATACTGAACCAAATACTAAGTAAGAATAATTTGGTATGAATAATAGAAGTTACATTGTTTGGTTGAAAATGTGTATAAAAAGCCATGTTTAATATTTATTATTAGTAAAAACATTAAAACCAGTTGGGAAAGGATATTACATCATACATGCAGGCACAGCATCTGTAGAAGACGATAATCACATTCATTTAGACTGGATTCAACATTTTATTATATTGAAAGCATTTTAATTAGTGATACATACCTACTAATTTCATTAAATTATCTATATGTTGTTAAGATTTTATATGTATTTATTTCCCTAAAAATGTTTCTGCGTATGTATAACGGTGTTCTAGACCACATAGTACTACTATCTATGCTTAGTTTGTTGTCATGTCCCAGTACATTATTGTTATTATTTTGGTCACTCCCCCATCTCCCACTGTTGGTTAGTACGCCCGGGGAGAGTTTGATACAAATCGTAGTCATTAATTGTTGATAAATATTTATTTTATACAAAATTGTGGATGTAGAGAGGATATTGAGAGCCTGTACAAATGATTCCGTCGGTTCCTTTTTTATTTAGTGGCTATGAAATTGTTGTGTTTCCCTTGTTGATTTTAATTGTATCGGAAATGTTTGCCTGTCATTATCCGATGTAGGAAATTGTCATCGTTAGATGTTTTTCCTGATAGACAGACACCTTTAAACAGATTCATTAGATTTAGATAATACTGACATTTCTCATTGTCCTATTCGTGAAAATATTTGCATACGATCCATAATAAACCCAAATGGGATGCCAGTATTATTTATTTGTATAGAACAATAATTGTAAAACATAATTCTTTAAAAAAAAACGACTCAAAACTATTCCATAAAAGACTTATATAGTTTTCTCATGGATGCCATTGTCAGAACTGGACCAAATTGAAACCATACGGGAAGCACCAGCTTTCAGATAAAAAAAGAATCATCAAAATCTGTTCACCCAGTCGAAAGTTAGTAAGGTGACAAACATAAAAAAAATACAATTATCGAATTTAGAACCTCCTCCTTTTTTGAAGTCGGATAAAAATACAACCTACTTCAATGTGTCTAAATAATTTTACTTTCATGAACTATTTTGCCACTTTTGAACACAAACACAACACGCAAAAATTATATGACCATTCTAACAATCATTACAATTACGTGAACTTCATGACCACAGAGGATACTCACACTAATATATAATCGAATTGAAAACTGCTCTTATGAAGTCGGTTAAAAAGAGAGAGAAAGCGACGGAGGGAGAGAGAAACGATCTAGGTAAATCTAATATATGAGATTTAGATCGTTTTCTGCGAATACTTTCACCATACACAAAAAAATCGCGCTCTCTTAATTATATTGATTTAATTATTTATGTTCCTATTCGTATTCCTAATTAGCGATAACAATTGAAAATAAATAAAGAGATGAGACTAAGGGTGAAGCTGCTATTTGCCACCGGCAGGACCTGTACATCAGCGGAACTCCTCCATCCTCCCGGCAGGAGTAGACGAAATCTCACTCGCGTTAATTACAGGCAGTTTTTTTAGTATAAGTTACGTTTCTAAAGGTGAAGGGATGTTATATAGCCACATATTGATACCAAGCTAACCACTTAGTTATAAGTACGTGCGGGCTGCGAATGGAAGGAATAAACCTCAGTGCATCGCTAGCAGTCGTTTGAATTACACACCTGCATACGTAACTACTATAACTTTCTAGTAAATATAGTCTATAAGTAAGAATACATGAAATGGTTGCGTGTGAGATAATTGAGACAAAGCTGTAACATGAAATGCGGTACTGGAATCAATTTGCCACACTGCAATATTGAGTTTTGGACTCACGCTTAAGTCTACCTACCATTATTAACAGTCTCACTATCAATGTTTTTTTATTTTTTATGATCAAAACAAATTATTCGTTATGATCTCTCTGTTAGTTATATTATCTACGCTGTAGGGCAGGCCTTTAATCACCCCCTCGAATACCACTAAATGTTTAAATAATTGGTTTTCCGAAATACTATTCTTTTTCCGAATTTTCCAAATGTTAAGAGGTACCTACATATCTTTGAACGACTTCACGTTTCGACCTGTTTCCACTGGCCTTCGTCACAGTCTGACTCTTTATTATTTAGTTAATACCATGCCACCGTATATGGTGAACCCACAAGAGATGATAGCCTTCTACCTACATCAATAAGTCATTGCTACCTGTCAAAGATCATATGGTACAGTTCCCTCCATGTAATCCAACACAAAGATTAGATGGATGGATGTTTGTTACTCTCTTACGCCAAAACTACTAAACCGATTGCGATCAAACTTGGTATGTATATAGCTGGAGACCTGGATTAACATCGCCATCTGACGTCGCTTCTTAAGTCGCAAGTTTGATGTCACATGGAGTAATGCTGATTCCTCTGGACAGACAAACTTTAGCAAACTGTAGTTGAACTTACCATTAGCGCTCTTCATCTACAGAAGATTAATACCTACCTATCGTTTTGAAAATCTATATCTATACATACACATATCAAAATATATTACACACATCTTTGAAAAGTGTTTAAATTTTACATTTCCTCGCGTTAATTGATGAAAACGCTAGGCGCCATGTTGCTTATTCGTCGTGACATCATGTCAGCAGTAAAAGCGTACATTATTGCAATTTTTGCAATCGATGTTGAACATTTCGTATTTTACGGAAATCGGAATTAGTTGTATAAAAACACACGATGAAGAACTTATTCTGGGTAGATTTGTACTTTCTGCCTTTACAATTACACAGTTGTCCAGGGTAATATTTAAGTAAAATACACGAAAGGAATAAAATATTTGAAAATTTAAACCTAGTTAAAAAATCTGCAAAGACTTATATTTTACTTACAATTTAATTAAAGATAAAATTAAAATACCATAACATTTTACACACACACGAATTATAGTAAGAAACACCTCTGATTTTGATATAAAGTAAAATTCTGCAATGATTCAATCTAAAACACCAACCTTCACATCTGCCTGTTTACGCCTACCAATTTGGTAGTTATTAAATAACCATGCGAACCGGATCGGACCGGTTAGACAGTTGATAACTAATGTAATATCAATTATATCTGAAGCTATCGCGTGTACAGCAAATAAAAGGTACGTGGACTTTGATTTCGTACGTGATTTTTGTCAATATTCTTTTAAATGTGTAATTTTTGCTAGTGGTCGTGACTAGTTTTCATTTGGAGTCTGAAGTTAATAAAATACAATCCTAAATGTACGTATATTATGATTGCCAAGCAAGATAGATGCTCATCGTTCATACGAGTTTAACTAGCCCAACCTTGCACGTAATAAACAAAACGACTGGCCTTTCGGTATACTCTAGTGGTTAGTGAGTTATCTATAATATGTAGATAGATATATATATACATTGAAAAATATATATGTATGTTTATATATATATATATATATATATATATATAGATAGTCCTGAAACCATTTCGCTGGATGGAAGATCCCAGTGTGCTCCAACTTCAAATACCTCGTTTCTCTTCTTCAAAGCGATGGCGAAATAGACCGCACTGTGCAGCATCGAATCAATACAGGGTGGAAGAAGTTCTGAAAGTTGGCCCACAAAGAGAACGGATGAGAGACGCCTGCACGTAGCCGAAATGCGAATGTTGAGATGGATGTGTGGTGTGACTAGGATGGACAAGGTGAGAAATGAATATATTAGAGGGAGCCTGAAAGTAGCACCAGTGGAGGAAAAGCTGAGGAGCAATAGGTTATCGTGGTATGGACATGTGATGCGGAGGGATGAGCAAAATGTGGTGAAAACAGTTTGATGTTTGGATGTTGACGGGTGCAAGAGAAGAGGACGACCAAAGAAAAGATGGATGGACTGTGTGAGAAAAGATATGGCCACAAATGGAGTAAGCAGTGAAATGACGAACGATAGAGTAGAATGAAAGAATAAAACATATTGCACCGACCCCAAATAAAATTGGGACAAGGGTAGGCAGATGATGTTTATCAGGGTTTATTACCCGTGGTCCACCGAGGTATTCTATGGTTAATTCAATGTACCCGTGGAACACCTAGGTGTTCTATTGGTAATTCAATGTATCCGCTTGACACCTCTTGTTCACTATCACATGAAGGCCATTTCTTACATTAGTAAACACCACTAATTAAGTACTATAATAATATCAAACGATACGTGCAATATGATTGACAGTTTTATATTTTATATCTTTCATACTGAGCCCAAAAAAATATCTAATCTGACTTCTCGTGTCATTACCCAAATTAAATAATAAAATATTTAATTTTTAAGGACTTTTAAGATACAAAATAAAATGCAAAAAGCCAAACTGTGGAATCTTAAATCGAAACCACAGAGAGGCGAATTGTAGCGTTAACGGCGGTTCTGCCATTGCTTCCCGAAGAATATATATTAGAAGGCTGGAAGGAAATACATTGTTATTGTGATTTTTACAATATTTCTGGTTTAAAGCGGATTGTAATAAAATATTAAGTGTTTTTGGACAACTTCATCGTACAGTTTTAATGCTATTGGTATTGGTATAGGTCTCTGTTTCCGCATTTAGACTCATAGGCAGTCCATTATGCGTTCGAATAAGCTGACTAGTTGAGCCAGCCTAGCTCCTTCCAGAAGTACAAAAGCCTCCTGAGGCGTTCACAGGTTTCTAGGAGCGACCTCGCACCCGCGGGGATACTTGCCCTTTGTATGGCCACTCCCTGGCGCGTGCGTCATGCTCGTGAACGAGTGCCGTTGGTCGACCCTGGTCATCTCCGAACTGCTATTACTTACATACTGTAGTAATTTGCGCGACTGTTTATAGTTTAGAACTATATGTTACATTTTCCTCAAATTTAATTTGCGCATTTGAGCAATGTTACCAAAGACTTGTAAAAAACATGTTGGAAACGAGTGCCCTCAGAGTTTTTTGCCTGTTCTTCGCCACAGGATCTACGTATTGGATTTTATATTTTTTCGAGTTCTAGATTTTATATATTTACCAATGGTTTACCCATTCGGTGAACCATGGACACTACATTTATACGTTTACCCGTGGTTTATCTATTAGGTGAACCATGGGCACTACATTTTATACATTTACCCGTGGTTTACCTATTAAGTAAACCATGGGCACTACATTTAATACATTTACACGTGGTTAACCTATTGGGTAAACCCCGGGTACAAAATGTTAACCGTGATTTACCTAGGTGAACCACGTAGGTAGACCACGGGTAATAAACCGTTTATCAGCAGTCTGGTTACCATAGTACAGGCTCTGCCTAGTTTGGGTTTATAAACGAATAAAATATACACTTCAGATCTTATCAATCTATGAACACTGTTTGATTATTGTTATTTTTTTTTAGTGCAAAAGACATTCAATAAAATGTAATAATTGTTTTTGATTCATATTAATAACACGATTATGAAATCTAGCTCATTTAAATTACTGTTTTTATTAACAGCTACAGAAATTAATGTATTTTTATTATTAACAGACTTCAAAAGGAGGAGGTTCTCAATTTGGATGTTTTCTTTTTTTCAAATGTAGCTATGATCGGGCATAACTCCGTCATATACGTATAGACGGATTTGCAAAATACTTTTTTGTTCCAAACAGGTTTATTCTGAAATGGTCCTATTTAAATTTCGTAAAGATATAATGATTTTATATTTTATAATGATTTAGGCGCATTTAAGTTGGATACATTACATTAAAGTTAATTATTACCATCCATAGATACATTATATTTTCCTATAAATTTGCTCGAATTTACAAAACACAACATACCTAACACAACTATTGTTATCATGTTTTATTTTAGTTTGGACATCATAACAATACAGCTATCTTTAATTATTGTGTTTGACGTAACCTCATAGGCTATCGTAGATCCGTCTATTTGTTGTGTGATGAGTAGTGAGTTTATGAGATTATTTTTTATTTATTTATATAAAGACAACTTGGAATGTATACGACATACGACAAGAATGATTACTCTCGGAAACAGAATAAATCTAAAAATTCTCTCAAGATAAAGATTTTGCTCTTCTTTTATCATTTTCGTCTTTCGCGTACATGTAATTATGATCTCTGAACTCTTTCCACTTGAAAATACACACATACATATATGTATACAAATACCTATATACATATATAAGTATTAGCCTTATCGCAATTAGTAATCTTATAAACATTTTAAGATTCAATCTGCAGTATTATTTTTCCACTGCAAGCATAATGAAATATACTACACCTATATAGGATTAATCATCGCTATTGTTTTGTGTTCCATAAGCCTACGTCCCCTACCCCTGCCAGACACCCCAATGTACCCCGAAAATTACATGCACGTACACGTCGAATTCGAGACAGACACAGTACAACATAACTATCACAAAGGGCCAGCAATTAGGGCCGGACGTGATGTGTATCGATCCTTTTGTCTATCAAATCCAATGTTTGCATATACGTGTGTTTACAGACCACATTCATTTACAAACCAGAGTTTACCTCTTTACTGCTCAACACGAAACTCAGCATAGATGATAAGTAGCTAAAGAGATCCGATGTGTCCATCTGTTCTGTTTAGCCTGTGCTAAACGTTATGCAGCAGAAGGATAAACAGTTGTGGATTTGTGTTTAAGTTTCGTTACTTATGAAAACGGTAATCCAGGCCCTGTCAAGCATTTGTGTAATTAATGTCAAAACTGCATGACGGCGCATCGTATTTTTTTGGTAGACAATGGATGCGTTAGAAATCTATTAAACAAGTGATTGAGTTTGTAATTATAATTAAACTTGTTCTAGACATTGAAAACTAAGTTCTTCTTTTAAAAAAAAAACGAATTTAAGGATTTCACGTAAGAGAAGTGGTAGAGCCATGCTTCGGCACGTATGCTCGACCGGAGTGATACCACGGCCTAACAGAAAACCGGTTGTGAAGCGATGCTTTGTTGTGTTTCCGTCCTTTCCCTACTCGCATCCATCTCCTACTCCCACCTTGAAGGCCGGCAACGCACTTGTGTGTCTTGAGTTATGTGTCCATGGGCGGCTATAATCACTTACCATCAAGGGACCTGTAAGCTCGTTTGCCCCCTATACCATAAAAAAAAGTTAGCGTGGTAAAGTTGCTATGGGATCATTAATTCGATGTTGACTGATTGACAGACTGGCATGGAAACTATACATCAGAAAAGCCTACAATGGCTGTGGCTCACTCAAACACACGTACACTATATAAAACTGCGAGTATTTGTAAGATCAGCATGCAATACTGGGATACCTTTCAGGTTACAGTTTTCTAAAAGTAATACTCAAATTTTATTAACAGAAGCTTTTGAGTTAAACACCACAGTCGGACCAACCGGTAGCTCTTCTACTATAACGACCAGTGACGAAGTATTAAGTGACAACGAATTGCCTTAAGCGTATAGATAGAATAGCAGAGCTGGGCGATCTCAGACAATACCCGAGAAGAAATAGGAGGTCAAAAGATGATGGCTGCTAAGATAAACAGAACAGGGTTGATCTATTTCTTGTTTTGTGACGTAAAAGTTGTTGAAGGAACGTATGATTATTGTTTCTGTTAAAGGTTATCGAATTGCACTACGCGCCAGTCGTATCGGGTGTAGTTATTGAATATGTAAAGTGCCAAAGTGTATAATTAAATCATTGTGTACATTCCCCTTTAATTTATATAATACAGAACTATGGGCAACGTATAAAATAAGGTAAATTTCTTAGTACTGTACTTCCCTGTACAATGCCTAGACAATGTGTGTCTAGGCATTGTACAGGGAAGCATGTAGAATTACAGATATATAAGTTATCTTGAATGACATATTTCTTTGAAAACAAATGATGATGGGAGTGAGCAAAGCGACTTCGTACCTTCGGAGTCCCTCGGGATGATTAGGTCGGTGGGTTTCATGAAAATTTTCCGGCGAAAATACACGAATTCAGTAGACACGGTTCTGCGCTAAATCAATACTATCGTAATGGGATACCTGCCAAAACACTACAGACTTTCCCAGACGTACGTTGTTTTTTTATAGAATATATAGTAATTGTGTCAAATGCCGTGTCAGAATATAAATATTACGTCTAAAATGGTTGTCTAAGATACAATGAAAAACTGAACATGTGCGCGGCGTAAAACCAAACAAAGTTCATTAGTACTTTTTTATTTTGTAGTTGTCATCGGTATATTACATTATTGTGTGATCTTTTCTCAATTTACTCCAGATACAGGCTGAAAGATCGTAAAATTTAAAACTGAACTCGGCATGATTGCCATTATCCGCGCCTAGGACTAGCTTGTAAGACGGTCAGCTTCAACGTGGCCACCACAACTGAAGACTTCGGATTTGCATAGACCTCTGTTCCCATGCTAAACTAAGTACTTAGTAGAGTAGTAGTTACAAATATACTAATATGGCACACACTCACAGTATTTATCCTATTAGGAACTAACCACTTTTCGAGGAAATAATTTAGTAACCGGTTATTTCTACATTAAAGTGCAACTCAATTTATCAGTGGTATTTAAGCTAAATGTTATTAGCACTTTGATTAAAATTTGCTTGTTTATTACTAATTAATTTGGAATGTTCTTGTCTAGTCACTCGTCTACGACTTTTGTAACAGAAGAAATGCTATTATACTACATTCTGATAGTAAATCCTTTCTCTTGTCTGGGAAATTCTTATAGTTTCTTATAGATATTTATTAGACTTGCATTGCACGAAACAGGATCAGTACTACTACACGGCGCGGCGGCGTGTCTTCGCTGAATATTGCTGAATCGATGTTTAGAAGGGCAATTAGTTAAGGCTTTATTTGTAATAATGTTGATATTTCATAGCTTCATAGCCGAGATTGAGTAATTACCAGAGCAAGCCTGACGATAGCTCATCGCCTTTGTCGCTATTCATACTATGTAAAACAATTATATTAGTTGATATTGGCCTATGAAAGCTGGATAATATTATTAGTCCTTTGAAAACTAATTGAATTAAAATTTAATTAAGTTTGTCTCGTGTTTCTGTTATAATATAATTAAACCGATAATCTGCTGGCAATAGTACCTAAATCTGAAAATATTTGTGAAATTGTCTGTGCCTGATTTAAGTTTGTTTTTAAACACCTACTGTGGTTGTGATTTAACCAATGTGAATAAGTAAATATGAATTAAATTCAAGGTAAAACAATTACAAGAATCTTAGTCTGCGCGTGCCACAACATTCATTTTCATGCAATGCGATGGAATGCTACAAAGAACAATCATAGCTTATAACTGTGTCTCAATAACGCCAACACTAGAAGTCTGTAATTACTTGTGACCGAAATTTAAAAAGTCATCGAAAATCTGTACTTTGAAAAAACTGCGTAAACATCATGTAATCAAAAACTATAATTAATGGTGGTTGAATCAACTGTTAGACGTAGGACTGCACGTCAGAAGTGAAAACACACACACACTCACACACAGACACAAACATCTGTATGTATGTATCTGAGCGTGACCGTCACGAGAGTTCATTGCTTTTTCCCCATACATAAATGAAACTAACGTATCAGACAGACTTTGAATTATAATATGTTAGTGATTAATTGTTTTTAAACTGACGCGACTTTGACACATATCGGATGTGTAATTCGGGACTTAATTGTGATAATATTTAAAGATTTAGAGTGGTCGAGTCCACTCGTGATCACGATCGCTCGCTCGGATAACCAAGAGGTATTGTACCTTTTAAATATTATCGCGATTAAGTCCCGAATTACACATCTAATATGTTAATGATTATGTTCTCATGTTAAGTGAATTGAAAACTAAACCCTAAATCTCTAAATTAAAATATGACTTAGGTAATAAAGAAAATCTCTTTTAAACAGTATTTGATACGTATTGTTGGCAATGACCTATATCTCTAAAGGGGTGGACAGAGGTGTATTAAACACCCACATTTTGCAGAGTATCATTTGGTCCCACTGACGTAATTAGGGGCTAGCATATTGTCGGGCACTTGGGTACTTAAAAAATGGGAGTCAATTGACAGGGAAAGGTAGTTAGAAGGAAAGCCAATGGAAGAAAATGGATATTGCATATACGAATGAATTGGAGAGTGTAAGAAATAGCTCCAGCAGCTGTTGCCGGATGTCCGAGGTCTCTAAGGACCAGAACCAGAGTTATATATAGGGGATAGGGGAATAGTTTGGGCAGCGCGAGGGACACCGCTAGTGCATCGGGCTACCGACATTTATCCAGTAGTGTATTAAAAACAAAATGTGATAATCTATAATTTTCTTTTAATTATCAAAAAATCTTAATGCTTGTGTTAGAGGTGGGTTCACTGCGGTAGTTCACAAGTTTGACGCATTGACCAATATGCTACCGCTGCTTATTAAATTATTGATATAAGTACTTGCAACTACTGTATAACTGTACTTATACGATTCGTTGTTCGTTCGTAAGTTGTGTGACCCCAGAGTGACGTAAATCCAAAGCCACAAATATTATTACTAAACAATAACTGACATAGCGAATACGGCACTTCTATTTTATCTAGAACAAACAAATCGATGACGCCAACAGTTACAAGCACATTGAACTATGGTAGCCAACATGCTTGTATATACTTGTGCACTTTTCTGGTAATGTAGCCAACAAGCTTGTATATACTTATGCACTTTTCTGGTAATGGCAAGTCATCGACCTGGAATGATTTTTATAGAATTGATGTAAGAGACGATAATACGGCCCTTCTGATGGCACGGACATTCGCAATACTAAGAAGTGCTTCACGAATTAAATAAGGATTGGATGTAACTTCATTTGATAGCTTTAAGAGTATTGGCAGTTATTGTTAAATACGCTAATCAATTTGAGCGTCATGTTGAATTTCGTATGAAGTATAACTGTCTTAATTAAAAAAACAACACAAACTTTCATGATATTTTTGTGATATTTAAAGTTGTTGTACTTTGTGAATTTGAAGAAAGGACAGGAAAGTATAATCCTCATTATGCCTATGCTCAAATAGAGTGGATACGTAGTGTTAATAACCTTAAACGAATAAAATATAAATGAAACAAAATATAGCTCAAAGTATGAGTAGCGGTTGCTATTACAGCTATAGGAGGGCTGTCCGAGCAATTTATAACTTGGGCAATAGATGATTCACTGAGTCAGAAATTTAAAGAAATAAACATAATGACGGTGGCATGTCAGTACATCTATTAAACTTGATTCATGTTCATAAAAATAACGATCAGTTTAAAAAAAAGTGATATACTATACACCCTTGTAACACACTTTATAAGCATCGATTTGTTGTACCTGCCTCCAAAAACTAACCAGTCGTTTCGGGGTCAATGTGTGTAATTTTATAAAAAAATCCCCCATCCTACTAATATTATAAACGTGAAAGTTTGTGATTATGTATTGATGTATGAATGTTAATACTCTTTCACGCCAAAACTACTGAACCGATTGCGATCAAACTTGGTATGTAGACCTGCTAGCTGAAGACCTGGATTAACATATAGGCTAATGTTTGCCCGCTTGTTTCTTACGTCCCTGGTGAAAAGACCGAGTCAAGTTGTTGTACCGCTTAGACTTGATTTTTTGCTGTTTGGTTAACATAAAAATATTGGTTACTAGCGACCCGCCCCGGCTTCGCACGGGTTTAATTTATTTTTTACTCTGTAACTTGATATATTTTCCTTAGTTTACACAAAATAAATTGCTGAACGCACGCATAAATATTTGACAACCAATATATATGTCAATCCTCTTCCATTACTGACATTATTCTACATTTTTAAAATCTAATATACGATACTAACGTCACTCAATTGTTTTGCCTTCGCGGAACCTCTCCACTAACACTTGAACTTTATAGTATGGTATTAAAGTTCAAATTGACTTTTAAGTATTAGTACGAATCGTTTGTATGGGAGTATAGAAAAGTGTTTTTTTTAGAAATTTTCAGGCAATTTTTAAAATTTTTCTCGCCGTAAAAACCATCTTTGAACTTCAACGAACTTTAAAAAAAAAGAATTAGCCAAATTGGTCCAGGCATGTCTGAGTTATGCGCTTACCAACACATTTTGCGATTCATTTTTATAGTATAGATGTGAATTGGCTAGGTACTGTATATAATAGAAAATTAAGTACATAAAAACGTTGGTGTGACTCATTTGCACAATCGCGCGACACGATCATTTATGTAATTAAATATTCATTACAATAAGCGCTAATATTATCAAGTTTCAGTAGAATTGTAATTCATATATATACATTATTTTATAAAATGCTTGGTACACTATGTAGTTTTGTATTCAACAATCAACAGATTTTCGGCAGCTCTATCGGATAACTGCAGTAATTTCAGTAACTAGTGATTTCAGAAAACAGGTTTATATGAGTGCATATAAACTTGTTTTCTGAAATTTCTGTCGAAACACAAACTTAGATTACTCTTAGCGTGTACAAATATTTTATTCGTAATATATTTTAGACTTGCACTTGCATAATTATATTGTATTGTATTTTTATTTTCCATTAACCCTTGTATACAAACAAATTATATGAATATTTAATTTCATGGAATCGTATGTTTAACTTCATTCTTAGGCCGATTAATTTTGTTTGTTTTGATTTTTGACAGTTTTGATGTCGGAATAGTCAGATTCACATCAAAACTGACCTTTGCGGTTCATATTAAAGTAATTAAATACATTGAATTTGTAGCACGAACACATAATATATCAAAATGAAAGTCAAGTTGCGTTGTGTAGCGCGTTGTTCTATTCTGTGGTGTGCATAGCTTTTCTCAACAAATGGGATATCTAACGTATATTTTTTTACAAGAGACTCGTCGTGTTTGTATGAAAATATATTTTATAACCATGTATTGTCTTTGATATAGCCTTTAGTTGATTCATCCAATACAGAAACAGGTATAACCCATTCAGTACTAGCCGGCGTGTCGCCATTAACCACGCAATACACATATTATACATACCTCAACCTTGCACGCTACGCAATCAAATATTCATTAACTACAGTGATTATCGCAGCTCAGTGGAGCCGATTTGAGAACACCTCATGCGACCAGTTTGTAGGGGACCGTCTCTGTAATTAGTAGGGGTCTTTCAAAGGCTGTTTATGTGACGTGTTATCACGTGTTTCGTGTGAGTTGAAATGAGACAGTAATTTAAAACGAATTATTAATTGAATTTGATATTAGGAATTCTCATTTTTATATAAGTTTATTGATATTTAGACTGAGTATAATATGTGTGCCAGAGAACGTTAGCGCCCAGACAAGTTGTTGACGGTGTATATATTATGGACCCAGTGATTAATATAGCATTATTCATACTGTCCAGACCGTCAAAAAATGCCCAATATGGGTAGTTAATATAAATAAAACATTGAAGTAAACAAATTGACCGGGCTAGATGAATTATGTTCCCCACCTATTGGGCAAAGTAATCAAAATATCTATTTTATTCAATAGGAAATATGCACGTGACTCCAAACAAGCCTAATAATTTAGTATTTATTCGTACAGAAATATACTAATATATTCATAATGTGTCCTGTCAGTTGACAAAAAACAAATCACAAATTTTCATGTTAAAAATAACATTAGTTAAATTTATACTTGATAAAGTTATCAGTTTACAAACTATTCTTTCTGTAAATAACTCATTTGACAAATATTGAAAAGAACAACATTTCATTACATCAAAACATCATTTGACAAACTAATATTTTTATGATCATGTTAATTGGTAAATTGATTTACGAAATCATGTCATTGGTAGGGCAGGTCAATTGAACAGAAATGGCTAGGTGTAGACTAATCTAACCTATGTTAGAACTGCGACCACAACCCAACCAGCCTCTCAGAACCGAATTCTACATAATTTACTTGGTTAGGGCAGCGTGTATTTTATACATTTTTAGTAGTTTTTAATTCGAGATAGTATAAGCAGTATAAACCATCCGCTTTTATTAGCTTTTAATTCTAAACTGAATAGAAGACAATTGTTCTACAGAGCACAATTGTTTTCTATCCAGCATCTGATCATGGTCCTTCCATGTATGTTCTTAGTCCTAGCACCCTGCCTTATGTAGCTTAATTGGCTTAATTATCAACTTGCCCAACAGTTGTGTAGCTATATTCATAATGGTCAGACAATGTGATAAATAACGAAGTTTATCACTACATATTATAAAACACAGTCCCCCGCCGCGTCTGTCTGTTCGCAATAATTTAAAAACTACTGAATAGATTTTCATGCGGTTTTCACTAATAGACAAAAGTGATTCATGAGGAAGGTTTATGTGTATAATTTGTTAAGATTTTGTGTAAATTGATTGAAATATGTTGATGATTGTTACCCGTGCGAAGCCGGGGCGGGTAGCCAGTATAATTATTAATCACAGAGCCTAATTTCACTTCATTCATATGGCGTTCGTCATTATTCATACGGCCCGGGCATTATAAACAATGCAATGTTTAATCATTTTGTCCATAACATAAACAGTTGGGTATGAAATGAAGTATCAATCATTATGAACCGCCTGGAAGAGAAATCCTAAATGATATAGTTTCGTAGATAATAGTAGACTTGAATGTCTTTCTACGCTTTTCGGGTCGCTATTTGGCTTCTGGTAGGGACCTGTTCAGAGCCATATAAACCAAATTGTTTAACTATTACTACTTCTGCTAGACTAGTAGTGAGTTTTCGCAACCCCAGGAAGTGGCTCTAACCCACTCCCACTCCCAATTGCCCCGTACAGTTCTGGCAATACTACTCACAGCAGAAGTATTGTTAGTAGGTGTATGGTGTCTATAGGTACGCAACTTGTTATGGATTTGGAATCCACAAGCAAATTCTAAAAGAAAATGTTAGACAAGAATTCCGACGCTGCAGTTGTCTATATAAAATATTCGAGTAAGACTGTTTGAGTTAACTGTAATTACTGCTATTCACAATGGAACATTATATAAACACGTCTGTTGATTTTTGAACTCACGACGTGACTCAATTAAACGAAAGTTATTCCAGGCAGAATAAAGCCTACATTAATGATACATTACCTAATATATACATACATTAATGATAACCTACAAATAATTTACAATAAAATAAGGGGCAGCATTCAGACAAAGTTTTTGGAAGAATTGCTAAAAGTGCAGCCTGCATAGGAAAGCACTTCTAAGGCACGAATAGAATTATGTCCCATTTCAACAAAGAAGAGCAAACAGCAGTTATGTACTCAGGAATTATCAGGATCACATTTTTAGTGGGAGAACCATGCTTTGGCACGTATGGGCCGGCTCGACCGGAGTGATACCACGTCCTCACAAAAAACTGGCAGTAAAGCAATGTTGTGTTCGCCGAGTGAGTGAGGTTACCGGAGGCCCTAACCCTTCCCTCTCCCCCACTACCCCACTTTCCCCGTCTTCCCTCCCTTCCCCTACTCCCACCTTACAGGCCGGCAACGCACTTGTGACTCTCGAGTTCCAGGTGTCCATGGGCGGCAGTAGTCACTTACCCTCCGGTGACCCGGCTGATCGTTTGCCCCCTATCCTATAAACAAAACGTGATAGGTATAACATAACTTACCTTTGAATTGCCTGAAGTTCCGACCAGGTTGCATTGGCCGTGGTCGAGTACCTTAAAAAATAAAAAATGTGGTTAAAAATTTTACCGTTTTTGTAGTTTTTGACCGACATAGGTTTATATATATGTATGTATATAAAGGTGGTAGATACAGGATTAGAACGATGCCGAAAACCCTTTTCCTTTCATTACGAGTCCTAAGTAAGTTAGGACAAATTTGGTCGCCAGGGAGTATTTTAGATTGCCTCTCTATCATGTTCACCTTCGGACATGCTCCGATATCTGTAGGTATATCTGATTTGTGACCGATGATAAGCTTAGTGTTATTTGAAAGTTAAAAGTTTATTGATGTAGCTGTAGGTAACTCATATTACATTAGTCTGCATTACGATGCTTTAAATATCATCATCATCATTTCAGCCATAGGACGTCCACTGTTGGACATAGGCCTCCCTTAATGACTTCCATAAAGGACGGTTGGAAGCGGCCTGCATCCACCGACGTCCTGCGATCTTTACCAGGTCGTTTGTCCACCGCGATAATGGACGTCCTACGCAGCGCTTTCCGGTCCGTGGTCTCCATTCCAGAATTTTTCGGGCTCATCGACCATCCGTTCTACGTGCTATGTGCCCCGCCCATTGCTACTTCAATTTGCTGACCCGTTCGGCTATGTCGGTAACCTTCGTTCGTCTGCGTATCTCCTCATTTCTGATTCGATCGCGCAGAGAAACACCAAGCATAGCCCTTTCCATAGCTCGTTGAGCGACTCTGAGCTTGCTTATTATTATTATTATGCTTTAAATATGATTAATAATAATTCAATTGCCAACTGTTTCCTAATATCTAATATTAAATAAATTATTTCGATTGTGAATTTCCAGCCTCTGTTCGATTTAGATATTGTTCAAAGTATAACATGATTAAAATGTGTTCGTTCTAAATGTAACAGGAATACTGATTTAAGTTTATCGTAGTTCCCACAAGCTTTATTATTGCTACCAAAACAATAAAAACCGCATCGTAATCCCTCAGTGGTTCTGAAGATTAATTCGCATACATGGGTACAGACACCGACGAAACGCAAGGATTTTATACAAGGATAGGGAAAATAGGTATAATGTATAATGATACTATCCTCTTGCGAGCGGAATAATAAGTTTGTCTTGTGTTTTCTGATCGTTGCGGTTATATGTTGACAACAAGTTTGTTGCAAACTATATTAAACAGACACGACACCAGACAACGCACGCAGCTATTCCATTCAGACATTTTACACAAAAGACCCATTCGTTATTGATAACTCATTTTCTGCGAAGTGCTCATAGCTATTGTCTAAAGCTAGTGGTGTAATTTCATCCATTGTCACAATCGGCTGCTCACGTAATGGTGCAACCGATTGTGACGGATCTGGGTATTTTGAGCTGTGAATATAATCGGTGCACTCTTTTTGTTCTATTTTTCGGCTAATTTGAGCCACATGTTATAGCCCTCAGTACTTATTCACCAAATACCTATATACATATTTGCATTAGTCTGGCTGTTTCTATGTATAATATGAATGTATTACAAAAAAATATTTTTTTCTGGGTAAGTGTACAAACTTACAAGTTTACTTACTTATTAGTTTTGAACCAATGCCTAAAATACAACACTCGCGCTGATAGTGGTATTTTGACCAAACTACAAGACCAGCTTTTAGCTTTTTTGTTTCACTAATCTTACCAACTCACCCACTACTGTGATTTCTGTACTCCAGTATTAAAAGTAGGCACTCGACAAGTTCCATAGAAAATTAAATTCTGTGCTCTGCTTCTGGGAAATGTAAAATATTGCCCGCACATACTTACCTTATGTCCTCCTTTTTACACTAATATACATTGCAATATATTGTATCTACTAGGTACAATAATTTTGCGCAAAAAACATAAAAGCGTTAGTTTGCGTTTTTTGGTGGATTTCAAAATTTCTTCTTTAGACATGGAAAAATAACAAAGTGAACAAAATATTATGAGAAACTCTTAATAAGACCTTTATTACAGTTGGCCCCGCGCCAGGGATCACTTTCCGATTAGATTTTCACGACTTGTCGATGTAACGGAATGCCGATAGAGCTAAATGCACGTCAATTTATGGAAGTCGTGGTTTACGAATTGGACGCTTACGTAATACACTCTCCTGCTTGCCAAACACGGTTTTAGTGTGGAGATGAGTTGGTAACAATCCAGCATTTGGAGTACTGTTTAATCCGTTACAATTGTGTTTACTTATGTGACTTACGTACTCTTCTAACTTTTATTCTACTTAATAAAAGTAGAAAGAAAGTATAGACCGGGAAAAAACACTCTCGCGACACGAAAATTTGCCACCTGTAAGCATGCGGGTGGTTGGCGTTTTGTGGACTACGCCTGTTCTATTACGCCTATGACTTCTGGTGCCTTTACTCACCACCAGGAACTTAAAGCCTATTTGGTACTGTCTCTAATTTTTTATTTTTTATTTTATTGGTTTTAAATTTTCACGAGAAATTATGCTACGATTAAGAGTTGTTCCCTTGGAATGCAAACAATTATCTATAATTCCATCACCACCACCGTCAACATTATTTTTATAATGACACTTAGTCGTTAATCCCATATTTTAGTTTTAAAAATAAGTGAGATATATATAAAAGAGGAAGTTATACTGTTTTTGGAACGTAGTTCCTTATCGCACATTACACTACAGACACTCGGTGGCTGGGGCTAGACGGAAAAAGTGTAAGCGCAACGAAAAATGCTGACCGCGAGTTGATTTATTTTATTTACGCCATCTATCTACTTCTGTAATTTGATGTTGGTTGTATACTTATTATCCATATTATTAGTTCGTACAACTTTCACAGATGGTGCAATTTTAATTTAGAGTTTTTACAATATTTACTATATTTTGATACAATTTATTCAGTCCATTAAATATACTTTGTTCCAACCGGGTTTCCCAAAGACACCTTACGCGTTTTTATTTTGTATAATATGTAATACATTCTTAAATGTTGATAAAAATTGATTAAAGTAACATTTATTATTTAATTACTTAATAGATTAAGTAAACACATAACTACTAAAAGTGCGTAAATTATCCGTATCGTATATCGCCGCTATAACATGAGATTCAAAAAATTTAAACATGCTTTTAAAGTGTACTTAGTTCTCTGCGTAGGAGCAAACTGTTCACTAACCTATCAATGGTTGCTTGTGCCAAAAAGATCAATTCAAAGTGAAACAAACAACATCACAACAAAGAGACGAACGTGTCATAAGAATTAAGTGAAACGAGAAGTCTATTGTGTTGTAGTAGTACATGAACGGACGAGGGGTCACAATTTATACAACTACAGCTTTTGTTGTTGCAACAATAGAGTTGTTATTTCTATGCAATGGGCGGACCGTTAACTTATCTCTAGGGTTACCTGACCTTACAAGTCTGCGACTCATTTTTGTATTTTGCTTGGACTCTACTTGCAAACCACAAAACGGTAGTGTGAAATTAAAAAGAAAAAATATAATAATATCCTTTCCATCAGTTGGCAACGTGCACGTGAAACGTCGATGGGCTTGTAAGTGGTGGTAACCTACACTACCGCTCTACTGCCTTGCTCATGAGCTAGTTACGTGTAAATTGCGAGATATTGCAACTGAAAGAAGTCTATACTAGGAAGACAAACTTAAACTGCCTTCACCGCTTAAGTCTGTTCGGGTGAGCGCGGAAACGGGCCCGACACATCTGCGTATCTTTGCGTACCCGACAACAAAACACTCAGTAGACTGTCTATCTTCGTTAGCCACTAATGAACAACCGCTAATGAAGTCGTACAATCTCAGTGATGAAAATTAAAGGCAGATGCTTTAAAGACCGGTAAAATAGGCGTTGTATTGCGGGTAGGCAAATAGAATGCAGCTTCAAGAGGCATCTGTACATGCCATAAAATCAGCTACGCTACGATTGAATAAGAAAACCGTAAAAGCGTAGGCCGCGTTTAACTGTTAGGGACGTTGCGAATTGCTTTTAAGATACGCTTTTATGACGGGCCTTACATCGTCAGAACTTCAAGGACGAACTAAAGATACGACGAAAAACGATTATATAGTAATTAAACATAGTAACTAGATATCATAAATTGTATACTAGACAGGTTTAGAATTAGAGCCGGCAGTTTGAAAACATCTGATAACTACAAAAGAAAACAACATGTATTGTGGTGGCAACTTTTAGCTTTGACGATAATGTACCTAGAAATAATTAGTTCACACGTTTAAAGGTTTTGTACCAATAAAATTATAGACAACTCGCTACATGAACTTGTGCAAATATAAACAAACTTGATTTTAACCCAAACACGCTCTTAATATAAATATTTTAAATAACAAATGTTAAACAAACTAATAAATAGTTCATATACAGTTACATAAAACATAAATCATTTAAGTCGCTTTTTGCACAGTCGAGTATTTTTATTTTTAATTTACTTTGTTATACATACGTATATCCAATATTTACATAGCGGTAAACAGGAAAATTTTCATCGTTTTTTCGACATATCATGCCTTTATTCCGAGAAGGTTTTAATGATACTTTCGCTTTGTCGTGACCTACATCGGTGTGGTGAAATGATGCCACTGAGCACACATCGGTATATATTAAATGATGAGGGCACAAATAATAAATGGAAATGAGACATGAATTCATGATATTCCGTATGAGATTATATCAGAAATTTTGGATATAATTGAGTACTTACTGCAAAGTAATTGTACCAAAACCGCAGTACCTACTTAAATAAAAGCAGCTTTAGGCAATATTTATGACAATCGTTATTTGTCCTTTGGTCTGTTTCACTAAGAAATATAATAGAAAAACAGTTTCTTTAAGTCGATGTCTTTAATCTCTACATATGATAGGGTTTAACGATTTTTTTTTAAATTTAATAGTTGCCTGAACAATGGTTCTGAAGATCAGCTTGCAGGTGATTGCTCTATTTGTCGTAACAATCTATTAGTAAGTAAAAGCTTTGTCTAATGAAGTATCTCCTTCTTGTTTCAGGCAGCCGGGCATGGAGAAGGCAAAAGCTTACATAAAGAGCTCACTGGCTTCGAAGCCGGCGTCGCCGTCTGCGCCTGCAAAACCACCAGCGCAGGACGACGTGCGCGTGTGCTACGTGTGCGGCGGCGCCGGATTCAGCGACCAGTACACCATCAGGGTCAAACCTGACACGCAGGTAATGACAATCCATAACAGATTTATTTACTAATTACTCAACAAAGAAAGATTAACAAAACTTCAATATTACGTGATCGCGTTAATGCCCGTAGTATACATAACTATATATCATCTAAAGCGAAGCTTTAAAAGTTAGTATTTGAACCTAATCGTTATAAAGCATAGGTATAGCTTAAACGGAAGTGGAATACCAGTAACTCATGTTACTAATAGGCATTAAATGTAGAACATTTCTGGTAGTTTTTAACAATCATAGTTGTTGATGTAAATTTTCGATATTAAGATATATTATGTCATATTTTGCTTCCAACCCTGGTATGAGTACGAAACGAACATGTTCAAATGTTTGCGTGACAGTAAGTGTGAAAGCGAAAAAGTTAGACAAAGAGAAGAAAAAACAAGGGTCGCTAAGAAGAAATTCTTATGTGGTATTTTATGAATATTGTCGTTGTTGCTTAGTTCAAAATCGCGTACTATACTCAATACTTTATTGCTTTTGTGTGTACACACACAATGTGTACTTAGGTGGTAGTGCTTAGATTAAATGAGTCATTGTGAACCCTGTCGGGCACAGCCAAGTAGGAGAGAGGATGATACCTATTATATTTTTATAATATATAATAAGAATATTTATTTTATATAGAACTTGACTTTACTGTAATTTTATGAATATATGTATATCTGTGCCGTTAAGTTTAATTATTTTGTTTGTCATTTAGGTATTCGTTGATAGTGTAGTAACACTTTTCTATCAAGAAACGTTTTAATTTACTTATAAAAGCCGATGTAGTTTCTAGTTTCTTTATTGTATCTGGAAGCTTATTGTATATTTTAGCTGACATTACGAATGGACTGTTCGAGTGCATGTGCAGGTTTGATACAGGGAGGTTAAGTAAGTTTCGGGGGCGTAACGCGTACCTGTGTTGGTTTTCATCTCTTTTAGAATATAATATCTTATACTTGCGTACAAATGTACATGTTTCCAATATGTATATACAAGGAAGAGTCGACAGTTTGTGTTCTTTTAAGTAGGGTTTGCAGCTATCCGTTATTTCAATATTAGTTATGATCCGTACAAGTTTCTTTTGCAATAGGTAGCCCTGTTAAGATTTTTCTAAGAATTGTAAGAGAATCTTATGTATTACATCAATTAATCATCTCTCAAGTTTGAATCGCAGGCCCTCTCCTGGTGAAATCTCTATCGCGGATTGGCGCTTGTGCAGTACAAGCCAAAAACCCATTCGCTCTATGCTCGAGACAATTTATGTATGAGTTACACGATCAAAATGAGTCCGGTTGCTGCTCCATTTTCTTTTAAAGAATAGAATTGTTCATCAGAGTGTTATATGTCTTATAGAAGAAACTCACAATCACATTGTGTCGTGACTGATCTTGGTCACTCTTGTGTTTATTGTATTTCTATTAAATCGACAATTGTCACGGCTGCAGAGACAATTGAACTATCGACCTCGTTTTGATGAATATAAATGGATATTTCACTCGACTGGGCAGAATTCGTTCTTTAAGTACATTTGCGTACATTCGTTCTACGTGTTTAGCTGCTTTCAACCAATTATGTCGCGTTTTGCAGATCTATGATAATTGGCTATGAGACCCCCCAACAACAGTAATTGACCTTGCGGAATAAGAACATGCATTCTCCGATAAGAGCAGATAACTTAATTTTGTATCTATCAAAATATAAAATAAGGCTACGTTTCGGTCTACTCTACGGTTAGGTTACCTATGTGCTAAATATGAAGAAGAAAGAAGAAAAAATGTTTATTCATCGACGCTTGAGATACACGGACAGTACAAGCTAAGTAATAAAACAAAGCTAGGTAATTATTATAAGTGTTAAACATTATTTACGTGTACATCACGCGTCAGCCGAATAGGTACTGGTTCAGCATCTGCTAAACAATTGCCTTGCGCTGGTTTTCAACCAGTCCTTATGTGAGCAACAGAGAAAAAAATAAAAATATTTGTCTACATTATATATATAGGTATAACAATTTTATTTATTTACACAGCTTTCAACGTTAATATATAATAAGAAAATATATAAGTATATATAAATACATTTAGGTACATAAATATAAAGGAAGCGAATTAAACATATGAGTAAAGTATAATTATTTAAACGGGAAGTAACACGGTCAATAGGTATTACATGCCTTTGAATTGCCTGACGTTGCACGCAGGTTGCATCGGCCGTGGTCATAGGCCGACTCTCAATTCATAATTTTCAAAAATTCTCATGGAATTTATTGATCGCGTTAATTCCTGTTTAAATAAATATATTATCATGAAACGCGAAAGTTTGAAAGTTGGTATGAGTATATAGTTAAGAATCTAGGCTGTGTAAGCTCAGGGCACGCCACGATCGTTTCGGTAAGACCCGTCATGGAGGATTGGCTAGAGACGCGGCATGGCCGTTTCGGGAAGTATCTGTGTCGGATAGGCCGGGAGCCAACGCCTGTGTGCCACCACTGCGGTGGCTGCCGCGAGGATACAGCACTCCACACTCTAGTGGAGTGCCCTGCATGGACGCAGCAGCGTGTTGACCTCGCGACGGCCAGGTATGGGTAGCCTCTCGCTGGAGACCATGATTATGTCCATGGTCCAGAGCGAGAGCGCGTGGGATTCCGCCGCCTCGTTTTGCGAGGAGGTAATGTATGCCAAGGAGGTGGCGGAAAGGGAAAGGGAGAGAACTAGCACTCTCCCATCCCGCAGAAGACGCACCAGGCGCCGGAGAGAGCAAGTGGATCTCCGGCCTCCATGAGCGCTTGCCTGGGGGCGACGAACAGGGTTATCCGGCGCCCTAGCAGAAGTAGCACCGAGACGGTGGCGCCGTGTTCCGCGCGTGCCTCTCTTACCGACAAGGGATAAAATCCCCCACAACACAGTGGGGTCGCCTGTTGTTTAACAGGTGGCCAAGTCTGCCAGGGTTCACAGGGATTTCCACATACATATACACCTGAGGCCCTGGTAATATGGACTGTGAGACGGAACATCGTGTGGTTTTAGTCGGTTCGAGTCCGACATACCACCTCACCGCTTAGCCCAGGTGGGGTGACGACCCGTGGGGGTTTCCACATGTTAAAAAAAAAAAAATAGGCTGTGTAAGCTTCTTGCAATCGCTCTGACAGATAAAAGTCAAATGTTTATAGAACAGGATGGCCATTCGACAAAGTCCATCATTTGTGAGAACAGCTTGCTCACCCCCCGACTACATACTATAGGCGCAATCTGGTCACTCCTGATTCATGATAGATGTATGGAACAAATTGACAACGATTTCCACATGCATAAAAGTGTCTATATGAGAAACTATTCTGTTGTATGCGTGAGTGAATGGAAAGATGTTCACAACAACATTTTACGTCAAATTACTTATTATATCGAATGGTTCTAATTAGTGTTGATGTACAGACTATAATAATGTCAAATATCTTTACAGTAGTCTATAATTTTGGTATTTGTATAAAATACTAGTACTTACTATAAATTGTGAAAGGGGAACATTAAATAATGCTTTATAGTTTATAGTTATGTACCTACCAAAACATTTTTGAAGATTCTGAAATACTCGTTAGGAAATAATGTGAATTTAAAAAAGAAAATAGAAATAAATATTTTATTCATTAAAAAAAAAACAAGTAGGTAGTCATGGCGCAGATAGTACAACAGACAAAGGTAGTCTAAACTGAAACAATTTGCTCATAAAAACCCATCTTCCCTAGTTACGATCTTTAACTTTTCATCCATGAATTTCTCCCGATAACAACAAACAACCCATATATCATTCAACAACGATGCCTTGACGTGCGCAATAACATGTGTTCAGTTTCGCAACCAGTTAGAACCGGCCGCCAATTGACAGTGCGCGTGAAACGATTGACATTTGACACTTAATCATGTCCCCTCGCAGTGTGCTTTATAAATATTTAGTTTTTTTCTTTCGTACAATGAAACACTTACGCCCTTAACTAATTGGATATCGAATCTCTTGTCAAGTAGGTACATGTGTACTGAGTTACTGAAAGCATAATTAGTAATAAGGCACTGATTTGATCATCGGATCAGTTAACAAAGCTGTCCGATTCTAGTGCAAAATCTTATTTCAAACTAGCTTCCCGCCCCAGCTTCGCACGGGTAGCAGAGACATCTTAAACAATTATCAACATATTTAAATCAATTTACACAAAAACTTAACAAATTATACACCTAAACCTTCCTTATGAATCACTCTGTCTATTAGTGAAAACCGCATGAAAATCCATGTAGTAGTTTTTCAATTGATCGCGAACAGACAGACGCGGCGGGGGACGTTTTATAATATGTAGTGATATGTAGTGATACAATTTTGACACCGCTGTTAACTTGACAGCTGTTAGCTGAATAATATTGTGATTCAGAATCCATTATCTTATGTTAAGTTGCCGGTAAAAAAGAAATATTCGTCGTAGACACAAAACACAAGTTTATTTTGAAACTTTCGCGACTTGTATTCATATTAATTGTGTAAATCTAAAGTTATTAAACTTAGTATAGTAATGATCGGTGACATTCGGTCCAATCCTTGGGTTCCCATAATTATCAGACTTTTACGACGGACAGATGAAGTCCAAATTTACGCATCTTACGCAATTTACGCAGCATAAACCAAGGTATCATTTAGCAATTGTAACATTAGTAAAATTTATAGGACTTCGGATTAGGACTGGAACAGGACCTGCACCCTAGAGAAGTCGGTGGAACAATGCTCGTCATTAGGTTCGCCGAGATCGGTGCGAGGGGAGGGGGTTTATATAATATATATCATATCACTATCTCTACATAGTATATTTGGAAACTGGAAGCTATAGATCGACACAAACAGGCAGTAGATTTTGGTGTTTTTCACCTAATTTACCTTGACAATCCAGTACATGCTGTGGCGTCTGTTTGTGCCGATCTATGATTTTAACTATAGCTTCAATTTAACGTTCATAAATGTCACTTAGTGTCTTAATTGAATAAATGAATTTGAATTTGAATTTGAATATAAAACAAAGTTGCTTCCGCCGTCTGCACGCTTAGATCTTTTAAAATACGCAACAGATTTTAATTCGGTTTAGACCAATAGATAGAACGATTTAAAAAGGAAGGTTTATACGTACAAAACAATATGGAACTATCCATATTGTTTTGTGTTAATTTGTATAATGATATGACGATAATTGTTCACCACATTAGTATCTACATTGCACCCGTGCGAAGCCGGGGCGCGTCGTTAATATATTATAGAACAAAGTCCTCCTCGCCGCGTCTGTCTGTCTGAACGCTATAAATTGATAAAAGAACGGATTTTCATACGATTTTCACCAATAACTGGGTATTCATGAAGAAGGTTTAGATGTATAACTCATAGGGTTTCGTGTAAATTGGCTGTAATATGACGTTGATACTTGAAGATGTCGGAAAAATCATGCCGTCTGAGACCTTTACTGGGGTGCGCCGCGTTATCCAATAGGTTTAAACGCTCTGCTACCCGTGCGAAGCCGGGGCGGGTTGCTAGTTAATATAAATGTGCACTTTAATTTTCTTAGGCCTTTAAGTTCAAAACATTTTCAATTGTAGATTTTTAGGCGTTTTTTTTTATAATTTTCGAGGTCATTAACTGTATCAGTAAAACATCTAAACAAAATAATTCGCCACGTAATACATAATGTATTCAGTTAAAATGCCTCGTAATTAAACATTTAATTTAGTGAGCCAATCATTTACATTTCAATTACCTTAATTAGAATCCATAAATTGCTTTAAATTAGTAATGTTTAATTTATAGGATATTGATAGTGAACTTTGTCTCTTTCCTTCTTTTATTTTTATGACGCGGTCAAATATTCAAACTACATTATATTTTTATAGACGCTTCGATTTCACACCAGGAAACCGTCACAGAGTTGGTGAAACCACAAAAAAAATTATTATATGTTTATTTTATCGAATATATATAATAATTTAAGAGATTCTTACTATAACTTTTCAAAATGGATTTTTGGATTTACCATACTTATCATGGCCACCTTTTCTTCTTATTATTGTTTTGTTTGAGTTTGAGTTGCTTAAAATAATAATAATCATCACGTTTATGTTCGCTTCTTCTTCATAATTTTAATTACAATTTGTACATTTTAATTTTATTACAAATAGTATAATAGAATAATATTACAATTGGTTCTCAATGTTTGTGTTTGTTACTTTAAACAAAGAGCCACCATTACATTTAGGAAGTGACTTCTCAACACTAGTTGTTCAATGTTGTCGTAATTCAAATGTAGTCTATTTTTAAGCGACGAAAATAGGAGGTTCTCAATTCGACCGTAATATATATATATATTTTTTATGTCTGTTCAACCGAAACCGATTTTGATTATTCTTTTTTGTTAGTTAGGGTATACCTCAAGAGTAGTCCCATGTCAAGGAAGTCAGGATCTGATGATGGGATCCTGATAAAATTGAGAGAAACCCTCGCAAAATTGTAGGAACGAATAGTGTTGCCTACGTAGGTACATATAAAATGTTGATAATTAATCAGTTTGTTGTTTGGCGCCGACTCAAAATAAATTTTATATCTAATATATATAAATCTCGTGTCACAATGTTTGTCCTCAATGGACTCCTAAACCACTTAACCGATTATAATAAAATTCGCACACCATGTGCAGTTCGATCCAACTTGAGAGATAGGATAGTTTAAATCTCAAATTATAGTCGCAATTTTAATTTATTGCTAATTATTTGTCTGTTATTATTTGACAGTCACAATTATCTGTATCTGTAACTCCAAATGATTCTAACAGATGTCGATACCTTTCGACTGGGTTGAGTAAGTAATCAATAGATGGCGCTGCTATGGTAAATCTACGAACGTGTCATATAAGCTACATTTTAACAGCATAATTACCACGTGTTGTTGACGCTATAAAATTAATTAAATTTATTTTTTAGTGAACGAAATACCGTATAATTCAGCTAATTATTTGTCTGTTATTTGCGATTTAACATCTGATGGACGAGTCATTTTGTACAACAATATGAATTTTTCAATTGAGTACTTTAGTTTTATTTTCAATTTAGCTAATTGGATTTTACCGGAAGGGTTTTATTTCCTTAGTTGCGATTAGAGAAATAAAATATGGCGGTACGAAGTTCGCCGGGTCAGCTAGTAAACATATAAAATTTGATAGTTTATGTAAATAAGCTCAATACTTAAGACTTAAGGTTTATTTATTTTTTGCTTTTTAGTTCATTTCGTCGGTTAAATTTTTTGTTATAAAGATTTTTATGTTTAGTTATTATCGTTGGGAATAATGCCT
The DNA here is from genome assembly GCA_949752705.1 of Callimorpha dominula. Taxonomy (NCBI): domain Eukaryota; kingdom Metazoa; phylum Arthropoda; class Insecta; order Lepidoptera; family Erebidae; genus Callimorpha; species Callimorpha dominula. The sequence goes on along the minus strand of OX457012.1, from coordinate 15,848,286 downwards.
ATTTCTATCTTCTTTAAAGAATAGTTTGCAGGCAACAAAATTGCTACGTTTTTGAGTGTTTATAACCTGATCACCTGCCAAACTTAGAGCATGTTTAATTTTGATCGTGTTAAATTTTTATTTTTGATAGTATTGTATACTTAGTTGGTTCGAAACTATTAACTAAGTATGAGCTCATGATACCTTGATAACTACACGGTAACTTTAAATACCAGAAAGGATAATTGCCTCATACATTTACTTTCATTATTAAAGTAATTATGTTATAAGTTTAAATACGTAGAGATGTTGACTTTTGGTTTTGCAATGTATTTTTCTAAGTAATTACACAGTTATGGGTTAGTCAATTAAAATATTCCATATATGAACGATGAAGACCAATAATTTTTTAATATATACAACATTATCAGATGTAAATAAAGCTGCTCTTTATTAAACTAGCTAGCTATTAACATATTATTAACATACCTAATGGCCCCTCTGGTAGCCGCATACCGTTCAAAATTTAATAAAATTTATAAAATTTATCCCTAAAGGGACAACGACAAGCGACAGGGTACCGACACTGATTTATCCTGATTGAATTTTGTGAAATCGACGGACATTTTTCCTTTCTACCCTTATATTTTTATCTCTCCCGCTATTTAATAAATATGCCATAATTGAATATTTCAAAAAACGGCTGTGGCGTGCAAGTTTAATCATCGGTTTGGCAATGAACAGGTAACGGAATCAAATTCTAGCCGAAATTCCAAATAATAATTGCGATATTAGCAGCGCCTGGTGAAGTTAAAAAGTAAATTATTAATTTGCTTCACTCAAATATTTGACGGCGCGGCTGGCGCACTGATGCAAGTGGACCTCATATTCTCGTCTGATTAGCAATTGATCTTTCTGAATCTGGATATACGTTGTGTGTAGTTTTATCACTTTAAATTTACCGTTATCGATTGTCATCTGCGATCAGCAGCGCAAATGAAAAGTCGAATGGAAGTAAAATTAATGAAGAATTGATTGCTTTAACCTTGACGTGGGATCTCAGAGACCCCGCCGTGCCTTTGAATTCCGGGAATAACTCACTTCTCCGTTATCCCTGATGCAGAGCGGCTCAGTACCTACCTTCACATAAGTTGCGAAATGAGTTTAAATGGAAGTGGTTACGTCAACGGCTTCAATCAAACCATGCGAGTGTTTGTTTTTAAGTTTTTTTTATCTGATTAGGTCCTGTGAGACCCCACGTCCACGTTTCCCGTACATTTTAAAAAGTTTTTCAGTATGTACAGTGAGATGAGTGCATGTGTACATATTATTATTTCTGTGTAGTTCTGTATTTATGTTATTATGCCTTCACTGTAATTGTTGTAAACATTAAAAAAAAAAAATCTATTTATTAATGTAGCTAACAAGAACACGAATATGGAAAGCGAAATGTAGGCTTTTATTGAATCCTGGATTTGAGTAGTGCCAATACACCTGTCCTTTATAGCCAACATCAAAGAAAATATATAAATCATGAATATTTTTTGAAGATATTGGCTCCATGTTTTGTATTTCCCTAAATGATGCGCCTTGCATTGTCAAAACAATATTATCTAAAAACTTGAGGATGAATGACTCGCGTTGGGGTTCTGATATGTCACCTCATAAACTGGAGACTGAAAAAATGTTGACATACATGTCGCCACCCGGCAAAAAAAGTGTCCTAATGCAAAAGCAACTAATTCGAGAAAACACGACTTTTATGCCGGTGAATTGAACAAAACAGCTCAGTGAAAAGGGAACTTTGCTCCCTCTTTCACTGAGCTAATATTGACCAAATGCAACATTTGCACATTCAATGCTATAAAAATGACAAAACGTACCTAACATGTGATATGACACTTTTTTGTCGGATGGCGATGTGTCAATTGTAGTCGTCCAGTTTGCTAGTAATGTTCAAAACCAGTGTGTTGCAATTACCAATAACTATCATCTTATATTTAGGCATTGTCCAAATTTTGATTTCCCCAGAGTCCTACGTCCATGGAAGTATAATGCAAAATTACGTCCACCGTTAAAGGTTAAAAGGAATATTATAATTTAGAACATTAAATTGTATTTAAAATTCATTTATTGGAAGTAGAGTGATCGTGGGAGAGCCATGCTTCGGCACGTATGGGCCCGCTGGACCGGGGTGATACCACGGCCTCACAGAAAACCGGCAGTGAACCAATGCATTGCATTGCTTTTCGCCGCGTAAGTGAGGTTACCGGAGGCCCTAACCCTTCCCTCTCACCCTCTCCCCTTTTCCCCCTCTTCCTCCTTCCCCCTTCCTCTACTCCCACCTTAAAGACCGGCAACGCACTAGTGACACTTGAGTTGCAGTTGCCCATAGGCGGCGGTAGTCATTTACCATCAGGTGACCCGTCTGCTCTGCCCTCTATACCATACATTTTTTTTATTCAAAGTATTGATCTTTTCACCAGTAGCAGTATAAAAATCACCAATTTTTACAGGTAAGGTCCTAGAAACCTAATAAATATTACATTTGTGTTCGGAAGTAGAATAGCAAAATAGAAAGTAATTTAGCAACACTACATCAACGCAACTTTGGCTGTAATTAAGCTCATAAAAACGTGTGAAATCTGCGAAACAAAATTATAAAATTAAAAATTTTATTATTGAACAGTCAATCATTTTATTTTGAATTTAAATATTCGCTATTTTTTTAAGAGCAACATTTTACATTTAAATACTGATTTATGATTATTACGCTAGCGTTTCGCTTCAAACAATACACGCATTTTTAATTAATATTACTATAGCGCTTGATATAATTGTTTTACCACAAATCATACTTGGAAGTTTATTGCAAAATGTATTAGCCACTCCAAGTGATAAGTTTTATTCCTCGATTAGCGATCTTTCGTGTGCCAAAGCCAATGATTAAGTTATATTTTTTTATAATACCCTTATCATTAACAAATCTATAGTCTAATTATATTATATTCAGAATCATTGTGTCATCAAAACAATGTTATAGTAGAATCTCGAATACCTTATGTACCTACAAACTGTTCTTAAAAATCAAATTATCAGACTCTTCTCAACGAACGCCAGTATCCTTCTCCTTTTCTTAATAGGTATGTTAGAAACCAGAAAAACGACAATGAACGATAAGGTTATAACATAAACGCCAGTAAGTTCTTCAGAAACACATTCCGTAACTTTTCACCATTCATATTATTTTGAGTTTATTTTTTATTGGCTTATATTATAAAATATAAGGCTAAGTTTTATAAAGCTTGGAGTATTCATTTCATTAAATTTAGGTTTATTTTTATCCTGAATTTGATAAAAAAGGTTCTAATTTATTAAAAAAAACTGTTTATATCACAGTAAGATTGTAGAGAACGAATGCCGTAAGCCATCTTAAACCGTTTCAACGCAAATCCTAGGATTCCAAGATGACAATCGCAGTACCCAAAGTCTAAAGGATTACAGTAGGTACCTAAAGTTTGACATTATTATATAAAAGATGGGTTGGCTCAGATAAATAGAAGTTCAGCGGAATGGAAAGGAATCAAAACGACTAAACTTTCCTTATTTCCTTGAAATTTATAAATGTGTTATTTACGGTTTACTTTTGTTAGTCTAGGTAAGTAATCATACTTAGATTTAGGGGATGTTCAAAAAAGAAACAATCGTGACATCAACTTTTTATAATTCATATTACAGTATTTATAATCTTAGATAAAAACATGTAGAAAATGGAATAAACTACTTTTATTCTTAATGGTCGAACTAAACACTTTGACAGCTCCTTTATGGTTCGAGTCGCCAATTATAATCCTGCAACGTTCAAGTGTACGAGTGAATATGTTTCTCTTGGGTAGGCGTGTACCGTCTTCGTCTTCATTGTCACTTTTCATCTGATGAGTTGGAAGACAAATGCCTATGCCATTTCAGAATAAAGATAAAAAGATTTCGTGACAAAAGACTCTGAAACATTTTTTGACGGTCCCACTTGACCCTGTATTCGGGTCGGCTGCTAACCGGGTGCGGCAATATCAAGTTATCACGGGACTGACTGACTGCTCTTTGGCATGTGAGGCTTAGAGATTTACGTTGTCTAAGATAATGCTAGTTTTTACAGTACGCTGGGCCACTGATTATTTATTCGAACTGCTGTGCCTGTTCATAGCTAACGACACCTGAACGTGTTAACCATGGTGTCTGTAACGTTTTTGGAAATTATTCATCTAGGATGTCTGGATTATTGACGTATTTGTATGAATAAAAATCTAAAATAGATTTGTATTAATTCATACACAGACGAATTACGTAATGACAGTTACGGTCGGTCTTTTTAATTCTAATTAATATTTACAATATCTATCGGTCACTAACAGTCCATACTTTCAGAAAAATAAATATACAATAAAGAAATGTTAGAGCTAGCCACCACTAGTAGGTACTCACTCTCTGTAGTCGGCATCTTATGACTGAGGATCTAGAGTGGATTAGTTGTTTGGATCGGCTTCTGTCCATCGCATGTCTGTTGTTCTTGGTTACAAACGAGTAATCTATCTGGTCTGTCAATCGGGTGAGTGATGGGCCTCTCGACCTTCCTTCCGGCCTTCAGGGTTACCAGCCACTTTAAGTTTTTCAAGATTCCTATTGCTTTTCCGTACTAGGGCGTACGCAGGGGCAGTAAGTAATGCGAATCCAAAACATATAACAGGTGTAGGCCATGAAACCATTTAATATTTTTTAATGAAAACAATTTTAGCATTGTATAATTTTTGGTCAAACGTGACTTGGCTACATAAAATAACTAATTACTTTAAATATTTATTTTACATATTTTTATTACAATTTTAATGATTAGGTACAGTTTCTCCGGTAAATACTACGTAAGTAATTATGAATTAGTACCGCAAGGTACTATTATCAATTTAATTACTTGCTTTACTATTGTACTTACTTATTTGTCCAAATAAACATAAATGGTTTATAAGTACGTTTAGGATGCTAAAAATTTACTGTATATTATAATAACCACACGGATGGTCACCAAGCACCGCTTCCAAACAATATTACATAATACATGAGTCTTGAATATGAAGTAAAGGTGACCTCAAGTAGAATAATATTATCATTTAAATAAGCGTTATTAGTGTAATGGCACCCTATCTGTGTAAAATTATTTTTACAATAAGCGTGAATTTTTAAATATTAGCACACAGTATCCCATGATGCTTCGTTCGCTTGTACGCATATTTTTACTAATGGTATTAGTATCGTGTAAACATTCAGATGGCATTTAGTAAAAAGCTATTATTATGACATTACAAACAGACACTTCAATTCTATTTATTTGTATAAATTTGAGATAAAACTAGTGCATTATCTACCCTATATATTTCCTTCAAGCCGTAGTCACCAGAAGGTACAATTTACTGCTAGAAGTACAGTACCCCATGCTCCACCTGCTCTTACAAATTAGGTTAGGTCTATCTTGCGAGAAGGCTATACATGTTCGCTGAGCTACGAAGTGATGTGGTATTTTACACTGTATAACATAAATAGCTTATGAACACCGCCCCGTTCCCATGAGATAATCGACCCATCAATTCGTCGATATCTCTTGTTCCCATAAAATATTCCCATACGTCGTCGGGCGAATGAACAAATTGTATTAATTTAGCGGAACAAACGCATTGTTCGTTCTGTATAATTGTTTTATAGTTGTAACTTGTAACGTGTTTTCAAGTTATAACCTTCATCACAGATTAGTATTAAAGGTTTAAATGATTTAGAAAATAAAAACTTGGCCCATCTTTATTAAAAATTGCAGATAGTTAAGTTAATCTATTTAATCATTAAAAGTTTTGGTCTGATGGTTAGTGATCCTGATTGCTGAACCAGAGCTCGTGAGTTCGATTCCCACCTAGGACAAATAATTGTGTAATGATCACGATCAATGTTCTGTGTCTGGGTGTAATTTATCTGTAATATGTATGTATTTAGTAATATATATAAGTATGTTTATGTAGCAGTCTGAGGCTCTGCCTCGTTTGGGATCAGCCGGCCATGTGTGAGGTGTCTCAAGTTATTATTATTTATTAAATATACAATATGTAAGGAGCGTTGTACTGTGGGAAGTCAGCTATTTGTCTCTGCTCAAGATCAAGAGGGAAACAAAAATAAAATTTCAGGTTTTTACAAGGCAGTGCAGAATTATTTTTCACCTTGTGGAAAAAGCCCTTACTGGGGTCTTATACTCATATAGTTTTCTTTCTACGTATAAGTCAGCTAACAAGCACACGGCTTGGTAGTAAGCATTAAATACTCATTACATCAGTGATGGCATTCTTGACACTTCCACTCAAAGTGAAAGATCTTTATTTTATAAAATTCTTCAAAAAATGTTTGAAAGCATCTTTTTTTTAACAAAAAATATAAAATTATAGATCAACACAAAGTCACCGCAACAATAGGTTGCTTTATGAAAAGTAAAACAAATGATATATAAGAATAAATAATACCGCGTTGCAAATAGGTAAGATCGCCATCTGCCAATGTCGATCTATAAACTCTAAAGAAAAATGCTGTAGATTAAAGGATCGCTAAAGAACAAGAACTACTCTTGGTACTTGGTACATATTGGGCGCATGGAGCTAATATCAACCTCTTCTACGCAGTGCAATGAACCGTACTTCCCGTTCCTCGGCGCTCACGCTCCTCCTAACGGCTACCGCTCCGAGGGCGACGAGGAGGGCACCGTGAGATGTTGCTGCGTCTGCTACACCTTCCTCCGGCAGCAGTGGGAGCAATATGACCGCGAGAATAAACCACACAGCCAGCGGTTCTATTGGATCAAGAGACTCGACGGAAAACCATTCATAGGTGAGTGACGATTTTGAAATAGTTGCACATCAAAATGTCAGCATTAGTATATTTAATTCGACTTTGTTTGTTGTTGTTACGCGATTGGGACTTACGCAAATTTAAAACATATTTTAATGATTATTTTGTGTATTTAGGTAGATACATTATGTATATCTCCAGGGTTGAAAGAAAAAAAGAATAACCTCAAGGATATTTATTAAAAATTTACAGTTTTACTTATGTGTGTGTGTCATGTGAGTAAGTACCTATTGTTGTTGCCACATCAAACTCTCATTTTATTAACACTAGGGGCCAACTATAATAGATGATAAAACAACAATACATTATTTAATAAAAATGAGTTAATAGACGTTATTATGTCTAGTTATACTGGTAACGCAACGCTATTGGTCGGTTGACAATAGTGGGGTGATAAAAGGCTGCATCACAAGTTGAAAACAATCACTTGAGTGATGATTGAGGTACTAACAACATAGCAGTTACTGTTGTTTAATGATTTTGATAGTTTATAGCAAGAGTGGTGAGATTGTTGATTGAAAACCACGCCCGGAAGTTTTTATTCTAACCCCGATGGTGACAAAATAGCTGAAACATTTACTCAAATCGCGTTCGAACGTTTTACGTATTGTTTATTAAGGACATTCACACCATGATAGACGTCATCAAATTCAGAACTGTCCAGCTTTACATTTATATAATATTATTTATTTATTTACATAATCATCATTACTATACCACATATACATATTTATTAACATAATATCAAGTTGCGAGTTTTTCCTGATACCTTCTAATAAAAATAAGATTAAAAATATTTTTTACTCAACATTGACGCGCTTGTAACATTTGTGTTACAACTGTTTATAGTTGAAGTTTAAGAAAACGTTTTTGTATTCGAAGACATATCTACTTAAATTTTTGTGTAATTTCTTTGCACCGTTATTTTGCGCCGCCAACTATCCATCAAGACATTTATAATTTAATATTAAATATAAGTAATAAATGTACGCCTAAGGCAAGTTAAATACAGCCGACATTGATTGATAGAGTTCTACATAATAGGAATAGTTTATAACTATAGTTTTTAGGTGCAATGCAAACATAATTTATTTACCAAAATAAAACTTAATACCAGGATGTCTGAAACGAGGCAGTAACTACATTCAACTAATACACGCCAGACATAAAATATTGCGCCATTTGTAGACTTTTTCTACGACATTTTGTATGTGTTTTATTATGTACGTAGTTTTAAACACGGCTATCCGATCAGTTGTCTGTACAGGCCCTGCGAACATCGACATTGCATTCCGATTTATTCCGAATGGCGGTCGTAAATCCGGTCCGTTCTATCGAGATAAATAATATTAAAACAAAGGATTGGGATAGTTCGTTTGTGTTGTGTTTATGGTTTGTGCTTTGTCTGTCTTTGTAAATAACACATCAACAAATAACAGTGTTTTTATAAATAACACTTGCTCGCTCAAATTTATATTATGTTCAACTTGAATTTTTTCAGAGAGTCCAGTAATCCTTATTGTTGGACTTTATTAGGCCTGTATCTCTGAGAACTTTACAAACATACACAAAACCGATATAAATGGAATCTCAGGATTGAACTCACAACACTCGAACACAACACGTGTCAGCAGTATGCGCGGTGATCACTTAAATTTATACTCCGTTCTTCCTTTCTTCCTTTGGGGCACTTTTAAATGAAATTATGGGCTCTAAACAGTAGTGGTAGCATTTACAGACGCCTGACCCGTGCGTAAAATTGCAATGTATCGTGATAGTCATAATAATAATGATAAAGCTTTGATTAATTCCGTGCAAATTACAAATTAATATCTTAGATCCTTAAGTTCTAAAATGCTTATTTTGATTTGAAATAATAAACACAAAACTACAAACATAACATGTTAAAACGGGGTCAAAATAAAGCCCAAAGTTTTCGGCATAGCCGACTCTTAATATATTTAGTAGATACTCTTATACGTCATTAGTACCACAATGATAATACTATCAAAATTATTGGCATCAATCTGGTCGTGGAGAGCTTAAAGTAATTTTTAAATTAATACTTTGCGCAGTAGCAATTTTATACAGAGTTAATTAATTGATAATTAACGCAAGTTTCAACGGCGACCAGAAATACATTTATTCGTGATGAAATTTAATTAGCCTCCGAAATGTTTGGCCCGAGTTGTTTTTCGACGAAAATTCTATCTAAAAAAATTCTATAAAACATTATTCAACGAAAAAATATTCTTGCAAAAATTCTTATCAAACGTTATTTCAAGTGTCAAAACGGGTCTCGTATCAAAAGCCCCTCTCTGTCCCCCTGGCGGATTATCCGAGAGGGGGAGGAGGCCCCGACCCACGCCACTCTTTTGTCTCGACATCCCGTGATGACAGAAAAATGTACTCTTTTTTATTCAAATATTTTTTAAGGCTAGTAGTACCATTTGTTAGTTGTTTTGTAATGCAGGATTGAATAGCCAGCCCCTCCGGAAAATACATATATGCGCTTCCTTTTTATTGTATACATGAAGAATACTGTTCACTTCACCATTAATTTTTCCAGTTTCAGATTCTTGCATGTTTATTTTCAACTAGCTGAACCGACAGCTGTTGTCCTGTAAAAATTTCAATATTTTGTTTTAATATCAGGGTTAATTTCCAGTTTTAACTAATTTCCGGGCCAATTTTCTAAATTTTTCTTTCCCTAGAAACCTTATACTGAACAGTAACTAACATTTAAAAGCAAGAATAACGTAGCCGTTCTCAAGTTGTGCGCTTACCAAGGAACAATTTCTATTTAGATTGATTTTAATCATTTGATCTACCGGCTGATGTAAAAATTGTCATGTAGTTAACACCGCTTCTATACCATTATCAACCTATTGTTTCTACGAAACCGCCTACTGTACGCCGCCTAAATGTATGTTGCGTTTGTAGGGCTCGGACTGCCCGTCTTACCGGACTACGGGCAGCATCAGCCAGTTCGCGTTACAAGCATGCGACACTGATCTGCTTCAGCTATTGCTTACACTCCGAATCCGTATTAGCAATACCCCTTTCCTTCCATTGTCTTCCCTTCTTATCTACCTTTCCCCCTTAATATACACAACCAATTTTCCCATCTACATTCCTAAAGTGCCCGGTTAACGGCAATAGGCTTGCTCCCGATCACGTGAGTGAGACTAAATTATAGTTGGCACCTCTTCGGGGATACTCCAAAAGTAAATCTTAATATTCAATAGATAAAAATTTACATGGGGCCTTCACGTATCGCGGAGGTATGTTTCTCAGAAGCAATTGTTGGCCAACGTGAATGGCACGCAACAATACCAATTGTTACGTCTCACTTGTGTTGTTGTGCACTCTATACGTGCTTAAGTACAAAGTACTGTTTATATACATCTTGCTGCAAAAAGGTTTAGGTTCGTTACGTATAGTCAGCTTGAATAACATGTGAATTTGTTTCCTTTTTTTAGAAAATGCTATTCTTTTTGTAGATGCACATTTCTAAACAATATCATCAATTTTCATGTGCATTTCAATAATTTTTTTTTGTTTTTTCTGATCTGAATAAACCCGGGTATTCTATTTCTTTATTTACTACTTACCTATTAACTACATTAAACAGTTTTCTCTATTATGGAATTTAAATTTTATAGGTACATATTTCAGTTTGGATTTTTAGTTTTTAAATAAGGTTTCTGTATTAAAACATACACGCGTTATTTACGGGTTCTACGATAGGGCACTAAAGTAGGCATTTTTCTGTAAAACATAGAGTCGTATGTCATCGTTTGAATTTATTTTAGCATATTAAATTAAAGGGTCACCTTAGGGCACTAATGTAAGAATTAGTCCATAAATTAAGTGTCGCGCAGAGGCACGAAATGTAGGAGAGAATAAAATGCGTTACGAGGTACAAAGAGCTAAAGTTAAAAACATAACTCGCGGAGTAAGCATGCTAAATTGGCAATGCCCAGGCCACATGGCTTCCAGGACCTGGTGCTGTAATCCTCATTCGATAGGCTTACGTCCAGGTATAGACTTTGATTGGCCGATAGAATGATTGATTCAAATATAAGACTACATTAAAGAAGATATCAGCCGTAAGCACTGGGTATTGTGTTCTGTCCAGGTTAAGTTTTTCAAAGGCCCTTAAGAAAGTTCTTGTAGAGATATTACATTAATTAATTAATGTTTTGCATTCTACAATTAACATTACATTGTATAATTAACGTAACTGAACAGTTACGTTCATTATAAATGCATCTTTGACTGGCCTGTCGGTCTAGTGGTTAGTGATCCTGACTGCTGAGCCAGAGGTCGTGGGTTCGATTCCCACCTAGGACAAATATTTGTGAGATGAGCACGATTATATGTTCTGTGTCTGGGTGTAATTTATCTATAATATGTATGTATTTAGAAATATATAAGTATGTTTATCAGCAGTCTGGTTACCATAGTACAGGCTATGCCTAGTTTGGGATCAGACGGCCGTGTGTGAGATGTGTCCAGATTATTATTATTATTATCTGTCTATTACAGATGCATTTAGTATTGATGAAGGAATATTTATTGCATGAAAATGGACCTAATTTGTAATAATATAACGTAGCTATTTAGACTAAAAGAGACCACGACGCGGCACGTGAATTGCGTACATACTCGCACGTGCACTTCGTGCGATGTGCGACAGCTCGTGGAATAGAACTTGTCGTTCTCATAGCTTTGCATACCGAAAGCGGAGTGTACGCGTCTGCAACAGAACGCGAACTTAAAGATGTGTAACTACTTCAACTGATTAAAGAACTTATATTTCTACAAGTATTCTTCTGTAAGTATGGACAAAAGGAAAAAAGATTGTTTTCATTTTTAACTCGACTCATATCGTCATACTTACGTAAATAACTAATATTACTTAGAAGGAAAAGAAAAGAAAAGTTAACCTGTCTATTTAGCTCTCAAACGCCTGGTTTTTTAATTTATTGGACCACTCTACAAATTAACCTGTACAATATAAAAATAATGATTCTTTGAGAATGAATAGAAAAGAAATCTGTGCACAAAGATATTTAAAAACAATTCATTTGAAAAACTTCGTTTTCGAGTCGTTTACAAAATATGTATTATTTTTCAGTGACATATCTCTGGTTTTAAGCTGCCCATTACTGTACTTTTATGTACGTAAGTACTTAAATAAATCTCCAAGTGCCTGCGTCTTGGATATATGTTCGTTCCGGCGTAAGTATCCCAAAAGACCGGTTATTCTCCTACAAAAAGAGAACCGGTATATGGCTCCAACTCGAAATATAACAGTGAAAAATAATAACTATGAAATAAATAACAAGTAACTTTATCATTATTTTCGCAATAACAAAAGACCCGTGCGGTAGCCGTAAGCTAGTACCTTTATCTTAATAAATACATTGTCAGAGGAATTTGCTCGTGTCCTCTATGTCACATATCAAACGTTGATGAAAGATGAATCACGGCGCAGACGGGAGACGGTACACCCTTTGATGTTACTTAAATAGCAGCGGAGATCGCTCCGTCTGTCAAATGTAGGGCTACCATATGCGTAAAGCGTTTTAATGATATTGTCTGTTTTTGTTTATTTTTCAGTGCTATTATGACACAACAGCCGTGCTTAGAGTTTCGCATACGTTTATAGACTTAATAGCGATACATTTGTTGCATTCGGCAATAAGATCTTAAACGTGAAAATTAGAATTATATTAGGCTGGAATCAAAGTGTTTATTGTTAAACATTGGCCAAACCAGTGGCGTGACTTGCGCTTTGTCAACCCTATCCAATTGAGTCCGGAGACCACACTCCCCAGTAAACTACCGATGAACGTACTGAAACAGTTAGGTGGCCTATTTGAACAGAAATCTTTTGCGTCCTAACTGTCTTAAATTTAAATCAGTGTGGCGCGGTCACCTTACACAAATGTACGTGTATGTATTTATTAGAAACCATTCAATTTAGATGCTTTTGAGTATATGCGTTGTTTTGACCATCCTATTTTTTTAATGTCGAAATATAAAATACTAGGTGTCCCCGCAGTTTTACCCCGCGTTTATGATCACTGCTCCGCTTCTATTAGCTCCGTCGTAGCATAAACCTCAATAACTGGACTATTCAACACTAAAATAAATTTTCAATTCGAACTAGTAGTTCCTGAGATTAGCGTGTTCAAGCAAACAAACAAACAAACTCTTCAGCGTTATAATAAAGGGTTTCTCAATAAGAGTGCACGATTTAAATTTTAACGCCATTTTTTTTCTTTGGAGGTTGCAGCTCTGATATTCGACAGCTGGCATCAACGATTGTTCTGATTATTAAAAAATGAGCGCTACACAACTGAACACCGCGTTAACATTGTGACAACCCATTACAAAAATGCAGTGACTGTGAATGGCATTCGATACAGGAACATGCTAACGGAGTTCGGAGGAGAGACGTTAAAAAATTAACGTTTCTTTTATCCTCAGAGTTGTTCTGTAAAAAAAACACTGCAGGTGAAATATAGCTCAGTTTTTATGTGATTTAGAGTCGGTTGTATCTTTTTTAAGATAATTATAGTTTAGTATTACATTTTAAAATAGTGGCTTAACATTTTATTTGTATTCTATCGCAACATAATAGACGAGTAGATAACAGATCTGAATGATAAACGAACATGTCACTCGAACCACCCCGAAATTATAATATGTATATTGTACACTAGATGTTTTCTGCGACTTCGTTCGCGTGGAAATTTTGTTGAAATATATCCTACGGGAACAGTACATTTTTCCGAGATAAAAAGTAGCCTATGTGCTATTCCAGACTATAATCTATCTCTGTGTCAAATTTCATCCAGATCCGTTCGTTCAGCCGGTTTTGCGTGAAAGAGTAACAAACATCCATGCATCCATACGCTCATACATCCTCACACACTTTCACCTTTATAATGTTAGTAAGATACAAATTACTAGTTGAACTACTAGATCTTCTACCTAACAAACCAGTTGGCATAATCATCATATAACTGTAATTGATGTCTTATAAGTTTTTATATTATTATTAGAAAGATTTATGAAAATTACATTTAAATAAAAATATTATTCCTGTAACCCTATTGCAACGCCATCTACCGGGTCCAATTGTAAATCTAAACCATTCTCGAACCCACCTGAAGCTACACAAAAATATTAATTAAAATCGGTCTAGCCGTTTAAGAGGAGTTCAGTGACATCACACGTACAGAAGGAATATATATATTAAGATAAAATACATAAGTATGTTCTACAATCTTTCATCTCTGCATTAGGTTGACTGTTAGAAAATACTAACTTTTAAACTTTCGCGTTCCATGAAATATTACGTATAAGTACGGGAATTAACCTGGTCGAAACGTCAGGCAATTCAAAGGTATGCAATACCTATTACGTGATCGCCGTTAATTCCCTCACGTATACATAATCATTGGCCTGTTGGTCTAGTGGTTAGTTATCCTGACCGATGAGCCAGCGGTCGCGGGTTCGATTTTCACCCAGGACCGATAGTTGTGTGACGACGACGAACACAATCATTTGTCCTGTGTTTGGGTGTAATGATTTATCCTACTAATATTATAAACGTGAAAGTTGGTGAGGATGTATGGATGTTTGTTGCTCTTTCACGCAAAAACTACAGAACCGATTGCGATGAAACTTGATATGGACACCTGGATTAACACATAGAGGCTACTTTTTATCCCGACATTCCCACGGCATTGGGACTTACGTGAAACCGCAGGGCGCTGCTAGTCTATAATATGTATGTATTTAGTAATGTATAAGTATGTTTATCAGGAGTCCAGTTATTATAGTACAGGCTCTGCATAGTTTGGAATCAGGCGGCCGTGTGTGAGATGTAGAAATAAAACAGTTATTATAGTACAGGCTCTGCATAGTTTGGAATCAGGCGGCCGTGTGTGAGATGTAGAAATAAAACAGTTATTATAGTACAGGCTCTGCATAGTTTGGAATCAGGCGGCCGTGTGTGAGATGTAGAAATAAAACAGTTATTATAGTACAGGCTCTGCATAGTTTGGAATCAGGCGGCCGTGTGTGAGATGTAGAAATAAAACAGTTATTATAGTACAGGCTCTGCATAGTTTGGAATCAGGCGGCCGTGTGTGAGATGTAGAAATAAAACAGTTATTATAGTACAGGCTCTGCATAGTTTGGAATCAGGCGGCCGTGTGTGAGATGTAGAAATAAAACAGTTATTATAGTACAGGCTCTGCATAGTTTGGAATCAGGCGGCCGTGTGTGAGATGTAGAAATAAAACAGTTATTATAGTACAGGCTCTGCATAGTTTGGAATCAGGCGGCCGTGTGTGAGATGTAGAAATAAAACAGTTATTATAGTACAGGCTCTGCATAGTTTGGAATCAGGCGGCCGTGTGTGAGATGTAGAAATAAAACAGTTATTATAGTACAGGCTCTGCATAGTTTGGAATCAGGCGGCCGTGTGTGAGATGTAGAAATAAAACAGTTATTATAGTACAGGCTCTGCATAGTTTGGAATCAGGCGGCCGTGTGTGAGATGTAGAAATAAAACAGTTATTATAGTACAGGCTCTGCATAGTTTGGAATCAGGCGGCCGTGTGTGAGATGTAGAAATAAAACAGTTATTATAGTACAGGCTCTGCATAGTTTGGAATCAGGCGGCCGTGTGTGAGATGTAGAAATAAAACAGTTATTATAGTACAGGCTCTGCATAGTTTGGAATCAGGCGGCCGTGTGTGAGATGTAGAAATAAAACAGTTATTATAGTACAGGCTCTGCATAGTTTGGAATCAGGCGGCCGTGTGTGAGATGTAGAAATAAAACAGTTATTATAGTACAGGCTCTGCATAGTTTGGAATCAGGCGGCCGTGTGTGAGATGTAGAAATAAAACAGTTATTATAGTACAGGCTCTGCATAGTTTGGAATCAGGCGGCAGTGTGTGAGATGTAGAAATAAAACAGTTATTATAGTACAGGCTCTGCATAGTTTGGAATCAGGCGGCCGTGTGTGAGATGTAGAAATAAAACAGTTATTATAGTACAGGCTCTGCATAGTTTGGAATCAGGCGGCCGTGTGTGAGATGTAGAAATAAAACAGTTATTATAGTACAGGCTCTGCATAGTTTGGAATCAGGCGGCCGTGTGTGAGATGTAGAAATAGAACAGTTATTATAGTACAGGCTCTGCATAGTTTGGAATCAGGCGGCCGTGTGTGAGATGTAGAAATAGAACAGTTATTATAATTGTTATAAGTACCTAGGAGACCGAGCTTCGCACGGTAGCTTTTTGTAAAATCGTCTTTTTTTGTGTAAATTTTTTACAGGAAATACAATATGCAGTTCAACTTAAAATGCAAAACTGTAACTGTATACAAAATTTCATCAAAATGGTAGAGTCGTTTCCGAGATACCCGAAAAATAAATACATACATACAAGAATTACTCGTTTAAAGTAATAAGATTAGATAGATTGATTATATGTTAGAAAAAATTAAAATCAAAATTATAAATTTCAAGTAAACCCATTGTAGGTATTTTTGATTTGTCAGGAGTAGGAGTCAGTCTCAGTCAGTAAAAGTCGGTCGCGAAGCTAGAAAATATCTAAGGTATTAAGCGTGGTACAATTATATCAAACTCTTTCTTTATGCAAAAGGCTTTCTTGATAAATTAATTATCAACTAAGTTAGTAAATTATCACCTGTTGGAAATTTCTTATTGTAGGTTTCCTCTCATTGAATAATTTATAATTTCACTCAAAAGCACGTGTGAATCTGATTTAAACTAGATCTGCCCTGACTGACCCAATGTCAACGATAGTTGGAAGCTGATTGACCAACCCGGATGTAACTGAATATGAATGTAGCTAATATTTGACTGATTATAATACAGTACAGGCTAGAATTCTGGTATTGATGTTATTATGATTGATTATTATTATACGTACATCATATATTATAGTAGACCCCGCGAATAACACAAAGGAATAACAATTGCGGACAGTTCGTGATTTTTAATATAGAAACTTTGTTTTAAAACACAACAATGATGTCGATGGAATCTGGATTTATTCCGAAAATGTCCACATAAAAAAATGCAACATGAATTCATTGATTCTGAAACGTTGTATAGAAATGATCAACCTACCATGAAAAGCATTTTCCAAAGTAAAAGTCAGATAAAAATATCAAATTAATTTTTTTCAGGGTTATCTTTCTGTAACAAGTTTCATTGGTTGCAGCACCTTACTTTCTTGGTTTAGTGAAACACTACTCCGTCGTAACGTAGTTGACTAATTGGTGATTTGAAATGAGAGGCTGTGTTTTATTGCCTTCCCCTTTCCTCTTACTAACGACATTGCAAACAAGCCAGTTAATGCTAGTGGCGATTTTTTGTGTTCTAATGGTAAGGTTTATTTCTTTTAATACAATTATTTGCTCTCGCCTTGGCTTTAGTTAATGCAGACTTTTTTCGCGTTGCAATAAACATAAAACCATTCGTTTTGCTTACGGATGTAAAATTCTGGTTCAAAATTTTACCGTCGTAAGCAGAACGAACGACGTCGTTTTTTGTTTATTGGAACGCGGCATTTATTAATCTTCTTTTTTTTTTTGTTTTTAAAGACAACAATCGATTTAGATATTCCTCGAGACTAGTACTTTTCTTTAGATAAAGTCCCTATGGACTTTTCTGTAACTTTGAAAACGTGTACGTATATAAAATTTCATGATGATCGGTTGAATAGTTAGGGCGTTACAGTGGAATGAACTTACAAACAAGCTCATATTCACATTTATAATATTAGTAAATAAAAAATTGTTGTAAATTAAAGTCCACATGATGTACAAAATGCCGATGTGCCAACCCTGATGGCATCGACTCAGTGTCTGTAAATAAAAGTGAAGTTCCATTGCAACTAGAGCCGGTCCGAACTGGTTGTTACACTGAACTTTGTATTCACTACACGAGACATGACTAATAGAAGTAATTGTCTGTTAAAGGTGAACGCTCACTAAGCGGTCGAAACACGAACATTGCATAAAAACTGAAAACTACTAGGTTTAAATGTTCGTGTGCTGCACGTGTGTCACGTGAGCTGAACATAATGGCACTATCTTTGCAATGACTTGAAAAATTGTACTAGACGTTATTTATTAACTTTGATGATTTTTTGGGATGTTCAGCACACGTTTTAGTTGCAGTGTTTTATCCCTTTTTTAAGTGTGGAAAATGGAAATCCCAACGGTTCGTTACCTCACCAGGGCTAGGGCAGTAGTTTATTCCTGTAAGAGAGACAGTCCACGGCGATTACAAATATCTGAGATGAAGGGTAACTGAACTGTACGAAACTTTTCCAAAAAACTTGCATTTTTAAGTAACTAAGAATCTCTTTCTTAGAAGACTATTGACTTTTTTTATTGCAAAGTCCACTGAAAACAAAACTTTGTTGTACCGTTTAATATTTCTTTTATAAAGTAGTTCCTTCGCATTTCTTCTTCTAAATTTCTTCACTTGCACTTTTCCAATTGCGTGGACTGCGATCCTTGAGTTTGTTTTCGACGTTTTTTCTCAAGGCTAGTCATAGGAAATGTAGGCTCCATCTAATTTGACCAGAACAAATTTACTCGTAAAAGTTCCTGTAAAGGTCCAAATACACAATACATTTATTATCATTCCAGCGTCAACCAACTGTCGGTCGCTATTAATATATCTTAGCATATCATCTAAATTGTCAGTCTTCCAAGCAATAGCTTAAACGATGTTGATCCTTTAGTTTTTGTCAAATAGAACCGGCTGGCGTACCCGTTCACAAGCGTCCTCAAAACGGGGCAAACATTCGAAGACAGATAAAAATATAAATATAAGACTCTGTCGCAGATGTTATGATTTCACAATAACATTGATCTATTTGTGTTACTGTCACAATTGTAGGATGATCGTATTGTCACGAAATGTGCGATTTTGAATGTCTCCACAAATCCGTAAACTTTACTTAAATCTTATTGTTACCCATGAATAATCTATTCTTTTGTAAAGAAAATGCGTGGTTAAAGAATTTATTGACAAAAAAAACGAAACGAAAAATACACAAACTAATCGGCGTCATGGAAATACCGTATCGTAATCATCTAGTTTTAACTTTCCGAGAAAACTGCCAGTGTTAACCACGTTACTTGCTCCAGGAAACAAGAATATTTTATTTTTGAACACAATCAAATAGAAATAAACTTTATTTTACACCAATTTAAATTTGTTAATAAAGAAAACAAGAAGTGGATATATAGAAGAGACGAAATATAGGGCCTATATCTCTTATATACATATTTTTAAAATCAATTCAGGTACGTATCGCGTTTTTTAGTTAAAAGTGTATAAATATTATTTGCTGTGAATAACCACATATGAATTTTTTACTAGTTCAGCATTACTCATTGTAGATAAGACAATAACATTTACATTACTCTTGTGACTCGTATTCATAGTACTGATGACTGCCAGTTAACTTATTGTAAAGTAAGATATGATAAATTCATCAATCAAAAGGATACTTCTCTTTCTTTAGCCTGTGTGGGACTATCATTAAAAGCTTGCACTGTGCTTATTATATAATAATAATAATATTCCTCTCCCAATCGCCGTCGCTTTAGCGTCGCACGCCGTGGCTTTTCTTGCCGCTTCTTTGAAAGCGAGGCAGTGTTTGATGCACAAAATAATAATAATAACTTCACACATCTCACATTGTCACAGAAGAATCCGTCTGCTACCATAGATTAGCAAGGTTAATCAAGAAACCAACCTCTTCTGTTTTATTATATTAATGTTGTACTTAGTTGCGTGCATCACTAAGAGCCGCGCGCGCGGTGTCGCATATGCAGAGTGATACGTGTGCGCCAAGCTTTATTTTGTACGCTAATGACCGCGGTGTGTTCAAACTTGTTACTTTTAGTTAGTTCCTTGTTTAATGGGTTAGCCTTTTGTAACCATCCGTGTTAGCTTAATGTTTTTCTACATTGACGTTTGACTAGGCATTTTTTTTGCACACGGAAATATTTGATTATAAACACTTTTCCGTTAACTTTTAAATGTCTATGACTTTGAATTGTTTTTCTTTTGCAAAATTTAGATCTGATTCCCTAACTATGTTGTCTGGAGTTTCTTTTAATCTTATTGTGGAATGTCTGAGCACAGCTTTATGGGTACTCTTTATCGTTCACCAACGACCCAGCCCTTGAACAATATTAAAATATTATATAAACACCTTTGTGGTGGTAGGTTACTGATATACAGAGGTAACATAAAAGATTTATTCATTATGAAAATTCTATATTTTCAAAAGCATCACACGTATGAACATGAAAGATATAAGCTAGCCCTGTATATAACGTTGTAGGTTACTTCCTACACAGACTTCCTAATTAGCGACACCACTAACATGTAAAATATTATTATTATGTTTAAGTATGTCCGTGTTCCACCCATACACACTTACACCAACACACCAACGTCATTCGGCAGCATGATAGCCACTAGTAAATTGTAATGTCAAATCAAAAATGTAGGAGAAACTTCACATATTAGATTATATTAGTACCTTGTCCATTTCGCATTTCGATTAAAATACATGAAAGATCATGCCATTTTATGAATCAAAGCGCAAAAACTTACAAATCGTGTATTTGTAAAAAGGAACACTTACTTAAATCACTCTGGCTATGAGCAGGCAGTTACAATAAAAAAAAATGAAAAGAAAACTATCCATTTACAAGTTATGATCGTTTGGATTTCCAGGTATTTTTACTCTAGTTTCTCATAAAAGCATACATTTTAAATCGTATCTATTTTTTTTATTTTCGAACTATTCACTCAGTTATTAAGAAAATCCATTAAAACTAATTTAAAAACATTTCGAAATTAGTATTTATGGATTTTCTTAGTAACGGAATAAAGAATTCCAAAATAAAAAAAATATGTACCATTTAAAATTTTTAACTTTACACTACTACGGTTTTGTTGAAAACTCGAAAAACGTAAATTTGAATTAATTCAGTTTATGATTAAAGATGCGAAATGTATAAATTAATCCCTATTTACCTTGGTCACGCCATAACTTGAGAACGACCTAACCGATTTCTTTCATATCTTTTTAAATGTTTTCTAATACTTTCTAGAAGGTTCTAACGGAACGATTAATTGAGAAAATTGAGTAAAAAAGGGGTGCCGTCTGATAAATTAGAATTTTTACGCGAACGAAGTGGCGGCCAACAGCTAGTTATTAATAAATAACGTTACGATAACGTGAATAAGAAACATCTTGAAAAAAAAAAAACACATCTATTCTGATTTTTTAATACTTAAGAATGTTATCTTGACAACGCACATTTTAATAAATTATATTAAATGACATATTTTTAATCGTTTTCAAGTGATTGCCGCACCAACGAGCAGCATTTAAATTTTTATTTAAATATATGACCGATATAAACTTGGAAATTACCACTTTTATTTAAACCTGAGATACTAAATGTGGTTGGTATTCTAGTGACCTATGTGGGCACGGCCCTGTACCACAAATATAAATATCGCAGGGAAACCCGCTACTGGGTCAGCGATCAGTCGTCATAAGACAAAGAAATGCACAGAAAGTCAAGTTAGTCTAAACCTTTTAACTTATAGATCTTATTACGGAATTGAAAAAATAGTAGCGAAAAGAAACCTGCAACTCAGAGTGCGTTGATGGCCTTTAAGGTGGTAGTAGCGGAAGGGTGGAAGAGGAGGAAGGGCCTCCGGTAACATCACTCGGCGAAAAGCAATGTAAGCATTGTTTCACTGCCGGTTTTCTGAGAGGCCGTGGTATAACAACGGTTTAGCCGCCCATACGTGCCGAAGCATGGCTCTCCCACTTGTTACTGATCATCGCCTCGCTGTTACTATAACACAACAGGCAAAGCTTTAGGCCGATATTAGTAATGAATCTTATCTAAAATCTCTTAGATATCAATCACGTTATAGATTTAAACACGGTCAAATACAGTCGCACAACTTATACAACACCAGATTGTATAAGGCTTTCACAATTTTAATACTAATATTTAAATACATCTCTTTTTAAACAGTTCAGTTCAGATAAAACTTTTTTTTACATTTAATTTAGCGTGCAAGCGTATTCTACATAATAAAGTGCCAAAACACTGACGCAATCACTTTTGATTGTCTTTGAAGACCGTTAGCCGACACGGTTGATGTACGTACATTTCGATTTGTAAACTCGTCCCAATAAAAAACAACATAATTATGAAAATGTTGTGCTCTAAAATGTGGCTTAACGATAACCGAACCGATATACGAGTATTATATAGGGCAGAAACAGATGTCTATTGTATGAAAGTTGACGCCCTCACCCTTCTTCTTTGCAAGATAACCTAAAACCTTTACTTTTGGAATTACCGCGAAAAAAATAATACAAAAATGACAATACCATACTTATAGTACGGGCGCGAGACTACACACTTGACTGATTTTTCTTTTGAAGCGTTAAAAACCTTACGCAGAGTGAGTTAAGATAAACTTTTTTAAGGTTATTTTCTTTCCGGTTACGATTTACACGCTAGGTACAGAATGACATTATCTTGTATACGCGTTTGTCTTCCAACTTACCTGATGGAAAATTACGAAGATTGTACACGCCTATCCAAGAGAAACCTATTCACTCCTGAACGTTCCAAGATTATAATTGTCTTAAAAAAATGGACGCAGACAGTTTTTTCCAGACCTTGGCCACTCGAACCAAAAATCAGTTGTCAAAACGTTTCGTTCGACATGAATGAATGAAAGTGTGGAACCTCTGCCTGCGTCTAGTCGTTCGATGAAGGAATGGAGAGGGTCCAATTAGTTCGAAGACTCACCAAAGTGAATCCTATAGAAAACCGATAAGCAGCCGTCGACTTTACGACGATGCTCAAGAGTATGCAGTGCCCTATTCGTATGACAGTGTGTCGTAGATAAGCGACGGGCTCTTACGTACACACTAATGTTATGAATGCGAGTGTGAGTTTATTTGGTTGTTTTGTTCGCTTTGATGTCAACCACCCAACCGATCATCATGAATTAATTCACACTAATTTCGCATACACATTGTCAGAAGTACAGAAAATGACATGGGGTATTTCAGGGTTCATCCAGGATTTTTTTTTAATTCAATTACAAAATCTACACGAACGAGAGCGAAGTTGCGACTTTAGGCTAGTAATTAATTAACTTTACATATTTTATCTGTACAAATAGATACATTTCCACTTATACAGGGTGTTACAGAAAGGTGTGGTCAAATTTTAGGAGCGTTCGTAGTTGAGTTACCTTGAAAAACAAAATTGTCTAAAAAAAATCGAAAAATGCTTTTCCTAAACAACACGTTATGAATGTTCATGTCAATTTCAATGATATTGTATTTTTATTTTTTTATGCAGACATTTTCAGAAAAATCTGGACAGTCCAACAACATCCTTGGTATTAAATATGTCAACCCCTATCTCATACGAAATATTAACTTTATCGGTCAATTTTCAAGTTTTATTTTTCAGTATCAAAATAGGATTTCTGTAACACATTCTGCGTATGTACTACCATTTTACCACTAGCATTTAATGTAGTCATAATTAAAAATATAATCACAACTATGTATTTACACGGGAATATACATAATTATATAATGGAACGCGAAAGTTTAAAAGTTAGTATTACCACAACTCCCTAGCAACGATATAATATCAATGTAAAACAATAGGTTAGCTAAACTACTGCACTTTCATTGTACTTTACACTTTGGGCCGTGTATTCAGTCGGTCAGCTGATCGTGCGCTGCGCATGGCACTTTCACTGCGCGCGGTGTCGAGGTCGCCTCGTGCGCACTCATTCATGACTGTAGTGCAGACTGCAGATGACCCTCTTAGGACAGTTTCACACCGTGTTATCCCTTTCTAATTGTCTATTCTAGTTGTCATGAGGTATTCTCACTAGTAGAAAGAGACAATATATCCATTTGGTTAGATTTTTACATGTCCGTCTTGCCTAATTTATCAAAGTATAACTATCATCTACCTTTTTGTATTTTAAGTAATAGTAATTCAGTAGGTATTAAGAATAAATACTATTTTTACTATTTAAATATCCCCACGGGTCGTCAACTTACGATCTTCCGTCTCCTACATGCGCGGAACCCGGATGTGAGCTAGAAATGAACTGCAACTTAAAGATTTTACTCCTGCAGAAAATGGAATTGTTAATATAGTCGAAGAAGGGCAATATAATTTATAGCATTTAGATTCTTGTTATTTACGGTAAATTGAATAGAGATCATGGGACCTTTAATAGGGAATATGCATGTATTTTTTTTTTTTATCTTTTATTGACTTGTACCATCATTCTACCCTAATAAAAATATAAATAACCTTGGCAATTTTCAAATTAATTTATAAAATAAAATTGAAAACATCGATAAAATTTGATCTGTTTGAACGTCGCCATATTTCGCGGGCCTTGGATGACGTCACGTTCCACGCTTAGTGTTTGTTTCATAAACTTACTTGAAGTGTTACAGTAATTTTATACCGATTTCCAGTTGTAATTACTATTTATTGTAATTAGTAATTAATAGACGATGGATAAAGTTAAAAAACTATTTTATAGGTATTGCCTTGTCCCTAAGTGTAAAAACACTATAAGAAGTACACCCAATACAGTATTTTTTCCTGTACAAAATAATAATGTAAAATACGAATACAATGGTGTACATTAATGAGAAGAGATGAAGTATCTTCAATATCGTGTTTATATTGTTGTGAAGATCACACAATTAGTCAGTAGTAATTTATGATTGTTTTAAATATCCTTTTTGCCTTCTGCTTAGAAGGCAACTTAAACTAGGTAATAAAAGTCCAATAAAACTTCATGAATGTAACTAACTATACATATCTTACCTATCCTTTAGATTATAATATAACAAGTATTATAATAATTACCTTGCGGCTTTCACTCCTTTAACCTCAGCGGACGTAAAATGTGGATTTGATGCAAAATATATAGTTATCATGAATGCACTATTTTCGGTAGATTGTCCGATTGTGCTTTGACAAAACTACATTCAGTCATTGTCCTAGATGATTTCTAATATCACTAAAATGCTTAAATTGCACTAGCTAAGAGCAAAAACCACAGGAACACCTATCTTTCTCTACACTACGAATTTAGGCGCCGATAAATGACAGAACGTGGAATGTCACGTCATGTTTTCTTTCGACCAATGGTGAAGCGTTTTGCAAAGTTGAATTTCGCGCCCCTATTTTGCATATTTTAATTAATATTTTTTGCAATTAAACACGAACTAAATAAGAAAATAATTGTTTAGGCATAATATCTGGACAATAAAGATTCAAGGGAAAATTAATCAAGTAAATTTAAACAACATGAATATTCCCTATTATTTATAAGGCGGGAACATGTTAAACGGTCCTCTAAACTTTATTATTTTTTAAATTTAAGTTCAGTTCGAACGAACTTTCATATTTTTATAAATGTGTATACAATATTCGGAATAGACATTTGGGAGCTCTGTAACGTGTCATTGTTTTTTTTCGGGTCAAATGAAAATCTTACTTTTGTAAAAAAGAACACTATATATGGCAATAAGACAAGGGAAATGAAAAATTCAGCTTAGACTGCCTTCGAATTTTTCAGTTTGGACAGGATCCTTACGTTAGGCAGTCGATGGAATCTTTGTTCAAATTGTAAATTAGGTAATAAATTGTAAGTAATTGTTTTAACCGTACTAATAAATGTGTTGCAGGCGCTGACATGTCATTCCAAGGCGAGTACGCGGCTCAGGTGCTGGGCCTGACGGGCGAGGCGCGGGACGAGGCGGGCGCGTCGCCGCGGCCCACGTCGCGCCCGCTCTACCCGCTCGACGCGCCCGCCACGCACGCGCCGCACGCGCCCCACACCCCGCACGCCCCGCACGCCCCGCACACCCCTCACACCCCTCACCCGCCCCCCTCCAGCCCATTCCGCAAGGACGACAAGGAGACCAACCATATAAATAAATTTAATAATGTAAGTTGACAAAAATACTATTATAATCCGTTAATCAGTCAGTCAGCAAAACAGTAAACTTTTGTAAAAGCGTCGTTATGCTAGAAAACCTTCTCTTGGTTCACCTTGTGCAACAGAAACGTTAATACACCCTTTCCTACTGCTACGAGCTAATCTTTTGCAGTGTCACATCATTCACCAATCTGTTTCTCCACAAGTCAATCTAAGCTGTGAACATGATCTGCACAGACCTCCGTTCGGTCCAAACCTTTATTCTGACCGGCATTCACCAATCTGTTTCTCCACAAGTCAATCTAAGCTGTGAACATGATCTGCACAGACCTCCGTTCGGTCCAAACCTTTATTCTGACCGGCATTCACCAATCTGTTTCTCCACAAGTCAATCTAAGCTGTGAACATGATCTGCACAGACCTCCGTTCGGTCCAAACCTTTATTCTGACCGGCATTCACCAATCTGTTTCTCCACAAGTCAATCTAAGCTGTGAACATGATCTGCACAGACCTCCGTTCGGTCCAAACCTTTATTCTGACCGGCATTCACCAATCTGTTTCTCCACAAGTCAATCTAAGCTGTGAACATGATCTGCACAGACCTCCGTTCGGTCCAAACCTTTATTCTGACCGGCATTCACCAATCTGTTTCTCCACAAGTCAATCTAAGCTGTGAACATGATCTGCACAGACCTCCGTTCGGTCCAAACCTTTATTCTGACCGGCATTCACCAATCTGTTTCTCCACAAGTCAATCTAAGCTGTGAACATGATCTGCACAGACCTCCGTTCGGTCCAAACCTTTATTCTGACCGGCATTCACCAATCTGTTTCTCCACAAGTCAATCTAAGCTGTGAACATGATCTGCACAGACCTCCGTTCGGTCCAAACCTTTATTCTGACCGGCATTCACCAATCTGTTTCTCCACAAGTCAATCTAAGCTGTGAACATGATCTGCACAGACCTCCGTTCGGTCCAAACCTTTATTCTGACCGGCATTCACCAATCTGTTTCTCCACAAGTCAATCTAAGCTGTGAACATGATCTGCACAGACCTCCGTTCGGTCCAAACCTTTATTCTGACCGGCATTCACCAATCTGTTTCTCCACAAGTCAATCTAAGCTGTGAACATGATCTGCACAGACCTCCGTTCGGTCCAAACCTTTATTCTGACCGGCATTCTCGGACCTTAACTTAAGCTCTTCAGGGCTTCAAGCTTCCAATCCTCTATATTAACTTTATCCAGAATGCCCGAGAGGCACCCTTGTCTCTCTCTAGAGAAGAGCTGGTTATACTCCTTCTGGTCCACGTGTACTGATCACGAGCGTCCGCAACCTACTGAGGGCTGTTGGGTGAGTCTGACGCGAACTACCTCTGGCAACAGGCCTAATGTCCAAGACGATGTTTATTAATTTGGTTCGATGCCGACACAATTACTTCACCGTCATTTCGTTCATGTGGTTCGGATTCGGATTCGGTATATTCGGAAAATTTAGGGTTTCGAGGTTAAACAGATTAGCATGCGGATTCCGTCTTTAACTAGGCCTTATTCAAACAAAGACAACAATATGTCTCTAGACTTACTGTCTCTTTTTACCCAGGAGGCGCTCTCGCTTCTACTGCCTGGTTAGACGGCAGCGAACCGGAACAGCCTTCTTTCTATGGGATCAGCTCCACTTCCTCCTTTCGCCACATACGGCCTCGTAAAACCATGTGACCTTCGTAAACTTTATAACTGTAGCTACCGTCCATAAGGCGTAGAGACCCACTTCGGACTCTACAACCACTGTTGACACTGTCCTTGCTCATCTTATTATTACTTGTAATCATTATTTCCAGGAGGTGTTCTTAATAATAAAGTTTTTATGAGCATAGATCTAACCTTGCACCTTGAATGTTTCAGCAACGGTACGGAGCAGGTAATGGTGGGGTGGAAGAGGAGGGTGTACTCGACCTCCGTGCAAGGGATCCCTCAGTCATCTCCGTTGGGTCACAACATTCAGGCACGAGCGAACCAGCCGGATACTTAGACGCTGTTAGGTAAATGGTTTTCATATTAACGAATATACTGTAACCCTTGTACTGGATAACCCAGGGATGCAAGGAGTCAATATAAGTAGAATCTAAAAGCTCAAATTAGATTCTGATTTACTGAAATCTATAATCGCCTACAAAAGATCGCGAATAAAGTTACCTAGCGTGTAACCTCCCCGGTGAGTAAGATACATTGCTTCTCAATGAAGAATTGTGATGACTATGGGAGGGTTTTTAATATTCTACAATAGACTATATGATTGATTTTTTTTTGTCACCTTTGTTATAAAGAAAAGGATGTAGTTATAGGTACTCCACCGATATTCAAGTAAATATAAGGTAACAGTACGGTGATTAGATATCGCTCTATCCGGTTCATATTCGTTTTCACACCAAAACTGATGTGATTTTTGCTCCTAATTGATATTTCGAAACGAAATCCATAGTTGTTGAAACCTTACTGGTGCTTACTGCTTCGAAAAATATTACCGAAGTTGACCAAGGTTTTTCTGTATGTTAATGGAGTTTCTGTATGTATGTTTGTAGAATTGATTAAAATCAGAGAAGGTATCATGAATTACGATCCCTTTTTTTTGTAACGTATAGCTATAATAAGTCGATTAAAACACGAACGATAAAGGAATAGAAATATGTAAAACTAGGCTTTGTCCGCCACTTCTCCCTTGTGAATATAGATTTTGTGTGGTTTTCTGGATATGTGTGCAAAATTTCATGAAGATCTGTTGAGGAGTTCAAGCGACTGAAAGCGGTACAACTAACCGAATAAACAAACTGACTTTCGCATTCATAATATTGGTTTGGAAGTGAAGATTACAAATATTTGATTTGTTTATTTAGTTACGCTTGGCAAGAGAAAAGAAGATTAATCTGACTGGGGGTTAGCTTATCTCATTTTGATGGTTCTTTCAACAATCGATACTATAGAAAGTATAACAACATTCATGTAGACGTGTATTTCATCACATGACTTATCGGCCCATTAGCTCAGTTGGTTAGAGCGTCGTGCTAATAACGCGAAGGTCGCGGGTTCGATCCCCTCATGGGCCACAATCTCATTTTGTCATTTTTTGGATTTGTATTTATTTTTTATATGTTTGGAGTTTTATTAATGAATTGATTGTTTAATTTTTATGTAGTTTGTGTAAACTTTACCAATAATTATAGTACTATCATAATATTGATATGCGACTATGTCAACTCACTAATATATTCTATGATTTTAATGTAATTATTTGAGTATTCGCTTATTCAAGTGCTGGTGTGTATAACGTGGTAAATTCTAACTATAGAATTAAAATTATTAAAAAATAATTTTGACGAACAGTGTTCCAACAAACATTAGGTTTTTAAACTTTTTTTGAGAATGGTAACTAATTATTTCTTTTACTTGTATTTTTCTAAAAATGATTATTCGGTAAGAATTAAAACACCGTTATTGTATTGAAACCAGCTCAAATGACATTAATTATTATCATTTAAATCAGATAATCAACATTTAAATCAGTGCGATAAGGATATTTTGGCACATGGCTGAATCCAAATGAAGGTATTTATCATCATCAAGTCATGATGACAAATGACAAAAAAAAAACTGTTTAGTCTGTGATAGATAAGTTAGATTAGATACGTAAAGTGTTAAACAATGTGTTACAAAAATTAGATGAAAATGGATGCGTCCAGTTTACATGTTGACCTGTCATGGTTCGTAAGTCTATAAATGACAGTTTAGGTTATACTGGCCAATGAACGAAATAAAAAAAAATTCGGACAAGTGCGAGTCTGACTCGCGCACCGAGGGGTTACAAGCACACTTGTATTTAGATAGTACGTCCATCTCGTAAATCAATTCTCAAAGACTTGCTTACGTCTTTTTCAAAAGACAAACTTAACTTTGCGGTTGCTATGTACTACAAAGAAAACAAACTAACCGCAAAATATAAGTTTGTAATCAGAAAACTGTTTTTATGTGATATATAACAACAAATTAACGATTTTTCCCTTAATTTGTGAAGATTTTAAGTCAATAAGAAGTATCCTATATATTTCGATGTACCTGCGAAATGTTCAAATTTGTTAAAATCTAGGGCTTAATGTCTAAGGCAAAAGACACGGCCTTTTGATTGCGTTTACTTAGAAGCTTCATTTTTTTCAAGGGTCCGCAGACTTATGTATTTGGTATTAATTTCAACTTGATGCGTCCATTCCAGAGAAAAAGGGTTTTCACAGACAGACAAACGGACAACAAAGTGATCCTATAAGGGTTCTTTTTTCCTTTTGAGGAACGTAACCCTAAAAAGTTAGAATTATGGTCGAAATAAATTATACCACCAGGCGATCTCTAGTTAACATTATTAGTTAATGATTTGACAACACTAAGGTGTGACGTCCCACAAAAATGTACCGAACCTTCTTCGTTTTGACGTCTACTAAAACGATAGTGTCTATTCGGTATAAAATATTTAATTGTTATGTACACCCAGAGGTTGCCCAGAGGTCAACATTTGAGACCATGATTTATTAAATGGTTGATACCTTCTCACAAGGCTCAGTCATTTGGAAACGGGCACAATAATATGTAGATTGGCTCAGGCGGATACGGTATTATTCCTTAACCATTTTTTTTTTAAATAATTATACATTTGACAAAGCAACCTATTGTTGCGGAGATTATGTGTGTTGATCTATAATTTACGGACGAGTTCAAATAATTGTTGAGCAATTTTATGAAATAAAGATATTGAATTTGACCAAGAAAGTTCCCTCAAAGGGAGGGATAAATAAGGTTC
Organism: Callimorpha dominula; assembly: GCA_949752705.1. Taxonomy (NCBI): domain Eukaryota; kingdom Metazoa; phylum Arthropoda; class Insecta; order Lepidoptera; family Erebidae; genus Callimorpha; species Callimorpha dominula. Next base: position 15,817,393 of record OX457012.1, on the reverse strand, counting down.
CAATTTTTGGAATGAAGTTCCTTATCGCATGTTACACAGACGCTCGGCGGATGGGAGCTAGATGGAAAAAAAACTGACCGTTGTATAGTGTATGCCTTTCGATCTCTCTTTCTCTCTCTCTCCCCCTTCTCGTTTTTTCTCATAAACCCACTGTTCTTTTCCATCGAGTTGATTTATTTTATTTACGCATCTGTGGATTTTGCGCAATACTAATGTACTTTGACTTTACTGTTCGAGCAACTTCCACAAATGGCGCAGACACATCACGCGTGTCTCATACAGACGATGTTGTCACGTTGCAGGTCGACGGTGTCGGTGTACTCGGGCAACTCCAACTCGAGCTCGGACCGCGACATCCTGGACCTGTCGATGCCGGACAAGAACTCCATGACGGAGGTGTGCTACGTGTGCGGCGACGAGTACAAGCGCGGCACGCTCTACAACCTGCACACCAAGGAGCCCAAGGACAAATCGGTAACTCGACCACTCACTTTATACGTATACTAGTCGTTCCCTGCAGTTTCATACGCTTAAAGGCCTAAGCCTATATCCTTCCTCAATAAATTAATCCACGAGCCAGGTACAAATTTCGTCAGTCATTTCCTCTCGGGCAATATGTAAAATGCTTCAGAAAGTTGTATCATGAAGCCTCGTGAACGTCAGTTGTGGTTCCGTCGGCGGAATGAGGAGCAGGAGTCTCCCGTAGCGAGCACGTAGATAAATATATTATTTTAAGTCATTTCCTCCCGATTAAAATTGGTATCAAACTATAGCTAACCCAATATCTTGAAGAAAAAAAGTCAGCTGACTATAGAGTGGTGGATTCGCGTCAGCTGGTCAGAATTGGTTGATAAAATAAATATAGTATTTCGATGGTTGTGGGGGCTCGTGGCTTAGTGGTAACAGAGTAGGTTAGCACATAACAGTGAAGTAGTATTAGCTAGGTCAGTCTTGGATAGGTGACCATTCTTAACAGATTGAGACGAGGGGTCTCAATCTGTTAAGAATGGTCACCTATCCAAGACGTGTCTCGAATAGCACGTTAACCGTCGGTCCTGGGTGCCATACAAACATCTGTGGCATTCGTTACGGGTAGTTGGAGCCCTAAAAAGTTCTACAACCTGGTCTAACTACAGAACTTCGATATCGCCTAGTACTTGGGTTGTGGAGGTCTGATGGCAGCCGCTTCACGTAAAATATCAAAGTTCGGCCGTATCGTAGTTAGATTGAAAGCCGACCCCAACTTAGTTGGGAAAAGGCGCGGAGGAATGTGATAGTATATCGATGTTTAGATGTACAAAATGTTATTATGGGGAGCGATGACCTCGCGCCATCTTGTTGCGACTCCGCTACATGTTAAACTCAATCGAAAAAGGCAACGCTACCGCCCACCCAACTTGACATCATTCTACATTTACTTCCTACTAAGTGGTATTACTTCGAACTCTGAGATTTTTCGTTTATATTGTAATAGTAGTTTTTGCCCACGACTCGCGTTAATATAGATTTCGTCAATCAAACTATCTCTCGGGAACACTACCTACTTTTTTTCTTGATGATAGGTACCGAGTACCCTATGTCCATTTTCTGTAGCCCTGATAATGTATATGCAAATTTTTATGATGGTCGGTTGAGTAATTAAGACGTGATGAACTAATAAACAAACTCACACTCCCATTTATAATGCTAGTAAGGATTTAGGAAGGAATTTAAAGTGTTTACAAATTCATTACCCGATATTATGTCACAAGCACTTTATTTTTATACCCTACTAGCAACCCGCCCCGGCTTCGCACGGGTAGCAGAGACATCTTCAACAATCATCATCATATTTCGATCAATTTACATAAAACCTTAACAAATTATATACCTAAACCTGCATCATAAATCGCTCTATCTATTGGTGAAACCGCATGAAAATCCATTCAGTAGTTTTTGAGTTTATCGCGAACAGACGGACAGACAGACGCGTCAGGGGACTTTGTTTTATAATATGTAGTGATTAATCTCTTGCTTACTCTTACTTTTTACTCTCCAACTGAAATATGTCACGGTACGGTACCGGAGTCGTCCTTATGGCAGATATGAGTCTACACTGAACTGAAATAATTTGCTACTATAAGCAAACGAAAATAAGCGCTATTAATCTATCAGAATAGATTAGGGTTTTTTTTTTATATTATAGGGGGCAAACGAGCAGACGCGTCACCTGATGGCAAGTGACTACCCGCCCATGGACAACTGCAACTGAAGAGTCACAAGTGCGTTGCCGGCCTTTGAGATAGGAGCACGCTCTTTTCTTGAAGGTTTGAAGGTCGTATCGGTCCGGAAATACCGCAGGCGACAATTTCTTCCAGAGGTTGGTTGTGCGAGGCAAAAAAAATCTGGAAAACCGCACAGTGGTGGATTGCCAATTATCCAGGTGATGGGGATGAAAGTTTTGTCGCGTTGAACGATGGCGGAACGTTGCGGCCGGTATAAGTCCGAACAATTCCTCGGAGCACTCCTCATGATACATGCTATAGAGAATGCAGAGTGAGGCTACATCTCTACGCAACGCCAAGGGGTCAAGCCGATCTGAAATATCCTGGCTATCGATGATTCGAGTCGTTCTCCGTTGAATGCGGTCAAGAGAGAGAAGCTGGTACTGGGGTGCTCCTGCATAGATATGAGAACAGTATTCCATATGCGGCCGAACCTGCGCCTTATGAAGTTATAAGCGGTGGGCCGGGGTGAAATACTGTCTCGATCTGTTGAGCACACCAAGCTTCTTCGAGGCTAATTTGGCCTTACCCTCCAAGTGACCGCGGAACTGGACTTCGTTCGATATATCGACGCCAAGGATTGCGATGCTGGCTGTGGCAGTCAGGGAAGTGCTCTCAAAGCGAGGTGACACGACAAACGGTATCTTTTTAGCGGTGAACGCGCAAACCTGTGTCTTCGTTGGGTTAAATTAATCCTGCTAAATCGGCAAAATAACATATGATTTTACCTAACACAACTACAAATTGATCTAATTTGTATAATATAATAGTTTGTTTAGTAATAATTACTATCCACTTTATTTTGTGAAAAATATGATAATATAGAAAAACAAAACGAGTGAGCTTCACAGTAGTCGCATATGATGTGTAACATCTAACATCTCACTCGGATAATAAGCAACATTAATATTATATTCATTTTCTTTCTGGCCTGTTGGTCTAGTGGTTAGTGATCCTGACTGCTAAACCAGAGGTCGTAAGTTCGATTCCCACCCAGGACAAATAATTGTGTGATGAACATGATCATTTGTTTTGTATGTATTTAGAAATATATAAGTATGTTTATCAGCAGTCTGTTTGCCATAGTACAGGCTCTGCCTAGTTTGATTCGGAAAATTAAGAATATCAATTGCGCAGCCACACAAATTAAATTACTTATTCAACGCAAAATGATAATATTCTATTGGAACAAACTAAATTGAAAAAAAATCGAATTAAAGAGAAAAAGTCGAAAAAATAATGTTAACCTTAGAATTTCCCGCTAAAACACTCGCATTTATGTCACTAACCGCCTCACGTTTCCACACGTATGTAAAAATGTAGTTAAAAGTACGATACCAACTGACAGCGATCAGATTATTCATTGTTTAATGACGTATTGGATCTGGTTGGCGTTCCAGTCACGTGATAATAGTACAGAGAGTAGAGGTGGACGATCTCTGTGTATGAGACATGTGTTTTTTTTTTCATTATTCATCGCTTCATCAATTACTCTGGTAGGTCTCTCTGGTAAAAACTAAATAGTAGCTAAAAAGTTACATATTTCAACTCGGCGCACTTCACTCCGGCTATAACTGCTAAGTTTATATTATCATTTGCCGCCGTTCTTGATTCTTGAGGGGTTAATAAGAATACTAGTAATATGTGACCCACGTTACTAGCAGGCATTAAAAAAAATATATTTGAATTTATTATTACTTTTTAAATAAAAAATGTGGTTTAAGGTTTTAAAACATCAGAATTAATCAACATAAATTTGTGCAATATCCTTATAGTACGTCACTAGGATATTAACAACATTACACTTAAATCATGCTTTGCTAATAATACTATGTTTGAATCGGAGATATTAAAAATAAATACACTCCATTATAAATATGTCAGATTTTTTAAAAACTTAAGTATTCAAAAGAAGTGTAAATTATATTCCTAATCTTGGTCGGTACCCCACAGAACAAACTCAATTCATTTCTAATGACAAACATCACTGATATGGCTAATTAACCGCTATGAACCCGACGCACAAACGTACACAAGTCGACAAACACTAATATGATAACCCTTTGCTGTTACATGTTGTTGCAAATAGGAAGTGACGCGTGGAGCACTATGGTCGACTTGCCGCGATCTATTTCGAGTTCGACTTTCTCCGTTTGTTACATCGGCTCCTTACTGTATCGAGAATTGTCATTGACTAGGGCTTGGCCTATACCTGCCTACCATAATACAATTGTAAGATTATTCTTAGTGAACTTGTGTTTGAACAGTACATTATTATCGACTGGACCAATGAAATGTTTACGATTGAATAGATCAAAGGTTATATTAGACAAAACACAGTGATACAAGCCAGATATAAACAATATCATCATGTAAATAAGTAATCTAGTATGATTTTTTTTTAAATATTTATACAGACTAGAGATTGCCTGGTGGTTCGCCTAGAGGTGCTCGTGGGTAAGTCGGTTTAGGTTGCTATACGAACATCTGTGCCATTCATTACGGATAGTTGGAGCCCTAAAGCCCTAAAGTCCGACAACCTGGTCTAACTACAGAACTTAGATATCGCCTAATACTTGGGTTGTGGTGGTCTGATGACAGTCAAGAAAAAAACTATCTGATAAAACTCGTCAATAGACTACTGAACAAAAATAAAGAAAATCGATTGACAAACATAGAAGAAAATGATTCTTAACTTTGTCTTGCTAATTTATATATAGATTTCAAACTCAATAGAATATATGAAGTACTAGATGACCCGGTAAACTTCGTATCACCCACAATTCATTTGAGGACTTTCATATAAACTTCCGAAAGTCCCCGGTTATATCTTCTTGATCTGGTCCTGTCGCAAAATCCAATCCAATTGTAACGTAATGTGTCCTGTGTGTGTCCAAATTTCAGGTTTCTTTTAGAAAGAAATAAGGACTTTTATAAAAAGTGGCGAGATTCCTTAGACTTCCTTAATCCAGCCCTGTTGTACAATCCATTCTTAGCTGACGTGTCATACGTATATACGACTTACCTCGTAAAATTTCAGGTATCTGAAAAACTTAGGACTTTCACATAAACTCGCGAGAGCCCTTAGACTACCTTAATCCGGCCCTATAGTAAAAACCGTTCTTAGCTGACGTCCCTTACTAAACCACCTTCTTGCTAAATTTCAAGTTTCTAGTACAAAAACCCATGACTTTCATGTAAATGTAATAATATTCCTCTTAGACATTTGTCACCTACGTGAAGTACAGTAGGCAGTATATCGTCAAACAAGGGTGTGCTTAGAGCGTTTCTAAAGATAGATAGTCATTAATACAAACAAAAAAGTTGATTTCAAATTTTTTAAACCTAAATAAAAGGTTTGCAGTTGAAAAATTCACAACTAAATGCACTCGAAAAACTTTAAAATTTAACGGGGCTGTAACTGATTCTCATTATGAGATATAAATTTAATAAATCATACCTCGTCTATTCACAATAGATCAGGTTGCGCATCGCCACCAGGCGATCTGGCTTGGCTGAGCGAAAGTCTATGTTGAAAGCTAAGGTTACTGTTTGAGCAGAACGAAAGTCACGCCGCTGTAACAGAATCCAAAGACGGCAAATCTGTCGGTTCCATCGCCGCTTTTCCATCGTACCTACTGCTATTAGAAAGGACACGTGGATAAAAAAGCCTGCCCACTCTCCTCAAGAAACTTAAATGCCCATGATAATTTACAACTGCACGGATGGCACAATGGTTTAAGTGGTCACTTCGCCACTACGCCGCGCCGAGTGTTGTAGGTTTAAATCCCACACGGGACAAAAAATTGTGTGATCCACAAATAGTTGTCTCGAGTCTGGGTGTTCTTTGTGTCCGTTGTTTATATGTTTGTGAAGCCCCCCGCGACACAGGAATATTCCTAATGCGGGAGTTGTCTTTTAAATAATAAAAAAAATAGTAAGAACACACATACATACGTCTTATGACAGCGTGCAGTTAGTGTACACAGCTCAACAAATAAGATAACCTCACATTTGACGTAGTTTGGTGCGTAACGCGATTCCGTTGCTCATAATTATTTTATTGGACTATGCCATTTTGTCATGTCCTACTTTTGTATATAACAATTTTAACATTATCTGTTTTGTAACCTTGATTTTTTTAATTTATTTGCTCCACTTAGGTACAAGTCATCATTCGTTCTTGAACGATAACTCATAGTAATGCTACTGTTTTGATATTTTCTACTTGATTATATTTTTTGTTTAAAAACAAGTTTAAAACAAGATATCTGACCTTAAAAAAAACACAGGAATCATTAACACCCAGATCAATGCAAATAAAATATGCTTACAAATATCCGCGACAAATCGGTCGTCACACAACAATTGTGTGATCTACAAATAGTTGTCCCGAGTCCCAGACTCGCTCTATGTAGACTACGTTCGTTCTACGAATCATCTCTAGCGCGGGAGTTGTCATTAAAAAATAAAGAGAGGATCGAGGTGAGGCAGCATTCCCGGCACGTTGCTGTTTTTTTCCTTTGGTACTTCCTCCTCCTCCTCAGTCGTTCACTCTTGACAGAGTGGTGGTGGTTTCGTGACAATGCTCTGGTTTAGATAATGCATCCCCCGCGATGCGTCTCCACTTGTTGCGGTCTTCAGCGTTACGGGAACATTGGACTATGGAGGTTTGTGTTGCAGCTTTTAAAATGTCTTTCCAACGCGTAGGTGATCGACCACGTGACCGCTTCCCTTCGACTTGTCCTTGGACAACAAGTCGCTCTATGGAATCTCGGTTTCGAACAATGTGTTGGTACTTAGGGTCTTCAATTTCTATGCAAGAGGGGAACTCGGGAACAGATCATGTTGGACCTGGTGGGCTGGTGGGTATTGCAACTTTGTTTTATATGAAAACTAAATACCTAATGGAATTGCTATGCATATCAAACGTAATATTTAGATATCAGATTAGGTTTTTTTATCAATATAAGTATACATAAGTAAGTTGTCAGTTTAATTATTTATCCTTAATATATGACGGAGATAATTGTAACGATTATAAAGGATTTAACAGCCTAATGCCTTGTTTATGTAGATATGACAATAGATGTGTGCACAGTGCGTGCGTTCAATGACTTGGGTTTATACCTACATATGAGAGATTACCATCTAAGCTGTATATAGAATATAACATTGTAGTCACGCTCGAACGTTGAGTTTTATCGTGGGAGAGCCATGTTCCGGCACGTACGCGCCGGCTCGACCGGAGTGATACCACGGCCTCCAGCTGCTCTTATGAGAGACGGAGGCAAAATAACTTGGAAATTCAAACGGTCATAACTTGCAAACGGATAGTTCAAATATACTCCTAATTTTTCCTTCTTTAGTTTCTAAAGTGCCTTGGTTGGGAGGCCATCCATAAATTACATCACACGTTAAGGAGTGGGGGGGGGCGGGGGGTCATAAGCTTCGTGACGTCACAACTCGAAATCTAAAGTATTAAACACAAATATTACCTGTAAACGAAAGACTAGTCACGTTACTACACTCTTATTAAAAATAAATTAGAACCGCTCTTTTCAGTTCGGGTTTTAAATTAAAAAAATATGTGACGTCACACCAGGGAGGGGGACTCCCAAAATTGTGACCACCTGCGAAAAGGACGGGGAGGGGGAGGGGGGTCCAAAAATCATGACATTCTAGTGACGTAATTTATGGATGGCCCCTTGACGGCAATAGGCTTTCCCTCTATTACGTACGTAAGTGGGACCAAATTGTAGTTGACAATATCTGTTTGATAATCCTCTGCCTACCCCTTGGGGGATATAGGTGTGAGTGTATGTATATATATATATATATACACTTCGGTAGATGAGTGACGTCACCACTCACCTCTTATACTATATAAATAATAGCAATAAATTGAAACATCTGAATATCTCCTCGAGGCTATCGCGGTCAGGGGGCCGGGTCAGAGGTGGGGGTTATCGCCCAGTGGAAAATATCTGAGTGTTGTGTTGTAGACCTTGCGATCCCGGTAAAGGTTATCGCGAGATGTTGTACACCGAGGAAGGGAAATAGCCAAGTCGTTTGATTGTTGGGTGGTCATTCTTTATTTATAGAATAACCATGCTTAATGTTAACGATTTTTGGTATTATTAGTGTACATACTGTAGCACTCGATGGTTGAAGTTAAAGAGCAACTTAAAATAAATGGCTTAAGAGAAGGTTTTAGGGACTTTCAGATTTATGTATGTGTGTATGTTTGTAGAGTCCCGGACTTACCTAACATACAAAACATCATTGTATCGTATCACAGTAAATGATCCAATATTAGGACATCATACCATATCGTTGTCTAGTGCGAGAATATAATAGAGGTAAAAAAACAAGTTTAAGTTATTTTAAACATCATTTAATGATTAATTAAGAATTATTTATAGCTAGCGAGCTATTTGTTTCCTAACCACAATTTAAAAGAGGCGTTTTGCACTGGGTTATTTGCTAATATTAGTTCAAAACAAGCAAAATCTATTGATTTCTGTAGACTACGATTGACAATATAGCTTTAACTTTTTGTACTGACATCTGCAACGTTATACAACCTATAAAAATCTTAAATTCTCTAGCAGCGTAAGCCTTTTGTTCTGTTCTGTTCTGAAACACACGTGTTTATTTTGTTAAAAGTAACTCTTTACAATGGAGCGTTAACTTAGCCAGTACACTACCGGAGAGTATATGTATCTAACTAACAAACATCAGTCGTTCCACTCATGATGAGATAGTCTGTATTTTAAATTTCATTGTTGAACTACATTCTGTAACGCCTTTGCGCTCGGCACTCAGCGCAGGCCAAGGGTACCTACCGAGCGCAAAGGCCCATTCAGGTTGCGTATCTTAAAATAATTTCTTGTATTGTATAATGTATAATTTATATGTACCTATTAAAACGTAAAGAGATTTTTACGCATTTTTAACAAATTTCGCGCACTAAGAAATGTAAAATTTAGAATATGTACTTAAACTTTGCAAGATTATTATGTAGAAACGGCTACAAGAAGCTACAGGTTTATGTTGACCTATCATGGTACGGCAAGTCAAGTCAATGACAGGTCAAGTTATACTAGTCAATGATGTAAAACAAAACAGTTAAAACTTAGGAATTATGATCAACATTCGACCATCAGGCGATCTCCGGTTTAAATAAATCTGTCAAAAGAAATCAATAACTCGTGTTGAAGAGTACACATATATGCCGTATGAAAAGTAAGATTATAAGAGTAAATAGGTAGGTCACACATCGAAAAAGCGATATTGTAGCCCCTCGCTTGGCACGGAGAGATAGTACTCGAGGAACGAGCGGTGTGTTAGCATTAAGTTTGAAATCAAACAGTGGTAGCTGTAAATAATAATTATTATACGATCTGTTCTTGATAGCCGTCGTGTGACTTTTCTCTCTTATGTCCATGACACGTCCACGCTGTCAAATTTTGTTTGCCCTATTTTTAATACAATTTTAATTAGTCGTCAAAGTTGTTCGCCTTATACCTTACATTAACAGCCAGCTTCTAATAAGTTTAAAGGAGGTTTTGAACACTACAATTATATAATAATGATGACGGTCACAGACTGCGACCGCGGCCAGTGCAACTTGGTCTAAACGTCGGGCAAATAAACATAAAAATACGTAATCGCGTTAATTCTGTAAACATAAAATTATATTATAATGGAACGCGAAAGTTTCAAAGTTTAAAAATTTGGTGACATGTTTTTTTTATGGGATACTGGGGGCAAACGAGCAGACAGGTCACCTGATGGTAAGCGACTAACGCGGCCCATGGGCACCTGCAACTCAAGAGTCACAAGTGCGTTGCCGGCCTTTAAGGTGGGAGTAGAGAAAGGGGGGATGAGGGAGAGTGCGGGCAGGGAGTAGAGGGGAAGAGGAAAGGGTTAGGGCTTCCGGTAACCTCACTCACTCGGCGAAAAGCAATGCAAGCATTGACTGCCGGTTTTCTGTGAGGCCGTGGTATCACTCCGGTTGAGCCAGCCCATGCGTGCCGAAGCATGGCTCTCCCACATACATGTGTATTCATTTTTATTAAAGTTTTACTCACGTGTGTGTTTTGGGGATACCCGACTAGTTTTGGACCCGATGGGGGCCCTTTATCAAGGGGTGAAGCGACCTTACGCATCCTGGAAGCCTTAGACAAGCTATTCTTAGTGTGGGTCTACATAGCGATGCGTAATAAGTCCTACCGAGCAAGATAATCTTATACAGAAATAATCAATAAAATATGTTTGTTCGTATTTTATGTGCGGGGCTCGTGGCTATGTGGTAACCGAGTAAGTTAGCACATCACAAAGTAATATAAGCCAGGTCAGTCTTCGGATGGGGGAGACCATTCTTAATACATTGAGACTCCTCCGTGCCTCGGAGACCACGTTAAGCCGTCGGTCCCGGTTGCAATACGAACATCTGTGGCATTTTTTACGGGTAGTTAGTACGGGAGTCCTGAAAACTCCGACGACCTGGTCTAACTACAGAACTTCGATATCGCCTAGTACTTGGGTTGTGGAGGTCTGATGGCAGTCGCTTCATGTAAAATATCGAAGTTCGGCCGTATCGTAGTTAGACTGAAAGCCGCCCCTAACTTAGTTGGGAAAAGGCGCGGAGGATGATGTTGTTGTTTGTTTGCTGCCGTATCGGTTATACAATCATCATGAAATCCGAGTGATGGAAAAATTATTTTAACGCGAGCGAAGCCGCGGGCAGAAACTAGTAAATATAAAATCATATGTTGATTAAAAATGTTATCTTATAGCACTTCTTCTTACATACAAATTTAAAGTATTTCTTAGTTATGTATTTATATGGGAATTAACGCGATCACACCTCTGAATTGCCTGTTAATACCCGTATAAATACATAATTCAGTATATCATGGAACGTGTTCAAGTTTAAAAGTTAAAGTATTCCTAATTTCACATTCAAAAGTGCGTGAAATTTGCTTAAAAATGCGTACAAACAAACCTCTTCACGTATTAACATATCGATGCTTTTATCAATTGTTAATGTTATTACGCTTTATGACTTAAAAACTAATTGCCAATATTCTAATAATATAAGATATGCTTAGACTTAATTATTGTAACCAGAACAAATTGGACAAACAATGATTACATTGATCTGTTTATATTGTCCATTTCTGAGTTTCAGACCGACTGTGTTTATCGTGTAATATTCAGTACATGTTGCCTCATTCGAACGTTTATTTTATTCTCCTTCTCGTATTGCGTATTCAGAATCATTCAACTCATGTGTCATGATTACTCATGATAAAACTAATTGATAGTTTCTGACTCATTAAAATGTTCTTCTAACAGAGTTCCTTGTACCTAGAATGTTTTAGAATTTTGTAATGGCTGAGAAAGGCTGGTCCGTAATCCGTAACTTAGACATATTTAATGTCACAATAAAGAAACGATTCTAAGAGGTCATCATCATGTCAATGTAGTGTAAGCCCGGGTTTCTTGACTGTGATCAGCCCTTAGACATCCTACAAATATCACCTATTAATTTAATGATCTCTAGGTAAATGTAACTTGTAGTTTCGTCTCTTCACGCTATCAAAATTGAACATCTATTCATTTGCATCGGTTCGTCATCATCGTTCATATATCAAAAATTGCCTCGTCAAAGTGAATAATCTGTATTGGTAGGTACGATTCATTACATACAATATTTTTTTAATAATAATATAATAATTAGATACACCTCACGCACGGCCGCTTGATCGCAAACTAGGCAGAGCCTGTACTATGGTAACCAGACTCACTGACAGAATTGAACCCACGACCTCTAGCTCAGCAGTCAGGATCACTAATCACTAGACCAACAGGCCAGTCAAATTGTGTTTGTAAAGTCACCCACGACGCAGGAAATGTTTCGTAAGTCAGTCTTTGTCCAAGTAATAACATATGTACACAAAGTTTGTTTGTTGTCTGTGGTAAAATAAAAAATTATCTATAGTCGCATATCTTCTTCTCATATATAAAAATCAATGTATGTATGCATGTTCGTATTTTATGCGCTGCCCTACCCTCCGCGTCCATACGATTATCATGAAATTTAGCATACACATTGCCAGAGCTGTAAAGGAAATAAGGTTCACTAACTTTTAAACATTCGCGTTCCATGACATCATTATGTAATGATGATCTATGAATTTACGCGATCACGGCCAGTGCAACCTGGTCGAAACGTCAGGCAATTCAAAGACGAAGCAACGTGATTGCGTTACTTTACATACAAGTACATAATTATATTATACCGTTTTCATCCAGAAAAGAATGTTTCCGATAGATGGAAAAGTTTCTTTTACGCTAACGACGCCGCGGGTAAACCTTAATCTAAACTAATATTATAAAGAGGAAACATTTAAGTGTAATTTGTAATGTTTTCACACAAGAACTACTGGACTGATTGCGATGAAACTTGGTATGTAGATAGCTGGAGTCCTGGATTAACTTTTTATCCCGACATTCTCACGGGATCGGGATTTACGCCGGTGAAACCGCGAGGCGCTGCTAGTATTACATAAAATATATTGTTTGACGAGTAATTAGGTCGAGATGGCGCCATGCGAGTATAAAAGTGTTTTGTTGTATCACTCTGCGTCTTATCTCATTATTATCTAAATTTTTAGGATAATGAGTTATACTTGCCTCATTATTTGTTATACTATTTATTTAAATAGTTTATCTATACATGTATGTACATATAAAAATGACAAAGTTAAAAACCTACGCTGTCATACATATCGTATCAGTTGATATTGACTTTTGTAGTTTTTGATGAGGACTTTTGTTAATACGTATCCAAAATAAAAAGTGTATATTCAAAATTAACGAACGAATATTAATTTTATTACTTCTTTACCAGTAGAAAATTAAAGCAATTAAAAATCAACCCACCAATTATTTCGAATTCTGTCTTACTCGTCATAATGTCCAACTGAAATGTACCTAATATTGGGTGAAGTAACAAACGTAACCGGTTTATGTTAAATTGGTGATGCTCTTGGTCCGTGCTGAGTGTCAGCAGTGCATAGAGAGGGTTCTGATTGTGGTTTAACTTAGATTGCGTGCTATTTTTGATTTAGACTTGTTTATTTTTCTTTCTTTTTCTAGATAGTTAGATCTTTTTCAAGAAATTCTTATACACATATATATTTATTTAATACATGAGTGAATCCGAGGAATTTTGACTATGTTTTTTGTATTAGTTTATATAATGTTGGCCTCGCACCGCCTTTATCATAATGTACAATTGAACCGTTAAACTTTGTGCGGACATTGAACACTCCCAGACATAATATTGCTATTAAAGTTACTAGCTGTGTTTGACTTGTAAGCAAAACTTGTCCAATTTTCTGAAGCGTATAAGGTTTAGTGTCTAGTTTTATTTCTTGCCCGAGTAACACTAAAAGGTATAAATAAATTAAGAACACTCCCGACTCGGAAATCCCTTCGACGCGCGACGGTTAGATGGGCTGATGATCTTTGAACGTCTGAAAATTACTTTTTAAATTATAGCTAAGAACACACTCGATCAAGTCACCTTTCAAACAAAACTAAATTAAAACCTAAATAAACACACTTTTAATTTTTTTTTTAACTAGACTTTACTAATATTTAGAAGAAAAAAATATCCAAACCCGTCCAACTGTTCTCAAGGTTATTTATACGCCTAACAACGAAGATCATTTTTAACACTCTTATTAGCTTCACTTGTCTATAATAACTATCCAAACAGGGATTGTAACCCAGAAATCCGGCTGATCCGGCATCATTAGACGCGAACTGTTTTATTTAAGTAATGTTATCTTAAATAATTATGTGGCGAATTACATAACTATTGTGGTCTCAGGTGATGATTAAGTTACATTTAAGTAATATAAGTTACAATTGAGTAATTTTTACTGAACTGAGCTTAGTAACTATGGTCTGATGATGAATCCAGGAGGTAGATAATATAGAAACATTAATAATAACTTGACACATCTCAGACGCGGCCGTCTGATCCCAAACAAGGCAGAGCCTGTACTATGGTAACCAGACTGCTGATAAACATACTTATATATTTCTATATACATACATATTATAGATAAATTACGCCCAGACACAGAACAAATGATGATGCTCATCACACAATTATTTGTTCTGGGTGGGAATCGAACCCACGACCTCTGGTTTTTAGTTTTTTAGTTTTACTAAACTATCATTATAATTTATATAGAAATATAAATATTCAAATCACGGGATATAAGGTTATCTACAACTTAACAATTTAGGTAATCTATATATATATATAAAAATGAGTCTCTATTTCTTTTGGTCACCGGCATCACGCGTGCACGATTTCGCTAATTCTTTTTTTTGTGTTTGTAATTGTCAGCAGAAGGTTCTTATTATAGAATAAAATAAGAAAGTTGCTCGGAAAACTATAAATCTGAACGTCCATATTAACTTTTCTAAATGTAACCTTAGCGCTTCTGACATAACTGACAGTAGTTTGACAGTTGGCGCGATTGACAGAATGCGCGCTGCAAATTATATAAATTCGAATTCAACATTCATGGTTAACATAGGACAACGTCTGTCGGGTCAGCTAGTCATTTATAAATATGTCGTGGTACTAATACGATAGTACATATTCCGTAACATTATTAGAAACTACGTATTGTTGTAGCTTTTAGCTATGTATTGTTGGAGTGGACGTGGATATGTATAACCTGGGCCAATGTAAATAACTCTATTAGAACTCTACAGATTATTTAAATAATTAGCGTGGATTAGGCACAACGACATCTCCTTATATCTAAGTATTCTGTTTGTGTAACTTAGTAAGGTGCCACACCCACTTTTAGCAAGGCTAACTTTACGCGTACTTAGTCTTATGATCCCAAACTTACGTAAATAAATCACTCATAAATCAATTACGGAAGTAAATAGACCAGCGGATCTTCAATTTTTATTTACTAGGCACATTCAAGACAAACTATTATTTCCATAATTACTTTGTAGGCAGGCGGCTTCTCGGGCCTCTCGATTTTTGTATTCACAGCATTTTGAACCCCAAAGACACTGGTTGTGCTGATATTCATTAATAAATTGTACATTTTTATCGGCTGTCGCTTTCGCGACACTAGTTGCATGACACTAGTTTCAACACACTATTGCGCATGGCACGAAACTATTCCAGTGTCATGAAATTAATGCAATTGAAATTGTTAGTGAAAGTAATGTCATGAAATTAGTTTTATGTCACTAGTTTCGTAATGTAAATTAGGCTTTAAACTACTCAACGGATTTTAATTCGGTTTTCACTAATAGATAGAGCGATTCAAGAGGAAGGTTTATACGTATAGTTTCATATTGTATTGTCATAACTTATATGACGATAATTGTTCACCACATTAGTATCTACAGTGCACCCGTGCGAAGCCGGGGCCGGTCGCTACTATAGAATAATTTGGACCCACTCACGTAATAGCGGGCAAGCCTATTGCTATCAATCGGGCACTTTGGGAATGAAAGATGGAAAAACTGAGAACATATTGATAGAGATAGTAAGTTAAGAAGGGCAGGCAACGGAAGGCAGAAAGGTAGGCCGTTGCCGGGTCGAGCCTTCTTACACAAATCTTATCTAGGGCTTATTATTCTCGTTGGATCCGTCTAGTTATTGATATATAATTTCAACCCACTACCCACATTCGATTGCAATGACATCTCAAGAATATTCTCGTTATATTTCAGAACAAGCAAGCGTATTTCCCTATATTCGGCGAGCAGCACCCGCGCCCGCCGCGCTCGCGGCCCAAGGACGCGCAGGGCACGGTGCGCGCGTGCGCCGCGTGTCATCACCACCTGCTGCAGCAGTGGAATACCTATCAGGTAACCTTATAACATATACTATGATTGTCAACATATTCTCAATTATTTTGGTGTATTAGGCCTCTGCTGTACATTCGAGGAGGTAATATTTGTTGTCCTCGTGTAATGGCGAATATTATTTAAAGCATCTAATATATTAATGTCATTTATTTAAACGAAATACACATACTATTGTTCCTACAGAGGCCGACTTAATGCTTACTTATAGATATAATTAAGAGAGAGCGGGAGGGGACTTTAGTTATTAAGCCTCTTTGGTTTTGCTGTTTGGAAATGTATAAAACGACATGTCATTGGAACTTCATCGATCTCCTTACATATCTATAGACTCGACGAAAATTCCAAAACGAGTTACGCTGACTAAAGTTACCCTTACGCGATCTCCTAAATCTTTAAGGTTAAATACACGAAAATAGTGTGAATATTTGCCATCGGTCTTTGGACATCATTTAAGTCCAGCATCACTCACTTTTGTTAAATTACCTTGTAACATTTATTTGATCTAGATCTATTGTATAGAAGTAGTATTGTAAATTGATTACTATTTGTCGTGACAGCATTCAAAGTAAGTCATTTACATTCAATGATCGCTTCTATTAAGAATTAATTATTCAATAATTTCCTGCTACAAACGCCTGTAGTGGAACTGATTATAACGATGAAGGCTACCGCCTTATGGAAGCTTCACTTCTTCGTGACTTGGATCTCTGTAAGATTTCCTTCAATTGTAATCTACAAATAGTACAAATTATAGCATAATTATATATCTGTCCCTCTCTGTATGAATGTTATCTCATCTTGCAAAATTAAAAATTTTGCACACGTACCTATTAAGAGGCGATGATTTCAGAATAAATATAAAAGTAGATAAATTTACAACAAGTGTCGTTTATAGAAATAAAAAAATTATATCCAAGAAGACACATAATTAATTTTAGGAAAACTTTACTAACGAAAACACTTACATGAACACACACACACACACAACCCAGATTTATCTAGTTGTACATATTCTAAATTAAAACAACAAAGAATAAAAAAAGTTAATTATGAACGCCTCAGAAACATTGGTGGAGTATTGCTTTGAACCCTTAGCACACATTGGCAAACAACCACTTAATAAAAGTTAGTGATGAACAATTGTCCCATGCGTCGATCGCATCTACACTTGATACCGCGGTACTAGGTCAACTATGTCATGACGTCGCCGCTACTGCGCTATGTGTGTAATCAAGATTCTTTGAAAGGTGCATGCATAAAGGTTATCTGATCATTGAATGGTGATGAACCATATCGTTTGTCGTCATCATGTAATTATAAATTTCTCCTATTAGCCCTTTAAACATCAAAACAAATATTCTAAGAGATTGTATAACTATTTCCTTCGAGTCTTAGTGAAAGAGCGTGACAGCAATAATCGTGGTTTGTTTATAATGGTTATGTAAATGTTTTGTAATGTCATATTTACTCATGTTATATAGTTTGTCCAGTCCATTAGCTTGCGTTATGTACTCTTAAATAGTGATGATAGTTATGAGACATTAAACTGACTAGAATTCCTAAAATATTTCGCAATGTCAAAAGTGCGTTAAACCCCCATGTTACTGCTGGAAACAATTCGTAAAGAAACATTGCTCTAGTATCACTGGTATGCCGTCTGGTTCGCTTGCCTTGTGGATATCATTACTGTTACCAACGGCTCATTCCCACGTTGCCCAATGAGGTCCAACTACTGGGCGGAGGTCCAACACTTTGCTCTTCATTCTCATTACATTAAAATCATTCGGGGGTCAGTTTTTGTAATCTAATCAACAACAATACAGAATAAACCCTTAAGTGTATATCAAGGGGTAGGTAATGTTTCCGTGCCTTGCGTCCGTTTAGACAGAGATAAGTACAAAGTCGTTAAACAAGTTGATAACATTTAAAATTTTGGTTCACGGGTCAAAAGTTGAATGTTAATAACAACATGATTATAATATTATATTGTTGGAGCTCTTAACTGTAGTGTTATATAAAAACATAAGGTCACTGGGTCGGGTGGCTTTCGACGAAAGATGACAAAAAGATTGAGATTATGTCACCGATTCTGAGATTCTTATGACGACTCCTAGTCAGAGGCTTTAAACGATAAATAGTCGGCTTGTCCCATAAACACTCAAATCAAAAATCATTATCAATATGAAATAACAATGAGACTATTACTAAGAAAAACTAAATGTGGCAAAGTTAAAATTGGTGCCTAGCGACGGTTCCCGTGACTTAATGCCATGACAAGTGAATGATAGCAAATTGCAGGACGAAGACAAATAAATTGTTGTGTCTGACTGACATTATGCCCTGGAATTAACCAATGAAGTTTGAGACCCTGGTCATTAGTAGCTAATTAATATCGTGCTCTGTTTCTGTGATAATAAAACCACACTCATCATCGTTGATGACTTTTGATGGATTCAACTCTACAACAATGATAAGAATAAAACGGTATTCGATGTGCATACTGACCAGAATAATTACCTTCTTAGATCATCATCCTCCGCGCCTTTTCCCAACTAAGTTGGGGTCGGCTTTCAATCTAACTACGATACGCCCGAACTTTGATATTTTACGTGAAGCGACTGCCATCAGACCTCCACAACCCAAGTACTAGGCGATATCGAAGTTCTGTAGTTAGACCAGGTTGTCGGACTGTTTTTTTTTAGGGCTCCAACTACCCGTAACGAATGCCACAGATGTTTGTATGGCACCCGGGACCGACGGTTTAACGTGCTCTCCGAGCCACGGAGGGGTCTCAATTTGTTAAGAATGGTCACCCATCCTAGACTGACCTGGCTAGTATTACTTAACTTTGTAATGTGTTAACCTACTCGGTTACCACTTAGCCACGAGCCCCTCCAATTACCTTCTTAGATAAAAAATAAATATAATAAAAATCATAATTTAATTATAAAATTAATTATTTAAACAATTCGCTGAATTGATGTGTTTATAAGAAGTCAATTTGTATTGATTGAACGTTGATTACGTCTGAGATCATAGTTGAATTATTTATGAAGGAGAGTCATAAATAAACGACTTGAATGCCAATTTAACCGCAGCAACAACGGAGTACCGAAAAGCTTATCGATAAATGAGACATGTTTTTTTTCAATTAATTAAGTTATATGTTGTTGTTGTCACAAATTGGACAAGTTTGCGAAGTCAAACAGAAAGTGTTGATATTCATAGGCACTATCTTAAGAAATAAATCACTATGTCACCAAATGACAAATATTTGAACGGAGCTTAACGAGCTGCCCTGGTTATTTTATCAAACAATGTATTTGGTGTAAGCAAATGTTTAAACAATGAATACAATTCACAAATTTGAAAGTTTCACACGTAGAACGTCATCTATGTAAACGTTCAATAATGTAATGTTTGAAGATATAATCGTTGATGTTGGCTACCGGTTGACCTACAAGCGATAAGAGCTTGGCACTCAGGCAGTCGCGTGCGAGGCTTGTGGACGCGCAAACGTCCCCAAATTCAAACTTGAGTGCTTCGCCCACGTTGCTACTTGATGATAACCATACGCCGAATCCAAGTGATTACCGATAACCTATCATCTGATAAATATGTAGATGTGGTAGGATCATGTGCTTTCTAGTGTGATCGTGTCGATACACATGTGAAATATAGTGTTTCTGTGCAATATTGTGGATTATTATATGTCATGCTAGTTCGGATGTGTGGAAACGAAGACAGATCGCCGGTAAACTGTAAGGTAATGTGAAAGATATGAGATAATATCTTTAGTTTGATTCGGTTGGAGAGAGCACGTGATTGGAACGTGCTATATATACAGTAATAAAATATATTTTATTACGGTGTTAAGTGATAATCATGTTGGAACAATATTTCTAACTTCTTTGAGAAATCACTTGGTTCCGTAATTATTAATGACTCTCATCTAAATGGAGAAGTAAATTATAAATTCGAAATATATGTTCAAACTAATGAAACCTTTGTCTATCTAAATTATATAATAAGACTACTACGTCCTGTTCAAAGTCCAGAAAATGAATATTAATAAACTAAATATTAAAAGCTGATTATTGTTTTATAGGTGGTAAAAATACACCTTATAACCTATACACAGAAATAAAATACCTTTAACAACCGCTGGGTAATAATTGCGCCACGACTAATGTAAATAATATTAAATGCATGTAATATGCATAAGATTCTCGTTGTAGAGATGTAAATATATTTAAAATATAGTTTTTATAAGCCATATGACTAATAAATACGCATCTACAGTACAGTGTACAGTACAGATGTGTTTCATGTTTTCAAAACTAGTACAAAGGATGTTTGATATAGCATCACGACTTTTATCCCAGACGGGCTTGGCTGGTGTGTATCACATTCACATTTTCACTTCAGCATATGCTGGTCTTTATCAAATTGGTAGCGAACCCATTGCAGGGTTGGTATAACTAGTTCAGTTCCAAACTTCTTATTTAACAAACAACTCGCATCAGACAAGAAAGGGGATTTATTCCTCTTACAAATATTCACTAAAAACCATTGCTATAAGTCTGGAAGAGTAAACATTTATTAGTATTTTTCCAATTACCTGTAGTATTAAACGTATTTTCTCGTTCATGTGGTGACATTAGCAATTTGAGAGTTCCTGATCTCCGTAACGGTCATTTTCAGGTGACTTTACGACCGAGGTTGTGAGTTCATATTTATGTCATTGAGTATCACCAAATAATCAATAAGAGACTATAACTGACCTCCATCACACCCAAAGGTCAGCACAGTTTACTTTTTAAACAAGATAATTAATGATATATCAACAATATTCACAGTCATTTTAAACGTAATACGATTTTGAAATAATTGTCTCTTGAAAGGTATAGGTTATCCGAAATGCATTCATTCTTGAATTTATTAAATATGTAAGTAAATGTATGAAGCATGAAGCTTTAATCTCAACTTTATTAAGAACGTGTCATGAATAAAATTTTGACCTATCAATGTTTTGCTTCGTTGCAGTTTTTTTTAATTACCTATATTGTGGTTTCTATTTTAATGTCTTATGTAACAAAAGTCAATATTGTGCTTAATACATTCCATAAAGTATGGACGACAGCAGTACGGTAATGGTTAAAGTGGTCACCTCACCTTTTCGCCTCGCCGAGTGTTGTGGGTTCGATTCTTACACGGGACAAAAATGAGTGAGATACACAAATAGGTAGAGTCAGGGTGTACTTTGTGTTTGTGTCCATTGTTTGAATGTTTGTAAACTTCCGCGCGACATAGGACAAATGACTAGTGCGAAAATCCCTCTTGCTCTTACTCATAAAACATTGATTTTGTAACTTAAATCAGTAAAACTCCGCTTAGAAATCTTCGAATAGATGAGATTGAAATAATATTAAAATAGTATCATTCGCCAAATAAATAAAGTTCCAACTAAAATTACCATCCTACTAATATTATAAACGTAAAGGTTTGTGAGGATGTATGGATGTATTGATGTATGGATGTGTGGATGTGTGGATGTATGGATGTGTGGATGTATGGATGTTTGTCACTCTTTCACGCCAAAACTACTGAACCGATTGCAATGAAACTTGGTACGTAGATAGCTGGAGACCTGGATTAACATATGGGCTACTTTTTATCCTGATATTCCCACGGGATCGGGACTTACGTGGGTGAAACCGCGGGGCGCTGCTAGTATAATTATACTTTTTCCATCTGATGTATTTCAAGTTAAAGATTGGTGATAACGTTCATCGCGCCGCCTTCCTACTTAGTACTTGACCTTTCCTCTTCACACCTGTTGCATAACAAATTGTTTTATCACCACAAACAATTTTAGCGGTAGTTATTACGTACTTTTGATATTTGCTTCCCACATCACGCTTACTAGGTTACGGTGTCTACCTCACAGTTTGCATGCACATTAGCAACCGCGTACGTGAATTTACTTAAAACACTTTCGTTGCTTTGTGTTGACATTTTACAAGTAGTAAGTTAGTAGCTATTTAGCAACTTTTTATCGAATTTTCGCCATAGGGAAAGAAGTATTATATTCGAAGTTGACAACTTAACGACACACCAGTTTAATTATTTGCTCCACCTCTTACAGGTACACTTAACTGTATTTATTATACTTCTTATGGAGCTTTGGCCTCGTCTAAATTGAGGAAAAATCTATTTATAAAATTTAAGGTATAGTATATATTATAAACGTTTATACACAAAAACACATATATTATGCATCTACTTTGAATACCTTTTTCTATATGCAAGCGTCAGAACTTTTCTGAGAATTCATTATGCAATCATTACATCAGATCTGTTTAAGTTTTTTTTGCATTACATATCTCATCTAATCGATATCAATTTATTTTCGTTATTGCCTGTTTGTCTAAAGATTTCGGCGATATACCGAATATAAATCAAAACTTGATATCTTTAACGTTTCAGATTAATGATTTCGGCTCTAACTAGTTAGGTTCCGAGAATACGTAAGCTTTTATAAATCAAATTAATCAAAATAATTTATTTCACTTAAACAAATTATAGGTACTTTTGAATTGTCAGGAGTAGGAGTCAGTCAGTATAAGTCGTGTTATCAGTCGTGACACTAGTTGCTTATTGCAATACGTAGACCCTATGGAGAAGAACAGGCAAGAAATTCCAAAGACACTCTTTTCAACATGTTTCTTCCTCACAGATCCCCTGATTTAACGCTGTTCTCTCCTTCCTTCCGTTAAGGACCTTGTTTTAAATTAAATACACTTCAGTATCTTATCTACAATGAAACTAATACCATATCATACTAAGGTATCTTGTGCATGTCGTTTGGATTGATCCTAAATAAAATTGGACTGATAAATAGTTGGGGCCATATCAAGGGGCCTAGGTATTGTTAATTGAACTTCGTTCTGATAGGTTTTGAAAAATTATTTTGTGTTTCCTGATTGATTAATTGTTGTTGATATACTATTTTAGCTATCATTAATTAGCTAAATTATGTTTAAATAGGCAAGCGCATGCCCAGAAGTAACGAGAAATACGGTTTAAAACCATTCGTGGTTAGGTCCATTCCTGGTCTCAAAAAAAGTAATTTAAAAAAAAAAGCTCGCATGACATTAACCGTAGGTATACACATTAATATATAACAAGAGATTACATATGTGTCAAAACAAAATGGTTTGTTCTGTAATGTTAGCAATAAAGTTTCTTATTGTGTCTTTTAGACTCGTAATCTTAATCATTGTAAATAAATGTTACTTTTAAAACACCGCATTAGAGGTAAAAATATTTAATGGAGTTCAGATTGTATTTTTACAAAAAAATTAATGTAAGTATGTTATCCGTGTCAATAATCAAAAGTACATACTATTTATCTTTATTTCTTTTATTTATTTCTTCCTATTCTTAGTTTCTATCTAGATAGAAACTAAGAATAGGAAGAAATAAATAAAAGAAATAAAGACATCCGGGGACATATTAGATTGATTAGACAGGGGACAGATTAGATTATTATATTATATTTTCGATTTTATTTGAAAAATATTTAAAAAACTTAGTTGATCTATGATTCAGACTTTCGTCCGACCACATTAGTTCTCGTTTACAATTTGTTTTTCTAGAATGACCAGAATACAAACCAAATACTTTTTTATGACAGTTTTTTATAATATATTAAAATTTTAATGTTATAATCAATTCAAATCGTTTAAGTCGACGATTTTGCATATAAATAACCCATAAGTAAGTTGCCTATTAATATTCCGTGTCAAGGCTCGTAAATTGATATAATAATGACATTTGATTGCATTCTATTTTATGTTCATCTATTGTATTCATTATGGACATGTTGTAATATTATCATTAAATAAATATATGCTGCTTCATACCAGTAAGATGATTTAGTTAGAGGTACTAAACTACATAATATGTAGTTTATTATATTATGTTTTAATGTTATACATTATGGATGTAATAGAGCTCCCTTACCGTAACCGAAATTATCGGATATCCGAAATAAAATGGCTATAGGCTCCTTTCGTATACTCTGTACTCAAAATGTTTGCAACAGATCAGAGTAGAGTATCAGTTATTCTGTTTGTGAGAACAATATTTGATCTTATCCTAGGTAAGCACGCTTACTTAGCGAAGTGTATCGTAGGTAGCACACGTTAAGCACGTGTGCTACCTACGACAAGAGCGTGACCGCTCATAGACCTTGTCTTATATGCAGACTTCTGAAATCGACGCGACGCTTGGATATGTGGCCTTCGAATTTGTTTTTACACAACACTTATTACAGTGCTACTTACTGAAGCTCTAAAACAATGCGGCGGTAGCGTAATGGCTAAGGCGTCGGACTTGCGATCAAGTGGTTGCGGGTTCGAACCACACCCAGTGTACTACCAGCGTGAACCCACTCCTAACATAAGCATTTAGCTTAGCTGGAGGGGTTAACATGAATACTAGTAATGTGTGACCCACGTTGCTAGTATTCTTTTAAAAAAAAGTGCCATGTATTTTATAATAGAAATTAAAATGTTATAAGTAAAATTTATTTTATTACTAAACAGAGAAATAAAATAATTTAATACGTTTTAGTATTTTCAACTTTAAAAGCTAGGTATTTTTTTGTTATTTTACTACCAAAGGATATAAATCCAAATCATTACCTATCTGTATTTTGCAATTAAAATTCCTTAAAAGTCTAATATCCGTAACTAAAACTATCCGAACCTATCGGATAATCCGAAATAATTTGATATCGTAACCGTATACGAAACCGGTATAAAATTATTCATATATCCGTATCCGAAATTTTACATCCGTAGCATCCCTATTATATACATATACAAAAAGCTCGTAGTAAGGAATAGTTAATACACAACAGTTTTCTGGTATAGTCGGAGAGTATAATCGCACCGATCGGGAAAATACCGCGAACAAGTGACACCGGTGACGTTGCGAATGTTCACAGTGACCGGGTACTGCTTACCATCGGGCAATATGTTTACTTATTTACAACAATCCGTTACAACAATTACTGAGCATACTTCTTTACAACCTTTTCCTGCAACTTTCTATTAAAAAAAACCTGTGCGTCTCGGGATGCCCGACAGAAGTGATAACTTAAACGCCAGACAGACAGGCACCGTAACGCGTTACGTAACGAAGCGGTTTTCAAAAGAAGTTATCACTTCAAAAATCTTATTATAATGTTTTTTGCTTAATAACTGCTAATAAAATTGGTTACTTATGGTAGGTACAAATCTAACTAATCAATTTATGACTTTCAATTATCTTAAAATGGATTTAGGATGGTTTTATTAAGGGTTATAATTATTATTTTGTCCTTTATAGTCTGACGTGTTATCAGGGCCAAGAGTTGTCGTTCCACAGATGTCCCCATCTGAGTAAACGATTATTGTTCACTCAGATTATTATGTACTCAGGAGTAGACATTACGAGTATAGTCATGACGCATTGCTTTTGTCTAAGATCTGTCGTTGACTCTTTGGTACACTAGCTGTCGATCACAATATTATTTGATTTTATTAGTTTTGTCTATAAATATGCAACTATTGTGTAGATTTAATTAATGTAGTTAGTTAGATAGGTGAAATCTCATAGACTATATTAACAAACCTAAAGGTTTAATGGGACCTGCATAGACTGGACCTCTAGAATTGAAACCAGAATTGTTTTAAAACTGTATATTCTGTTCCTAATCCTGTAGAATAGAGACTGAAGATGCTTTAACGTGAATGACCTAATTAAATTCGCGTACCTACGTAGAAAATAAAAATAAAAACTGATTACAATCAATCAGCCTGTCGTAGTCCACTGCTGGTCACAGGCCTCTTCGATGCTTCACTCGAACACTGATTACGCACATGATCAAAGAATTTCGCCTTCTTTCATAAAATTACAATGATTTTATTTCTAAACAGGTACTGTTTTTGACCTTAAAGCAAAATAAATCTATACAAACTGCTATTTTAGAGCATCCTACTTTATTATGTCTAAAGAGTTTGTGACAAATAACAAAATGAAATAATTACTAAAATTTAAATACAGAGAATGTTAACTTTTTTATAAAACGCAAAAGCTGTAAAACTTAGTTGATGTTTTGCGTAAAGGATGTTTAATTTTCTGTTCTCTAAATACCACTAACTAGCCGTTCCCCGTAGTTTCACCGGCTTTTATAGTCACTGCTCCGCCCCTAAGGGTTGCACCGTGATGTTACATAGCGTATAACCTTCCTAAATAAATACCCTATCCAGTACAAAAACAATGATTTCAATCTGGCTTATAATTACAGAGATTATCGCCTTTAAACAAACAAATAATTTCTTCAGGTTTATTATATTACTATATATTAATTATTTTTAAACTACATATGTTTTACATATAATCAGAATTCTTAGTTTATTCGCTGAATACACTTTAACAAGAATAATAGTCGAATATTTTGCATTCATACCAGTTCAGCACTTACGAGGGGTGATCAAAAAGTAATGATAAACGGATATTTCTAGTAATAATAAAATTCTAAAAAAATATTTTTTCAACTCCCTAATCCTTCACAACTTCCCTGACAAAAAATGGTATAAATAGGACGTCATTTTTAAAATATACATTCATTTGAATACTAGCAGTCAGAGTGATAACATCAAAATGGAGAAACATGAAGTGCGAAGCGTCATCAAATACCTGTGCTTGAAAAAAATGTCCACCAAAGACATTCATACTGACTTGGTGGAAACATTGGGAGACTCTGCTCCTCCATATTCTACAACTGCACGCTGGTGCAAGGAGTTTAAGATGGGAAGAACATCCACGGAAGACGAACACCGCGAAGGCCGTCCGTCCTCCTCCCTCACTGAAGAAAACGTCAAAAAAGTTCAAGATCTGGTTTTGGCAGACCGAAGAGTGACCATTCGTCATTTAGCTGAGAACACAGGCATTTCATTTGGTAACATTCAAAGGATCTTAACTACCGAGATGAACATGAGAAAGGTCTCTGCACGTTGGGTCCCGAGAATGTTAACCGACGAACAAAAGAAGAAACGATTCGACATTTCAAGGACCAATCTTGAAATGTTCCAGGCGGATCAAGATATTTTTTTGGCTCGATTTGTGACTATGGACGAAACGTGGATTCATCATTTTGATCCCGAAACCAAACAACAGTCAATGACATGGAAAAGGCCATCTTCACCGACTCCCAAGAAATTCAAAGTTTCAAGCTCTGCCGGCAAGGTTATGGCGTCTGTTTTCTGGGATGCTGAGGGAATAATTATGGTTGAATACCTTGATAAGGGCGCTACCATAACAGGCTCCTACTATGCTGACCAAATCAAAAGATTGCGAGAGGCCATCAAGGAAAAAAGACGGGGTAAACTGCGCGCAAAAGTTCTGTTCCATCAAGACAATGCACCTGCACACAAAGCTGAAGTTGCGATGGCTGCCATTCAAGAAGCTGGCTTCCAGCTGCTTGAACACCCACCCTATTCTCCAGATCTAGCCCCCAGCGACTTTTATTTGTTTCCTCGGCTCAAGGAACACCTCCGGGGCCAGAAATTTGAGGATAACGGCGAAGTGATGGCCGCTGTAGAGGCATTTTGGGAGAGTCAAGATAAAGATTTTTTTTTGAAGGGTATCGTTGGTTTAGAAAAGAGATGGACTAAATGTATTGACCTATTAGGAGACTATGTAGAAAAATAAATTTTATTTTTAAGTATATAGTTATTTTAATGTACCCATTCTCATTACTTTTGGATCACCCCTCGTACAGTCTTTTTACTATTTGTTCAGTTGATGGTTGAAGACTTACAATACATAAGTATATTTGTATAGGTGTCGTAAAATATTTCTTCAATTTGAACTTAATTGATAGTCCTGAATCTTATCTTAAGCTCAAGCAAGACTAATTGGTCGTTTTAATATTAGGAATGCGAAGATAATTTACTTTATCCAATGATAAATATTTTTATCTATACTTAGCATTGTCACCAAGACGATATCATATTATAAGGCGTCGTAAAAAATAATTAATTTATAGTTATATACGAATGCTATTAAATTAAGGATTTTTATGACCGTCAATATAATAAAATATGCATATACTTACCTCAATTTTTATTGTAATAAAAACACAAATGGGTAATTGTTTCACAACTGTTCGAAGGATAATGTCACAATATTTTAAAGTGGGTACATTTAATAACATTGATGGCATCATATTATATAACGGTTAGTTTACATTTATATGTATGGTTGCCTGATGAAGGTTACCTTCAGCTTGAAGAATGGCAGTACTAAAACGGTATTATGCCCCTGCTCGATAGTCGGGTCGCTAGGGCTCTGTGGAGAGCAAGGTCTGGTTAATACCCGTAACAGATTCTTGGGGAGCTTGTTGTCTAATTCCAATCTTTTTGCATGGATATCGCCTATTATTTTTTAGGCTTTACACTAAACTCAAAGCTTCAACGGCACCCACATACTAGGAAATTCTCGAATAAACTTATCTCAGTGGCATATACAGTTAGGAATTCGTCATTATAGGGAACTTGGTTTGAGTTGGGTTTGGATGGAAAAGCGATAGGATAAGAGGTTCGTCCATTATTTAAATTATTACAATACACGGACAGAAAAAGAACACACGTAAATTATATAGTGTTATCTAATTTTAACAAGTAGGTATGTAGAAGATAGTGTATTTTAATAATTCTCTAAATTACAATAAGATCACTATGATCAGCGTTTAGGAAATGAGTGGAAGTAGAGCAAGCATGTTGTGCATCAATTACTTCATTTTCATTTGAATTAACGACTGAATGTCATCTTCTGGCCCGCCTCTGCAAAGATAAACGGTGTCCTGGTAGAAAAGTTCTCCGATTGCCCGTTTTCACGATAGAATGTGATGCATAAGCGATACCTCCCCATCTAGTCTGATCCAAATTCAGTTCCTGATAGGTCCACAGTTGTTCTTTTAGCAGCGCCGGAACCTCACGATGGTTATCGGTGAGGGAAGCCTTTCGCTGAAGACCATTTTGCCGTCTCATTTTGCGAGGAGGTGCTGTTGCCTAAAGAAGAAGACCCGCAGAACACACACCAGGGAAAGCGGTGGTAGTGCCGAAGAGCGGAAAACACTGGGGCTGATGGGTGGAGGCTGTTTGTTACACACTTCGGGGGCTTCTAAACCGGAGTGAGACAAGGTTCACCGTACTCACGGTTTGGCCGCCTGCTGATCAAACGGCAATACGGCCAAGGTCTGCAGGGGTTCTCGGAGTCTTCTTTCTTAGGGTATACCTTGCAATGGCCACTTGTGGCGGAAAACCGTGTGGTTTTAGTTCGATTCCGATAAATAGTTTGCCTATATTATTTTTCATATCGTTTAAGCATATTAGGTCATGTTCAGAAGCAATTTTTAGGTCATGTTCAGTTTAAATAGGTTCTTAGTAGCAGACAACAAACGATCAATTATGTTAAGCCTAACTTACATAAGCAGTTCTACAAAAGTCCCACGCTGTTCGATGATGTTTGATAAGATATACGTTAAACAGTCGTTGTGTTTAATTGAGTCATAAAAGAAACTGGTAGTTCTTGATTCGTGGTATTTATTGCCATTAAAATTTTAAATGTTTTAAAATTTTATCCTTGTACGCAAATATCTATCACTGTTATATCACTCAGTGAAAACAATCTCCAGAATGATACTATCAACGGTAATAAGTGCCATACGTTAGCATCACATGCTTGATAGGAAAAT
Organism: Callimorpha dominula; assembly: GCA_949752705.1. Taxonomy (NCBI): domain Eukaryota; kingdom Metazoa; phylum Arthropoda; class Insecta; order Lepidoptera; family Erebidae; genus Callimorpha; species Callimorpha dominula. Next base: position 15,787,378 of record OX457012.1, on the reverse strand, counting down.
TTATTAGAACACTCCAAGTGCCGCAGACTTGAGAGAATTAAGACTCGGACTGGTTAGCCCTATTATTATAATAGAAGGGTGTTAGCGAGCTCATTATTTTCATCAAAATCATGATGATGTTGCTTCTTTACAGTGACCCCAACATATTCTTCTACTCTCTTTGTTCCAAAATTCCTTTTTGCTTTTTAAATGTTTATTTGTGATTTATCTTGTCCTTGATATCCTTTTTTAAGTAATTTTTTGTTTTGTATTGATTGTGTTTGTTAAAGTACCTCAATTTCTAATCAAAATTTTATAGGTAATTCTAAAAAGAGTCACCCGACAGGAAAATTATAAACTTACCACGACTGTCGAATATATTTCAAATTGAGGAAATAGAATATTAATATTGTAAAATCTATGTATTCAATTACCTTTAATAATTTAATACAAATTAAATGTAAGTTGCAATCAAATGTTTATCTTAAAAAAATACATGTCATATCTTTGAAGCTACATTTTTATTGTCTTATTGAGTTTGTAGATCAAGAGGTATTGCAACATAAATCTTTTACCCAAGATATAATATAAGTTTTTTTTTAAATATTATATTATCATTAAAGGGGACACTCATATACCTATTTCTTTCAAACACTGGATTAAACTCTTGTGTTGACACTCAAACACACTATCAGAGTACTACTAATCAGGTCATTTAAATACAAGTTATTGTAATGTACGCATAAGTAGGCATGTCTGTTTAATTAAACACTTGTGTTTTAATTGTGTTATTTTATGCGAGTGTAAATGTTTTAGAAAAATATAATAATTTCTTCTGCATTAATTTGACCTTATCTGTCTAGTAATCCTAATCGCGCACTTTTTATAATAATATGGGAACTAGCATACACTTAAAACGATAATTTAACTCAAAAACTTAAATATCTTATATATAAATATATTATATAATTATATACATATTTATTACCATATAACAAATATGTATATAATTATATAATATATAAAACGCTTTAATTGCGAACCAAATTAAACAGTAAAAAGAGTTCCACTATACAACTTCTGGCCTCATCATGTGATCATCGCCACCACGCCCAATCTGTTGCACTCGTCAAAACGAATCATATGAGCTCAAACTCGAGGGATTGACTAAACCTAGCCACTGAAGAGTTCCACTATCCACTTCTTGGTTCCATCATCGGATCAGCTCCAAAATGCCAAGTTATGATAAATCTAAATCAAAATCATTTATTTCAACTAAACCATTATGGGTATTTTTGAATTGTCAGGAGTAGTAGTCAGTCAGACTAAGTCAGTCGTGCAGCTAGTTGCCTGTTCCAATTCGTAGATCTTGTGCAGAAGAGCAGGCAAGAAACTCTAAGGACACTTTTTTTCAACATGTTTTTTACATATCACTGGTTACATTGCTTATATGCGCAAGTTAAATGTGAGGACAATGTAACGTATTGTTCTAAACTATAAACTGATATTATCATCCAAACTACACACACATACAAATTTTAATTGTGGGTTAAAATTGACTTTCAATTTGTTTACATAGTTACAAGTGAAGCTAAAAGCACAGTATAATGCATATACATTATACTTTGCTAAAGCGTGTTAAAAAGGCGTCGATTGAGAACCCATTTGTGTGTTCGTGTTTAAAAGAAATGTAAGAATTAATCATATGGTCAGGATACTTTTGTTATCATCTTTTATCGTCTTTGGCTAGACAGTTTAATTGATAGCAAGACTTAAGCCTTGGATTGTTATCGATCTTCAGGGTATAGGTATATTTGTGATTAATATGTACTTTAATGAAACTAAATATACTACGTATGGAAGGAAACACCTGTACCATCACAGACGTTACAACAGTATAAATAGTAGCCAGTTGTACAAGTATTGTTTTATTCAGTTAACTTACACCTTTCCGACCTTTACGTACTTTTACTACATATAGTTTTATTTGCTGTTCTGCTGCTGCGTGCTGATGGGTGACCATTCTTAACACATTGACACTTCTCCGTGCCTCGGAGAGCACGTTAAGCCGTCGGTCCCGGATGCCATACGAACATCTGTGGCATTCGTTACGGGTAGTTGGAGCCCTAAAAAGTCCGACAACCTGGTCTATACACAGAACTTCGATATCGCCTAGTACTTAGGTTGTGGAGGTCTGATGGCAGTCGCTTCACATAAAAAATCGAAGTTCGGCCGTATCGTGGTTAGACTAAAAGCTGACCCCAACTAAGTTACACTATTTAAGGCTAGGTGAGAGGTTTAACCTAATGTTAGACTAGCCTACCTAGCCTTTACTACTCATGAATCTGGCTATCACATACAAGAAGAATTTTTCGAATCTGAATGGTAGTTGCAGAGATTAAAACACACAAACAAACAAGCAAACAAGCAATTGTTTGATTTCCACCCAGGACAAATAATTGTGTGATGAGCACGATAATGTTCTGTGTCTGGGTGTAACTTATCTATTATAATATGTATGTATATAGAAATATATAAGTATGTTTATCAGCAGTCTGGTTACCATAGTACAGGCTCTGCCTAGTTTGGGATCAGACGACCGTGTGTGAGATATGTGGAGTTATTATTATTATTATAATAAAAAAAAACCAAAACTAAGAAAAGGATTTGTTGTAGTTGTCATTTAATTGTTGGAGAAAATGAAAAAAAAATCGCATTAAGGCGCATCAAATATAACATTACGACTTAGTTTAAAGAGAAATATAAAAGCGTCAAAAGTGGCTCCAAATGGTTCGTGTAATATAACACACGGGGCTGTTGCGTCGCCGGTTCCTTTTTCAAATGGTTCGTGTAATATAACACACAGCTGTTGCGTCACCGGTTCCTTTTTCAAATGGTTCGTGTAATATAACACACGGCTGTTGCGTCGCCGGTTCCTTTTTCAAATGGTTCGTGTAATATAACACACGGCTGTTGCGTCGCCGGTTCCTTTTTCTTGAACTTGGCTTGATATGCTGCCGCGTGTCTAGATACGTAATTTAATAATAGCGTAATGAGTTGTTGTAACCGAGTTATATGTAGAACGCCTACCAGATACCCCGCCTCGTCACAATAGACATCAATCACACTGTAATCAGTAGCTCAACTTGAAACACAGAATAAATCACTTGTCAAGTAAACAGCACAATAAAGTATGAAATAATAAAGAAAACAAAACTATTAAACATGCGGTACATAATAATAATTATCTGCACCCCTGACCTGGCGAAGACTCTGTAGTGTCAGGGCAGTGCACTAAAAAAAGTGTTGGCTCCTGATAATGGCTGACCTCCTTCACTGATATTAGGAATTATCAACACGTTGACATAATATATTCTCTGAAGATGTTATATGAGTCAGATCTAGTGATTTAAGCAGTCAATAAATATTGTTCACTAAATTTAGTTTATTAATACTACAGATAATATAAAAATGAATCCCTATTTCTCTTGGTCACGGCATCACGCGTAAATGGCCAGACCGATTTCGCTAATTCTTTTTTTTGTGTGTGTTATTGCCCGGAGAAGGTTCTTAAAAAGAAAAAAAAAAGAAAGCTGAGCGGAAAATTAGAGAATTTAAGAAAACTTAACGACCATATTAACTTTTCTAATGTAACTTTAGCGCTTTTGATATAACTGTCAGTCGTTTGACAGTTTCCGCGATAATATTCATTCATGCCTAAATCGCTATCTAAACCTATAAAATAAGTGTTTCGGAAAGCAAATAAAATACGTTTTTCTTATGCTTATATAAAACTAGCGGCCCGCTCCGGCTTCGCACGGGTATAAAATATATAGCCTATGTCATTCACTGAAAAAATGATTAAAATCGATCCAGTAGTTATGTAAATATTTACGACATCACATTAGAAACCTCAAAAATATCAGTATTTCTTCACTATTTAATGGATGTTATTATACATATAAACCTTCCTCTTCAATCACTCTATCTATTAAAAAAAAGCATCAAAATCCGTTGCGTAGTTTTAAAGATTTAAGCATACATAGGGATATAGGGACAGGGAAAGCGACTTTGTTTTATACTATGTAATGATTCCTTATCTTGTCTCTATAATGCTGAAGATCTAGTAACATTGCCTGCATGTTTAAAACCCACGAAATCCATATTTTCAATGGTCTATCTGTACGGATAATTCGGACACACCCATATCAGCATTTAGTTTTAATTATTTACGAAACATGTAACCGACAGGAAACAATAGCAAGATAGTTCATTGATATTCAATTATAAAAACTTTGATAAAAAAACAAAAATGACTGAAGAAATACTTATTAAATGCTAAATTTTAGAGATTTTTTGAGATTACAACAACCGAACAACCGTGGTATGCGACCCAGACCTGTTAGACCCCTTCCTGATCCATTCTTATAAGTAATACCCGTATTTCCTTCAATATACTTCCAACTCCCAAAGTGCCCGGTTGCAACAGCAAACAGCAATGAGCATGCCCCAAATTATATTTGCCAAAATGTAGGTGTTAATACAAGGCGTAAGTATTAACACCCACCCCTTCGGTAATACAGTTTGTTCCTAGCTAATTCTACTGCCATGATGTTCATTATCATATAATATTCTTAGACACATTACGATCCTGCATTGAGAAAAGCACGTGCATACAGTCACGCACACTCACCCCGAGGTTATCGGGATCAGTGAGCGAGCCGGGTCACTTGTACGATGGAACGTCATCTACGCCAATAAAACTCTATTATTACTGATAGATTAAAACACTTACCAATAAGACAGACAATGTAGCTTCGTGAGAATTAGAGGCTTTTTAAACGGTATATAAAAACGTGTGTCGAAAAAATAAAAGGGCAAGAAGCGGCGGTAGTATAATGGCTAAGGCGTCGGACTTGCTATCAAGTGGTTGCGTCTTGGAACCCCACCAAGCATTTACCTTAGCTGGATGGGTTAACAAGATTACCAGTAATGTGTGACCCACGTTGCCAATACAACAAGACGAGATTTGACGATCTTTTACTTCCCCTTTGAGCTCACATCACGTAATGAACGGTTGCCTGGTAGTCAGGTCATCTTAACCTTTTTCGGACTCGGTTGAATATTATTGCTTTTAATTAGGTTCTTGATTTGTCTCTGGTATATAAATATTAATTCATCCATCTCGAATGGTGATATTGTTTTAATAACATCAGTATGATAAGGCCAATGCAAATCTCTGCTCACATTGCAGCGTTCGACTGAAGCACCGATGTATCATTGTTTATTAAAAAATATGGTAGTACTTGCGAATACAGATTTGTTGTATCTATAATTCTGTACTTATAAAGTTACCTGAATGACGAAGGGATATGTCAGTAATATTTAAGATTATGAAGAAAAACCAATCATCAATCAGGCTATTCTATATATCCTGTCTTTAGAAACCAGTCCGTCACACAGTGACTAAGGAACTCGGGAACGCTAAAATGCTATTTTAGAACATTGTATCACTGAACCCCTTGTTATCACTGAACTGTTATCATCATGTTTTTTAAATCAAGATATTTTAACACTTGTATTATCACCATTGCTTTTATCTTTCTAATCAGTTTTAATCTTGCTAATCAGTTTTAAAGTTGAACGTTCTAAAATTAAGAAATAAGCGTAATGACCCGTAGCAGATATCGTTGCAAGATATGCAACGATATCGGAAGTAGTTATTCGAAGTAACTGCGATAACTGCCCGATAAATGTTTATCTATGTGTTATCTACATTGATATAGGTACTTATTTTTACAGTATTTTACCTGGCCAATTTCGGACCTATATATTTGAATGATTACTCATACGTGTTGGTATATTTACAGAAACCAAATTTACCGTTTCAGTTCGTTGTGTGTGTCATAGTTTTATGCTTAAACTTCATAGATAGCTTGGCTACTAGTAACATGTGTACACTTTACCAGTATTCTTGTTATCCCCTCGTACCAAGCTACAAATACAAACAAACTAGCTACAAATACAAAGCAAATGCTTGTGTTAAGATGGGTTCGACTTCGATAGTTTCCTCGGTGGGGTAATGGGGTTCGTTCCTCTAATCACAAGTCGCAAGATCGCAAGTCCGAACGCTATATCTAGACTTTACATTAACATCTCTTAAAGGATCGTCTCTTTTACGGGCAGGCGCTAGGAGGGATCCGACTGTCTTAATAAAAGCTGTTTCCGGATCCCTCCTATTTTAGGCGCAGTACGGCACATCCTGTGGTTTCAGTCGGTTCGATTCCGACACACCGCCCTACCGAAAACCCCGGTGGGGTAACGGGCCGAGGGGGTGGGTATCCACACGCAAAAAAAAAAAAAGATATTGGGGACGCGCCTGCGTGACATCTTCTATATTAACTAATACATTACAATGTGCTCACGCCGCGTGAAGAACTTGATGAGCTTTGAAGAAAACGTCTCTTTAATCTAACAAAATCTTAAACTAAAATTAGGAAATAAACACACGGCTTAACTGAACGTATACTGTTACCGGTGTCTTTGGCAACCCAAAGAAAGAGAGAGAGAGCGAGAAGACAAAACAGGCGTAATGCTGACGTTACCGTGGTTTCTGGAAGTCAAATAAAGTACGGAATTTAGAAACGCGTGTAGCGCGTCATAGCTGGCAATCGCCACGGCCTCAGCTCCCTGGGAAGGGAAGCAGGATAGACAACACTAGTGGGCCGTTAAGTCAGAGTCTTCTTTAAGAGTATTTATCTATATAATATCTTATCAGAACTCTTATCGAAGAATCTTATCGGCAAACGGCGACTAAGCAGAAAACTTTTGCCTGATTGACGAAACTTATAAAACGCTTATGTTTATTAATGTCTTTCTCATTGTTACAGATGCGTGCAGTGCCGGCGAACGAACGAGTTTACACACTCCGCACGCGTCCTCCTTCTCTACTTCCCCCTTCCCCCTTAAGTCTGGCCAGTTCAGGTGACAAATCGTCCCTAGCGGCCCACACCCATTCCCCCTCCTTAGAACGTCCGGCGAGTCAGCCGTCTGCGCCGCCGACGACAGCTAGCTTCGTTTGCTATGTATGCGGAGTTAGTGCACCTAGTTCACAATTAAGGCTCGTGTATTGCTGTCCAAATCCTGAAAGAGAACCATATTACCCTTTTATAACGACGTTGAAGCCTCATCCGGATGCCAGTCCTATTAGTCCGCAAGGTAACAACCAAATCACTTACTCGTATGTAATAACTTGTGCTGCCCTTAGTTATTTAGATTAGGATGAGGATCACATTCAATAAATGTTCCATTTGAAGGAGTTGATAGCGTAATGTCATAACAAAATTGTCAATAAAATGATCAGCTATGTGTGAAATTTAAGTATAGATAGATCGTTTGGAACTTAGAAGTACAGTTACGAGATAATTACAACCCGGTAGGGTTGGGGAGAGAATTGAAGAGTGACCAAGTTGTAAGTGCATGGTTTATCAGCACTTGTGTTTACGCTAAGGTATATTTTTGACATAGACAAAATAATCCTCGGTTTAAACCAATTTAGATAGAATGATAAACTGTCAACTCATCAAGAGTTATCAAGTAACATGAACTTTATACTTTCAGGTATGGTACAAATTTGTGCGTCGTGCTATAAAAGCATTCCGCACAAGTACCCTGCGTATGGCGAGAACGGGGAACCGAATCCCGCGCACAACAATTCACATACCAACAATATTAGGTGAGTACTTTTTGTAGAAAGAAGCTAAGCATCTCTTAGAAATTTGTATCTCGATTATTACTTATACTAGGGCTACGTAAACTGCTTACCTTCAGGCGACTCGAGACCTGGTCTTGGTCTCGGGGTTGCAAGAATATAAAACCCTCACTGAGAATATAGCGCCATTTTATGACATTTCGGAAACTAGTCTCATCACGAGAACGCGAGGCTATTCTATATATATAATTATTGCTATTTCTTTGTGGTCTGCCTTTACTTAAATTATTAAAATAAGAACATGAAGTCTACTTCTAACTTTTATATGCATTGAACACCAGTTCTCTGTTCAACATATTATATGAAGCGGCTTACGAAAAGATTTAGATAAAGAAGTATATTTAGCGTAGTCTAAAAATAGAGTTATAAATAAAATGGCTGACTTTATAGTCACGCTTTTAGCAAGCAATAGTTTCCTACGCTGTTCTAGAAGCCAGCTGCGTTTTGACGGAGCTATGACGTCGGGTGACAGCATTCGGAGACAATCGCATTGTCTGCGCTAAAATTTAAAACGATACTCCTAGATTTGTGAAGTTTGTAGAATTTCGCACGCAAACTACAAAACCAATGATGCGATAAACTTCGGAGGATGTTAGGATATTTTGAGACAATTATAGAAGTATTAAAAATGAAGCAGTTTTTTAGCGATTAAAAATGCATTTTTGTATGCATTTTTCACAGTCTTAAAATGACAAAAAGAAGTAATTTTTTTTATGTCTGTACAAGATTATCACTGTACAAGACCACGTTAATAAACAACACGCGTATGTCGCCTTACAAGATATTTTATTTTCAGATTTAAGCCCTATGATATAAAGTCAAGTTCGAGTCAAGCAAACAAGCGACCCTCAAATGCGTTATCAAGCAGTCCACAGAGTCAAGTTGTCTCCGGAGAGAATGGCATGGGACTGTTCAGGTCAGTATCGTTGGCTAATACATTTCATTTGTCTATAAATTCCAACATTGTTTGACTGATCATCATAGAAATTTACTCACTTACTCATCAAGTCTTTTTTTTACACTATACATATTTCGTAACTCGAAAAAAAATTACTATATTCTATCGGAAAAATATGCTGAAGGATGGTACGGTTGACATCTGTCTGACATGCCACCGGCCTGGTAAATCCATCAGGCATATTATATCTGGTTGTTCTCGTCGTGCCAACTGTGATGATTTGCACAGACCAGAACCAGGTAGCCAGGTAGGATTATACAGCAACAACTTGTCCTTAATACAATCTTGTGAATTCAAGTGTACCATATTACAGGTATGTGCCCTATCCAGTGGTAGACAGTGGCTCGGCTATATAGTATTGCCGACGCCCATGGGCGCCGGTTACCAGCCAACACTAAATGGACTGCCGGCTGTTAAAATATTTCTTTCAAATATTGGATTCCAAATAGGCAGTTATTCTCTTCCACATAGCAGGATGTAGTATTATAGCGTGATATATTTCGTTGGACAGATGCTACGTGTGCGCGGGCCTGTTCCAGCAGCATTCGATGGAGTGGCTGTCGACGACGGCGGAATACATGAACTCGCACGCCATGCACTTCCCGTGCCTGGCGGGGAGCGGCGGGGGCGGCGGCAGTGCGGTGCGCGGGGGGAGGGTGCTGGCCTGCAGCCGGTGCGTGCGGCACCTGTCGCGGCAGTGGGAGCTCATGGACGCGGAGCGGGTGCCGCTCGAACATAGAAGGTACGTGCCGCTACCTCCCACTCACTAACAGACATGCTGGCCTGCAGCCGGTGCGTGCGGCACCTGTCGCGGCAGTGGGAGCTCATGGACGCGGAGCGGGTGCCGCTCGAACATAGAAGGTACGTGCCGCTACCTCCCACTCACTAACAGACATGCTGGCCTGCAGCCGGTGCGTGCGGCACCTGATGAAGATGATCTCATAAACTAATGAACCGATGTTAATGAAATTTCGCACACTGTGTGCTGTTTGGTCCAACTTGAGAGATAGGATAGTTTTTAGTGATTCTAGTAATTTATAGTCACAATATTTTTTATTGCAAATTACTAAGACACAGCAACGCGTGGCAGAGTCGCTAGTATATGTGTATAATGTTGTTTTTTATTTGTTATAGATATAATATCCCATCGCCTCTACCTCCGAACTCGTCAGTGAACGGCGAGCGAGTGATACCAACCCCACCTTCCACCACTTCTGACCGAACGGTCGCTAGTAATAATGGTGAGTACCATCGTTACTTACATGAAGTATTTCCTCAATTTTAGTCCTCTGCATCTATTACATTATCACAGAGCACAATACATTACACAATTGGTACTAGGCTATTACGAGGGCGGCACTGAAAATTTCGGGAATCAAGGAAGTGACACAACATTACTATTTAAAAATGTATTTATTGCTTTTCGAAGTATTCTCCGCGAAATTTGACACATTTTTCCATACGATGGAACCAATCATTGAAGCAACCATTCCATTTGGAAGTGGGGTCTCCAAAATGGCCGTTTTGTAGGCGTCCGCTTCCGTCAGCTTCTTCAGGTGATGAAAATCTCTGACCACGCAATTTATTCTTTATTTTAGGGAAAGTATAGAAATCATTAGGGCTTAGGTCGGGGCTGTACGGCGGATGGTCTAATAATTCTATGTTTTCTTGCTTTAAAAACTCTTTTGTTCTGTGCGCGGTGTGAGAATTCGCATTGTCGTGATGGAGGATGATGCAGTTCTCTTTACGGAGTTCAGAAACGACCTGTGGCAAACAAATGCTAGCATACCATTCTGCATTAACCGTTCTTTGTCCCTCAAGAGAAATAGTCGCAACATGGCCGGTTTTGGAGACAAACATGGCCACCATTTTTTTTGCAACACTCCGTGAACGAACAATTTTGTTGGCTTTAACTCATTTTCGAACACCCAAACTCGTGACTGGTTTTTTGTTTCGGGTTCGTACGCGTATATCCAGGATTTGTCACCTGACACGATGTTGTATACAGCATTTGAGGATCCTGCGTGGAATCTTTCCAGAGTTCTGACGCACCAAGTAACGCGAGCCGCTTTTTGCTCTTCACAGAGCGAATGCGGTATCCATCGGGAAAACAACTTTTTTACACCTAATTGTTCATGCAAGATTATTTGTATTTGACTCATGCCAATGTCTAAAGTTGCCTGAATTTCGCGGTATGTCACATGTCGATCTTCCTTAATCAACTTACGCACAGCATCAACGTTTTCTTGGGCGACTGCAGTTTTTGGACGACCTTGACGGGGATCATCACTGAGCTTGACACGTCCACGTTGAAATTCAGCAAACCAGCGATAAATTGTGGTTTTGGATGGGGCTTCATCACCAAATGCAGAAATCATCCGGTCGGTTTTTGCGTTAAACCACTTCGAAAGTCATAATAAATCATCGCTCTTGAATTTTCTCGAATCAATTCCATTTTCTCAACGACTAAACAAGTTTGACAAAACCTTGTGACAAGACCGAGAATCTTTTTTTAAATAAATCAATGGTATTCGATTTTTAAAACCAAGGAGTTTTCAACTAAAAAGATTTTAATATGACAGAAACAGTGGAAATATTCCATTCCCGATACTTTTAGTGCAGCCTATGTATAACTCGAATCACCTGTAAAAGATTCTGTAACTCATATCCAGAAACGAATGGTTCTGGATATGCGTCCTGGAAACCTTTAAAATCTCCACTCAATCCAAGATTTTTTGAATTTTTACAGTAGAGTGATGGTTTCAAACTATGTTTTATTAAAACCAATGTAGATTTTGTGCAGGTGATAAAATGTTTACCATATAAGTACGGCGTATCATTGACATGTCTTTTACAGGCACAACGACTTCTTCGACGTTTTCGATTCAGTTATCATCAGTTACTTAAAATATATTAATCGGATAGTGAATTCGAAGAATTCTTAATGACATGCGTTGCGTCGTTTTTATGTGCACACCATCCTTACACGTGTAACATAGATTATACACTAATAACTACGTGTAAGACGTCTCAGACGTGCGTCGGCCTAAAGTAGCTCTCGCTTTAAAGTTGATATAATGTTTCTCTCATTATTGTATAGTAATAAATACATTTAGTACTTTAAAAACACCGCTGTTGTAAAATGAAATAAAAAGATGCAAACAATGAGGACATATTAAGCAGTGGAGTGCATATTAGAAATTATGGTATAATTAATAATGAATTGTGGTATCTCTGATATATCTTGACTGACCTTCGTCTGAATCACATAATAGAAAGAGAGGGTTGGTTGCAACATTTTTTATTGATGCTCCACTCCTATTGGTCGTAGCGTAATGTTATATAGCCTTCCTCTATTAATGTTCTATCCAACACTAAAATAATTTTTCAATTCAAACCTTAGTAGTTCCTGAGATTAGCGCGTTGAACCAAACAAACAAACTCTTCGGCTTTATATGATAGATTTCCATAGGTACATTTTTACGCTATCTTTAACCTGTTTAATGCATTTAGTAGCTAATTTAACTGCTTGTTATAATTCATGTGTCTGATGAGGAATCCCCTTTAATGATACCGTTCATTTGCATTGTAAATAAAAAACAAGGCCTTCATTATATATATCGCACGACACCAAGGTTTATTTGAGATAGAATCGACCTAGCCGTCTGATTCCTTATGTTAACAATCTAATATCAGAACAAATATGTAGTGGAGTATTACATACATTATATTAAATTAAGTGCAAATAAATAAGAATGTATGTATATTGCAAGAGCTCCCGCTTTGCGCGTGAGGTGAAGGAAAGTGATTTCGTTATATTTGAGGAGTACAATTGAAAATGCTGTAAGGGAATATTACTTATATTGATAACTGATCAATACAATACAAATACAAACATTTTAATTGATTTAAATGAGTAAAGTATCTTTATTTTTTTATTAATTTAATACAACACTTTACAAATATATTATCCTTTTATGTTTCCTTCATCGATGCCTCGCCACTTGACAGACGGATCCGCCCTCTCTGCCGTCTGACACGCTAGTCTTCTGTCCTAATTCCAAATTATACACCTCACTGCCTTGAAGGAGGTATGGCACTGAATCGAAAGGAGGTCCATTGCTACAATATATATGTATGGCATACGCACAATCACTACATATTATAAAACAAAGTTCCCCTGTGGCGTCTGTCTGTCTGTTCGCGATAAACTTAAAAACTAGATTTTTATGCGGTTTTCACCAATAGATAAAGTGATTTATGAGGAAGGTTTATGTGTATATTTTGTTAATGTTTTGTGTAAATTGGTTGAAATATGATGATGATTGTTGAAGATGTCTCTGCTACCGGTGTAAAGCCAGGGCGGAAGAACACATTTTAGGCTGACCTATTAAGTAAAAGTATTAATTAAAGATATTGTCACATATGAGTCATCAACCTTTATCGACAAGCGAAGCGACCTGTCGCGTCAGTGACAAGGTTACACTGACGCAACAGGTCGGTTCACCACTTGATAAACCGAGAATAACTGAACTACACCCGTTCTTCGTTACTTTTTTAATATTATAAAAATCTCACATTCGCATCCATAAAATTTGTTGAGATGCTGTTTCTAGACTTTACGGAATCAGCATGTATTGCTGGTGTTTGTAAATTACCATCAACCGTAATCTTACATTGTCAATGGAATGGTTTAATTTTGATAAAAATGTCTAAGAATAGGCAGTGGCTAAGCATTCCATAAGCGGACGGTCTGTACTATAATTTATTAATTCATTAATTTTGTGGAATAGACATTTGCTACATTAGATTCTCCAAACGAAAAGAATCGTTTTTAAGATAGAAGTACTCACATTGGAAACACAGGATATAAATATTCTGGCGAAGATGGCGAGATGGCGAAGAATTCGATATTAAGAAACAGCAACGCGAAAATTAAAGATGAACTGTATACAAACATTTTAAAATTAGTTTGACAGTATCCTCAACTGTTATTTGATTCGATACGTGTGGTTCCAATAACTATTTCTGCAACTGTTGCATATTGAGGTAATTTTCGCCTCAAGTACTGGTCTGTATTACAAAATGTCAAAATTGATTTTGACATTTTCAATCCCTAAAGGATTGAAAATTGATTTTGACATTTTCAATCTCGTCATTTCAATCAAAATCAATTTTCAATCCTTTAGGGATTGAAAATTGATTTTGACATTTTGTAATCGCTGTCAATTTCAAAATTAGAAAATGAGCCATTTTTATTTCATTTGACTGGCCTGTTGGTCTAGTGGTTAGTGACTCTGACTGCTAAGCCAGAGGTCGTGGATTCGATTCCCACCCAGGACAAATAATTGTGTGATCAGCACGGTCATTTGTTCTGTGTTTGGGTGTCATTTATCTATAATATGTATGTATTTAGAAATATATAAGTATGTTTATCAGCAGCCTGGTTACCATAGTACAGGCTCTGCCTAGTTTGGAATCAGACGGCCGTGTGTGAGATGTGTGGAGTTATTATATTATTATTTAACTTCTGGAAAGTAAAAGCTATCTCCACCCTTTTCCCTCCAGCATTGTCTTTGAGAACGCGTTCGAAAACAATGAAATAACTATTTTTAATACTAAGTTTTGTTTCAGCATGTACATCAATATATTGTTTCCTGTGCGGGCTGCACTCCGACTTCACGTTGGCGCGCATCCTGTACGGCCAGCCGCAGGGCAACGCGCCGTACTTCCCTTGTCTGTTAACGCATCAGGTACACCTTGTTTACATTTTAGGATGAGTTGAGATTTTTCTACTGCAAAATATCACACGTAAACACACGCTATTTCCCTAGAAGGGATAGGCAGAGACGTATTGATGGATGAGGCAATAACTCGAACAGGTCAGGGTCGCATCGGTCGCGTCTGATGGACTGACTCTTACTTAATAGAATACATCCCATCAACTATTGAAATCTTATTACTTTAAACGAGCAATTCTTGTATGTATGTATTTATTTATATTTCGGGTATCTTGGAAACGGCTCTAACGATTTTGATGAAATTTTGTATACAGTTTTGCATTTCAAGTTCAACTGCATAGTTGTATTTCCGGTAAAAAAAAAATACAAAATAGAAAATAAAAAAGTTACAATTTTACAGAAAACTACTCGTCTCCTAGGTACTTATTCTTAATACTAGCGTTTAAGTCCTTGCGGCGGTAAGACCCATCATCGAGGATTGGCTTGAGAGGCGACACGGCAGCCTCTCCTACCGGCTGACGCAGGTGCTGACCGGACACGGCTGCTTCGGAAAGTACCTGTGTCGTATAGGCCGAGAGCCAACGTCTGTGTGCCATCACTGCGGAGGCGGTTACGAGGACACTGCACTCCACACTTTAGTAGAGTGCTCAGCGTGGGTGCAGCAGCGGTGCGACCTCGTGACTGCTATTGGTGTGGGAAGCCTCTCGCTTGAGGCCATGGTTCTGTCCATGGTCCAAAGTGAGAGTGCTTGGGATTCTGCCGCCTCGTTTTGTGAGGAAGTGATGGCTGCTAAAGAGGCGGCGGAAAGGGAACGGGAGAGAGAGCTAGTACTCTCCCGTCCCGCAGAAGAGGCACCAGGCGACGGAGACCCCAAAATGATCTCCGACCTCCATGTGCGCTGGCCTGGGGGTAACGGGTGAGGCTGCCCGTTACCCTAGCAGAAGCAGGCCTGAGATGGTGGCGCGATGTTCTGCGCGCGCCTTTGATGGAAGGCGGGCGATTCCCCCCGTACACTTTGGTGTGGCTGCCTATTACTTAACAGGCGGCCAAGGTCTGCCGGGGTTCTCGGGGACTTCCTTCCTAGGGTATACCCGAGTCCCTTGCAATAGATCCACTCATGTCGGAACACCGTGTGGTTTTAGTCGGTTCGATTCCGACATACCACTTCACCGCCAGCCCCGGTGAGGTGATGACCCGTGGGGGTTTCCACACGATAAAAAAAAAGCGTTAAAGGCATAGTTACAGGAATACCGGTATTTTCCCATTGTTACAAACATTTCCATATTCTTAAAAAATGGCCGGTTCGTGTAAGACCCGAAAGACATACTGTCCAGTGGCAGCATATTGAAAAAGGTTCAAGTTAATAAAAATATGCGCAATGTTGCAAGTACTTGTAATAAATAGTCTGGTACTGGTAGCTCCCACCCACAATAATTTTTTTTTTATTTATTCTTTATTGTCACGTAGATTACATATCTTTACAACATTTCTGAGCATGGGTGTGTGTGTTTTTGTTCAAGTAACATATTAAAATTTCTAAATAAATGTGAAATTGTTTTTATGTGTGAAAGTGTGTTTTAATCTGAAATAAATTGAAAATTGGCTCATGCATGTGCGTGTTTGCGCCTATGTGTACTTGATTGAGAAGTTGAAAGCCCCGTGACCCTCTCGAGTGTGTAAGGTCTGATTAATGTAGGAAAGGTGCAAGCTGTATGTCGGGATCGTGGTAAATGGCGTTCTATCGTCTCTGCCAACCCCGGAAGGGAATACGACGTAATAATATGTATGTGTTTATGTCCGAAATACGATACTAATGCTGTGATATAATATTGAAAGAGTCTGCAGGCTGTGAGTGGCCTCATATGGTTTAATGCCATTTAATATTTACCTTTGTTCACAGAGTCATCCGAACGCGGAACAGCTGCGAGAGAAGGGTTCGGCGCTAGTGTGTACCTTTTGTTATCACTCATTATTGAGTCAGTGGAAAAAGTAAGTCTTGTTCTATTCATAAATAATGTTCACTAATAACCTTATAAATGTTAGTTTAGATAAACAAACAATAAATACGCTTAGCAAACCGAATTTAAAAGTAAAACAGAGTTTTTCTATCAACTTTAAAGGTTCGATCAGACCACCAAGATCCACACCAAGTGCATTGTGTGCAAAAACTCATTTAAATCGGAACATTGTAATAATAACTTGACACATCTCACACACGGCCGTCTGATCCCAACAATCAATCCCGTTATTAGTTTAGGAGTTCATCGCGGACAAGCAACGTGACACAACATTTTTATATATAAAGATAAATAAATACAAAATTTGTTTTAGACATTGAGTATTATCTAATGAACCTAACGAAGGTGATATGAAGTCTTGTCACATCTACTTGCAAATGTACCAATAGTACATTGAATTGACTAGACGCATTTGTTCCCAGGTACGAGGCCCTGGGCGGGTACCCGCCCGAGCGGCGCGTGTACAACACGCACGACTACCACTGCCACCTGTGCGGGATCAAGACTTACAGGAAACGAGTTAGGGCACTACCCATTAAGGTATTACACGATACTAGCTATTGGTGTATACAATTAATCATTATCAATCCTTAATCTTGCATTTTTATGATGAGCTGACTTTTACATTTTGATAAGGGATCGTCCATTAATCACGTGAGGCTGGAAAGGGGGTTCGGAAAAAATCACGAAATATCACAAGGGGGATGGGGGGTTTAGTAAAATATCACGTGTATTTATTTTTACGCTGAACGCCCGATTTCTAAATTCCAGCATTAGATTATATCTATATTTAAAGATAATATTCTGAAAACATTTAAGATAATATTCTGAAAATAATTGAGATAATTTGTATTTAAAAAATACACGTAATTTTGGGTAGGGGTGGGGGGGTAGGGCTAGTCTAAAACCTCCACGTATCCAGGGGGGAGGGAACGGTCAAGAATTGCTAAAAAAAAAATCACGTGATAAATGGATTACCCCTAAAAAAACATCTGTAAATTTTTAAAAATATAAGATTATAGTGAAACTAGCTAGTAAGCATCGAAGTACTTAATATTTGTTTGTTACAGGAATTCCCATTCTTAGTGCAAAGGCGGACTGAAAATTCATTATTATTAGAAAATAACGACTATGCTGTAGTATGTTTAGACTGTTATGAAAGTTTAAGGTTTGTATGATTTTTGTAATTGATTACTTACTTTTTAATTTTGTAGTTTGAAAATATAAAATATTAATGGACCCATGTAGAACAGCTTCGCGTACCATGTACATTGAATTGGTATAATAACACACACAATAATACATATTTAATTTAAATAAAGTCAAGTCTGCGAGTGTTGATCTTTTATGAAGATCTGTGTATTTTGAAGAAGAAAAAGTGGCCTTGAAGCAATCGTTGAAAACGATGGGATTTCTATATTGATAAACAGAAGGTGATGATAAATCATGTCATGATACATATCTTGTACGAAAGCTTTTGCTTCTTGTTACAATCACAGCACGTGCAGGGATGCAACTGAAATATTTGATTTAATGTGTGTCTTATGTGTTGATACCTAAGGAATGTTCTTTTCCATATTTTCCCAAGCCAGAAGGATTATTTAAGTAAATATTGTACGTTTTGATGAATACTAGAGATAGGCCATCTTTCTAATTTCGACCATAATTAATTTACATGTTTTGTTTTATATCGTTGAACGGTATACGTTGAAGCGTTACTGTAAAGACTTTCCAAACCGTGGCAGATCAACATACATACTGAACTGGATATTAATTTGTAACGCATTGATTATAAATTTTAACTTTCTGCACTTTTTCTATATACAGGTGTTACAGAAAGATGTGGTAAATTTTTAAGTGCGTTATGTATAGTCGACAAATAGTTGATTTAGCACTAAAAATAGTGAATTTAGAAAAAAAATGTTTTTAAAAACTTGGTTTTTATTCCGAAAAGCTTTTCTGGTGTACGTGCATATTAACGAAACAACATATTATGAATTTACATCTCAATTGCAATGGTTTCGCTTTTTATGCAGACATTTTCAGAAAAATCTGGACATTCCATCAACATATTTTATATTCCTCTCACTTATGAAATATTAGCTTAATCGGTCAATTTTCAAGTTTAATTTTTCAGTTTCCAAATTAAACTTCTGTATTAAAATCACGAATTTTCTTAAAAAGTTTAGTGCTTTACGTTATTCACGGAATATACTGCTGTATGACCTAAAACATGACTTTTCTGTAACACCCTATAAGCTTTAGTATTTCAAATTTCATTCCTCCGTCCGCTAAATCAGCTCAAAAAGAGTTCAAAGAATTGTCAAATATATAGAGACTGAATCGGTTAAACAGAACCCAAGCGCAGGACTACGAGCGGCGCGGCGTGCCCGTGGAGAAGCGCGAGTACAACTGGCTGCAGCAGCCGCCGCCGCCCGAGGACTCCGCCGACGTCACCATCGCGCGCCTGCCTTCCGGCGACCGGAGCGACAAACTCGTGAGTACCTCTTGCTTTCATATTCGACCTTCACAATATATCACATCATATAAAACTAAAATAAACATGATTTATTTTCTAAAAACTAGAGGCTAAAAATAGTACTCGCATTACCGTGTATTGCCTGTATGAACTCACGTTACCGAGTATGGTCCTGTATGGTACTCACGTTACCGAGTATGGTCCTGTATGATACTCACGTTACCGAGTATGGTCCTGTATGGTACTCACGTTACCGTGTATGGTCCTGTTTGGTACTCACATTACCAAATATGGTCCTGTATAGTACTCACATTACTGGGTATGGTCCTGTATAGTACTCACATTACCGTGTATGGCTTGTATAATACTTACGTTACCGAGTATGGTCCGGTCCTGTATGGCACTTAAGTTACCGAGTATGGTCCTGTATGGTACTCACGTTACCGAGTATGGTCCTGTATGGTACTCACATTACCGAGTATGGTCGGTATAGTACTCACATTACCGTGTATGGTCCTGTATAGTACTCACATTACCGTGTATTTTCTGATTGGTACTTACGTTACCAAATATGGTCCGGTCCTGTATGGTATACTTAAGTTACCGAATACGGTCCTATATGGTACTCACGTTACCGATCATGATCCTGTATAGTACTCACATTACCGTGTATTTTCTGATTAGTACTTACGTTACCGAGTATGGTCCGGTCCTGTATGGTACTTAAGTTACCGAGTATGGTCCTGTATAGTACTCACATTACCGTGTATTTTCTGATTGGTACTTACGTTACCGAGTATGGTCCGGTCCTGTATGGTACTTAAGTTACCGAGTATGGTCCTGTATGGTACTTACGTTACCGAGTATGGTCCTGTATGGTACTCACGTTACCGAGTATGGTCCTGTATGGTACTTACGTTACCGAGTATGGTTCTGTATGGTATTCACGTTACCGAGTAATGTCCAGTATGGTACTCACGTTACGGAGCATGGTCCTGGTTCTGTATGGTACTCACGTTACTGAGTTTGATCTTGTATGGTACTCACGTTACCGAGTAAGGTCCTGTATGGAACTCACTTTACCGAGTATGACCTGTATGGTACTCACATTACCGAGTATGGACCTGTATATTGCTCATGTTACAGAGTATGGTCCTATATGGTACTCACGTTACCGAGTTTGGTTCTGTAAGATACTCAAATTACCGAGTATGGTCTTGTATGGTACTCAGGCCACCGAGTATGAACCTGTATAGTATTGACATTATCGTATATGTCCTGTATGGTACTCACGGTACCGATTATGGTCTTGTATGGTACTCACGTTACCCTGTATGTTCCTGTATGGTAGTCACATTATCGAGTATTTTCCCGTATAGTACTCACAATATCGAGTATGGTCCTGTAAGATATTCACATTACCGAGTATGATGGTGACATTAACGGCAATGACACTCATAACCGAAAATGGTACTTTATATTAGTCATAGTATTAATGACGTCACAGATTATTTTGGCTTCAAATATGTAGGTGTTTTGAAATTAAAAGAATCTGTTATATAATCTATTTCGTATTCTGTATGACTCAAAAAATGTTTAAGAGTCGGAAGCACAACCAGTCTATTATAGCAGATGATTGCAATCAAATTTCTAATTAATTCTATTACTTTTTTGGTGCAGTTAACATTTTTTCCCTAGCCTATACGGTTCAATTGCTGGGTAAAGACTTCTATTTAATCTTTCAAAAGATTTTTTTAGGGCCATCTCGCACCAGCCCTCGCATGCGTGTAGGTCATCACGCCATTTTTTTATGTGCTCACTTTATTAAAATGTCGTCTCAACGACTTCACTGTGCGTAAATCATGATAAATTGTAAAAAGCTGTATTTCTCAAATCTTATTTTTTCACTCATAAAGGTGTAATATTTTCAAGTTTCAAAGGGACCAACCTTGAAAAAAAAGATAATTATTTCAATCGGTTCACTAATAGCAAATATATCGCGAAACATACTCAAAAAAAAATAGTCAAATTGAGAACCTCGTCCTTTCTGAAGTTAGTTAAACATATTTTTCGAAATATCATCTAATTAGGCAAGAGAGTCAGCAGAGGTCTGTATGTCGCACGAGTCGGTCGTACGTATGTGTGAGGCTAGAAGTCCATTAGTTCGAGGTACAGATATGCGATCCTAACCTGCTCGAGGTTATTGCTTACACTTCCCAATCCATCCCTATATGTGAAATCCCTTTCCTATAATTGTCTTACCTGTTTGCCCCTTACCCTTATCTTTACACCGAATTCGCCCCTCTCATTCCTAAAGTGGCCGGTCGACGGCTCGCCTGCCCTCGGTGTGTACGCACGTGTGTAGTGATGGGGGACGGGTTGTCGTGCGCAGATCCCGCAGTCGCTGGTGGTGTCGCGCGGCGGCTCCAAGCGCCACAGCCCCAAGCACGGCGCGCCGCCCGCCGAGCGCCGCCTCGGCCCGGCGCCGGCTCTCGCCGCCAACAAGCTCGACAAGAACGAACAAGGTGAGTCTTCTCTCGACGACGTCGCGGGTTTCATTCGATACCTTTATTTCATTTAATTGCTCATCGATTATTCGAAACTGTCAGAAAGAATTATAATAAAAAATTATAGATCAACACATAGATTCACCGAAACAATAGGTTACTTTGTCAAATGTAAAATTATAAAAAAAACAATGGATAACATAATATCTGCCCGTATCGATGTATAACTTCTATAACCATAACCGCCTGTTTCTAATCCGAGTTCGAAAACGAATCGTTTCTTGTTTATTGGAACGCAGCATAAATGGTTAATACCGCGTTCCTATAATCAAGAAATGATTCGTTTTGCTTACGGACAGTAAACTTTTCGTTGAAAAATCAACGAAATTTTACCAAACAAAACAAATCGTGTGAGTGAGGCGTCCTGCCGCGCCGGTTGCATAGTCTGGCATCTGCAACCGGCGCGGCAGGACGCCTCACCCCTTGATAAAGGGCCCCCGTCGGGTCCGAAACTAGTCGGGCATCCCCGAAATATACACGTGAGTAAAACCGTATATTTTAAATAATAATATATCAATATACTGCGTAAAATGGCTAACCACCTGTGGATGTCTATAAAGTGCTTACCCTTCGTACAAACCGACATAGAGTAGGTAGGCACAGCAGACATTCGAGTTTGTGCCTACATCCAGTTTACTTCATAGAGAATATAAGAACAATTAATAGTGAACGTTTCAGAATCATTTTAGTTATTAAGTATTCTGCTGAAAATATCATATCGTATATCTTTTGTATAAATAGTAAGAGATTAATACTATGGAAGATGAAAATAATGTGTTGACTATTCGTCTTCTTTATTAGTATAACTTAGAGGGCTCGCACTTCCGGCAATAGCTAGTTCGTGTTGCAGGTATGCGACCCCGACCTTCTAGATCTATTGCTTACACTCCCCCAATTCATCTGCAAAAGCAAAATATTTTTCCTTCCATTGTTTTCCCTTCTCAACTGTCTTTTCCTTTCAATATATTCTCAATTTTACTATATTTAATTCCCAAAGTACCAAAGTTTGTGTCCCCTATTACGTGAGTGGGGCCAAATTTTATATTATAAACTAGCGGCCCGCTCCGGCTTCGCACGGGTATAAAATATATAGCCTATGTCATTCACTGAAAAAATGATTAAAATCGATCCAGTAGTTATGTAATTATTTACGACATCACATTAGAAACCTCAAAAATAACAGTATTTCTCCACTATTTAATGAATGTTATTATCCATATAAACCTTCCTCTTCAATCATTCTATCTATTAAAAAAACCGCATCAAAATCCGTTGCGTAGTTTCAAAGATTTAAGCATACATAGGGATATAGGGACAGAGAAAGCGACTTTGTTTTATACTATGTAGTGATAGTATGCTATATTATAAAATGTTTGTATTGCAATTAAAATCATACCAGCATTTTATTACTAAAATGTAGCCGAATATTTCTTATATACAGTGTCAACGTTCTCTAGTCTTTCATCAATTTCTCTGTACCTTAGGCAGAACACTTCATTGAAAAATCGTTATGTCCTATCTGTACATATTCCTACTCTCTCCCCCTTTCGTACCGGTAACAATACACCGTCTTAAGTGCGGAGCGTATCGCTCACACCCCACACCCCTTCGCAGAACCGTCTTTTGTGTTCGGCTCCAGCCTTAGCGCGCACTTTATTAGCCTTTGTTCACAAAACCGGGAAAATTACTTAATTTTGAAGCGTTTTTCGGGTTACGAAAGGGTTTGTGGGTCGTACTACTTCCGTAAATTATACTCGACTTTGTATAACAGTTGCTAGCAGTGGCGTAACTACAACATCTGAGGCCCGTGGCTCATTCATCGGATGTGTGCGAGTCTGACTCGCACTTGGCCGTTATTTTCTAAGTCGTGTATATTATTAGGTATATTATTTTAGATAACTTATATTGATTAAATACAAAATTAATATTTTTTTAATACTTTTTGTAATTAGTGCCTCCTGAGTTCAGAGCCTTTGGTGCCCGGGGCCCTCTCGAGCCGGGGGGGCCCATTTTGTCCGCTCTGCCACCTGATTGTTACGCCACTGGTTGCTAGGTTTCTCTATTTTAAAACGTGTTAACTAAAAATAGATATTTATGTTTCGTGATTACCTTATTCATAACTATTTTAGGACCATAATTCATTAAGTTTTAACGTTTTGTATAACTTGAACTGTCATTTTATAGACTTTTCGTACTGTGATAGGTCAACTTATATATTGGACGCCTGTAGCCTTGTCCGTTAGCCGTATTCGCATATTTTTTTTAACTTATAAATCGTGGGAAAGCCGGCAGTGAAGCAATGCTTGCATTGCTTTTCGCCGAGTGAGTGAGATTACCGGAGGCCCTAACCCTTCCCCCTTCTCCTCTTCCACCCTTTCCCTACTCCCACGTGAAAGGCTGGCAACGCACTTGTGATTCAAGAGCTGCTGGTGCCCATGGGCGGCGGTAGTCATTTACCATCAGGTGACCCGTCTACTCGTTTCTTGACGTGATAACGTCTTATTAATCAATGAACGCCGTCTGCACGCACGAAAAATTGTCACGTTACGCGTGCAAGCGAGAGCGCGGAACAAGCTATAGAGAGACACGATCGGCCTTAGCGTTCGGCTTGTGACGCATCTATCTCTTTTCCACTCCATCGGCCGATGCGTCCGAGTAGAAGAGAGACAGTAATAAAATAATAATAAAATTGTATTTATTTCTCTCATCACAAAAGTACAACTTAGGAAATACAAAAACAGATCAGTCAAACTTTGTGAGAGACTGGTGTCTGTGTTAGGAAAAACCTGTGTTACAGATCACCAGGCTCTCATCTCCTGGACGAACCATAGTTACATTAATTGCATTGCATGTACCAGTTTAAATTAAATGTAAATAGTTAATATAAAAACATAAACTGTGTGTCTGTGTGTGTGTGTGTGTGTGTGTGTGTGTGTGTGTGTGTGTGTGTGTGTGTGTGTGTGTGTGTGTGTGTGTGTGTGTGTGTGAATGTGTGAGTGCGTGTGCGGGTGAGTGTGCACGGTATCCATCAGTATAGTTCGAATTAAATAAGCTATATTATCTTGGTGGCACAAGTAGGCTTTCTGTATCGTCATAATTTAGGTTTTGTAGCCATGTCGTTAATACTGTTTTTAATTTAAATTTATTGAGGGAGTATATGCAAAGGATTGAATTTATTTTATTATATAGATATGGGCCTAAAAAGCAATAGAATCTATGTGATAAAGTTGTTTTTTTATAAATTATGTCAGTTTGATAGATTTTATGTTTCCGTCTTTTCGCTGCATTAATTAAAGGATCGCAGTTGGTTAGTGAGTGAGACTTAAGAATTAAACTCTTGGTATAAGTCTCTTGTGGGATACAAGAAGGGTAGGTAAAGTGCTACCTTTTAGACTGCCCTTTGGGCACGTTCCAATTTTATCAAAATAGTTTTAGCGGCACCTCCCCAGGATGTGATGCAGTACATCAGTATTGATTGACATAATGCGAGATACGTTATTTTAAGTACTTTCTTATCACATACATGTCTTAAGTTTTTAAAGATGAAAATTAGTTTCCTGGTTCTTAAAGTTAATACATCTATGTAGCAGTGGCAGCACACAACCTACACGTGGACTATTTTTCAACTGTTTATAAAGTGAAGTGAAAAGTTAATGTGGTTTCCATTGTTTATTACAACAAAATTAAAAATAATGTTTTTAACCAGAGTTTTAAAATATTGTGTTTTTATGACGTCATCACGTAAAATTATCGTCCGTAAACCGACTTTACAGACAACCAATTATTTTTTTTGTTTAAGTATTCCTAATTTCAAATTCCTCAGTGCGCGAAATTTGCTTAAAATGCGTAAAAATAAATCTCTTTAAGATTATATATAAGATTTGCTTGTTGTAAAGTGAAGACTGACTGACGACCGATATTAAGTTTATATTATTCTTTAATTAGGGCTTGCTAGCTGACTGCTCAGCCAGAGGTTTCGAAACCCATTGTGATGAAAACGATCATTTATTGTGTCTGGGTGTAAATTATCTATAATATGTATGTATTATCGCTTATTAAATAAAAGTAACCAATTCTTACATGAATAATAAACATTAATAAAGCGTATAAGGTAAATTTTAATTTGTATCTCTGTGCGTTATAAGCTCTTTCTGATATAATGCTCTTTGCATATGTCGAGAGGAAGTCGATATACAATATTGGCACACAATATATTTTGTATTAGTACAAGTTATAAGCTTGTAGCGATTTACACAATGTACATACTTTGTCAAGCTATGACAGCGTACTTCTAACTTCTGTTCGTACTCTGCAACTGTGTTATCTTACAAGCTAGATAAATTGCGGTGAGAATAAGAAAACTTGGAACACAAACACTTTCTCATGGAAAATGATCTTGCACTACTCTTCTTATTGGGATGAAAACATTTTATTTCGAAATATTTAGAAGTACATCACAAAGATTGTGCTTTACGTATTTTATGTATTTATTTTTGTAAGTCAATAAAATTACCATTCCTTTAAGATTAGGAAGATCTAAACTCATAAAATTAATGTTCTAGTTGATATTGGTGGGACAAACTGTCTACCAGAAGTTTTAATTCAATATGCCTTCCACATTTTTTTTGTATGTACTTAACCAAGTACACCGACATTTAAGTACTAAACAGCTTCAGCTTATACATTGTTCCCTGCTCGTCTCACCCCATGACGTCACCTGCCCCAAGCGATTGATCCGCGTCGACATTATTGAGTGTTCTATATTGAAGCTTTGCTACTATCGCGAGATGCGCTTTATTTTGTATAAGTTTATATGGACAATCACTTAGACGTGGGAGGATCTTCCG
Source organism: Callimorpha dominula (assembly GCA_949752705.1). Lineage (NCBI taxonomy): Eukaryota > Metazoa > Arthropoda > Insecta > Lepidoptera > Erebidae > Callimorpha > Callimorpha dominula. Next base: position 15,761,018 of record OX457012.1, on the reverse strand, counting down.
ACCAGGCTAGGTGATCATGCCTGGCGGGCCGCGGCCCAACGGCTGAAGTTGGGAAGTTGTATAAATACTAATCGGCGCGAGAACTCTCATAGCGCGATGCAGGATTAGTAGTTCAGCTCGTCTTCGCTAGATGATGTTGGAGTATGTTTTTGCTGTATGTGGAAGTCACCACAAACTAAAAAGCCTTCAAACAACTTGTTGGCCTTAACGGCTTTCTAGTTAAAGGACGGCAGTAAGAGACAAAAAACGGTAAGGTTTATACGGCTTATTTTATGAACTAGTTAAATATATAATATGTAGATATACAAATAGATATTTTTATGTCTACTATGTATGCTATGTCTACTATATTTTTATGCGACGACAATATTTTAGTATAGACGTAATACTCGTGTTTACCAGAGGTTTCACTTCTCTGCTCTGAATTTTATTTAGATGTTTAATACCTATTGGAACGAAGTTCCTTATCGCGCGTTGCGAAAGGGGGCTAGACGGAAAAAATTAAGACCAAAAAGTTGTAACGACACTTTTTGCTATAGTTGTAAGCCGTGCGGCGTGCGCGTGTTTCTCTGTCTGTCTCTCTCTCTCTTTCTCTCATAGAAAGCAAGCCAGTTATTTTCGTTTCGTCTTGGAACTTCGTTCCATCCGGGTGTCCCTTGACACCTCTCAAGTTTTTTTTATATATAACTCTTAAGCTTTCTAATACTGACAAGCTATATTACCGCTTAAGCAATGCAATGTCTTCGATTGGCATCGATCCAACTGCAATATCAATTTTTACGTCAGTTTTTTTTTACATCGCTATAAGCCTAAAAGAACAAAGAAACCCAGAAGCGTGATTACGTAAAAGCAAAAAAAAATTTACATTGTCTCTTCGGATCTATTGAACTATTGGCCAGAGTACTAATTTGAGCCGCGTCAAAGCCCGGATTATTGGAAACCCATTTGTGGAGAGAGGGGGATAGGGTGTGGCTGGAGTGATAGCGGGTGAGTGGAGCGAGATGATTACAGACGACGGGATGAATAAAGTTTGGTGAGAATGTTGTCACAGTTACAGCGGTTGATTTGTTTTTGCTGTAATCAAGACTCGGGTACTGAAATGATTTTTTTTTAGTCTAGTCATAGTTCTTTAGTAAAGGTCGTTTCTTGACTCTTTCAAATCTTTATAAGTTGCGTATATATTTTGGCACACAATTACACACACACTTAAATTTTCACAAGAATAGAATCAAAATAGCGAAATAATAATATAGACTAATAATTTAAAAAAAATAGGAGTTTATCATTCATGTAAAAATACACCCATATTAGGTATACAAAGAAACAACCCAGACCAATGCAAATAGACATATTCATGCATTTAATATTTACGCTGAGCGGTAACCGGATTAGAATTAAAGATTAAATTTACACAATCACATGGAATGCATTGAGGTTAGTTGTCATGCGACCGTCTGTTCATCTGTTCATGCCCTTTTTTGGCGCGGCCAACCGAACTTCCTTCAACTGTCATCGCAAGGCAACCAAACACATTCAAGTGAAGTGAAGTTCCCACATACTCTCCGACATGCCCATTAATAGTATTCTCGTTAATCTCTCAAACTATGCTAATACTTGTATAGGAATTAGATAAGCATTGGTAATGTATGTCGGATTCGAATTGGTAATCACGGGATAATTCCGATAATTTGGCCTCTACTACTATATCACTCAAAGATGTATGTATGTTCTTGACTCACTACAATAGTGTATGGAATATTTGGCAAAAAATAAATATTTATATTGAATCTTGGTCGCTTACAGTGGCGCCACACGCCGCTTGAGTGTTAGACAATAGACCCGTCAATTGGAAGTAAACGTATTTTCTTTGCGCCGTCGCCGAACCAGCTGTGACCGCTTTTTCTGATTTGTCTGAGACGGGATTGTTACGTATACGGTATTTTGTTAATTACTTAAAATACTATTTTTGGTTTCTTGACATAATGGTACACATTTATGCCTCACACATACCATTTACAATACTTGAGACACTTCACACACGACGGTCTGATCCCAAACTAGGCAGAGCCTGTACTATGGTAACCCGACTATTGATAAACATACTTATATATTACTAAATACATACATATTATCGAAAAATGACAAAACGAATTACTGTGCTCATCACACAATCATTTGTTCTGGGTGGGTATCGAACACACAACCTCTGACTCAGCAGTCAGGATCACTAACCACTAGACCAACAGGCCCGTCAAAAATGGAGAAAGAACAAATGCAACAACACACCACAAATGCAATGTGGCAGACAACTTAGAATTAGGGTATACTGTCCCTAATCAGGCAACTCATGTGTACAACATTTTTATTATGTTCATTTGATAACTATGAAGTTATTTCTTGAAGTCTTTCAATTAAACGTTTTATCAATGAATGAATAATTCCTGTCTATTTAAACCGACTTAAAAAAAGGAGAAGGTTCTCAATTCGTCGGAATCTTTTTTTTTAATGTATGTTCACCGATTACTCGAATACGCCTGAACCAATTTGGAATATTCTTTTTTTGTTTCAAAGGGTATATTCCCAGGTGGTCCCATTTAAATTTTATCGAAATCAGTAGAGCGGTTTTTGAAAAATCCACAAATATCTAAAAATTGTATACATGGATGATATTTTTTACGTTTACTCCGAAACCTTGCTGTCTCATTGGAGCAGTGCGTTCAGTTTACCTACCCATATTATATTTAAACAAATACATCTACTTTCTACTAAACGACACATTGAAGTCGGTGATGATTTTTTTAAAAGATAATTGAGAAAATATTTCTTTACAAAATCGTTCAGCTGTAGTTGTGCAATGTATATCCTATCTGGCCATGTATCGATTTCAGTGTTGCCGATATATAATTCACAACACTTGGCCGCTTCTCACTTGTAAAACTTATTGATTTAGTACCGCAACAAAGCAGGTCGCAACCTCGACATCCCGATAGTGTGTACACTGCATCAAATGTTATCAGCTGATGCTCGCGGTTTCGCTCGAATTAATGGAGATTTTGTCAATCAACCTAACCTCGGGAACAGTACCTACTTTTTCTAGATTAAACGTACCATAATGTTCTTTTTAGGGTTCCGTACCCAAAGAGGAAACAAAAACGGGACCCTATTACTAATACTCCACTGTCCGTCTGTCTGTCTCAAACCAGGCTGTATCTCATGAACTGTGATAGCTAGATAGTTGAAATTTTTACCGAGGATGTATTTCTGTGGCCGCTTATAACAACAAATACTAAAAACAGATTAAAACGAATATAATATCCGACTCGCACTTGCCGGTTTTTTTGTATCCATGAAAACGTGTAGACAACATTTCATGATGAATAAGGGCGTGTAGGTAGTAATTAAGGCGTGAAGGCGTACAAAACATCTCTGTAGTATTAGTTAGAATGTTGTTATTATATGGGTATTATATCATCCGCATTGTTGTCTTTACCACAATTTCAGCCATAGGACATCCACTTCTGAACAAAGACCTTTTCTAAAGAGTATCACAATGAGCGTTTATATACAAGAAGATCCCTGCCACCTTGACTAGGACATCTTTCAATTATCCCTACAAGTTGAATTACATTTTAGTATGGAAGTTTATTAACAAAATTACTCAAAACTATTACGAGCTTCACATAAATTACACAGTATTAAACAGTCCGCTAATTTAAAATTAACTCACGAATGAACTTTTCTAGCATAATTCATAAGTACGCTTAAAGTCTTACGTTACCGGACCCACAAACATCCACTAGCATTAAATACAAAATCGTAAACAAGAAAGAAACAGCAAACATGACGGCCCCACGTTTGGGCGCCACTACCCCGACGTAAGAACGGAGCGCAATGGACGCTTGTCAGAAACATACTCCAGTCAGAAGTTACCTAACATGTCTCACTTTGTTTTGTTATTTGTTTCTATTCTCTAACTTTGTTTAGGTATCGAATAATACAATATTGCAAGTTAATTGAAATAGCTTGGAATGACCGACACTAGAATAAAACTTAAGAGGGATAACATGTGGAAATACTAGATTTACATGTTTGTATTAGGTATTCAGATTAATTCTGCTTCCATAATCAACAGCTCTATTTTGTTTTCAACTTAAACATATTTTGGGTCTTATGCCACTAGTAGACAATAAAAAACTTGAACTTCAAAATCTCACGCCTCTATCCCCAAAGGGGTAGACAGAGGCGTATTAAACCCCCACATTTAGCCGACTATAATTTAGTCCTACTTACGTAACAGGGCAAGCACATTGCCGTCAACCGGGCACTTTAAGAATTAAATTGGAAGTAGGTATATTGAAGTTCGGTAGACAAGTAGGAAGAGAAATAGAAGCAAAAGGGAAGTGTAAACAATATCCCGAGCAAGTGAGGGTCGCATGCCTGTAACTCGAACTGGGTGTTGTCGGAGTCCTCTACCTAAGAATCAAAATGGTACTTTAATAAAATACAGGGTGTTAGAAACACCGTACCGATTTCTAAATGTGTTTTTTTTTTGGTTAAAAGTGATATCACACTGAGTAAACAGAAGATTTAACCGAAAAAAATGTAATAAATACTGCATACGGCCAAAAACTGCAATGTAATCAATCAAAACAACATTTAAACATTTTTTGCAATCAGCTGGTCTCGACGGAGCCGAACGGTTAAGTCATTCACCATACCGCACCAAAAGAATACCTACGTTTGTAAAGTGTACATTGCGTAGCGCCAAATGAAACTAATGACTATAAATCCTTAATCTCGCATTTTTATGATGAACTGACTTTTGTATTGTGATAAGTATAAACAGAGAGAGATTTTTGTAAGATTTTCACATAGCTCAAACTTATACGCTGTATGTATTTATACCGTCGTCTCCTTGGCACAACCCTACTTCCGTGCGGGTACATCACTCAGGGCTACGAAAATGTAGCTGTAAAGCTAAAAGTCGCGTTGTGTGCGGCCACTCGAGTGTAGTGTGCCTTTGTTCCGTCACCGAGCGATGTTTATTGTAGCGACGCTTTATCATTGTGGCGTAGATGCGACAGAATCGCTGACATACGCGGCCCAACTGAAGGATTATCTGAACATATTAAAATAAATTATTTTGCGGGATACAGAGGATTTTAAATGATACTAGGGATGGCCTTAAAAAGTTAAGTTTTAATGAAGTGATAACTTCTTGAGGGAGGGTAAACCGCTTCGTTACGTAACTCGTTACGGCGCCCGTCTGTCTGGCGTTTAAGTTATCACTTGTGTCAGGCGTCCCGAGACGAACACGTTTTTTTTTTTTTGGGAAACAACCAAACAACCAATGTCAAACGGCAGATTGCTTTTGACATTGGCTTTGTAAAGGTAAACATGAATCTATAAATGTTATCCAAACGTCCCACGCTATGCAATCAGTGACGAAGTATTCCAGTTACAAAAATACATATGCAATCAATTTCGATGCTATTTTCAAACCTGTCCTTTTGAACGCTACCTACAATGATTTCATCTGAAGTTATATTTGATTGCAAACAGCAAAGCCAAGTAAAAATCATAATTAACAAAGTTATGATTTTAGTCTGCAGTGTCAAACTATACATACTTTATAGTCATACTTTTATCTATATATTGCATCTTCGGTCATTAATACGGATGCTTAGAGCGCCCTCTATAATAAATTCACTGGAAAGGAACACAAACGCCATCTATCGGCGTTACGCAGAGTCTAGGCGGGTGTTGGCGTGCGGACGGACGAGTTCACTTTCAGTTTGGCCACCGCCGAGTCAACACGAACCTAGGAACTGTACAGTGTTTCTTTACGTGTTTACAATACATCAGTGAGTAAGTATCAAAAGGGAGTTTTCTCATCACCCGTACCCACTTCGTATCCACATTGTGCCTAATCCTGTGCCTGAGGATTCGACATATATATTATACATATATACACGTGACGGTATGCCTTTATAAGAAAATGTCGCGAACGAACGAACGTGAAATTTGGAGTAGTTATAGAAGAAGTGCAGGAAGCTAAAATTTTTAAACAATATGTGTTACAAAAGTAAAATGTGTCTAGTATATATATGTTGACCTGTCATGGACTGATGGTACGAAAGTTCACCTTATACTGGCCAATAAAATAAACCAAAGATATGAAAACCATAAATTCGACCAGCGAACATCGAAACTAGACCACCCGGCGAACTCTAGTTTCTATAAAAATATAATATGACTATTTGGGAGGATCTAGCCTATTCTCCCAAGACATGGCTTTGGTTTAGAAAATAAAGTGTAAAGAAGCATAGGAAGTTTAAATAAAAAACTTTCAGTCCAAGAAAAAGAAATGCAGAATTCCGATGGAACTACCTTTACCATCTATGTGTCCCAAGTCTTAGTACATCGCAGAGCGCATGCCCAGCTCGCGTCTGAGGGTTATTTGTCGTAACAGCGCCGACTTGTTTATTTTTACGGCCGCATGCCCCGCCCCTCTCCCAGCGCCCCCCTCCTGGTCCCGCTTCGCTAGGCACCGCTCGTTTGTCATGCAGACTCGATGTAATTGTTTTGATTCGCATCATATTGGCCTTTTGTTTAATGATCCTATACAAAATGAATACAACAATTATTTATTTTGTTCATATCAATTATTTGGAGAGCCATTTTCTTATTTATTGTGTTAAATCAGGGAAATGCTTTTTTTGTATTCATAAAATAATTTATCTTTTTCATTGAATCACGTTAGAACATGCAAACACTTAAAATAATACAGAGGCTCTTTTCCTTTTTTTACCCTCAATAAATAATTGAAGACGATATTATTTTAATAATACAAACCTAAATATCTTTGTCAGTAGATTTTCTTACAAAATGCGAAATTTTTTGATTCGTACGTACTGTATAACTGTCAATTACAAGTGTAGTAGAATCTACAGTTAGAAAAAGGAAATCTCTGGCAGCACTTAGCCACTCCGGCCGCTAGTATTGTCGTACATCACAACGGCCATTAGAGGCGTTGTTACGACGAGCGTTAACCGCGAGCTCGCATTAGCACTAAACACGCTCACACTCGTGATACGAGATGTGTGACATGTTCTGGATTGTACTATGCAGCTGCTCTCTAAAAGTCAACGTAGAAAGAAAATAAAAAGAAACAATTCTGTTTTTTCCTGCATAACACTTTCAAATGTTGTTTTTTCCAACTCATACAATTCTGTTACGGTATTTTTTTACCACGTACCTACCATGAATCACTCTATATATTAGTGAAAAAAAATTTGAAAGTTTGTGAGGAGTGTTTGCCGCGGGGCACAGCTAGTTTAACATTAATCTCAAACGTCATTCGATTAAAACGTTTTCTTTTGTTTTTGGAACATGCCAGATACGACCAGTTCATAATTTGATTCAAAGTTATTTGTGAACTAGCAACCCGAGGCGGCTTCGCACTTCGAAAAATATCTAAAAATCTATCTAAAAGGTGAATAGATATTTTTTCAAACAAATCGATTAGGAATTGGTATGACATCTTAAAACGCCATTTTCTCTAAATAAAGTATGTGTGGCTTGACATTGGTGCCGATTCTATTGTACACTCGACTAAACTAAAACCTGACCTAATTTCTTCATATGAAATCAACCTAGTGTCCTTCGTAATAAGGTCTATTTGTTACTAACATCTATTTCTCAGCGCCGCTAAATTTCAATAAAACCTGTCAACGTATACTCAACTTTATTTCCACGCAGCGAGAGTCTTCATTTATTCAAACGCTGTATAATTGCCGTATAAAAACTTGTTCAAAACGAACAAGGATGACGTGTTTTTAATCTGCACCTACGAAGACGCTTACTAAAAACACAGAGCAAAAGAGATGGCATTCAACGGATAGCGGCTCTCGCTACGTGGTATTAATGTTTATTTAAGCGTATCAGACTTTAGTCGACAAATAAATTGCTTATTTCGATAGCGACATATGTTACCTACTTGTTTCAATTTGAAATAAGACCTTGTTTTGAAGTATACAAGGTTTACATCTTATATGAAGAAAATTTAGTGAATTTTAATTTAGCGAGTGAAGTAACAGAATTGGGGCCACTGTATTGCTTATCGGCGTCCAAATTATGTTCTTCACCAAAGTTTTATCAATATTTATAGGTAGTTCAACAAGTTTAAAAATAGTGCGCCCACCAAGGTACATAGTGCTTCATATATGCATGTTGTTATCGAACTGATGTATCGAACGACTGTGCAATGCGAACTTATACCACGGCCCGTCTCTCGACGTTTAATATTTTGATATGTTGACTTTGCTAATTGGGGTGCTGTACTATTTATGGTTTATATGGGATATAGTGATGGGTTGTTAAGTTTTAGGTGCTGGCAGGAACACTTCCGTTAATACGACCCCTGAGACGGTTTGGTAACGCACAAGTGTGTCATTAGCTGTGTTGCGAGTATTTGTAAAGAAATCTAAGTTTAGTATAGGATATATTTCACTGGGCTTCCAGGTATAATCTAACAGTAGTGATCGATTTAAATTGAAAAGGATTATTACAAGTTCTAATAGTCACGACCACAGTCGGCCTACAACACAACAGGTTAACGAATGCCTCTTTACTTAGCAGCTACAGCCCTAAAAAAGGTGGCCCCAAATGTCGCATCAATAACATAATCTTTTCACTACGTCTTAATCTTAGCGGCTTAGGAACTAGAGACATAAACAAGCCAACATTAAATAGATAAAGGCACTGTGATGGTAGTAGTCGCAGAGCATTAAAGCGGCGGTTATCTTGCATTTTGGGGGCGAACAACAGTCAACCGCGACGTATGCTACTACACCCTAATGAGAGAGGGCTTCGTGCTGCGTTTAAACGCATCCTGAATGTTAAACAGCCATGACCGTTGAAATACGAGGGCGGCACTGAAAATTTCGGGAATCAAGGAAGTGACACAACATTACTATTTAAAAATGTATTTATTGCTTTTCGAAGTATTCTCCGCGAAATTTGACACATTTTTCCATACGATGGAACCAACCATTGAAGTAACCATTCCATTTGGAAGTGGGGTCTCCAAAATGGCCGTTGTGTAGGCGTCCACAGCTTCTTCAGGTGATGAAAATCTCTGACCACGCAATTTATTCTTTATTTTAGGGAAAGTATAGAATTCATTAGGGCTTAGGTCGGGGCTGTACGGCGGATGGTCTAATAATTCTATGTTTTCTTGCTTTAAAAACTCTTTTGTTCTGTGCGCGGTGTGAGAATTCGCATTGTCGTGATGGAGGATGATGCAGTTCTCTTTATCATCATCGCATCATAATAAATCATCGCTCTTGAATTTTCGTTTTTGCGTTAAACCACTTCGAAAGTCATAATAAATCATCGCTCTTGAATTTTCTCGAGTCAATTCCATCCTCAACGACTAAACGAGTGTGACAAAACCTTGTGACAAGACCGAGAATCTTTTTTTAAATAAATAAATGGTATTCGATTTTTAAAACCAAGGTGTTTTCAATTAAAAAGATTTTAATATGACAGTTTAAATCTTCCATTCCCGATACTTTTAGTGCAGCCTATGTATGTATCTGAGGCGATAAGACTTTTTATTATTTTTGAAGATGTGCAGAATTAGTAAGGTAATATTGTCTTACCGGTGATTATAATAGGATACAATGTAAGCGCTATCGATTCCCATCAGTATATGTTTACTAGAGTGATACCACAGATTACTAAGTAGTTACTACGTAACAGATAAATCACTCCCTACAAAAACGTCCATACCTACCGTTTTAATTACCTACTCTTTCCGAGCGCCGAACCCTGCATGCGAAAATGATCTTTAATGTTCTTAAAACACGATTATTATTGCCTCGTAATAACGCATGGTTGCGTTGCCGTAAATGAGTTTAGGGTTACCTCTTTTTATGTTATATTAAATATCTATATTTTTATAAAGAAAGGCTATGTTAATTAAGTAAAGTTTTATTACACAAAAAATCGGGTGTGTTACCTGACTTATAAAAGTGTAACACTTAATACCACGTCCCCGTAAGTTTTCTAATACGAAACACTTAACAACAAATCGCTTCTCCGAAAAACTTATTGCCGAAGCCACGCGACCTTGCTTAACCAAACCTCTAACGAGAAACATCAATAAACTATTCGAGAAAAGAAACTTAAAGAATTTGTCGTAGCCGTGTGTTATATTATATAGCCTTCCTCTATAAATGGATAGTCCATCCAACACAAATTTTTTTAAGAATTTTTCAATTCCAACCAGCAGGTCCTGAGATTAGCGCTTCAACCAAACAGACGAACTCTTCAGCTTTATAATATTAGTATAGATGTGATGTAGTGATAAATCTAAAGAACAATGTTGCATATATATTGTTGATGCTCCTTAATTAAAGTTGAGTACCTACATCCAAATCTTTTTCCAATCAAACGCGTGGAATTCACTACACGAGTAGATGCGTCGTTGTCCTTGACGACAATAGTGCCGACAAAATCTAAAAACGAAAAGTTTTGGTCGGCTGGGCGCACCGCTCGCGCGGTGGCGTTTTGCTTTTGGATAAAAAAATAATGTACCTAAGTACTAAAGATTTTATTTCTTGAAGTTATGGAATTCTTATAAATATAAACTAATAAAGTATCATTTACTTAAAAAATATAGTGATAAGGTATTTAGTACTTACCTAAGTATATATTTTTTCCATAAATAGAATCTTGAAACCATTTCAAAATTACGTATTTTCTTTACTATTATAAATACTTAATAAGAATGGTAAACCATTAACTATTTGTATTCGAAACAAACACTTGATTAATTAAATAAATTGTATAATTCAAATGGTTCCACCATTCTAATTAAGTAGGTATTTGTATATTAAAGAAGTTGCATAAAAAACCTTATTTAAGAAACAACTCTATGTGACAGTGAAAACCGTATTAACTCTTATTTATTTGTAACAGAAACCAAAACATCAAAATAGAACAAAATATATTTGAAAACAAAAACAATTACAAATTTTGTTATTTTTTTCTCTTACTGGATCTACGTCCATGTACAGCACATAAACTACCAGAAACCATGTCAATTTGTCTGTATTTAAAGTATATAAAGGTATAAAAATACGATTTCGAATGACGTAAAAATTCAAAAATATAAGCGTGAGCGCGCGGTACCGCTCTCGGCAACCCTTTGCGCGAGACTGCGTATAAGGGCCGCCAGCGGCCATGCTTCCGGCAGTTGATTAGCGCACGTAAGTACATCAAGTGGCATAGGCCTGGTGATACTACGATTTATCGTGGGAGAGCCATGCTTCGGCAAGTATGGGCCGGCTCGACCGGAATGATACCACGGCCTCACACAAAACTGGCAGTGAAGCAATACATGCATTGCTTTTCACCCAATGAGTGAGGAACCGGAGGCCGTAACCCTTCTCTCTCCCTACTCTCCCCTCTTCCACCCTTCCCCTACTCCTACCTAAAAGGCAGGCACTTGTGACTCTTGAGTTGCAGGTGCCCATGGGCGGCGGTAGCATTTACCATCAGGTGATCTGTCTGCTCGTTTGCCCGTTTTACCATAAAAAAAAGTGAATTTTGCGTAATCTTCAAGTCAATTACCTATGACTGGACCGATTTGGAAAATTCTTCTTTTGTTTGAAAGAGTACCTATACTTCCCAGGTGGTCCCATGGTCATCAGGTCAGGATCTGATGATGGGATCCTGGAGAAGTCGAAGGAACTCTTCAAATTTTATAGGCACACTTGAAGTGATTTGGGAATTTTTAGACGCATTGAAGTCGGTGATACTTTTTTTTAAAGATAATTATTGTTAGTGCTTTTTGAAGTCTGTTTAACTTTTTTTCAAGAATTTATTATACTACTTATCGTTTTCCGCTGTTTTACCGGCGTTTATGAAAACGGCATCCCTGCTAATGCTCGTAGCGTGATAGGCGTAAGAAACAAACAAACAAAGTCACTTTCGCATTTATAATATTACATAGGATTTAGGCTTTTTTTATAGTCAAAGATATAATAAATATCTTCACTACATATTATAAACTGTTCGCGATAAACTGAAAAATTACTGAACGGATTTTCATGTGGTTTTCACTAATAGACAGAGTGAAACATAGGAAGGTTTAAGTGTATAAGTTATTAACGTTTTGTGTCAATTGGTTGAAATATGATGATGATTGTTAAAGATGTCTCTACTACTCGTGCGATGCCGGGCGGGTGGTTGCTAGTTATTTCATAAAATTCTAAAAAAAAAATTTTTTTTCAACTAATTTTTTTAAATTATAGGTCAACACACAGAGTCATCGCAACAATAAGTTGTTATGTCAAATGTAAAATTATAAAATAAACAGAATGGATAACAGATAATACCGTATCTGCCTGTGTCTATCCAATAAACAAACTCACGGCCACTCTTTTACATCACCAGATAGTTAAAAATACATATTTAATAAAATAATATAAATTAATATAATACAACACTGTTTCATCGTGCGTTAAAATGTTATTAAGATTAAAAGTAAGCGAAGTAAAATTAAGCATTGAAAGTACAGAAACCTAAAAACTAAACAAGATAAAACCAAAATAAAAAAGAAACGCATAAAAAACATATTAGCTCACATTACATCTTATTACTTGTTCAAGTAACTAATACATTCAAACGCGTCTTCACTCAGTATTCCGCTGGTGTGTCTACTCGCACAAGCATTTACTGCACACAGTCACTCCGCCCTCCAATGCCGTGCAATACAGACGGCTCTTTGTTCACCGGCCATATTGCAAGAAAGTTATACAAATATCTCCTTACGTCTTCCAAGATAAATAAGACGAGCAAGAATGTTTTAATATTGTTAGATACTTCCTTTATGCGCGTTCCTTTTGCTGATATGATAAACGGAAGTTTCCAACATGGATGGAGAAAGATATAATTGCATATAAATAAGTGTGTTTTTGAAAGGGAAATATGAAACCAAAGAAGTGATTACAAATACTAGTCTGATAAAAGTTTTCAATGTGCTGATATCATGAGAAATGTGAGCACTAATGTGTACTCACTAGCTTTGTCGAGCAACTTCACCCCTGTGGATCTCGGTTCCTGATAACTCTTACACATAAGATGTTTTTTAATCTAGGATAGTATCTAACGGCGTGCGTTTGGATTGTATTTGTATCCGACCAACCGTTTCAGTGTGAAGGAGTAAAAAACTTTCACACTGACACAATTGTCAGTGTGAAAAAAAATAAAAAGTAAAAGTAAATTAAGTTTATTACTTCGCAAATGAGTTAGTTAATTAGTAAAATATAAGATCCTTACTAGTCAACAAATTCATAATTATCTTGTAGAGACCGATAAGTTGATTTTCGAATTTTTGTATTCAACTCTTTCCGGAATCACCAAAGAGTGTCTTCAAAAGAAACTCAGCAGTCTAATATACACCAAACTGGTCCAATATCTAAACTTTTTTCAACTATTATACTTTAGACTAAACTATTCAATAAGACACGAGTGTAAAGATCGCCCCCGGTCTTGGCTTCACGAACGAACCATTAATGACGTCACTATACTATTCACGCCGTTTAACCTCGCGCTATTAGAATCTGCCCCAACCATTAGTAATGCAAAGCAATGAATGAAGGGGGAGTAGGAGTAATGTTTCCGTGCAAGAAAATACGAGTATAGTATTGAAGCATAAGGGATATTGTGCGTTTTTCTGATTTAGAGGTGATCTTATTGCGCCTATAAGTAAATACGCTAAGTATATCTTGAGATCTGTACTAATATTATACATATACTTAAGGGTTTTTTAACCGACTTCCAAAAAGGAGGAGGTCCTCAATTCGTCGGAATCTTTTTTTTTTATGTATGTTCACCGATTACTCGAAGAGCACTGAACCAATTTTGAATTTATTTTTTTTTGTTTTAAAGGGTACACTTCCCAGTTGATCCCATTTTATCGAAATCAGTCGAACGGTTTCTTAAAAATCAACAAATATCTAAAAATTGTATACACCGATGATGTTTTCGTTAGCTCCGATAGCAGTGCGTTTAGTTGGTCTACCCATATTATATTTAAACAAAATACATCTACTTTCCACTAAAAAGCACATTGAAGTCGGTGACACTTTTCTTAAAAGATAATTATTATCAAACACGCTAATCTAGGACTACGAGTCAATAAAAATATCGACACTAATATTCATACAAATTTGTCCATTCCGTGTGTATCTTAGTAATATCAAAGAAAGGTTTCTATATGAAAGATTGTACTCGCGGACTAACAAAAAGGTTAGTTTTAGAAAAAATCAAATGTAGCTACAATTTATTACAGAAACGAGGGGTGTTAACAAAAAGCTAAGCTATACGATCCGCACGTCTAAAGCTGTTATCGCCACCTGTCATACTACATTACACTCCGACTAAAGAAAGCGATATTTCGCAAACACTTACACTACCCCCTAATGTAAACAGTGAACAGTGGGACACTAACAGCAAATTATACGAACAACTTTGACTCCCCTCTATAACTGGAAGAAACAAACGGAAGTCTTGAAGGCCTCGCTAAATGGACGTGTGTCATACGACTGTTGAAATAGTTCCAGGAAACGCATCCACACTCAAAATTAAACCTTATTTAACGTAACTGGAGTTGATTTTTCTTTGCTTTAAGGTTGTCGGTTAAATCGGGTTTGTGTATCAAGACGTTATTGCCATGCTACCCTCTTTTTACGAGCGCTTAATCCTCAGGTCGCAGTGAGGGTGCGGTTCCATTGTTGACGTACGATACGGGATTAGTAGAGCCATAATGTGTGAAAGCATTGACTGTCTTGATTGTCTTGCCTAAGTTAATACTTTAACTTTATAAGTACAAGTGTTTGATTAGAACTGTATCTAAATACCTGTGATAGTATTACACCAGTCCGTGGAGGGATACTGACAAAGTGTATCCATTGTGTCTGACCGGCCAGCACGTTTGAGCTCGAATACGTAGATTCATTGCGATCGTTGGTTGTAGATGGTAGAGATTAAACCTGCCAACTTGTTTTAACATTACGAATAGTGTATTGTTAGGGTAGTGGAAATAAAACATGCGAGTAAAAGTTAACCTCAAAGTATTGAATATCTATTTCCATGTAATCGTGAAGTGAAAAAATCTACCTAAAGAAGGTTGTAATTTGGCCTTGATTATTACTCTCCTGCTCGTAAATGCTTTTCAAGTCATATATTGACTCAGTTATATTTAATAAGATGATATTAATTTTCAACTTTATTTCACATTATCCCCAAGATTTTTGTCTGTCTACAGCGCCTTTTAATTTAACCTAAAAATCGTTGTAAAGCTACACGGTGGCAACATTACCGTGTGTACAACGGCAACCGGCACTGATGAGGCGCATGCGTGTGCCAAGAGACGCGGGCCGCACGCCGTCGTAACCTCTACTAGACACCTACTAAGTGACACCCGCTACTTACTTGATAATGTTTAGATGCTCTCGGCTTATACAGCTTGCTTCTTGCTTAGCCCCAGAGGGTGCTAGCCTTAAAGACAGTGTGATCTCAGTTTAACATGAATAGGGATCAGCCAGAATTGGAAAATTTAATCATCACGGCTTTACCTTTGGAAATACCAACAGGAATAGTACAATTGGTCTCGTAGTTTTTGTTCCATGAGGGTATCAAAACCACTAAATATTGTCACTTTGTGTAGTCAAGATGATTAAAAAAAATCAAAGAGTGTGTGTTATCGCGTCAATCAGACAAAAGAGATAGGTTTATGGCTAGCATCAGTCCTGCAATGATACCCAAACAATATGGAAATAAACTATTTTTCTTTTTAAAAAATACTAGTAACGTGGGTCACACACTACTAGCATTCTTGTTAACCCCTCCAGCTAAGCTAAGTGCTTGTGTTCGGAGTGGGTTCACGTCGGTAGTGCACTGAGTGAGGTTCCAACCCGCAACCACTTGATCGCAAGTCCGACGCCTTAGCCATTACGCTAGCGCCGCTTATTTTCAAAGAAAACAACAACAAGAAGAAATCTAATCCTTTGTTTATGGCAGCGTTTAATCTTTCTTAGATCTATAGGTATTCGTTAAAAATTTAACTGACGAGATCCATTAGTACAGACCAGGTCGTAACTCACCGGAGCGGGTGAGTTTATTTAATGCAGACTTTACGGCTCTCGCCCTAATGAAATTATGCCTTCATCAGATTACGACTACCTTGAAATTAGATTTTTTTTTCCTCTACAACCTTACCCGCAGTGTGAACGGTGGTGTCGGCAAATTTTTAAAGAATTTAGTTAGGTGTAAATGGCATGCGGTGGTTTGGAGTTGCAATTGTTTGATGTTTCAAAGATTTACGAGGAATAGAAAATGTTGGGATGAATTTGGCTGCTATTTGTACATAAAAGTAGCTTCCTTACGATTTCAATATCGTATTTAGGTTAAAAAAATTGTGAGCTGGTAGATTGTACAATACGCGCATTCTATGTCGACAGAAGTTACCTAAGCAATCAGTGATATCCCAATTAACGTTTTTCATTCTAATTGGCGTCAAACGGTGTTCGGGGACAGGCTTTCACTCTAGGGACTCTGGAAGTGGTATACCCTTTAGAGATATACTCAAAACGAGGGTTTTTCGTTAGAAAACCCATTTCAATTCGGTCAACTCAGATCACATGTATGAGTATGAGACCAAGATGAGATTAGTAAGAATACATACTGCACTTGTGTGATTTAGGTTAAACCAGCAGGCCTTGGTATTTGCTTGCTTGACGGAGAAGTGTCTACATATCCACGTGTGATTAAGTTGATCTAATTGTGTAATAAGACATACTTACAGATCTGCTATAATAGTACGTCCTCTAAAACCACTGTCACGAAAATGACAAATATACCTGTAAGGTGTTTATTTATGACCAAGATCTCAAGTAAATAACATAAAATAATCTCGACTTAAAAAACCCCATTAATAAATAGAAAAAAGCTGAAGATCTTCGAACAGCGATTTTCTTAAATTTAGGCTAAGAACACTCTCGATCTAGTCACTTTGATGATGTAAAAAAAATAAAAAACGGTCCATCTGTTTAGGAACTATGATGCCACGGACAGACATATACACAGTACACATGTTAAACTTATAACATCCCTCGTTTTTACGTCGAGGATTAAAAATACATTTTTACTCTAGGTTAAGATTAAACTTTTGCTCGTCATTTTTCTATCCCTCGGGAAAATCGTTTTTTCTCGATAAAAACTACTTTGTCCTTCTTTGTATTCCTAACAACGTGTAGGCAATGGTGAACAAACAAACTCACAATAACATTTATAATGTTTGTTAGGATATTAAGTAAAAAACTTATGTTACAATTGAGTAATACCTACTTTATTGATAACTAGCTGATGACATTGTCCGCCTTTGTGTATTTTCTCACATATTGATACCCCATGTCTTTTCCTGTACCCCTGACAACGTATATTTTCTTTTATCTTTTTCTTTTTTTAAAAAAGACAACTCCCGCATTACGAATATTACTGTGTCGCGGGGTACTTTACAAACATTCAAACAACGGACACAAAGAACACCCAGACTCGGGATAACTATTTGTGAATCACACAAATTAATTTTGATCCCGTGTGGGATTTGTACCCACAACACTTGGTGCGGCGTAGTGGCGGGCGAGGTGACCACTTAAACCTTTGCGCTATCCGTGCAAAACGGTTGCTTAGTTAAGACGTGACAGACTATCAAACAAATAAACTCACAGGTTTCGTATTTCGTTATGAAACCTAGTAAAGAAATTTACTTACAAAAAAACATCAACTTAGTTGACATTTTGGAATAGCCAACTTCGTAATTGAGATCGAATGAATCCAGTTCTGAAGGACGGGAAAACTTCGCTGTACCTAAAACTAATTTACTAACGCCATCGCGTTGTAACGCAATCGACGGTGTAATTGTTAGGTACGTTACGTTAGCTTAAATGTAGCAAGTTGATCCCTAAAGTCTGTAGCTCAACGTCGAAGACTTCTTACTACTTACGTTTCTAATATTGGATGAAATATTATACCTAAACAGCTAAAAGGTACATATACTCAGGCCTGTATCCCCTAAAGGGTAAGCAGAGGCTTATTAAACACACACATTATGCCAACTCTAATTTAGTTTCACTCAAGCAATAGGTGTCAAAGCTATTGCCGTCAAAGGGGCACTTTGGCAATTAAACATAGAAAAATAGGGAGTAAATTAAAAGGTAAATAACAAGGGAAAGCAGTCGTGGGAGAGCCATGCTTCGGCACGTATGGGCCGGCTTGACCAAACCCGCAGTGAAGCCACGATTTCATTGTTTTTCACCGAGTGAGTGAGGATACCGGAGGCCGTAACCCTCCCCTCCTCCCCTCCTCCTCTTCCACCCTTCCCCTACTCCCAAATTAAAGGCCGGCACCGCACTTATGACTCTTGAGTTGCAGATGCCCATGGGCGGCGGTAGTCATTTACCATCAGGTGACCTGTTTGCCTCCTATACTAATAAAACAAAAAACAATGGAAGAAAACAGATACTACTTACGGAGTCGAGAGTGTAAGTAATAAATAGCTCAAGGTGGTCAGGGTATGCGACCTGTAAATCGAACTGGCTATTGGCCAAGTGGGAGCCTTCTAACTTCTAAAAGGCTCATAATTATAATCCGGATTAAGCACTGTCTTCATTTGTAAGTAGCACAGTAATCCTATTAGTCTTAACTATCCAGGGAAACAACATAATACTTCGAAATAAGCACTATAATATGAATATTCTCCTAAGGTTTCTGAGAACTCTTTAGTCTGCATCTTATTTATGACTTATGTTCCAGATACCATACACCGTATGTATGTATATTAAATTTTTTAAGGATCAGTCCTACCAGGAATACTATATTGTCGCAGTCGTAGAAAAACGGCGGATTTGATTTTTTGTCGATTTTTGTTTTCGACAAAAGCGTACTGAATACATTATACTCATAAAACAAAACATTTTTCAAAGCTCATACACACAGCAACATTTTCAGATTTCATTAACAGAAACAGCCGTTTTCAAAATATTACTTAAAACATCATTTAAAAACTTTAAAGTGCTCTCATTTAAAGTTACTAAAATCAAATCCGTCGTTTTTCTACGGCGACGACTATTTGTATAGCGTACTATATAATACATAATTTAATGTTGTTAAGTATAAACTGATAAATACTGAGTCAGCCTGAAAACGTCGTTCGTGTTGTCTTCGTCCTTTTTTTTATCTTTTGTAAATTTTAATGACTTTATTTATTACCTTATACAGACATGTCCGAACAAATCCGGATATTCCATCAACATCCTTTGTATTGGTTACCTATAGTTTCACTGATGTCAGCCTTTTCTTTTATCGAAAGAAAACTAATAAGCGTTATCAGTAAATTTATATTACATTTTTTCTGTATCAAAAATTTAAAATTTTCCTAAAATCATCATTTTTTAGGATTTATATTACTATTCTGCAATTAAATGTCTTCCCCACTGTCCACCTAACGTTGTCGCTGTAAAAGTTTTTTTTTAAATCTATAATTATATATTATGCAATGTAAAAAATATATCTTTAATATAAGAAATAAACCTAACCTCTAAAGCTTTTGAGTTTTTCAACATTAAATAACGCGTTCGGTCAGAATTTAATTGGACTGTTTGAGACTGTTATTGCAGCTATTGAGACGATAAGTAGGGGTGGATATTCAGTGGGACTCGCTTTTTAATGAAAGGCTTCGAGTTACGGTTATATTCACAAGAGGGTGTTAAGGATGGAGGATATTGGGGATTTAGCTTAAAGTGTATTTAGTCCATGAGAAGCGAATACAATTTTTTTTTTTATGATATAGGGGGCAAACGAGCAGACGGGTCACCTGATGGTAAATGACTACCGCCGTAGGAGTATTGGAAAGGTGGTAGAGGGGGAGAGGGGGGAGGGAGGGAAAGGTTAGGGCCTCCGGTAACCTCACTCACTCGGCAAAAAGCAGTGCAAGCATTGCTTCACTGCCAGTTTTCTGTGAGGCCGTGGTATCACTCCGGTCGAGCCGGCCCATATGTGCCGAAGCATGGCTGTTCTACTAAACAAACAAGAAATAAAAATGTTTTTTAAGGTTTACTTACAGAAAGTCTCACCATCCATGATTTTATGGTCCACCACATCTATATGGATCATGAAGTGATTGAATGGTAGATAAGGACTGCTCAAAAATGTGCACCATCAGGAACCATGTAAAATATTTCTTATTTGCTATATTCAACCCTTAACATTTGACATATCGTATTTAACATTTGCATAAACTAGCACTAATCAGTCGGGCGAGTAAACCATGACTTTTCTTAGACACCATGCTTGTTTCAAATCTCAGCGGTTTTCCATAGTGTGTACGTCCTGGACCAATCACGCGCCTCTATTCGTTAACAGTGTTCTGTGGTCTACGTTTCTAATAAACTTTGAAATACTTGAAGAATACTGCAAAAAGTGTCCTTTACGCAGGTTTATATATCTAAAAAGCTATCCGAAACCCTCAAACCCGGCTAAGGCTGGTTCATAGTCCACTAGAGGATACTACACCACATAATGGTCCACGCACTATTCGAATCCAGCCCTTAACGACGGTACGAATCGTAAATACGTATGAAACGCGCCCCTTGTTGTATTATTAATTCAGGCGAGGCAACAAACAGAACCGACGCAGTGACGAGGCCTGGTTACTAGTGCAAGCGGAAAGTAAAAGAAATTGCTAAGCTTGCAGTAGCGGCACATCCATATAGATTGTGGACTATGCCATTGACGAATAACTAGTTATTCCATGTTTTCTTCCTCGTGGATGTCGGTTACAACGAATTCTTAATGCCGTTCTCAAGAGATAATGTTACCTCTTGACAAACATTACAAAAGCTAAGACGTTTACGGTCAGTGCTTATTGGTGATGAGACGTGATGTCATATCATATACTAACCCCTAACTACTCTTCAAACGTGTAAAATAGGGCTTATTAAATTCAATATCTATGCAGATTTATTTATTTCTACAGCTTATGGGATACACTGAGCGGACGCTCAGTCGAATCCTGCAGCCCTTTACGTATTGAACGATCTCAAAAGCTCGCTCCGCTTGCAGTGGAATCGAGAGAAGTCGTGACAGCACTTGTTTTGCTCCTCAAATTATTTACTTCGACTTTCTGACGGAGTGCATAGTTGCTTACCGTACTTTGTCCAGTGTTGCGGAAACGAAATTGTCGATGGTTTTGTCATTTCCTTCTGGAACTCAACCATTGTTTGGGAAAATTGTTTCAAAGTTGCTTGAGAGTAAAGGTCACGTAGTGAAAAACAGGTACAGCAATGCTATGAAGATTGCTATATATCCAGGATACCTAAGTATATTAAGTAACATAAGATGAGATCATGCTGCGCACATATCAAGTGATTGTAGAAGTTACTCTAACCCTTGTACTCTATTTCTTTGTTTGTGAGTTTAGCACAAGTTGCTAGGGTAAAATATAAGCATTACGTAACTGTTGGGAATGGATTATAAGTGCCTTTTTTCATACTTTCTTCTCAGAATAATTACATGTTTAACTGCTATAAGAGTTTTTATACAATCTTAACATGCGATATCAAGCATACTGTACAAAACCCAAATACCAAATGAATTACACGAGTTCTCTCCCAACATTAGTGTGTGAGACATATTTTGTAAATAATCTGCATACAGTAATGTTAAAACCACATTTCCGCCTTCCTGTCGTTATCGATGTCGCGTCACCTCACTAGTTGCGAAGGGGGAGTAGAATGGGGACAAAGTTTCTTCGTGATTAGCAGACGAGCTTCGCTGTCGCCTTACCGTACATGTTAGTGCTTCCATATACTTATAACTAGTGTAGAGAGAACTGTGAGTGACGCTGATATAAATTACGAGCAAATCTAGCAGTATGAAATAATATTTTGCCCATTACTTGGCACCATGGTCGCGTATAGGTATTTTTGTTCACATTTATAATTTCTGCTGACATAGGAGCTGCCGATCTGAACAGTATCTCCATCATTAGAAGTCTTATGTTTGACAATTAATTAATGTATTTCTGCTAATAATCATAGTTCCATGAGGAGTTGCACAGGGCTGGCATAAACATTAGGCAGCCGAGCCGGTCCTATTGTTTAAGAATATCTTTTCCAGGAAAGCGTAGCATGGACTAGAATTATTTTAATAAACTTTACGCAATTTGTTATATCATTGTCACTGTAAATTACATAACTCTATTTTACAAGTACAGGATCAGAACAGAAATATAATATCAAGTTGTTCTACCCTTCTCGTGATTAATCTCCAGCGTCCTCTATGTTAGACGCTAACCTATGTATATCGTATGGCCATTGATAAAAGCTTTACTTATATCAGAAATATCACGTTACATTTTAATTGCCTTTTTCACGTGATGAAACAATCATTGTGCAATGACTTGACTTGTGGGTTGCGAAACATTCTATAAAATTTCCGGATAACTTTTTCAAAGTTTCTCAAAGTTTATACATTTGGTTGGGCAACGTGCTGTTTTCAACAATTTTCATTAAAATTCTTTCTTGGGATCTCACGTGGGCTAATTGGTAGCATAAAGAAAAAAAAATTAGTTACATACAAAAATGTTTTTTTCTTCATGCTACCAGTACGTGTGTACATATTGTATTTATTAAAAGTAAATAATAAGTATTATAGGTAAATATTGTATTTGAAACAAAAAAGATGTAGATATATTTGTGTATAAAATTTTAATTCATGTACAGTCTACAAATTTAGGAAAAAGCACAACAGATGGCTAACTATAATAAATCGTTTAAATGAAAAGCGACTCTCGCAAGAAATAAATTAAGTTCAATCTATTTAAACTTATACCGAACAACAACCAAAGACTTATTCGACTTGAATTAATTAACGATGATTATCTTGTTTATTTGAATATGAGTATCTGCTTATTTGTTCTTTCGTTATATTTACTATCAATGCAGTAATGTTATAAGTACAATTAATAGGTACAAATATTGTGAAGCATTCTAAAAGTGGCATATTGCACGTGGGCTAATTGGCCTAGTTCGGAGTCGTACACGTCCAAAAAGTATCTCGAAATAAAACACCACACTCACAATAGAGACACAATTTTATTAAATTTCTACCTATATAAATACCCGTCCGTACATTTTAAAAGCGCGAATCAGAACGCCATCTATCTACAAGTTGTATCACATAAAATTTGAGTGACCACTAATTATCCAATACTAATTTGTAAACATGCAATATATTCATTTAAGTAATATAACTACTAAATATTCTTATTGGTTTCAGGTAAGTTATCAATCGCCCTTATGTTTACCGTAAGTATTCAAAGCATCGATAATTAAATTGTTTAAACCAATCTTCTCTACGGTATTTGTAGCTCTAGGTACGTGTTTTTGCGCATGCGTCCACCGCAGTGGTTAGTAACGCCTGTAGCGTTGGTAGTTGCTCTTGGCCCCTCGCGATCTCGGGCCTAGAGCTTGCACCCACCTTGCACCCGCGCTCAACCCTCTCACCCGTTAATACGCAGTTAGTACATGCGCCGCGTTCTATCGACATATATGTGTCGCATCACTAGATACGCATCACGGATACGTAGTGATGTGGAAGTGCGATAGTGGCCCCAATTCTGTTACTTCACTCGCTAAATTAAAATCCACTAAATTTTCTTCATATAAAAAGTAAACCTTGCATACTTAGAAACAAGGTCTTATTTCAAATTGAAACAAGTAGGTAACATATGTCGCTATCGAAATAAGCAATTTATTTGTCGACTAAAGTCTGATACGCTTAAATAAACTTTAATACCACGTAGCGAGAGCCGCTATCCGTTGAATGCCATCTCTTTTGCTCTGTGTTTTTAGTAAGCGTCTTCGTAGGTGTACATTAAAAACACGTCATCCTTGTTCGTTTTGAACAAGTTTTTATACGGCAATTATACAGCGTTTGAATAAATGAAGACTCTCGCTGCTTGGAAATAAAGTTGAGTATACGTTGACAGGTTTTATTGAAATTTAGCGGCGCTGAGAAATAGATGCTAGTAACAAATAGACCTTATTACAAAGAACACTAGGTTGATTTCATATGAAGAAATTAAGTCAGGTTTTAGTTTAGTCGAGTGTACAATAGAATCGGCACCATTGGCTATCAACCTATTGCAGTTGTGTTTCTAATTTCCTTAGCCTTTTAATTTTTAGAAAAGCACAGTAGCTGATAACTATTTTTCGCAAAAGACATAAGAATGACGAATTTTACTCTTAATCTAAATAGGACAAAAACTCCCTTTTAAGTCGCTTTTTTAGGCTAATTTGTTCTGAGCTTGTGCTTCAATGGTAATTGAGAGTCATATGGTTAAAAGACGCCCGTCGATAAAATATAAATTAATTCTTAAAATGAATGAAACAGGCGAAACGCTATCGAACATTGAACCCATAATACCCTTGAAATCAAAAACTCTGACTATTCCATTCAAAGTCTGCGTTTCCAGATGTTTCTGTTTAACTAAAAAGAAGTTGATACAATTTATATTATACTAGCTACCGGGCCACGCGTTGTTGTGACTAGATAATCCTACTAATATTATAAACGTGAAAGTTTGTGAGGATGAATAGATGTTTGTTACTCTTCCACGCCAAAACTACTGAACCGATTGCGTTGAAACTTAGTATGTAGATAGCTAGAGACCTGGATTAACATATCTATAGGCTACCTTTTTATCCCAATATTCCCACGGGATCGGGACTTACGTGGGTGAAACCGCGGGGCGCTGCTAGTTACCAATTGAAAAAGACTATCATCTCTCAAGTTTGATGAAACTACACACATCGCGCAAAATTTCATTAAAATAGGTCAATAAAACAGTCATATAACAGTTTGTGGTGGTGTATGGTTGGAAAAAGGCTCGGAGGATGACGATGGTTCGAGTCGACTGATTCTCAAACAATATTCCAATATTGTTTGAGAATCAGTCCTCGGTAGTATCGTGAGAGATATTTTGCTGTCCCAATTAATGTCTTTTCCCTTCTTTTATGAGTTATATGTAAATAACAATCACAAAAACTAACCAGCTTTATTTTGTTATTAACATTTTAAGCACATACATATGTAGATGGCTTGCGTAGTATTAAGTGGAAACTTACAACGTCATAGATAACACTTAGTCACTGTTACTTACCATGTTAAGATTGCAAAGCACGGGAGATCATTATAGAGACATATAGAGTGAAGTTAACCAAACTTTGATAGGTACTAAAGTGCCTTCTTAGGAATGTCCACAGTTGTTGTGGTAGCAGTCCTGTAGGTAAACTTTTAATTAAGAGCTAGGTTTAGGGAAGGAGGTTGGGACTAAAATAATATGAGGCGACGTGACAAGGGGTCTAAAAAGTTAACTTTTGCGTCACCTTTTTAAGAATATAGCCCTCTTCGCTACCACATCGCCCACAAGTACAGTGTTATAAAAACTTCGTCGATAGATAGATCGTTTATTAACTATAACAGCTTAAAAAACACGATCACGTAAGCTATTTTCGCTTATCAAGCTCCGCAGGCCAGGCTGTTGCAAGCTGCACTATACGACATAAAGCTTATAAAAGCTCCTGGTAGCTACCACGATGCACGATCCATAAATCTACACAGTGTAATTGAAACATTATAACTCAATAACAGGTCTGTGTTGCGACAGTGATGTCCAGTTTTATCGATACAAATATGTATGTCGATGAATCATGTTATGCAGAGGATTCATCATCATTTTAAAATAAGTACATCAAGCTATTCTGCTATTTGATAGAGGTTTTATAAAAACATGAGGATATAACACATTAGGGGTTTGAAGTTTTTATAATAGCAAGGATAGCACAAGTGTAAACAGAAACACTCGATCAACCCTACTCGATGGACTACTGGAGGTCTCACAAACCAGCAAAAATAATTGTAATGTTGGTGCACCGCAGTCTTCTGTACCTTCTGGGATACTTCTAGGGGTCGAATGTGCTTTATCACTCGCGAATTATTGATTCTTACAGAAGTAGTCTAGTCCTTTCTTCTTTTTAATTATTTTACGTGCCATGCCTCCATGAGAACTGACACAAAACGACTAAATTCCTTAACTTATTCTGTATAAACTTTATTCATTTGTATAGGCTTTAAAAATACTTGCGATTGTGACAAATTCAATATCGTTGTGGTTTAATTACTTAAATACAGTTTCGTGTCAATATTTACGTAATTAAACCGTATACACCACCATCTGCTCGAATTTCTTGCATCAAACCATTACTAGCAGGTTAGCGAAAATAAAATCCCTCTTCAGATAAATCTATAGCATAAAGTTTCCAACTGTTAAAGTTATCGGACCCACTAGCCCTTTGAAATTGCCCGTGAAATGCCTAGTATGCCGTGCAAAATAACCGATTATATGACTGCCAGATTATCACTTTACTTAAATTTTAATAAGAAGCTTAGAACGCACATCTGTGAAGATAAACTAAGCTTTACGATGTCTACTCGATGCACTACCACTCCGGAAGCTAAAGCCCCAATAGCCGTTCGATGCACACGTAATCGCGTTGCTGAAGCTCGCCGCGGCGGGGCAAATCTCATTTTTATTAGGGAAGTAATGTGGAAAGAGTGGAAATGACACTGCATCGCGTACTTCCGACCCTACACGCTTATACAGGTGTCTGTCGTCAATCCCGATGTAATAAACACCTTATTTTATGAACAACACGGTCTATATTCGAGCGTTGTTGAGTCAATCTGTGACGCATGCGCAACACGGTAGACGCTTGTGTTTTGTCAGTCGGCCGCCGGTCGCTCTAATAAACGCACGTGTGCGCGTACGGGATCGCTATACACGTTAGTGATGTGACGTTTCGAGACATCGATGTTTTAATATTAAATTGATTTAAACATTTTACTGCTTGCAATATTTGGGATTCAATAAATATGTCGTGGTTGGACTCATTTTTAAAAGTGTGATTTAAATGGAAAATATATTACAGTTTACATATCTAAAATTATAGTACACGAGATAAGAAAGAAAACTAGTGTGATATATGTGTGGTGTAGCGCAAGGTATAGGGGTTGTGAAGGCACTCGACGGTAGTCCCGCCGAGTGCCACAGTTTATGTTTTAATAATGGAGGTATTAGCGTCGCGGGTGTTACCCCCGGTGACGGCTCGCCGCGCCGTCGCTGCTGTCGCCACGGTATTCAGAACAGGCGGACAGTCCCTTATTTCTCTCAACCGGAAAGTTTATCGTTTACAACATATTTTAGTATGATCACTTTGGGATTATAAATGAAACAAAGTATAGTTTTATTTAATCTTAATTAGAAAAAAATATTTTGCAATCGAGACGTTGTTCTTAAAATATAATAGATCTTACTAACTCGTTAGCTTTAAATAAGCAGACATAACGTATTTGGAAAGCTAGATAGAGCTTCAATTTTAAAGGGGAAACATATTACGGTATTTCGAAAGTCGTTGCTTAAAGGCCAAGAAGTTCTTTCAACTAATCAAAAAGCCTTTGTTAATACGCCAGCCAAGGGCAATACATCCGGTAGCATTAGCAATTTCGTTTTGTTTTCCCTCTGGCATTCACAACCCAGCATGTCAGAACTATGAGCAACTCTCGCGTCGTGTTGTACTAAACAGCTTCACTATAGCGCCATAAATATAAACAAGCATTTGAAACTTGTAAACGTATTTGTTGGTTTTATTTTATTGCCAATGACTTGAGCGAAGTTTATGCTCAATTTCGTTGATTTTAAAAGGCATATTGCCTTTTCTTCCAGATGAATTTAAAGGCAGTCTGTAAAGGCAGGTTTTGTTTAAAATTTGTCGTTTTATTGCCAGTTCGTGTGAACAACGGTACCCGTTAAGCACTTTAGTATGGCCACAGTAACTTACGACTTGAGAACATTGAGGCGTGTTGACTTCATTGAATAAATTTGTTTATCTTTGATACATTACATATAATAAACATAAACATTGAATTACACATTAGTCTCTTTGTTTCTAGGATATGTTCAACATTCGATTTTCTATTATGAACAAAGATAGAATAGGCTTACAGATTGAACTTTAATGCATGTCATATTTTTGTATTTATTGTTTCTGTTCGTGTTCTATAATCACATGGATTAATTGGACTGTACCAATTAAAAAGAAAGGAAACTGTTACAGGTGTAATAGTTCAACAGACAGCTTGAAATTAAAGTATTAGGGTCTCGACGTACTTTTTTACTTAGAGAAATCCTTTTAACAGAATCTTGGTTACAGCCATTTCACACTAAGGCTTAATCATGTAAATTGTAAGAAGTACATGAATTCAGATTAACCTTTAATAATGTTGATTTACATATAATATGAACACTACAGGAGTACACAGAAATATGCCCATTAGGTCATGGCCTAGATAAAAGCAGAAGCTTATATATACATTCTATGTAATGGCTTTTTTATACATTTTTTTTACTAAATAATAGAATCTATATATCTAATACCTTTAAACGAGCAATTCTTGTATATATATATATATATACTAGCTGACCCGGCGAACTTCGTACCGCCATATTTTATTTCTCTAATCGCAACTAAGGAAATAAAACCCTTCCGGTAAAATCTAATTAGCTAAATTGAAAATAAAACTAAAGTACTCAATTGAAAAATTCATATTGTTGTACAAAATGACTCGTCCATCAGATAGATGACCCGGCGAACTTCGTACCGCCATATTTTATTTCTCTAATTGCAACTAAGGAAATAAAACCCTTCAGGTAAAACCTAATTAGCTAAATTGAAAATAAAACTAAAGTACTCAATTGAAAAATTCATATTGTTGTACAAAATGACTCGTCCATCAGATGTTAAATCGCAAATAACAGACAAATAATTAGCTGAATTATACGGTATTTCGTTCACTACAAAATAAATTTAATTAATTTTATAGCGTCAACAACACGTGGTAATTATGCTGTTAAAATGTAGCTTATATGACACGTTCGTAGATTTACCATAGCAGCGCCATCTATTGATTACTTACTCAACCCAGTCGAAAGGTATCGACATCTGTTAGAATCATTTGGAGCTAACAGATAATTGTGACTGTCAAATAATAACAGACAAATAATTAGCAATAAATTAAAATTGCGACTATAATTTGAGATTTAAACTATCCTATCTCTCAAGTTGGATCGAACTGCACATGGTGTGCGAATTTTATTATAATCGGTTAAGTGGTTTAGGAGTCCATTGAGGACAAATATTGTGACACGAGATTTATATATATTAAGAAGAATATAATCTGTATCTCGGATACGGCTCCAACGATTTTCATGAAATTTAGTATGCAGGGAGTTTCGGGGGCGATAAATCGATCTAGCTAGGTTTCATTTTTAGAAAACGTAAAAGAAAAAAACTGAGCAAAGCTCGGTCATCCAGGTGCTAATAGTAATAAATAAAAACTCTTTATTAAACACAAAAAAGCAAACAGAAAATATACAGAAACAGATTTGTTTACATAAAATGCACCATGGGCGGCTATATCTTACAAGGCAACCTTTGTATTTCCGTGGGTGGTTTTGGTGTCTAAAGGTCAAAGAAGAGCTTTATAGGGGCTTATGCAATCTGTGAATGGATCTCAGAAATTTTAATACATACATTATAAAATAAAGATTGGCTTAAACTGTGGCCTGAAAACACTGTAAATACTTTTACAAAACCAATCGCAAAGTTACGTCTTCTTATTTAAGGTTTAATAAAAGTTTAGGTTAACCTAATAAATGCTAAATCAAACAGCTTACTTTCAAAATATTATTATCTGAGCTCTTTATATTTTTCTTATACTTATCAATATAATATTACCATTCCACTCAACTTGTAATGTCAACTGAAATTAACTTTATGAGTTTACTAGTCTATTATGTAAAATGTAATATTAAAAAAATAGAATAGGTAACTCATTGAATTTATCATCGTTGTCTACATTTTATGCCGTAAACGTTCTCCTTAAGAACCTAAAAAATCTTATTCTGATTGTACTGACTGATGCGCCATAATTCAACGTCAACAAAATTATACAGTTTCCCCTTATGGAGTACACTCAATAGCCAGAAGAACATTAAACCGAGACATTGAAACAAGATACCATCTAGAAAATTTATTCTGTTGGAGAAATGTTTTCCTTTTTTAATATAAATGCCTTCATAAATAGACGCACCTCATAGGGCAACTGACTTGCGGTTGATTTGTGTCGACTGAATTATTTATCGGGAGCTTCAGACCAAATCGTATTAGCTTTTCGAGTGGAAATAAGAGTAGTGCGAGGAGCATGAAGATTGCTTTATTCAATTCTGCTTCATGTTTTACTTCGGTTATTAAGGTATTAGCGTTTGAAGATTGTGTTTGAAAAGAACATGTTAGCGATGCTTGTGAAGGTTTAGAAATATTCAGGTTTTGCAATCTTTACTTTATACGGTGTTACTTACGTGTATATTTCGGGGATGCCCCACTATGTTCGGACCCAACGGGGACCCATTGTCTAGGGGTAAGGCGTCAGCAACTGACGCGGTAGGACGTCTCAAGCTGCCGGCTTGAGACGTACGGTTTCGTATCGTAATCGTATATCCTTAAGTAAAATGCGAGGTTACCAAAATGTATTTGTACTTTTTAAATATACCTAATTTTTGTGAGATGGTTCATAACTTTATTCCTAACTTCCTGCTGTTTGTTGCTTTTTGCTTTTCAAGTTTTTCTAATCATTCTTTTCGTATCTATACCTATACGAAAAGAATGATTAGAAAAACTTAAAACACCAACAACCAACCCCTTTTTTTGCATAACTCAAAGGCTATCCAAGGTTTACAGCCACGATTTGTCAGAGTTCGACTATGTAGTATCAAGAATACGAATCCTATTAACAGTTTTTTTTGTTCTATTAGTGTTACATTTCTCTATTTCATAATGCACTATGACGCAATGTATATTATTATTGGGATCAATAGTCATTTCCTAGAAAAAATATTATGCATATTTTATAAGACTGACATCAACATAAAGTGGTTGCCAAGAACATACATAATAACATAACTGTTATATTACGTAATTGTGGAACTGACGTATTGACTATTCGAAGTGGTAGTGTTTCTTTAGGTTCTTGCAATACTTTCTTAGGATTATATTTTTTTTTTATTTAGAACCTGTATATAGGAATGGCCTGTATCAATGAAGTTATTCTGAATTCTATTATACTGAAGACTCGTGGTAAATTCGATTACAAAGTCAAGGAAAATATTTCTAAGTTAGTTGGAGAGAGATGGTGATCAAAGCGTCAAAATAGTTATTTCAATAACAATAGTTTATGATATTCACCACACTTTACTAATGGAATACTGAAATCTGTTTCCTGAATAAAATAAAATAAAAAATAAATAAAAATACTTTATCAGCCCTACACTACGCAGACTAACCCCACGATTTTTAAATAGGTGTAGTTCTGTACCTGATCGTACCCTCTCCGTACCTAACGGGAATTCCACAATATTCCACTGTCTACAATATTCTTCAGTGTTCAGTGTAATAACATCCTGGACGCAATTACTACTACAAGCTTTTACAGAGTTTAGTGTCGCTGAAAATAAATTCATTTTAATTACAACACTTAAAAATCCAGCTTTGCGTACATCTCCATTAAGGCGGACTGCGGTACGGCGTTCCCTGGAGAGTTGCTACTGTTAGTAAATATGCAACATGGTATTTAGCTGATGCAGCGCTTTTAACCGTCAAGTTTCACTGTAAAAAAATATTTAAATTTAATCTATGTTACTATATTCTGACTGAAGTTGAAAACCATTGGATGCAATGATGGTATTTAAGACCGCAACTATATCTAGCATCGTCTGATTTCACATTTATGTTTCATTGTTTTTCAAATATAGCTTTGGAAAGGGTAATGTTTGGTGCTTCTCTACAATATAATTTATTGAACATAGGTTAGCAAGTTAAAGTGACGGCCAAACTGAATTTATCCAAGCCCAAAAACGAAGAAATCCCCAATAGACGGAGTAACTACGAGTAGCTGCAAAGTCGCTGGCAGCAGTTGAGTAGAGATAGCATCAGTACCGCTCATTTCGATTGGATTTTGGTACGATTTGTTCAGAAGTAGACGTTCCCATTAGTTGATAATGATAAGCCGTGATGATTCACAAAGTGATGAAATACTACTAAGTTTCTAAGCATCCAACTGACAACGTATTTGTAAAAAAAATCCAAAACAAATTCAAAAACAACCATTCCCTTCCTCAAAAAAATATATTCCATTCGACTACCTATTCAAAGAGTTTAATTAACCCCAAACAACTTCATCAAAAGTTAAAACAAAAACAGTCTCACACAACCTCAATATTGGAAAGAATGGCACACGCCTCGCTGAAAGCGCTACAATGGCGCCGGACCATCCAATACGCGGTTTTATGGCTTTTCGTGCGTGCCGCTGCGCTCCGTGTTTGTTAATTCAACCCCTCCACCGTTCCCCTCCCCTCGTATAACACGGAACTCGACTGCGGTCGCGCCTGTTGCGTTTTAATTGTCCCCTGACCACCTATAAAATGCTGCCAGGTTTGTAAGATGGACGTTTCCCTTTTGTTCTGGTCGTTTGGATTCCCTGATTTCTTTAGCTTTAGATGGTGTGAAATTTTAACAGATTTTAGTATTCCGAGTATTAGATAGTTGTGAGCTTAATGCAGCTGGATTGCGTAGCTGAAAGATGATGAACCAATATTTATATTGCTTAATCTACAGGTTCGGTTGTTGGATGTTGATGGGTGATAGTGATGTGTTTATAGATATTGTGTATTTTCCAAGGTTTAGAACTTTCTTCTTTTTGAAGTCGGTAAAAATATACAAAGCTACATACATTCAAAACTTTTTGTCAGTAGTCTATTTTATTTTCCAATATGAAAACGGATATAGTTTTATTGCCTTTACGTTTTGATATGTCGCTTTCACTATTCAGATATGGCTCTGGCTTTTTGTTTTACCTTTTATATTATATACGTATATGTACAATTGTACATGTATGTGACGGCGCAAAATATCCCAGACATTTTATGTTCAGATTGCATAATAGAGTTGGGATTTATCAATATAGCGTCTCAGATGATTGATAACTTAATTTCTTACTAATTAATAGCACTCTGTACTTGGCCATTAAATTCTTAATAACAAACGTTTCTTATTAGATTAATGAATATGTAATATTCTGTAGATAAATAAGGCCTTCTCATAAAAATTAAACCTATTTTGAGTGAATTAAAATTCAAATAGGAGTATATCAGAGTTCACTATAAAAGAAATCTTAGTTAAAATGTATTATTGAAAATACATAAATAGATTTTAAGTGCTAACACTCGTATGACTCGCTCGTTGTTCCTTTGTTACTTACGCACCCGGTTTCTGAAAGGCTGATCAAAAAAAATTTCATCTAACAAATGTCAAATCAGTTTAGAGTTTCTGAAATGTTGATCAAAGAAAACTAATCTATGATCAATTTCATTGAACATTCGAATGGCATTTGACATAAAAATTTTCCAGTACAATTTGACAGCTCTATTAACTGATCCGATGAACAAATCAAAGTACTTAATCATGCTTTAAGCAACTTAATAGTCAATATATATTTGACAAGGGACTTGACTATTAGTTGGTTTTTGTGTTCATCAGCCTTTCAGAAACCGTGTGTAAGTGTGCATCAGGTTCGTTACCACGTGAGATATAAATATAACACAGGCGTTTATGAAAACACGTAATTTAGTGCTACAGAGAACTAATATTTACGTAAAATATTTATTTTCATTTTTATTAACTTGAGCAACGACTCCTTCGAATAAATTCCATTAAAGATTTTAATAGGCGTTGTAAAAAAAGGTGAGATTGTATAGCTTATAGAGTGGGCAGTTATTCAAGTGAGCTCTGAGAACCGCAGCTGCCGGTGCGGAACTCGTTCAATTATGCCAAACGGTCTCACTGACTTTTTATAACTTTACACTTGAATTTAATTTTATTGTAGACCAATACGGTCTGGTTATTTTATTGATGGGATATGTTAAATATTTTCTGTTCTTATTAGGTGTAAAGTATAAGAGTAGTGTATGTATGTTCTCCTGATACATGTGGAGTACTACATTGCAAGTCTTGACTTTGTCTTTTCAGGATACTTGTTACATAATTATGTATATTCTGAAGTCATATATTATTTGTCTCTTTAAACTCAAACACTTGACAGCTAAGTAGAAAATATAATGCTTTAGCCTTTATAAAAAATCTAGTTTAAAAGAAATGCGTTTGAATTGCACGATGGAACACGCTGATGATTGAATTTAAGTAATTTTGAACTTATTTGAAATTTTTATATTTGTCATCTTAGTCACCTATACCTACTAAAATGGATTTATACAAATGTAATAAAAACGCTTTGTTATATATTTATACATGTATAGGTAAATGCCCATCAATAAACTCCTACACCGTTTGACTATCACCAGGAAAACTTGTACTAAGAATTGTAACTGTTTCTGACCGTAATTTTTTATACTATACATTTTTCACAATTTACGACTAGATAGTACTGTACAATATTCAAAATAAAAGAGATTTAAGTAATCACGCAAGGATGCAACTCGAATTGTTTTAAAACGAACGCCATCCGTTTAAAACGACAGTAACAACTCAATGAAAACAAATAAACACTCAGCACCTAAAATATTCAAACTATTAAATACAACTTAACTCGCATTATTAACTTTAATAGCGTCATAAATACAGAAATAGACCAACAAGTGCGTGTAAACCAGTCCGACGCGGTATGCTTACATCAATTAGTTTAATGTGCGGTACAAACACGGCTCGATTCATCCGTCGTAGCTACTAGCTACTAGCACTATGGCGCCCTCTTCATTATTTATGAGTCGAGCGTATCAAGTGCTCCCCCCGAGACTGAAGGAGAATACGCGCCGCCTGACAGCCGGCGCTAAATCACACGCCAATTGACAACGCAACCTCGACACAAAACGCTCTGACACTAGAAAGATATCGATATATCGATAATTCGGTGCCAATGTAGTAGCATCCCTATTTTATTTTCAGCGAGTACAACATTTTTAACATTCGGAAATTAAACTGTGGAACGAAATGTAACGAGAAAATGGACAGTGAGTCGTATGCGCGAATGGCGCTAGTGTTGTACATTGTTGATTACGTAAGTGAAGTGTGTGTAGTGTAACGGAGATGGATTATCGCGCGCCTCATCCTATGATGAGCGTCGGGGCGCCGTACTTCCCTCATCCAGGTAAATATTCGAACATAGTGTTTTGTTTGGCTTGTGTAGATTGGAGTGAGTTTAACACTAACGGTTAAAACAAAATGATGAGACAATAGTGATTCAGATGACAAAACTAGGCGCTAGTGGGTAATTATTAAATTATAAAAAAGTCCAGGCAATTAGAGTCCTGTTGTGTGTAAGCTCGCTTTACTCCCGCTGTGTCGAGTGTTGTGTACCCACACACTTACATGGGATAATATTGGTATCATTTCACCAAAAAAAAGAGGGGTGTTATAAGTTTGACGTGTCTGTGTGTTTGTGTGTCTGTCTGTCGCATCGGAGCTCCCAATCGAATGGACCGATATAAGTATGTTTTTTTTTGTTTGAAAGGTGACTTGATTGAGAGTGTTCTTAGATATAATTCACAAAAATCTGTTAAGCTGCTCGAAGATCATGAGCTCTTTTGTAATCGTTGAAGGAATTTTCGAGTCGGGGGTATTTTAAATTGCTAGCTTATTTTTGGTATACGCACATTATACAAAACTGCGGTTTCATTACAATTCATCCCCTTACTCCTCTATAAACACTAAACCGTGTATAAAGATAATTATACACAATGATGGGCCGGTCCCCCGCGGCCAGGGGTCGTAGAGCGACGGGTTAATTGAGCGAGTCGAGAGCAAAATGTCAACCGCCTCTGTGATGGATCATGTACCGAACCTTCGTGGCCTAGTATCACGGTAAACCGGCGATGACAGGCTGAAGTGTTGAGGTGTTCTACCGGCTGAAGATCACTTTACTTTAAAATTAAGAAAGTTAGGACGTATACTCATGTTAGGTGCTGTCGTTCTTTTTGAAATGGAATCACATGTGGTGCCGTTGACAGCACTATAAAGCCATAATAAAGCCCCGTTTTCACTAAGGGATATTTATTCTGCGACTTTGTCGCTCGACACAAAATATACATGCACTTGATGTTGCGCGACGTCCATTGCCACATTTCCCAGAACATGTCAAAAATTGATCCTCTGCGAGCATCGATACGCGCAACTTTCGTATCCCTCGGAAGTCGACATCAGCGACAAATAATCTACAACAGCTTTTGATTATTGAGGACGCGTGTTCTTTTGTGTTCCCCGAAATGTCAGTAGCGTGGCTCGACTAAATTGTATTTACCCTCATCGAGTTCTACCAGAATTCTCAATTATTATGAGATACTTCACATCGAAACTATAAAAATAAAATTAATAAGAATATGTACATGTCTATCGCGACTACTTTCAATGTACCTAGAAAAGAAGTCGAGGTAAGTTTCTCAGGGAGAGAAAAAAAAATTGCGTTGTGCATATGGCTCGATTACTATTAAAATATCGGCGGCATCTCAATCACGATAGTGTAGTGTAGACCAGGCAAATGTCAAGCGATAATGTCCCTCAAAGTCGCAAAGTCATAACACGTAAATTTGAGCGATATGTCTCCGCGACATATCCCCTTGTGAATACATAGCTTTAGTGTTCCCATAAACAATCATGACAACAATAGACATGAGAAAAAGCACTAAGCACTAATATATAATCAGAATAAATGCGCGAGCTAAGGAGCAGCTTTCGGTTTGTTATTTTTTGTGCTACGAAACTGGCAAATTCCCGCCTGACGTTTACCTAGCGATACCAAAACCTATAACCCGAAACCTATAAAAACACAACACCACGGTTGACGACGCCCTCATCGCGGGTATTCTGTCAAGTAGTGCCAACCATACGGTTTATACTTCAGAAAATTGCCGTGCGGTACAATGAAATTTGCGAGGTATAAAATGTCACTGTCGTTTAATTTATTGTAGTCTCCAAGGCTATATACATTGCGTTGAAATCGCAGTACCTAAATAAAGTATTATCAGATTTATCTGTTTTCGGTATAAAAAATCAAAGCATTTTCTTACTCTCATTGTTCTGGATTTCATTACAAAAACACATCCTATTTCCGCAATATTCTTTCCGAGAATATAACATCAGTATCGGGGGCGAAACGTAAGCTTCCCCAATAAACCGTGAGTGTACAGGCGCGGGGGTTGCGACCGACGACCGGGACGTCTCGTAACGACGCGATACCATCGTCACCCTATCAGGCTGCGCGCGCACATAGCCACTACCGACTCCTTGTTGCGTACCTATAAGTAATAAGTGGCAGCGGGTGTTGCTCGAGGCTAAGTAAAGGGATGGTAGCTGCTTGTTTCTAGAGGCGGAAACTACATTTTTAACCTTTTACTACAGTCAATTATCAAAGATTATAGTAATATAATTGAGTCATAGTTGTCTAAGTGTGTCCTATGAAAAGGCTGCTATTGAAAAATGCTTAAATTATAATAAGTTGTATCATTTGGAAATGTTGTATCCGGATAAGAAATGTGGTCTAAAAATAAAATACTAATATTAATAAATTTCATTGAAATACTCGCCATGATTCCATTCCCAAATGGGACAACTATTCATTTATATGATTTACAGATAGGATTTTTCGAATACGAGAAGAATAAAAAACATAAGTTAACCTTTGCGTCTTCTGCGTGTAAAACAAATGATGTCAGAAGTATGTCCCTAAAAGTCTATTTATAAACGTATTACTGGACAGATATTTGTGGCGATTTATTCTTTGTTACAGTAAACATACCATAGAGGGGATAACAACCTGTTAGTATCACTCGTGATATCTCATCCCTTGCGCCAGCCCCTGTTTGTAACCCCGGCATCGCTATACGTGGTTGGGAGGCAACCGGGTAGCTTCAGGGGTGGGGAGATGGCAGGGTGTAACGGGATCCGGCCGGAAATGGCCGTCAGATTTGTCGCCCCGCCGGCCCGCCAATTACCGCCCCCGCTGTACGCGATAATTTATATTATGTGATTTTAGTAGTGGAGCGGTATGTGGGTAGGCTTGGCAGTAAGGCTTGTCAAATCGAAGCGAGAAAATTTATTGATTTCTCTATTTGACATAATAGCAAAAAAAAAGTAATTTATGAGCGTGTTTTATTTAGTTGCTTAATATACTATGGTACACGTTATTTAGTTGCTTAATATACTATCGTACACGTTATTTAGTTGCTTAATATACTATGGTACACGTTATTTAGTTGCTTAATATACTATGGTACACGTTATTTAGTTGCTTAATATACTATGGTACACGTTATTTAGTTGCTTAATATACTATGGTACACGTTATTTAGTTGCTTAATATACTATTGTACACGTTATTAGGCGTCTTATAAGTGTTAACTAGGGTATGGTATTTACGAGGCAGTACGGGCGCAGCAGGTTTTTGCTTTATTAGAGAAGACCGTGGTGCAACAGCACTACTACCCCGACTAGGGTAATTGTCGGAGCTTCAAGGGAAGCAGGATAGACTTGACACCACTCATATTCCAAGTGATTAAAAGCAACGGGAACAGCCTACGATCAGATGGACCGTGTGCTTCATTACCCACTTAGTTCTATAATAATATTTAAATACATAATGCGTCGATTAAAAATGAAGTCGGTTAAAAATGAATCTACCTGCCAAAACTCGTACTTTGTAAACACTGATTTAAAAATTGCTACTCCTGGGTTGTACCCCTGAAAAATCTTCTTAACTATCACCAGATATCTTTCTCGGATCGAAATAGAAAACTATCTCTGCCACAATAGATCTCTACTAACGAGAATATTTTTAGTCATGCTTATGCATGACAGTATCAAGTGAAATAAGAATATATTTGAAATTTTTCATTTCTGTAATTCGACCTAAATGTATGAAAAAAAAAATTTACAACATAAACGTAATGAAAATTATTTAAATAATGTGCCACTCACCCACCACATAACTCGTGTAACTCCGGCAATAAAATACTGAGTGGCTTCGTGACTGTGACCATAAGTCTCACCCGATTAGGACAGATTTGATATTTTTCCGACCGACTAGTTCCGTTGGCGAAAAAAAAAAATGTAAACAATTAAATTTAACTTTGGTAATCAGTGATACTGGGATTATTCCTTAACGCAGAATTAACGCACAAAAAATCCAGCGGCTTAACACTAAACCCCCCTGCGGACATTTTGCTTTTCATTAATCACATCTAAATAGTAACGATTTTATGGATGGTCGTTTTAAGGCTTTTTATGTAGTTGTAAACGTTCTAGAGAACTTTCGAAAACTATAGTCGTTTAGTTTGTTGAACACTTACATGATTCATTGGGCAAACAAAACAAGTAATCATAGAAATTTGTGAAATATTATTTATTTTTAAAAATGTTTCTGTATATTTCCATCGATGTGATACAAGTATTTATCGTTTGACATCGTCTAGTTCTTTAACCATGTTATACGAATTCTGTCTAAAAGAGTTCATAGTAAACCACACTACACCATGAGGATTATTAAGAACCTACACCATGAGGATTATTAAGAACCTGTATAATAACACTTGTTGATTGTCGCTCTCGAGCTCCTCCATGTTTTAAGAGCTGTTATTTCCAAGCTCTATGCTTAGATATAACAGCTTGAACTTTAATATCAGAGTCCTGACTTAAGCAGCAGGTTTTCATACAAATATAAAACAAGGGAATTCTCCGTCGCGGCCTCTTTACTAACAAAGTCTAATGCCAATCGATACAGTAGTTTGTGCCATCTGTGCACTACATACCATCAAACTGGTAATAAAGTTTCTCTCTTTCAATCTCTCTTTCAAGCGTGTATGTTACATATTATTATAAAAGTAACAGGTACATAATATCTTCTATCTCATTAGAGTGGCTCTAATGAGATAGAAGATATTATCGGCGCCGACCAGCACCGCCTCGACGTTCGGCGTCTACTCGTCATCGACAGGTGGTCCACGGGTGGACACCACGTTGTCACCAGTGAACGTCGCGTGGCCAACGAATGATCACTCACGACAGCGCGCGGTCCACTCGGGATCCATGGGTTTGCAATGCGCAGTCAAAGCTAGGCAAGCATGCAAGCAGAGAGTAATCATCGAGTCGTCCACTCGCCGTTCGCGCGTGGACAGCTCGCGAGCGAGGCGATCCGGCTACGCTATCGAGTTGATGTAGTGAGCGCATATGCATAGAAGTCCATATAAATAATTCTAATCGCACTAGGGGAGGCGGTGTGGGTCGGATGTTGAGTGGCTCTAATGAGCTATGACCTTAAGTAGTTTATCGCAGCGATGAGGCAATTTCTAAGCTTTAAAATAAAATTGTACAAGTAATATTAACCCAGGGTAGGTCTGTCTTGTGACAAATGGTACATTCTTTAGAACCATACATATTTGGAATCACTCAAAATAATACATCCGATCTATGAAAACGTTTTCAAAATGTCCGTAGAAATTGCACTACGTAGCCACCCCTTTAATCCATGTCTCGATAGCAGTTTTGCAGGATATTCCTATCCCTCGGATTGTCGGCACGTAAAAACATCCCTCGGCTGACCCGGGGGGCAAGCTTATGGCAGAAATATCGTAGTCGTGGTACTGCAGAACATTTTTGTACTTAATACGCAAGCGTACATGCTGAGTTTGATGATTAAAGTCTTATAAAGGAAACGCTCATAAATAACAGAGGTTTCCCCTTATATTTAATGTGATAGAACAAGAGAAATTAATTAATAACATCGTTACTCAAATTTTTTTAACCCCCGATGTAAAAAGGACCCCTCCTTTTGTTATAATTTTAACGTGTGTCGGTATGTGTCGGTCTGTGGCATCTAGCTCCTAAATGGATGAACCGATTGTTATTAAGTTCAAAAGTGACTTGGTGAAGCTCTTTTGAAAATCTGTCCAGCCGTTCGAAAGTTATCAGCTTTTTCAAATTTTTTGAGTCTTTTTGAGTATTTTAAATTTTTAATATATATATAGCTTTTAAGAAATATAAGTTAGGTTTGCATGAATGTTAACTAACTACTATTTAGTATCGTAAATATCGACATGAAGAAATACTTACTCAAACATTTAAATATTTTAATTATTTGTTATTTATATTATATTATTTAGATTATATTGTTATTTAGATTATATATTATGTTATAACTATATTTTTAAAATGTTGTATTAAATATAATCCGTCCATTATGATGAAAGAGCATTTCTTTTTCCAATAACACATTTAGTACTACCACATTATCATAATTTTTATAATTAGGTACTTTTATTAAAAAGGCATCGAAACGCAATAACAGATACAAATTACTCGATGATTAATTCGAAAACCATCTAAAGCTATTAAAATGTTGTCCTCCTCCAAGGTTCCTCCCTGAACAATAGTAATCTACAATGATTCAATTTTTAAATTGCTCAAATCAATACTGATAAAGTGGAGTGGTCTCGCGTCAGACATCGAACACAATTCAATCCGCCCACTCCCCCTCGGTACCCCGTCAAACAAATCATCGCTCCGATCGGAAAGTGCGGTGTCATCAAATCACAACGCTCAACAGACGCGTCTATCTAATAACACGCTTATACGCATCACTTTATACTACAACGCTCAACTTTTAATTAAAACCTTGACGAACACCCACGAATTGTTCTTAACCGTAAATATATCCCTTACCACCCAAAGAATAAGAAACCGTGAAATACCGCGAAAATCGACTCCGAGCTCTACGAAGTCGAAGCCGCAAATCACGTATTACTTCAACAAACAACCCTTGGAAATCTCGATGAAATTCGTGTCAGTGTAAATTATACTTTATTGTTGCCATCGCTAAGTTCACTCTCGAGTGACGCAATCGACGAAAGGCGCCCAAATGGAAATTGATTCGCTCTGAAATGTAAGGTCGTAAGCGGCCGCTATACAGACCAACCTATGTTGACCTTCCGACGGATGGAACACCCACCCTCGATGGTGTGTTAGAGTAGGCTTGCAAGGAGCGAGGAAGTTCAGGTTATAATGGCGATACTTTCGTTTGTTAGGTATGTATTACATTGCGGTATCGAGGGGTTTTGTACTCCCGAAGTGGCGAGGGTCCACGATTACTAACAGTAATCGCCTTGATCCCAATGAAGTTCGTAACAGACTGCTATGCCCCGCGATTCAAGATTATAGATGTGGCAGATGGGACGTGCGAACTTTTATCCCTAATTATAGTGTTTAATCAGATAGGTATTATATTTAACCATAATATTGATTATATATTTAACATCATAGATTTACCTAACTTTGTAAACCTAACTTGATGAAGGCGTCTTCAATTTCACTTAAATTCTGACTTTGAAGTCTTTTCATAAATTACTTATTATATCAAAATCAAGAAAATCATTGTTGAATTATGTGCTGCCGTTCACGAACGGAACTAGTTTTACTAACAGTTCTCCAGACCAACTATATCTACAACATAAATGTATAATATACCTACAGTGAGTAGTCCTCAGCGAGGCATATGATTCGTAGGCGTCAAACTATCTGTTACGCAATAGTAACATGTGTTGGGGTGGTGGCAGTAATGGAAATCCACAGACGTTACACACTAACTTGTAATACACAAGAGCACGAGAGCAACGGAATAGAAATGATATATAATAATTATTTTATATTGTGAGAATAGGAATTTTGCTTAAGTCACAAACCTATAGCATTTTTGAAAGAGTTTAAATGATATTGAAATGCGTATGTAAGTAAATAATTTTCAGGAATTAAGAGTTAGAAAGTTGATTATTGTTGATCGTATGAGGCTGTAAGGCTACGAATTATGGTCACCGTTGTAGGTAAGCCAATTGCTTTGGACTACAAGAATGTAGTCAACAAGAGTTGAAAGATGTGAACCTCTTCCATCTTCTCGTAATACGTACTTGAATATGATAAGAAGATAAATGTTAAAATTATCTATTGCTGACCCGCTACCGCTTCTGCCATGAGTCGTCTCCGGTCGCAGGGCGCAACCCCGACCGGTTGAGAGCGCCGACTCGGCTCCATCGCCCCTCTAGCTCTACCTACAAATATAACCAGGGAAACAAGTGCCTGCAGACAGACAGTGTTTGCGCGGGGGATGCTGTAATACTTACTAATTGATCATCGGTGCTACGCTCTACTGGAGATACTCTATGGTAGAAGTTTATGGAAACATTATTTGGTAGTTTTATTAGCGAACTACCCATTAATGTTGTAGCAGTGTTTTAATAAACATCCGAAAAACTAATTTATGCTGTTCTTATTTTTCAAAATACTATATTTCTTAATAACTTGTTTTTAAATACCAATCAATTTATTTTAATGCCAAATCCTGATCATGTTTTTGTTGGGAGAATGAATGTTTCCTAAACCGTATCCTTGTTGCGTCGTTTAAAATTATATAATAAAGTTCGAAGTAAATCTATACAACATTTTATGTCCACTTTAACCACGTTCAAAACCTATAAACGAACTATTTAAGTTTATTTTCATGTCTTATTGACAACAAACGTGGTGGAGACAGGGATCTTCCTCCGTGCCTAACACCGCCATTTAACCTTAACAGCTGGTAAATGATACAATAATATAAATTTAGTTCGACGGTCGCCCTCTCGCTTATTTCTAAAAACAACTACCAGCCCACTGTGTTAAAAAGTTATAAAAATGTTAGTTTAGAGTTATGGTTGACGTGTGATTGGAAGCATATGTCCGCCTTGAGTTCGAGCCAATGATGATGCAATTAACGAGCAACCACTAAAGCATGGAACTAACATCATTTATTAAAATTTAGAATGGAATCATTAAAAATATAATTGGTTTTCTATCGGTTGTTCTTACCTGATATTGTAGTCAATATATTAATGTATGTTAATAAGCTTTTATTTCAACTGTCTTTACCTTTGGATGTGCAACGTTAAATAAAATATTTCTCTAATAAGTTTCACGTAAATTGTGTTACAGAGCTAAATAAATAAACATTAAAATGTCATGAACTCGTGACCCGGGAGCGATAAATAGTGATACAAATAGCGTGTAAAGTTTTATGTTATGAAAATATTAAAATTAAAATTATAGGTACTTTCTGTTGATTAAAGTGAAGTGAAATAGAACCAAAAGAAATCAGTACAATATCTATTTGTTGAGAGATATTGCGTGAAACAAAACTTGTTATCAGTCAGTACAGGAATCAAAGGAAACAAACAATTCGCGTTTTTTTTTGTATGGAAAGGTTTCACTAAAGGATACAGCATTAACAAAATTAAAGCTCAGGTAAACCCTTCAGAAAGGCGGTTTCGAAATAATTTTGAGTTTATCTTCTATATAATGTCTACAATAGTGTGATGTATATAAAAATAAAATGGGTTAAAATGGTTAATGGTTTAAATAGTGAATTCAGCATCTCTACATGTTATATTTAAGATAAATATATATATCATACACAAGAGTATATCAATCTCTCGCCCAATTCGCCGAGATGACACGGAGGACATAATTCATTATTAAGTCAAAACCTTGCGTTAAATCTACTCGGGCGGGTGGCGGCCCTGCGAGG
Source organism: Callimorpha dominula (assembly GCA_949752705.1). Lineage (NCBI taxonomy): Eukaryota > Metazoa > Arthropoda > Insecta > Lepidoptera > Erebidae > Callimorpha > Callimorpha dominula. Next base: position 15,716,099 of record OX457012.1, on the reverse strand, counting down.
GTTGTCACCGAAGCGACGAACGGTAATTAATTCAGTCTGAAGCGCTAATTTGAGTTGAGAGAAGTCAAACCCCCGTACCAGCATAGACTAGTTATGTACCTATTGATGTAGATGTGTATTTACATAAAATAAGTGATTAGTTTTTGCTGATAAGTAAGATTATAGTGATATGGCATATTATAACTGTCACGCATATACGCTTATTTTGGAGTTGATATCTAAAAGCCCAGTCAAACAGCGGGCGGGTGCGACGGCGACGCGTCATGTACAGATTGTAATGTACTACTTAATGTAGAAGATGTCACACGGCGTTGGCGCTCGGCTTCAGTACATTTCAACCGCTCGTCAGGCCCCGTCGGCTGTCTTTTTTTTTTTTTTTGTGCGTGTGGACATCTCCCTCGGTCCGTCACCCCACCGGGGTTTTCGGTGGGGCGGTGTGTCGGAATCGTACCGACTAAAACCACACGGTGTGCCGTACTGCGCCTTAAGTAGGAGGTATCCGGGAACAGCTTTTATTAAGACATCCGGAACCCCCCGTCCGCTGTCTGCCCCAACCTTTAACTGTATTATGTTCGCAATCACTACATAAGAATCTTTTTATAGTAGATATCCGTTCGTTTATGGTCACAGCTCCGCTCCTAAGGGCCGTAGCGTGATATTAAAAAGCCTTAGTACACAGTAGGGTTATCAAATGCAAAAAAAATGTCTAATAGTAGGTTGCACATATGAGCGCGGTCATCAAAAATAAAAATCTGCAGTCATATATTAGTATTTATCTATACGACATCACGCACGCAATAATCATATTTCCCTGTAACTCGTCGGCGTTAATTTTGTATACATTTATACCTGCGCCATAATTTGGTAGGATTACTATTCAATTTCTATAATCTGTGCACACCTTATGTCCGAAATCAATGTGCTTCACTGTTTTCATATTCATGTAGTTACTAGCTACAGCCCTGTGGCATATTCGCCAACCATAACTGGCCAGTGATGAATTCCTCTTAACGTACATATATACACTCACGCCTATATACGCAGGGGTAGGCAGGCCGGGAATTCCGAGCCTTCTAACTTACAAAACTGAATAATGTATGCGAAAAGTGAAAGATTAAATTAGGCATTATGTACAAAGTTCGTTTTCTTTTGTTTAAGTTTGTTATATCTTGTATAAAGAGCGGTAGTGACTAACGCATCAGACTTATCATCATCGACGAAGTGGTTTCAGGCTTGAGCCTCACATAGTACACTACGACGTACACCATCCTAAAAATCCATAAACCTAAGATGTATAATTTTCAAAGTTAATTTTTATGGGTTTTCTCAATTCTTTTTTCTCAATAACCATAAAATATGTGCCATTTTAAATCTAACTTTACACATTCCACCTGCTTTTATGAGAAACGGAGGTGATAATACCTGGTAATTAAAACAGTCATAACTATTGAACGAAGTTTTTTTTTTTTTTCAAAAAAAAATTTTGTAGCTGCATGCTTGTCATGCCTTTTAGTCATTTAAGTAAGTGTTCCGTTTTCAGACAACTAATTGACCAAATAAAAAGCATACTGTGTAAGTTGTACCAATGCGGAAAGAAATAAAACCATCACATTTTTATTTATTTGGAATAGTTTAAAGGACAAACTATTTGACCTTAAACCCCAAACATTTTTATGTCAACTAGATAAAGTCTTAGTAGACCGGTATCAATCTTATCGGACTATTTAACGTGTTCTAACACATTTCTTATTGTTACAGGTAAATATCCAGATTCCTTTATTCACGGTAAGGGTTCCAGTCAATATATAAACTGATAGATAATACATTTATAATAGTTGGGTTTTGAATAGTATCTCACTTGAAGACGTGAGTGGAGCGCGGGGTCAATTGACACAACGACCCCAAACCTAAACAATTGTTTAAATACATTGACATATTTAGATAATCAAATGCCATAACATCTATTTAGCGCTCAATTATCAATAAAAATCAGTTATTAGATAACAATTTTTTCTTATTGCAACTTGAAAAAAAAAAATTACACGACAAAAAAATATTTTAAGATTATGCTTTTATTCCTCATAAAGGCATAACTTCAGATTTTTTACGATTAATTTTATAGAGTAAAATAAAGAACCACAAATAAGATGAGAATTCATTAAAGTGTAAAAAGTTATCACAAGTTACGACAAGTAAGCAAGCCGTTGCTTTGTTCTTTGTGTTGCTTCTATTTTCAGTTTTTATTATGTAGCAGCCTTTAAGTGAAACTAGTTTATTAACGAGTGAGAGCAGCGTGTCTGTCACAGTTGAGCTTCGATTGAATGAAATTTGTTTGTATACAAATAATGGCTTTCAGTTCAAAAATTGTTTTGACGATTGATTGCTTTTATATTTTGGTTCTACATCATTTGTCTTACTAAATTATTAACTAAATTAACTAAAGGAAAAGAGGCTAAACATACAGAAATATCAAATCAGCCTAGCCTCTAACAATTCCGGCTCATTTTTTCATGCCACGTTCAGTTATAAAAGATGCCACGTACACGTAGTAATTAAATACACACAAGGCAATTGTACCTAGGATTCCAATTGCTTAATTTCCCTTATTATTTTTAAAATACCAACCCTCTGACAAAAACTCAGTATGATTAACGTAAACCTACATGCAGACAGTACAGATTTGTTTAAGCTACTTTTTTAATGTTTCTGTTTAATGATCAACCACCAAAATATAACAGGCCTGCCAACATAAAAAGACGATTACTTCCTAAATATTACGAACATTCTCTCAATCATGTATTGCCCCAGCAATGGTGAACTCGTTTATCAATTGTTCTAGCAATGCGACAAGTACAAAGAAATGTTGATGTAACCGCGTGAGTGGAACGTTCGGCGCGCGCGGGTCAATTGAGTCCGCGACCCAGGACCTGTAGCAATTGTCTAAGCATGTTAGGGTTAGCGCAATATAAGATATCAACACAATCGTCAATTTGCTACTTCTGTCTTACCTAGTCAATGTCGACGTTCTCGACAGTGTCAGTGATAAACATACGTTGCCAAGCACACCGTCCGCCTAATAGCGATTAACTGGTATCACTTTTGGTGATACCGTTATAGAGATTGCACCGCAGAACCGATAACCGCTGGGGTAGAGGTCTGGAGTGGAGACCACGTCAAGGGAAACGTAGTGTAGGACGCCCTGCGGCCAGGTGGAGTGACGATCTGCGCAAAACGGCGGGGAAAAACTGGACGAGGAGAGCTGACGATCGAGCTCAGTGGCGTACATTAGGAGAGGCCTGTGTCCAGCAGTGGATAATGAAAGGCTGATGATAATGATGTTATAGAAATTGTAGGAAGTCGAGAAGGTGCCCCAGCCGTTGCAAGTAACGTATTCCGTGTTCATTCCCAATAGACTGGGAAACTATGGACTGGTGGAGCGTCCCTAGTGGTGACACCTCTGCTTCTCCAAGCCTATGTGTGTAATGAATCTCTGCCTATCCTACGTACCAACAAAAACATTACAGACTACCTCCTAGGGTTCTCACTTCTAAGTTCTGATTAACTCCAGAACAATTGTGACTATAACATTAATAGAAGCTGAAATATATTTTAGCTAAGCGATTTAAGGATTAGCAAAATTGTACTCTCATATTACATATTAGTTTTATGTTATACCAAGTATCAAAGAGGTTTTGGTTTGATTCATTTGCTTATTCCAAGTACAGATGCCGTTATATTTAATTGAATATACCTATTTCTATGAACAGAAACTACCTCCCGCAGAAATTAAAATTGTTTAATGCCTTCCCTGCGATGGTCTTTCCCAGATACTTCTATTGGGCACACTAAGGGATGAATTTTATAAAGGTTCTAGAATGCCAGTGCGACCTCCATGGTTGCAAGCGTCCGTATGCTGAGATAAAGGCAGGAATTGCACTTGTTTGCCACCATAGTGCCTTAAAATAAATAAAGTAGGTCATTTAGTCTGTCACTTAAAGATCCTGTAAAGGATTGTACGAAGTTCTTTCATTAAACTTTAATACTATTTTGAGTTTACCTTTTACTACTAGGTAATAATAGGTATCTGTAGGTATAGTACACAGTCCACAGGTGAGGAGGTAGGAGCTACCTAACAAACCCTCAAACATCGTACTTCCTACTAATATTATAAACGTGAAAGTTTGTGAGGATGTATGAATGTATGAACGTTTGTTACTCTTTTACGCCAAAACTACTGAACCGATTGCTATGAAACGTGGTATGTAGATAGCTGGAGACCTGGATTAAGATATAGGCTACTTTTTATCCTGATATTCCCACGGGATCGGGACTTACGCGGGTGAAACCGCGGGGCGCTGCTAGTATAATAATAGTAACGAGTTACCTTTCTAAGCTTCAAGGACGGAATGAAAGCGTCTACTAACTTTGTGATAGATACGATCGAGGAGCGATCAAACTCTTACGTGATTGCAAACACAACCCCACGCTTTTTTTCTTCAAGGGTAGGCAGAGATAATAGCCCTTCATTTGTTTCTATCGTTAGACCTCTCACTCACGTACTTCTTAACTTAGTCCAATGACGATACACACACGTGGTTTTGAAATCGAACACTAGAAATTAAGAAAACACCAATTTTTTTGCTCAAATTAAGCAAGTAAGTACCCCACCACGCTTCAGAAAATCGCAGCTAAACACCACTTGTTTTCTGCTAGTGAAGATGGCACCGTTGTAGAGAGTTTTCATGGGCACGGGTAACCGCTTACCATCGCGTAGGCTGTTTGCATATTGAGCAGTTTTAGATTAAAGAGCTAAATCATAAAAATAATATAATCAATGATAATGTCCCATCAAATCCGTTATATGTAATAGATCACTTGGAATGTCGGTCGTGCATTATGCTGAGCGATGTTCCTTGTGGCAGGTTCCATTGACCGCGCTGTTGCCTCCCAGATTAATGTGTGCCGAGCTACTGAATTACGATTGTAAGGGTGCTAGCCTACTTGCGCGAACGTCTCGCCTCGTCACCAATGCATGTACTTGCTGCTTTCAAGAATGATTTTTTTATTCTTAATTTTTCTGGCCATTGTTCTCCTGCAGGAATATAACTCATCGTTGTCAATTGTCCTAAATTACCATATTTTTAAAGCACGTGACATAACACCAAGGATTTTAATAATTTCAATTTGCGTTGCAAGCAATGGCCTGGTAGGAATAAAAGAATCGCTCGCGAAGTTATTTTTTCGCTCTGTGACCCTAAAGATATTCCTTTAAAAAACTCTTAAGACAGTTTTGAATCAATAATTTTTTTTTACTATTATACTTCGTAAAACGGAATAAAACTTTATTTCCAACGTCGGCAACTTATTGCAAGCGTCAACTACTAAAGTGACAGTTACGTCATCGAGTGGTTTAAAACAACGTAACAGTCAGGTAGGCTAGTGTTCGAGCCTTTTTTAGACTGATGATTTTAAAACATCATGACGACTGATGAATAGGAGACAAGCAGCTAGTATATTAAATACATTTATCCTAACTGACCCAGAATTTTATCGAGCTCGATTTTCAATGTTTGTGAAACAAAAAAAGGTTTTCATGTTTTAGAAAAAAAAATTAATTCGCTTTTACCCAAAAACAATTTTCCAGGAAAAAAATCCAATACCAACAAATATCTTTTCATTTTTATGTCTATAAATGTAAAGAAATGTATGTATAAGGTTATGTTCAGATGAAGGGCGTTGAGAGCTCGGTTTGATGACGCGCGTTAATTAGTACACGTATTTTGTTCAAGTCGCCCATACTAACGCGCGTTTTGAGAGCGCGCCAACGCTTGACAATTTTTAACATACCCTCAAGTTTTCAATAGTTAGCAACGTTAATACTTGAAAGCGCAAAAACATTACAAAAAAGGATTAACATGAATGTATCGATTCGTTGTTTATTTATTTTATCTATATATTGTTCAATAGTTCAGGGCACTTATTCGCTATTATAAGCGTGCTTGCGTGCGTTTGTATTTACCCTGTAGTTGAAACATGGCACAGATTAAGTACCAATTTAAGTATACTGCACTAAATGTGATACGACCGTGATAATAAGGCACGTTGTCTTAAATAACAAGTCATCAAATGAGAATCGTGTGGACAAACGCTTCAAACGACAAATATCTTGCTTCGGATTGAGTTTAAATGTCTTGTAGAAAGTGTTAGTAAAAGTCTGATCGTTTTTGCTACGTTTGTGGATCTTCATAAAAGAGCAGACCCATTGCAGATTTGTTAAACCGTGCATATATTCATTTGCATGCCTCATGTGTTTTGCGAAAGCTGTAGAATCGTTTTCTCCAGTGGTCATCAGGAGAAAACGTACTTCTTCTATTTGGTTCACCAATGCTATAGAGATTAAGAGATAACCTAGTTATCAGGAAAATTATTGCCTCTTTTGTGTTACGAAGACAGTGGGATATAATACAAAAAATAAGGCGATTATTATATATGCCGAAGTTCCGTCTGTTACTAAGACCATTTTATATTCGAAAGATCTGCACTCGCATCAGTTTTTTCTCTGAAAACTTAGGAAGTATGAGTAACGAACAAAGAGAGTGTTTTCATCAAGATTTAAAGGTTTTTGAAGTACGACAGCTCTGATTTTGGGATGAAAACATGTTAGGGGATTACTGTTGGTCCCTGATGAAGACAAATTGATCCAAATAACTATAAAAAGAAGGCAAAAATTTGCCATTTTTGGTGTTTTTTAAAGTAGCAATACTAACATTATTTAATCCAGTTAAGTAAATAATAAATATTTCTTAAACCAGAGGTGACAGAATTTTTTCATTATTTTTTGGATAACTGTCCCTAAATATATAATAAATTAACAACTTTCAGCTAGGGTATGAAAACCGTGTAAACTAGTGTAATCAATCAAATCATGTCCGCTTAATACCATCTGGAGTTCAGTTTTCAATTCAAGGTGATATTATATAGTTCGAACAGTACTTAGAGCTGTTTTATGACTTCCATCAAATACTAATGACCGTCGTTATCGGGAGTTAATAGCCATTTTTTCTGCTTATTTAGTGTACTCTGAGCTACTGAGTTAGAAGGAGCTTAACTATTTGCCCGTACAATATTATACCACATCAAATTACTTAGTGGGAGGGCCATGCTTCGGCACGTATGGGCCGGCTCGACCGGAGTGATACCACGGCCTCACAGAAAACCGGCAGTGAAGTAATGCATTGCTTTTCGCCGAGTGAGTGAGGTTACCGGAGGCCCTAATCCTTCCCTTCCCCCCCCCCCTCTTCCCCGTCTTAAACCCTTCCCCTACTCCCACCTCAAAGGCCTGCAACGCACTTGTGACTCTTGAATTGCAGGTGCCCATGGGCGGGGATAGTCATTTACATCCAGATCACCCGTCTGCTCGTTTGCCCTTATACTATAAAAAAAAAATGTTACATTTCGTAGAAATAAAACGGAAACCAGCGTTGGAGAAAAACTTATATCACGCTTTAACCGGCACACCCGTTTTTCGTGAAGAAGTCAAATATGACCAGGAGATTTAAAAGTATGTTCTTGGATGATTGGATCTGATCTCGTCAGAAAGTGGATGGATACCTATGAATACCCCCCTACATTGATGGTCGTAACTAGAATTACCCTCTCCTCCCCTCTAATCCCCCTCTTCCCCTATTCCCACCTTAAAGGGCGTCAACGCACTCGTGACTCTTGAGTTACAGGTGCCCATTAGCCATTTACCATCAGATGACCCGTCTGCTCGTTTGCCCCCTATAACATAAAAAAAAGAAATCATCATTTTTTTTCCAGTATTGTGTTTGAATAATTTATAATGTTAATAAATATAATTGTGCAACTCAGATCTTTTCGCATTGCTTGACCTAAGACCGTGGCTTCGGGCTTCACGCTTTGTCCGTATGTATAGCTGTATCTAGTGAATTCTATTCTGGTTAGTGATGTCCGACTCGCAATTGCCCGGGCAATTGACCCGCGAGATTAATGTGCCCCGCGCCACACAGTTACGGGTTTAGCGGCGCGATTCACTTGTGCGAACATTGCTTTCAGCGAACCAACCGTCATCATTAATGTTTTTGGATTAGAGTATAAACAAAAGATCATATCATAGAACATTTATTGTATCGAAATCATTATGTTACATACATCAAAAAAAAAAAGAACCGGTCACCGGTTACACAGGTCTTACCAAGGTATGGAGAAACGACTAAGCAACACGAAAAGACGATCCTTCAGCAAGTAGATTATGGGATGTTGTGCATAAGTACATCAATCGACGCAAACAAAAATACAGTTATGCGTGATCAGCAGATAGCGCTGGGGTGTGTTTCCTATATGTTTAGTTTTCCGCGACACTTCATCAGAAGACGAGACCCTAGTCAAGGCTAGATTTGGTAAACAGTTATCCAACAAATTTATCATATTTCATGGCATGGTTGTATAATATGGTTTTGTTTTTGAACATGTTTAAAAGTATTGGTTGTCCCGCACCCATCGGCTATTACATACTCCATAAAGGCTCTCTCAGACAGGTGCGTCATTTCCGATTCATATTACCTACCGTATATCGATTTTAGTAGAACGAATACAATCTTATACAGTGCTGCGATAACAACATCGAGATTATTGGTGATATGCTGTACGCTATTATGATCTTTGTTTTTGTATTCGGCCACATGGGATTCGTAGAAATATCGAACCATGAAAACGCAACTATGTGGAAGGATGCCAGAGGAATAATATCGAAATGACGCATGCGGTAATATCGACAACAGAATGTATCTCTGTGGGGAATCTGGGCATCTTTGGACCCTGGTACTCGTGATCTGTATTTCAGAACACCGAGTGCCAGCAATTTATATTAACAGTTTGTTTAACAGTTGACGCATGGCGTAATGGTTAAAGTGGTCGCCTTGCCACTAAGCCGCGCCGAGTGTTATAGTTTCGATTCCCACACGGGACAAAATCTTGTGTAATCCACAAATAGTTGTCCCGAGTCTGGGTGTCATTTGTGTCCGTTGTTATGTTTGTAAAATCATTCCTAGGCAGGAACTATCCTTTTTAAAAAAAATATGAGTAACTATTTATTAATGTATATATGTATTTTGAGAGAATGAGATTAGTTATGTATTTCTTGTGTGATTAAACCAAGGAGGGAACTCGAATGATTTTTATATGTACATATCTTGGAACTGCCTGACGTCTCGACACGGACGGGCCTATGAACATGCATAACCTGGTGGAAACACCAGGCTCTCAAAAAGGCACATACACAAAATATCGCATTAATTCCAATTAATATATATATAATAATTTAACGCAAAATTTATTGTTTCCGTGTGGTTGTGTGTACAACAAGTTTAATAAATAAGCCAGCGTGGTACTCCAGCAGCCCGTATGCCGTAAAGCGGTTTATCTGAATCGAGTTCCCACCTGATCCTCGACTCGACGGAGCACATTAGGACAACCATTCAGCCGCCCCTACGTGCTCGTTACGGAAATTAAATGCTTCCACAACGGAACAAATGTTGATACCTCCGCGCAAAGCTATCGGAAACACGGCAGCTATCATGAATATTTTGGACTGACATAATATGCTACACTAGTCTAGTGTTTTAAGAGTGAATATTTTATGCCTTATAACAGTTTAAGAATGAAATTGTTGTTTTGAGTTTACTGACGGACCTGTCAGTCTAGTGGTTAATGATAGTATAAAAACAATAATAAATTGTCAGAGGCGCGCGATAATTTGTTTTGTGTCTGGCTGTGGGTGATATATTAAAAACCCACCACGTATCACCAGGGGTTCATTACAAGTTGCTAAAAAACATCACGCGATTAATGGATGATCCCTAACTTTGAGAAACCCTGATCTAACAGTGTCTTAGAATAGCTCATACCCATATGTGTTGGAAGGCCTGTCATTCAGCGATCAACACGGAAGCTATCATGGATGTTTAGTCAATAGGCAACCGCGTCCCGTTTACTACGTAACTGTAAATATAGAATTTTATGAGCTTCATTGGAAATTGCCCTACACGTCATCTATTGCGACAGACATTTTTCAATTCTGTTCCCAAATCTAGACCATTTTCTATTTGATTGTGCACTGGACGACTTCGGTGACAATTCTGAAGAGGTAAATAGAGATTTATGCTTGAATTTGAGCAGTTTGAATGGGTTTTGACCCTACAGAATACTGCGATTAGACAACCCTGCTACTACTAGCATAATTCTGTTATTTTTATTCGTGGTTACAACGCACCGATGACACTAATGTGTAGTGCTGCAAGTAATCGAAGGTAAACGTTTATTTTGAGGTGGTCCGTGTGCTGGTTTTCGAAATTAGATGTATTAAGTCTCAGTTTACGTGTGTCATTAAATGGCCATATAAGGATAGAGTTCTGCAACTAAGTTATCAAAAAAGATCACGACCTACCAACCCTGTCCTTCTTAAAGTACTGGTGACCCTAATCACGAGCATAAAAGAACATTACGCTACATACATTTCAGTCCACGTTGATCAAGAGGTCAATTACGCGGTCCGGAGCGGTGCCCATTCGCGACCTTTCGTTAATAGGCGCTCATAAGCAGAATAAGACTGTTCACTATACTAATATAATAACCACTAAACACACTTAGGAATCACTGTATAATATAACGAACTATACATAATTATATTGTCAACCGCAAATTATGTTGTATAAATATGGGTACGAAAAAAACGAAAAGAAAATATAGATCCTGGGCCAAGAAAAACAACTAAGAGCGGATTGGTACAAAACTCCTACAAACTTATAGTTAACAGATTGGTATTTAACTCAAATTCATATAGGCGGGGACATACACAAAGTTAACCCAGACCGCGTTTCTGTAAATCACACAAGTGGTTTTCTCACTCACGCATCACTCACACTGCTGATCGAGTGACTATAGGCAAGAGCAATCTTCTTATCATTTAGCAGGCAGTAACTTATAGGTAGTGTTAAAAGAAATAAAGAATGTAATTTTAACTAGCTAGCTAGCTACCTTCTTCTGAAGCTTGAATATGAGGGTACTTTCCCAAGCTGGTGGCATTCTATACAGATGAGTCCCAAGGAACTGTCTCAGTATTTATAGATTGTCCAAAGAAAGCAACAAGTTTAGAACGAAGCGTTTAATTTCAATATAATGAAAGAAATCACTTCGTGACAGCAAATCTTAACAGACGGATGGCACAACGCTGTCTGGCGAAGCGAAGCCAAATGAAAAAGTGAACTATACAAGCTTAACAGATGCGTTTAATTAAATCCAACAAGTCCTTCAATAGCAGTTTGTTATATTCAAGTGTGAATATAATAACCGAGGGTTTGCATCGAGAGAGCGTGTGAACACATGGTGCAGATCTGCTTTTGACGCGTGACGGGCACACGCAGCGTTTGATAAAAAAAATATTATTATTATGTGTTGAGCCGTGACGAGTCGATTGACTGTGACCGCTGCTGTTGATGTTTATTGAAGATAAGGACTTTGAAGGCTACTTGTAACTCTTTTTAATGCTTGAATCAAGGAGAAACGGTACATACTGAAAAAAACCTTTACATTAAAAAAATATGCCTGCAACAGATATTAACAATCTTTAATAGATATACAAATAACAAAAATAATAAATAAAGCTATAGGACAATTTATGAGTAGATTAATGTATTAATAACCTTTCATCGAATGATGCATTATCTGTTCATAATTTCACATACTGAGCGAAACCCTGCTAAATTATAAAATATAATAAAAAAAATCATTAATAGAAACACGACTGCCCCGATTTGCTTATACATATAAACAGTTAAATGGTGTTCAATAAAAGGTAATGAACAAATATAATTATAATTTTTTTTATGTCCTGACCATATAAATATACATACAGGGTGTGTGTGACAATGGAACACTTACTTAAATCACTAAAAGGCAGGGGACTGCAAGAGACTCTAACATGCAGTTACAAAAATATTTTCTGGAAAAAGAACTCTCAGATTAAAAGTTATGACCGTTAGAAATTTTAAATATTATTACTACGTTTCTCATAAAAGCAGGTTTAATGTGTAAATTCAAAGATTTTAAATAGTACAGATTTCTTTATTTTGGTCGTTATAACAGTTGTCTCTGACTTAACTCGTTATGAAATTTTGATTAATGTAGCTTAACTCCGTTGCAATGTTTGTTTTTTGCAAATAGCTTTAGATGAATCGCTAATGTAATTTTAAAAAACTTCCTAATCGGATATTTTTTTCTTTTTGGAATATTTTTTACCCGAATAAAATTATTATTCTAAGATAAATAAATCATATATAAAATAAAATCATTGTAATAGCGAAGGAGAGCGCGGCACGACACGGCATTCACCCTAAATGAAAAATTAAATCACTATAAAATCACAGCATCCTTAGTTGTTTGGGTGGTAAAAAAATTAAAATAAGGGTACAAAATGTAATCTAACAACAATTACCTACAAACACGTCCAAGTAATTTCTGAATCGAATAGATATAACCTCTTTCAAATGTCACTTAAAAATAAAATAAAATAGAATAAAGTTCAATACTAAATAATTGCGGTTTAAAATAAAATAATACCAACGTACAAGTAAAAACATAACAAATACTTACTTAATAATTTATGTGTAAACACAGTCTCAAGTTGATACGATCAACGATGGATTGCTGCGAACTGAGACGCGGCGACCACGAGTTAGTTTCCTCGAACACTGAGTTTTGGCCGAAACCATAAGTAAGGCCGAAACTAGTTTCTTTGGCCGAAGCGGAAACTGAACCTTCGGGGGTTCCAGCTTCGGAACTACTCTAAATACAATATTACTTGGACACAACTAAAATTCGTTAAGTTACTCAAGTTAATCTACAATTATATATTGCTTTATTGATATAATATTTAGGTCTTTAACTAAAATGTTAATTTTGAAAATGAGCTTTGAGTTATTGTTGGGTTTTGTACTATCTATCCATCTGTTGGTCTGGCTTTTTCTCAGAAAATCGGTGAGGTATTAAGTTGAAATTAGTATCAAGTAGTCTTTGGTTCTTCAAAACTAGAATTAAACACCATCTCAGTAACAACGCCTCACACAGCCTCAATTAAAAGTAATGGCAACATCAAATGATTTAATTTATCGACGCCATCGTAAAATATTTTATTTAAAATTCATTAGAAAAAATCTGCGAGAGCTGTTTCTGTTGTACCATAAAATACGATAAGTTTACTTCCCTGAATCTTATCTTCCAAAGTCGATTAGAAAGGACTGATAAATTCGCTTGAGGCTTAAATCAATTGTTAAAAAATAGTACATCAATTCACATCTAGTTCATCAATATCTATTATAATTTCTGTTTGACAAATTCCGCTTGAACCTGCTTTCACTACGACTCATTTCTAAACCCGGTTCTTCAAGATCTTTCAAATAGACATTTATTTTATATCCATTATATTGTCCTCAGGTGTGAGCGCAAACAAGATCCCAAAACGCGCTGAGATCCCTCCGAACAAAGGTGGTCCCTTCGCTGCAGCTCTTCGCACCCTCGCCAAGAACGCGGGCCCAGACACGAAGGACGGTGAGTGATCGTAGCTAACCTTTTTACTCCTTAACACAACGGAATCCTAAACAGTGGCACAGAAACTTTTGCTTCTTGACAATCTTGATATGATATGACAGGTGCCGGAAATTACTGAACCAAAGATTAAGTTTTGTTTGTATATGTGATGTAACTGTTCATTAAAGGTATAATTTGAAATTTGGTTGAGCCAAAAAAAAAAATATGACCGAGGCGTCGCTCTCGTTCGGTCGGAATAGTCATTCTGGATAAAAGGTACCTTACGTCTATTTGTGTATCCCTGACAAAGTTTGTGAGTTCAGTTGAGTAGTTAGGGCATAAGCGTCCCGAACAAACTCACATTCGCAATCATAATACTAGTAAGTATTGACTGTTAAAGTAGTCATATATGTATATACAAGTTAGAGTACACCTGTTGCATCACCGTTACGATATTAGTCTGCCTGAGAGAGGTTACAAAGTTTCTAACACTGTTCACGCTCTCGTTGTGTGCTCATCCTTTTTACTTTTCGTTTTCTTAAACCACAGCAGAAAACACTTGTTGGGTTCTATACTTGTCCATACGTGTACAAACAATATCATATACTATATTGCCTCGCTAGATTTTAGTTACTTATACACATACATTGTGATGGTTGACCAGAGTAAAAAAATATTCTATAATTTTTTAACTGGCAACTCTTTGCTCTTGTCAATCTTGATTCGTATACTTGTCAAACAGTTACCTATATCGTAGATCTAATAATTACTGTAATTTAATGTTAAGTTTTACCCTAATGCGTAAAAGCATAAGGGTTACTAATTTTTATATAATGAAACATGTCTGTTTCTGAAATATTTCTTCGTGTTATTTGTTTATTCATGTTTTATTGCGTTCAGCTCTTATACATCTACGATAAATATTTGCTTAATTAATCAACATATACGTAAAAGACTTTATTATAATGAGCACGTATATCGCGACATTATTTATTATGAAAAGGCGCAAATATTTTTTTTTTGGAACTATTATTTTCTAAAAGACCATAGTCCATAACTGAATGCCGAGTATCTATTATTGGCCACTAATTCATATATTTATTCCTATTACGTTTACTTTTATTGCTGCCAAAAGATTTCCTTTCCTAAATATTACAATCGTCATATCCAGCAATCTTTTATGAGCACACAGGTCCATGATGCCACGATTTCGATGTTCTTTCCTACACAAAAACAGAACCTGGAATGCACTCTGTTTAAATATTTTTAAATATGAAGCATACGCCCACAAATCATCCACGCAGTTTATGGATTGGTCTTTTATTTTGCGCTTTTTCAACTGCGAAAACCAGTAGCTATAACTAGAAATCTCAAAAATTGCATATTTTCCTTCTATTTTACTAGTTGTCTGTCATAGCTTGACCTACCCTGTTCACTTCCCCTACATACCTAGTAAATATTAACATCCCACAAGAAGTCTCTATTGCCATACCTAACCTTACCTGCTTTTTGAGAAAAGCATCAGTGTTAAGCTGGCTTCAGGCTTGGATTAGATCCCTCGTAGAGAAGCACCATGTATCAATAGATGAATATAACCATGTGTATGAGAGCTGAACGCTGAGCTAGCATGAGTCCGCCGTGGCTGACGATGCGAGTGGTACGATTCAGGCGGGGGAGGCAGCGCGGGCACGGAGCGCGACGTCAAGGACAAGCCGCCGCCCCAGCCGCCCAAGCGCGCGTCACCGCACCACCTGCCCGCCAGCGGTTTCCAACCTTACCGTCCTGATGAAAGGTACGTACTTCTCTCACAGCACTACTACATCGATGGCTTAGTTTTCAAACTTAGTATTTCCATTTGGTCTAAGTTTACAGGAGGATGAAATAATGCAATGCCATTTTTTTTTTTGTTTTTATATAATTTTTTTTGGGTCAGGAACCCGCGAAGGTGTCTCGAAAACCTTACCAAAGTTTCATCACAATCTGATCAATGGTTTCGGAACGCATAGAGGACAAACATACAAACATTGATTGATATTTATATGGATTAACATAACCATATAGAGACAAAGAGTTTTATTTACATTTAAATATTAATCGTGCCTACATTTGTTGTAATTAATATTAATATATTTGATAACATGATTTAATAAATGGAATTAGGTACGTTTATTTCTTAAACATTTGTAAGAGATTTACCATGTTGGTAGTTGAATTTTTTGTAGATAGAAAAAACTAAAAACAATTTTGAAAATACGAAGGATTGCATTGTGTTCGTTACGGTATTTTACACTAGATAACATTCTACTTTTGATAATGTTGGAGTTACGAAGTTTGAAAATTAAGCCATCGACATATTATCGTTACTAAGGGAGAGAGGAGTGAAGAATAAGGGTTTCTTTTGCGAAGCCGCAATGCATGGCATATGCTATTAGCATATTCCCATGCATTACTGCTGTCGGTCTTGAGATGTACCCCTTATATTAATGCTAGCTTTCGTCTGCGATTCCGCTTTTGTAAAAGGTATTTTGTCTATCTCTCGAGACCGTTTTTTTTCCTGGATGATAGGTACCCTTCTCTGTGTTTGCTAAATTGTATGATGATTGGTTTTGTAGTTAAGACGTGAAAGCGTAACAAATACACAAACAACCAAACTCACTTTCACTTAGTTAGGAAAAGTAAAATTCTGTTCGTTTATAGCGCATCAGTTGCATTGGTTAGTACTTATATTTAGTTTACATGCTAGGGGTATTCGGTATAAGTAGGGCAAGAAAAAATTTAAAAAGTTATCTGTGACATTAGAAAAGTCTGTAACACAAGTGCTTTTTTTCCATAGACAACACTATCGACGAATTTGTAGTACTTGACATTCTACATGTTATTGGAAAATCAGCAAAAAAAAAAAAAATCGCATAGTGTAAGTTTCTGGTTATATAATACTTCTAAGATCAAGCTCAAAAAGAGATTATTTTTGGATATTTCTATTTCTAGTTCTCTTGTTTCATTTTCTAATTACACACGTCAAAATAAATTCCTATATGTATGTTTAATAGAGAAAGCTTAGGATACATTACTAATTAATAACTGAGGTGAAGTATTAAAAAAATATAATGTGTGTTATAGGTTATCCCACCCCGCTGCGTCGTTCCCACTGCTGGAGCCATCGGCGTATTCTCCGTACGCGCATCCAAGCATATACTCGAGCGCCGCGCTACAGTACAGGTAATAAACACAGAATGACAACGAATTTAAATGTGAATTAACTACTTTGTGGTAGCTCCAACATATATAATAATAATACATTTATTCATCTATAGTTACATATACAAGGTGTCAGAAAGGTTTGTTTATATTTTAAAGCATTATTTTATATTATACAGGTGTATCTGAAAATGGAACACTTACTTAAATCATGAAAGGGCAAGACTAGCATGCAGTTACAAAAATATTTTTTGAAAAAAAAATACCTGTTTACAAATTATGAACGTGTCAATTTCCAGGTATTTTTACCTCCGTTTCTCATAAAATCAGGTGGTATGTTTAAAGTTAAAGATTTAAATGGTACATCATTTTTATTGACTAGCCTGTTGGTCTAGTGGTTAGTGACCCTGACTGCTAAGCCAAAGGTCGTGGGTTCGATTCCCACCCAGGCCAAATAATTGTGTGATGAGCACGATTATTTGTTCTGTGTCTGCGTGTAATTTATCTATAATATGTATGTATTTAGAAATATATAAGTTTGTTTATCAGCAGTCTGGTTACCATAGTACAGGCTTTACCTAGTTTGGGATCAGACGGCCGTGTGTGAGATGTGTGGAGTTATTATTATAATATTATTATTATATTTTGGAATTTTTCATTTAGTTACTAAGAAAATCCATAAAAACTTCGAAAACTTTTTAAATTAGTTTTATGTATTTTCTTAATAATTTTCAGATACAGCCTGTATATAAAGCGCGATAAATGTAATATTTCGTACGACAGATGGCTGACATTACATAAGATACATTAGGTAATGACATCAAAAGGCAGCCGAACATATTCGCCTACATGCAAATTTTTACTTGAAACTATTAGATTTTACTACAAATAAAATTTATTTATGGTGTAAAAGCCATATTTTGATTTAAGTTGTTGTAATGGCAATTCTTTTATTACTTGAGGAATATGGTTATAATTAATTGACATTATGTAACTATTGTTACATCGAATAGTGCTTTTACATAAGTGGTTTCTTAGTATAGTGGCATCTCTTGGAATTAATTTATTATCTATCCTTACTAACTTTTGATTATAATTTTTTTCACTTTTTACATTTTTGGTTAATTAAAGTATAGGCACTCAATATCGATAATGTAGAAGAAATAAAAAAAAACAATCATTGTAATTTGCATTAAAAAATAATCATTTGTTTAGAAAAAGGTTCATCAGACTATATTTTCCGAAATAAAAATTTCAAAACTATTATTTTTTTTCAGTCTAAATTAATTAATTAATTTTCGGCTTACATAAGGCTTATAAAATGAGTCCACGCCTTTTTGTAACACCTTGTATATGATTATGAGTCAAGTCTCTCTCGTTTCCTGAGTAATGATATTGTCATTGCGGTTGAAGAGGACGAAAATGTTAATACGTTAAATTGGATGTTTACTTTCTCATTTGAAGTGGGTAGGATGTACTTATGTGAGGGGCGTGTGCAGGCTAGCCGCCGAGGAACAGATGTACCTGGAGCGCGTGTTCCGGAGCGGAGTGGGCGTGGGCTGGCTGCCGCCCTACGCACTGTACCCACAATTGGCGCCGCCGCTGTCGCTGCACCCCGCCCACTCCGCGCACGCCGCGCACTCCGCGCACACGGCGCACTCCGCGCACCAGGCGCACGCCGCGCACCAGGCACACGCGCAACACTCCGCTCACCCCGCGCACCAGCCGCATCCTGCACATCCTGCACATCCTGCACACGCACTCCACGAGGAGCGTGACAAGGAAATCGCCTTGCAGCGAGAAAGAGAACGCGAGAGGGAAAGAGAACGGGAACGAGAAAGGTTAGATAATTTTTATGAAAGTTTATAAATATCTTTTTAGGGTTCCGTATCCGAAGAGTAACAAACGGAACCCTATTACTAAGCCTACGCTGTCCGTCTGTCAGCGGGTTGTGTCTCATGATCCGTAATAGGTAGACAGATGAAATTATTACATAATGTGTACATCTGTTGCCGCTATAACAACAAATAATAAAAATAAAAATTAATAAAAATTAAAGGGGGTTCCCCTACTAGAAAAATATTTTTTTTTACTTAAAGTATTACATCTTGTACGATGGTGTGGAACCCTTCATGCGCGAGTTCGACTTACACTTGGCCGGTTTTTGAATTTAAATTGAAAAGTGATTAGATTTTTTTATACTAATTTAATAGATTCATTAAAATGTTTACTATTAGAGTGTTAAGAGTAATATTTTGTATGAAGATATTGATTTTTGGATTATGAAAAGTCGTAGAACGAAGTCAGTTGAAAAGGTCATCTGTAAAAGGTTATCAATATCTTTAAAAACGTCAGCGGTGAGGTGGGTTCGGGACGTTTATTAGTAGTATTAGTAGGTATATTTTACATAGTAGTTTAAATTGTTAGTTAATCAAATGGCGTTCGTCACATATGATTTTTAAAACGTTGCATTTGAACGCAGGGAGAGGTGAACGTTTAACGGATATGAATAGCAACGATAACTCGTGACGTTTCAGGGAGAGGGAGCGAGAGCGCGAGCAGCGGGAGAAGGAGCAACGAGAGCGGGAGCGGGAGAGAGAGCGCGCGCGGGAGCGCGAGAAGGAGCGCGCCCGCGACGAGCAGCGCGCGCTCTGCGCCGCCGCGCTGCACCCGCACGCGCACCTGCTTCCGCCGCCCGTGTACGCCCTGCCGCGCCCGCTGCTGCCGCCGCCGCTGCTCTACCGGCCCTACCGGCCCTACGCCGCCCCCGCCCCCGCGCACGCGCCGCCGCCCGCCGCCGCGCCGCCGTCGCAGCCCCAGCCGCTGCCGCTGGCCTTCGACTCGCCGCGAGCTCACCAGCTCGCGCCCGGCGCTCCCGCCCCCGCCCCCGCCCTCGCCGCGTCGCCCCCCGACCCCGCACCGCGCACGCCCAGCGCCCCGCCGCAGGCCGCCGCCACGCCACCCGCCCCCGCGCCCGCCCCCGCGCCCGCGCCTGCCGAGCCGGAGCCGGCCGAGCCCTCCAAGGACGAGGCGCCCGCGCCCACGCCCCCGCCCGCAGGTGAGGAGGCGCCGGTCTGACGCCCCCCTCGCCCCGCCTCGCCCCGAGCTGAGCCGCCGGAGAGAAACCTACCTAAATGTTGAACATCGAGAAAATGATATTAAGCAATTCTCGCACGACCATTGTCGATCTCGATCGCCTCGTCCGCCTCCCACCGAAATGAAATCGCTGCGAAACACCGGGTACGAATTGTATCCTTAATATATCATTACCTAAAAGTCATTCGTCGACACGCGTCTGCGTTTATTATACAATTGGAGCATTAGAATCACTTTGTTTGTATACAAAACTGAAGTTCAAAGATGATGTTCAACATTTACTCTGATCTCTCCGAGGCTGGTCCCTTCACCCTGTACACCATTACCATTGTATAAATTACATTCTAACGTAAACACATCCCCATTAAAGCAACACCAGCTGTAAACAAAAATTGTTTCCTAATATTAATCACTTTAAATATTAAATTATGATCAATTTTCAGTAAAATATTCATATGGACCTTGTACTGACTAGAGAATAAAGATGGTATGAGACACATTAACATTTTTCTCTTCATTTGAAATTTGTACAAAAAAAATAATGACATTGATTACAAAAATAAAATTAAACTAATTTAATAAAATCATTGTCTAATCAATACGAGGTTTTCTAATTTAAAGCATAAATGTGATTAAATTCCGTCGTTAAACGCTACAAAAGTATACAAACTTACTGAAGATTGACTATGAACAAATTAATATTTTAGTTACGCGAGCCTAACTACTATAGTTATTGCTTGTGTCTCCAATAATTACCGTGAACATTTGCAGTGTATATGTGTATATTACAGTACCATTCATTTTTTTTTAATTGTAAAAAAATATAAGTATTTAATAATAACATTATACTAAAACATATATACAAAGTCTCGCGTACTAAAATCTCATAAGACCATAGATCTTTTCGACTGAAATTGTTATATTTGTAATAAAAAAAATAAATGAAATATTCGTTTCTCTGTATAAATGAACTGAAAATAATTGAATTAATTCATTGATTGAATTCTTATTATTCGTAAAATATGTGCACTGTTATCGATATCGATAGATTTTAAATATATATATATGTATATTGTCTAAATGTAATTTAATTTATATCTTTGAATGAACATTACTTGGGCACTGTAAAATCGGGCTTTTTATATTTGTTACCAATTGTCATATTAGTCGACTTTTGAAGCTAAATATACTTTTACAAATTTGTGTAAACAACAGAAGAGAAAACACTATTGTAAGAGCAAGCCAAAATTCATTATTAAATGTGAATATATTGAATAAATCTAATCCGTAGGTTGTATATTATAAGCCTGTACCGTACCTGAGAGCGGTAACAATGAGATTTGTAAAAACTGAATAAACACATCGAATAAGTATAATTTTTAAGTGATGTACTATAAGTCTGTGGTTATCGATAAAAGTGTATGTAACTATTTTGTGCTGTCTCTTTCCGTTCCTGAATGTGCGAGTGAAAAGTCACATTTGACGGGATGAACTGTCTAGTTCCTACATTTAGTTTGTGACCGGCGTGTCGACTTAGCGTAACAGTAACTTATATGTCATTTGTCTTAGTTATAAGCTTGTAACCATGTCTGTATTAATTTGCAAAAAAGCATTTGGAACAATGTTATGTACTGTAACCTTAACATTATCTTTGCAAATTGTAAAAAATGTCAATCATAATGTTTTTCACAACACAACAATTTACCATATTACATATAAGTGAATGATAAATTTAGTGAAGGCAACTAGTCGACGCTAAATCGACACGCGGTCACATCACTACGGTGCACATCTACGCTTACTAAGGACGTTGCTAAGATATACACCAATTGTAATTATAATCCGCTACTGATCAAACTACTACGAAGAAAACTGCCAGGCGCAGATGTACCTAGATAGGAGTGCGGTAATTTAAAAAATATATATATTTATAAATATATATAATTTTAGATGTAAAAATGTATCGATCGATAAAGGCACGAATTATATACGTAGGTCGCAGTCGTATTCGGATAGTGTCGCGACGACTATCGACATCGACAAACTAATCAATGCGTACTTATCGATACGTCGAGTCAACAGTCGGGGCAACACTATTCGATCGACGGATAATTTAATTTGTAACTGTCGCTCGCGCGGGGCCATCGTAAGTTAAAATGAAATGGAGCTTTGTGTGTAGGGGCCCTTTGCGTGTAGGGGCCCTTTGCGTGTAGGGGCCCTTTGCGTGTAGGGTCCTTTGCGTGTAGGGGCCCTTTGCACGTAGGGGCCCTCTGTGTAGAGGCGGGCGTCAGCCGTGGAGTGAGACATGATAGTGATCAGTATTCGCGGCGATGCCTCGCGCGACTCTCTCGTGTTGCCAACAACTAGACACGACATTTTATAACAAAAAAACCTCTTTATACGTTTACTTAGATAGTTATTATTAATTTTAGCTTTTAATAGGTGTTCAATATTTTTCAATCTTATTTTTTTTTTTCATTCACGAGCAGCATTTAGGCGGACGACGTGTTGTCGTATTCCAAGTGTCAATGTCCGAGATGTCATGTAAATATAATATTTAATAGTTAGATATGATATGGACAATACCTAACAAGTGAAAAATATGGTTTTATTGAAAAATACATTCAATGAAATTAATGTGCATGCTAGTTGGCGAGCGGCGAGGCGACGCGACGGCGACTGTTAGTCGCGCGACTGTCGCGTTGTCGCTCGCCACGTAGTTACTTTTATTTTTGTTTGTCACCCTCCCGTCCTCCGCTTGCAGTTAGTGTGTAGTTAGTCCTTGTGAGCTTCTACGTCACTGCGGTGGAATCACTATCTACATTATGATGACTTAAGGATTAGTGCAGACCTTCAGGATGAGGACAAGAAGCCCTTAATTGATATGATAAATATTTGCGTATATGACTGGAAAAATTGAAACTACTTCTATTGGATATGAAGCGAGACTTAATCGGTGTAATATTTATAAGACTCTACAATACTTTACTCGTTGTTAACTCTATGACCGCCGGAGCGTAAATGCATCGGCGTGTCCCTCACGTCAAGCTATAAATTCATCCTAAATACCTATAAAAATCATACTTATTCCAAGATATAAGGCTCAACTCACACTGGCGCAGAGTCTAAGCATCGCGTCTCGTCCTGTTTATCAACCTCAACGCATGGCGATGCGCATCGTCGCACGACTACGCAAATAGGGGTATTTGAATCATCTACCTGGCTAAAATTATTTATCCCTCTTAATTAATCATATGGAAATGCCCCAGTAACGAATAAAACCTTAAATTCAGGTGTAAGGTACACTACTTATTACCAGTTATAGGGTAAGGGTATAGCAAATACGGGTGTAGGAACAAAAGCATGCGCTAGAAAAAAAACAGCTTTGTTTTTACAGTTTTTTATATTTTATAACAAAAAAAAAATATCTATCACAATTTTAAAAATAATAGATATCCCATTAGCGCGCCCCGATCGCAGTGCTGGACTAGTGCAGAGACTTAAACATTCGTGGATTTTGATAAGTTTAAAAATAGCGTAAATATTTTGAGGCCTCACATCCCAAAGCAAGAAACTAATTTAAGAATACCTATTACTTAGTTCAGCACTGTGCTACGTCTATTGTGATCGGCGTCTGATGCGTCCCTGCCCTCGAGTAACGCACACGTATGTACCTTAATAATAGGAAAATAGAGATGAATAACTGCGACTCTGCGCCAGTGTGAGTAGAGCCTTATCGATAACCGAATAATTAATGCTGTTTATCTTCTCTTTTTTTACAATAAAATATCACTTACAGCATAAAGTTTCATTAAATTATATCATCTTGTTTCCCAAAATAATGACGATTACATAGTAGATACTAAGTTATACAAGAGCAAACAAAATGTAATTCATATATTTCAAATTACTCGTTCGCGACGTCATCCGCTGTCGTTAAATGCAGACTGGGGCGTGGTGGGTTTGTCATTTGTAAAATTTCTCGCATTCGATTTAGGGATGTACCAGCGTGACAATTCCTTATCGATGATAATAATTAACGAAGAGGGACTGATGCAAGTTCTTAATTTTATTTACTTGTTTGATAAAATACATTCGAAATATGTATTAAATTATAGAAGTTAAAACTTTACGAATAATTGTATACATACAATTACTATTCTAGAAAGTGGGTCTAATTTAACTTGCAAGATTTGACTAAAGACAGGCGCTGGGACAAGTCAAACTAAATAAAAGCTTTAAAGAAAACATAATTTTTTCGAATATTTTTGTACAAAATGATTAAAATTTTACAAAAGTTTACATACAATTACGATTTACGAAATCTAAATATTACTTAGATATAAATATAAGTAATCGCGTAGGAACGGGTGTTATGTCCCTCCAACCCAAATGGAGGATTTTATTTTTATGGGGCAAACGAGCAAACGGGTCACCTGATGGTAAGTGACTACCGTCGCCCATGGACACCTGCAACTCAAGAGTGCGTGGCCGGTCTTGATCCTCCGACCACGCTAGGTGATCATGCCTGGCGGGCCGCGGCCCAACGGTTGATGTTGGGAAGTTGTATACAGCGTGTAAGTATCACCTTCGCGAATAACTTACAAAAACGTCTTTCTTTGGATATTTATCACAATGCAAAAGTCAGTTCATAAAAATGCGAGATTAAGGATTTATAATCATTGTTTTGATTTTGAACTACGCAATGTAACACAACACGCGTACTGTGCGTTACGGTGACTGACCTTCAGCGACTGTGCAGTCGTAGCAGCTGATTGCATTTATGTTTTACATTGCAGTTTTTGGCCGTATGGAGTATTTACTGTTATTTTTCGATAAAAAAATAAAAAAATATATGAATTTTCCGGCAGAAATTTCCAATGATTTTCCACTCTGAATGTTGGTCTGAATACAACATTTCAGGATTCGGTACGGTGTCACTTACACCCTGTATATACTAATCGGCGCGAGAACTTTCATAGCGTGATGTAGGATTAGTAGGTAGTTCGTAGTTCAGCTCGTATTCGCTAGATGATGTTGGAGTATGTTTTTGCTGTATGTGAAAGTCGCCACAGTAATGTTTAGATTTTGTAGTACCAGTCGCGAAAGTTTAAATAGGTACCATTATGATGATATATATTATAGAATGCCGTGAACACGCTGAACGTGTTAAGCTGCATAGATTATCAACAGTAGCACCTTTTACTCCTATCAACAGTTTAGTTGAACGTAGCCTTAAAGGCAAATAAACAGTTATTTAGATGTTTTGTGGAATTTTTTTGACCATTTCTGCCATAATTACGAAACTTGTTTACCTTCGATCTTAATTTTTAACACATTACTAAATTCAAACTTGCTGAGCTATGATAAATCACTTTTTATATGCCGTAAACAAATTACACGTTCTTCACACATCGCTAAAACAAAAAATGCCAATATTAACAATTTGCCTAACCTAACAGGCTTAGCGTGCCCAGTTATTTCAGCTTCCAGTGCCGTCGACACACCTAGCACTTCCAACGCAATTTGTTCGCGGCATCGTACAGGATATAGTGGAAATTGGGGTGACAGTGAAAGTGTATTTGGGATGTATGTCTTAGCAATTCAAAGGTACACTGGATTAATATTCAACGACTTTTAGATCAATTGCCCGATAGTTCTGCCTTCTTACTGCTATCAGAGATACTAACGCTCGAATTACTACTAGAGTGACTTCAAAACCTAGCAAACAAGTCCTCAAGCGACCTCGTGCGACAGTTGGAGGACATAAAATGTCCCCTGCTACCACTGCGACTGCTATAACAATTCAGAGCTGCATATACTTGTGTTTTGCCCCGCTTGGGGAACGCTGAGCCTAACATTCGCTACAGCCATCGCAGAAGATCTCTCACTACCGGCATTCAGACGTTTCGTGACTGGAAGCGCTGGCATGTCATCCACAGACTTTGTAATTAAATCCGTGGCCACCGTTTTCTGTTCCAAAATATGTAAATATGAGTGTTGCAAAACTAGTCTGAAGGAGGTCCGTCTAAAGAGTAGTTCGACGGCCCTTCTTTCTAAGATGGTTTTATGACTTTGCTGGTCAGACTCTAGATGAAATATTTGTATATAATAAGAATATAAGACTGATTTTATTGTAGGTAACAAGCAAAAATTGGTAGGAAGCTGTTGGACGAAGTCGTCGCAAGACCGTTTTTTTTTGGAAATCTTTAGGATAGTTCAAAAGTCCCATCATAAGTCTTAACAGTTTCTCCGGTTCTCTGATAAGTCTTAACTTATCAGAGAACCGGAGAAACTGTACCGGAATATGAAAAGTTTCGGTACATTTCATCATTAATACGTAGAACAAAGAAAAACCCAATCAGTAAAAAAATATAGAACAATCATTTCTTTATATAGTAAATTTATTTTACGCCCTTTTGCACAATACAATCAATTAATATATATATTTTTTTAGTCCTACCTACTTAAAATTATAAACTAAGGTGAGTAGGTAATTTCTGATTTCTATGCAAAATCATTCACTGATTCACATTGACCAAACTCAACTTAATGTAATGAGAGTAGACTACCTAACTTACAATACAAGAAGGCTGTATATGAATTTAATTTGAGTATCTCCACAAACCGTAAACATCTATAGCTAGCTTTAGTGTTCGTATACTCTTTGGCTAGCTCTTTACATAATACAATACAATATTCTGTCATCTTCACCAAGCTGTCATATACAACCCACATTAAAGGAAAACCAAAAAATTACAATAAGTACTAGACTTAAGGAATATGTAATTCTATGGCCCGTCCAATCCCAGACACTCAAGACTTTGACCTACGAAAGAAATCTAAGAAGGACGTGGAAGTATACCATAATGAGAGTAATAAGTCAATATTCGATATTTCAGACCGTTTTTCTAACAATACGAGCAAGAATTTTGTTATTGGAACTTTTTCTGGATGGATGGCGGGGATGTCTGTTATCAAAGTTGGCAGAATCGCCGCATTCGGCCTTGGAGGTAGTATTATCCTTCTACATTTTGCTAGTGAGTTGGGGTATATCAACGTGAACTGGGAAAGGATAAAAGAGTCAGCTGGGCAGAGCCAGGCGTGGCTGGACTGGCTCTTCAGGTTTGTGAAACAAAACAGTTGTTATTCTGTAGGATTCGTCGGCGGATTCTGCTTTGGGATCGCTTCGACGTAATGTTAGGTTGTTACAATTAATTGTGAAATCATTTGTAGGTTATTATAATGCTTATATGAATTGTTGGTGGTTTGATTTTGCAAAGTGAAGTTCCACTTAATGACCTTGAAAGATAAAATCTTTCTGAAATGGAATACGTCGAAGGAAAATGGTCTACCTCTTGAACATTTTAATACTCTATTCTCATCCAAATGGAAGTTCTTGAATGGTTTACAAAGTCAGGTCAGTCGTTGCAAACAGAATCTTGCATAATAACAGAAAATAAACCAGTCAGTCGATGCTTACTATGAGTGTAATTCTTTATTTTTGGTCCGTGTGCGTTACAGTTGCTCCGCCAAGTTATCCAAACAAAAAAATCTTCGTCAAAAAAATTGTCGGAATTTGTCAAAATCGAAGAAAACAAACCGAAAATTTGTCAAAGTAGAAATAAAGAAGTTATAGGGGTTTAAAGTGGGCCGCGCGAACGTGACGTGGAGGATTGCGCGGCCATGGAGATCTCAGCAACTACTTGGGTTAGAGATCTAATTCTTTTTGTCAATTGAAGTCTGAATTGGTCAAAAATTGTCGAAAAAAGAATTATAAGCTCTAGATCAATATTTTACGAAACATTCACCTTAGAAGTTATGGCCGCGCAATTGTTCACTTGCTGTTTTTTTTTTGTTGATTATTTCTTGACTTCGTAAAGCAATAAATACTGCTCAAATTTAGTTAAATAGATAAAATCAGTCCAAAACAAAAAGAACGCCGCCGCGCGGTCGAAACGTAACTTTGTAGGCTGATATCTATATTATATATTATCTATAATTGCTAGGATTTCGGTGTAAACATACATTTATTCGACATCATATTAACCTCATTAGAATGACATATCGCTTTACCCTCAGAACAGGTCTCAACGCGTGTAATCTCAAAAATTATATTATCTCATACAATGCTCGAGTAGGGTGACCATAATTTCGATTTGATTTGGAAATACCTCTAATTGGAGACTAGCAATTATATTTGACAACCAAATCTGCAAATTATTATTAAATAAATATGGACTGGAAGAATGGACCAACCAAGGCAGTCGTTGTCATATAAAAATGTGAAGTTTGCATATATGTTTTCTTCTAGAACGGCATAATTATATTAAATCCTTAATTTACACCTTTTGTTTTTCCAACTCTTCATTCACCGATCTAGTTGAATTAAGTATTCCTCGTAAATATAGGTACCTATCTACTTTGTGAAACTTCACATTTTTATATGACAACCGACTGTCTTGGTTGGTCCATTCTTCCAGTCCATATTTATTGAATAATAATAAATTTGCAGATTTGTTTGTCAAATATAATTGCTAGTCTCCAATTAGAGGTATTTCCAAATCAAATCGAAATTATGGTCACCCTACTCGAGTATTGTATGAGATAATATAATTTTTGAGATTACACGCGTTAAGAACTGTTCTGAGGGTAAAGTTATTATGGGATAGGGATAGGATAATAGGGGATATGTCATTCTAATGATGTTAATATGTCGAATAAATGTATGTTTACACCGAAGTCCTAGCAATTACAGGTAATGAATGAGATATCAGCCTACAAAGTTCCGTTTCGACCGCGCGGCAGCGTTCTTTTTGTTTTGGACTGATTTTATCAATTTAACTAAATTTGAGCAGTAGGTATTTATTGCTTTATGAAGTCTTAAGTTTTAAAGAAATAATCAACAATAATAAAATCTTTTTAACAAAAAATTTAACCGACGAAAAGAACTAAAAAGCAAAAAATAAATAAACTTTAACTCTTAAGTATTGACCTTATTTACATAAACTATCAAACTTTATATAAACTTATTTTGAGTCGGCGCCAAACAACAAACTGATTAATTATCAAAATTTTATATGTACCTACTTAAGTAATTAATCATTTTATTATTTGGTGCCGACTCAAAATAAGTTCATATAAAGTTTGATAGTTTATGTAAATAAGCTTAATACTTAAGACTTAAGGTTTATTTATTTTTTGCTCTTTAGTTCTTTTCGTCGGTTTAATTTTTGTTAAAAAGGTTTTTTTTATGGTTTTATTCATCATCAGCTCAGCTACATGATGTAATGATTTCTAAACGCAATACCTGATAAAGTAATGAAAAGTAAACAGAAACACTATTCGTTCCTACAATTTTCGAGGGTTTCTCTCTTCCTTGACATGGGATCACCCTTGAGGTATACCCTATCTAACAAAAAAAGAATAATCAAAATCGGTTCATAAATAACGGAGTGAGGGCTGAACAGACATAAAAAAAAAAAAAATATTATACGGTCGAATTGAGAACCTCCTTTTTTTTCGTCGGTTAAAAAAACAGCAAGTGAACGATTGCGCGGCCATAACTTCCAAGGTGAATATTTCGTAAAATATTGATCTAGAGCTTATAATTCTTTTTTTGACAATTTTTGACCAATTCAGACTTCAATTGACAAAAAGAATTAGATCTCTAACCCAAGTAGTTGCTGAGATCTCCATGGCCGCGCAATCCTCCACGTCACGTTCGCGCGGCCAACTTAAAAACCCTATAACTTCTTTATTTCTACTTTGACAAATTTTTGGTTTGTTTTCTTCGATTTTGACAAATTCCAACAATTTTTTTACGAAGATTTTTTCTGTTTCGATAACTTGGCGGAGCAATCGTAACGCACACTTTTTGGCCTAGCCTAGAATAATAACGAATACATCTAAGTAACTACGTAATAGCAAATCATTCTCGGAACATTGAAGCGAACATTTAGAATAGGCCCAAAGATATTGTATAGACTATAGTATAATCAGCCAAAGGAGGTAGGATAGAGCAGATCTCTGCACGGATCGAAGCAGCTCTACTGGACAAGTAGCTCTACTACGTAGAAAATGCGGTTGATTAGTATTAAAAGCTGTTTTTGCAGGACGCGCAACTGGTTATCATTAGGCGAGCCGTATCTTTTTAGCCAACTAATTTGTACGAAAAGTAAAAATAACAATAATTTACGTATTTACGGGAATTAACGCGATCACGAAAAGGTATTATATACCTCTGAATTGCCTGACGTTTCGACCAGATTGCACTGGCCGTGGTCACAGGCTGACTCATGTAATACCTTTTCGTGATTGCGTTAATTCCCGTAAATACGTAAATAATATTATATCATGGAACGCGAAAGTTTAAAAGTTAAAAATAACTAATTTAAAATACCTACCCGTGACTCACAAACCCGTTCAACGATTAGAAAAGAACTGATAATCTTCGAACGGCTGAACATTTTTTTCTCGAGTCACTCGAGTATTCAAACAAAAAACTTGCGACACAACTTGTTGAACTTGCGGCATCGCCAATAACTCAAAGGACGCAGCAGTATAAAGCGCACATACTATCGACGCCCCCTCATTAGCTGCGTGTGGTGTGCGACGCAGCGCCTACGCCCGCGCAAGTCCCGTCGTCGCCTTGCCGACCGAACTTATAAAAATCGCTTTCGCTCGGTCAAGACAACCACAAGTGACCACAACCAGTCGATACCTCACTTCGACAACTAGTTATCCTGTTCTTCTATGGGTACTTCTTCCTGTAACTTTCCGTCAATAAGCCGCTGCGATTTCAATAACAAAAACACTTCTTGTCATGTCTAACATACCCATTGAGCAAGTACAAACTTATAACATGGGGGGAGGGGGTTTGCGGGGGTTAAAAAAACCACATCTGTGAGCGACACACATACCTACATTACATTTTTAGAGTAAATAGGTAAGGATCTAACAACACCTAAAGATTCCTGTCTGTCTGACCGCCATCTTTTGATAAATTTTAGACTACATCTACGCGTACAATTGGATATTAATCTCTCTAATATCTCAATTTTATCCTAAAATATTGAAGTGTACATTCTGACTAAACATCATGTTATGAGTATCGAGGTAGGTATATCGAACACTTTAGAAGAAACTGAAAAACACAATAAAAAGAAGCAACATTTCTAGTCCTAATGTAACGTTCAATATTATCAAACTAATTGCAGCACTGATAAAGAAGAAGTCAATAATTTTATTTAATTAAATTATCACTTAGAACTACAATCAAAAACTCGTTCTATTGATTGTGTTATAACTTAAGCGTAAATATAATTTGTCTTCTATTTGTGTGTTATCCTTTAATTGATAGAATGAGTATGATCTGAGTTAACTACAAAAAAATATATTTATCAAGTAGCACCGAAGCCGAGTTGTTCACAAAATGGTTGAAACTGGCCAACTGGGCTTTATTTGCCGCGGAACTCGTAAGCTACAATTGTAGGTACAATACTGTTGCATAGTAGGAATCAACAACATTTATTTATGCCCTTGCAATGAAGGTGAGATAATTGGGAATGGCATCAGATGCACTTTGAGGGAAAAAGTCCCATTTGGTGCCATTGGTCTTTTCATTTTAAAACACGAAGGTGAAGTCGATGTAGGCTCAGCGGTGACGATAGCAGCAGGCCACAACATGTGTACAAGTAGGTATTCTAAAGATTATCTACATAACAAAGCGTATCATTTTAGCAACAAGATCGTATTGCATAGCGTGAAGGAAGCGAATTACGCTAGGTAAAATAGCTACTAATAAGTAAGGAACGATATAAGAGCGTTATTAAATTAACACGACAATATCACAAGAGACAGCCAAAAACGTAAGCCCTAGAGTGTGTACATAATATGTACATACAGATTATACATAACATATATATAATAATATATAAATTTTTCCTATGTCATATAATATATAACATAGAAAAAAATTTAACCTAATTTTGATATTTATTTAAGGTGTTGAACCACCAACCACCTGTAGCTACCAAGCTGCAGGGTTATCCAAATTCGACGCAGTAAGGGCGTGATTGAGCAACAAACGATCTCTACTCCCGTAGAAAATACACGAATCTATACACCAATGTGGAAATATATACAATTGTAGAACGTTATATACTGAAATGATACTGAAATCAAATAAAGAAACTCGATATTTTGTACACACAGTTTTAAACAGATAGATTTCGACATCACCACTGCGGCGTGCTCTCGTCGATTTGGTTTCTACATAAAAAGTTGTCTAGTATAGGGAAGCTCGTAAGCTGTTTACAACAAAATAGAAATTAATTAATTTAAAAAGGGAAAAAACTTCAATGAAATAAAAAAAATATAATATAAATTTGAACAAATAAATTTAAGGCCTAGTTCACAATATGTTGGGATGGGACTAACCCCACATTTTTTCCTATGCAATAACTAGATCCTGGGAGAAAAAAAAAAGGAATGAACGCGCGAACGGACGAAGGACGAATCACAATTACCTAAATCCACTGCAACCAATACACTATGTAGGTATACATAGCGTATTGGTAGCAGTGGATTTTATTGTGCCATCTATATGATTTTAGTCCTGATTCCAGTGGGAAGATATAGATTAGTAAATCTACTTGCAATAAGGTGATCGCAAAACGATGATTATGTTGTGATATCATTAAAAACAACATTACCAGCACACACAGGTACGTGTCAATGAAGTCCATTTTTACAGGACAAACGTCAGGTAACTCTTTCAGCGTGTTGGAAAGAAGTTATACTCGTACGAACATATGGACGAGTGACTCGATTCTTGTCAGTCAATCACAGCGAGGATGCTTGATATTGACATAAAACATACTATTTAATAACAGTGATAAAAGTATTTAAAAACAAGAACGAAGTATCACTTCATGTAGAAGTAAGACTTAATTCCGTAAACTTTCTATACTTTTCAAGTCTTCTGGACAGATATACAAAACTATAAAATCCTTTGTCTGAACTATTTTGTCATTGCCTATTTATTATATTTACATATTACATGTATTAGTATAGTATATTAGTGGTCGCCTAGAGGTCTAAGATCGATCGTAATTCATAATCATAACAAAAAAGCTCCGTTTACGGTAGACACAAAATGTTCTTCTATTTTTTTTAATTGGCTTTACTAAAATCTTTAGTGTAGACAATTTAAAAAAACAGAAACAAAAATCACTACCTTAGACGGAGAACGTCAATATCTACTAAACAAAACGATAATTATTTAGGACGTTGTTTTATTTTCAATAAATCCACGTGTTTCCATCGCACAATGACATTGGTAGAATTGGCGACATAGATATAGTTTGCCATATATAAAAAATTCATGAAAAACCAACAGAGTTGAAAATGGTACTGAACTATTGTAGATGTTAATAGTTTCATTATTATTAATCTAGTATCTTGTTCTACGTAATCCTTACTACCTTACTAATGTAAGAAGGCGAAAGTTTGTGAGGATGGATGGATGTTTGTTACTCTTTCACGCAAAAACGGCTGAACGGATCTGGTTGGAATTTGGCACAGAGCTAGATTATAGTTTGGAATAGCACATACATACACACACACATACTTTTTATCCCGAAAAAATGTACGGCTCCCGTGCGATAGATTTCACCAAAAGTTCCACGCGAACGAAACCGCGAGCCCACGGCCTCTGGTCCAGCAGTCAGGATCACTAACCGCTAGACCAACAGGCCAGTCTAACGTTCTTTTTGTCTGATCAAAACATCATGACCCAAGCCGTCGCTCGCGTTGATTCCTTTTGATGGAATCGTATTTCCGTCGTTTGTAAAATCGTACTGAATGATGTTTATCTTACTTGATGT
Source organism: Callimorpha dominula (assembly GCA_949752705.1). Taxonomy (NCBI): domain Eukaryota; kingdom Metazoa; phylum Arthropoda; class Insecta; order Lepidoptera; family Erebidae; genus Callimorpha; species Callimorpha dominula. The sequence continues at coordinate 15,682,314 of OX457012.1, read as the reverse complement.
GGTTTAACACCCGATACCAATGGAGGGAAGCCTGTAGTCTTGACATGAGAGAAGCAGAACTTCCTATTGTGTGTTTTTAATGCTAACTTACATTCTATTGTTTATAATCTCACCATTCGACTGACGGTAGAGTCTTACCTGAAAAAAAAAACTTATAAACGTTAAGTAACTACCACGATGGTAATGAGTAAAAATTATTTTTTAGGTTTTATTATATATATATATATTCATCAGTTGAAAATATATAAAACCTTCAACTGGATGTCAATGGATGGTAATACCTAGGTCACTGAAAGTTTCTGGATTCTGATAAATAAGACCAGCTATTGGACTTATTATAAGCCGAAGAAGATATTAAGCCCTCACAATTTACAATAGTTTTACATTCGGTGGAACAATTGTAAAAATCAGTTGGACCAGTCTTCCTTAGGAGCCTCTTGGCTTCGTGGAACTCACTCACCGCCCATTCAGGGCTCGTAAAACGTGTGCCTTTAAATATGTCTTTAATTTTTAGAAACAAAAATAATTAGCAAGGTGCGAGGCCTGGGCTGGGTAATGACTTAACTTGCCGAAAAAATAAGAAACAATTTTCTTAACAATGCTTCGCCTTTTCTAAACTTTCATCGGCAAGTCTTCAAAAGGAAAGACCATTTCTGCTGAATGGCTTTTCTGTCCGGTTCAAAGCAGTACATCTAGATTTAGTCACCTGTCACTATATTATAAACAGCCAATGAGTGTCCACCATTAAACTTTTTTATCATTTTACGCCATCACTCGAAACGCAATAGTTTTTGGTCTTATGTTAAATCATGCGGTATCCATCGAGTGCAAAGCTTCCAAACCTTCAGAAGCACATACAAAATGTTTTGCACTTGGCTTATTCCAATGCCTAATACAGTACGAATTTGCGAACAAGTAATTTTGTCCGTTTCAATCAGTTTTCTTATAACCAATCCGTCCAATATTGATATACTTATTGGATTCTGTAATCGGAGTGTCCGGCCGACCTTCACGTACATCATCATGGAGATGATCATGACGTAGACTAAATTCTCCGAACCACGAATGGCCAGAGTTGCGACATGGGGCTCCATCTCCAATGCCAATTGAACTCTCTGGCAACTCTTTTGTTGACTTAAGCCACAGCGAAAATCATCATCATCAGTGATAATAGCTTTAAAGGTACGGCTTCAGTGTGTGTGATTGAGAGCGGTGAATGTGTTGCTACTATTATAAACAAATAAGCCTTTTATTTCTTACTTCTACAAAGTTTAAGTACCTACATGATAAAATATAAAAGTAAAAAATACTCAATTTCATTGGTTAGTATTTTATTTTATTTAAAATTAGGTTTGTTAGTCATTCTTAAAGTATACAAATAAGGATATTCTCATATGAAGATAGAGTTTAGTCGGCAAGAACCCCGGATTGGATTAAGGCCTCCTCCAAAGATGCCCATGTGTCTCTATCCTGCGCTACGTCTCTCCAGTTGGGGCCGGCTGTCCACCGAGTAACTATTGACCATTAAAACTACTAAAATTAACCGGAGATTTTTAATTGAACTAAGGCTGAAAACAAGCACCGCCTGATGTTTACGGTTAATGTTGTCTATAGTCGTTTGTAACACCGAACAGCTTGCGTTTCCGAACCTATAAAAATTTTTTTTGCAGCTTTTTAAAAATAATTTTATTGCCCCTTCCAATTAACGCCATAGCACCTGGTCCTACTCTGAAGAAGAAGGCAGCTGGCTGAATTGGATAGGTGGACTTCAAGTTACTCGAACACTGAATATATTTTCACGAATGAAAATAGCAAAATTAAAATTTAACGATATTTCTTAAAGTAGTTCGTCTTTTTTATAGAATTTCGTTATTTGAAGTTCAAGTATTATTAAAAGTAAAAATACGTTTTGTAAAGAATATTCTGGGAAATATAACATAGCGCTTTTCATTCAACTTATTACGTGTTCGAATAATATGAAGAATAGATAAACACTTAGATCCATTTTTTTGGAAATACATACCTACATATTATAGGTACATAGAAAGACGCAGACCAATGCAAATAAATATATTCATGCATAAAAATATTAGCACTGAACGGGAAGCGAACCGGTGACCTCTGGCGTTACAGTCAAAAGTTCTAACGTCGAGCTACGTATCATGTAGATATCGTATATTGATGATATTACACGACTGCCCGAAAAAGGAGTGTAATGTTTTCAGGGTTAATGAACTTATATATGACAATGTATATGAGTTTCTTTATTACACCATAACATCCAAATGCCTATGATATCTAATGATATCATTAGAATCCTTACGTCATCCCGACTAATCCCGAGTGACACTAGCATTCAACATGGCGGCTGTATGGCGCGTAATTTGTTTTGGCAGTTATTATTTTTTTAAATTAGTACCGTTGTCTTTTATACACAGTTTAAGAAAGATTTGTATAGAACGCAGTGAGTTTTGGCAGTGAGAGACTGTTTTGCTTACTTAAAGGACATTTTCGTTGGCTTGTTTAATTTATATTGTTGTACTGCATGTAAATAATACTCCACATCCTTTCCTTATATTTGTTTTGTTTGTAGTTATGATCATTGAATGTATTTGTTTATACATAATAAGGTGGGTTTATTGTCCGTTTATACAGGTGCTACAAAACCGTGTGGTCATATTTTAGGAACGTATTTAAGGACCCCCTGAATGACGTAAAGCACTCACAATTATAGGAAAATTCTTTATTAGTTAATTAATGCTAAGGATGTTGATTGGATAGACGAGTTTGTGGAAAAATGTCCACATGGAAAATAAATGAAAAAAACCATTGCAACTGAGATGAAAAATAATAATACGTTGTTTACAAAAGTGCACCTACACTAGAACGAAGCGTTTACCAAAGTAGAAAAACAATAAAAAATGAGCACACATTTTTGTTTACCGCTGTATATTGAACTTGGACTAAAAAAATCATTGGTAAAAAAAAAAAAATATGCATTTTGCATCCGTAGTCTTTAATTGTAAATCAATCAATGAATTCATTTAAATTTCAGAGTTAATGTTTACTTAATGTGTGTTGTAATATAATTTTAATATAATATTTTCAGTCAACATAGTTAAAGTTTAATTAATAACAAGAATTAAAAAACTAACATGTTTTTATAAATTTTGCAGTGTTGTCCATGAAACCGCCCACGCCAGTGGCAACTCAAGATTACGAGCGACCAATACCCCCCGAACCTATACCTCCGAAGCCACCAGAACCCTACAAAGCAGAAGAACCCCACGTATTCGAAAAACCCGCATTTCTTCCCGCGAAACCCATTCCACACTCACCAAAAATTTCCCCGTCTTCTATTCCAATCCCTAATCCAAGCGTAACAACAACAAAACATGTAGAATCCGGATATCCAAATTACGGTGGTTACCTATACTCTATACCAGGATACTCAGCATTCCAGCCCGTCAATCATTCGGGGATGCCCGGATATCATCCTGGTCTAGCTCAACAGAATCAGACTCTACCGCCAGAGCGCCAGAATCCCGATTTCTTGCCTTTCTCACAGCCAACTATTCTTCCATCTACAAATGAACCGATTGTAGAGGAAGAAAGTATGGATACAGATGTACTGCTGATGGTGACCGATGATGAAGAGACACAGCAACCTCTACCTCAAACCGACTTTGAGGAACACTTTACACCTGAAATAATATCTACTGTACCAACAGTTCAACCCCCTGAGGTTGCTAAACCTACAGAATCAAAGATGAATATTACATCGTTGGCTCAAGGCTCAGGAGCGACAGTTACCATACCATCATTACTCCCAAGTAAAGAAAATAAAAAGAAATCAGAAAGGTTCAGTTTGAAGACTAGTATACCAATAAGTAAGATTGATATGAAGTGTGTGAGCAATCCACCTGACTCTATATTTCAAAATTCTTTAACAAAAAAGACGTTTAACCCTGCATTTACTAAAGATCCACCGAGAGTTGAGATACAGAGTAACATCGTTATAAAATCTGCTACAAAAGAGTCTGAAGCTAAAGAGGCACCAAAATCTGCTATACCAGTATCAAACAATACTATAAGTACTTTGATCAACGCAGCAGAGGCTATAAATAAAACCGAAAACCAATTTCGGGTACCCGAAGTACCAAAATCAGATTCATCTCCAGAGTCCAAAAATACTGCGGCGCTTACAAAGCCATTATTTAACCCCATGAATATAGAAACTAGTCAAGCAAGTTTTACTAAAGCATCAGATAGGGAATCATATAGCGGTGATGCGAAAAATCAAATATTGTTTATACAGAATAAAAATAATAACAACAATCAAAATTCAAAAATGTTGCTTACCATTCAGCAGCAGAACCCGCAAGTATTGTTACAACGAACGAATTTTGAGTCAAAAAACCTGCAAGCTCCTTCACGATCGTCAAACCAAAGCAAAAAGACCAAAGAAGACGTGATGAATGAAAGTACGTCATCAAAGGTAGTCGCGCTAAAAAGGCTACATCAAGAAAATTGCGACGAGAATGACTTTGAAAATTTGATTACAGAAAATCAAATATACGGTAATAAGATAGTCGTGAAGGAGAAATCGCAAGGTACGCTGCAGGAGCAGGATTTGAAGAACAAGAAAACGATGACAGAAAAAGTTACAACGAGTGAGGCTAAGAATGTGGTATTGCAGCCAAATTTTTTATATTTAAGTAATGTTCAGTTTCCTAATATGATGATTGTCAAAAATAGCGCGAAGGTTAATCAGACTATGGATAACAATAAAGCAAGAATTGCACCAAATGAGAACAAAATTGTAAATGAAACGAATAATTCTCTACCAACTATTGACGTTAATGCTGGAAGCACTTTAAAAAAAACTACACCTGTAATAAGTAAAGAAAAAAACGTACTAAAATCAAATAATAACGTGTTACAGACTCTACAAAATAAAACGAAATCCGATGTTCAAAAGCCTGAGATGGTTACAAAATCAGATAACATAATGATAAGCAAACCTGAAAATATCATAATAACGAAATCAGAAATAATAATAACGAAATCAGAAATGATAATAACAAAACCTGACACAGTAATATCGAAACCCGACATAGTTAAAACAAAGCCAGAATTAGTTTTTCAAACAAATCAGAAGGTCATTATGACCCCTCAAATAGTATACCAGGTACCAATATCATCGATTGTCGAAGGCGACAAAATAAACCAACCATCAATCGTGAATATAAATTCAAAAGACTATCCAAAGTTTATTGCTCAAAAGAAGGAGTATACAAAACCGTTTGAACAAACAAAGACTAATGATAAATTATACATATCATGCCCTTACCAAATGGACACAAAACAACAGCCAAAAATTGTTATTACAAATCTAAAACCTAAAATAAATAAAGTAGAAGAAGTTAGCTCTTTAGATATTTATGAAAAACGAAGACGTCTAAGACGTCTAAAATATCTTTCGAATCGTCAACTTAATGCGACTAAGGAGGTAAAGACTGACAATATTTGTGCTTCGGCTGTAACAGAGTCTTTAAAAAAAGGAGATAAAAGTGATCTTCGTAACGCAAATATAATAACCCCTGATAAAATGAAAAGTGAAATTTATAAAGAATTTGCGAGTACAAAAGGTCAACTAGATGAGTCCAACAGCTGCAGTGACTCGGACGATGGTGACGAACTAGAATCTAAACTTTATGAAAGTATTATTGAAGAGTATAGTAATAAGGTTAAAAACGTTGAAAATGAGAAAAGAAAATCTGATTTCTTATCTATTTTTAGATTGGCTTCACCTGAAAATTATAAAGGTATGTGAAATTAGATTAACTCAAATTTGATACAACAAGTTTTCTTAAATATCTAATTTTACGAAGAAACTCTTCTCTCAATCAAATCGAAAGGAGGCAAGGTTTCACACACTAACAAAATTAGATTGATCAAACGATTTTTTTAATAATATTGTACAAAGATTCACAATTAGCTTACTATTCAAATCACAAAATGTTAAGAGGAGCTGTAATTGTTGCGATAGGTCTCCATTTTAAACTCTTATTTACAGAAAAAGAGCTGGATCTTCAAGAAAGAATGTTGCAATACGATAAAGTCCGTTCAGCGTACGCAGCAGTTGGTCGTCTTGATGTCCTCTTTAACGTTCCCCAAGAAGAAAAAACTGTCCATCAACAACCAGAACCCATCCGGGTCAGTACCTGCATAGTCAGAGAACAAAATCTAACCAAGGTTCGAAAGAAAACTATGTTCCTGTCACATTTGAAGCTAACACAGGCCACACAAAGATATAAAGAAGGTAAGTAGAGGATAGTTTTAATTATTGGTATAAATTCAGACAAAACCTGCTAACCTCAGTTGCAAAGTGTAATTAAAAGAAGTAGTAGAAGGTAGAAGAAGTATGAAACGTAGATCACTGCCGGCGATCGATCGATGGCACTGATGATGATGGGGTCATTACATTAGGGTCCGTTGTGCAATATCTAGCGTTTTCATAGTACATCGTAGCTTTATCTCTACCTACCCCCCTAAATAGCAACGTCCAGACACTAAACAAAAAAAAGACCAAAGAAGAAGAGAAATAAAAGACTTTACACAGAACAACCTATGCCAAGTCTGGATTTAGAACGCCGAATATAAATTATCCTACTAATATTATAAATTTACGTGAAAGTTTGTGAGGATATATGGATGTATGGATGTTTGTTACTCTTTCACGCACAAACTACTAAACCGATTGAAACTTGGTATGTAGATAGCTGGAGACCTGAATGAACACATACTTTTTATCCCGATATTCCCACGGCACCGGAACTTACGCACTTACGAAACCGCGGGGCACGGCTTGTATAATAGAATTGTCTTTTTTATCTTTGTTATTTTTTATTTGTAAAGGCTGTCTGGTTTGTAGTAAGTGACCATTACTACCGTATTTTTTTTGTTGTTGGTGTTTTTTGTCAATGTTTTGGGTAAGGGTTGGCCTTGCGTTAATTACAGAACTTGGATTTGAATAACATGTAAACTAAAAGACTACGATAGAAATATGTGAATGTTGTGTGTTTCAGAGTACGAGAAAGCATGGGAAGTGATATTAAAAGAAAGGCAACGTAGAAACGACACTGGTAATGAATTATCAGACAGTAATAAAGCCTGGCCTTCCTTTTACCTTGACACGAAAGGGCAATTGGAAATTATGACAGAAATTAAACAATGTGTCAATGAAAACAACAATCTGATCAAAAAGATGTTGGATACAGTTCGCGAAAAGCAAGCCAATGAAGAAAGTATCAGCGTTTTGGCAGAGAAGAACTTTTCTGAACTAAATCGTCTGTCCAAAATGGCAGACCAAAGTGTCAAATTAGTTAGTCGTCAAAATACGGGCAAAAGAGATCTTAACCCTGGTTTCGATAGCGAAAACATCCAATCACAGATTCTGGAAATTGAACAACCATTTCAAAACTACCCTAAGTTAAATATACCAAATATTTCTAAAATTATTTCGCTGAAGTCGACGCAGGATTGCCGTAGCGGGATGACGACGCAAGCGACATCTATGGATGAACCACGGAGTTCTGCCGCAGGTGTCACCGAGATAATCGTGAAGATACTCCCGGAGCCTTGCAAAACGGTTGATGTGTGTTGTCAAGTTGAGGAGAACACTTGGCCGGGCGTAGAAAAAGTTGTCAAAACTTACAGAGATTACGAAGCGGGTGAGTATAGTTTAAGACTATTTTATTTATATGTTTCAGAGTAAGGCAACAATGAGGCAACCGTTTAAATATAGGACCTCCCTTAATGGTGAAAAACCTCTTTACAGCTAAATCAAATCAAAATCATTTATTTCGCTTAAACCAATAATAGGAAATAATAATAATAATAACCATCAACACATCTCACACACGGCTATCTGATCCCAAATTAGGCAGAGCCAACTCAAACTATAAATGAAACTCTGAATATTACCAGATTACCAAAACAGGTATTTTATTTTGAGCTTAGCTCTGGTAAACGGAAACCTGGAGGACAGTATCTGCGATATAGTCATATAGAGATGTATTAAAGCGCCACCTGAATTCTGTCGGCAGGCCGGTCTGGCGAACTAGGTACTATCAAATCGGGCTTAGAAAACTTTGAGCGTCTCTGAATTGAGGATTTTATAAATAAAAAAACCGCATCAAATCTGTCCACCCGTTTGAGAGCTAAGATGCCACAGACAGACACACGCACACACACAGACATCGACGTTAAACTTAGAACCCCCCTCTTTTTGCATCGGGGGATAAAAACAAACGCCAGCTCGGAAAATGTGGCCCAAGATTATAGTACTAGCGGTTCACTTTATTGTGCCTCGTGCGATAGCGCTTTCAAAACCAAATTTGGTATCATACATAGACATATACAAGAAATAATCCAGTGTACCAAGTTAAGGGTGTCGCCGTCGACGGATAAGTCTAGGAGGACATTATCATCATGTTGTATTATTTTCTGGGGCGAAAGCTATGATTATATAACATTCAGCGAGCTTTTATTTTACAAAAACGGGCTGTAAGAACGTATAAGACAAGACGTGTCGTGTAAGACATACTTTTCAAGAAGTAGGCATATTGACAGTTCCGAGTGTTGAGTATTGTTTATTAGATTTGCTTAATTCATTCAAGAAAAGAAAGAGCATGCGTAGAAAAGATTTTCAGAGCCAATTCGTACCTAATCTTTACATAGTCAAACACAGTACAGTCTATAACTCTATAAGGACGTTTTATAAACTACCCATGGGTTTAAAAATCCTAATTGGGCTGTTGGCCTAGTGGTTGGTGACCCTGACTGCTACGCCATCGGTCGTGGGTTCGATTCCCACCCGAGTCTGGGTGTTCTTTGTGTCCGTTGTTTGTATATTTGTAAAGTCCCCCGCGACACAGGAGTCATTCCTAATGCGGGAGTTGTCGTTTAAAAAAAAATTATAGCAGCGAATTCAAAGCCAAATTAAAAGCGTTTCTACTGAGAGGGTGTTGCTATTCTCGTCGTTTTTAAATAAATATATTGATACTGGTAATTAATAAAATTATTGTCAATTTTCAGCTCGCCGCCGAGAGATATCAGAGTTGCAGCGTCGCAACACAGCACTGCGTGTAGAGGGCGCGCATATCACACGAGCGGCATCACGTGACTCCGACCGGGCGCGCGCTCTGCTGGCCGAACGACAAAACCTCGCCGTGGAAGAAAACAACCTCCGGCTGTCGCTGCAGCGCCTCCGGGCTGCCATGGACGAGGTCAAGAATTATACCGGTCTCCATGATTTTTGTTGAAGAACCTTAAAAATTTACCTAGTGATGTCCATTGAGATATACCTACGCCATGGAGTTCATTTAACTATAAAAAAATGCCTCAACAATAAGTTATTCACATCATAATTATAATCATTGTTCATTAAAACTAAAACGGGACTATTAATTTTCTTCTTGGGTTTTAAAAGTAATTAGCTTATTAATTAATTTTGCTAATCATTATTTGCAGTGTGCTCTCTTGTGGCTCATTTATTCCTTAATACAAAAATTGTATCATTACATATTATAAATCAAAGTAACCCGCCGCGTCTGTCTGTCTGTTTGCGATAACTCAAAAACTACTCAACGGATTTTCATGCGGTTTTCACCAATAGATAGAGAGATTCATGCGGAAGGTGTAGGTGTATAATTTGTTAAGGTTTTCTGTAAATTGGTAGAAATATGATGATGATTGTTGAAGATGTTTCTGCTACCTGTTCGAAGCCGGGGCGAGTTGCTAGTAGATATATAAACATTTAGTGTCACGCTGTTTGTTCGCGATGAACTCCCTAATAAACCAATTTTTGTATCCAGTTTGGTCCAACTTGAGAGATACAATAGTTTTTATCTAATTTATAGTCACATTTTTTTGTTATTGCAATTACTTAGTCACAGCAACACGTGGCCGGGTAGCTAGTTCCTATATAAATTCTCATAAATTACTTGCACCAATAGAGGCACTTTTTAAGGAATTATATATTAGTAAATTCCTTACAAAAAAAAAAAAAATATGAAAATACTTTTGATTTATCTTTATTCCTGTAAAATCTATAATGAACTATATAATTATATTTATATATATATTTTGTGTAGTAATTCTATCTCAACGTATGGTAACTACTTCTTTGTGTTAAGTGCTATTTACGTAGTAAAAATGTACAATAATTTAGCAATATTTAGGCTTTTGTTGGTTAAAGAACTCCAAGTGCTCCAATTCAGTTAAATGTTGTGTAATGTACAAAACACTCAGTCGCTATCCTGCAGATCATGACATCTATTGTTCATAAAAATATGGATATTACGCGCCAAAATACGGCTAACTTTTTTATTGGCTTGAGAAGACGTCACCCATTACGCCACTAGTGTTGTCATCAATACCGTATTATGATACTTACGTATAACAAGGAGCGAGGTTAGAATAAGTTTAAGGTAATGGTTTACAGGGGCAAAAGCACTTGTTCGTAAATGTAAATATAGTTAAAATTAAATAACATGATTCCCTTTGTAACTTTCTTTATGAAACACTAAAATAAGAGTGGCAATCGAAACGACATTTTTTTAAATATTAACTGGTTAAGTTACCATTGTACTATTTATTTAAAAAAATAAAAAATGTCTTCCAATTGTCTCTCATAAATTAATCCAAATTAAGCTTTAACTGTATAGCCTTGTGGCATTAAATTGAACCAAAAATTACAACTAACCTGTAAGTTTCGTCAATTTAAATGACTAGTCACCTGTAATTAAGAAATATGTGTAGTCGCTGTACTTAGATCATAAAATTAGGAATATACTGAAGCATCCAAAGGGATAGGTACCTACTCACTTTTAGGCACTTGGGAGTTAAGGTGATAAGGCTTTTACGAATTAAAATTGGTAAAAAAATATTAGATTAAACTATTTTCTTCTTTATGATTCTAGAACGCTTCTAGACCGCGAGTCTAGAACGATTCTAGAACGCGAACGAACTTAATACTTCTAAATGAATTTCATAATGACCGGTACGTTATCAATTACCTAATTTGTAGCGGCGCGATAATTTTTTAATGAGAATATTTCGTGTCTGAACAATGTAAATCGACAAGTCTTTTATTTTTTAACTCTGAAGTATTCCAGGTAATATGAGACCTAGTATTCCCTCTGGATGCTACAATATGAGTGCATCTGGATAGAGTAGTTAATCTTTTTTAAAACAAATACGTAGGTGCTGCACAGAGTTATTAAATTGTATAGCTAAAATGGTCAAACCGCGTAGGTACCTACTTGTAATTTTACTGACAACGATACTATTTTTTGTCCATTTTTTTGTGATTGGCTGGAAGTTTTGTAATTTTTTAAAATATTATTTTGACATTAAAATTAAAAGAAAAAGCTTATTCCAGATGCACAAGGATAATACGGGTGTACGTGCAATGCAATTTTAAAGTTGTTGTCCAAGTAACAAGTATCTTACATACCCGATGTAGCGTATTTTCGTATAATCTGTATTTTAAGATTTTTTATAGATAAGTATTAAATAGATATTACGACGTACATAGTACGTTATAAAGATTGATTAGGTATTACGGTCTTAATGTTGACACAAAAGTTATCGGAAGCCTCTGAAAAGTCGTTTTTTTTCTAACATGCAGTTTTATTTTGAGACAAAGTGTTCATTTCTCTGTTGTTTGTGGCCGACGCTTTCAATTGTTGCCAATATTATTAAACATGGCGGCAGTATCTTAGAAATCAAAGTGAACATAGGTACAGTACAAGTTTTGGTAAGAGTAGGCGAGAAGCATAAATATTCATTAAAAGATAGCTGTGTTATGTTACGTACTTGTTATAGCTGAATACCTGTCCCACCGGACATAAATCACTTAGTCACTGAAAAAAAAATTGAAACTAAATAACTATGTAGTTACTTAGTTTCAATTTTTTTTCCAGTGACAGGCCTAAACTTTGAACTTCTTTTGTATACCAATATAATAAAGTTAGTTAGAGCTTTTGTTTCATTGTTTAAACGCGCTAATCTTTCAAACTAGGGGTTGTTCAAGTATTAAGTAAACACCAAAAGGGGTGGGTGGGGTCTTTGCTTTGTTTATTTTTGATGACATATGTAACGGGAAGTTAAAATGGCGATTAGACGAACAATTTACTTTTTGAAAAGTTTTTTTAAAACTTTAAAAAAATTCCGATTTGAACATATGGGCTATATGGCAACTCAAATTGTCTACGCTCAAAAGAGGAGGGGATGTCATGTCATGTCCTTTTTATGTTAACAATTTAGATTTTACATTTAATAGTTTTAGTGGGTTTGCTGCTGAATTACAAATAAAGAAACAGATTTTTAAACATTATACTAACGGCTTAAAGTAAGCATAGGAGAGGCTTAGGGCATTGCGTAGGGGAAGAAGGGGCAACAATTATTAAAATTCTGCTTATGTAATACTTAAAGTCTATCCTATCAGTCCGATTTGAATAATTTTGTATTGGATAGATTGAGGGGCGGAGCAGTGACATAAACGCAGGTGAATCTGTGGGGTACAACTTTAAAAAGTCAACTTGTTAATTCGTTGGGTAATCATTTTATTTTTCATATAGGTACCTACCTCCTGCCACCGTGATATTTCCGCTAGGTGTACAAAATTAGAAAAGTAAATACAGTATTACGTATTCATAAACGTGGTCTAAGTGATCTAGATTCCAGATTACTTTCATGTATGTAGCGGCTCCAAGCCGGTTAGATATTTTGTAGTTCATACAAAATATCTAACCGGCTTGGAGCCTTTAAGAAGCTTGTAATAGTAGATAATAACTCAAATTTTAATTTTGCTCAAAGAAGCAATAAAATTTGATGAAATGACAATGCATAGCTCCCTAAAGTTAAAATCCTGGATTGTTCTAAATAAAACAAGTTCAAACTTGTGGTGGATTACCTACCACATAACAATGTTTTTACTAATTTCGTATAATATATACTTAAAATAATTATAAATACATTATAATTATTCTCCAATTTACAATGTACTTACGTAAATGAATAATAAAAATTGACGAGAAGTGGATTATAGAAATGGAATTAATTGTCTATGGTTTATGGTACTCCGTTATACGAATTCGCTGGAAAATGTCACGAAATCTTTTTGCAATCTTACATTTTGTAATAAATGTTATATTAATTTTTTTTTTTATCGTAACATACTAATATACAGTGTTAGGTCTTACTACTTTATAATTAATCGCACCGCAACGTATTCTTTCAGTCAAATTAGTAATTAATGTGAACGCAGCATAAAAAAATAAATTACAAAACGAATCGGTTAAAAAAAATATTGTACCCATATTTTGTTGAATTTTGTGGAAATACATGTATTATTAACCAGGTTATGGCCCTATTTGACGCGACTGATCTCTTAGCTCTCTTATTGTACTTATCATGAGATATATTATTGTGTTCATATTTTGTTTAAGTTTTGCTTGCAATCGAGTGCCTGTTTTTTATTATTGTAATATACGTTAAACAGTGCAATACATATAAATGTCTTAGATGCGATAAATGTGAAATAAGAACAAAAGTAATAAACTAATAAACACATATTTGTCTATTTTATTCTGCACAGTAACGACAAAACACGCTACGGTTTAATTTCACAAGCATTAGCGTGCTACAAAGGATTTTTTCACTGTAAAATCGCCACTTGATCCTTCTACTCTGGGTATGAGTGTACATGCGGGGCCCGTCATGTCCGGTGATTTGTTTACTGTGTCCGCTAACCAACGTGGTATGTCGAGTCGCCTGGGCGTGACGAGCTTAGCATTGAACATCTAAAGTTTGCTGGTGCTCATCTAGTAGCAGTACCGCAATGTTCTTCTTCCTGTGCCTGAAACATACATGCTGCATGCATGCATACTGCCATCTGAACAATGATTGTACATACCGGACTATTATTGTACCTATTGTGAAGAAAATAACGGGATTTATCTCAACAAAGCAACTACTGGCCATTATCTCTCGCTACAATGGCGGCTAAAGTGTTAGACAGTGTGCTTGATTCGGAACTTGGTAAACGTCTGAAGATACATGACGTACAGTTCGGTTTTTGTCCAGGTCTCTCTACTGAAAGTGCGATACTCAGTCTCAAGCACACTGGTCAATACTACCTATACAGAGAGAGGTACACCTGTGTATGGATGCTTTCTCGACCTGTCAAAAGCTTTTGACTTGGTGTCATATGATGTGCTTTGGCAAAAGCTCAAAAAAAAAGGCGTGCATACACGTTCAAAATTTGTTTTAGTTCTGGTATGCTAACCAGACAAATTGAGTAAAGTGGGCAATGGAGTAAAGTGGCCTACTCTGACACGTACTGCTTGAGGTGCGGAATGAGACAAAGAGGGTTAAGTTGTCCTAAGCTATTTAATCTGTACGTGTATGAGCCGATAGATAAACTCAGCAGCACCCAAATAGGTTGCTCAGTTGACAATGTCTGCATTAACAATTATAGTTATGCGGACGACATGTTGTTGCAGAGTCTAACTGTCAGTGTATTCCGCAGGCTATTAGCCATTTGTGAAAAATTTGGGAGTAAATATGGCCTAATTTATAACAGCATAAAAAGTGTATACCTACATGGTTTTCAAGTCACGCAGTAATTATCCATCAAGAGTGCCACCCATAAACTTAATAAAGGTACTAAGTTTATGGTGCCACCTATAAAACTAAATGCTGCGAGCTTGCACATCGCGTGCGACGCGTGGTAAAGCACGCTGGCAGCTAGCGGTAGCCTCAATTTCAGTCTATGCCGTGCTCAGTGGCGAAGCTACCGGAGGGCTAGACGGGGCAGTGCCCCGGGGCCCCCAAGCTCACTGGGCCAGTGAAAATTTCTTCGGAATATAAATAAGTTATCAGGTTTGTACTAGAGTTGTGACTAAACCACTATGTATATTAAATTGTGTACTTGATAACTTGAACATGAAGTACGGATTACAGCAAATCTGGAGTATGTCGAATTCGGAACACGACGAATACGGAACAAACGATTTTAAATAGTTTAGTTGGGCCCTAGTTTATTTTTTTGCCCCAGGGCCTTTGGTTACCTAGCTACGCCACTGGCCGTGCTGCAACTGTGCGGTTATAGTGGGTGATGAGTCGATGACCTTTACGCCTCCAATATAATAAAGCCTTTAGAATGAAATTAAGGTTGCCCCGTTACTGTAGTGCTTAGAACAATGTTTATGGAAGCGAGAGTTGACTTCTATGCCATCATAAGCAAGCGAACTTCCTCTATGCTAAGAAGAGTGCAGGATAGCAGTAATAGCATCCTAAGAGTCATAGCCGATAACTATGACTCCGCCATAATGAAATGTCTTGCCAGAACGTTGATACGCTAAAAACCCGCAGTTAATAATAAGATTATAAAACACTAACATAGGCTAAGAAAATCTCTATAATCACACTATGGACTCTGTCTGAATAAATAAATGTATTATTATTATTAATTATACAACTGCTTTTACCTTCAAAGAGAAGTTTCTCCTTCCTTGTTTCTACACCCTCTAGCTACGGTGGCGCCACCTAACTACACACTTTAGACGGACACTTTTTCATATACAGAATTACAGAGATGGTACTCCTTACCTCTATAGTTCTGTAGAAACTTGTAAGTATAAAATAACGTGTGATGTCCTCCCTTGCTGTCAATTGAGAATAGTAACGAATCGAAAATTTGAAAACAATTTCTAAGGGACTTGAAAAATAAACTAAAATGTCAATTTAATCATTATTATATATTTTATTACTACATATTGATACATTATAATTATTCTCCAATTTACAATGTACTTACTTAGATGAATAATGAAAATTGACGAGAAGTGGATTATGGAAATGGAATTAATTGTCTATGGTATCAGGTACTCCGTTATACGAATTCGCTGGAAAATGTCACGAAATCTTTTTGTAATCTTATATTTTTTAATAAATGTTATATTACATTTTTTTTTTCGTAACATACTAATATACAGTGTTAGGTCTTACTACTTTATAATTAATCGCACCGCAACGTAATCTTTTAGTCAAATTAGTAAATTAATGTGAACGCAGCATATAAAATAAATTACAAAACGAATCGGTAAAAAAAATATTGTACCTATATTTTGTTGAATTTTGTGGAAATACATGTATTATTAACCAGGTTTAACTTAAAGACTTTATAACATGATACCATATAAAACAAATTAGGTTATAGTTACGTACTAATAGCGTTTTGGTTATTTCAGTTTAACTTAGGTTATTTCTCATTTCACACTGGCAACATAAATAGTATGTAATTAGCATTATTTATAACGTTGTTGTTCAGGTAGTCTTGTCGTAACAGCACAGTGCAGTTCCACCCATTATAAGCACAATCCCAATAACGGACCCTGCAAAAAAAATATTTATTACACAACTATCACCAAGATTTGTTTTCGCGTACAAACCCCTACGGTTTATCACCTCACCGGGGCTACTAGTGAAGTGGTCAAGTTTTTCGTCACAAATGAGTCTATTGCAAGGGACTCGGTTATACCGTAGGAAGGAAGTCCCGAGAACTCCGGCAGAACTTGGCCGCCTCATAAACAGAAGGCAGCCACCTCCTCGGGCCTGCTTCTGCTAGGGTAACCATTGTTACCATCTAATAAAAACAAACTTTAGACAAAAAGATGTTAAAAAAATATTTGGGTAATAAAAATAGGCAGTCATGGGACTGCCGACAGAAGTGAAAACTCAAACGAAACGACGAACTTAAAACGTCACGTTAGCAGGTTGGTGACATTAATTAACTCCATGTTTAGATTAGCGCCCTCTAGTGGATCTATATATGTATTATTAGCGTGACGGTCACGAGTTCAGTACTTTTTCCCCATAGCAAAAGTGCACAAACGATTTTTACTTCAAAAAAGATCATTATCTTATAGGTAGTTTTTACTATATTTCGTGTGAGTTGGTGGATTACATGTATATGATGAGGGCACGAAGGTGGGCATGCCGCAGTAGACCCGTCAAAAAAATCGGTGTTACGTCATAGTCGCTTATACCCTTGCGGATATTTAGATAGAATAGTTGTATGATCTCTGTGACAATCTGAAGACTTTGGCCGCACTTTTGAAGAAGCTTGATTTTCAGCTTCCAAGGACTGCAGACTAGACTAGACAGTATTTGATGTTAATTTCAACTTGATTTCCGTTCCTAAGAAAAAGAGTCTTGGCAGACAGACAGAAGGACAACGAGGTGAACGTACAAGGGTTCTTTTATTTCCTTTTGAGAAACGGAACCCTAAAAAGAAAACAATAGCAATTATTACACAAAGACAAATATTTTCAAACCATATATAGACAGAATGTAAATGGGGCATTATAAAGACTCCTGTCAATTTAAAAATACCTCTAGGTTTTGGGTTTACTTGAAATAAATAATTTTGATTTAAATGTAAGATCATACGTTGTACACTTACATTCTCGCGTAAAAGTATTTGAATATAATGCGGCACTTATTATTAGGAACATCTATTACTCTTGTTTGCCAAAAGTAACATTGTTTATCGATTTCGCCGATTCATTTGCTAAACCATGTATTTTCTTTTTAGAAGCAATAAGTGTGAATAATATGCTGCTATGAGCTGGAATACCCATAAACTTAATATACTAAGAATACCCGAGTTCTGCTTCTGCGCCTATTCTACCACTTTTACTATTGCCATGTGTTCTAATCAACAATTGTGTGTGTTTGATTTGGTTGGTGTGAAACTAGAGCCATAGAAGAACTTCTTGCGCTGCTTACTCTGTTACAAAAATTTGGTACAATATATGTATATAACAAGGTTAACGTACATCTATCGAGAGGTTCCTCAGCTCCAATGGTGGCACCAGTGATGGCGGTGAAGACAAAGGCTAAACTGTTAGCAGTTGGCACCGCCACCGATAGCGGAGCGCGGCGTACCGCTGCTAAATACACCAGTGACCCTGCCTGATTCACCAGCCACGGCAACACGTACTGGAATCATTGACAGCTGTAATGTGTGTTAATGCGTGGCGCCAGCGATAGAGTTGAGTTTGAATTCTGTACATTATTCTGTACCCTGGGTCATAGGAGTACCCACTTTTTGGCCCAGAGAGGAGCAATAACTTCCTAAGCCCGATCTCCCGCGCTCGTTTAGCGACCCAGGTAAAAATCAAACATTGTATGTTTGATGTAACATTGGAACAGAGAAGTCGCCAATCAGATATCTACCTTCCAGTTTCCAAGTAAGAAGCTGATCTCTGCCCACGCCTGGCCAAGTCGCGTAGTGGCAGTAACATCACGTAGTCCTTTCGTTCCTTGCCGGATAAAGGGGTTTGTACAGCCCCAAAACAACCCTGTTAGTGTCAGGAGACCTGGAGTATGAAAAATAAAGTACATATTGCGGGCTCATACTTAAAATGGCGTCTCGCGATCGCACGTCGATGTCAGAGTAGGTAAGTTATTCAGCAATGACTAAAGAATTGATGTCAACTGAAGTTACACTTAGATGATGACAAATATAAAAGATCTATCTTTATGCCCAAGGGCGCGACAACCTTCAAAAAAAAAAGTCATCAAAACATTTTATTGACGTATTTCAAAGTATTGTAAGGCTTACTAAATAATTTGGTATTACGAATACGATAAACATTCTTCTTACGGCGAACAACATTTTAATTACAATTATTTACACGTATGGGCCGGCTCGACTTCGCTCGATACCACGGCCTTACAGAAAACAGGCAGTGAAATAATGCTTGCATTGCTTTTCGCCGTCGTGAGTGAGGTTACAGGAGGCCCTAACCCTTCCCCCTCCCCTATTTCCGTCCTTTCCCTCTCCCCCTCTAATTCCTTTCTCCCGTCTTCCCACTCTTCCCCCTCTTCCCTTTATTCCCACCTTAAACGGCGGCAACGCAGTTGGGCACCTGTAACTCAAGAGTCACATGGTGAAAAAAAAATATAAGTTACTATAGTAAATCTTCTCAGAAAATGCAAAAAATCGAAAAAAACTCGAATTCGATTTTTTTTTTTAATTATTATAAAATATTTTGAGCTATTTATTAAAATCGGAAAGTAGAGATTTCAACGAACAGAAAACATACCAACTTTTTGAAAAAAGCTGAAATTTTGACGGGTGAGTTTTCGATTGAAAATTAGGGTGTTTTTTCGATATTAATTCAAAATAAGGTGAAAAAATAAATATTTTTAATCAAATAAATTACAGCGTATTTGGGACATAAAAAGGTAAGTTTCCACAAAATTACGTTAAAAAAAATTTTTTTTTGTAAAAGATAAAAATGAAAAACCAAAAACATGGTTTCTTGAATTTTTCACATAAATTTTGAGGTTATGTGAAAAAATTGTAAATACAAAAGTTTTAGATCTTTTTATTACCTACAACTTTGCCATTTGACTTTTTTCGATAAGACTTAGTTTTGCCGGAAATCGAGAAAAACCGTTTTTTACCGTTAAAAACTCACCCCCATCCCCTTCCCGACCTCAGATCGCCCGTAAATTATTTTTCCTTTCATTTTTATAATATTCCCCTCCTATCCTAATGGGTTTCATCCTACTATAATTTTTTTTGGTTTTAAAAATTATCGACCCTGGTCTATAGTATGTAAGTACAATTGAATAGTTTGATAAGCTATAAAGGCACTTTGTGTGTGCTATTTTAAGTGATATATCGAAGTGTTTCGTGTTCGTCTAGAAAGAGTACTTTAAAATAACGCTAATAAAAAGCTGGAGTGCCCCAGGGAGTGTCTTAGGACCCCAAAATGTGAACACACAATCAGGCGATTGATAAGTCTAGAGAAAGGTGTAAAGAAAAATCAAGTACTATTTGATCGGCGCAATGGTTAAAATGATCGCCTTACCACTACGCCGCGCCGAGTGGCCACAAAAGTTGGTGTGATCTACAAATAATTGTTCCTAGTCTGGGTGTTCTTTGTAAATTGTTTCAATATTTGTAGTCGTACCCGTAACACAGAAATAATTTCTATTACGAGGGTTATCTCTTTTTAAATAAACAATGCTTTGACAACTCTACTTATCAGTCCTAATGAGCCAAATAAAACAATGTTATTATAAAAATATGTTTATTTTGTAAATAATCCTGAACCATTATGCACTAAACTTAAAAGTATTTTGTTGTAAGTAATATTATAGCACTCTTTGTCCGAATAACAATCTAATTTGGTAATTCAGAGATCAATGTTGACAATTCAGTCTAAATGTTTCACATTTCAATGTATAATGATGTAAATCCATAAAAAAAACTAATAAAATTACCTAAACCCAACTCTTAATAGAAGTCAAATAACTCTCAATTATAAAATTTCTCTAAAATTGATTACAATAAATTACTACCCATAAAATATCATGATATACTAAAATGGTGGAAATGCTGACACAAAAATATATTTGCCCAGAACCATGCCAGCTACAAAATATATATGACATTATTTCTACAGAATATCACCAGTGATATGATGCTGTTTCGTAAAAAAAATTATTAAATTATTACTATATATATTGTGGTATTACATAATATATACTGTAATATAATATTAAGCATGCAAAACTACTTTTATATAAAACTGACTGTCCATGACATGTCCCACTACCGAGATATTCTTTGCTTAAAAACAGAACCTTATAATAAACCCAACACCAAAAATGTTACTATTGAATAGACACAGAAGTACACATTGTAAACCTTCTTCAAAGCCTAATAACCCAATGGTACACCAAGGGTCATGGCTTTAACTTCTGAAAAAGCACAATGGTTGTTATCAATCCAATCCACAAATTCTTCTGCTTTAGAAGTTGCAATCTCAGCTGTCATTACACAGTCATTCTCAGCCCTGTGAGCGTCAATTCCTGGACGTCTTAAAACACGCTCATATATGTCTTTTAGCTTATAAGATGGAATTGGCTTTTTGTTGTTATCATAAAAAAGTTTTCTCCTGATCTCTTTAATTTTCTTAGGAGTAACTTTGAATGTCTTTGACTTTGGTGTATTTTCATTCTGAGTTTGTATAGAGAATGGAGATTCATCATCTTTAATTACTTTCTCATTTGCAATGTTTATTCCAGTGGAATTATCTTTGTAAGAGCAGTCTAACTCATCTTTGTCATTGACTGTTTTGTTATTTAGCATTTTATTGAGTTCACCATTTGTAATAGAACCATTGCTTTGTTCTGGAAGTACACATAGCAAACCAGTATTTGAACATGGTACCTTGAGTATATCATAAAACGCATGAAGACTATCTGCACACATCACATCTTCATCCAGACTGGCTTTTAACTTCTCAAAATGGTTTTTCAGTATTGGAAAGTCAAAAGTATGTCCATTTTCAGCAATCAAGCACAAAGGTTTCTCTTGGCACGCAAGGAACGATTTGATAGTGTTAAAAACCTGTATATCGAACATTGTTTCAAATTCCAGTAGATCATTGTTGAGTCCTGACGCTTCGGTTGCTCCAGGATGTATCGTTCTTCCCGGATGGAAGCACATTGTGAGTTTGTGTTGGACACGCGGTAACTGCCCTGCTCGCGTCTCCAAAATATGACATCGTTTCACTACTACCATGCTAAGTTCAGTTATTTTTGTTTTATTTAACTCCTCACGCGGTAAGCCAGTAGTTTCTAAATCTAAAAATACGTATGTCTGAATTGCCGCCATTTCTTCGACTGTGATGCAGTGAATGGTAGTAAGCGATAAATGGAATGCTTACCTATAGCGTCCAACATGATTCATCGGTGAACGACACTCTTGAGTAAGGTTGTCATCAATAACGAATATCCCACTTTTAATGACTTTCTCCATAAATGATCATTAGCAACATAAAAGAGGAACTTATGAAACTGGTTTACCGCATTTTTTTAACAAATGGAGATAATAAATGTACAGTGTTATAATATTATTTACCGTTTAAATAGCTGTCACTGTCAAGTGTAAAAATGTTACCAGACTACAAAACAAATTGTTATTAAAATGTTTTTTTTTAGTCCTGAAAAATATTTTGGACAACTCTACTTGTGTTGAGAGTTAATGTGGCCCCCTAGGGGGTTGATTTCGGCTCTCGCATCGCACTAAAGCTGCCCCTGGATCTATGTCCACTCGTCTTCTCTTTTTCAACTATTCCCATTTGTTTTTGAAGTCAAAAATTCATTAGGCACGTTGGAAACTTTTGGTAAAGGAAAAAACTAGCGTGACCGTCACGCTTAGCTACTTATACCTACATACAGTGGCGGCCCTAGCTACATTTTCACATGGTGCGAGCTGAGCATAGATGAGATAGTATAACACCTCTGAATTTAATACAACAATCGTTGACTTGTGACGTCACTTCTGTCAGGTCAACATATTTGAAGTTATAGTAATGAGAGTAAGCATTGTGGCAAATATTAATTTCATTTAATGTTTAATCCCCCTTATTAGACTTTCCTTTGTTAACAACAAGCTTACCACTACTGCTATAAACTATGAAATTCAAAAGTAATGTAATAAGTAGGTAATAATCTTAAGTAATACTCTTAGAGTAATGGAATATATTTTAGTAGGTTTTTTCCTCAAATTAACGCGGATGAAACGGGGCACAGCTAGTATAATATACGACAGGAACTTCTATCCTACATATTTGTAGCATCATTTGTATAAGTTTTTGTATCATATTTTCAGGGACATTCATTTCATGGTCTGGTTTATTAAGTTAAGATGGTTAATTAGATGCGTGCGCGTAAAGTATGTAATGCCACAGAATACATCATAGTACCAGTAATGGTAATACCATCAATCAGGTGTCACGTGTCACTAATGCCATCATTTGACGCGATTTGTGTTGGAGAAAGGGTATTTAATAGCAGTGTTTTACCTGAAAATAAAACACATTAAATACTTACCTTTTTTAAAGCTTACTAGACTGAGAGTAGCGTTCTTGACTTCCGCTTTATTTTCCTTCTCTTTTAATCTTTAGTAGTATTTATATATATCTATCTCTTTAATGTCTCGGTGACAGCTAAGACTCGGTAGAGTTTTACAAATCATTGAGTCGATAATCTACACCAGGTAGAAATAGAAGGTAAGCTTCAAATAAGGTAAGTATTTAATGTAGTATTTAATATATAGAATAAATATTCGGGAGGCAGAGTTGAGGTGTGCTAATACCTTGGGGACCAAGTAAGGTGGTGGAAAGATTCAGGCCAAGGGATAGTTCCATTTCTGGGAAAAGGCATCGTTATACATCGCTTAATTGTCGTTCTGGTCCAGTGATATGTAATTCGCCACTACTTTTGCCTGTTGCGAAGCAAACAGGTCTATCACAGGTACCCCTAATCTTTGAAATATTTTCTCTGTACACTGGGATAAAAGATGCCACTCTGGTGGCTTGCGGTGCCGGGATAGGTGATCTGCATGATAGTTGAATATTCCTGGCAAATGTTGCATCTTCAGGCTTATCTAGTACTGGTCTAGAAGTTGAAATACTTCTTTTGTTAGTTGTAGTAATGGGGCGGACCTGGTCCCTCCCTCGTTTCGCAGAAAGGCAATAACCGTCTTGTTGTCGCTTTGAACTAGCACGGTTGACCTGTACAAGATTGTTGATCTATTGCCTTGAGTATTGCCAGCATCTCCTTTTGATTGCAATGAAGGTCTTTCTCTTCTTTGCTCCACGAACCCGACAGTGCGAGGCCATCGAGTTGAGCCCCCCACGCCTGATGCATCTGTAGTTAAGAAGTGTGTCGGCATTGGGTAGTGAATAGGGGAGGTTTGGTGACAATTTTGCAACCACCAATTGAGATCCTCTTTCACTTGTATGGGTAGAGTTACACTGACAGAGTTTTCTTTTCCTTTCTGTTTCAGGAATACAAGTGTATCGCGAAAGTGAATTCTGCCTTTCGTTACGGCGACACTGGCAAAGTTCAGTAGTCCTACAAAACTTTGTAGCTCTTTGAAGGTCACCGTATGCTTGTGTAAAAGGTTCAACACATTTTCTTTTATTTTTGAGATCTTTTCGTGTGGCAATGATCTCTCGTTCAGCCATGGGTCCCACTTGATGCCTAGAAAAATTAAGCTTTTGTGCGGGAGTATGACAGATTTCGGATAATTTATTTGCCATCCCAGATAGGTTAGGCGACTTAATACTATTTCTATATATCCTTGTAGTGCGCGATAACTTTGATGCGCCACCAGAAAATCGTCGAGGTAGACTAGTAGCCGTATACCTTCCCGTCTGAGTGTCTCGGCTACCCAATTCGTTAGCATTGCAAAAACCATGGGTGCTGTACTGAGGCCAAAGGGAAGACATATCATTTGAAATAGTTTCCCTTTGTAAATGAGCCTGAGGAATCTTCTGTGAGACTGAGCTGTTGGCAGATTGAAATAGGCCTGGGAGAGGTCTATTTTGCAAAGCCATTCGTTCGGTTGAAGAAAATTTGGGACTCGAAACACGTTTGAGTTTGAACGGTTTTGTGTAAACATATTCGTTCAGATTCTTTAGGTTGAAAATGGGCCGAGCAGAGCCGTCGGTCTTTGGAGTTAAGAATATTGTTGACAGAAAACTTGGTGAGAGTTTTACTTCCTTTAGCACATGCTGCGTTACCATTTGTGAAAGGATAGCAGACACTGCCTCGGATTACTTCGTTGCGAACGAGCTTTGTAGATTGGGTAGCATGAGAGGTGGTTCCTTGATAAAAGGTTTTTATTATTCGAAGTAGTATGTTTGGTGCTCCCGGTTCCTTCCATCGATCGACATAGAGCCTCAATTGGCCTGGTCTGAAGTTCTGACAGTCAGAATTTACCTCTCTTTCCTCCCGAGTGATATTCAGTGGTTGACATTCTCTTTGTTATTTCTGCTGGTATCTCGCTTGTCTTTATTATGGTAAGCTCCTCGTGAACGAAAGGATCCACGACTGTTGAGGTTAGATCCTCGAGCTTTTCTTTGCCCAGAATCAGTTCCATGCGAAGGCTGGTGATATCTACAGCTCTGCGTGACCCCAGACCTGCGAGGGCTTGGAGGCGCACGGCATAGTGTAGCCTGCTTGATGGGTATCCTGCGAGGGTACGTAATGGTGAGCTGACCCCTGCGAGGAGTAGCGAGGGGGTTTTTAAAACCTGTTTGCGAAACAGGTTTCTGACCACAAGCTTTGTTCGGGGGTAAGAATGCCTTCTTAACCCCTCCCGCCTTTTCCAATGCCAATGATAGTAAATCAGCATTAAAAATATGTTGATTGGACGGCGGTATTTTGTGTAATGTAGCCTTAACAAGTGGATCTCGAGCGTAATTTGTTATCCAATCTCTGCGCATTTGGATCGTTTCTGCACGGTGACCACAGATAAGCTGAAGCATATCCGAGTACACTTTATAAGAGTCCCCATCGGAGAATAGCTCAGTGATTTTGTCATGTAATTGATCCGCTGTCACACTACCTTTGCTCCTAGTCCAGGAGACAAGGTCACACATACTTTTTTGTAATTACTCACGTTGTTTAAGAGCACAAAAAGTCAGAGCGCCATAAGTTTTATCTGCATGTGCTAAATGGTGAAGAGAATCTTAACTTTTTATTTCCTCATTAACCTCCAGTTCAGTAAACCCAGGCGTGTAGTTATATGTTTTTTCTACCTCCGAGTACCTAACCTCACACCATTCAGTTTGGTCAAAGCGTTGAATTTGTTGTAAGGACTTGAGAAAATCACTAGGTGCCTTAGGAATCGAGGGCTCCTTTAGTTTCACTTGTAGGTCAAATTTAAACTGTCTATATTCGCGTGATGTTTCGTCGTTACTACACATAGACTGATTTTCAAGTAAAGAAATTTCGTCATATTTATCTGCTTGTGAGTGTGCTGACCTGTGAGGCGACATTTCCAATTGAAGAGAGTTATCACCGTAAAAAACACGATTACGTAGTTCACTAACTTCTTGTGATAATTTAAACAGCAACTCATCTTTGCGATTATGTTTCCCCCCTTATTTTTATGAAAGTGACGGCGTTGTCGTTTCTTTTTACGAGGTGATTTTACGGATGACGAGGATGAAGAACTACGAGTAGAATTACAGGAGGAACTAGAGGTCGACCTTGGATTTGATCGTCGGTCTCGACGCGATTTAGGTGTCTTATTTTGTAAACCAGAGGGTCCCGGTACCTCCATTGGCTCAAGATCACGCAGTTTCTCCTTCCTATTTTGACAAAAGTTCAATTTATTGTATTACGTAGACCTCTGTTTAAAACTATTAAACACTCAAGAGCAAATTAAGAACTAGAGCAAAAGAGGGTACTTTGCATTATCATACACGTTACTATATAGACTTCTAAATAGCGCAAAAGTCAAACGGTAACACCGTTTAATGATTAATACTTCGCCCATTATAGCAACGCACACTTTTAAATAAGAATAAGTAAGTACTTACGGTTTCATTCGAAGTGGGTATTGATTACACACTTACAACACTTATTTATGTAAGAAATTAATAATTATATTTAACAGAAATTGTGCAACGTTGAGTAGCCAACGACTGCTCTGTGCGGAGTTTTAGACGCCAATGATTTGTAAAACTCTACCGAGTCTTAGCTGTCGTCGGACAGCGCCACCTGGTGGGAAACATTAAAGCGAAAGAGATAGATATATATAAATACTACTAAAGAGTAAAAGAGAAGGAAAATAAAGAGGAAGTCAAGAACGCCACTCTCAATCTAGTAAGCTTCAAATAACGGTAGGAAGATTAAAAAGAAAAGTTTACATGAAATCAAAGAGTTTAATATGTATAAAATCACAATTCTAAAGTTACAATAAATAGGACGTTACAGTACGGTAATAATAACTTTGTCTAAAGGAATAAAATTTGTTTAAAAAATCATCATATTACACTGAATCTACGAAGACAAAAATAGGCTACGCAAGAAAAGAACATTTTGTTTTATTGAGATGCCTTTAGACAAAGTTTATAATATGTAGGTATTTTAACTACTTATATAAGACCTTATATATAAATATGCGAGTAGTTTGTGTCTTTTTTCTGTTTACGCCTACGATTTTTGTCGAATGCTGCTGACATATTTTGCAATATTTTACCCAGAACTGTACAAATGAAAACAGCGGTTCCAAAATTATTATTTTTTCATCAAATTAAATTTTGAAGAAAATAAACCGAACCAAAAATAAATGAACGAACGATAAATGATAATGTTTGTAAGTATTACAGCGATAACTCGCCAACACAATAAACCTTATATAGCCTAAAGATAGTAGTTTTTCGTTTAACGTAAATGTTTTGTTTTAATACGTTTTTATTTTGAAATGTGACGTCACGAAGCTAATGAATCCCACTTCGTTGACTCCCCCCCCCTTAACGTGTGACGTAATTTATGGATGGTATAACATAATTCAAACTTTTAATAATATGTACAAGAAATCATTAAATAAAACAAAAAACCTGACTGCGTTAATAATACGAAAATACTAACATTACTTATGTTGTTTATATTTTTGTAATCTTTCAAAACCATTCATTTTGATACCTCACTAACCATAGTTTCCGACATAAAAATCCCTTCAAAGATTAGAAAAGAGCTGATGATCTTCAAAAGGCTGAACAGATTTTCTTGAATTATAGCTAAAAACATTCGATCAAGTCACCTTTCAAACAAAAAAATAAATTCTAAAATCGGTCCATCCATTGAGCTATGATGCCACAGATACACACGTCATTCTTATAACACCCCTCTATTTTGCATCGACGGTTAAAAAATAACAAAAGTGACAGTGATTTCTTTTACAGCTAATGCCATCTTTAACCATTGCAATATACCACATATAGATGGGCAGCAATAAAAGAAAGAACTATCCTTCTGCTGCATATCCTCAGGAACATTTTTCCTATGCTCTAAGTCTAGGTCTAAACATATTTTCATATTTCAAGGTATTCAATGTTAGGTTCCTAGTTCACATATCAATAAAGTCGTAAAGTCATATTTAGAGAATTCCATAAAAAAACTAAGTGTCTTTTTTAAAAACAAAACTATTTTATAACTTGTAGGTACATAATAAAACCAACAATACAGCCTAACCAATGTTGGAACAAAGTTCAAGACTTCGAAACCCCAATTCCAATTTTTATCACAAAAAATGTAAGTATTTTTGGTTGAGTATTATTTTATTGTAATCTACAACTGTTTGGTGGTAGGTTGAAGTATATCTCAAAGAAACACTAAAGAAATAAAATTATAGCTTAAATAACCCATAATTTTAATTTTTTGTTGAACTTACCTCAGTCACTAAACTGTTAGTACTCAACACCTATAAAAGCCTGAATTGCTGTAATATCTTACCTGCATAGAAGGCTGATTTTAATATCTGTTTGCAATTATGTTCTTAACAAAAATTGGAGTTCGAGAAGTGGAGACAAATAAAAATTACATCACTTTGACACCTCCAAAAACAAAAAAAAAACTAAAGCCAGTGTCGCTAGAGATGATGTACAGATTCTAACACCCCAACCATCCAAATCTGTTCAGGCATTTAGGATTTATGGTGGAATAAAATAAGTAAGAAGTTCTCTAAAAAATTAAATATAAATAAGAAACTAACGCACATACATGAACCTTGAAAACAACACACTATTTTAAGAGCAGTCATGTAAAAACAAACTACTACTACACTATAGTGTTGTTCAAGGCATTAAGAATGTGGTAAACCTCATCGAAGAGGCATAGGCAATCGCGTTATTACTAAAATTAAGCTATAAATACCAGTTATTACTACAATAAATATCTACTCGGCAGTCAGTTGCTTCATTTCATTACCAATAAAATGATTAACACACATTTATGTATATCCTCATTGGTATTAATTACCGTAAAATAATAATTGACTGCTATCATGTATTCCCTGCAGTGTCTTATATATAAAATATGTAATAAGATGCCCCCAATATAGCAATTACTACAGATAATATTGGTAGCCAATATTTTTGTAAGACCCCTCTATCATCTTTATTAACAACTACTCTCTTCTCTTTATATTTCTTCTTCTTACCACTTAATTTCCACTCATATTCAGCCAACTCTTTCTTATTCTTTTCCTCCTCCAAAGCTTTCAGTCTTTGCTTCTCTTTTTCACTTTCTATCTTTGCCGCTATCTTCTTTTCTTCACATGATGCATCACAAAGTATTTTTATTTCTCCACTACGAACAGCATTGCATGGAGCTTCCTTCTTAATATTTCCACATGGGCAGTGTATTTTAGCCTTTTTAGTACAAATCTGGATCCCACAAGGCCCCGAATGACAGTTATTGCGGCAACGGTGACCACATTCTAAATTCTTTGGACACTGTTGCTTGCATGATAAATTTTCCTCTGTAGCAACAGATATTTCACGGCATCGTAAATATATTTCTGTTATTCCACAATGGCAAGGAAGCCTTTCTAGTACCTCACAGGGAGGACAGGGGCCTGGATGGCAGGCACGCTTCGGACACTTGTGTGTGCATTTTTCTGGACGTGGAACTAAACATTCTTGGTTACACTGTCGACAACTGGATGGTACATTTGGGTATTCAGGAACTGGACTGTACAGGTGACACAGTAAAGAGCACTTATGATTAGTGCAAGCAAGTGGACGTCCACAATCTCTTCCACAAGGTCTTCTAGTAGCAGAGTGACAAGGTTGTTCATCAGTCTCATGTTCTCCGAAACATACTATCTGGACAGGTGTGGTGCATGGAGGACACTCCAAAGTCATTATTTTCGTTTTAGGTGGTTGAACCTCCCATGGAGTAGCAGGTTTTTCAACCTGTTTAAAAACAACGGCTACATATTCATGACACACTGCTTCACAATGATGTCCACACTTAGGATATTGTTTATCACAGATTGCTTTGCAAGGTGGACATTCCCCAAAGTGACAGGAGTGTCTATTTTCCTCTACGTGACGACATTTATACTTATGTTTACATAGCAAAGTACATTTTGGGGGTTTAGTGTGTCTCTCCCTTCCACATAGAACTGTGACATAAGTTTCCTTACATCTGCACGGCACTTTTGATTCCCTAGGACATGGGTAGCAGGGTCCACGATGACAAATACTCGTGCATTTGTGCCTACCACATTGAAGTGGTTTATCACATATTTTCTCACATGGTGGACAGTTACCATTACAACACTTCCGTGCACAACCATGTTTGCCACAAAGTCTAGTACCTCTGCATTTAGTTTCACATTTAAATTCTTTACTGCATGGTAAGGATCTGGTGTGTATTGTACATTGGCATTTTTTCTGAATCAAAACTTGGCATGGTGGACATGCACCTTTATGGCATTTTTCTGGGCAGTGGTGTTCACAGTCATCATGTTTCTTTCCACAAGTACCAAGACAAGTTTCCATAACATCTGGGCATTGCACAAAGCGTTGATTCGCACCACACGGGCAAGATGACATCCCTGAATTTGGACAAGAACCACAGTCCCCTGAGTGACAGACACTCTCACATCTGTGGTAGCCGCATGAATATAATTTATTGCATACTTTGTCACATTGCCAGAATGGATTATTACATGGTCTCTTAGCTTTCTCAGCCTTGCACTGGCAGGTCTGGAGGCTGGTGTAGCTACATGGAGCACATTCTCCCTCGTGGCATACATTTTCGCACTTATGAGTTTTACACAAAAGTGTTTTCTTGCAAGGTTTTCCACAAGACCAGTGAGAAGCACTGCATCTTACTCTCTTCCGCTCTTTATCACAATAACACACTCCATTCACCGTTTGAGGGCATGGAGGGCAAGGGCCAGGATGGCACAGAAGCAAACACTTATGCTTACAATTTTCTCCTATTGACAATCTTTTTTCACATACTTCTCCACAAGTATGTGGTATGAGCCACGGATGGTATTGTGGATCATCAGTTTTACCGCAAAAACATCGATATTTGCGGGGGATCTCTTCTTTAGTATATGACTGTCGACATTTTGGACAACACCATTCAATTTTCTTTGGTTTACACACAGCAATTGGTCCATGATTTTCTTCGCTACGTAGGCTTATACTGTCGTTCGACCATTTTTGTATGCAAGCCAAATGAAAATTTGAATAACAATGTTCACAGGTCCAAATGGCATTTGTTCTTTTGATAGAACTTATACATATGAGACAAGTTATAGAGCGGCCGCTGATGGCCTCTTCTAGAAGATTCTTAGTTCTGTTTAGCATGGACGTGTCACCGCCTCCTCTCCAATAACTCTGGAATACACCTTCGAGAACATTAGTTTCGTAAGGTTCCTCATCCTCCGAAGAGGATAGATCTTTCATATCCTTCAAATGTTTCTGAACATTTTGCTGTAATTTTGCAGCGGCATCTCGGTATCTACGCGCCATTGTCAATATTGATGATGAACGAACAGACACGAAATATAGCTATCTACAGTTTAACAAGTGGAAACTGAAACAATGTAAAACGACAAATATGATCCATGACTTCCAACTTCCAATTCGGCTGAATTCGGCATGACGTTGACACTAGTAGAAGTCGACAATAGGCATGTACAGCGTAAACCATAAATAGTTTTAAAACAAAACAAAAAAACTACAAATTGATCTGCAGAAAAACTAGTTATCAGCTGAAACAATTTCTGACACACGTTATTATTTTAAATTGTCGACGACATCGACGATGCGATATCGAAACCGTAACCACGTGTTTTTTTCTTAATTCGTTATTGGTATTTGTCTGTAAAAAACTAATTACGTAATGCTAGTGAGGTAGTAGGTAAGCGAATGAAGTATATCAAAACTGCGAAAACCGAATTACTGAAAACTATACCTCAAAGCCCTAATAAGGTATATAACGAGGCTAATGACAATGTCAAATGGCACTACTGGAACGTCAGAACGTCGCATTTGTACATATGAATATATATGTATATTTTCATATATGTCTAGGTGTTCCTATGTATAGTATGTATGTTTATTAGGCATGTAACAGAGGTGAGTTTATCGGAACCGTTTTTTACTTTTAATTATCGGAGTCGGAATCGGAATCGGAGGCGAAGTCAAGCCGTCGCGATTGTTAAGGGTAAACGTAATATAATAATAAAAAACATGACCATAATAATACGGTAATTAGTCTCTTTAATCATAATGCAATAATTCAAATATTAATTAGGTACACATAACCATCATCATCATCTGCCTACCCTTGTCGCAATTTTATTTGGGGTCGGTGCAATATGTTTTATTCTTCCATTCTACTCTATCGTTCGTCATTTCACTGCTTACTCCATTTCTAGCCATATCTTCTCTCACACAGTCCATCCATTTTTTCTTTGGTCGTCCTCTTCTCTTGTACCCGTCAACATCCAAACATAAAACTTTTTTCACCACATTTTGCTCATCATTAGGTACACATAACATACATATATATAGGTAATTTCTTAGTATTAAAGTTTATTGAGTCATTATGTGGAGTCGTGGACTGTTTTTTATTTTCAGTGAAAACTGAACTTAATTAATTAGTCGTATTCAGTAATACATGAAGCCTTTAAATTAGCCTTTAATGCAGTAGCACAGATTACTCAGTTACTTCGTAACAGATAAATCATTTCCTACAAAAATATCGATAGCTACCGTTTTAGTTGCCAACTCTTTCCGGACTTTAAAAAGTGTGTAGGTCCTACCTCTGTGTGTGTTTCTTCAATATATATTTTTATGGATATGTAAATTGAGTACTAATACGTTTACTTTTATTCAAATATTCTACTTCTGTTACGTATAGATTAATAAATAAACTTCTTCCCTTTTATAAAATCTCGATTATTAAACTGTATGGTGCCAAATATTCTATACCTTACAAAAAGTTTTAGTAGACCATTTGAAGGAAACAAGGGCACATAGGGTTATTATAAGGATATTTTTTTATAATTTTATAAATAGTGCTACCGGGCTTTTTCCCCTTACTTTATTTACATTTTTAAACTGCACATAAACAACCATGTCAATTTTCACTATGAATTTTAGAATATTTAAAGAATATATCAATACAATCTCGAATTATGTTCCTTGTACTTTAAAAATAAAAGCGTGGGCACGCGATGCAGCTGTCGGGAACCCACTGTTCAAGACTGCGTATAAGATCCGCCGGACAAGCGGCTGGTAAGTACATCGAGTAACAGTAGCGCAGCCAGGTGTCCTGATTTTCAGGGATCTGGTGACACGTTCCAATATATCCTTTATCGGGCCCAAAATGCCCTGATTGTTCACTATCCTCTTTAGTGGTATTTTGATCGATAATTTTGACAGCAAAAACGGATTCATCTGTATGTTGTTACTACATAAAATATATATTTTTTGGTATTACATGTAAAATGCATTCAAAGTCCTTCACGACTTAGTATAGGTACATATCGTTTTGATTTTCGACCTTCATTATAACTCCAACTCAAATTTATCGGAGCTGAAGTCGGAATTCTAGGTATAAAATCAATCGGAATTTCCGATCTTTTGGAACCGAATTCGAAGGTTCGTAACATCCCTAATGTCTATCTATGTTCTAGAAGACTAGAACACATTATTCAAGCTCTGTAACTTGTCTTATAATATTATTCAAATTTCAATATTATTATAATACTAACTGCGCCTACTAACAGTATATCGCTTATAATTGGCGTAGTACCTCTTCGTAGACTTTAGGGGGGAATCCTTCAGGCAAGATTTTTTATACTTTATTGGTGGTGTTTTGATTACATAAACGCGAAATAACGACTTGCCTAAATTTAGCCCTTTACAAAGCACCCATTTTTTTTTTCATGTTGACTCACCTCATCGAGCAATTGTTGAAGCCATATATCAGACTTAAACCAACTAAAACCACACTACGAGTCTGGTAGTGTTGGATCGTCAGTACTTCAACGTTACGTTTTCAATGGTCCACCCAGCAGGTGGTAAGCGGGCTCCGTCTAATAAGGCGATGTCTAGACAAACCCTTCACGGGAGACTACTGCTAGTAAAGAACTTAAAAGACATGTAATCGGTATAACTGATTACTCCCAGCCAATACTACGGTCCACCCTAGCAAAAAATAAATATTTAGCTCTGTGCTTTGTTAACAGTCACGGTGGAACATGGGATTTCACACAACGGAAAATCAATGGTCTGCAAATGTAAAAGAACTAGACAATGGTATCTTTCAATATTTCAGCTTAGACATAATTTTGTTGGAGATAGTGTGTTTGATCTTCTTGTTCTATAACTGTATTTACAAATATATGTATATTCCTTACAACCTCCTGATACATATTTGTGAATTAATTCGGGGCGCCTGATTTTGAGGAGGCAAAATAGCTCGTTGACATAGACAAGAAATTGTTACCGATTACTCTGGGATCACCAAGCACACAAAAATACACCCTTGTAGTTGCAACAATTACCATAGAAAAGCACTGTAATGCTCTCCACCCGTCGGTCATATTTCCCTGTGTGCCATCGTGCACTGGGACTACCACGGACTGTCGCAGTAAAAAAAATATTTCTTTTTTTTCTACGGATAGAGAAATCGGTTGCGATAAATCAAATACTTAATATTACGCCGAATTACACACAATACTTGTTCATAAGTTTTGTACTTTTTGCACGATAGATGCCCAACCAAATAGACAAACTCCACGTGTACAGATTTATGTGTATATTAATAAATTTACACTTTACACATCTTACACACGGCTGTCTGATTCCAAACTAGGCAGAGCCTGTGCTATGGTAACCAGACTGCTGATAAACATACTTATATATTTCTAAATACATACATATTATAGATAAATTACACCCAGATACAGAAAAAATTATCATGCTCATCATACAAATATTTGTCCTGGGTGGGATTCGAACCCACGACCTCTAGCTCAGCAGTCAGGATCACTAACCACTAGACCAACAGGCCAGTCAAATATATATATGTATAGATAGATTACGGGACAATATTTAAAGTTAACCCATTCTAACAAAAAAATAATGAATGAAATCGAACTACGTGTTAATGAATTACAAATAAGTATATATTTTGACTTTCACTTTCTTTTGACTTCAGTATAGTCTTCCAAAATTTTTTTTCCAAAATATCTTCAATGTACAGAATTGGACCTGTTACAGTTTTATGATAAGTATAGATTTATCAGAAACCACTGCGGGGTGTATAGCCCGTATTCCAGTTCTCTCGATGAGTGCATTTTGGAAAAATAGAATCCATTTTCATGTGTAAGATATGAGATATTTTTTTTTATAAATCGATGATAATGTTGTTTCTAAAGATTTCCAAGATAAGGGACATGTTTTGTGATAAATAGAATCATGCTCGAAGCTTCTCGGAGTGCCGAATACGGATTAAACGTTTCTTCAATGAAATGATAATATATTTTTAATAAGTCAATATGGGCCAAGATTCTGTGTGGATTCCTTGTTTAAAATACGTTTGTATATTATTAGCAATAACGTTATGAATCGGCAATAAATAGTTTTGAAAACCGAAACTTAGTAGTTTCAGTTTCAGTAAGAATGTTATTAGCATCTCTAGTTGACAGTCAATAGCACAAACGTCACGATAATTTGAGACACGTACGAAAGTATAAAGATACGTAGTACATTTTTTAATGAATAAATTATATTCTGAAAGATTCAAATTGAATACCTACCGTATTCAATATATTTCTAGAAAAAATATTTTACAAGGTTTTCATAAATTTAAAAACTATAGAACAGTGTTAGAGAACGAGTGCGGAATATATCATATTGACTACGTCAGTGCTGCCAGCTGTCGTTGGCAATAGTTACTTCTGAGGTATAATTAAACTAGCTACTTCATACGAGATGGCGCTGTAATTTTCTAACCGGAATCCCGCAATGAAATTTCGAATTATGTTCTTAAATAGTTAATCCATTATAAAATCAGTAACTAATTCATTTTCAGAATCGAATAATGTTCCCTATGACGTTTACCTACGTATTCTATGAATCAAATGTTTATATTCAGCTTATTATTTAGCTTAGTATTTTTCAGCAGCCACTTGACTTGACCAACATTCACTTACAATAGAGTTGGGTGAATAAAAACGTAAACGGACACTCACTGCGATATAAAATTACTAACTAGTAGTTAATAATGAGCTTATTAGAGATTCTTAATTGTTCAATGCTAGAATCAAAACATAGTTCCATAATCGAATAAATTCATTTTTTATCTCTGCGCATTGCTGTTTCTATGTGATCTTTAATTGAAGTTAAGCTTGCTCGGGCTGTCTTAAGTTGGCGGGGAGAAGTCGTTTTTTTACATTTTTTTTTTGCTCTTTCAACTGTTCTTAACTGTTCGATCAAAATTTTTATTTGCTCGTTTGTTTATAAATAAAATAAAAAAACTCCTTTCTTAAGTTGGCGGGGAGAAGTCGCTGAAAAAATGACTTCTCCCCTCCAACTTGAGAGTAATTTTTTATTTTATTTATAAAAAAAAAAACTAAGATCGAACCAATAAAAATTTTGATCGAACAATGACGAACAGTTAACGCACAATTGAAATAGCAAAAAAAAATGTAAAAAAAACGACTTCTCCCCGCCAACTTGAGGGTAATTTTTTATTTTATTTAAAAAAAAACTAAGATCGAACAAATAAAAATTTTGATCGAACAGTTAAGAACAGTTGAAAGAGAAAAAAAAAGTGTAAAAGAACGACTTCTCTCAGCCAACTTAAGACAGCCGCTTGCTCGATGGGTCTTAATAAAAGATCTTGTTCTTTTTTTTTTTTTGTTTAAAAAGACAATTCCCGCATCAGGAATTACTCCTGTGTTGCAAGGAACTTTATAAACATACAAAAAACGGACACAAAGAACACCCAGACTCGGATGGGAATCGAAACCACGACCTATGGCATAGCAGTCAGGGTCACTAACCAGGGACACACACAGTCAGTTATTTATATCTCAAATAACATGTATTTATGTCCAAATTAAAAAAGAGTAATTTGTAAAAACTTTTATGCATCAATAAACTATTATTATTATAATTACTGAGTGTAAAATGAAACATCATTTATTATTATATACTATTAGACAGTTTATTCATAAATCATTCGAAATACAATCGTTTAACTCTGCATTATGAGTTTCTACAAAAGTAATACCTACCTAACATTACCGTATTGTCTCGCAGTGAGCGCTACGATAGCCGTCTTCCAAATTAATTCTACATTTTAGTTTCACTAAACTTGCAAAGCATTAGATATTAATAAATTCTTATCTTACTTACAAGTGAATACAATTAAGATATGCACAGATATTTTGAATATCTAATTAGTATTAAAAGCATTTTATTGTATGACTACATTACAAAATGGTAACATTATTCATATTATGTAATGGAATATAATATTTATTAGGTATGTGGTTCATGGCACTGGTAGTAACCATTACTGTAAGATAAAGTAAAATAGCACCTCTTGATGGAAAAGCAATTGGGTATTTTCAATACTACTTAATTATTATTTCGTTATTTAAAAATGGCGCTAAGTGTTCATTTAGTTATTTTAATTTCTAGTTCATTATTTTATGAAATCTTATTCACATAGAATGATTTCTAAGTTTTCTAACACCTAAGAATAATATTGTACCATCACTTAAAAACTTATTGCGTTCAGGAAGCCAGAGACTAGAGAAAATATATGTCTCTTTCCAGAACTTCTAGAGTATGGCACTCCATTTGTAGTGTGTGAAGAAAGTGTGGCTTTTTAAATATTAAATGGTTTGTTTTAAATAAAAATATATTTTAAAAATTAAAATTTTGTTAGAAAACAATGTTAGACGTCTGACAGTGTTTGCTCAAGGAAGGTATGAAGAAAATAATGTAAAATTAATTGTGAGTTGTGAGATTTAGCGTACTCTAGTATTTAGCTCTGGTTTTTTATTTTTACTTGACAGTTTAAACCAGCCAGCTTTTTTGTTGTTGTCCTTAGGCATCGATATCGATCTAGAAATTCTTTCTCGATCACTATCACGATTAATGATTTCGTTCGATTGACTTTTTTTGGCATCTCGAGCAACCGACTTTCTCAATGTAGTGTTGCCGCTATCTCTGCCGTCTCTAGCAATGTTCTTCTTGTCCGTTTTTTTGTATAGTGTTTGACTAGAACTAGTTAGTCGATTGTTGTTTTGTGGACGACGAGTCAATGTTGTTTGGCTGTATGATTTATTTTTTTGTAATGTAGCTGGTCTGTTGTCTGTTAACGTTTTAGTTGAAGACGCCTTCTTCACGATTTCTCTAGGCTTTGACTTCCTTGTTCGTTGTGCATAATGCACGTCGTGTTGGTCGTTGTAATGTTTGGGTGTCCATGGCGCGAAGATTGAGAAACTTTTAGTGGTACTGCGGACTTGAAGATTCGATGAGTTGACTGAAGATACGTCATCTCTGGACCGGTTACGTGACAATCGACCTGGATCTGGGATGTCACCGACTGTAAAAAAAAATTGCGAATAAAAATAATAACCCATAGAACCCAATGAACATTGTAATATTTTGAATGTGACTATGATGACAAGATGTAGACAATTCACAAAATTGTGACATTAGTAGTATGAATTACAGGCTTATACAAACTTTACATGGTCACCAGGGCACGGGATTTAGAAATTTCCCTTGCCTATCGAAAACATTTGTTTATTGATATCTTATATCTTTCTTCATTCCTCGGCAAGTAACATAAAAATCGAAAACATTAATAACCTATTACATATAGCTAGTTTTCGATTATCAGATGAGATGATCTAGGATATAGGGTGTAGGATTATTAGGAGCAGGTGCAAAGTACGTGTCTTTAAGTTTGATCATAGATTCGGTTGTTTGTAAAAATTTACCAGTAGTAGCGTGGAGGTAGACCACACTGCGCTGTGATTGGTGACTTGAGTCCCCCTCGGTGCTGCTCTCGCCGGAGTTCGTGACAGGCGTTCTGCGTCGGTGTCTGTATGAAATATTTTGTTTACAGTCCTTGTGAAACACGTAAAGTTCACGGTATAACGGACAAAAGTTAAGCTAATTTACTGCACACTATTGATAGCTAATTTACGCGCAGCGCTCTGACTCGGTTGAGGTGTAAAAAGATAATTAATAATTAAATTCACGGTTGGTTTCGTATTTCACGAAGTACTTAGACTTATCAGCTGAAATTTAGACTATCCTAAACTTAAAGTAATTATGATCTTTAAAAATGTAAGTTTTGATATTTATGTGATGCACTCAAGACCACAATCGTGGATACTCTAAATTTCAAACCAAAATGATTCATTCATTATACTGTTAAATAACAAGCACTTAATTTATCCATAACTTTTATAAGAAAAGGAAGAGTTTACATTAACTTACTTTAAAGTGCCATTGAGCTCGTTCTTGCTTCCTCTGAGCTCAGAAGAACTAGCTCGTTCATCGTGTCTCCTCCTCACATCTCCCTTCGAACCCTTCAATGTCTTCGAACTGCTGTGACTCCTGGACCTCTCATAAGGGCTTATTGGAGGTTTACTGCTGTTGACTTTTTTATCCAACTGGGTTTCTGTTTCCGAGTTACTTTGAATTTCGGAAATGTTTTGCAAATTCCGTTTGTATTGTTTCGTATGTGGAGATTCACTTTTCTCATCTCTGTGTGGATTTGACAAGGAGTAGCTCTTGTGCGAGAGCTCGCTGTGATCAATTTCATCTATTCCTGTGCTGGAATTTGAAGTGGTCTTTCTCAGAGTGCTGTGTTTGTTGGTGTAACGTTTCTCTGCAGGACTCTTTACATTAGCGTCTGAATCCGGGTCAGTGTCGCCGAAGAAGCGGAGGTTTTTTGCTGGGGAGTTCAGCGGCTTTGCTGGCTTCGTGTAAGGCTTTCGAGGAGATTCGTCCTCTGTTGTTAACGTGCTCTCTTTTTCGATCTACAATAGAAAAACAGATATTTTTTAACAGTGATATAAGAACGCAAACCACAAAGATTTTATATTCGTGTCCCATACCTACATTAGTGGTGTAAATAAATGAACCCCCGGAACAGCGATGTGCGATAGTAACAGTCCACCCCATTTATACTCAATATATTATTATAAATGAGAGAGTAACACTGTCCTTAACTATTCAACCAAACATTATAAACTGTTGCTTACGAAATTTGTCAGAGTACAGGAGAAGACATAGGGTACGTACCTTTCATTCATACAAGTATTGATCCCGGAGGTTAACGCAAGCGAAGCTGTCGGCAACAGCTTGTATAATATACAACTATACCTTAAAACTTACTTTAGCGTCTTTAATAGTTTTTCCTTTCTTCCTACTGGTGAGCCTGTCGAGTGACTTGAACCAGTTGCCTGAAGAGTTGTTAGTAGGAGGAGGCACTTGCCGACGTGGGGGAGAAGGAGTTGGGCTCGGGGTTGCTAGCCTGCGTCTGTCGCGATATCTTTCAGCCTGAAATAGATTTAACATTTTATAATTGAAAACTTTGTGCATTTTTGCTATGGGGAAAAAGCACTGAACTCGTGACCGTCACGCTAATAATACATATATAGGTCCACTAGAGAGCGCTAATCTAAACATTGAGTTTTGGCAGCTCCCTATTAATTAATTTTTAAAAATATAGTTAGTTCAATAAAAGTGAAAACAGTATACTAATTTGTCTGTGGAAGTGTTATCTTTACTTTAATAAACTTGTGAACTAAATACGTAGGGACCAAGATGAGAAGTGTGTGTACGGATATGTTCCGATATACACTGAGAGCACTGTTCAGTGCTCGTACTGGGAAGAAATTCGTTTCGTTATAGACTGACAGTATACTGCCGTAGTATCGTAGTGAAATATATGAAGTCATAAACGTCGCTATTTTTGTACTGTGAGCACTGGAATTTTCGAGGTAAAGTGCTCTCAGTAGGTATTATATTCATAGAGGTATTATAGTTAGAAGCGGGGAGCAAGCCACGAACTGGTGACGTCAGTAGAATGAGAAAGAAGACAGCAGTTTACATGCATCTCTCTCGCACCTATTCTTTTTATGAGTAATTATCTATAATATCCCTGTTTTTATGAGTAACCATTCGTTCGATAAAGAAGATAAAGAAATAACCGCATCAAACTAACATTTTGCTTCTTTTGGAAGTCAAGTCTCTGGTTTTATATATTTTTGATATTATATGACTGTCATAAGCTACTATAATTTAAATTTTCTGTACTTTGTGAACTGTAGAAATAAGTTATA
The DNA here is from genome assembly GCA_949752705.1 of Callimorpha dominula. Lineage (NCBI taxonomy): Eukaryota > Metazoa > Arthropoda > Insecta > Lepidoptera > Erebidae > Callimorpha > Callimorpha dominula. The sequence goes on along the minus strand of OX457012.1, from coordinate 15,640,991 downwards.
TTGTAATTTGAGAGTAACAACAAAGGTTCAGGAAAGCATTTACAAACATAACAGCTTTTTGTCATATTTAATTTTTTTTGAACTACCTATTAATTACTACAACATGGTTTACAGGTGCATAGGTTATGTTTTGAACCAATCAGCGGTGAGGTGCTAGAGACATACATGTAAATCGCTTGCTCTGGGTAAATCGCTGTCTTCTTTCTCTTTCTACCGACGCGACGTCGCCGTCGTCGCCAACCCGCATACAGGGAAACCAACACCTTCTCCCCTCTAGCTATAAATACCTTTATGGCTATAATACCTCTCCTTATAGAGAGTTTTAAAGACAAAGTACGGGCTGTCTTAAGTTGGCGGGGAGAAGTCGTTTTTTTACATTTTTTTTGCTCTTTCAACTGTTCGTTAACTGTTCAATCAAAATTTTTATTTGTTCGATCTCAGTTTTATTTTAAATAAAACAAAAAATTACCCTTAAGTTGGCGGGGAGAAGTCGTATTTTTACATTTCTTTTTTGCTATTTCAATTGTTCGTTAAATGTTCGTCATTGTTCGATCAAAATTTTTATTTGTTCGATCTTAGTTTTTTTTTATAAATTAAATAAAAAAATTGTTTTCTTAAGTTGGCGGGGAGAAGTCGTTTTTTAACCTTTTTTTTTGCTATTTCAACGGTTCGTTAACTGTTCGTCATTGTTGGATAAAAAAAAATATTCGTTCGATCTTAGTTTTTTTTAAGTAAAATAAAAAATTACCCTCAAGTTGGCGGGGAAAAGTCATTATTTAATTTTTTTTTGCTATTTCAACTGTTCGTTAACTGTTCGTCATTGTTCGATCAAAACAAAATTGGCTCGCTTCGCTCGTTCGGCTCGTGCGTTATGGTCACAGTTCTTTTTTTTTTTTTTGTGCGTGTGGAATCCCCCTCGGGCCGTCACCCCACCGGGGTTTTCGGTGGGGCGGTGTGTCGGAATCGAACCGACTAAAACCACACGGTGTGCCGTACTGCGCCTTAAGTAGGAGGGATCCGGGAACAGCTTTTATTAAGACATCCGGAACCATGGTCATAGTTCTAACCTAACCTAAACCTAGCCATTTCTGTCGCTCACTTAGTAATTTTTAATATCCAAAATGGATTATACGCATCACGCGAGACCGGGCGACATCAGAGTAAGTTACAGACGATTTAACATTAGTAGGATAGGTCAGTTGGTCAAATGGTCAATAGGTTTAGGTTAGGTTAGAACTGTGACCTCTGGCCAACTTGAGGGTAATATTAAAAAAAAAAAAAAAAACTAAGATCGAACAAATAAATAATTTTGATCGAACAATGACGAACAGTTGAAATAGCAAAAAAAAAAGGTTAAAAAACGACTTCTCCCCGCCAACTTAAGAAAGCAAATTTTTTATTTTATTTATAAAAAAAAAAAAACTAAGATCGAACAAATAAAAATTTTGATCGAACAATGACGAAGAGTTAACGAACAATTGAAATAGCAAAAAAAATTGTAAAAAAACGACTTCTCCCCGCCAACTTAACGAGTATTTTATTATTTTATTTTTAATAAAAAAACTAAGATCGAACAAATAAAAATTTTGATCGAACAGTTACGAACAGTTAACGAACAGTTGAAAGAGCAAAAAAAAAAGTGTAAAAAAACGACTTCTCCCCGCCAACTTATGACAGCCCAAAGTACGAGCGAGATTTTTAGTTAAGTACGAAAAAAAAAGTTGTAAAGTTTGGCAGCCCTGCAGTTATGTATTTCAATCAGGTTAATGTAAATAATAATAAAATTGACATTATATATACCACACAAGATTATTTAAAATGATTATATCCATTTGTTCAAAAAATGCGGGAAACCAGTTTCATAAGTTCCTCCTTTATGTTGCTAATGATCATATATGGAGAAAGTCATTAAAAGTGGAATATTCGTTATTGATGACAACCTTATCAGTCCCAGTCAAGAGTGTCGTCCACCGATGAATCATGTTGGACGCTATAGGTAAGCATTCCATTTATCGCTTACTACCATTCACTGCAACACAGTCGAAGAAATGGCGGCAATTCAGACATACGTATTTTTAGATTTAGAAACTACTGGTAAACCGCGTGAGGAATTAAATAAAACAAAAATAACTGAACTTAGCATGGTGGTAGTGAAACGATGTCATATTTTGGAGACGCGAGCAGGGCAGTTACCGCGTGTCCAACACAAACTCACAATGTGCTTTAATCCGGGAAGAACGATACATCCTGGAGGAACAGGACTTGACAACGATCTACTGGAATTTGAAACAATGTTCGATATACAGGTTTTTAACACTATCAAATCGTTCCTTGCGTGCCAAGAGAAACCTTTGTGCTTGATTGCTGAAAATGGACATACCTTTGACTTTCCAATACTGAAAAACCATTTTGAGAAGTTAAAAGCCAGTCTGGATGAAGATGTGATGTGTGCAGATAGTCTTCATGCTTTTTATGATATACTCAAGGAACCAGGTGCAAATACTGGTTTGCTACGTGTACTTCCACAACAAACCAATGGTGCTATAACAAATGGTGACCTCAGTAAAATGCTAAATAACAAATCAGTCAATGGCAACAATGAGTTAGACTGCTCTTACAAAGATAATTACACTGGAATAAATATTGCTAATGAGAAAGTAATTAAAGATGATGAATCTCCACTCTCTATACAAACTCGGAATGAAAACACACCAAAGTCAAAGACGTTCAAAGTTACTACTTCTAAGAAAATTAAAGAGATCAGGAGAAAACTTTTTTATGAAAAAGACAAAAATCCAATTCCATCTTATAAGCTAAAAGACATATATGAGCGTGTTTTAAGACGTCCAGGAATTGACGCTCACAGGGCTGAGAATGACTGTGTAATGACAGCTGAGATTGCAACTTCTAAAGCAAAAGAATTTGTGGATTGGATTGATAACAACCATTGTGCTTTTTCAGAAGTTAAAGCCATGACCCTTGGTGTACCATTGGGTTATTAGGCTTTGAAGAAGGTTTACAATGTATACTTATGTGTCTATTCAATAGTAACATTTTTGGTGTTGGGTTTATTATATGGTTCTGTTTTTTAGCAAAGTATATCTCTGCAGTGGGACATGTCATGGACAGTCACTTATTTTATATAAAATTAGTTTTGCATGCTCAATTTTATATTACAGTATATATTATGTAATACCACAATATACTGTAAGCCATAGTAATAATTTAATATATTTTCTTACAAAACAGGATCATATCAAATAAATAAATATCATAGACTGTATAAGTGCACTGGTGATATTCTGTAAAAACAATGTCATATATTATTATATGTAGCTGGCATAATCCTGGGCAAATATATTTTTCTGTCAGCGTGTCCACCATTTTAATATGTCATGAATAGTCATGATATTTTATGGGTAGTAATTTATTGTAATCGATTTTAGAGAAATTTTATAACTGAGAGTTATTTGACTTCTGTTAAGAGTTGGGTTTAGGTAATTTTATTAGTTTTTTTTATGGATTTACATCATTATACATTGAAATGTGAAACATTTAGACTGAATTGTCAACATTGATCTCTAAATTACCAAATTAGATTGTTATTCGGACAAAGAGTGCTATAATATTACTTACAACAAAATACTTTTAGTTTAGTGCATAATGGTTCAGGATTATTTACAAAATAAACATATTTTTAAATTAAGATTGTTTTATTTGGCTCAATAAGAGTGATGAGTAGAGTTGTCAAAGCATTGTTTATTTAAAAAGAGCTAACTCTCGAAATAGGAATGATTTCTGTGTTACGGGTGACTACAAATATTGAAACAATTGACAAAGAACACCCAGACTCGGAACTATTATTTGTAGATCACACTTACTTTTGTGGCCACTCGGGGCGTAGTCGCAAGGCGACCACTTTAACCGATTGCGCTGATCAAATAGTACTTGATTTTTCTTTACACCTTTCTCTAGACTTATCAATCGCCTGATTGAGTGTTTACATTTTCGGGGTTCTAAGACACTCCCTGGGGCACTCCAGCTTTTTATTAGAGTGGGATCACTAGAGGACGCTAATTTAAACATTGAGTTCTGTCAGCTCCTTATTAATTAATATTTAAAAATATAATTAGTTCAATAAAGTACCTACTGTGTGCACAATTCATATTGTAAAATAAACAAAATCCTAATTGAAATTAAAGTGAAATAGTATAGTGCTCAATAGCGAAAACCTTTATTAAAAATTTCGTCCGAACGTACGTTAGTTTGATGGATGTCACTAGTAGATGGCATCACTTTCTTCAAAAATGAACTCTTCTGATCGGCAACTCACAATTAATTTTGAACAATTTTTTTTACACAATTATTATAAACAAGGCATTTTTGAAGTGAAAACTTCTTTAGGCACGTTTGGCACTTTTGTTATGGAGGAAAAGCACTAAACTCGCGTGACCGTCACGCTTAGATACATATATACCGATGTGTTTGTGTGTGCGTCTGTATAATAATTATATCCCACTAATATTATAAATGTGAAAGTTTGGATGGATGGATGGATGTTTGTTACTCTTTCACGCCAAAACTACTGAACCGATTGGGATTAAACTTGGTATGTAGATAGCTGGAGACCTGTACTAACATATAGGCTATTTATCCCGATATTTACACGGGATCGGGACTTACGCGGGTGAAACCGCGGGGCGTTGCTAGTGTATAATAAATGTGTAAGTTATGTTTTCCTGTTTTCACTTCTGACTTGTAGTCCTGGTGTGCGTTCGCGCAGCGGAATGTTGTTGAACTTAAAGATTTTAATTATGCAGATATTTAGTGTATGATGTCGTGTAATTGTGTATGGGAAATAAAAAATTGTGCATGCAGCCATTTTGGAGAAATTCGCTACAAACTGATTCCGCTGGACGAACGTTGTCCTGGCGGAACTTTTTTTAATCCATGGACTTAGAAGAAAAAAAACGTGTTCAAAAATTAGTGTGTATTTGTGTGTAATTGTGTATGTATGAATAAAATTAGTGCATGCTAAAACTTCGGAGAAATTAAAGTTTCCGCTACGCGAACGTTTGGCCATTAGCTAGTTTTCATATAAAGCGCTTATATAGGGAGCTGTAGATCTTTACATACGTTGTTTTGAATTTGTTTATATTTGTTTAAAAACAGATTTAGAAAAAATCGTAGGGTTTAAAAGATAAAAATATAAACGTAAAATACGCTTATTAGGTCTTAGTTCGTAAAGTATGCACTTTGGGGTCTAGATTTTCACGTTTATACGAACCTTGTAAGAGTGTCTGCAACATGTTGCCAAGTATCAAGTGTTCCGTTAGTAATTAAAGAGTTATATTACAATTTACCATGAATAGACCACTGTTTATAAAGCAGTCAAATATTACGACGTCCTAAAGGAATTGCATAGTAAAATGTATTCCAATAATTAGTTTATTAATTCAACTACTCACATGCAAAATTTCATCTCTTTAAACTCAGTAATTAAAGAGAAACAATTAAAATACTGACAAAGCAACGAAAACCTACATAACCCGACCAAATAAAACACTAACTAAGACCTAATAAGCGTATTTTACGTTTATATTTTTATCTTTTAAACCCTACGATTTTTTCTAAATCTGTTTTTTAAACAAAAATAAACAAATTCAAAACAAGATATGTAAAAATCTACAGCTCTCTATATAAGCGCTTTATATGAAAACTAGCTAATGGCCAAACGTTCGCGTAGCGGAATCTTGAATTTCTCCGAAGTTTATGCATGCACTAATTTTATTCATACATACACAATTACACACAAAAACACACAAATTTTTGGACACATTTTTTTTCTTCTGAGTCCGTGGATTAAAAAAAGTTCCGCCAGGACAACGTTCGCCCAGCGGAATCAGTTTTTAGCGAATTTCTCCAAAATGGCTGCATGCACAATTTTTTATTTACCATACACAATTACACGACGTCATACACTAAATATCTGCATAATTAAAATCTTTAAATTCAACAACGCTGCGCGAACGCACACGTAGTCCTGCGGTTGTCACAAACGCGCGTCTCGTCGATTCGTTAATAGCTACTTAACAAAAAAATAAAAAACGATTGACAAACACAGTAGAAAATGGTTTTAACTGTTTTGTCTTAGCCTGATTAAATATGCATCTATATCTATATAGATAAGATTCCAATTAGGACATGTTTGAATTTTTTTGAAGCTGTAAAATATTTTTTTGCGCTCACTAGGTATATCTTTCTTATCTAATCTGCTTCTTTTTGTGTATCATATAATTGGAAACTCATGTAAGTTGCAGTGAGAATTTGAAAAAAATGCAAGTAAAACGCTCAAAGTATAGTAAATAAGTTTCAATAGCATTATTGCGATCATCTGATAATATCCATTGTGATTTCAGTTTGTCAAGATCTCCTCATCACTCAATATAACAATTAGCGTGTCTGTCGTTCTGTCAGCACTTCAAGCGCGGTCATTGACACAGTATTGCCATTAAAAAAAAGTTTTAGTCTTTTAATTTCTTAGCTATTTAAGAGGTCGAATAATATGTTTGTCTATTTTAATTCTCAGAAAATGAAAACTATGGTATGAGAAGAGGTTTTGGGTAGGTAAGTATCTAGTATTTTTTTAACCCTTCAAGCACCCCAGGGCCAAGTTGGATTGTACTCAGGTGTTTCTAGGTCCCTTTAATGGTGCAATGGTTATAAGTTAGTTTTTATCAATGAAGAGGCAGGCATGGAAAAAGCAGCTTTTCTCTGTTGGCCATCTAATTTACTTTTTAATACGCTTTTATTAGCTTGGTATGTATGTATCTATGTAACGGAATATTTGAACGTGATTTTCACCCACTTTAATACGTCGGATTGAAATGAAACTACGCACACTTATCAAGGACCGTTGACAAAACAATAATTTATCATCGTTAAAGTCTAAAAAGGTAAAAATTAATAATAGTTTAAAAAACAAAAAAACTAACGCTTTTGTAGCCAGGTGAACTAAAACGCAGAAAAAAAATAATAGTTTAAAAAATTGAGTAATTAAGAAAAAAACATTTTATCGTAAAAAAACGTTGGGTGCTTTTTAAAATATTATATAATGACCTTAATGACTAATAATGACTTTACTTTTACCAATATCTGTCAATAAAATATTTACTATAAATGACATCTAGCACCCCACGCATTGTTTTCAACTTTTTAGTGTCAACAAGCGTGTTTTTTTAGTTTTTTTAAATATTATTTATTATGTTTAAAGGTTGACGAGCTTTAGTTTTATCAATTAAAAGAACTAAGAAGTAGAGTAAGCAGAAGAGGTTTCGCCTTCAAAATACTATTATTAATTATAATATTAAAATTAATCTAATCGACCAGAGTCAAGTCGATCAGAGGGTAAACACGACTTGTGGTATACCTACAACAGTAAGTAACAACTGGTATAGCCAAAAAGGAATAAAATTTAAAACCAAATCGGTGACATATTACTAAAATGAACGATATAGTTTAGTTATTTAAGTAGCCACCGTTATACCCTGGACAGCTGACAGATAATGTATGAAGGAACGATTCGATTATTTTGAATATGGAACTCCTTTTTTATCTCTTTGAATGGCGCATAGTGTGCTCATGGTGTTCAATCTATTTCGTTTTGATATAATAACAAATATCAAGTATTTGCGTTGTAATATTACACTAAAAATGTCGTTGAATATCTACAGATTGATAGATAACAAAAAATGCTTTTGTTAGGTCAAATATTTTATAAGCAAAAACTTAATCGGCTATTTTTGTCGTGAGAGGCGTTATAAATCGCATATCGATAATCATACTTCCATATATTTTTTAATTAAATTCTCCATTTTAACTTCGTCAGTAAGTGTTTTTAGTTTTACACAATTTTTGTAACAAGAACATGTCAACTTGAAATTTTTGACACATGTCATATTATGTTATAAATAAAAGAGATTTGCTTGATTACAGTCGGTATAAAAAAAAAGTAAGCTCACGTTTGTTTTAATCACGATTATGTGTCAACCAGTTGTTACCCGCAGTTTCATCTGCGTTCATTGTCATTGCTCCCTCCTATGGCTCGTAGCGTAATGTTATACAGCCAATAATGTCCACGAACCTCACTGTTTTTGTTAATGAGCACATTTCGTGGGAGAGCCATGCTTCGGCACGTATGGGCCGGCTCGACCGGAGTGATACCACGGCTTCAAAGAAAACCAGCAGTGAAGCAATGTTTGCATTGTTTTTCGCCGAGAGAGTAAGGTTACCGGAGGTCCGTCTCTTTTCCCACTCCCACCTTAAAGGCCGGCAACGCACCTGTGACTCTTGAGTTGCAGGTGCCCATGAGCGGCGGTAGTCATTTACCATCAGGTGACCCGTCTGCTCGTTTGCCCCTATACCATAAACAAGACGTTTGCCAATGGTTGTTTCTCTATTATTTGAGATTCAATCTACGTCTAAAAATGTATGCCTGTGAGATTTATGAAGCATATTATACCCATGTATAATGTATTAAAATGAACAAGGTCAAAGTCCTGTATATTTAGCTCAGCAAACATAGAGTATGGTTGTCTATACAAATATCCTTGTGGGTTCATTGACTTTGGTGCGAAGATATCACGTTTTACAAACTCACTAAATCCTGTCTCAGAAACTTACACGTGTCCTTCGTTACATTTACATAAAATAAGCATTAACATAAGGTTAAAGTTACAAAAAAGGTATTTTATTTTTGAATTAAAAATATTGTTTAAAAGGGGCCATCAATAAATTACGACACACGAATTTCATGATTTTTGGATCCCCCCGTCCTCGTCACAAGTAGTCACATTTGTGGGACCCCCTGTCCCTGGTATTGCTGATCGTTGTATATATATATGATATTTTTACACTTCTGTTTATCCCGAATTGTCTCCATTTAAAAATCTATAGAGAATTTCGCCACTCGCCTTTAACTTGTCTCAAACACCCAAGGATTGCTCCGTAAGACAGCTTAGAACAGTTCCGCACCAAATATAGACTCGTTGGCTGCCAAACCGTTCTAATGATAAGTGCTAGAAAATCAACTTCTTTATGCCTTTATGCTTAAGAAATATGACTAGCATTTAAAAAAAATCTTTTAGATGTTTTTAAGGGTTTTATCCCTACGTATATACATTTTCTGTGTTAGTAAGAGAAGGGATTGATTGTAAACTGTGAGTAACTGTAGGCACATCTATGCTAGTCTATACTAATACCCACTAATATTATAAATGTGAAAGTTTGGATGGATGGATGGATGTTTGTTACTCTTTCACGGTAAAACTACAGAACCGATTGCGATGAAACTCGGTATGTAGATAGCTGGAGACCTGTATTAATATATAGGCTACTTTTTATCCCAATATTCCAACGGGATCGTGAGTTACGCCGGTGCAACCTAGGGGCGCTGCTAGTCTATTATAATATAATAAAGCTGAAGAGTTTTTTGTTTGTTTAAACGCGCTAATCTCTGGAACTGTCAGACGGATTTGAATAACTCTTTTTGTACTGGATAGGGTATTTATTGAGGAAGGTTATAGGCTTTGTAACATCACGCTACGAAGCTACGGCTCTTAGGATCGGAGCAGTGACCATAAACGTTGGTGAAACTGTAGAGGACTGCTAGAACATTTATAAAATGAAACATTATACTGTATGAAGTTGTAAGACTTGCCTTATTTATCGTCGGCGCCTAATGCCGCCATATTTAGTTATGTGTTACGCAGAAACCATTTTAGGCAGATGTTATATGAAAAATGTATTTCTTATCTTGATAGTTGCTAGGAATTTTTGGGTAGGGTCCGACAAAAAGGCTCATTACCTACTTGCACAGAATATATAACACACGGAGATTCCGAGGATTTATTAGTCAAAAGGGTTAGAATGTCGGGACAACTGAACAAAGGTAGACTGTTTATAGATAAAGCTACTTACTTATAAGCAATATAACCAGAAAGTTGTAAAACACATGTTGAAAAAAGAGTGTCCTTGGAGCTTTTTGCCTGTTTTTCTCCATAGGATTTACGAATTGGAACAGACATATATCTTCAGGACTTAGACTGACTGACTCCTATTTCTGACCACTCAAAAAATTGATTTCTCCTCTAAGATTCTATGAATGGAAAAGTATCTACACCTTACAGAAGAAAAGGTTGCTAATACGCGAATAACAGTTTTATTTAGGACAAATAATTGTGTGATGAGCACGATAATTTGTTTTGCGTCTGGGTGTAATTTATTTATTATATGTATGTATTTAGAAATATATAAGTATGTTTATCAGCAGTCTGGTTACCATAGCACAGGCTCTGCATAGTTTGGGATCAGACGGCCTTGTGTGAGATGTGTGGAGTTATTATTATTATTTACGTCATAGGGGTATCACCTGATGGTAAGTGACTACCACGACCCATGGATCCACGTAAACTATTACGTTAAGATAGCAATGCGTAATATCTCATACGGGGATATTTTAATTGTACTATTTGTTCTAGAATAGGTGTACACATACTTAGATACATAGATTTTGTATATACACACATATTATACATAGAAACACACAAATCAAGCAAAATATACACATATATGTACCTATTCATATTTTCACTCCACGGGGATTGACGATCCAAGATGGTGGCAGTCGAATGCACTATCACCGCGTCACAGAGGCTGTTTATACATACCGTGTTTGCAGTTTAACATCTTTATATTAAAATTAAAAATAAACTTATAAACAAATGGTCATCGTAATAATTTTCCTGCCCTTTTCCCAATTCTCATTGGAGTTGTTTTGGCTGATTTATTTTATGGCCGGTCGCCTACCTGATGCCGTTAGTCGTTAGCTGGTAGTCGTTTTAAGACCGGAAAGAAGGAAGAAGGTAAATTTGTATAAGGAATGAAGGGTAGGGAGAGGAACCTAGGGCAAGGAATACCGCAAGTCTCGGATGGGGAACGGGACTGAGACTGCAGTGGTTTGCAGACGCCGGGGTCGCGTACCCAAATGTCCTGTATTTCCTGTGGCACAGCAGCATGCCAGTTATAAAGAAATGGTCCATTATTTAATATAAAACCCGGAACAAGTAGATACTTTTCATTGATCGAGCGATATGAGCACGCGCAAGGTCGACGCGCGCCATATGGCTGGTGACCTCAAGTGTTCTTACATTCGTTTCGGCATATGTACGATGTTTTCATTATAATTAAGTATGACATTTTAAGTAGGAGTTGAGTGGTTTTAGCTTTACTGATTTAAGTAAAGGATATTACAGATGTTTCCACAGCGGCTATCGGCAATCACAATTAGGATTAGTTTAAGTAATGAAGCGACTTACATTTGCATGTACTTTTGTAAATATTTATCTGAATGAAAGAAATTAGAAAAACAAAAAAAAAAGAAATAGAAATGCATGCATGATGAGATGATGATAATTAAATTAAACTGTCCCAATTATTCAATCAATCATATATTAAGTTTCAAAAACTGTAGGCTATATTATTGTTTGTTAGCTTTGTGTTTATTTTTTGTTTTCTCTCTAAAATATTTTAAATTTTCACTAATATATTGTAACATTAATACCTGTTATCTAACCTGTGTTAATACTAAAATCCGAATGTTTTCTATACATGTGGTGTTTGCCGATCAATATTGTACACCCATGCCCATGCCTTATTTATCACGCATGTATTATTTTTAAGAAATGTGTAACAATTGTAGGTGAACCTATAAATTAATGACACGACGACGCAGCGCGTGGGTGACCATCGAACTAATAAGCGGCCGACGCGCGGTAGCCCACTGAATTTTGGCACAATTAGACGACCCGCCGTGTATTTCTAGCTTTATAACTTCACTGCGGAGTGGACCTGGCCTGCTTAAGCTCCGAAACGTTTGTAACCTCTCTAATGAGTTCTTGCTCTGATTCGACACAACGGTCTGGTAAACACTAAGTGCCTCAATGAAGTACTGTGTGCGTACTGTGTCTCAAAGTGACCTGCAAATATGTTTGTTTGTCTCCGAATGCAGTCCGATGATAGAAACAAGTATAAATAAAAAAAATAAAGTAAAAAATGAAAATTCCCTTCAACGATTAGAAAAGAGCTGGTGATCTTCGATCGGCTGAACAGATCTTCTTATACTGTAGCTGATAAGACTCTCGATCAAGTCGCCTTTAAACGACAGACGGACATACATTATAACATCTCTTCTTTTTGCTTCGGGGATTGAAAATGAAATGAAAAACACAGTTAAATAATAATATATATAAAAAAAAAAACTTATTTGTTCAGAGCTTGAGCGTTTGTAAATAACTTTGGTTAACACGTTTTTTTTCGGATGGTTTAAACTCAATCAAGATTCACTACGAGTGTTTATTTGCGTTCAAAATGAGGGAGACTGAACTCCACAGGATAAAACATTATGTCTGTAAATCTGACAAACTAGTTGATCTATTGCTGATATGTACGAGCCCTGATTGATTAGTTTTATTTGTTAAAATCATGCATAACTCGCTAATTCCTCTCCCTACTGCCTCTTCTTCTCCGGGCGACTCCAACTCGATGTTGTACTTCTAAACGAAAATTGTGAGAAACGAAAACAAATAGATTTGCACGAAAAAGTATATAATTAAAGTAGGAACGGGATTGTACACCTTATTTGAAGTGGGACATTTAGCGTGACGCGACTAATTTGATACTTGCGGTCACAGAACGCTACCTAAGCGACCTCCATCCGCTTGTATGGAGAATTCAACTGAGCTTTACTGTTCAAGGTGATTGTAGACTTCAATATAAACCTGCACGTGGCTTCGATCGCGTTATTTTGTCAATAAATTCGGGTATCTGTGATGGACAGTACTTCTAAATACGTCTAGATAGCGGTATGTAGTCTTTTCCAGGATATTATTATTTATCTTCACTCGTTAACGAACATTATGCTGTGAAATACATTAAGGAATAGCTTTTAAAAATTCAATAACATTTTTAAATAAACAATACTTTTATCCATCCAATCCATTTTAATAGTTAAGAGAAAGAAACCACTTTAGTATCGTAGATAGTAATGACACTACAAATTTTCTGAAGCTATTTTCCCTGTTTGTACAGGCTATTTAATAAATGAAAAGTGTCAAAATTGGTTTACGAAGACATTAGATAACTTATGTACCTATTACAATACGGGCTACTAACGTAATGATGAATGTACTAAGTACTAATATATCTATTAAATGTACTAAGATCCCATAAATATTATTGAAAAATCGATAAAAAATAGTCGTAGATTTTTGAACATCAAATTCAGTACGTCGTCTCGCGTTCAGAATTAATAGCTTATTTATCATTTTATATATATGATCATAAATAACGGCATTGTTTTTTTTTATTAATAATTTTATACTTCAAACCCTCATCAGTCATCAATGCATGAAATGGTTTCAAAATAATCTCAATAATTAATATTCCGTGTGTTGCACGCGCAAGAGTCGGAGCGTCTTAAAGCTTAGAAGTGACGTCACCATTGTGTCAACGCGGCATTGACCCTTGGGTCGAAGACCTCATTACATTGCTAATAATACGAATCTTTTAAATTTTATGTATCACTTTGAATTAGCATAGATATTTGGATAATATTTATACAAAAACATCTATCTGTAAGGACTATTCGGAAGGCTGGATGGTGGTGTAAAATCACGAAGATATTAGTTGGCAACCAGACTTTAAGGTGGAAGATGGTAAAGATGATTAAAACAAAAGGCTGCGTATTGTTTCGTATACCAAATTACGGGCAAGCAAAGAGTTTTAAGGAAAGGTTTCAAACTTTTTAACACTTTTCGCTGCAACAATTATATACTATAATAATAATAACTTCACACATCTCACACACGGCCGTCTGATCTCAAACTAGGCAGAGCCTGTACTATGGTAACCATACTGCTGATAAACATACTTATATATTTCTAAATACATATTATAGATAAATTACACCTTGTCACAGAACTAATGATCATGCTCATCATACAATTATTTGTCCTGGGTGGGAAGCGAACTCACGACCTCTGGCTTAGCAGTCACGATCACTAACCACTAGACGAACGGGCCAGTCAACAATCTCCTAATGTTTGTAGTCAAGTCTCTTAAAGTGTAGGTATTTTGTGTTTTATATGAATTCTGTTTTTGAACGCATTTCCAATAGTCAAGATCATATTTTTAAACCCTTTCTTCAAATTGATAAAGAAAAAACATTTCTTTTTCTGAAATCCAAGTTCAAAAAAAGAACACACGTTCTTAATATTCCCTTTTATTATCGATTTAATCGTGACCTTTTTTTGACTTCTGATGCAACTTCTACAGTAAGGAATTAATAATGTGGATGGATTATTCCAATAAGTTTGTTAATCGTGCGATGTTTTTCCGGTAGCTGGCCAAACAAGGTCGCTTAATTCAAAGGTTTCATGAATAGAGGTACGTATGTCCGTACATGTGGTTCCTTCTGAGTTCTTTTGAGTTCCAACGTCAGTAATATTTGTCTTTTAATCCTCAATACATATAACAATAGATATAAATTTTTGCACAATGCACATACCTACACGTGATCCGACAATAGTATCGTTATATCGGACGCAAATAGTAGCCACAAACACTTTGAATCGATAATCATAACGAATGATCGATGAGACGATGTAAATGAATCGAGTTGTAATCCGGTACACTCGTCTTCGTAATTGTTAGAGAAGTGTCTTTGGTCGTGATTAAATATTCTGTAATTTATATTATCATCATTATTTGAGGCATACGACATTCGCTGGTAGACATAGGCCTCCCTCAGTGACTTTATAGAAAACCGGTTGAAAATGGCCTGCGTTCAACGACAACCTGCAATCTTTAAAATACATTTAAGGAATTGTAATTTCTTAACGACTGCCTTGTTAGCCATTGGTTTTGCAAGAGGCTATAGATTACAAACTGGTGGGTCCTATGCTTAATAACTACTACTCTTTCATAGTATAATGGCGTATCGGGGAACGAAGAGGACTATCCGAGCAATTTATAACTTAGACAATCGTGATTCACTAAGGCAGAAATTGAAAGAAAGAAACACAATGACGGTGGCATGTCAGTACATCTATGAAAACTTGATTTACGTTCATAAAACTAAAGACCAGTTTTGAAAAAAAAGTGATGTACACTTTTTTAACACGCGTCATAAACATCAACTTGTTATAATCCTCCAGGCTCTAAAATTAACAAGTCGTTTCGGGGTCAATGTGTGCGATTTTATAATAAAATTCCAAATAATGTAAAAACCTTATATCTGAACAAATTTAATTCAACAGTAAAACGAGAACGCTGCCTGAAGGGCTATAACCCAGTGGTGGATTATATGCAAACACGCTTGGGACTAAATTATTTTCAGATTCACAGGTTATTTCAAATACTTCTTCTTTACATATTGTAATTTTATCTGGTTTAACATAATAGCGCACGATAACACAGGTGGACAACATCTGGTGATGTAAAAGAGTGGCAGTGAGTTTGTTCTCCGATTTCTTCTCACAAGGCTCTACCATTTGGAAACGGGCGGTTTTAGATAGACACAAGCAGATACGACATTATACAAAATTGATAACAGATTATCTGCTATCAATTTTGTAATATATAATTATCTATTATCAATTTTGTTTATTTTATAATTTTATATTTGACATAGCAACCTATGGTTGCGGTGATTCTGCGTGTGTTCGTCTATAATTTTTAAACATTAGTTAAAAAAATTACGTTTTTAAAAAAACTTTATGAAATAAAGATAGAATAGAAAAAAAATACACAAAGTGGATATGTACAATAGGCGGCCTTATCGCTAAGATCAATCTCTTACAGGCAATGTTTGGATGGACAAAATCGATAGTAGATAAGAGAATAATGTGTAGTTTTGGTGTAAAGAGTGGGTTCAGCGTCGGTAGTTAGCCATTACGCTACCGCCGCTTAATTGGTAAAAATCCAACAGACAAAATCCTTGACTATGGGCGGAATGGCAATTTTAGATACCATTAAGTTATCGTTATGTAGTCCTAGGGATATCATTATTAAAAAAAGAAATAAGAGGTTGAGAAGAAAATGCGAAGCTTCAACTTAAGAAGAAAACATTTTGGCAAACTGTAAATTTTTTGCAACAATTTGTCTAATAAACGATATAGTTAAAACAGAAATAATAGCATAGTAGTTTTTTTTTTTGTATTACTGTTAGGGATGGAAAATTATGAGATGAACAATGCAGTTCATTTATTTTTTATATGATTAAGGCACTTTGAAGTCTATGATACTTTTTTAAAAGTTAATTCTTTTAGTTCGATGTGCCAATAGGATTAGAAATGTGTTTGTGAGCCCGCTGGTGTTTCGAGAACAGGCAACTGCAATCGCTTGACTGCTGGCGAATAAGCTCGTGTGCTTACTTTAGTTGTATTACAAAACCTATTTTTTTTACATTACGAAGCACTTACCCGCCACTAATTTCTACCAGTCTGTAACTTAAGGTATAATTCAGAACATATTAACCCAATTACCTTGAAAACCCCGTTTATTTGATAAATGTGATATTAAACTACAATTATGTGCACGAGTGTACCTGCGTATGCGCATTATATCGTCCGCGTATGAAGTTCCCGTGAACTTTGAATGACACTGCAATGTTAATGTCAGATTATGACGTTGCTCGTGTGTTTGTAGACCCGCAGCTTTAGTTTATGTTTCAATCAATATTTTAATTTATAAAAAAATATAAGTATACTGTGGAAATTTGGATTTTCTTAATAATATTTATATTTCAGTGTTAACTATTTTCGAGTATTAAACTCTTTTATGAAAAAAGATTGATTTATTTTTAACATGTAAGAGATGCTTGCATTGTGTTTCGCCGAGAGAGTGAGGTGACCGGACGCCCTAACCCTTCCCTCTCTCCCTCTTCTCTTTCTCTTGCTCCTTTCCTCTACTCCCACCTTAACGGTCGGCAACGCTCTTGTGACTCTTGAGTTACAGGTGCCCATGGGCGGCGGTAGTCACTTACCATCAGGTGACCCGTCTGCTCGGCGGCAAGACGCAACATGTGCCGCGCGCGCCTCTTTAAATCGGAGAGGGCGGGACCCTCCGCACCTCATAGAGGGCTCAACAGGCAACCAACTCTGCCGGGTTTCACCAGGGATTTCATTTTGGGTTACACTGGAGGCACCGGCCATAAGATCCGGCGACGCAACACTGAGAGGTTTCTCGAGTCCAACATACCACCTTGCTCTTTGGCCTCGGTATGGTGACGACCCGCGGGGCCTTCCACACAAAAAACGGTATATATGTAATAACTTAAAATTGAAATATTTCTTCCGATCCGAGACATAAAAATACTAGTTCCGAGTAATTGCTTCCATAACTGTTTATTAATTCTTTTATAACAAACTCGTTTGACTTACAAATTTTTTATTTTGGTTTCTCACGAAATAAAACATTGCGTGTCTATGTTTGCATAAGATGTACAAAAAATAAACTTCTTTTTAAAGCAACCAGATGGAGTTGGAGGTTAAAATATATCATATTTATATATCATTATATATATATATAGGTTGTCTGGTAGAGATCGCTTTTAGCGATAAGACCGCCCATTGTACTCTAGTTTGTAAGTTATTTATTTATTAACTGTATTTTATTAATGGTGTACAATAAAGATTATTCTATCTATCTATCTATCTATCTACATGTACCTACAGGTACTTTTGCTATAGGCACAGATAAGATAATAGTTACTTCGTAACAGATACATCACTCCCATACAAAAGTGAAAATACCTTTTTTTTATTTTTGTTTTTTTTGTGATTTTTGTTTTTTTTTTTGTTTTCTTTTTTACTACAATAATTACTAATGTTTAAATAATATTCGTTTATCAATATTGTAATTGTTACATACTCCTTTTTCGTAAGATTGTTTATGATGGAACTCTGACGGCCCCGGCTGGAGGTGGCGTTAATGTCTGCGACACAGTTTTTACTAATGCAGACATTATCGTATATATTTATGTTATTTGTACTACTGTCTAAGTTTCCAATAAAGATTTATTTATTTATTTATTTATTTATTACCTACGCTATTTATTAGCCTACAAAATTTAATTAATAATACCTGGCGTTAGCTGCGACCAGAAATATATCTTATTTACGCTTTTCGAAAGTTGAGAACGCCTTGCCCACCGCGGGACCTTTATCTGTGTGTGTATAGGCTGTAGTTGTGTCATCATGACTTCATGAGTCAATTATGTAACAGGTAAAAGCAGTGTCCAGGCATTTTCAAGGACAATAAAGTAGTAATATTACTAAAATGATGTGTACAGGCGTAAATATATCTGTTTATGCGGCGTGTGCGTTGGTATGCTTGTTAATCCTTCGCCCTTCACGCTGCAATGGATGAACGAATTAATATGAGTTTTGGAATGGAGGTGAGGCGGGCCATGTCCATTTTTGCCAAAAATTATAAAAATAAAATAACCTCAAAAAAACACACACCTCTGTTGTACCGACAGGTAGGTACCTATCTTTAAGTAAATAAAATTGAAGTCTGTTTCTAATTTCATAATAACAGTATTTTATTAAATACATCCGAATGTTTGCACGGTACACATACCTACAAAAAATCCATTTTTAGTTTTTTTATCTGTCTGTCTTTCTGCCTGTCGTTTGTTCTGGATCTTCACTGGCAGTTAGCATGTGTTATACAGAGTAACTTAGGCTACTTTTATTGTTGAAAAATAATTAGGGTTCCGCGGAAAATATATAAATATGTATACGCGAGGGAAGCCGCGCGGGAACTGCTAGTTCATAATATAACAACAATAGCCAGTCTCTGCAGTTTCACCTGTGTTCATGGTCATTGCTCCGCTCCTAAAGGAGTAGCGTGATGTTACATACCCTATAATATTCCTCAAATTATACTCTATGCAATACAAAAAGAATTATTCAAATCCGACTGACAGTTCCAGATAAGCGCGTTTAAACAAACAAACAAACAAAAAACTCTTTAACTGTATTATTTTAGTATAGATAACAATAAACATGATTTTAAAAGTAAACGTTATGGAATAAGAACGAAAAAGCTTCAATTGTATGCAGCTTGTCTGAATGCAAACGGCTCTGAATTCGAGATATAGGCCACGTCGTATATCGACCGGGAGCCGGTATGTCACTTAACTTTCACTTTCATATTGCCCTGGTACTACAAGTTCTGAGATGCAGCGGGATACAAAAAAATCTGGATATTTTTTATATATAATATAGTAACTTTTGGCTGTCCCTTCGCTCGCGTTGAATGTAGAATTTACTATTATCTATGTCTGTGCCAAATTTCACCTAGATCCATCCATCCATCCTCACAAGCTTTCGCCTATATATAGGACTCTCGGACTCAGGAGCAGCTCGTGGCTAAGTGGTAACCGAGTTATCATAGTCCGAGTTATCATGTCATAATGTTAATTTCTACTCATCGTAGGACACAGCTGATGCTGTTTTTAGAATTTTCTATTCTACCTTTTTACGACTAATTGGCTGAACGGATCGTAATGAAATTTGGCAAGCAGATAGATTATATCCTAGGGAAAGACATAGGGCAGTCGCGGGCCTCAGCCAGTACTAATATAAAACTGAAAAAAAAATACAAAAAACTTAAGCACGATAACCTGTTAAGTGTTTGTGAATAAGAAATTATCTGTTTAATCTTCATGTCTGCATGGTTTTTCTCAAAAATCATATCATATATAAAATGGTTTGGAATACAATTAAAACTGGGCGTCGGAAAAAACTAAAGGTTACACTGAATAGAGAAAAATATTTGTTACGTATAGACTCTCTTTCTATTCTCGTCTCTCATTTCATGTTTCTTTCCCTTTTTGTCTTTCTTTCTCTCCACATTCTTCTATTCACACCACAATCGCTTTCCCATTTCTCTCCTCATAGTAGAACAGCGTAAGCTCATAGCATGTACCAAGACATAGGACTGTCGTAGTTGCAACTAACAAACGTGTTGAAACATTCCGGAGATTTAATTGTACAATATTGATTACGTTCTATACCAAATAACTAAGATTAGATTAATATATATAGTATATTAGCTACCCGGCCCCACGTGTTGCTGTGTCTAAGTAATCTAAACTAATATTTTAAATAGGAAACATTTGTGTTTTTGTATGTATGTTTGTAATGTTTTAACACAAAAACTACTAAACCGATTGCGATGAAACTTGGTATGTAGATAGCTGGAGACCTGGATTAACGCATAGGCGACTTTTTATCCCGACATTCCCACGGGATCGGGACTTACGCGGGTGAAACCGTGAATTTAGATTTCTGTGGTATGGACAGTTCAGATCAGTTATATTAAAAAAAAATGTCATAACAAAACATAATTGAAACCACACATTTATTTTCATGCATAAGTTAAAAAAAAATCTAATGTACATATCGGTGTAATTTGAGAACACATTGTATGCACAAAACATTATATATACCTAGTATCTACGATACGATGGGAAAGAACTGGTGAATAGAACCTCACCAAACTATGAGGACCAACGACCCGGTCAAATATTGACAAGAAACTCCAAGGAGGTTCAAGATACTCCTTGAGGTGGTCTTTAGGTCCAGCTAATGTTAACTATTAGACGAGCCATTGCTGAAGTGTAGATTAAAAGCATTTATAGACTTTTACATGAAAATAGATGCTTTATTTACATCGTCATCATCATCGGCAAGATTCTCCTAATGTATGCCACTGAGCTCGATCGCTAGCTCTCCTCATCCAGTTTTTATCGCCATTTGGTGCAGGTCACTCCACATGACCGCAGGGTGTCCTACACTACGGTTCTCTTGTCGCGGTCTCCACTCCAAAACTCGTCTACCACAGCGTCTCGATCGCCTGGTGGTCGAATTTCGACCACAATTAATTGAGTTTTATATGTTTTACTTATATTATTGACTAGAAGAGAAGAGAAGACGAAGAATATATAGATATACCAATATGTTGGAATCTACTGCTACGGCTCCAACCTTGAATACGATATAAAGTACAATATAAGGTGAGTCTATCATTGTCAACATTCAAGTGCTGAATTCAGCCTAGGTATTATCTCGGTCGTAGAATATGAAGTTACCACAAGCATGTATTGGTTATTGAACAAAATCATAATCCCGCATAATCCATCAATAGCTCTCGAAAGTGACGGTTCCAACGTCAGGTTAAAATAGTTGTGTAATATTAGCCCTACTCATGTTTTTCGTTTGTCTATACGCATATTATTAAAAAAGCAGGCTTTATAATAAATGCATATTGTGCAAATAGAATGAGTTGTTTGGCGAAAGAACGTTTCAATGTACCAAAGGCAGATAGAAAGAGGCAGATTGTGGGATGCTTTCATTCTCCGTGCTTGTTTACTCTGTTAGCAAATGGTAAAATGGGAAAAAAGCAAGGGGCTGATGAAGTCTGTGCTAAACCAAATAGCTACTTTATATGTAAATAGGCTAGGTCCAACGCAGCAGCTGCGAAAGGCTACAAATGGGCAGATGTCGTTGCCGCACGTCTTAAATGATATTGAATTTGGATGCATTATTACGTCAGTGATGAACTTTCGTAATTTGGCTGTTAAAATATTCAGATATTTCATTAGAATTATATTCCGTTTATATCCTTAAGTACTAGTTATTAAGATTCGTTTTACTTAGCGCCGACTTCAAACAGACCAGTAGGTACCTAGTGCCTTTATAACGTTACCTATAATATTAAAAGTGTCCCGTGTATTGTTTTCACTTAAGTTAGAAATCAATTACTTTTCACTTTTCAGTGCCATTTGTTAGTGCTATTTCAAGTCGGTTTAACTTTTTTTAAAGTGTTTATTCTGGCTGTAGTAATATAGTTTTGGAGTAACGTGTGTTCATAAATAAGCTCACGATTCAGTAAAAGCAATGTTCCAAGCTACAACCCTTTAAATGATGGTATTACTAGTATAGTATTATGTTATCTGTGATAGTATCAAAACTAACGCACACAAGGCAATACCGTTTGTTGAAAGTCTAAATTAATATTCATAACTGTTCACCTCACTTGTTTCTCACCTGAGACTACGACCAGTAGTAGCTCGTGAATCGAGCATTCGACCTTTAACCGATAGGTCGGCGCGAGAGTCTCTGCGAATGACGGACGCATTCTATTCCGCATTCATGCTAATAGAAGCAGAACGGTCAATGAGTACCAAATACTAATCTATATCGTCTAGTCAATAACTGATAACTGTTACATTTTAATCGTTAAGGAGGCTGTTCTTATTTCGACAGTTTTATTTTCGCGATATCTTCGTTAATTGTGAACAGATTTCAATAATCCTTTTTGTAAATGAACTCACTGTACTCAAGGTTGGTCTTATTTAAATTTGAATAAAGTATTTTGCATCTAAGGGTGGCAAACAAAGGGAAGAAGAATACAGCTATTACCATTTGTCATGATTTAGGCGCTGAAGTCGATGATACTATTTTTTCAAAGTAAAGTGTTAGTTATCATGTAAACCATAAATGGCAATCATTCGAATTACTTACTAAAGTGTTTTATGCTAAGAGCAATTTATGTTTTTTGATCACAATTTGACCGACCCTTTACTAAAGCCATATTATTATGGTATTATACTATATGTATTATTATATATGCTATGGTATTATATTATACTATGGTATTATTGGAGGTTAGAAGATTTTATTTATTCTAGTAGTAGGTATTTAGTTGTCTTACTTTAAAAGAAAAAGTAATATTTTATTTTACAGTTAATACCTAACCCGAAAAATGGAAACTGTTTTAAAGTTATTATTTATATTTGCTTTGCTGTTGGGACGCAAATACCTATCTACGAACAACAAACTACTGGTATATAAAGCTGTTATAAAGCCGGTGTGGACGTATGGTATAAAACTATGGGGTTCTGTCAGTAACTCCAAACTAGATATCTTACAGAGATTCCAAAATATAACCTACGATCAATATCAAGCACCAAGCGCAGGGTGGTTTGTGAGAAACTCCGAAATCCAAGAATACCTAAAATGCCCACGGTAAAGGAAGAAATAAACAGAAAATGTACGCGATAAAGGAAGAGACTACTAGGGCATGCAATGAAATCTAAGAATGAAGACAAAAGCCAATGAATGAAGGTTAAGAATCTCTTAATAACCAAACCACAGTCCTCAACAAGCCTAAAAAGAAGGCCTATATTGGACCTGGATCAGAGAGACACAGGATAGCTCTTATCGTGCTTTATGTCGATGTCGGCTCAACGGAGCCACCATTGTCAAAAATATATAAAACTGAAACCATATCTGATTATGGCTAGATAAGCCGATTGCAGATCATAAAATGGAAAAAATAATTATATTGCGGACTTCGATCATTTTAAGATTACGATAATAAAATCCGGTATAAGGCAGATCATACTCATGTCACCTAGCAAGACACAATATAACACACGAAGTAAAAATGTACTTAACATTTAGCAACCTTTTAAGCGCAATAAACGTTAATAATAACGTTCGCGTTATAAGAAAATACTAGATTCAGACCTAATTATCTGTCTGCATATTTAGTAAAGTTATAATAATATAAAATTATCTTTATTCTCACTTTATTTCTTTCAGTACCCTGCAAGTCTCTTACTAATATTAATTTCCTGAAAAAGGACCCCTGATATAATTAAACTCGATCACGAAATAGGTATTACATACCTCTGAATTGCCTGACGTTAATCAGCCTGTAAACGGCAGTGGTCAGTGCAACCTGGTCGGAACATCAGGCAATTCAGAGGTATGTAATACCTATTTCGTGATCTCGTTGATTGCCTTATACTTACATAATTATATCATGAAACGCGAAAGTTTAAAAGTTAGTATAGCAAACCACCCCTGGACAGTTCTCGAGCACACCCCTCAATGTCGAGATTAATGAGGTTTTAGTGAGTTAAGGTAGGTGAGGTACTTACCAGAGCGGGTGAGTCTAAAGGTCTTGATCTGGACTTCCTCAGGTCACGGTGAACCTCAGAATCCCGATACCTAGATTTTCTAAGTTCACTCTCTCCATCTGAAGGTCTGGACTGCCTGTCACTTTCCCTATCCGAGGAGTTGTATCTTCTCTTTTCTTCTATACGCTCCTTGTATTTTCTGTCCACTTTTGATGTTCTGTCATGTCTGGAAAATGTTTAAAGTAATATTACCCTTATATTATTGTGTTATTTGTTAATTGATATATATATTTTTTATGGGGTAGCGGGCAAACGAGCAGAACCGAGTCACCTGGTGGCAGTAAGGTAAAAGGTAGAAGCAGGGAAAGAAAGGGGGGTTGGGACTCGGGTAAAGTTCAAACTGCAACCTCCTGATACCTGCTCTGCTTGTCTTTTATGCCATTCGTCTCGCTTTAAATCCACTTACCTTCCATCATAATCCGTATCTCTGTACTTCCTCTCAGGATCACTGTCTCGAGGAGAACTCCTGTAGCGGTCCAGGTCTTCTCTGGAGCTTTGGTATCTCCTCTCGTCTGCTCTACACTCGTTGTCTATCTTCTTCACCACGATGTCACTCGGTTCTGGGTCTGTGTACCTGTGAGTAAAAGGTTTTATTTTAAGATGGCTATGGTGGCATCTATATGCCACACAACGCTATCTTTTTGATTTGATTATTTGATTCGATTTTATGAATTTGGTTTGATTTTATTTTTTTATTTACGACCAACTGAAGCAACTCGCTTGGCACGGATAGGCCAAGCGAGTTGCTTCAGTTGTTTAAAAATATATATATACCTACATCCTAAGATGTTTTTATAGTTAATATGTCATTGTATACATTTATGTATGTTTATCCGTGTTCCAGAGCCCACAATACAAGCTGTGCTTAGTATAGGTCAATGTGTAATATGTCCAAGGATATTACATATTATAGAAACACCCAGACCAACACAAATAACATGTTCATGCATAGAAATATTTGCAGAGAGTTGTATTAGGAATTTCTTTAGGAATTTCTTATTACTGAGGCTTTCGTGTTTATAATCCATTTGCCCTTGAATTAAACAAGGTCGAAGTAAGGATGCCAATTTAACAGTTTGGTCGTGGTTTTGGTGCATAATTTTCATTGCATTTCCTTATGTGTCACGTTTTGTGGTGTAAAAAATTGCTTCATAAACCATGAGTTTGTCAAAATAACCCATCATGATACATAGTTGTAAAATAACGAGGCTAGTCACGTACTGGGCCAATGGGAGGAGGAGGCTTCCCTCCTAGGGTATACCCGGGTCCCCTGCAATACACCCATTTGTGACAGAACACCGTGTGGTTAGCTCCGGTGAGGTGATGACCCGTTGGGGTTTCCACACAAGTCCAAAATTATTTCATTTATTTATTTGAATCGAACATGCATTGGTTAATGGTAACATACACCAAGACAATTCTGTAAATTTTAGATTCAAAGATTAACAATATACGCGAATGTTAACACCCACCAGTATTTCTTTGAAAAGCGAGAACGGCATACACTTTTCTCTTTTATATTCATATGCGACTACGACAATGGTTACAAAAAGCTACAGGGGTTTAGTAAATATGTTGACCTGTCATGGCACGGAAAGTCTATACAATGAGAGTTCAAGTTATAGTGGTCAAATATATGAAAAAAACATTTAAAGGTAAATAATTATGGTCGAATTTCGACCACTAGGTGATATCAAGTTATAATAAGTATACCTTCTATAATCGGAGTCGTCTCTGGCAAGATGTTCAGGGCTCTTGAGTACCCGTGTGCGAGTCTTCTGCTGGACAGGTTCCTTCTCCTTCTTGCTCTTCTTGGAAGAGTCGCGAGAGAACAGCTGTTTCATCTGTACATACCGTTAATATTAAATTTATTTGTAAATCTGAATGTTTGCCCTACCTGGACACCATACTCGTTGTCCTCTCCTAAGAACCAATTTCATTCAACATAAAATTAAGTTTCTGGAGTTGCTCATACGATATTCTCGATTTATTTCGAGCATCGGTGTCATTAAGAGAAGACTGGAAGACTACTATTGAAAACACATGCTTTAAGTAAATAACAGCTATGAAATTGGATGTACATGGATGTTAATTAGATCTACGGATGCACAAATCCATGTACTGTTTACGAATGCAATTTCTATACTCAACTCAACGCGTTTGTCTGTATTAAAAGTCAAAATGTTAGGCTAATGTAATTAGTAACAATGATAGTACCTTTTCAAGTCCAGATAGTTTCTTTGCTTTAGGCGGTTTCGCACTGATTTTGTCATCAAGTCTACTTGGACTTTTATCATATCTCTCAAGTTTTTGCCCGAAGTGTGACCCGTCATCAGCACTCCTATCCCTCACCCCGTACTCCTTCCGGTAACCCACATCTCTGTAGTCTTTAAACTTTGCCAGATATTCTCCATTTGCATAAATCTGTTCAGTAGGGTAATTGTCTTCTGTATGCCTTCGTTCACTTGCCAAAAATAGTGAAACATTTCTAACGTCATCATCACTTTCATGTCTTCTATGACGAGTTCTATGAATTTCTCCACTTGAGTCTTTTCGAAAGTCGTTTTCGATTCCTGAGTCTACTAAACGATTGTCAATCTCAAATCGTCGAGGAGATTTATCGTCTCGATAGTATTCTCGGCTATCACCAGAGTCATGACGCCTCATGCCAAAATCTTCCCTGTATCTATCTTTATTCTTTACTCTTCGCAAAGAGTGATAAGAATCAGCATATTTGGGAAGATTTGCGTATTCTTCCTCACGCTCTTGAGCTATCTCTGGATTAGATGCGTAATGTCCTTTCCTTTTCCCAAAATATTCGTCTTTTCCTTTATACTTTTGTCCTGTTTGAAGTACATCGTGACTAGAAGTGAGTTGCTTTTTCACTTTATACTTTTTCTCTTTGTACTCATCCTTTGCGAGAACTGGTTTCCCAGTATTTGATTCTAAGCTTGGAGGCTCATATTCTGGTTCTGGGGGAAAATCTTGCTGCTTGTTTTTATATTTAGTGTCTATTCTGTCTATAAATTCGCGCCTGTCTACTTCGCCTTTGGGAACTTTTTGAAATAACCTGGATTCGGTATTGTACTTAATTTTATGATTATCTGAATCATATTTGTTGTAGTCCTCGGTAACGCTGCTTTCAGCAAAACCATCTCTTTCTAATGTGTTTCGATAATAACGAACGGTTTCATTTACAAACCGTTCTGTCGCTTGCATCCTTTTTTCTGCCTCATAAATAGGATCTTCAGCTAGATATCTTATTGCAGGTTCCTCAACAACTCTTTCACGATCGTGACGACGAGCGTTAAGACGTGATTCTAGCATTTGCCGTCTATGACTTAACTCATTAAAATCTAAATCAAGCCTTGCAGATTCTTGTTCATATTGTTTCTTTTTTGTATCCATGCCATCAGCTCGTCCTCTGCGCGTATCAATCAAGTCAGGAGACTTATCATTGGAAGGATATTCATTAGCATAAGTGGGTTCAAACTCTTCAAAATTCGTCAATTTGTATTCCCTGAATCTGGGTTTAATTGGTGAATCTGTCACATTATACCCTTCAAGATTATTTATATTATCAGTGTTGTTATTTGTTTTGTAATCGTAGTCGTACATGCGAGTATTAGCAAACTTGTGTCTTTCTTCATATCCTAAGCCTTCGTCTTCATCTGAAAAATTTCCATACTTTTCCCTTGAAGGTGAATAGGTTTTATGAACTGTTTGTTTGTTGATTCTTCTATTGATATTTGTGTCATGATCTCTAATCACATGAGCGTAAACCACTCCTTTATCCATCTTGTTAACTGGGGAAGGAACTCTATCAAGACTAGTATTATTCCCAAATCTATTATTGTCAGGACTCACACTAGGGTTCAAATATGAGAATGGTTTACTTGTATTAGTCCTGTTTGTTTGAGAGATCAAATGTGATATCGGAGGTTGCGTGCATGGATCTTCTTTTAACCTCCTAACTAAGTGGTCTACAGTGTGTCCTCTAGTCAAAGGCGGTTTGTCAGGTGGTTGTTGGCTGCTGTGTATCATTTCTTTATCACCATAAACGTTTTCTTCAATTTTTCGGATGCTATCTTTTATCCTGTCTTTGATTTCAACTGGATTGACTTCTTTAGGTTTAAGCGAATCTATTTCGTCTACTATAAGCGTCTTTTTAATGTCAGTTTTCCTTTTAGGTGTACTAGTTATCAAAGGGGACTTTTCTTTTTCTTGTGATTTACCTCTCTTAGTCCTAGTAGGTGCTTTTGGTTCGGGTTTATCAAGAGTTTTATTATATCTGGGAGGTTTTTCAACTGGATTTATTTTTTTACTCTCACCCACTACCTGTTCTTCAATTTTACTTTCTTTCAGTGCAGATTTTTGTTTCTGATATAAATCTAGAGGAGATGTCTTCTTGAAATAGTCTTCTTTTGGAGAGCTTTCTATTATAGGCGATAACTGTGTTTTCTTGTTTCGCAACGATTTTAAAAATTCTTCAGTTTCACTACCGGATCGTTTGCGAACTGGTTTGTTTTGGGTGTTCAAGGTTGTGTTGGATTTTAAATCGGATACGTCACTTTTACTTCTTTTAACAACAACAGGGTTTGTTGACACGGCTACTGGTGTATCAGGACTCCTGGTTCTCTGCGCTCTTCTAAACAACGTAGACAAAGATGTTCTTTCTTTCCTTTTCTTGCCACTCACATCACTTATAGATCTGCCTAGTGGAGTTTTCTCTGGGCTACCTTCGTCACTATTTCTCCTTCCAATTCTATTGTCTTTTTTTCTCCTATGAGGAAGAGAGAAGAACTTCTCAGGTGGATGATCAGAGGTGCACTTGATGCCCTGGGCCTGAGCCCGTACTTTGTTAGCTTCTTCGATTAATTCTTCCTTCGAGAGATGAGTGAACGGCTCTTTTCTTACTGATGGTGGTTGTTCAGACGAACCACTCCGCGATACACGCGGTTTATCTGCAAAAAATTGAGCTAATTTATTATTTATTGGATATAGCAAATGTGATTATTGGTAATTAAGAAATAACCTTACCGCTGAACTTAATAAACAAATCTTATACCAAGATTGACGAATCACTAATAATGAAATCATCAAAAATATCAATTACTTTCAGCGGTTAGTTAATTGAGTAAAACTGTTTAGTTAATAAGTTTAAAAGTTGAGAAGATGATAATATGATAGCAAGTGGTAGATAATACACCCCGTATATTGTTATTATATAGATAAGAAATAATTTACACGTGTTCAAAGAAAATTAACATTAGAATAACTTGCATAAAGCTTATATAAAGAATGTTAAATATATGTATATGATACATGATTGAGGTATTTGCTATTATTAACAAGCGTATAATCAAATAATTACATTGATGTCTCAATATTTTGTGTTGAAAGCATAAACTTAATATCTAAGTTTAATGTTGAAACAGATTTGTCAGTTACTACTACTATAATTACTCTGACGACTTTGTTATTTTTATATGGTTAAACGCGCTAATCTGTGGTACCACCAGTTGGATTATTTTCTTTGATTTCTATTTCTTGCATTTTGTAGCACATTTCTTGAATAATGCTGTAAGGCCTATCACGCTACACCTAGGAGCGGACCATTGATCATAAACGCGGTCAAAACTGCGGGATTAATAAGTTATTAACACGCTCTTATTAGCTTTACTTGCAACTTATCGAATTGAAACTCTGTAGGGGGCAAACGAGCAGACGGGTCACCTGATGGTAAGTTACTACCGTCGCCCATGGACACCTGCAACTCAAGAGTCATAAGTGCGTTACCGGCCATGTAGGCCGTTCATGATCAGGAGAAAGAAAGAGAGATAGAGAGACAGAAAGAGAGGAGAGGGAGTGACACCATGATACCACTCACGTTGCGAGCTTGTAGACACTTTTCTAGATTTTTAATGAAAACCGAAAAAAAGCCGATTTTCAAGTTATTTTGCAATAATAAACAATGACGCGTATCTCCGTCGAAGTAGACACTTTAGGATGTTATTCCACGTATTTTTCTTCAAATTTTAAGCCAAATATCGTATTGTTATAAAAGACCACCACCCTCTAATGCTCTGGTGCCCGGACTATTTGTCACTACATATTATAAAACAAAGTCCCCCGCCGCGTCTGTCTGTCAGTTTGCGATAAACTTATAAACTACGGAACGGATTTTCATGCGGTTTACACCAATAGACATAGCAATTTATGAGGAAGGTTTAGGTATATAATTTCTTAAGGTTTTGTGTAAATTGGTTGAAGTTTGATGATGATTGTTGAAGATGTCTCTGCTACCTGTGCAAAGCCGGGGCGTGTTGCTAGTATAAAAATAATCAGTAAAAGGTCCCTTTAATTATCAAGCAAGCCGTATGCCTATTTGGCACCCTACTTGTTTAAAAGAGATTAAAAACTTTGATTGTATGGTTTCGTTAATCTTAAGTACCACTAATCACCCAACCGTGAGCCCCATCACGAACATTCCAAGTTATAAAAACCCTTTATGGTACCAAAAATACCTCAACTGACCAATGAAATGTGAGTCATCTCTCGCTCTAAGGGTTCCGTATCCTACTAAACGTGAAAGTTTGTGAGGATGTACGGATGTATGGATGTGTGGGTGTATGGATGTATGGTTGTTTGTTTCTCTTTCACGCAAAAACTACAGAACCGATTGCGATAATACTTGGTATGTAGATAGCTGGAGATCTAGATTAACACATAGGCTACCTTTTTATCCTGATATTCCCACGGGATCGGGACTTACGCGGGTGAAACCGCGGGGCGCTGCTAGTAATAAATATATTTAGATAGTTTACTTACCTACGTATATTAATTCGTTTTTATTTTATTATTTATACAGTGTGTAAGTATCACCGTCTCAAAAAACGTACAAAAACGTCTTTCTTTGAATCCTTATCATAATACAAACGCCAGTTTATCATAAAATGTAACATTAAAGTGTTAAAAGTCATTAGTTTGAGTTTGCGCTACGCGATGTAAACGCAACAAACGTAGGTATCATTTTTGTGCAGTACCGTGAATGACCTTAAAAGTTCTGCGCCGTCAAAGCAGCTGATTGCTTTACTCATTGTAAAAAAAAATATATATGAATTTTCCAGCAGAAAATTCCAATGATTTTCCACTCAGAATGATGATCTGAATTTACTATTTCAATATTCGACAGGCCGTTTCTGACACCCGTTACAGAGCTCTTGCCCGTGGCTTCATTCGCTTTAGTATAGATTATGTCAATTAATTCAGGTATCTCTCGGGTACAGTAGTAGTTTTTTGAATGAAAGATACCTTCTGTTATTTTGTCTACCCTTGACATAGTGTAAACAAAATCCCACGATGAATAGTTCAGTAGTTAAGGCAAGAATGTGTAATTATAACATTAGTTGGGATGCATTATAATTAGTCTACATTTGACACTTGTTTATAATCGTTTGAAAAACTACGGATCCTTTCTTCATAAAGAAAGTAGAGACTCCATGGTTTTACAGAGTTATATAATAACTAGCAGCGTCCCCCGGGTTTCACCGAAGAATATCGGGATAAAAAGTAGCTTATGTCTCAACTGCATAGTCTCAGTGAAAGCAAATAATAGGATCAACCTGTCTGTAATAAACCAATATCACTAAAATCTAACCTTAATCTTAAAATGGTTCCAGTTCATTATTTTAAGCACCAATCTTCTAAAACTTTTTCCAATCTTAAGACCGTGCACACTATAAACAAAATAAACGCTGTAACACCAAAAAACGTGTACAAACGTACATGAGAAGTTCTTAACCAGTCACGGGTTTGTTGACTTGGTATGAAGCTCGAGACAGTTTCATCGCAATCTTTTCAGTAGCTTTTGCTTGAAAGAGTAACAAACATCCATACATTCATACATCCTCGCAAACTTTCACGTTTATAATATTAGTAGGATGTATACGTACAGGAATTACGTGCAACGTGCAACCTGGACGAAACGTCAGACAATTCAAACGTATGTAATACATACTACGTGATCGCGTTAATGCCCGTACATATACATAACTATATATCATGGAACGGGAAAGTAGATAAGTATTACAGAGCTACCTTGTATTATTCGTAAAGAACCCTAAAAACCAGTTTTGCAATATTTCGATTTCGATAAACTCGATCAATAAGGTTTCACTTCAGTGTCGCAGGCGCATAATGGACCGTGACGTCACACTCTCCGCTCATGTATATTTTTAGCGCTGACATCTGATACAACTTTTGTATGTTTTTACCTGTTTCTTGTTACCTGATTTCTTTAATTGGGCCTTGTTTCTCAGTGGAAGGGTAATATTGCTGGTTTTAGTAGAGCATTCTCATTTTTTGAGCCTAAATGGTTAGATATTAATACTTGAATATGTACTACCATATGTCTGCTGTACTTTCTTCCTTTGTCCGGTTTGAAAATGACTACATTCCCAAAGAAAGTTGGCGTCAAGCAGGCTGCCGGCCACAAAAGAAACAAGTCAAAGCACTTTGCAACGTTGAAAAAAAGTTAATAATAACTGGATTAGCTACACATTGCGCCGATCAAAATGACGCAAATGAAGCACACACACTAAGCCAAAAATGTCAAAATAAAAAGGAATACCAAGTTAAAATAGGAAAAATCTAAAAATAACAGTCTTCAGATATCATCACGTATCTGGAAGTTGATATTTTTATATCGAAATGTGTTCGAGTAAGGGATAATACTCATATGAGTATAAAACTATTACACATTGTAGGTATTCGACTGATACCTACATAGATAAATTTAACTACGAGTATACCTACATATTGTATAGTGTATATTGAAGAATCATGATGTTGACATGGCATGAATTTTTTCAACTAAAAATATAAAAAAATAATTAGACACTTCAATAATTTATTTAAAAAAATAAGAAATACGTAACCTTAGTTTTCACCGACAAGAAAACAGAGGTTCTAAAGTCAATCCGTATATATTCAGTAGATTGGTTGATGTTAAAGTTTACTGTTCCACCCCTACGCTTTATAGCGCGACGCTTCTTGAAATGATCATTCTTTAGCATTACAACATAAGTATACATAGCATGAGACTAGAAGCCGACTAACGTTTAACGTGACAAAATTTCCATCTCCATTATTTGTATAATTGGCACTCCACCACTGTGCGCTTCTCCAGACACAACCACACACGACTCGCACAGTCAATATGTGGAACAAATTGTCACCTGCGTTATTTCCGGACCGATACGACATTCAAGATAGAAAAGAGCGTAAAAGCCTTAAAGGTCGGTAACGCACTTGTGACTCTTGAGTTGCAGGTGTCCATGGGCGGAGGTAGTCACTTACCATCAGGTGACCCGTCTGCTCGTTTGCCCCCTATTTCATAAAAAAACTAATTTCGTAAACTATTTAGCTTCTTTATTTGTATCCAAGACCGTTATATGAACACATATGCTATTCTTTATTAGATAAATATATAATCTATTGTCACTTTTTGTCGACGGCGGAGGTGATTAACTTGCGTAGGAGTTTACTTGCCCGAAGTGTCCGTTAGCATGACGCCATGCTACCACAAATCCACTGACTAAGCAACTTGATGACTATGTAATAAACCCCTTTTTAGCACTACCTAGAAAGCCAGCAATGTAGTACATTTTTACTTAAGATGAAGAGAGCAGAGCATTGCAGGTGGTAGGGGGTCGTTGAAGTATTATGTACAAAATAATGGTAGGTCTTGGTTTTGCTTATTTTTGATGCCAGTAGGAGCGAGAGGGTTGAATGGCGATTACGTCAGTGATATTTATTAATTTACTTTTGATATACTTCATATAATATTAATTAGATTCTGAATTCAACATTATGTGACAACACAACTTGTCCGTGTCCAAAAACTGAAATAATGTGAAGGGATCAAAGTTATAGAGTTTATTAATAAAAGATTTGTTTGAGTAAATATTGACTCTTATGTAATTTTGAAAATAATGCCAATGCTTACTTAAGTGTAGGAGTTGGAGCTTTGCTTACTTACTGGCAAGGGGCAACGAGGGTTTCTGAACTAATAAAATCCTGCTTATATATAATACTTGAAAGGGCCCTAGGACTCAATTGGGGAAGTATCTACAGAAGACCAGAAGATAACCCGAAGAAGTGTACATATAGGGTGTCTGTTTGTGAATGGGGCCACAGAGATTCGGGAGAAAGGCTTCGAGAAAGAAAACTGAATAAAATAATTGAGTTCAACATGACTTTTACCTAAATTGAAAATCTGGCTTTAAAGGAATACAGTTCAATATTGACTACGTGTTAATATGCTTATTATTATTATATTATAAGTTTGATAAATATACCTAAAGGTAAGAATCTAAAAGGCAATCTAAAGTATGCTTAATTACAACGGGCGAGGGTACTTTTTACAGTGATTGCAATTCACTTGACCCTCGGCAACAGTACTTTTTTCCTGTACGAAAGGTGCCCCATGTCCTTTTCTGGACTCCTGACAAAGTGCATGCAAAGTTTCATGACGATCAGTTGAGTAGTTAAGGCATTATATTATTATTATAATATCCTACTAATATTATAAACGTGAAAGTTTGTGAGGATGTATGGATGTATGGATGTGTGGATGTATGGATGTATGGATGTTTGTTAATCTTTCACGCCAAAACTACTGAACCGATTGCGATGAAACTTGGTATGTAGATAGCTGGAGACCTGGATTAACATATAGGCTATACTTTTTATCCCGATATTCCCACGGGATCGGGACTTACGCGGGTGAAACCGCGAGGCGCTGCTAGTTATTATTAAGGATATCCTTTATGTTCAAATCTTGTTGCTAGGTGCAACACCGTTAGTGCATTGACATTTTAAACTATGACTAATATATTATTTACTGCTATTTGTCTAATATTAATGTATCGAGTGGCCGCTTTGGCCACCCGTGAGTTCATTCGTCTTATTCGTTTTACGAGCCGATGCCCGATCATCTTTCAAGTATTATTTAGAATCATAATTTTTAGTTTTTAAATCGAACTCGATACCAATCGGATAGCGTTCCGCTAGTAGTTTGGTCTACTATCCTCCTGACTCTAGAATCAACTCCATCCGTAGTTAGTAGTTTGGTTCTAGAGTCAGGAGTGTGGAGGTACGGGTGTTATGTTCCTCCAATACAGAGGGCGGATCCTCCGACCAGGTTAGGTGATCATAGCTGACAGACCGACTTCTATACGCCTAAATCATAATAAATTGTATCTTATAAACTCTTTTCTTAGTTCCTTGACTGACAACCCTTAGAGATATCGGTTGACAAATGGCGAAGACATCGCGTAACTTATACTCAAAAAAAGCAATATTCAGTCGAATTGAGAACCTAAATTTTTTGAAGTTCGTTAAAAAACTGATGTGTCCTACTACGACTTTACGGTTCAAACCCTACCCAGAACACTAGGGGCAAACGAGCAGACGGGTCACCTGATGGTAAATGACTACCGCCCCCCAAGGGCACCTGCAACTCAAGAGTGACAAGTGCGTTGCCGCCCTTTAAGGTGGGAGTAGGGGGAGAGGGAACGGTTAGGGCCTCCGATAACCTTACTCTCTCTTGTGTCAAATCTCCGTGGGCAAATGCCATTCGAATGTTCAATGAAAATGCAGGTATTATAATTATAGCAATTTTTTCTTTGATCAACGTTTCGGAAACTCGATCTGATTAGACACTACTGTCAACTTGACAGCTCTGTTAGTTGAACAATATTTTGATAAGCCTTTCTGAAACCGAGTGTAAGTGAATTGAACTCAATTTTGATCGTCTGTCGTTCTCTTTTCGCTGTACAAAAGAAGTAAGAAAAGCAAATGAGCCTCTATGCTGCAAGAAGCGATGGAAATATACATACACCCACAAACATATTAAATGGAACTATTTTATTATCATACAAACTTTAAATAAAACACTGATTATTAAAATTAAACTCTGTATTGTATAGAATAACGTAGATAATCTATTATAACATCCAGGACATTTTCTCAGCGCAGATGTATTTATGTACATATTCAATAGAATAATGTGAAAAACACGCGGTCTTGTGTTAACTGTGACTGTGTGTTAGTAGTTTTTCTTTGTGACGCCACAGTCCATAGTCTGTTAATTATTTGCACAGTTGTGATCACAATTTCGGTGTCGTCTTTACTTGTTTCTATACAAGGACCTTACCAAATGTGAATTTAGTTTTGTGTGAATTCTAGCAAGGTGGTATGACTAATAATTTTAACAACTGAACGGATTTAGGTGAAATTTGGCACAGAGATAGATTATAGTCTGGAATAGCACTTGGACTACTTGTTATCCAGGAAAATGTACTGTTCCCGTGGAATAGATGTCACCAAAATATCCACGCGAACGAAGTCTGAACTGGATACGGAAGGGTGCTATGGCGCACATTGGAAGAGGCCTATGGGCGTACCCAGCTTTTGGGCCAGGACGGGGGGGGGGTATTTGTAATTGGGTGGGGGGGGAGGGGAGCAATAAAAATTTGACTACTATACTACAATAACTAAATTGACTTTAATGTTTGTTTGTTTGTTATGCTTTCAAGCCCTAACTTCTCAACAGATGATCTGATGACCTTAAAATTTTGCATACCTACCTACCCCTGACAATGTATAGGGCATTTTCAGGGGGACAGAGACTACCTTTTATTAAGAAAAAAGAACTTTTCCCAAGCCGATACATTCACACGAGCAAAGCCGCGGGCAATTCTAGTTTAGTTATAATTTATAATTTAAATGTATATGAAAACGATTAATGTATATTTTTTTACGGTCGAGATTTGAGATTCCCGCTCTGTCCAAATATCTATGAGCATGACAAAACTATCATCCACATCATCACGAAACTTTTTGCCTCACACAACCAATCTGTGGAACAAATTGTCGCCTGCGGTATTTCCGGACCAATACGACCTTCAAACCTTCAAGAAAAGAGCGTACTCCTACCTCAAAGGCCGGCAACGCACTTGCGACTCTTCAGTTGCAGGTGTCCATGGGCGACAGTAGTCACTTACCATCAGGTGACCCGTCTGCTCGTTTGCCCCCCTATACCTTCACCTGTGTGTATGGTCACTGCACCACTCCTAAAGGTCGTTGCGTGATGTTACACAGCCTATAATCTTCCTTAATGAATACTCTAACTAGCTAACTGAAACTAGCTAGAACTTGGATTGCGCGATATAGGATCAATAGTTACTATGTAGTTCGGCTTGTCTTTGCTAGATGGCGCTTAAATATGTTTTTATTGTAAGTGAATGTTACCGTATTATTGTATTAAGTACATATCGCACTCTTAACACGCTCATACTTTAGATCTATATCTCAAAAATCTACCTAGAAGTATATTGTATACGTATAACAAGGTCACAATTTCCTTATATTTGTTTTCTCTGAAAAGGTGTTAAGTTGTTCGTATTTAGAAGATTAAAACACGAACAGAGGTGGTCATTAGTGGGTAGTGAACCTTGGCCATTTCCGTTTTGGCCAACTTTGGACTACAAAAAAATATGGTCGTGTGAATATAGCTTTAACTTTATAAACGTGTGTATTTAATTTGTCTATAAAAAAAGTGAGATTGTGTCATCGAGTTTTTTATAAACAAGTAGGTACACGGCCTGTCCAATATAAGCAGTAACTGGTGGTTAGGTGGCAAATTAGTAAAGAGGAGAACTGTCTCTAGAACTCTGTGTAGAGAGAGAGGAGGTTACGATCGTTACCTCCCGAGTAAGGTTCATCAAGGAATAGATTACAATACTTGCATACGATTTTCAGCTCTATTTCAATAAAATTAGGTATATATTTTATTTACATTTTAATAACATTAATGTTGAATGTTCATAGGCTTCATACATGCATACCTTTTCATCTTTTGGTCGAATAAGGCCAAGATTTGACTATTTATAGTTTAGTAACTGTGGGAGAGCCATGCTTCGGCACGTATGGGCTGGCTCGACCGGAGTGATACCACGGCTTCACAGAAAACTGGTATTTAAGCAATGATTGCATTGTGTTTTGCAGAGTGAGTGACGTTACCGGAGGCCCTAACCCTTCTCTCTTCCCCTCTTCTCCCCCTCCCCGCACTCTCCCTCTTCCCCCTTCCCCTACTCCCATCTTAAAGGCCGGCAACGCACTTATAACTGTAACTCTTGAGTGAGTTGCAGGTGCCCATGGGCGGAGGTAGTCATTTACCATCAGATGACCCGTCTGCTCATTTGCCCTCTATTCTCATAAAAAAGAGTGTCACTATCCTGGCTTTATTATTAGATCACTGTTACTAAGCACAATATGTTGGACTCATTAAAACGAATCATATGAGCCGAAACTCGAGGTAGCCACTGAAGTTTTCCACTATCCACTCTTGGCCCCATCATCAGATCAGCTCCAAGATGCCAAATTATAGTATTGTCATCCGAACTACATATACGTACAGAGTTTGATTTCAATTGACTTCCAAGATTTGGGTACACTATTAGTAAGTTACAAGTTTACAAGTAAAGCTAATAAAACCGTGTTAAATAGAACAATCTAGACAGTAAAGACTATGAAAATATATCTTTTTGAGGATATGCTATACGTAAATATCTTTGCCGTTTGTAAACAAATTTAAATAATGATATACTCGTAAACCAGTTACTACACCACTAAGGGTGTTAAAATAACGTGGCATTGCTTAGCTTCGCTTGTGGAATAAGGCAGACAATAATATTGTTTAAGTTATGCGATCCATTAAATAAATATATTGTTTGGAAGAAATCGCAGTCTGCAATAAGATCGTGCCAATTTTAATTCGAAATAAATAGTTTATTTAATCAATTAATATTTAAAATTTAAGACTCAAAACTTCCTTTATAAGTTGTATTAACTTTTGTCTACCATCCAGTATTTAAGTGATTGTTTCGTTATCATTCATTCTCCTTGAAAATAATAATCTTAATTCACACTACCGAAGCCTTAAGCACCACTTATTAAGTCTATTACCGAACTTAAAAGCAATCAATGGCATAGCTTCATTAACAACTATCAAGATCACTTACAACAATAACATATTGTTCATCGTCCATTTTGCATCAGATGTTAAGGTCAGAGTGACTTGTATTATGTGGGATGATTGGTGATTTTGTCCTTGATGCCCAAGTGTGGAGTCATCCAAATATGAATTCTTACCTTATGAATCTGCATGGGGGAAGGTTACTAGCCTTCCATCATGAAGATCAGTTGCTATATTACGAAATTAACTAGAGAACGTGAAAATGATTCATAAATGACGCAGATTTATTGATAATAATTTTATTTTGTGAATAGATTCATTCAGACACTTTTACACATCAATTAGTTCTGGTGAAATTAGATGGTGCCGACATTTCCTATGCCGCCAACGCAAAACTGCGGAAACAAACTCAAAAACCCAAGTCTACTAAAATTCGAAATTAGGCACACGCAATGTAGGCGTCCAGGTTAGTCTTTAAAAGAGTCTTTTCCGTTTCGAGCTGACCCCTCACGGACTCAGTAGACTAGATAAGTCAATAATCACGGAAATCCGCCACATCTTAGTTAGCTCCAGTACACCAACCGGTCTGACAATTATTAAGTGGTCATTTAGAACAATACATGTTACAGTAAACCTATGTAGATATTGATTTTATAATTATAACTCGGTTTTAAAAATGTTCCGAAGCCTTGTCATCTTCTGTTACGTTCACTGATAAATCTGTTTTATGTAAGTGAATAGGTTTGTTCGTTTTATACACAGTTTGTAATTTACTCGTAAGTTTTAGGTAGATTTCGAAGAAAAGTCTACCTATTGGTTTTGTACCAGTTGTCGAGTTTTCCAAAATTTCTTCACAGGAGGACTACTTATGATCCTTAGACCCCAAAACAACTTGCTTTCAAACTTGGACGCAAATCAACAGGGCAAAAATGAAGGTTAAGTTCGTGAAGGGAATATTCCCTAAAAGGAGAGAGGTGCAGATATTAAAAAAATAAAAAAAACACGAAATCTACCTCTGCGGGCCTGCTGCGGGCCCGGTTTTTTAATACATTATTGTCGATTACAATGTATTTTTGCAGTCATATCAGCAACTTTATACATAACATTATATTCTCTTTAACATACATTATGTAAATAATTAATTATATAGTCATTTTATTTGTTATTTATACAACTGCATCGCTGATTAATAATGCTGCAATGTATTTTGCAGGAAGTGTATAAATAATTTAATAATTTTATACTACGTCGCGTAGGTACGGGCACATTTTATTTTTAAAACCGGTTGCAGTAATGTTATAATTGATTTCTATACTACAGTAACTAATTTAGTAACTACGTTACTACTTATTATTTATTACCTACACAGTAAGTAATAATTAATGATTGAAAATATGATAATGAATTTAAAAATGTCGTATTTTTTGTCATTTGAGACAATGACTTAAAGTGAATATGACGTCACAAAATTTGTTTAAATTATATTTCACCTTAAGGCTGAGCAGACTCGTGGCAACCGTGGTAACCGAGTAGGGTCAAATAATACTAGCCAGGTCAGTCTAGAATGGATGCCCATTCTTAACACATTAAGACCCCTCCGTGCCTCGAAGAGCACTTAAACCGGCGATCCCAACATTCGTTAGGAGCCCTAAAAAGTCCGACAACCTGGTCTAACTACAGAACTTCGATATTGCCTAGTGGAAGTCTGATGGTAGTCGCTTCACGTAAAATATCGAAATTCTGCTGTATCGTAGTAAGAAAAGCTCGGAGGATGAAACTTCAGATCAATATTAAGGGAAACAAGTCATAAAGGTAAGTAGATAAACCGATTTCTATAAAATAACATAATATAATCTTTAACTAACATAATATACCCCTAAATTTCCCATCTTTCATTCTTAAAGTACCCGGTTGAGTGAGTATCTATGTAAAAAATAATGATATCCTTTTTTTAACTTGTAAATATGACAGATATTAGGAAAAGACAAAACTAGGAAGTAGTTATTCAAAATTATTCATTCAAAATACTTAACTGTTATTAGGTTAGTATTAATGCAAAAAAAAAAAAACAATCTTGGCCTTGACACATCAATTTAAAGTTGATTTGAAAGCACAGTTTTGATGCCGATGAAGGCAGTTCACTTTTTTTAGCCCACGTCCTACCAGTCTACTTTATAGAATTTAATGTTACATCATCTGTAAGTATTTCCTTTTCAGGAATATATTTGAATACACAATGTGAATAAAAGATAGACAGACTTCAAGTTCATAATGATTTGTAATACAGTTAACACGGGACAAACTGCGGTTGTTCCTGCTATCGTTAGAGTATCGTGTCCAAGGCATAGCCAAAAATTCATAATCAGCCCCATGTATGTAACTTATACCATCTCTATTTAATTCGTGGGGCAGAAAGGAGGAAGGGGGTCCGGTTGGGCCACCCCTTGAGTGTACTTAAAGTATGTAAGCAAACAGAGGTCTTTTTTTTTTTTTATCGTGTGGAAACCCCCTCGGGTCATCACTCCACTGGGGCTGCCAGTGAGGTGGTATGTCGGAATCGAACCGACTAAAACCAGACGGTGTTCCGTCATAAATAAGTCTATTGCCAGGGACTCGGGTATACCCTAGGAAGGAAGTCCCCGAGAACCCTGGCAGACCTTGGCCGCCTCTTAAACAAAAGGCAGCCACGCCCTTGCAATAGGTCACAGAGGTCTGGGGTACTTAAGGGTATCCTAGACTTTTGTTTGCTTACATACTTGTTCTACAGTAAACTACGCGTGGGATTCGGAGAAATAAACACGGGATAACCGGCTTAAGAAATCGCAAAAGATCTGGCTCAAGAAACCAATCTCATAAACTATTTGATGAGCCTGACTGCTGAGCGAGAGGTTGTGGGTTCGATTCCCACCCAGGACCAATAACTGTGTGATAAGCACGATCATTTGTTTGGTGTCTGGATGAAATTTATCTATAATATGTATGTATTTAGTAATATATAAGTATGTTTATTAGCTGTCTGATTCCTATAGTACAGGCTCTGCCTAGTTTGGGATCAGACCGCCGCACCGTGTGTAGGATGTCTCAAGTTATTATTATTTAAAAAGTCGAAACTTGGTATTGCAACTGAGAACATTCTCAGTTGCTGTAGACAAACATAATTAAATTTAAATTAATAACATAGACATAGATCTGAATCAGTACATGCAAAATTGTACAAACATAAAATAAAATAATGAAGCGGCCTTTGCTATCTTATTCTGCTACTAAAAAGAAGCGTGATGAAACATAATACATATTATCGTTCATGTATGTGCATATATTACACATATATTGACAATAACAGAGTTAAGTACCATCATAGTGCATATATTTAAATTACTAACACTTGTAGCATGAATAAAATTAAATGCTTTGGTCGATAATTTGTAAATATAATAACTACATTGAAAGTGGGCGTATGAAAATACAATTTTGTATACCTTCAACACTCACGAGTTATGTAGTACCCCTTAAATGGAAGTTTTCTTTAGAAATCGTAGTTAATAACTTATTTGTCAATATAACTTATTACTTGCATAAGCCAAAACGTTTTGCATTTAACTACTAGTACTTAATGATTGATATAATTCGAAATCATGCTTAACATATTTCAATATTTTTGATCCAAAAGAAACTTTCGACACCGTTGACCACAAATGGCTACTTCGTTTAGGTCAATGCCAACTTTGAATCTGTCTTTACAGGTATTATATCGTCATCACTTGCCATTTTAGGATCGTCTGAGTAGCTCTGGCTTGGAGAATGCACGCCCCCTACGCAGGCCACAAATGGGTGCCCCAGGGTGCAACCATGGGCCCACTTATTTCTATAGGTTAATGTGTTTATTTAGTGGTTTTATGATGTGAAATAATATTAAAGGTTGTTATAATTTGCAAAACTGCTTGTGCTGTATAACTACATAGTAAACTTAACCGTCAGAAGACACTAATTTTATTGGTAAAGGGTTCTTTGTAGGAAGAAGTTATTGTGGTAGATCCAATTGATTGCGTAATTGTGCTAGACTGTTCCTTAGGCGCATTAATTAGTTTATTAAAGCAACCACTTATAATATATATTAATTATAACAAGACAAGTAATTGCACAATTTATAACACCTTAAAAGAAAATATATAACTTTATAGTGTTTTACGTGTAGCTTCTGACTAAAAACTGGCTTAATAAATATTCCAATAATTAGAGCCAACGTGTTCTTTTTGTCTTCTATATAGATGACCTAATGATGATTAGTTAAGTATGAGATGGTGATAAATATTTATGACACAGATGATGTTATATTGCATCAATTTTAATAATG
Source organism: Callimorpha dominula (assembly GCA_949752705.1). Taxonomy (NCBI): domain Eukaryota; kingdom Metazoa; phylum Arthropoda; class Insecta; order Lepidoptera; family Erebidae; genus Callimorpha; species Callimorpha dominula. Next base: position 15,597,479 of record OX457012.1, on the reverse strand, counting down.
TTTTTAAATAATGTAAATATTTGTAACCCGTTTCGTTGTAACTGTAAGGACTCGATGTTTGTTGCTCTGTTATGGTCTACTCTCTCAATGAATTTATTCAAGGTCATTGTAGCCTGGATCAATTTATAAGCGCATGGGACCCATGCGAGTGGACCTGCGGGACAAAGTTAGTGATAGAATCAATTTAAGTTGTATATCCTCATATATTAAGCAAGAACCCAATTAATACATGCAATCATTACCACATCCGATGTGCCAAAACGATACGTCGTTTTATAATGGAGATCATTTACAACTTTGATCGGGCGCATGATTTAAATAAGTCTGTAAAGTATATTGCTAAAGGCGTATTTCAATGGCGTCAAAGAATGAGCTTTAATATACGTTTTTTTACACACACAGGATAAGATGTAGTTATTAATATTCTTTAAATAGAGTATGTTGTTATGGAGATTTTATTTATTGTAATAATTTCGTAAGTCTTAAGACTTAAGTCTCTTAGTATTAAGATTAGGGGTTTAAATCTGTTTTGGTGTAAATATATGTTTATGTAATTAGTGAGTAGAAATATATAAATTGCTCTGCCAGGCAAGTAACTTAAGGTGGCATACCCTTAACATAAAAAAATCTATCTGTTAAATTAAAATACATAAGATATTTACTTTTCAGAGGACAAATAATTGAAGAAGAAACTGGTAGATACGAATTTCAGACATAATTATTTTCTTGTTTCGTACTATTTAGAGTGCGTTTTTATCCGCAGTCGGGTTTTTTTTTGAACTAATATTTTATTTCTTTCTCACATCAACACTAGGAAGAAATTGCTGTTAGTGATTTGATCGCCATTTAACAACGTTTTAATAGCCAACAACAATTTAAAAAAAAAAATTATTCTTCTTTTGTTGCTATTTTTATTGGCCGTTCTAATATAAGTGAACATTTAAAAAAATGTAATAAAGTTAAAGTAGTTATGACTAAGCACTAATATGATGAATGGTCTTATTCAAAGCTTTTCCCTTCCATTTTCTAAACTTTTTACACATTGCAGATCTAATGTTGCTAATAATTCTCCCCTGGTGCTGTTTAGAGTACAACGCTCTGTGTGAGAAGTGAGAACTCAGGTGGCTACGACTTCGATATCTTTAATGATCCCCTTTCGGCCATGGCAGGTTTAGGTGTAAGTTGGTGCAGAGTCAGAGTCAGATGTGTCATTAGAATTAATTCATTTTATTCTTAAAATTTTATCATTTATGGTTTATTTTAAATATATTTTTAATCATCCTTATGTTGCTATTCTGTTCGAACAGTGATGATTATATCGATTAGATAGAAGAACACCATCATAATTAACCTTTGACGTACGTACGTACGTAGTAGACGTAGTAAGGTTATTATAACTGTCTAAAGTTTGTAAGAAAGCAATATTGAGTAGCATAACTTCTAAATAGAAAAGAATACAATAGTCATCCTATTTATTCACAGTCCACCTCGGACCATGATCGCTTTATTCGATCGAAACGTCGGGTAATCAAAATGGTATCACACCTTGAAAATATTACGCCGATTAAACCTTGATCTACACATCTAATGTGCATACAAATCGACATAGTTTAAAAAACAAAAGTCATCCTTTACGTACGTTAAAATAAGGAAATTAGTCACGTGAAAACACGTTGATGATATTCGCAGGCTAGCAATAATGACTATAGTTTGTCATTAAAAACAGTTTTAAATATTTTAGTGAATCGAAAGTAATTTATACGATCATGGGAAAAGAAAGACACATTGTATGTTGTACCGTGTGGGAATCGAACGAGATACGAACGGAAGGTAGTTATACGAATAATTATAAACCAATAAAATAATTGCCATTGCTTACAACACTATCTTCAATCAAGATCTACTCACATGTAAGAATTAGTGATGCTGCATGAAAATTGGATAGTGCTGATATCGATAGATGACTTTAAATATTAGTTATTGACAGCGCTACCGAAAGAGCATAATTTTTTAAAGCTTAAATCGTATCAAACATGAAAACGTGTTTAAAGTAATAATGACACATTTATTAAGGTCGGAGTTTACTCTAATACCACTCACGAAAGTTTTTATTCTAAAATGATGTCACCTTTTACAATCAAGGGGTTTAACCCTATCTTGTTAACTACTAGCGTTTATTTAAACCTAAAAGCTAGCTACATTGCAGGAGGGGTTAACGAGAATAATCATAGTCATTTATAGGTACTAAAAATGACATTCCTTTTCCGTGGTTACCCTAGCATTATATTATAAATATATACATTATATTTTTTATACACTGACAACCCACATTACAAGCAGTCTATTGATAAAATTTCTCTTATAAAGGGGTCATTGGTACTACCGATTACCATGATTATGGACGTTGAATAATACAAGTACTTTGATAATACTGGTAGTATTGTCACATACTAGTATTAAACATACTGTGAATATTATTACCTCGTTAGATTTTTTGATAGTTATTTCACAAATATTTCACATTTTCCCTTGTACTTATTTGGTTTTTTAAAATCAACTCAAAATTTGCTTATCTCTGTGTTTTTAAGATTTTATAAATATATATTTTGGGACGCATACACCTTTATGCCAGCTGTGCAATGTGCACAATGTTATTAGTTTATTGCTAAACTATCGATATTTTAGACATTTGTCTTTCGAGGGACATCACTAGTAGAAATATAGCAAGGTGTGATGTAACAACTGGTCAGAATAGCCGCGGGCAGAGCGGTACTTTTACTATTGTGAGAAAGAGGGAAGAAATCAACATGTTTTGTTTCGGTTACACAATTGTTATTGGTTGTAATTATGTAATGGTTTAAGGCTATATTGAAAATATCATTAAATTTAACATTTTGTGCTGCCTCATACCTGCCTGCATCACATTATCATAGACTGATGACATCTTATATCTTATATGCGTTGCTGCCCTCCAAGGTGGGAGTAAGGGCAGAGGAGGAGAGGGGAAAGACGGAAGAGGGGGATTTGGGGGGAGAAGGGAAGGACGGGAATAGGGGACAGGGAAGAAGTAGGGCCTCCGGTAACTTCACAGGGGAGGGCAGCTAAGAAATAAATAAAAAAAAACCGGTCAAGTGCGAGTCGGAATCGCGCACCGAGGGTTCCGTAGAATATTTTTATTATTTATATGTTGTGACTAATTTACGGTTTTCGCAATTTTTATATCGGTGCTATAAGACGTTGCTTCGTACCAAATTTCAATAGTCTGAGTTCACGGGAAGTACCCTGTAGGTTTTAATTGAGTTGCGAGTGTCGAAAATTTGCTGAAATTTGCGGCAAAAACGACTGTAAGTTTTGATTGCGTTGGCTTAGAAGTTTGATTTTTTCACAGCTCCAAGGGACAGTAGACCTGAGTATTTGATATAAATTCTAGCTTGATAACTCCACGCGTTCCAGAGAAAAAGCGTCTTAACAGACAAACAGACGGAAGGACGGACAACCAAGTGATCTTATAATTGTTCCGTTTTTTCCTTTTGAGATACGGAACCCTAAAAAGAAAGGAAAGAAGAAATATACATGCCATACCTAGTTTAGTAGCGTTTACCTAAAGCTGTAGTAGCCATACATAGTTATTCATTCTATTGGTTTTCATTCTTTCATTATTAACTACCTGCGCCCCGCGGTTTCACCCGCCTAAGTCCTCATGCCGTGGGAATATCGGAATAAAAAGCCTATATGTTAATCCAGATCTCCAGCTATCTACATACCAAGTTTTATCGGAATCGGTTTAGTAGTTTTTGCGTGAAAGAGTAACAACCATCCATACATCCATACATCCACACATCTATACATCCATACCTCCTCACAAACTTTCACGTTTATAATATTAGTAGGATTCTGTGTGTCGTGTGGTAGTAATGGATTATGAATCTATCCTCAAACTGATTACACTAATGCCATCGTTAGATGGTGTTCGTCTATGCTCAGGAAGACAACAGGGATGATGATGTTATGGACAGATCGTCCATAACATCTTCTGTATTATTGCGTTAGCACTTCTGAGGGGCTTTGCGTTATTTATTGGCAATAGGCATATCTTAAGTGTTCACCAATAGTACCCTTGCTAGCGAAAGTCTGACTATATTTATATATATAACTAGCAGCGCCCCGCGATTTCACCCGCGTAAGTCCCGACCCCGTGGGAATATCGGGATAAAGCCTATATGTTAATCCAGGTCTCCAGCTATCTACGTACCAAGTTTCAGCGCAATCAGTTCAGTAGTTTTGGCGTGAAAGAGTAACAAACATCCATACTCACAAACTTTCACGTTTATAATATTAGTAGGATTTGTTTGCCATCGTTAGGTCACACGGACCAATCATGAACTCCTTAACAAAAAACACTGCTACTTCGTAGCCTAAAAGCCGTGGTACTATTTCCATATACCACAATGGATTGTGTATCGAATTGATTGATCGCAAACTACATTATATTACAGCTACTGTTTTATATAGAATTTTTTGTTTGTAATAATTTGTTAAAAGCATCATGGCTGCCAAAAAACCGGTTTCGGACGTGTATGGTTAAAAAGTTGTCGTAACTAAGTCTATTTCTTATCAGTGAGATGATCAGTTATGATTACAACTTAGTTTTAAAAGTGTCTCTTTACATATTAAATTACTATGGTAACATTTAAAGTAATAATAATATGCGGGGACGTTTAACGCAATGCTATCTAGACACAAACTACCTATAGTAAGTCTAGAACTCGTATGGACAAACAAAGATAGTTATTTTTTTGTAAATACACACATATTATACTCTAGCTGTGTCCGCGATTTCACCCGCGTAAGTCCCGATGCCCTAGAAATATCGGAATAAAAAGTAGCCTATCTGTTAATCCAGCTATATACGTACCAACCTTAATCTCAATCTGTTCAGTAGTTTTTGCGTGAAAGAGCAAATACATCTATACATCCTCACAAACTTTTGGACTGAGCGGGAATTAAACCCCGGCGTAGATTGCACAACCGCCGTGCCACATAATATGTCGTGATAATCTATATATAATATATAAAACCTTCGCGATGAAGTCCTAAATTAATGAACCGATTTTAATGAAATTTTGCACAATGTGTGCAGTTTCGTCCAACTTGAGAGATGGAATAGTTTTTTTTTATTGCAGATTACCTAGCCACAGCAACGCGTGGCCGGTGTAAATTATGTTATAAATTAAAATATCCCATACTCAAAAATCCTGTCAACGAATAGAGAACAGCTGATGGTCTTCGAACGTCTGAACAGATTTTGTTGAATTATATAGGGATAGGGATAGGGATAGGGATCAAACGAGTAGACGGGTCACTTGGTAAGTGGTATGTGACTACCGCCGCCCATGGGCACCTGCAACTCAAGAGTCACAAGCGCGTTGCCGGTCTATAAGGTGGGTGGGTGGTTAGGGCGTCCAGTAACCTCACTCACTCGGTGAAACACAACACAACTATTGCTTCACGCCGGTTGTCTGTGAGGCCGTGGTATCACTTGGCACGTAAGAGCCGACTCGAAAGCCGGCTCTTACGTGCCATCCACCATCAAAATCGGTCCATCCGTTTATCTATGATGCCACAGACAGACACATGATAAATACGTGATTTTGTATAAGTTCTGAGATGACACGGCGGTATAAAATAAATTATGCTTACTGGCAGCCTTGTTGACAAGAAACGGACTCAAGTACAAGTAAAAGTGCCATGTAGGCGTCCAGGGCAGTCTTTACATGAAAGAACCATCTCATTTTTGAGCTGGTCAGTCACGACACCCAATAAGATAAGATGTAGATGAGTGGAGAACGAAAGCATTGTGAAGAAACTTACATGCCGTAGACTTCTACATAATGTTTGACGTCTGAAGTCTGTAGATCCACTAGGACCATATAGATAAGCCATTAATCACGGGATTGAATAACGTCTTTCGGAGCTATACGACCTCAACCGGACCGCCACTGCAGCTAAACATTTTGGTAAGTCAATGAAAACACTAAAAACGGCCTGACTATTATGAAGTCTCGTATCTTGTAACAGTATTTGTCGGCGATTCTTTGAGTGTTTAACTTTTTTTTTATTAAAGCAACGAGTATTCTTGTTGACACATTCAACTAAGCTGTTTGTGGTATTTGCACGATCTAAAATTACACGGTGTTCCGTCATAAGGGTGTCTCGGGTATAACCTTCGAAGGAAGTCCCTGGGAACTTTATTCAACGACGCGTAACAAACTGTGACTGCAATTGGAGCACGGAGAGTCTGGCCTTCCCACCTGGGTTTGAAGAGGTTCACGCAAAACATGTCGCCGCCGTCTCGGGGCTGTGTCTGCTCTCAAACTCTGGCCAGAGTTCAAGGAGAACGGATATCGTTATGCTCTCTGGATGGGACAATACCAGCCTTCCGTTTCTTGTTCGCTGATGCTTATGGTGCTACTGTTCAAGGTTGTTCAAATTCAAACAGAACAAGTTTCCTCAAAAAAAGACCAAACTATAAGTACAAAACTTTAAAGAGATCCGGTTCTAAATTGACCATTTCCAAATTTAAGAAGATCAATCAGTCTTAAGTCCTCGTCATTTGATTAAAAGACTGCGCAAAAAATCTGACGGATTACGAGTCCAATAAAAAGCTGATGATTTATGGCGTTGGATTAAACCGGCGCTTGCGCATGTACTGAGAAATCATCATGACGTAATAAGTCCTTGTAGGTGGACATGAGGACATAAAGATAGAGGAAAAAACTGTACAAGTAAGTTTTTGCGTTTCATTCTTGTCTCGAATGTTTAGTATTAAGAAATATAACAAAATTAAAGTGTATTGTATTTTTTGACAGATACTTGTTCAGCGTACCGTGCCCAGAGAAAGAATAATGGAAATTAAGTTTCATATAGGACCTTGAAAAACTATATTTATTACTATTTTTACGTTTGTTATCACTACATATTATAAAACAAAGTCCCCCGTCGCGTCTGTCTGTCTGTCTGTTCGCGATAAACTGAAAAACTATTGAACGGATTTTCATGCGGTTTTCACTAATAGACAGAGTGATTCATGAGGAAGGTTTAGGTGTATAATTTAAACCCGTGCGAAGTCGGGGCGGGTTGCTAGTCTATATAAAACAAGATGTTCTTTCTGTTATTGGTTGATAGCTGCTAACTGATAGCTACTCTCTCGAACTACCAGTCCGATTTGATAAAATCTTCTTTCATTCGATAGCTGAATTGTTGATGAAGATTAAAGGCTATTTAACATCACGCCATGACTCTTAGAAGCAGAGCAGTGACCATAAACGCGGGTCAAACTACGAACGTATTGGTTGTTAAGAGAATCGCCATTCTTTTGGATGGTGCTTCGCCAGTCAGGCGTCTACCCATCGTTCAGACACCTGATTTTTCTAATACAATTTAAAACAAAATGTAGTTAAATAACACACTCTACCCATGTTTAATGTCATGTTTCTCAGAAACAGCTTGTGATTTTGGTGTGATTTTTGCTAAGGTGTCGGCGGTAACTCAAAGCAGGTTTTTAGGTAAATTCCGTCAACAGTCGTCTGCGGGTCATTAAAATTGTTAGAACTTGAAGTTTGTAAATAGAGAAGATTCGTTCTTGGCTGAAAAGGTTAGATATAGAACATGATATGATGTGATTCAGCTGCGGACACTGTGATTACTTCCAATTCCCTGTGGTCCTCCTGGTCTCTAAATGTGGCTTATGTATATTTTTCAATTTAAGTTTACAATCTTCGTTAGGGTTCCGTTCCTCAAAAGGAAAAAGGAACCCTTACGTCTGTCTGTCTGTCAAGACCCTTTTTCTCTGATACGCGTGGAAGTATGAAGTTGAAATTAACATGAAATACTTATGTTTACAGTCCCTTGAAGCTGTAAAAATGCAAGCTTCTGAGTCAAAGCAATCAAAAGATACGGCCAATTTGAACATTTTGCAGGTAAATCAAAACTTGACTACTTCTAAATGCACTAGAATCATGATATTTGGTGGGTAGCAAGGTCTCACAGCACAAGAAAATAAAATGTCGTCAATTTGTTTGTAGTAATCACATAAAATTATTTTTTTGCGATTACAAACTTATATTATGTGGTTGGAAAATGTACTGTTACGTATATAAATCGATATATAGTATTTATAGAACTGCTAAGAAAAATTATAGCAGTATCACTCGGGACAGGATGATTGTAACGATACCCCATACCCTCAAATCGGGCCAGACAGTTAGAAGTTAAAGTGGATTAAAGAAACTCACATACATTTTCCGTCGTGGGAGAGCCATGCTTCGGCACGTATGACCCGACCGGAGTGATACCACGGCCTCACAGAAACCGTGAAGCAATATTTGCATTGCTTTTCGCCGCGTGAGTGAGGTTACCGGAGGCCCTAACCCTTCCCCCCCCCTCTCCCCTGTTCCCACCCTTCCCCTCTCTCCCCCCCTCTCCCTCTACTTCCACCTTGAAGGGCGGCAAAGGACTTGTGACTCTTGAGTTGCAGGTGCCCATGGGTGGCGGTAGTCGTTTACCATCAGGTGACCCGTCTTTTCGTTTGCCCCCTATACCATAAAAAAAAGTACATACATACATGAACTCTGAAAACATTACACTCCTTTTTAGGGCAGTCGTGTAAAAATCTTAAAATCTTCAAGAGTCGATTCATGAGATGGGCGAACTATCTACATACAATTTTGTTTGCTTACGGAACCCTCGGCGCGCGACTCAGACTCGCACTTGTCTGGTTTTTGAATACATTATATAATATTATATAAATACTAATTATTTATTACTCAAGGTGGCTGAAATTCAAAGAGAACGTGATTTCACTACAATATAAATAGAAAAGAAACCACAAGAAATTATTGCCATTAAACTCATGGCCAATGTTAAATCGCCATTTTAATTTAAAAAAAGATGCTAAATATACATCATACATCCGCTATTTAAATATTAAATTGGTTAACATTTAAATAATACCAATTTTAAGTAAGTGTGCAAAATAAGAGAGGATGGTACTAATATCTGGTTAAACGGAATAACTGATGATTCCCATCCAGGAAAATTGTTCTGTGTCTAGGTGTAATTTTTCTATAATATGCATGTATTTCGTAATATATAAGTATGTTTATCAGCAGTCTGAATAAAATAGTACAGGCTCTGCCTAGTTTGGGATCAGACAGCTGAGTATGATGTGTCTTAACTTATTATTGTATCTAGTAATGTATTAGTATGTTTATCAGCAGTCTGGTTACCATAGTACAGGCTTTGCCTAGTTGGGATCAGACGGCCGTGTGTGAGGTGTCTCGATTTAAAATTGTGTTTTTTACCTTCTCGTTTAAATCTGCAGAGTTTGCTTGTTTGAACGCACTTATCTTAAGTTCAACCTGTCTGATTCAGAAAAAACTTTTTGCATTACATTGCCCATTAATTAAAGAAGATTAATATCTATATAAAATCACGCTACAGCTTACATTAAAGAAGCAGTATAGGTGAAACTATGGCACAGCAGGCGAGTAAAATTATATTTTTGTGTAAGTTACATGTATTATCTATAAATAAATACCTACACAACACAGTGCAGCGCTTTTTTGTTTAGTAGCTCTTGAGGAGCATATTTTTATCCATAAAAATGTTTTTTTTTCTGTTTTCTTCGGAGATTTATTGGTTTTCAATAATTAAATGACTTGTGGTTGAATAAACACCTCTGGGTGACCACTGGTATTATTCAAATCATTAAATATGTTTATTCGTTTCAACAATTAATACTCATGTTACAGGAATGCTGTTGAACATGTACTCGATGTTAAAACAATGTCCACAATGGCCTCAACCGACAGAATTTTAAGTAAGGTCCTAACCTAGACATATATACGTCAGACTAGTTTTAAACGAAATACATTATTGAGAGCAGCCTCCTTGAGCTACATCTTCCACTGTAATAAATAATAAAAAATGATGCATTAAATTTGGGTTGTCGGTTGAAATTTTTTTCATTGTTAGGTATTTGTTTTGTATTCTCTCGTCTCTATTTTTTCCTCCTTCGTCCCATTTTTTTTTATGTATTTTACGAGAAGTTTTGTATTAGACATACTAATGTTGTAGTTTTAAAAGCAAATATGTAGGTATATCTAATAAGAATAAGACAACAATTATTAAAAAAATTGTAATGTTTGGCATTTAAGTACCTAGATCAAAGTGTTTTAATAACTATCGGTCAAAGTACTTTTCTTTTAAATGGTAATTTTCTTTTTAAGGGATTCATAGTCAATAAAAAAATGGAAACCAAGTATAACATCGAAAAATTGGCATTAAAATAATTTAAAGGCAAACACTAAAATCGCTGGCGAAAACTAGTAGATACTTACCTAGATAGTTAATGGAAAAATGTGTTTATCGAAAGTATAAAAAAAATAACAGTTTGAAAATTCAGATCTTACTTACAGATAGACCATTTTGTTCTTAAGAAATGTATTTACTTATTAAAATAAAAGACTATCCTAACACAATACAATTAATTAACCTATTGTTTTTTTTATCAAATACGTCATTTTACCTCTATTTAAACTTAACATTTCAAATGCAACAACAAATGCAAAACTAAATAATTATTAAAAAATAAATAAACACATTTGTATAATCAGTAAAGACAATAACGCGGCAAAGCATAAAACAAGGTCAGAATTCCACAAAAGAGTCGAGACTTTAAACATAATTGTTATGAATTGAGCGAGACGAAATAGAAAATGATTGCTATCTTTATTTATCGATCGGTCTCACTCCATCATTGGTATTACGAACACACACTGAAATATTAATAGACGTTAAATTTTAATGAAAGTGTTTTACACTTTTTTTTGGTTTAAATAACGCCTCTTTGAATACGATTGATTTTATTTTGAGGTCGTATAGCGTGTAATGTCATTATGTCACGCAAAAGAAGTATAAAATCACAGAGTACGAAGAAGTCAGTAGAACGTAGTAAATATTATATTATCTGTGGAAGAACTCATCAAATTCCCATTTAAGTGATAAACTACAAAATAACTTACTGTATGTAAGTATTTTAATTAAACCCCTTTATTCAAATAATAATCAATTAAAGACTGTAACAAAACCGGATAAAACACTAAAATAGTATCACAATGTGATTTAAATAAATACCCAAAACCTAACAGTATTCTGATACTGTCAATGCAAGCAAATTATTCTTATAAAAAGTGTTGATCTTCTGACACCCGCATCAAGCATGGGCCCTTCTCCACTTTTTTAACCGACGAAAAAAAGGAGGTTCTCAATTCGACCGTATTATATATATATATATTTTATTTTTAGTCGGTTCGAATGAATTCCGTTCTTGTGGTACAAACTTGCAAAAGAAACCACCCTTGTCGAGAGCTTTACTAACAGCAAAACGAATATTTTTAGATGTTAATATTCACAAAGCTCTTGGACATGAAGTATTCCTCACTCCTCAGTATTTATACTCAAGTCTTTGCTTCTATTGTGTACCGTGCAAAACCTGTACGAAGAGTATTAAATGACATTGCATGTTTAAATCCACAGCAAATTAGCGCAGTATAAAATAATGCATAAATTAGGTATCCTTGAGCTAGCATGCAATTTATAAAAAAAGATCATGCTAAGTTGTATACATTCGCTTCAAAACGGAAGAATAAAAAACAATTAAAACAGATAATACAAAAAAGTTTAAATTGAGAACAAGCTTTGTCTATAGACATCCAAAAAAGAGGAAACAATGAAGTTTATATTAGTTTATTAATTTGAACGTATTAGTTCCAAGGTGAATACGGTTATTTTGTTATTTACATTTCTTTATATCTGTAGTAGATAAATGAAACATTAGTATGTTAAACGATAGTTTCCCCATTGCACCAGACTTCGTGCACTTAACGACTACGACCATTATACGCTTACTAGATTTGACAGAATAGACGTGTTTAGTTTAGCTAAGAACACCAGTAGGTCAGTTCTTGAAAACTTCTAATTAAATAAAGAATTGGCTAATAAAAAAAATATTTCTAGTAAGACACAATTAAAGAATTTCAGACTTTCAAATATTCAGAGTTGAAAATCGTTCGAATTTCAAATCATTGAATCCATTCTTTTTAACTTTTGACATACATAGACAAGAAGTTAGTTACTTGTTCATCTCTAGAATTTTAATTTGTGAGATCGAATTTATTTTCACATTTAAGGAGCGAGTTTCAATGTAGTAAAGCCGTAGTCGTGGTGCACTTCAAGAAGTCTGCTTTTACTAGAAATGTTACCGAAGTTAGACCGATATATCAACTAATAGACTCACCGAATCTTTTGATATGTACGTCTCTATTAAACGATACAGTTCTGGGTTTATTCTCTTTCGTTTCCTTCGGTTCGGTATCGGTTCTTGTATCGGTCACAGTATCGGTTCTGGTATCGGTCACCGTATCAGTTACTTTATCACCATCTTCGGCATTTTCCGACTTGATAATTTCATCGGTCATTGGATATGGAAGAGGTACCGGACTTAAGGTACCTCAAGTAATATTTGTAACCGTCAACTTGGCAGTTTTCGTTTCGGTACATCGGTATGTTTATCTGTAAAAAGTATACCGATTTAATACCGTTTTTGTAAAATAACGATATTTAATTTTTTATTTGCTTTCTTTCTTTTGTATGTAAGCAATGTTTCTTCTGATAAAAGGAACATTATTAAATGATTTCATCAAAAATATAAATGAATGATTAATTTTATTAAACACACGCAAACAATCAGAATCATTTTCTGGAATTGTTCAAAGAACCGTCGAAATATTCGGTCAATTGTCTATGTGAGTTGTTTCTGGGAACTGTTTTACTTAGTCACAATAAAGCATAGTCAATAGAAACTAATTATATACTTCTACTACTACAGATGATTCCTTTTGTTCATAATGGCATGGTAATTTTTTTACATTGGAAGCTCAAAAAATAGTATTTCGTTGTCTGCTGACAAATAAATTTACAATCCTTTCCTAAATATCGTCAATCTTTAGAGGTTCTGCGAGTGAACATACCTTTTTAAAACTGTGATTCAGTTTAAACGCTAGTGTTGCGCTATGTGGTAAAAAAAAAAGAAGTCAATTATACATTCTCCTAGCCTTAGGAGAATTTATAATTGACTGCTTTTTTAATTTTCACCACAGATGCCGTTGCTATGACATATAACAGACAATCAAATATTATTAATTGAACCTACATAATATATAACTATCTACTTAATATTTAAATACACATTAATGGACAGGTTGATTTTTATATGTTTTGTGTAAAAATCTGAAATTATGCTTAGTCTTTCTCTTTCTTCACCATGCATAAAGACTCTTTCCTTCTGTACCTATGCAATCACGGTTCAAGATGTTCATGAATCTAAGATCATAAATAACGTCAACCATGCGATCAAGATTATTACTGACATAATTATAACTTTACAGAAGGATGGTCCATCATGATGATGATATTCAAGAAGCATTTATTCTACTTTTATATCTGGTCAACTAAATTTAGAATAAACTACTTGTCACCCTGTCAGAAAAAGATGAGATGGAACCTACTATACAATGTAATTCATGTAAATCCTTTAAACTACGTGATCTGCATTCTGTAGTCTCACACTAAAAAGAAAGAATACTGATGAAAAATCACCGTCTTTTTTTAAATTATAAAGAAATCAATACAGATTAAAAACATGGTATGGTGACTTGCATGTCATGAGAATTGTTGACACGACTTTGGACCAACCATCATCAAAAATCAGTCAGATTCCTTCCATATCATTAGCTGATCACGTGGATTGAAGGAATTGTACGAATTCATACATATGTATTTGTTTCGATTTCATTAAAATAAATATTACCTTCTTATATTATCGTACATGAGTCCGTCTGGTCATCACATCAGCAGCAACTTTGTTCTATTCCTCATTTTGTACCAGCAGTCCTGCAACAGACATTAATTGTTAGACATCTTCAAAAGAGAACAATTCATTTTAAGGTTTATAATGGTTAAACCCTCAGAAGCTTTGCAACTCGCTTCCTATTCTTAGTTACTCACTCTATACCAGGATTATAGTTTCTTGTGTATAGTATTCTATTTTATCATTGTACCTTCTCTTATTCTAAATGACATTTGAAGTTATTTCATGCCAGACATTTGTAGTTTCTAAAGGTAATTACAAAATGTAAGAATATAAATGTCATTGCATTCCACAAATCTTTACTACATATCGTTTACTGATGAAGCTTTACCCCTGTGGATGTCATTAGCAAGGCAATCCATAAAATTTGAACTGTAGCCTAGATATAGCTAGATACATGATATGTCTAATTTATTGTAATATAAACCGGGCGTGTTTGAACGGTCGATGTCGAAGACACCGCGACAAATAGCGCTTTATCGTCTCTGCCTACCCCGGATAAGAATAACGCGTGAGCATGCATGATTATGTGCAATAATTGTGCAATTTCTGTTTAATGCTCGTTTTTACCTATTCAATAAGAGCTTAGAAGAGTTCGCTGTTAGCGCTAAAAAGCAACGTGTTGTATTGCATAATAAATTACCTATTTAGTACATTGAAAGAGACGTTATTAAAATGTATACAAACTCTAAAAGTCATTTATTTGTACGGCAAGTAAGTACTCTTTATTGTACACCATATACATAATTATATACATGTAAATCACAACAAGCAATATCTTCCAGGCAACCTTTGGATGGATAGGATTGTAATTATTTCAATGCGATCAATAGGTACTCTATACCTTTGAATTGCCTGACGTTTCGACCAGACTGTAACCACGGCCAGTGCGTGGAACGCGAAAGTTCAAAAGTCAATATTTCTTTTTTGTACATCTCTCAACTTGTTCGAATGATGATACCTATGTCTTTATCATTTAAGAAACATCCTGTTCGAATTACTTCTTCACCATCACCATCTTCTATAGTATAGAAGATGGTGGTTATATTCAATATCATGTCCTAAACAACGCAATCCTCAGGTTCAGAGTTCAGATGTTAATATAAAATAATAATATATGGATGATGCTTCAGTTTGGTATCTCTGTGCTGCAAGCGATTGTGTAATTTAACTTTTATCTTTCATTGAATATCGATATTTGATCTTTGTGGTTGTATTACTCACTTGTTTTATAGATGTCTTGATTTCAAAACGTCAAGGGAAGTACTAGGTTAAAACAATAACACAATAAAATTGGTTGTTAAAACCCTCTTTATATTTTTATTTCACATTTTTAGCTAGTTGGTTAAAATTTTTCAAATTGACATTTTCACAAACAAGCACATGGCTCATTAGCCGGGCCGTTTAAAGATGGAACGGTCAATGGGCCGTGTGCCGTTTTGTAAGTAGTAATTTAGTCTAGAACCACTTACAACACTAGTGGTGTAACTTTTAAGTTAAAAACACTGCCCCATTTGTAAATGAAGCTTTGTTTTTATACTTGTAAGAGACATGCTTCAGACTACCACAACGAGGAAGTCAAAAGGTTACTAACTCTATTCCAGCTTCAACGTGGGCCTCGTTACCATCTAAACCAAATGCGAATTTTAATAATCTTCTAAAAAGGCAGCCAATTTGCGCCTTTTCTCTTGAAGTCAGGGTCCGATTACTGCATCAAACAAATTGTGATAGGGTTCTTTTTCTTTTAGGAAATTCTAGGTATTACCTTTCATTATTTCACAGACAATGACTTTGATTGCGCGAAACCATGAAATGTGGACATGCAATACACCTCTATCTATCCTCCCAAGGATATACAGATGTGACAATTTATATAAAGATAGAATAAACAACCTAATGCTTGTCTCAATGCATTCTGTTACCGTAGTGTTCTGGACGTAAGTTACGTCCCAGTGGGACTCCATCGAATTATGTGAATAAATGTCTTAGTTAAGGCCTCTACATACTCAATATGGGTAGACATGTATTAATGCCTAGAAAGCTTTTGGTAGATTAATTGCCCTCTCTAGAACTTAAGAGAAAAAGTGTGATAGTAAATATGCCGGTTTGGTCAGAAGTCGTTGGTGAACCGATTACGAAAGCAAATGGGCATTCGCGAGTTACCTTACTTAGCGATTGTCGGTTTAAGTGACAAACGAATGGAACAGCCGACTGTTATTATGAAATACAATTTTTTAACCATAGTAATGAAAGGTTTTATCTTAACCAATTAGGATGTTTCTCGTATCAATACTGACTTTCTCTCTGACTCCGAATATTCTTCAACTAAATGAGAAGAAATTTAAAACTTGCATTAAACGCACACTATGTATACAAGCATATTATAAACTAGACGATTATTTAGCTGATAAAAATGCTTGGCTAAATGCTGTTCCTGCTCCACAGATACACTGTAAATGAGTGGTGGTCTTAAGAAATATGAATATTCACATTGACATTGTTAACTTTGCAAAACATTGACATTATCTTATATTTTGATATCAATTTATATGTTACATTTAGTAAATTTTGAATTGTACATGTGAGAACTGTGTAATCAATAACATATTAAGTTAATTTGCTATGTTGCCTGGCAGTTCTAAGCATGCCGTGTCCGCTTAGACGCCGTGTCGGGTCGTTCGGCTCCCTTTGATATCAATTGATATCATATGGTTGAAGTGGACGATGGCTGGCGCGTGTGTCATGCTCGTGAACGAGTGCCGTTGGTTGGGACTGGTCATTTCTGAACTGCTATTACTTACATATAGTAGTAGTTTGCGCGACTGTTTATAGTTTAGAACAATACGTTACATTGTCCTCACATTTAACTTGCGCATAAAAGCAATGTAACCAGTGATTTGTAAAAGACATGTTGAAAAAGAGTGTCCTTGGAGTTTCTTGCCTGTTCTTCTCCACTGGATCTACGAATTGGAACAGGCTTCACGACTGACTTAGTCTGACTGATTACTACTCCTGACAATTAAAAATACCCATAATGGTTTAATTTAAATAAATGATTTTGATTTGATTTGATTTGATTTGATTTCAACGTGGCGATACCTGATCATCAGAGCCAATACAATATTTTTCTGTGCATTGTGGAATGTTCTGAAATATGATCTCACCAAACCGCTTAGATTAAGTACACATCCTTAGATTTCATAGGTATCTAATAATATTGTTGTGATGAGACCTCCCGCGCCGTTTGCAAACTCCTTTTATTGGAATGAAAACTCCTTGATAAGGCACGGAGGTCTTGGCTGGTCGCGCCCAACTCGAATTAAGAATAATAAAGTTTTTTTTTAAAGATTTGAATTTAGGAATAGAGGACTCTCGTGGAAGACGCCGTCCAAGATACACGGTTCGCTCAAGAAATATTGATTTGTTCAAGATATTTAAGGAATTCTTTGATTATAGATATAATGTGTCAATATTTTAAATCTCATTACAACGCCATTTGTGATTGTTTAATTTTTTAATAAGAATTTTTAATTAAGAAACCGGGACCGAAATATAAAATCCCCATCTTTACAATATTCTGTAGTTGATTTTTAACCTTTCAATGCGTGATGCAGGCATAGTTTGACTGGTCTTCGCTGGATGGCGTTGAAGTATGTTTTTTATCTATGTAGGATATCGCCGCTATACCTAATTATATATACATCGTAATTGTACCAAAGAACATATAATATTTTTGGAAGTTAAAAATCGGTGTCATAGTGGATTTCTTATTTTTATAATTACACGCTCAGCGTTTGTCACTTTTACCATACAAATCTTTTACCCAACAGAGAGCGGGTGTCATTATAATATATCGAAGGTTTAACGGCCTCATTACGTTTTTATTTGAGTAATTTACTCTTAAGGCATTAATTGCCTAAATCATAATGCTCCATTACTTCATTGTCGGAATAAGAGATTCGTTTTGATGCGTAATATCAAATACGCATTGATTCTTTTGTCCAAGTAATCAAGTAATCATTGCCGTAGTAATATTAAGTAATTACTTACTTGCGGTCGTTTCATGGTCTGGTAATAGGATGCCTATATGGCGTCCTATGATCATCCATGGGAAAGTCATCAAAAGATGTAACATCACTTATGTGAAACCCGTTGTAGATATAAGCAGATGTGGACAGCACTAATAATACATAATATAAGCTACATACTCTTGGCTACAACACCCTAACTAGGTAAGGTCAAAGAAAGCGTTATTTATTTACCCCAGATTTGGGGAGAAGAACCCTAACTTGGCAATACTGTCTGTCTCTAGCTAAAGCCGCTTCGAAAATTGAACCTGGAGTTGGAGTTGAACAAGACAAATGAATGGATGATAACATGTAAATTTTACAGGTATTATGAATTAATGTATAACCTGTGTTTTCTTGTAAGTTTAAATTTACATGAAAAATATGAATACTTAAAGTTAATTATAAATAAATAAAGAAAGCAGGATACAGGCCTTATCAGTTGAATATCAACTGCTGCCTGATAATTAATAATAATAATTTTCAGTACTTTCTATGTGGCAAACAAAAACACAAACCACCTGATGATATGCTGTTCGGGGCCGTCCATTAATCACGTGATTTTTTTTTTAGCCACTTTTTAACCCCGCCTCCCCTCTGGTGATACGTGGTGAGGTTTTGACTAACCCATCCCCACCCCCTAGCCAAAATCATGGGTATTTTTTATTTCCAAATATATAGAAATATTCAGAATATTAGGTTCAAGAAAAAATACGTGATAGCTCACCACACCTTCCTTCCCCCTTGTGATATTTCGTGATTTTTTCCGAAACCACTCCCTCCCTTTCGAGCCTCACGTGATTGATGGACAATCCCTTGCCAGTGCTTGGAAACAACAAGATATTGATGTGTTGTAACCACACTTTTAATAGCTTTACTTGTAACTAACTATGTAAAGAAACAAATCTTGGAATTAATTTTAATCTACTTCTAATAAAATTGTCGTATCGAATAACAATATAATATGACAATACTATATTATACAATAATCAATACAAATATATAAAATTGAAGTGTCTGTTTGTAATGCCAAAATAATCGTGGGAGAGCCATGCTTCGGCACGTATGGGCCGGTCCGACCGGAGTCATACCACGAGCTCACAGAAGACCGGCAGTGAAGCAATGCTTGCATTGATTTTCGCCGAGTGAGTGAGGTTATCGGAGGCCCTAGCCCCCCCCCCCCCCTCTTCCGCCCTTATGTCAACCTCCCCCTTACCCTTCCCCTACTCCCACCTTAAAGGCCGGTAACGCAGGTGCCCATGGGCGGCGGTAGTCATTTACCATCAGGTGACCCGTCTGCTCGTTTGCCCCTTATACCATAAAAAAAACCAAAAGGTTTTTAAATACAGTTATTTGCACGATATCTATGCCTAACAATCAGTTTTTAAAATTTTTCGGCTAATCTTCAGAATGGGTGGACCGATTTTCACGGGACTTTCACTGGCAGATAGCTGGTTTTATAAGGTACTGCTTATACTACGTTAGTACTTAGGCTACAGTGAAACTCTTTTTTACTAATAAAATAATAATAATAAAATTATTTATTTAAAGACAATACTGCTTTTACTTGTACATATTACATCTGCCAAACTGCTTTTTTACAGTTTGTTGGCAGATGTAGCTCCCTTTTTACAAACTACATACAAGCAATATAGTACAATATCAATTTGCGATACAATATTGAAATATACGTTATAGTTCTAAACAAGAATTTTATTCGGTTTGCAATTAAAGGGTGTTTTATGATTTTTTGTAAACTATAATTATTGCAATAACAGTGGTATCAAACGCACATTATTAACCCGGATAGGGTTTCACTATGGCATGCAGGCGACCCTTCTAACCAGTTAGAAACGCTGAAATATCTCTCTAACAATCCTCTATACAGAACTGTCTGCAATTATTAATGATCAAACATAACCTGTTTCGTTAAAATAATTACTGAATAACGGGCATCGAAAAAAAACAATTCATAGACATCAAGAATATTAGAACAAGACAAATTCTTATCCCGTTATCAACGGATATAATACTGACAATAAATATCAAAACCATTGACGACGAATATCAATAATATTTTGTTATCTAAAAGCTTTAGATTTTAGATTTTTTTTTACATAAAACGTAAAAATTTTAATTTACATAAACGTCAGATTACATTATTCTTTGCCAGGGTATTTATTTTACTACTAGTTTACGAATACGTAAACATTATTTACTAAATCGCTTACTAAAAAAAAGGTAAAACTAACTTCAATGCACTTAAGTTTTGTCTAATTCAAATAGCAATTTTACTATAATTTTCATAAAAAACTGATTTTTTTTTTAGAAGTAGACATGTTTTTAATAAGATCTTGCCAGTTCTTCTGCATAGGATCTACTTATTGGATATGGCAACTAGCTTCACGGCTGACTGACCGATTCCTTCTCTTGGCAATTCAAAATTTTCTATTTAATTTAATTGAAATATTTTTGTCTATTATTTTATTTAAAATGAAAATTTCGTTTACTTTAATTCGTGGAGGTGTTTAGAGACTTGATTGGTACATGCTATGATAACATTGGTCATTATTATTCTTGCCCAGAGAGACATAGAAAGAAATAGAAGTATTTTAAATTTTTTTAGAGGGCTCTACGGGATTCTACTGTAAATAGTGAC
Source organism: Callimorpha dominula (assembly GCA_949752705.1). Classification (NCBI taxonomy): domain Eukaryota; kingdom Metazoa; phylum Arthropoda; class Insecta; order Lepidoptera; family Erebidae; genus Callimorpha; species Callimorpha dominula. The sequence goes on along the minus strand of OX457012.1, from coordinate 15,576,763 downwards.
TTTAATAATACGAAATGTTACTTTTAAAATGACCGATGGCAGCTGTTGTGTCACAATAATATGACGGTATAAAATGACTACATAATTTGCAATTCTCATAGAAAAATATCACATTTTGTCAGCAGAATGTACGCAGTAATCGGTGCGAAATAGTTGTGTGTAATATTGATAAAAGTGTTGAAGATTTTGCCGTCTGTGTGTGGCCGGTATTATGTAGTCATTTACGTAATATTTGCGATAATGTATCGCAATAGGGGCAAGTGCACACGTATAGCTGTTATGTGAGTTTCAGCAGTCATCCAAGAATGTAATCCATAGTAAACCTATTATTAGTATTTTGTTTACTAACTAGCTGACCCGGCAAACTTTGTCGTTATTTCATTTTCAAATTTTGGGGAAACCTTTGCACATTTTCTTAAAATTCGTCCAAAAATTTTGTTCGTACTATTACGGTTATTTTAAACCCAAATTTAGGGAAAAAACTTTTTAACAAAAAATTTAAGTGGTAACCGAGTAGGTTAGCACATTACAAAGTTAAGTAATACTAGCCAGGTCAGTCTTAGGATGAGTGACCATTCTTAGCACATTGGGACTTCTCCGTGTCTCGGAGAGCACGTTAAACCGCCGGTCCTGGGTGCCATACGATGATTTGTGGCATTCGTTAGGGGTGGTTACTGGTTAGAGCCCTAAAAAGTTCGACAACCTGGTCTAACTACAGAACTTCGATATCGCCTAGTACTTGGGTTGTGGAGGTCTGATGGCAGTCGCTTGATGTAAAATATCAAAGTTCGGCCGTTTCGTAGTTAGACTGAAAGCCGACCCTAATTTAGTTGTGAAAAGGCGCGGAGGATGATGACATAAGAAAGAAACTGAAAAGCGAAAAATAAACTCTTTAGCCTAACTAAACTCTTACAGTAATGTTAATACTAAATAAGGCGCCAAACATCTGTTCCACAACTATCATCAAATCAACTACAGGTCATTAGAACTACAAAATATGTGTGCTAAGTTTCAACAAAATCGGTTTATATGTGTAAAGTCAATGGGGGAACAATCATTGGTCCCTTATTTTTCTACCCTTAGGGTTGAAACTTGTATTTAAAACTTAAGTGGGGCCCCACTTCCAAGTAAATCTATCCAATAAAAAAGAATGATCAAAATTGGACTACCCTGTAAAAAATTATGCGTGGTCAAACACAAAAAAAAAAAAATAGGCAGTCATGCCAACAGAAGTAAAAACTTAAACGAAACGACAACTTTTAAACGTCACATTAGCAGGTTGGTGACATTAATTAATAAGGAGCTGACAGAAATAAATGTTTAGATTAGCGCCCTCTAGTGAATCTATATATGTATTATTAGCGTGACGTTTACGAGTTCAGTGCTTTTTCCACATAGCAAAAGTGCAACTAACAGAGACTAAAAATTCTTTTTTTTGTATTCATACCGTGCAAACATTCAAATGCATTTAGTAAAAAACTGCTATTATGACATTACAAACAGACACTTCAATTTAATTTGTTTGTATGGATTAATGTTCTTTAGAGCTTCGCTTAGCTACAACGCAAAAGTGCCGCATATTTGGAAAATACCTAAAAGAAGAATAGGTATGTATAGCAAATGATTTTAATAACTCCAAGAGCTTACATAAAATAATTTAGAAAGCATTCATTACTAAAGAATCGGCATCTGTTGAACCGATTTCAATGCAACTAGCGCGGTTCTGAATCATGTCCGGTGTTCGATCAATGTTTCTCAACCCGGAATCAAACCGACTACCAAACATAAAAGTCGATGAGCAATTTCACATTATTCTTATTGTATTACATATTGGCGGGCTATGAGAAACAGATTTTCGGATTTTTTCTTTTACTTGTGCAGTTAGCACTTGCTTCTTGTATAATGCGGTACATATATATTATGTATTACACGTTTTATTTTTTTGCAACAAGCAGGTGAATAAATTATTTACAATTTATGTAATGAAATATTACGTAAACATTAGCATCTGTTGTACCAACATGTCTTTGTTTTATACTTAGTTAATGAACAGTTTTATTTCAATTCAATATAAATATCACATAATATTATAGTCAGTTTAAAATCTATTTCATTAAATAACTCCGAAAAAGTGAACCTTTTTTTTTTATAGTATAGGGGGCAAACGAGCAGACGGGTCACCTGATGGTAAATGACTACCGCCGCCCATGGGCACCTGTAACTTAGGAATCATCACAAGTGCGTTGCCGCCCTTTAAGGTGGGAGTAGGAGAAGAGGGAGAGGTTGGGAAGAGTGGGAAGAGGGGAGAGGGTAAGGACGGGAATAGGGGAGAGGGAAGGGTTAGGGTCTCCGGTAACCTCACTCACGCGGCGAAATGCAATGCAAGCATTTCTTCACTGCCGGTTTTCTGTGAGGCCGTGGTATCGAGCGGAGGCGAGCCGGCCCATACGTGCCGAAGCATGGCTCTCCCACGTTAAACTTATATTACCTAATTGTAATAGTTACCCTTTTTATAAGTACAACAGTTTCAAATGCGTTGAAAACATGGAACTTGAAACTTTACTTATGTATTTTGCAACCCATGAGGTTTTAATTGCTTTGTTATCTTATATTATTCAATAAGAATAATTATTAAAACCTGTTTAAAAGTGGCTAAGATGCCGCGTAGTATATCCAAAATAAATTAAAAAAGTTGATTGGCTTTTCCATCAATTCATTCAAAAGGAGTTGACATTGGTTCTGGTCTCATTAAATAACTGAAGAAAAAATTGCCTATGACAAAAATTAAAAAAATCAAGGAAACCTAGCATCAAATTCATAAAAAAAAAAATTGGTTGTCTGTAAAGTCGGTTTACGGACGATAACTTTACGTGATAACGTCATAAGAAAACAGTGGAAAAGAGATAGATGCGTCACAAGCCGAACGCTTAGGCCCATCGTGCCTCTCTATCGCGCTCGGCTCAGGCGGAACGTGACAATGAGTCATGCTTCGTGCGTGCAGCCGGCGTTCATCGATTTATAAGGCGTTATCAAGGTAATAAAAAGAAAATCGGACTATTGCGAGTCTGACTCGCGTACCGAGGGTTCCGTAAGCAAATAAACTTGTATATAGATAGTACGCCCATGTCCATTCTAGAAAAATCCGTTTTTCTCCGAAAGACAAACTTTGCCGTTCTAAAACACTCTCATATATCGATGTTCGAGAAAGTCAACTTTCCAACCGCAAAATTTAGGGTTGTGATCACAAAAAAAAAAGTTATGTGATATAACAACACATTTACAACTTTCAGATTTTTCCTTTGAGACCGGAGACCTTGCTTCTTACCAAACTTCATGATTCTATTTAAATCGGCAGTAACCTATAGGTTTTGATTTGTTGGGAAATGTTCAAATTTATTAAAATGGAGGGCATATAATATGATCGTATCGTTTAATTGCGTTGACTAAGAAGCCTGATTTTATACAGCTTCAAGGGACCGCAGAAGGTAATTTCAACTTGATATCTCCATGGGTTCCTGACAGAAATAATCTTGACAGACAGAAAGACGGACAACAAAGTGATCCTATAAGGGTTACTTTTTTACTTTTTAGGACCGGAACCCAAAAACACAACCTGTAAAGGACTCGCATAGACACAAGCAGACGAAATGTCAGTAGAAAATGACTTCATATAATAATGTGCTCTACACTAATCTAATGACCTACTAACGACTACTGTGCGTATTACTAGAGTTGCTTCTGGCAATAACTAACCCTGTCAATTCACTTCAAATAGCTCTAGTGACTTAGTTGCAGTACTAAGTATCTACTACATATATTTATCTACCATAAAGGAAGTAACAGGTATCTTTAAAGTCCAACAAGATATTTAACTTAATAGGAAAACCCAGATTGCAATCTGTCGAGTTACTTCTAAGTTTATCGCAATCATATATTATATAAAGTATATCCATAACAGTACGAATGGTCGTTTACCTTGTCCGATATGATTGAATTGGCTTACGAACAGATTTTGCGTTCACACGTAACAACTAAATCGCCAATTTTCATGTGATTTTATTATCTGTGCTAGACGGACGTTTGTAAGAAAGGTTACCGCATACGTAATATATATTTTTTGAAGAAATGCTACCTGTATTGATCTAATAATATAAATCATATCATAAATATATCCAACGGACTTAAAAAACGCCTTAATAATACGTAAATACACCCATCCTTAAAAAAAAACAGAACACAAGGGGCCGTTTAGCGTTCACCCGAACCAATTTGATGCGACGCGATCTAGTCGGGCGTTCCTGACCACCCAATGACCTTGAATTCAAAGGCCAAAGTCAAAGGCCGGCAACGCACTTGTGACTCTTAAGTCGCAGATGTCCATGGGTGACCGTAGTCACTTACCATCAGGTGACCCGTCTGCTCGTTTGCCCCTACAATACATAAAAAAAATCGACGATTTGCGTCCACTCTAAACGATTCGATTGAAAATCTAATCAAATTCTGTGTGAAATCGTTCCGTGTGGATGCCGTTTCATACGGATGGATTAAGTAAGCAATAGCTAGAGGTCAGGGTGCCATACATGTCACTTGAACTAGCTGTTGTCTGGATGTCCGAGCCGAGAATATACTCCTTGTATATTATTATTCATGATTTTAAGAGTAATTCTAAACGCTAAAGAATAAAAAGACAGTTACTATGTCCTTAGCATATCTGCTTTAAATTTTGATTAAATGATACGGGCCAGAAGACTTTACTTTGTGCTCTCATTTACCCTAAGGGGTACTTAGCTTATCTCGGTAGCTTTTTGTAAAATCGACATTTTTTTTTAAATATTTATTTGAAGTGAAAACTTCTTTAGGCACGTTTGTGCACTTTTGCTATGGGGAAAAAGCACTGAACTCGTGACCGTCACGCTAATAATACATATCTACTAGAGGGCGTTAATCTAAACATTGAGTTTTGTCAGCTCCCTATTAATTAATGTCACCAACCTGCTAATGTGACGTTTTAAGTTCGCCGTTTCGTTTAAGTTTTCACAGGAAATACAACTATGCAGTTGAACTTAAAATACAAAACTGTATCTGTATACAAAATTTCATCAAAATCGTTAAAACCGTTTCTGAGATACCTGAAATATAAATACATACATAAATAAATACGTAGGTACATACAAGAATTGCTCCTTTAAAGTAATAAGATAAATCTCGCCAGACCCTTGACCGCTAAATATGAAGCCAAAGACAATATTATTATGTTTCCTCTGATCTATATCTTTTTAGTAAAGCAGTACAATTTAACTCTAGAACTCCTTCCGTATCATGACTAATCATGAGTGAGTTATCGTGGGTCTTTGCTGCTTGTCATTGTCGGTGCATGGGTTAGAGTAGTTTTAGAAATGAAGTTTCTCGCACGTTACACTTCAGCCGCTCGGCGGCCGGCCGGGTACCCGGAAAAAAAATGTTAGCCCAAAGAAAAATGATGAGCGCGAGTTGATTTGTTTTATATTTACGCCATCTGTGTATTCTGCGCGATACTATTGTAATATCTTGTGTATAATTATCCGTATACTAGTTAGGGCAACTTTCGCAGATGGCCTAATTTTAATTTCAAGTTTTTACAATATTTAGTAATTACTTTTGATGAAATTTATTTAATCAATCAAATATGCATATACCGAGTAAAAGGAGCTTCGTTTAAACCGGGTGTCCCAAAATGTTACCTTAGGCGTTTCATATTCATGCGTACCGTCAGGCGGTTTCACCCACGTAAGTCCCGATCCCATGAGAATATCGGGATAAAAAGTAGCCAATATGTTAATCCAGGTCTCCAGCTATCTACATAGCAAGTTTCATCGCAATCGGTTCAGTAGTTTTGGCGTGAAAGAGTAACAAACATCCACCCATCCATCCATCTATCCGTCCAAACTTTCACATTTATAATATTGGTGGGATGTAGATGAATTATCCTAGCAAACAATCGAATCTGGGATCCAAGACTCATATCCTTCAAGCCCTGGAGCCAGAGAGATGTATATTTTGATGCTCTCAATGCATTCTTTGTACCAGGAAACTATAAACGGAGAAAAATTTGCAAAAGGTTGGTTGCACCTTGGGCCCACGTGTGTTTAGCAACAGTTTATATGACGCCTACACAGAAAATCCTTCGCTCAATGATGTTATTAAAACTAATAGCTCGTTAAATGGCACTAAATGAATAAACTCTGATAAACAAAATGGTGTCGCCTCCTTGGGAGGTAATAAATAATTTTGTGAGGCTTCGTAATTTCTTGACATAAAAATACTACAATATGGTAATATTTGTAAAGTACAATAACTTCTTTTATAGATTTTAATTAATAAAAATATTAATAACTTTACACATCTTACGCACGGCTTTCCGATCCCAAACTAGGCAAAGCCTGTACTATGGTAACCAACCACTGATAAACATACTTATAAATTTCTAAATACATATATATTATAGATAAATTACAACGAGACACAACAAATGATCATGCTCATTTCACAATTTTTTGTCCTGAATGGGAATCGAACCTACGACCTCTGGCTCGGCAGTCAGGGTCACTAACCACTAGACCAAAAGACCAGTAATTACATCGATTGCATATTTAATCAGTGCAATTCGGTTGAAACGTCTTGTAAACAAAAATGTATCGTACCGCTTAAATATTAGGTCTCAATTTTGCAGTCGCGGAAATTTTAAAACAATGTATGTATTTGATCCCGTCCCTGGGACTTTACTACTTCAGTGCCCTGCCTCCCCAGTCCACAATTTGAACATCTGTAAGAAGAAGGCCCTCCTGAACCGCTCGGTACGCAAACTTTCTTTTTTAAGGTGGGCTCACCTATTAGCTAGTGGTTGCGAGAATAACCTTTAAATAATTCCTTAGAAAACAGCCCTACAAGCGGTAGAACACACATAAGACAAATTGCTTAATTAATAGACAGTAAAATATCCATTATCTATCTGATTATGTACACTAAAACCTAACACTCATTTGACTAATAAAAAAATACTACAAATTACTATTAAAATATTTCTATAAGTATAGTTAAACGTCGCCCGCGGCATGGCGCTGTCTCAAGACCTGGGGCATAAACTCATTTCTCACTGATAAGACGCGTTTTTGTGAAACTTTATTATAAATAATCCAAAACACTTCTAGTACAGTCGCAGTCAAAACTTTGTTGATCCTGTATTTATTAAACTGTCTGGCTTTAATAATAGCATTTAACAGAGCAAAGCTTAACACAGCATTTACCGTTTTCCTGTCCTGTGTTCTTCTAGTTTTGTTTAAAAACTAGCGGACCCGACAGACGTTGTCCTGCCGGAACGTAAAAAATATTATTCCTGTAACCCTATCGCAGCGCCATCTACCGGGTCCAATTGTAAATCTAAACCATTCTCCACCTGAAGACACGCAAAAAATTTCATTAAAATCGGTCTAGCCGTTTAGGAGGATTTCAGGAACATACACACGCACAAAAGAAAGATATATATAAAGATGATACATATTTACCTCTCAGGAAGTAATAATTGACATTGAGAAAAACAAATCACTCTATCTTGTCGAAAACGGGACACCTTCAACAAAGGAAGGGTTGACAGGAAGATGTGATTACCAGGCAGTGGCAGAAACCTCGAAAGTATTACGTATAATGTTTCGGAGACTGAATGATATGACACGTGTTTCGAATTTAGTCTAAATGTCTTCAGAATCGATTTGGCTGCAAATGATCCAAATTCTACTAACTTACTAGTAACAGATGGATGTCACTTGTTTTGTAATACCAAAACAATTAGTTGTTTTAATGACAGTAAACACAATCTATTATCGACGATGTGTTTTCACCGAAAAACTTCAGATTTTTCTGAAATACACACGTGAATACAACCCTAAATCTGAAATTACTACTAAATTACTCATTAGTTACTCAGAAAATAGTTTTTCTTACGTATTTGTAATACTTTCGCGTTCCCCTGTACACAACATACCAGTTTATAGATAAAACTAGCGAATATATTATTTGTGCATGACATTTTAATTTAAGCGAACTCAAGCTTAAGCGAAACTCATAAACACTGTGATCTGATCAGAAACTATTTATTACAGCAGTGTAATAATAGGTATCAGTGATGGTATTAATAGCAGGAGGTATAAAAATAAGTTTCTGTGTACTGCTACTAGTACTGGCGACTTAAAAAAAGCTTTAGAGTAACTTTACTATTATTCTTGTTAACCTCGTCATCATCTGCCTGACCTTGTCCCAACTGCATTTGGGGTCATCGCAATGTGTAGGTAACATTGCAAAGGGGTTTGGCTGTTTTTTTGAAGTAAAAACTTCTTTAGCGGCGTTGTGCACTTTTTGGGATTTTAAAAAAATTTTAAACTCACATCAGGAGACGTGACCCTGATCGAAAATTCGTAAGACGGAGCCGAGTTTCTTATATTTAAAAGAATATAACATTCGAAATTCAAACATTTATGAGCGGCCAGGAGCGCAGAACTTCCAGTGTACCCTATGTATACATTTAGATATGTTATTACCTACTATTTATTTTTAACCTAATTAGGTATATATATATACAGATGTGTGTGTGTGTGTATGTATATGCAAATACATTGTGAAGTTATGTTTTCACTTCTGACGTGCAGTCCTACGAATTACTGTTTTTTTATGGCCGGCCGCCTGCCTCACGCCAACCCTCCTTGGGAATCCGGTGCTGTCTAAAGACGATTACGTCTTTAGACGGCAGGGACAAAGACGGTAAATTGGGGTAAGAAAAACGGATCGGTAGGGGGACCTAGGGAATTGAATACCGCAAGTCTCGGATGGGGAAACGGGGCTGAGACTGCAGTAGCTCAAAGAATCGCGTCTTTCATTACACAATAAAAACATTTTTTTAAAATCTTATTTTGTTAGTTTCTTGAGTTAGTCTGGTAGATGATTAAAGATACCGATTGGGGTTCCATATGTACTTTTATAATAGCTTACATTACGAATAGCTGGTAAATGGATTGCGGACTGTATTCTTGGTTATAAATGCGGTCCTACTTTTATAAAGAAAAGTACCTTAGATGTTTGGCAATATAGCGGCCTTATTTTAACACTTTATTATCATTTAAAAACAACTTCTTTTATATAAATACATGGCCGTAACTACGAGTACCTTTCCCCGCCATATTTAAGACAAGTTAACTGGTTGCAAAACCTAAACTTGTATCCAATTTAGCGCCATATAGAGAGTTTGGTTGTAATAATGTCGGTCTGTCCTTGCCCCCGTACCACAGCCCGTGCTGAGCCACTTGCGATAGATGCTGTACTCGTATGTATCTGATTGATATGAGAAGTAAGTTAAAGATATAATAAAAGTTGATTTTGTAGGCCAATATTTATAATCGGTAAAATTAAGTTGTCTTATTACCTTAACTATTAAATATATATATAATAATAAAGCTGAAGAGTTTGTTTGTTAGATTGCTTGAACGCGCTAATCTCAGGCACTACTGGTCCGATTTGAAAAATTCTTTCAGTGTTGGATAGCCCATTTATCGAGGAAGGCTATAGGCTATATAACATCATACTCTATACTACGACTAATAGGAGCGGAGCAGTGACCATAAGGTGAAACTGCAGAGACGGCTAGTCAAGTGTAAAACGGCGCATTGAATATCTTATTTTTAACTGTTCAAACAGTTCGAGTTGGGGACTAGAATATTACATGTCTATAGAAAAATAACTTAAATAATAATATCTTGAGACACCTTACACATGGGCGTCTGATCCCAAACCAGGAAGAGCCACTATGGTAACCAGACTGCTGATAAACATACTTAGGTATATATTTCTAAATAAATTTATATCATAGATAAACTACACCCCGATAAAAAAAAATAGGCAGTCATGGGACTGCCGACAGAAGTGAAAACTTAAACGAAACGACGAACTTAAAACGTCACATTAGCAGGTTGGTTATATTAATTAATAAGGAGCTGACAGAACTCAATGTTTAGATTAGCGCCCTTTAGTGGATCTATATATGTATTATTAGCGTGACGATCACGAGTTCAGTGCTTTTTCCCCATAGTAAAAGTGCACAAACGTGCCTAAAGAAGTTTTCACTTAAAAAATAATCTTACCCATCACACAATTATTTGTCCTGAGTAGCAATCGAACCCACAACCTCTGGCTCAGCAGTCAGGATAACCACTAGCCAGCAGGCCTGTCAATTACTTAAAATAGTGCAACCTGATACTAAAACAAAACAGAAACGTACTATGATAATTAAATATCCTTGACATTTTGTTGTAAAAAATAATAATATGTTGTGGAGGAACGGGTATCATGTCCCTCCAACACAAAGGGAGGATCCTCCGACCAGGCGAGGTGATCATGCCTTGCGGGCCGCAGCCCAACGGTTGATGTTGGGAAGTTATATATATACTAATCGGCGCGAGAACTCTCATAGCGCGATGCAGGATTAGTAGGTTGTAGATGTTTCTTGATGCTGTATGTGGAAGTCGCCACATCACTCCCCTCCAAGACCGGAGGTCGATATCTTGATGAGTCAGCTGTCTATGCTCTATTTAGGAGCGTGCCAGGGCCAGTAGTGAGTTGTTCCGGTGAGTCGGAACTGAGTGCCGCAAGTTCCAGTGAGTCGGAACTATATTCCGCATTTTGTTATCGCCTTGGTACTGCGCGAGAACTCTCATAGCGCGATGCAGGATTAGTAGGTTGTAGATGTTTCTTGATGCTGTATGTGGAAGTCGCCACAATGTATTAAGTTACAAAAATACCCAGAGGATTGGTACAGATTCGTGCAGATAAATTTTTGTGGTAACTGAAATGACCGACTTCGACAAAAAAATGGGTGCGTGTACTTATGTACGCGCGTGAGAAGTTATACTTCTTTGGCATCATTGAAAAACTATATAAGCACAATTTTTTTCATTAATATTTACGAATAGTAAATAATATTAATCAATATTTAAATCACTACTGAATATAATTTTTTAGCACATAGGTATATAATTCGCACTTGTATGAAACTAAAACACATGTTGTGAATGTAGAAACTAGAAATATGTAGATAAATATGAAAACAGTGATCAGAGGCGACGAGCGTGCCAACAAGCAACCTGTTACTTTTGTGTTACAGTGATGCGCGCGATCTTAAAATTTCACTGTCATAATTTTTTCATAACGTGCCTAAAGAAAACCGATTGTTTTTCATATTGCTTGAGACAATCCGGACATTTCATGTATGATTGTGTATTACTTCTCACACTAACAATTGTACAAATGGTACAGATTTAGTTAAAATCGGTCATAATATAAATAATATCGAACACCCAGTCTTAGTAGTAGTAATAACTAGTTACTTCGAGGCTTCATAAAGAAAAACATATATACTATACAAGCATTCAACTAAAATGTAGTATTTTTGCCTAATGACTGGAAATTTGTGTTCCGTTTGGCAACCCTACTGAACCCATTCCTAGTCAAATAATTTCGCACACATTTCGGTAAATGTCCCCGTTACCCACGAAATATAACATGTTACACTTTTAATGGAACTTTTAAATGGTTGCATTATAAGACTTTTTGACAACTGCTGTGGTCTATTTAAAAAAAAAAAAACTTAACATCAGATTCTGTACTGATCTCTACGTGCTGATATTGCGATATAACAAGTGGGTAGGAGACAATTTTTCATGCGACTTTCAATTGCAGTGAGCATAAATTTTGACAGCTTTAGTCAAAATACTAGGAGTGACTAACATTACAAATTATATTAAAAAAGAAATTAAGAACCAAAACATGCAATATATAAGTTTTTTTGAAGTGAAACTTCTTTGGAATGGTTGTGATTTGAAATTCCATGAAACGAAAAACTTACAAAGAGACAAACAAGGAAAACGTTAATAAGTAGGATTTAGCCTGCGAGAGAATGAGATAGAATACAAGTATACAGTGTTTTCTATAATCTTTGTCTTTGCGCCTGCGTACTACGAAGCCTTCGAAAAATACGTCAATGTCAACGTGGTGTCATTTTTGTGCATTTTCGTATTAAATTCGTTGGATAATTAATTTATGTTAATTATTTAACACATGTGTCAATTTGACCAATAACTTTTATATAAACGATCTAAAATTATTAACATTAGTAAATTATTCGTGTATATTTCCCTTTTTATTTTTTATTGAATCCGTGTGTGAATTACACATACACTTTTTTGTTATAACTTGGCTTCGTACGCCTTGTTTGAAGTTACATAATACAAAACATTCGAATTCAAAATGGCTCACGTTCTTTTTTTAAACTGCTCAATAAAACAAAGATGGCGTGCTCTTAAAATGCAGCATTCGTTCGACCACAACTCAGGATATCGGCCGATTGAGCGTTGTGCTGCTTTTTGCAATAATATCATATTTTTGGGTTTAACGAAGAAGATTTTATAACAAAAAGTTGGTGCAAATAATAAATACCTATTTATTTTGTCAGTTATCATTGAACTGGTTGCAAGGCGTAAACAAGATTAATATCACAAACTTGAAGAGTTTGTTTATCTGTAGTGTTGTAAAATATCACAGCATTCAAATTTAAAATCATCTGACTAACTAAGTAGACCGAGGGTCGGGTTGAAGTGGGTTTTCCGGACTTTTGCGCATGTCTCTGAAGAGTGACTGAAAAAGTCTATATACTATGAGCTTTATATAAACTACGGCGTGCTTATTAAATACTACATTATGTGGTGAGAGGTACCAGAGTTACATTTCTGGTGGATAGATGGAGTCTTGTGTTTCTGATGTTGCGACTGGAGACTCGTCTGACAAGACTTTTTACTGATTTTAAGGTAAAGATCACGACGATTGTACGAATTGAAAAATGAAATGTGCCCACAACAATACGATATGGAAGATTCGGCAGCAAATAAGCTCATTTCGAATCGGTCCTTTAAGTCGTTAGATTAAAGCAGTCTTTGCTGAAGGATCTGTGTTTACCTGTCTTCGCTGTTACGATCGTTTGGGGTTAACAGACCAAGGATGAGAGGACAATCTCCCTGCTCGATTACTATATGCGGTATACAATAACTCAATGCTGCCTTTTATTCTGTTTGAAATCGGGGCAAATATAGGTGTACCTCCATCAGTGTTTCGGGAATTTAAAGACACCGGTAATCGTTTGCCATTAGACAGACCTTGTGCTCATGTGAGACCTTAATTGTATTAAAAACAAAACTATAAATGTTACTTTGTAACTTTGTTTACGTTCGTACTGGTAACAAAAGAATGACGTCAACATGCTTCATAAGTAACTCCGTATTAACAAGTAAAAATACAAAAGACTGATAAAGTTTTTTTTTATTTAGATATTCCTTTCGTCATAAATATTAGTAAACAATGTCGTCACCGTTCCCTATATCGCAGTGGGAAAGTCTCCTCAATGTCAATTTGTAGTTTAACGCCTGAAATAGTGAAGTGCATATTCACTTAACTCGACTTTGGTGAGTGAATTGACAAAAGTGTGAGTAAACATTTCCGTTTAACGATAACATTTATAGTATATTCGGTCGAATATCCCTGAACAGCTAACACTCATCTATTTCATTGTGATATTTATATATTTTTTAAAGACAACTTCCACATTAGGAACTACTTCAAACCCTGCAGGTGAATATTACCTAAGTATTAGAATATTTAAACTAGTGACGCAAAAAGTAAGAGCTACCATTTTATCGTAACTGATTTAGTTATTTCGTAACTATTTCAATTTACCCAATCGATATAACTACATGAAACTCTTCGATTTAGAGGTTTATGTGATTTCATAAGATCGTGAATTAAAATTAAATATATCGAAATTCTCTATAGATGTAAAATATGGATTTCAAAAAAAGTCGTTGCTGTAATGCTTAGATGTAATATTACTTACATTAATTAATAATCCCCACCATCATGGTTATTATGTTATTATCAATTAGCAGTTCCCGCGCGGCTTCATCCGCGTGTACATATTTAATTATTTTGCGCGAAACCCTAATTCTTTCTGTCTGTCTGTTTGCTCAGGCTGATCTCTGGAACTGGTTTACCGATTTCCACAGGACTTTCACTGGCAGATACCTGGTATTATAAGGAGCAACTTAGGCTACTTTTTTTTTTGGAAAAAGAATTACATACAAGCGAAACTGCGCGGGAACTGCTAGTTATTCATATAACTGGAAACATCCTTTCATTCTTATCAGGCCTATTTTTTGCGGAATCTAATATTTTAGAAGAGAAATGCTTGACATGACTAAAATTATAGGTAAAATAAAAATTAATAAGGATGCTGGTGGAATATTCGTAAAATTCTGAAATCGACTTTGTTAGTAATATTCTTCGTCTAGATTCTCAATTGCAAAATAATATTTATATATTTATACAAACCAAAAACTTTCAGATATTATGTATTGAAATTGAATACTTAGAAACTCCGTGTCTTTCCGCTTCCCAATTTAATGTTTCTATGGCTTCTTAAGAGTCATTGAGTCGTACCTCGTTTTACTTAGCAATACCTAACATTGAACGAAGTATTCTGCTGTCAACATAAATACCAAGTATATCTAAATATGTACTCCGTACATCACTCATTGCAGAGACCTAGATTGCGATGTTTAGTAATACCTGTTATTGAGTATCATTTTGCATGATTTTAACTCGTTGAGTGGTATGGTGTCATTACTTAACACGCTACTCATTATACCATACTGCGAAATACTAAAATAACAAAATTACATTCACCGTACTTGATTGCAAACATCTAGATTACCTCTTTAACATAATATCTATCTATATCAGGGCTGGTATAAAAAAATGTACGTGTTACATAATCTTAAAATATTCATCCTAATGTAAATATAATACCTTTTAAACTTTCGCGTTCCATGATATAATATTATCTACGTATTAACGGGAATTAACGCGATCACGAAAAGGTATTACATGCCTCTGAATTGCCTGACGTTTCGACCAGGTTGCACTGGCCGTGGTCACAGGCTGACTGGCTCAGCGGTGCACGCCCTCCGTCGTCGACATCGTGAGGTAGAAGGTGCTTCATCCACCTCCACTTTTTTGATATTTTTGATATTTTCGTTTCGCCATGTACCGTCACATACTATACTAACAGTGTCCCTATTCTGTAAGCAAACATTGGTAAGCAAAAGGAGACCGTGTGGGGTAAAATGCTTTCGGACTCCGTAAGTTTCCCACATTTTATTTTAGCTGTCTGAATATGAATGTACTCAGAACGATCTGGCCCATGTGGTGGAATGGAGTGGCTATTGGTGACTTGTCATGGTAACTTTTAAACTTTTGCGTTCCATGATATACTTAATTATGTATTTATATGGGAATATACGCGATCATTAAATTTCATGATCCTCCTCTTGTTTTGGAGGGAAATGACACCCGTTTCTCCACAATACCTTGCGGTTTTTTACATTTATGTAATAATCTAAACCTATCGAGTACAGTGGCAAAAGAAATAAAGTTTGGAATTTTGGACTCCTACAGTTGTTACGTTAATATGGTTTGGAAATAACTTCAGGAAGAAAGCATCAGAAGGATCCTGTTAGGACGGGCAGCAATTAAAACTAAGTCGAGTATTCCCATCACCCTTGCTGCAACGTTGCAAAATGTTGAGTGTGTGTGTGTTTGGGCAAAAACCTTTGAGAATTGAATCCCGAGATAGACGTACTATCTACCTACAAGTTTGTTTGCTTACGGAACCCTCGGTGCGCGAGTCAGACTCGCACTTGTCCGGTCGCGGAGTTGTATTACGTTTCCTATCGATTATAATGCAAATTTTCAAGTATTATACTTGATACTGTCTTAAAAAGCTGGCTTTCGATCAAAGGATATCAAAATGTCCCAAAAATATGGTCTACCGGGCACGGTTTACAACTCCACGCTGCCGCTGGAAATTGATGATTGTATTGTACTTGGGTCATACGACCTTAGGATTTTAAAGTTACGATTTTCTTACATATTACTTGTAAAATCTCCCAAATTCTTTAGTTTAGAGTTAGTTCTGGCCGCTATTGCACTGGATGTTAAAAAACTGCGGAGGAAAGTGAAATAACCCTAAAAGCCTTGTCATACAACCGCAACCTTTCGCGGCTTCTTCTCGAATTTAATCTTAAAACGAAGTATATATATAATATATAAAGCATTCTGGTACGAATCACGAATACATTTTATGCAATTGACGCAAGAGAAAAAAGAACGTACAGCCTCGTTAATTCTCACTCTCGAGTTAAAACTCGAAAATTGTTTCCATCCCTATTACGTCGAACTGGATGGCCCGAATATGGTCACAAGGTCCAATGACCCATTGCCCGGGGTCTCACCTTCCTCCGTCCTCAACTCGAGAAAGTAAGGGTGTGTTTTTTTTATTTATTTTGGCTACCGAAACCGCATCACGATTGTTGAACTTTTTGGGTGGAAAAAAGTTTAAAGATTGAGTTGAGTTTACTTTCGTTTTTATCGAAGTCTGTGTTATTGGTTTATTATGTAGCTTTTTTGTTTATTGAAGCGCTTGGATTTCTTGATATATTTAAGTTGGTAAGTACACAGTTTACTTAATGGTAAAAGGTTGCCGGCACCTGTAAACACTCGTTACCCGATTTTATAATATACTAGCTGCGCCCCGCGGTTTCACCCGCGTAAGTCCCGGTGCCATGGTATATTGGGATAAAAAGTAGCCTATGTGTTAATCCAGGTCTCCAGCTATCTACATATCAAGTTTCATTGCAATCGATTCAGTAGTTTTTGAGTATAAGAGTAACAAACATCCATACATCCTCACAAACTTTCACGTTTGTAATATTAGTAGGATGTCAGTCACGGGTTAAGAGAGCGACTAGAGACGCTTCCTCTATCCCGGAATGAGAAAAGGATTAAGTACTACCTTTTTTTTACGCGTGGAAACCCCCACGGGTACCACTTCACCGATTGCACGATGACATGGTTATGTTGGACTCGAACCGACTAAAACCACACGGTATACGTCACTATAGCCTATAGTCGGGAATTGAGGTATGCCCTAGAAGGATTACCACTCAACCCCCGACAGACTTCGCCTGCCTGTATAATTGAGTACCACCTAGCGATGCTGAAAAGCTTTAGAATAAAACTACGGGTACACCTCATTGATGCACAGAGGGATCTTGACTTGATCAACACAAATATGTCCCTTATTTTATATAGGAATAATAGAGGAAGATTAGAGGTATGTAAGCATAGAAGCGAGTGGCAAGCTGTTGTCTCTGCTTACCCCGAATGGTGGAAGGCGTGAGCTTATGTATGTATATGTAATTTTTGCTTGCATATTTAAATTTTTTGCGCGAAACCCTAATTCTTTTTCCAAAGTAATAGTAACCTAAAAAAGAAAGTCCCGTGGAAATCGGTAAACCCGATCCGGAGATTAGCCGGAACAAAAAGACAGATAGATAGACAGAAAGTCAGACAGACAAAAGTTTTAAAAACTGATTTTTAGGCATAGGTATCGTGCAAATAACTGTATGACTACCTAACGTATACCTTAAAAAAACTATTATTTTGACATTACAAAACACTTCAATTTTAATTATTTGTATATTGACCTGTTGATTTAGATCTGTTATATATAATCATTTACAAGATACTTTCTGTAGTGATAATATTCATTGTTGTCCCACAACTTGTCATTATGCTATCAACTTACTAGGTATAATGAAGTTGAACGCGGTCAAGGAACGCTTCAGTAATTTATGCTTACACAGGAATGTGTGTTGAAATCATTCTTTTTAAGTACGTTATTGCAAAGTACAGCGACTTAAGTTGCTAAAAAGTTTACCAAGATAATGTTGATAAAGATATCTGATAAAGAAGGTACTCAAGTTTGGCGAGGAGAGAGGACAGAAAGAGAATTCAGCAAATATGAAAGATTTACAGCAGTACTACGTACCGCAGCACTTCTCTCCGCTTTTTAATCCCACCCACATTGCAAAAGTTGCAACTTTTGTCGGATTTAATCTTATTTATATAAAATTTATATCTAGGTATGTATAATATGTGTTTTTATGTATGTGTATATGTATATTTATTTATGTATGTTTATGTATACATAAAGTTCTGGAATGAAGACCGCGGACCGGAAAGCGCAGCGTAGGACGTCCATTATCGCGGTGGACAGACGACCTAGTAAAGATCGCAGATTCTTCTTGGAAGTCATTAAGGGAGGCCTATGTCCAAAAGTGGACGTCCTATGGCTGAAATGATGATGATGATGTATGATGATACAGTGTATCTTCTATGATTGTATAAAATGTCAGTGAATGCTTACCACAGAACTGAGAATATGTAGGTATTTAGAAATGTCATCAGCTGTATTCTGTTTTAAATCATGTGTCACCAGTTGCACATGCTTAGACGATAATCATTCACAATTCAACTCTACGCTAATTCGTCACAAAGGATTTATTAAATATGAATCAAAAAAGGCCATTTATATGATATACTAAATACACCCTTACGTTGACTAGTATAAGGTAGCGTTTCGTAAACATACTTGCTAATAGTCAATAGAGAGCTAACGAGTGTGCATCTTAACATTTACCAAATATTTTCGTGCAAAATGTATGTACAGCAATATTCGTGGCCTGTCTGCCATAATCAATCACCTATCCTCGGGCCACCTAGCTAGTGGGGCATTACATCCATCCCTTTATGAATATTCACGATATCCACACACTTATTCTTGCCTGACTAAATAACCTACAGAAGTATATGTATTTTGATTTCAAAAGTATGGTTAGCTATTATTATAAATTATCTGTTCCCACCCAAGCAGCTTGCTATAGAAACATAAAAATACCAATATTGTAATCGTACTGTGAAACATGTTAATTTTACCACTTAGCAGAACTTTTGTTGGCAAAAATTCTCCCCTGGTACGGACCTGTTCAGACTACAACGGTATGTGTGGGGTCTCCGATGACTACAACTTTGACTTTTTACATGATCCTCATTTTAAGTTGAAATAATAGGAAATGAAATTTTACACATCCTTGTGGTTACCGACAGTTTCAATCGCTTTTATAGTCACTGCTCCGTCCTCAAGAGCCATAGCGTGATGTTTAAATAGCCTACAATCTTCCTGATTTGGTCTAACCAAAAAAAACAAGTTTTATTATATTAGTATAGATAAAATCTAATAGAATCGATTCATTCAGTTATTCAAGCGTCAAAACACGTGACAATCGCTTTTAAATCGCCTTTAATAATAAACGAGTTAGTTGGCCTTGACCAAAAGTAAATTATCTATAATAGTCTTATGTTCTCCTGGTACTTCATTGTAGATAAAATTTATTAGCAATATATACATAATATGCACATTAAAAAAATAACTGGTTAAATTAATTACTTAACAAAAGTAAAAGTTGAGTTGTTCAGCTGGATCTGGGCCCCAAAATCTACGCTATTAAATTATTATGTATTCTCAATTTTTTATTTGAAACATAAAACTATGATTTTATATATCACCAATTATATCGTTGTTTTTTTTTTAATAATTATATAGAATGCAATGAATTTTTTGATTTGACAACACTGAGAATGAGATTGTTTATGGATAGTCGCCTTTTGGATTAATTATTGCAAGAAGGAAGGATGGAGGTTGGAGATTTCTGCTCTAGTGACGCAATCTGTAAGACTACGATTATAAATTCTGTTTTTAAGGATAGGCAAGAAAGAGGAGAATGTAGAGAGATGAATTTGGCAGTGCATGAGTGACACATTTGGACAACGCGTGGGCAGGATATATAATAAGGAAGCTTGATACTGCCAGGACATCTCTTTATTTCTTGCTCTGCCAGTTATAGCTATATTAGGTATACCCTATAGTATGCTCATTTGAGCATACCCCGCTTGTTACTGTTTTTTTATAAAAAATAAATTACGTAGTTAGTTTTCTTACACCAATAAAAAGTTAACATGGTGTAATTACCGTGGTATTTGTTTATTGTATTTGTAAATACTTGTACAATACGTTCTTGAATTCACCATGTAAACATATATTATGTGTAAACATATATTATGTGTAAACATATATTATGTGTAAACATATATTATGTGTAAACATATATTATGTGTAAACATATATTATGTGTAAACATATATTATGTGTAAAAGTCGTATTTGTTGCTTTAATCACTTTTACAGATACTTACTTTGAGTAGAGTTAACGCGATTTTATTTTGCATGAGATGGTCACTTACCGGGAACTTTCGCGTGTGATTTACCATCTTGTATTTTTTATAAATTGAGTAGATTCGGTTCGAGTGTACCCTTGCCAAAGTGTTTGCCATAATTTCACGATGATTACATTAGTAGTTAAGGCGTGTAAGCATTACAAACAAACAAACCAAATAAAGAAAAAACACACAGTCACTTATATAATATTATTTAGGATTGTAAAGTCAATATTGAAAGCGAATAATTTGACAACAGTAAGGCGTGACGTTTAGACGTTTCGTAAAAGATAACTGTTCTACTGATTTGACTTGACAGTCACATTGCTCCACTACTTGTCAACATTCTATAGTTTGTTAACGAAGCAGTTACTTTAAGAATGTTAAACGATCGTGGATCGTACCAACATCATAACATCAACATATCAACACATAACTCAACTACACTCCTATCTCAAAGGCCGGCAACGAACTTGTGACTCTTGAGTTGCAGGTGTCCATGGGCGACGGTAGTCACTTACCATCAGGTGACCCGTCTGTTCAATTGCCCCTATAATATCAAAAAAAAAATCTACAATATAACTGAGGTGTTTTGAGAATATAGACTGCTAGGGTAGTCTATACGTACTGAACACAAAAGTAGGATCTTCCGACAAGGCTAGGTGATCATGCCAAGCATACGCAGTGGCTGGTTGTACCTGTAGCTGGCCAGTATAATTTGTACCGTTACCACTGGTTTTAACATCAAGTGATTCAGAACTATGTACTTACTCAAATTATCACATTAATTCCTGTTAATGTAATCTACGTAAACGAAGGTGAAACTGCTGTAACATCTAGTCATAAACCATTGAGGTTAAAGGTTTAACCTTTTTTAAGTAATGTTTCACTTAAGCTGTAACCTTAGATATAAGTAAGGAAAGATAAAGCAATGGACGTTGGCGAGGAGCAGGAAATGCAGCGAAGTCCAACCTGTTATTTGGCATTACGCCACAATATTAACTTAAATAAATGTTCTTTAGGTGTACAGATGTTATTCTGTTGACAATTTCAAATAGATAATATTAATTTATGTACGTTATTTATATTAAGCCCATGGGCGTTCCCAGCTTTTAGCCCAGGGAGGGCAAAAGTTGTTTTTGTCATCCTAGGCGGGGACAAAATTTGTTCTTGTAGGTCTAGACAAATATTTTTTTTACTAAAAATTACTTTAGTACTACGTAAGCTTGCTAAAGCCGGGGGGGGGGGGGACAGCTGCCCTTTCCTGCTCTCCCCTGCCTCGGTACACCCATACCCCCGAAGAGGTAAGGAAAATCGTATTAAACACCCACACATTTTGGCAACTATTGTTTATTTTCATCACCTCACATAATAGGGGCAAGCCTATTGCCGTCTGCAGGGCTCATTGGGAATGAAAGAAGGAAAAACTGGGACTACATTAACAGGGAAAGGTAGATAAGAATGGAAGACAATGGAAGGGAAGGGATTTTGCTTTTGCGGATTGATTCGACCAGGTCAGGGTCACGTGCCTGTAAATCGATCTGGCTGTTGCTGGAAAATCCGAGCCTATTACATAAATTATTGTTCTAAACCTACTAAGTGGAAGAGCCATGCCTCGGCACGTATGGGCCGGCTCGACCGGAGTGATACCACGGCCTCACAGAAAACCGGCAGTGAATTAACATAAGTATTACATACCTCTGAATTGCCTGACATTTCGAACAGATTGCACTGCACTGGCCGTGGTCACAGGCCTGTGTGGTCAGCCTGTGACCACGGCCAGTGCAGCCTGGTCGAAACATAACTATAAATACATAATTAAGTATATCATGGAACGCGAAAATTAAGTTAGTATGTACAAACAAAGTTTCATTCCGATAAGACAATTAGCTTCAAATTGATTTCCAAGACTTGTTTACATAGTAATTAGTTAAGTAGTTAGTTAACGCACACACACATACACTCATACGCACACACACTCATACGCACACACACTCATACGCACACACACTCATACGCACACACGCACACACACAAACACACACACACAAAACGCACTTGCACTACACCTGCGCGTACACGCTTTCAGAACCTTGGTCAATACTGTAATATAATCGATGCCTTTAATCAATTCCTTATTATGGCCATACTGCTCAAGACCTATAAGTACTTCTACGCTATTTATAAACTAAATATTTCTAAGCTAAGCTAACCTATGGTATGTATAATGATTATGCCTACTTTTAATTAACCTTAATCTACTATTAGTGTTCATCTATTACATAGCTAAAGTATAAGCCACGGACAAGAGGGGGCTCTTCTAATACAGGTTATAAATTAACCTGTGTTAGAAGAGCAGAAAAGTTCCCAAACCCTACAATATTACCTATGTAATAGCTGAAAAGAAAGTTATTTTCATTTATTTTTTGAGCTACAAATAAAAAAAAAGCGTGTTAAAAACCATCTCATCAGCTTTATTCATTAAAATAAATCATCACATATCCCTATTACATTAGAATTAAATTTACTCATTCGAGTCTTGCTTAGACGTATTAAAACTTACAATCCACTTACTCAAACCCCTTGAAATAAAAAAAAAGGAGTCTTCAAGGTCTCTCACGAGGTTCACTAACACCATTTTTATCAGCCGTTTACATGCGCCGTCCATTTTGACTTTTTACTCATTACGTACAATAACATGAGAGGGCGGAGAAAACACAAAACAAGTATTTAGATAACCGCCGCTGATATCACATGAAGCTGAGATGATGTGTTATTACACGAACTGCTACTAATAATATCATCCTGGGATATACATATTATAATGTTGTCTAAACCCAAACAAGGCATAGCTTGGACTATGGATTCTAGACACGAATAAACAAGCATAGATATATTTTTTGTTAGCATAGAAACACCCAGACCAATTGCATACATACACTGAGTGGAAGTGGAACCCGCGACCTCTGTCATTACAAACGAATGCTCTTCTGTAGAAACTACCAGGAGAGTAGCAAATATGAGGAGTTTGTACTTTTTCTAAATTTACACAATACGTACAACTAGCACTGCTCAGACATAAAGCACCAACTGCACAACACTACGGATCTTTATGACGACCTGAAGTTGATATGATGGACAAGATTCTTAGACAAGACAAGAATGTTAGGGGTCCGACGTCTTTCCGCCAACAGCCAGCGGGGGTGACAGATATGCAACCCTCACTATAAGAAATATTCTTTTTCTTAACTTCTTACCACGTTTCCATTCAATAGACTCCTGATATTCCCATCTTAAGTAATACTTATGGTAATCGTGGAAAAGAACACTAAAGCAAATGCTTTTGCACACAAAATATAAATAGTGATTAACTGTTTTTACGCCATAAATGATTATTTTGTTGTAAAACCAATAGTAGTCGTATAGCAAAAAATCACATGCCTGTTATAGGTGCATAATCGCATAATCATGTGAAGCTGCTACTTGATTTTATCGTGTATTATGTATTAAATTCTGGCGAATAAATTTCTTTATTCCTTTATTTCCTTCCCTTTTTCCTTCTTTCCTTTTCTCTTTCTTTCTTTCTTTCTTCCTTCCTCCCTTTCTTCCTTTTTCTTTGCTTTCTCGTATTGTGTGTACAATATACATAACATAAGATACTTGTCTGGGAACTGAAGTTAGTTGTCCTTGATTAGTGCATCTTAACCTTATTAATCCATATGTTCATGGTATATGACCCAAATGGTCATTCAGGCGATAATGTAACTAAATCACAGTATACACGCTTGGGAGTTGATTACTTCCTGTTATTTAATAGTGTTACATACGACCTGTAGTTAACAGACATCTGGTATGTTTTTCATACTATCAGGGGGGGTCAAGTTGATTTCTAATCTAAGCAGAAAACACAATGATAACTAATTAACACAATATCATAAATGAGGATGTGAGTTTGTTTGTTTTGTTTTCACTCCTGAACTACTCAGCCGATCGTCATGACATTTTACATACTCGTTACCAGGCGAACAGAAAATAAAAATCATCAAAATAAGACAAATTCGTCTCATTCTCTATCTATCCATCTAATACTAGAATGCTAAAGCAATTGACAGTAATAGTTTTGCGCAGAGCATGTAATTACACACTTTTATACGTACCTTATTTAAAATGCCTGATAGCCTAATTGCTTAAGATATTAATAAAGGTTCTTTTGATGAGTTATATTGTACCAATCAATAAATCACGACATAATAAGTCTGTTTGACCGTTGTCAAGAAAGTATTTAATGAGAAAGTGCAAATACAACCTGATTGGCCCAACTCTGGCCCGATGAAGTAATGACTCCATGCACAATATGTACATACAGGATTCACATAATATAATAAGACTGCAAGCATTTACGTGAATTAGCAAAATCTTAGTAGCATGTATGGTTATATGATTATGGCTGAAAGAAAAGATTAAAAATGATTATAGCAGATTCCTCGAATTTGTTGATGTATGTATATAAGTATGTTTATCAGCAGTCTGGTTACCATAACACAGGCTATGTCTACCTTGGGATCAGACGGCCGTATGTGAGATGTGTCAAGTTATTATTATTATTATATATTGTCGACATTAGCTTCTTGGCATGGGCATGGCGCACATCGGACTACATCATCTTCCTGTCCTTTTCCCAATTTTATTTACGATCGGTGTAATGTGTAACATTGCCAAGGGTTTTGGCTGGTTTCTTTTATGGCCGGCCACCTGTCTGACGCCAGCCCTCCTAGGGGATTTGATAGTTTTCAGACGGGACTAAGGAAGAAAGTCAGTTGGGGTAAGGAAAACAGATACGGCGAGGGAGCTAGGATACCGCAAATTTGGGGTGAGAAACGGAACTGGGACTGCAGTAGCTCGAAGAGCCTGGAGTCGCGTACCCATATGTCCGTACTGTGATTGGAGATATCACTAGGATAGGGACATAAACTGGCTAATGGCGCACATTGGACAACAAGAGCTGCAATTACTCTTAAATTTTCACGAATTTAGTACAGATTAGATGTGTAACTGGGGACTGAATAGCGATAATGTTTATAAGCTACAATACCTTTGGTTAGGCGACGTTTCAACCGAATTGCACCGTCAGTGCAAAAGTTAGTTCATCATAAAGCGCTACGCAATATACGCGGTATTCTTTTTGTGCAGTACGGTGAATGACCTTAAGTGTTCAGCGCCGTCAAAGCAGCTGATTGCATCAATGTTGTTTTATTGATTATTTTGCAGCTTTTGGCGGGGTATTTATTATTTTTATATATATATCACTTTTAACCAAAACAATTAAAACGCGACTTTTAACCTGCGTGACCTGAGTGATGTATCCGCACGGAAGTAGGGTTGTGCCAAGGAGACGACGGTATTATAAAGAAATTCTTACAAAAAAGTATTTCTTTTTTTTCCTTTTTTTTAAAGACAACTCCCGCATTAGAAATGACTCCTGTGTCGCGGGGGACTTTACAAACATACAAAGAACGGACTCAAAGAACACCCAGACTCGGGTGGGAATCGAACCCACGACCTATGGCATAGCAGTCAGGGTCACTAACCACTAGGCCAACAGGCCAGTCATACTGTCTGTTTATACTTATCACAATACAAATTGTTATGTGCGGTAAAATGAAAAGAAAATTGATGAATTTTCTGGTAGAAAATGTCAATGATTTTCGACCCAGAATGATGGTCTGAATACACTATTTCCATATTCAGTACGGTGTTTCATACCCCCTGCATCATATTAGTAAGGATTAGGATGATGGATAGTATATGAGATCTTTTGACCTGAACGAATAATATCTATTTACTTCTTAAGATCTTCGTAAGTACCTACCTAGACAGACTGAATCTTTTAGCGGTTTTTCCCCTTATAGATAGTAATTATAGTTTAGTAAACCTAAAAAACATGCTTAAATTGCGAACGGAAATCGGAAAAAATCTAGAAGGGTTTACTAGTAGCTACTGAAGAGTTCCACTATCCACCTCCTAGCTCCATCACCAGATCGGCTCCAAGATGCCATTGTCATCAAAGTTTCATTTCTATACGACGTTGAAGATTTGTTTGTTTGTTTACATAGTTTTTTACAAGTGAAGCTAATAAAATATGTTAAATATGACGGCACACCGATTATTTTAGTTGGCAACATTATTAATAAAGTCTCCGAAGTTAAGACACTGACGCAACACCGAGCGTTGGCGCGCGGCCGATGACAGTTACGGTTCGGATAGGCCGCTGGAAAGGCAGAATCGATTTGCATCTCGTAGGCCCACCACGTGTTCTGCGGAGTGTCGTGATTTAAAGCTTGATCGAAGATGTCTAATGATTATTCAGAGTATATTTTTGTGTTTTAATAAGTGTAGTACAATTACTGTGACAATCACGTTTTATTCTCCTCGCCAGCTAACTCACGTCTACCCGCAAAATTAAACACGAACACGCCCGATGTTTCCGAGGAGGAGTTTCTACAAATATGTTAAAAATGAATTAGCCTATTTGTAAAAATTATATTTATAAGTCTAAGAGTTATTAACTTTGTCCTTTCCTGTCCTTTGTGTTATTGTTTTGTATTGCAGACGTGTTTTTGTACTACAAAGTCTTAACGGATTTTGTTTTAGCATATTTTAATATAATTTGTTCAGTTTCTATTTTTATTTGTTAATGTGGAAATTTCTAGGTTACATGATTACTCAGTTACGTCGAAGTCGAAAAGACTGAAACCATAGCCTTGGAAGGGCACTATTCCCCTTCATTGCCGGTCAGGGTTTGGGCCAACAAACAGGCTATGCCAGAACAAGTTAAACGCTTCGAAAGTGTCCAGATGCGACGAACCAGTCCAAACACCATCTGTTTCCCTTTTGTATCCTCCTCTAAATAAATTATGCAAGTTTAATCGTTAATGGAAAAATTACTTAGGCTTCAGCTAGAGGCTAAATTATATTATAAATCCATGAATGGTTCACCATTTACAAACTGTCACAAACCATTAAAACCCGCTAACATAGACGCTTTTTTTCTAAATAACTGCCAACTAAATCCACATTTTCAAAGTACCAGGCGAACAGTAAAAAACAAGAGGTCTTCACGTTTCTAACTATCTTTAACATCTTCACTACAGTAGTTAAACAGTAATAATTATTCTAGAAGAGCCAAGGTTATATGGTAACAATTATTATTAGCATAACAAAAGAAAACCTGTAGCGTGACTTAAGCAGTTACTACATCTCATAGACACGCGATTACATTCCTATAGGCGTTTTAAAAAAGGAGGAGCTATGGAAGTTTTAGATCGGAATCACCGAAAAGTTTAAACTTAAAAAAAGAGGAAAGTCCCATTTCAACATACTCAAACAATGTAATTTCAAAGAAAGTGAAATTTAATTACCTATGAAGAGCCGGGTGCCTTGCAAAAAGTAATTCCCGTGGCGCACACTAAGCAAATGAAGTGAAAACGCCTGTTTTCTCTTTCTTAAAGAATGCGTTTCTACTTCCAACTGATGTTCTGCAAAAGAAAGAGTGGCAGGATTCTGATCCACTTTATTTCTCCGCGCTCTCTCCGAAAAAATATACGTTGAGAATACTCTATACGTTGAGAAGCGGTGATGAAACAAACGAGTTCTAGAGTCTCTCAAAGCTGTGGACACAAACTTACTGTTACAGACGTCCGCTCTGCCAATTCCTTTCCGGACAGAAACGATTTCTCTTCTAGGCTTCAAGGATAGCAAAAAAGAAATATCATCATCTTCATTTTAGCCATCGGATGTCCACGGCTGGACATAGGCCTCATTGACTTCCAAGAAGACCGGTCGGAAGCGGCCTGCGTCCACCGTTGTCCTGTGACTTTTATGAGGTCGTCTGTCAAGTTCGGTGACGCCTTACGCTGCGCTTTCCGGTACCATCGGCCATCTGTTCTGCGTGCCACTCCAAATTACTAATCCGTTGAGCTACGGCAGTAATCTTTGTTCGTCTGCGTATCTCCTCACTTTTCATTCGGTCCTGCAGTGACATCTCGTCATTTTGTGCCATTCACACGTAGGATGGAAATCGTACGTATCTTTTGTCGCTGAACGTATCTGTTAAACACCTATATGTTTTATACAACGTCACAGGGATACCAGCCAGAACTTACAGGGTGCAGCTGAATAATTAAGTTCCTCGGCAAAATCGACCATGCCTTGACGATATGGCACCCAAAGGTTTAAATGTAATGTGATAATCTGTTTTTCACAATTAGGATTTTTTTACGGCGTTATCTCATTCAACGAAAAAGTAATCACTATTAACTTAAAACACCTCACACACGGATGTTTGATCGCCAGCTAAGCAAAGCCTGTACTGTGGTAACTAGAGTGATAAACA
Source organism: Callimorpha dominula (assembly GCA_949752705.1). Classification (NCBI taxonomy): domain Eukaryota; kingdom Metazoa; phylum Arthropoda; class Insecta; order Lepidoptera; family Erebidae; genus Callimorpha; species Callimorpha dominula. Next base: position 15,548,074 of record OX457012.1, on the reverse strand, counting down.
TACTTATATATTATTAAATATAGATAAATTACAACCAATGCACAGAAGAAATGATCGTGCTCATCACACAATTATTTGCCCTGGGTGGGAGTCGAACTAACGACCTCTGGCTCAGCAGTCAGGATCAGTAAATCCATTGCTAACGAATAAATAGTACAGTATTCGATGTCATCGCTCCGCTTGTCGCATCAGCCTTATAATACAGACTCAGCCTAGACAAACGGCGATATAGTCTGCTATTATCATTGAGAAATGTCCGATAACAAATAATGCATGAATGTTTGCCTAATGTCTAGCTTTTATACTTTTTAAAATACATCGTTTTTTTTATTACTTAACAGTGCGCATGCCACTATGACGTTCTCGATGGTGAGCATGCAAAGTATGCTTGTTAATTCACTGCTACACGCGCGTGTAAAATTTTTGTGAGTGTGCACATATTACTTTTATTGAGATTTTAAGAATCCTTAGAGTATCTTTATAGATTTTAGATCTATATATTATATAAACTGTACATAATTTTCTATAACCGACTTTGATAAATTACGACATACACGCGTTCGAGCCGCGGGCACAGTTTAAATATTATTAGTGTGGTGGCCAGGTAATGTCGGACGGACATGCACACACGGGTGTCTTCGAGCTACTGCAGTTTTAATCCCGTTTCCCATCCGAGACATGCGGTATCTCTTACCCTAGCTCCCTCGCTCTATCCGTTTTCCTTACCCCAATTTACTTTCTACCTTTGTCTGAAATCGTCGCCTGAAAACGATTACATTCTCAAAGACGATTGAAACAGAAACCAGCCAAAACCCTTCGCAATCGTACACATAAAATTAAGAAAGAACAGCTTTGTCTCTCTCAGTTTTTATAGTTAACACTAAAACTTGTAAATAGCTACTACTATTAAAGAATATCAATTGACAACCCTCACCATTCTTTCTTCATCGGACTATGTCTCATGTCAGTATTTTCATCAAAGATTCGAAAGAAGGAACAGGAGTTGACGCTTTCAATATCCCCTAAAGAGAATGCCTTGGGTAATATTGCCCCTTCGACTGCCACGGATGCAGGTTGGGGCGATCCAACAGAGGGACTAGAAAATTCGTTACTAGACACAGACATAATTAACATAAGTTCCGTGCTTTCAATCTACACACCAAAAAGTCGAACTAAACGCTTTGACAACTCCTTTATGGTTCGAGTCGCCAAACTCTGGAATTGACTGCGGGTGTCGATATCCACTTTAGACAAATATAGTCCTGGAAGGTTCAAAAGTCGATTGAATAGGTTTCTCTTGGACATGCGTGTACCATCTTCGTCTTCATCGTCGCTTTCCATCAGGTGAGATGAGAAATGAGATTTTCCATTTATCAATAAAAACAGAGTAGAAGAAAATACTGAATTGTTATAACTTTACACATTTCTAGACCTTTAAATATTCGTTACACTCCGGCAATAAAGCCTTTTGACGGATCAGAAAAACCCGTGGCTCGAGCTAGTAATATATCTTACGTCCACTTTCTTACCGTTCACTTATCAGAAGGTAAATAACTAATTTGCATTTTGCAACTCGTGGACTATTTACATCGCGTGCAAACCTTGCCAAATAAAACATTCACCGACTGATATAAAATAAATAAAATAAATTAATTGGCCTTAGTGCTGTTGTTGACAAGAATACTAGCCGTTCCCCACGTTTATGGTCACTGATCCGTCCCTAAGCGTCGTAGTGTGATGTTAAAGAGCCCATAACCTTCCCCTAAAATTAGGCTATCGAATACAAAAATATTTTTTTAAATCCGACCAGTAGTTTCCGAGATTAGATCAACCAAAAAATCTAACTTTTCAGTTTCATTACACATATTAGCGTGGTGGTCGAAATTCAACCATATTTTTTAAATATTGAGTGTTTCGTTTCATTTCATATACAATTCAATGTAACATAAATCAAGCTATTTACTTCCAGTATAAGCCCTCCCACCCAAGAAGAAAATAAATAAAGAAACAACCACAATAGACCCACTTGTGACGGATCAACGTGTGGTTTCAGTCGTTTCGATTCCGACATACCACTTCACTGTTAGCCTCCGGGTTTCTACACTATAAAAAAGTGGTTATGTAGACAATAGAAAGTTGCTTCGGTGTTGGAATTTTTCTTCCTTCCTTCCCTTCTTATACCCCCAACATTCCCATCTTGAATTCCCAAAGTGCCAATTTGACGGCAATAAGCTTGCCGCAATCTTCCTTGAATTATAATTTTTTTTTTATGGGATACTGAGCAAACGAGCAGACGGGTCACCTGATAGTAAGTGACTACGGACGTTAGGGCTCGGCGAAATACAACAAGCATTGCTAGACTGCCGGTTTTCTGTGAGGCCGTGGTATCACTCCGGTCGAGCCGGCCCACACTTGCCGAAGCATGGCCCTCCCACTAAACTTTATCCTTTTTTACCTTTAAGACCGATGATCATAAAAGGGAAATCGAGGAAAATCATATTTAATGAAATTTTCAAAGATATTTTTTTTTCATAAAACGAATTGAACACACATTTTGCTGACTAAGATTTGACGTAATAAGGGGCAAGCGTAATGCCGTCAAGCGGGCAGTTTGGGAATTCAAGATAAAAAAGCCCTTCTTATACTTCCAATTTTTCTATCTATACACACAGGCAATGGAAGGTAAGGCTTATGCGGACATTACGGACATATTGGGGAAGGACATAGTGTAAGCAATGGCTTGAGCAGGTCAGGATCGCATTATTGAAGAGAAACTTATTTAAAGCCGTTGTGATTTGAAAACTCGATGAAACGAATAAGTCACACTAAAAAGAGACAAACATTCATAAATAGGATTTAGCCTGCGAGAGAATGAGATAGAATACAAGTATACAGTGTTTTCTATAATCTTCGTATGCTAGCACGCGTCTTTGCGCCTGCGTACTACGAAGAAAAAGAGACAAACATATTCATATATGGGATTGAGCCTGCGAGAAAATGAATACAAGTATACAGTGTTTCCTATAATCTTCGTATGCTAACACGTGTCTTTGAAAGAAAATGCGTCATAGTCAATGTGGTGTATCATTCACGTGTATCATTTTTGTGCATTTGCGTATTAAAATTCGTTGGTTAATTATTTTCTGAAGTTTCACTTCTGCTGTGTGTGAATTGCACACACACACACACACACACACACTTTTTTGTAATGTATCAAATATATCAAAATGTATTTTATAAAGAAAATATTTTGATATGGACATTTTCCCACTGGTATTCTAAACAATCTTTTTAGATATTTAATATTCGTGCTTACCTAGTTTCGTCTGCGCTCGGACTTTTTGTCGACCCGGTGGCCTTGGCAATGTCTTTACTTATATAAAATACGTGATATTATGCTAAAGCAAAAAAAGTGTGTCCGTATTGTTAACAGTTTCTCCGAAACTTGTCTTGTTTGCCATTTGGATTGTTTTGATACGGCTCGGAGTTTTATTGGCCTGCCGTAATAACCGGTATAATTATTACTATAAAGTTTTGGACCTACGCCATTTGGCCCTATAAGTGGTTATCAGCGCCTATATATAACCTTGCCTGTTATCGTCACTACATATTATAAAACAAAGTCTGCAAAGTCGGCTGTCTGTCTGTTCGCGATAAACCCAAAAAGTACTGAACGGATTTTCATGCGATTTTCACCAATATATAGAGAGATTCATGCGGAAAGTTTAGGTGTATAATTTGTTAAGGTTTTGTGTACATTGGTTGAAATATGATGATGATTGTTGAAGATGTTCAAAGGGATGTAGACAGAGTATTCGAATGGAGTAGAAATAATAAACTCTATTTTAATTTATCTAAGTGCGTAGTAACAACTTTCAGCCGTATGAAAACGCCCCGTCATTACGATTATAGGCCAGACAACGTGTTACTGAAAAGAACAGAAACAGTGCGCGACTTGGGAGTACGAGTTAATACTGAGCTAACATTTCGTGATCATATAGTTGATGTTTGCAAAAAGGCGTACAGAACTTTAGGGTTTATACTCGGGAGATCAGAAAGTTTTACAAACATTACTGCGATTAGGTCATTGTACAATGCTCTGGTTAGAAGTCAGCTAGAGTGTAATGCCATTATTTGGGCTCCACATGAAACCAAATATGGTCTCATGCTGGAGCGTATTCAAAATAAATTTACTAGGTTCCTGTATCTTAGATTGTATGGTGTATATCCACTTTATCCATTGATGTATCCGACCGTGTTTGTGATAGGCATGGTTGGATACAATAAACTGGAAACTAGAAAGGAAATGGCGCTTGTTACGTATATTTTTAACTTATTGCGTGGCAAGGCTTCAAATCCAGGTGTTTTAAAAGAGATAAACATATATGTTCCCTACAATTATGTGTTGCGTAGACGGCGGCCGCGTCTACTGGCGGTACAATCTGCTACGACAAATTTGTTGAGCAAAGCTCCCCTTACGAGAACCCTAGTTACCTTAAATAAAGTTGCAGAAAATGTTGTCATTTTTACTTGTTCTCTGAATGAGTTCACAAAAGTAACCATGTTTGTTATATGTTATTGTAATTAAGGACCACACTGTCACATTAGGGTAAGCCTGTAATGATAGTGATGTTGAGAATAAATAAATAAATGTATCTGATACCAGATAAGTACACTTTAAGTATTTCTCGCATTTGTCCGTGTCCGAAATGTTATTAATGCGTACAAAAAAACTCTTCACGAATGAATACCTATATAGGTTTAAAAAGAACAAAAACATAAAAAACAATTAAAACAAAAATAAAAACATGTAGGACAATATTGACATGACATTGGAACCCAGTGGGCCAGTGTGCGTCTCATGGGTAACCAAAATAAGATGTCCAAAATAAGCGTTTTCAAAACAATCGACATTCATCTTGATCCTTAATGGGAGTTATTTTTTAAACAAATAGTTTGTCAAACAAGTACACGCTTCATGTTAGGCGCCTATAGTTCTATCCAATACTACTAAGTTTGAAAAACACCGTGTTAAACAAGTCTGAATAATAATTGAAAGTCGAATAAAAATAAGCAATGTATTACTTCTGCTTTGATCGATATTTTTTATGGTACAGGGGACAAACAAGCAGAGGGGTCACTTGATGGTAAGTGACTACTGTCGCCCTTGGACACCTGCAACTCAAGAGTCACAAGTGCGTTGCCGGCCTTTGAGGTGGGAGTTCTTTCTTAAAGGTTTGAAGGTCATATCGGTCGGATATGCCGTAAGCGGCAATAAAGTGTCTTGAGAAGCGCACAGTGGTGGAGTACCAATTATCCAAGTGATGGGAATAGAAGTTTTGTCGCGTTGAACGAAGGCTGAAAGCTGCAGCCGTATATGTTAAAACGAGGACACACAGTGGACCCCAACCAGGTTAGGTAACCATGCCTGGTGGGCAGCCGCCCAATAGTTGATACTGTATAAAATTAATCAGCGTGAGAACTTGCATTGCGCAATGCAGGATAAGTGACTACTGCGTAGTTCTGATTAACTTTGCTAGATGGCGTTGAAGTATATTTTTGGCAGTTGTGGATGTCGCTGAAGTTAACATTAATTTTGTTACAGCATACTTACGAAGACGAATATTATTATAATATAAAATTATATAAATTTTCGCCTTTTCCAATTTTGAGCAATGTACCATTGGGGGCAGAGATCTTATATAACACTAAATTGTCACTTCTGTGGCCCACTTTAGTGTATTTTTGCCCAATCGTCCAAACCACGCCCTCACACATAGTGACTAAATAAAACCAATATAATTATGAAATAAAGTAAACTCACGCAATATGTAGCGTGTACAGTCAACGACAAAACAACTTAATTTTAAAAGAAATATATATATTTATTTTAGAGAGGCCAGACTTAAATAATTGCGAGATTACATTTTCGAAATAGAGATTCACATACACCTTTTAGTATTAGAACAATTTTTGAAGATTGCGCAATAAGAGCCGAGAACTGGAAAGGTGACTATTAAACATCGCAAGAACGCTGACTACATCATTAGCCTCGAGGGCAAAACCTAGATGAAGTTATGAAGAGAAGACAGTCTTACACCCAACAGTGGTTAAATGTGGCTTGCCGATGATGATAATGTAATTTGAATAGGGTAATTTCCTATGGTTGAAATAAGTTACTTAACTGTTCTCATGGAATTTAATGTTTAAGAGGAATAAGATTCCTTATTTAGAAGATTTTATATTGCTAAACCAAACTTAAAGTAAATGGTTAGACGATAACAAAGTATGACGTCACAACTCGTTATTTTATACAAGAGCAACGGATTTGACTTGACAGAGAATCAACGCATTATATAGCATGCAGTTCTGTAAAAGAAAAATCTTAAACTTCACACATTCCACCTGCTTTTATTCTCATAAACCTCAAGGTGATAATACCTCTAAATTAAAATATTTATAACTTTGAACGTATAGTTTATAAAAAATATATATTTCTGTAACTGCATGCTAGAGTTATACCCAGTTTCAGTTATTTAGGTAAGTGTCGCATTGTACACTTTGTATTTACTGTGGTATATTTATATAACATACCTTTGAAATCAGCACACCATAATTACCTAAAACAAGAAATTGAAACAATAATTAGTTTATTTTTTTTACTTTTTAGACATGTACGTATAATATGCCGTTGATTTTCACTAACTTTAGCTAGCGCATCTAGAAACTTGTATGTCTGCGCCATCTTGAAATTAACTTAAATAATATAATCTAGCGATTTACAATGATATGCAGAAAGAATAAATAAATAAATAATAATTGTACTAACATGAAAGACGATTGATAACAGTTTTTCTTTTCAAATACTTTTGGATTCGGTTGGTTTTTCTAGCGACTTATGTAATTGTAAGTGGTATATTGTAATTAGCTCACAATCTTCGTAAAATTTAAAAATAAACTCTATGGACACGACCTGACCTATTGTAAATGGATAAGTGATAAATTTCGATTTAGTAAAAATAAGTAATAATTATAATAAATTTGTCTAATCAGCTAATTTAAAAAATTACCTAAAAATAATTTATGTAATGTATACATTTAATTTGTTTGAAATGTCAAAGCATTCAAGATCTTTATCTGATTTATATGTATGTTTATGTATATTTTTGTTTTAAATATAAATGTTTTAATATGTATAAAGAGGATTTATTTTGATACATTTGATGTCTGGTGTTAGCACAGATACCTACTTGAACTATTACATATATATTTCTCGTTATCTTATTGATATTATTATTTAAATCGATCATTACCAAGGTTCTTGCCAATAAAAAGTTTTTGTTACTGTTAATCTTTATATTTATATTTGTTTTCTCCATTTTATTGAACAGTTTACAAAGTAAATATTTTGGATTAATAGTTCAGGCGCATCTTAAGGTTTATGAACAATCGCAGCTATGCTCTCTACATTCTAAAATCAGTTTGTGGTGGAAAAGTGATGGAAAGATAAGTTAATTTAATCCATCAAACCATACAATAATCCCAATAAAACACATTTAAAATTTTTCCTTCTAATACTTAATTAAATATTAAAACTTGTCCGTGACCTTGACCATTAGATTTGATAAATAAATGTACAATTTTTGCCTCAAAACACCGAACGAGAACAAAACCAGTTACCTATAATTACATTTATGTTGTCGCCTGTACCTGTACATCCCACGATGTTTGTTAACTAATAAATTATCGCCTACCACGCGTTTACTTTCAAACAAAGTAATAATATAGGTACTTAATACTCGCCGTCTACTACTTGGTAAATATGTGTAGCTCTAAAAGTATCTAATAGGTAGGTACCCAGTTATACGTAATCTAAATATATAAAAAATTTATATTCGTTTTTCAAAATCGCTAATCTTCTAAAGTTCTTTACCAATTGTTTTGAAATTTCTACACAACGATCTATTTTCATTTACGAGCACGTTTTTGATTATAAAATCAATGTATGTTTATTCGTCATCATGTTATTTTCCATACACGCCACATTGCCAGGGATACTGAGAAGGCATAGGGAACCTTACATGCAGAAGAAGTACTGTTCCCCAAACAAAATTTCCAGGTATTTTTACCTCCATTTCTCATAAAAGCTGGTGGAATGTGTAAAGTTAAAGATTCCGCTTAAGCTTACCATCAGGCGGGCTGTATGCTTGGTTGTTAAAATAAATTTGGCTGAGTAACGATGGTCTGATGGGATAGTAGAACTTTTTTAACTTTTTAATTTGGATCGTTCTAAACTATAATCTATTACAAATACGTCTTTTATAAGAAAACCTTTGCATTGTCGTTGTTAGATGTTGATATTATCTGACTTCTCAAAGTCATGTTTGTTAGTAATTAATGATCACTGTAACATTGATTAAAGCAGACATAATATGTACGTGTGCATTGTATAGGTACATGACGATTATTCATTTATGTAATTCCTGACATTTAAAACTAGATTAGATGCTAAATTAGAATGGGCCCTGGCAGATATTTAGAAAGATGAAAAAATGCTATTAGGGAATTTTGGAATTACGGGTTCATCACATAATTAGAATTGGAAAATGTTAAGAAGTTTAGAGGAATGTCTTGGCGGCGTGTTTGTATTTTGGAGTATCACTTGCAATACGTCATTTTAGTCGCAAAGAAAGAAAACTTAGCATCCAGAAAGAAAAGAAGGATTTAGAAGAAGAGTAGAAACGGTTCAAGAATCACAAACCTTTTGAAGCTTTTAATTCAAAATATGAATTATTAAAAGGGGCCCGTGCGTTGAAAATATTAACATGATTTCAAATTCACACTCAATAACTAATTTCAATGGGTACTTATATAAAATCTAAGTACTTGGTTATGCTTGAGTTCAACGTTAATTCCATGTACTATGACATTAGACCACATGCATGAGTGACTACATGAGTGGAGACCACGGACAAGCGCAGCGTAGGACGTCTACCAACAGGATGGGCCAACGATCTTATAAAGATTGCAGGTCGACGGTGGTTACAGGCCGCTACCTACCGGTCTTCTTGGTAGTCTTTTAATTTGTAATTTTTAAAACATTTACACACAATAAATAAACATAGTTAACAAGAGTTATATAACCTATTACCTTCTCATGTAAGCTAGACAACGCTGACCGCACTCTGCAGGCTCAGCCTACAGACTCAAGGCCAAGCTGTCAGTATTGTCACATGTGTAATTCTTTTAAAAATACAAATAAAAATCAACCCTAACACTGAAAGTTTAAGATTGGTATTGAAAGTAACACTTTATCAGCTGAATGCACTGACCTTGCCAGGTGGTATCAAAATTAATAAGTAATTTTAATTATTAACTCGTGACATGGCTGTCAGTCTAGTGTCAAGGTTACGGCGACTTTACTAAATTGATTATTTTTAATATCAAATTCTTCCTTATTGCAGTTCTTTATCAAATCGATTGCGATTGAGTCACGCAATGTGTGTGATGGTCAATGGAGTGAAATCATGCTTTTCATGTAAATTAATGATGTCAACGAATTAATGAGATTGTAAAATGCAATTATGTAATTACTTAAATAGTACTTTAATGATGTAAACTACCTCAACGGTACTTTGGTCGTCCTCTTTTCATCTTACTTCATTATTGCAATATACAATTACGTTCAAACATAGTTATCTTGTCAAAGCCTGTATTTGATATTAATTTTACTCTATGACATAACTATGCAAACTACTGTTAAAAATTTGAAAGATTAGATTAGTGTACAGTGTTAATCGACTGAGAATTCATTAACACGTCTTATGTAATAAAAATTTAATGAGTCAGCTGTTCACCTACACGTCAGTTTATTCGTGAGAACTTGTGAGTCAGTAGGAAACGTATGATGTAGTAACAGTGGGTGTCAAGTGGAAACGTTCCCATTTTTGTACTTTGGGCTTTTAAAAATGTCCTTCGATGAGTGTTGTAGGTCGTCCTACGACAGTATATTGTTAGCAGGTGTGAATGATTATTATTTTTGTACTGTTGTATTTACTGTTCTGATTATATCAGCAGCAGTAGGTGAGGTCATACTGCGGAAGATGACAATGATACATTATTCACATATTATTCGTTTCTTTATTTGAAACAAAAATATTTAAGTGTTATGGAGTTATCTTTGTGTTATAAATTCAAATATTAATAAATTTTTGTACAAAATGCAAACAGCGATCGTTGCTCCTGTTTTATAAGTTGATGCATATGATCGTATGAGACCACGATATTTAATATTCGGGCCAGGCAAATTGCTATTTTGTTTTTCTATTAAGAAATTCTCAGAACAAGCCTGTTGTCTGGAAACCCGGTGGACGACAATGGACTCCCAAGTTCTTAAGTTCCATTATCTGCACAACTATCTAAGCAAATTTTTTCGAAAACATTATGATAGCGAATGTGTAAAATTAATGAAGTATCATAAGTGTTATTTTATTACGTATGGAATATAGAAATATAGTTTTTTTTATTGAACGTTATTTTGTTCTATAAGAACGATGTTGTCTCAAGTCACACAAATGCTGTTCTTTTAACGCACTCTACTGAGTACGGGATAGTTCAAACTACAGTGGATCGAGGATCGACCTATTTTTTCAAGGCCACGATAGGTATAAAAGCTAATTCAAACTTGGTATAAGTTCAGTATAACACGAGTCATTCCGAAGACAAAACGCACGAAACACAACTTATTAACCCTTTGATGCATAAATTTACAAAACATAAAATTAAAAAAGGATCAACGCTCCTAACCCACTTATTCTTATAAATTTCGACATAATTTCAAACCACATTTGAAAACCAAACTATGCAATTGACATTTGCAGCTTTATTAATATAAAACCTACCACAAGTCCACAGTCATATTTAGATTAGAATAAAATTAATCTACGACCAATAAATCTCAAGACCAATATCCGCAAGGATGTCAAAATAAAAATACTGTTAGTTTATTTATCAACGCCGCTGTGCAAAGGTCACTTCTTTCAAACATGTAGCATAATATGATAATTATAAATGTATAACCGAACAGAACTTGTGATGAATTAACTTATTATGTATTAAATTATATACCTTCACAATTAAGTCATCACTTTAGTCTTAAGTATTTATCTGGCTTGTAAATGTGTGTGTATGGCATTATTCAAAATGATATTCACTGTGTTCTTATCAGTAATAGGAGGTTCAGTATTTGGAACTAAATTAGTCACATAGTTGCCATTGAACGTACCCAGCTTTTGGCCTAGGAGGGGGAAAAGATTTGCTGATATTAGTCGAAAATACCATAAAGCTGTTTTTAAAGGGTTTTCAACGTGCGTGTCATCCCTAACATTGCAAGCGTTCAGCCATCCAATGTTAGGATGAACACTAACCATGATGCCGGGTCAAATTCTCATTTGCCACTTTAATTTTGAAATCTTCGAATTATAAATAGTAATATAAAATAAATTTTATTAAAATAATACGACAGGCTTTAAAATTAAAAAATAACGTTTGAAATAATATATCGTTTCTATAAATATTTACAAAATTTGGTTGTAAATTGTTTACAATTAAATATGTAAATATTTTATAGCCAGATGTTTATTGAGAACATTTTTATCGAATTGAATAAAATGGATGGTTATGCTAACTTTTTAACTTTCGCGTTCCATGATGATATAATTATGTTGACTGGAATGTCTGGAATTAATGCGATCATGTGTTTCAAAGGTACATTTGATTTGCCTGACATATCGACCAGGTTGACGGTACATGGCAAAACAAAATTTATCAAAAATATTGAAAATGTGCGGGTGGAAGAATCTTCCACCTCACGGATTCGATAACGGAAGGCTTGCACCACTGAGCCAGTCAGCCTGTGACAACGGCCCGTGCAACCTAGTCGAAACGTCAGGCAAATCAGAGGAATGGTTATGGTTTTCAGTCATTTCAGTAATTACTACTATTAGTAAATCCCAAAATTGTATTCTCAAAAAGAGAAGTGCACAACTGTCTAATGCACCTATTACATCATACGTAATTCGCATTCCAACCATGCACTTAATTCCCAACTAGGCTATAAACACAAGCCGAATTCCGTAAATGCTATTTCGAGACGAATTCCGATAACTGCGTCTGAGCTAATTCCACTCCAACACGTTCATCCATTGGGTTAGCAATCATTAGAGAGACCAATGAGCTATTATCAGATGTGATTATTATTCCACTCACTGCCGATCGTGCAATATTTAAATAGCGCGATACGCATGCGTGAATGCTATTGTTTGTCAGATTGACACATGTCATTACATTTTACAGTGACTGAAGCTGATTGAAGCGATGACGATGAATTAACTGTTACTGGAATTATTGCTCTGGAGTGTATTTTTATATGGTCTAAGCATATATCTTTATATATTCTATGACATTATTACTACTCGTTTCTAGAGCCCAATATCTGGCGCCATGTAGTTTATAAATGTAGATAGAAAGTAGGTAATTTTTTTTTTTTTTTAGTGTTTTACCTAATAATAAAGACTGCTAATGACTCGTGGTACCCAAAACTTTTCTTTGTGCGTGTAGAAACCCCCTCGGGCCGTCACCAAGTTTTCGACGGGGCGGTGTGTCGGAATCATACCGACTAAAACCACACGGTGTGCCGTACCTACTGCGGCTAAAATTGGATCCGGGAACAGCTTATGTTAAGACATCCGGGAGGTACCCAAAACTAGTCTAACCGTTCCTATTAAGCTAAATGTTTGTGTTTTAAATGTCAGAGTGGGTTTACTTCTATATTGTACTGGGTGGGGTTTGACCCAGCTAACTTTTCGACGTAGTTTTGACGCCTTAGGCATTGCGTTATATATGCGATAAATGAAAACCGGTTAGGTGATGTTGACGTGCTATGCAATGAATTTGAACTGACTTGAGATATAGCTTCATCATTTGACGAATAGGACTACTTGTTTGCTTTTAAGTTCGATCCTCACACTTTCTGAAGGAGATATTAAGATCAAAAGACTCAAAAGGCATAATTAACTTTAAAAAAGTATCACCAACGTCAATGGGCCTAAATCATTCATAGATAAATATTTATATTTTTTTTTTTTTTTTTTAGATAGGACCAACCTCGAGTAGGTACACCCAAATCAATATAAAAAAAGTGTGTGTGTGTGCAATTCACACACGGCAGAATTGAAACTTCAGAAAAGTAGCCTACGAGAGAATGAGAAATAAAAAGGTAAATCAACACAAATAATTTACTTATGTTAATAAATTTAATTTTAGATAATTTATATAAAAGTTATTAGTCACATTAACACAGATGTCTTAAATAATTAACCAACGAATTTTAATACGCAAATGCACAAAAATGATACCACATTGACATTGACGCATTTTCTGAAGGCTTCGTCGTACGCAGGCACAGACAAAGATTATAGGGAACACTGTATACTTGTTGTCAATCTCATTCTATCGCAGGCTAAATTCTATTAATGAATATGTTTGTCTCTTTTTAGTGCGAGTTTTTCGTTTCATCGAAATTCAAATGACGATTTTAAAGAAGTTTCACTTCAAAAACTGCTGAAATCAGTTCACAAATGGTGAAGATATCGCGTAACATATAACACACAAAAAAGCAATATTCAGTCGTTGAAAATCTCCTCCTTTTTTAAATCACTTAAAAAAATATCATTGCCAAATGTTTTTAGCCACTGAGTAGTGTTGTCATAGCTACAAAATGGGTGGTTTTTTTTTATTCATTTATTTATTTGGACATCCAGTAGTTGCTACATTATCACTTATCACTTACATCTAAAAATATTACTGTAGTAACAAACTTAAATGCACAAAATTTTAAGGTGTCACAACTTGGGTAAAAAGTAACACCGGTTTTACAAGAAAATAAAAACATAATTTTATAGTAAAAAAATAAAAATACAAAACCCAGGCAAATTAAAATAGAGGAGAATAAAATAGAAGACACATAAACATAACAAATTAAACTCTTAACAATGTCAAAACAACTTATTTAACAATTTTTTTTTTGAAAAGTGACAATCTATCATGAAACACATCAACCTCCCCACAAATAGCGCTATAGAGGCTTCGGACAAGCGGGATATGGTAGAGAATTGCTTTAAATTAGTTCTGGCAGATGGCTGATGCAGTAATCCTGAGTTAACGAGCGCACGCCTAAGCACATGACGTGGAACACGCAAACTAAATAATTTTAACAGGGATGAACAGTCAAACAAATTCCTTAATACTTTATACAGAAAAGTCAAGTCATGCATCTGTCTACGGATCGCAAGGCTATGAATGAAATGAAAAAATGAAAAAGCGTTTATTCCCAGCAAATACACATTTTAGATACAGTTTTTACTTCTGCCAAACTACAAAGCAGTTTGTTGGCAGATGTAGCTCCCATTAAATAACATCACTTCATAATTTCTCTTGTTAATTATCTACACTTTCTCATATTAATTAAATTACAATTCAAAGTTTTAAATCTTAAATGACAGTAATAATGAATAACAAAATAAAAGTAACAATAATTAAATAATAATAATTAGTGAATACAGATTGGCAAAATTATATTTCGTATTAAATTATATATACATAATATATACTTATGCACCAGAAGCTTGTGTTTGTATCATTAATCACAAATTATACTTATGTCAAGTTTTCGCAGACTACATTTAGGAGAAACTTTATTATTTTATATTTAAATGATCGTTTTGAATTACATTCAATATCTACAGGAAGACTGTTGTAAATGGTTGGAACTAGATATTTGGTACATCTTTGACCATAATAATTACTGTAATTGGGCACCTCAAATGTCTTACCATGTTTTACACTTCTAGGTCTTAGGTGTGTTGTACGGAGTTTGTAATCTTCACGATCATAGTGTTCTAATGCTACTAATAGCACTAATTTCTCATGTACTGGCAGTATTTTACATTCGCAGAACAATGCCTCATAATTAGTATTTTTACATCGTATTTTTGTTTTATTGTCTACTAGTAACTTCATATATCTGATTTGTAATGCTTTTATTTTGTCCAAGTAAGTTTTAAACGTCCGTCCGTAGCATGCCAGTCCATAAGAAAGCAGTGAGTCTACCAGTGCATAGTATACTACATATAAAGTGGCCCTGTCCAGTACGGCACTGAGGTGGTGGAACTTTGCAAGAACAGAACGTAATTTGTCACATAGTTGTGCTATGTGCGTTTTCCACGAGAAGTTGGTATCTATAATTAAACCCAGGTACTTGTACTCCTCCACCACCTCAATAGCTTCACACTCACACTCGCTCAGTCTGCCGTCGCACTCACTGTGCAGGCATTCATACGTGTGTCCCACGATGCGCGGAGACCGCCCGATACTTTTGTGGTAGGGTGAGCGTATATGCATACATTTAGTTTTGTTGTTATTTATGACTATTCCGTTATCGTGTGCCCACTTTATGATATTTGTGAAATCTGTTTGAATATTACTTTCTATTACATTTAGGTCCCTATCAGCATACACTAGACAAGTATCATCTGCATACATATATATACGGCAGCTTTGCACCACGTTACTCATGCTATTAACGTGCATGATGTACCCGACGGGACCGAACAGCTATTCATTCTATAATGTCTTAATTTGTCATTGTATGAAAGCAGCTGTTTATGGAGACCACATGAAAAGGCAAGATGTCTCAGGAATCGTTTTTGAAGTGTTACTAATTGGGAAATAAACGAGTCAGGGTAAATTTACGAGTATTCTGAGTGGTGCTTATATGTAATTGTAATTGTTTACTATCAAAAACGTTGAGGATTTTTATTGAACTTAGTAACTTTTGCCAACGGCTCCGCTCATGTTAGATAATTTAGATTTTGTCAATATTTTTTTTTTATGGTATAGAGGGCAAACGAGCAGACGGGTCCCTGATGGTAAATGACTACCGCCGCCCATGGGCACCTGCAACTCCAGAGTCACAAGCGCGTTGTCGGCCTTTAAGGTAGGAGCTAAGGAAGGGGGGAAGATGGAGAGTGCAGGGAGGGGGAGAAGAGGAGGAGAGGCCTCCGACCTCACTAACTCAGCGAAAAACAATGGAAGCATTGCTTAACTGCCGGATTTCTGTGAGGCCGTGGTACCACTCCGGTGGAGCCGGCCCATACGTGCCGAAGCATTCTCGAAGAGTTAATTAGGATTGGAATTTAATGGTTAAAAATAAGAATATTATACACAAACTTAAAGGTATGAGAGAACTATTTCAATCATTATAGGCTAAACTCGCATTTACCTTTCTTGGTTAAGTCTTCCGCATGACTACCGGCTAAGATTAACAACTAATTACTTGAATGTATGCGGCATTAATATGTATTACAATCGGTTCACACAAGACATTGAGGATTGACTCCAAATCAGGAGACGTAGCAATGATTTACCTGAGCAAGTAAGCTTTACTTCATTTAAACATTCCTGGAATTTAAAATTTACGGTTCAATATTTTTTTATTGGAACGAAGTTCTGAACACTTCAGAAGCTCGGCGGACGGGGGCTAGGCAGCTAGGTGCATTTTGATCCAACTGGAGAGATAGGTAAGTTTTTATTTAATTTATAGTCATAGTATATTTTTATTAACCGACTTCAAAAAAGGAGGAGGTTCTCAATTAGTCGGAATCTTTTTTTTTTACATAAAAATATATCTTATATCTTTTTTTTTATGTATGTTCACCGATTACTCGAAGACGCCTGAACCAATTTGGAATTTTTTTTTTTGTTTTAAAAGGTACATATATTCCCAAGTGGTCCCATTTAAATTTTATCGAAATCAGTCGAGCGGTTTTTGAAATTTCAACAAATATCTAAAAATTGTATACGTCGATGATATTTTCGTTTGCTCCGAAACATCGCTGTCTCATTGGAGCAGTGCGTTGGGTTGGCCTACCCATATTATATTTAAACAAAATACATCTACTTTCCACTAAAAAGCACATTAAAGTCGGTGATACTTATTTAAAAGATAATTATTCAATTACTTATCTACAGCAACGTGTGGCCGGGTAGTTAGTATTTAATATAAAAAAAAAACCTAAGGTCAAGTACCTAAACCAGGCGTTAATGTTTCACTCAGTATTTTCTCGTTGGCTCTATATTCTTCAACTCAGACTTTCATAAGTGTTACCATGTAACATAAATGAATAAGTTATTTTCGATTTTAATCGGCATCTACTTTGTATGCTAACTACGGCAAAATGCCTTCTTAGGCAACGAGATACAGGATGTACCCATTGTGTAACCCACGCATAAACTCATTGCTTACAGATAGGCGCCACCTGCCGCATTAAATGTGAACTATGGGTACATAACAGCCATATACGGCGGTTAGTATTCATGTGCTGTGATTTGATCGATTCACTTTGTAGAGAGAGAAAGAGAAGTTCGTACGTTTCGCTTGGGTGGTCAGTGGATTACCAGCGATGTATTTATCACCCCATATTTAATTATATAAGTTTACTATCATTTACGATCCTTCCATACTTGGAACACAGTACTTCAAATAGTCCAAACATCGCACAACTCCACTGCCAAAACCAGTGTCATGTGCGTTGCCAAACTCATCAAGCTCTAGTGTTCCTACTGTAGCAGAGGAAGACCCAATACTATGGTGATAATCATGATTAATCTTGTTCACTGTCATTACCGTATCTTGCGATGTCTATACTGATATCAAACAGAAACACAACATTTATGCTTTAACTGCTGTTTAATTAATATCTTCTACATGTTTGCAGCACCTAAAGTAGGTAATCCCACTATATTATAAATGTGAAAGTTTGGATGGATGGATGGATGGATGTTTGTTACTTTTTCACGCTAAAACTACTGAACCGATTGCGATGAAACTTGGCATGTAGATATCTGGAGACCTGAATTAACATATAGGCTACCTTTCTATACCGATATATTCCTACAGGATCGGGACTTACGCGGGTAAAACCGCTATTTATCATAATTTAGGCACATTGAAGTCGGTCCCCAATTTTAATTATACCCCAAATTTCAAAGAGTACTCGGACGAAATCATTAAGGGGCAAGTTTTGTCCACTATTAATTATACGTCAAACACCTACCTATTTATATTCCCAAAACGTAGAAAAAATACCTTTTAATACTTCATTACAATAGGTACTAAAACATCAATGGTATAGAATAAGGACAATAATATGATCGAATTGAAACAAAATAAGTGTTCTGCGTGCGCGCAGGTTGTAGTGACTTCACAAAGTCACCTTGCCTCGCCCACGCTCCAATATAATATTTATTTATTACTAAAGTATAACTATTCGAAGTAATTTAAACTTTACGCTAAAGACATAAGACTGAGTACAGAAAATAGATTTAAATTTTTGCTTATGACAAGTTTATTCCAGAAGCAAGGCAAGCAATTCTGATCTTTGTATCAAAAGCAATAAGCTATATAGTATATGTAGTTGAATTTGCAATGGTTAAGTGTAGGAAGACTATACAATGGTCCCAATTCTGTTACTTCACTCGCTAAATTAAAATACACTAAATTTTCTTCATATAAGATGTAAACCTTGTACACTTCAAAACAAGGTCTTATTTCAAATTGAAACAAGTAGGTAACATATGTCGCTATCGAAATAAGCAATTTATTTGTCGACTAAAGTCTGATACGCTTAAATAAACTTTAATACCACGTAGCGAGAGCCGCTATCCGTTCAATGCCATCTCTTTTGCTCTGTGTTTTTAGTAAGCGTCTTCGTAGGTGTAGATTAAAAACACGTCATCCTTGTTCGTTTTGAACAAGTTTTTATACGGCAATTATACAGCGTTTGAATAAATGGAGACTCTCGCTGCGTGAAAATAAAGTTGAGTATACGTTGACAGGTTTTAGTGAAATTTAGCGGCCCTGAGAAATAGATGCTAATAACAAATAGACCTTATTACGAAGAACACGAGGTTGATTTCATATGAAGAAATTAAGTTAGGTTTTAGTTTAGTCGTGGTACAATAGAATCGGCACCAATATCTTTGATTTTAGTAGCAACATAACAAATGTGATAGTTTTGACCAACGCAATGGTAATTAAAATCTTGTTATTATTGAAACTTTCAAGACAGAACATTCTTCGTAAAGTGATTTAATTTTCTCTCGCAACTATTGTTCTAAAGCCAATTGGTTGATACGTTGCTTAATCCCAAAGCTTCCTACCATTGAAGAAGTAGCTCCTAAGATAAACCAAATACGCAAAGTCCAACGCAATGGATTAAACTGAGATAATTTTATAAACTCCAAAGGTTTTCTAACAGTGATCCTTTTACGTAAGACTTGGTGATTTAATGATGAGTCTGAATTAAGAAAATGGGTCAGTTAGTAATATTTGGGGTGCTTTGATGTCCAGTCCAGGAATTGTTTCATGGAAGAATGCTGCAAGAGCTTCTAGGCTAAATCACCAGGACGTAAAAGAGCGTGATAATGTCAGGGTGAGGAATAATAACGACCCTATAATACTCCTTACTACTTCTCCATGCCCTTATAGTTTTAAGGGGTACTGAAACTTAAAAAAAAGATTATTTTTTTATAATTGGACACATCTCACACACGGCCGTCTGATCCTAAACTATGCAGAACCTGGACTATGGTAGCCAGACTGTTGATAAACATACTTAGTTATATCATTATATTAATACGTGAAGAGAATTCTTTGTACCCCTTTTTTAGAAAATTTCGCGAACATACTAACGTGAATTTTTAAATATTTACAGTAAAAATTTTAAACAATATGTTTTACAACTTTAAAAATTACGTGAAATCGGCTTAATAATATTACATGCGTCCAGTATAATAATGTGATTACCTTTCATGGTAAGTAAGTCTATACATTGACAGCTTAAGTTTTACTGGCTAATGAGAAAACCATGGTTGAAATTCGACCACTACGCGATCTCTAGTATTACAAAATACATAAATATGTAATTTATATATCACTATATATTATAAAACAAAGACCCCCGCCGCGTCTGTCTGTTCGCGATAAAATGAAAAACTACTGAACGGATTTTCATGCGGTTTTCATTAGTAGACAGTGATTCATGAGGAAGGTTTAGGTGTATAATTTGTACCCGTGCGAAGCCGGGACGGGTTGCTAGTACTATAAATTACATCCAGACACAGAACACAGAACAAATGATCGTGCTCTGCACACTATTATTTGTCCTGGGTGGGAATCGCACCCACGGCTCTGGCTCAGCACTCAGGCTCACTAACCATTAGACAAATAGGCCAGTAAATGAAGTCAATCTACAGTTGAACAAAAATAGGACAATATTTTTCCTTTATCTACCTTACCATTAACAGTAAGCCTTGAAAAAACTCACGTATGCAAGACAATCGTCAGTTAAGTTTCCTAATGGGGTTTACTACATAATAAAATCATGTTTAACTGCAATTTTACTAAGCGCTTCTAGTTTACCTACGTAGGTTTTTGTTAGTTTATTGTTACTGAACGACTGGGCCAAGGTAATATCCTGGAGAAGTATTTTAATATGGCCCTAAATTATTTATCTTGGGGTTGCATTCCTTAAAAATTAAAGCAATTAAAAGAATACGGTCATTAAAGCTTTATATTTTAAACACTTCGCAGGTGAATCAAAACCTATAGGGTACTTCCCATTGACCTAGACCAATTAAAATGTGTAAGATAGAAACAAGGCAACGCAAGTGAAGGAGTATGTAATTTGTTGTTTTACAATTTAAAAAAAAATGTGGTTACAAACTTATGTTATGCACTTCGTAAATTTTGTTCGTGTTCCAATGACCTGAAATTCTAATAGTCTTCATATCCTTCAACTACATGTAATTTATAGCTTATTGCTTTAACACAAAGATTCCAATTGATTGTTTTACTGTAGGAATAAACATATTATGAGCAGAAAAAACTATTAATCTCATCGTTTTACTCATCTCATCATTAAAACTACTTCACTCTTTTCAATCCGCTCACAAAACAATGACCCTTAAATAACAAAAAAGGCTTCAAGACATATAAGTGATCTTGCATCTCTGCAGGATCCTTGTTCATGTCCTTAAATAGGAACTTGCCACAATGAAATGCTCAACCACTTCCTACATGATGACAAACTTGATATATAGCCTTTCTATATTTGTGTATTGTCTGTCTGACTACTGCTTATAAATTAAGGTTGACTGCATCGATTTTGGGTTCAAATCGATTTTGGAATCAAATTGGTTCCAAATTGAAATTGATGGGAACATTTTAGTGTGTAAGGATGGGTGTGACAGGTTTGGAATTGACAAAAGTCCTTCTAAGGATTTGGTAGTCAAAATTATCTTCTGGGTTGATTTATATTTAAGTATAATATTAGTAGGTTTTTCTCATCTGGACGGTTTTCTTGTTTAATATCTATTGACGAGATGTTTTCAATAAAAAGATTTGGAAACAGATTTCCCCTACCTTGGACGGAGGCTCGTTTGCCCTCTGTGTAACTACTAATTGTAATAAAGACTGCAATCCTGTATCTAAAGATTTCAGTTTCGGCGTTTCATATGCGTAATGCATATCAAACGTATTGTGTATTTTTTTTTTAAGTTTTATCATAAAATACAAATTTAATATCTATCTATGTCTAGGATGTTCGGGGTAATCTCCGGCACTACTAATCCAATTTTGAAAATTCTTTTAGTGTTGGATAGCCCATTTATCGAGAAAGGCTATAGAACATCACGCTACGACCAATAGAAGCGGAACATCAATGAAAACTGTGAAAATTTCATAAAATTGGTCATAAATTTTTCGAAATCGTCAATTTAAAAAAAAGAATTATAATTAAAAACTATAGATCAACACACAGAAACCGCTACAATAAGTTGCTTTGTCGTAAGTAAAATTATATAAAAAAAAATATAACAGATAATACCGTATCTACCTGTGTCGATCTATAACGGCCCGTTTCCAAATGTTTGAGCCTTGTGACAAGAAACAGGGCCAACAAACTCACGGCCACTCTTTTACATCACCTGATAGTTTTAACAATATTCAGTAAATTGTATAAAATCACTTTTTTGTGGTGCCCTATTATGTTGATGAATGTAGTATGAACAAAAAGAATTACAAATGGCGTCGTAAACAAAAATTATAGCGGTAATTAAATATGAAGATTTTGATTTTACACTATTATTAATGTACGATAGATTTGGGAATGCTCCTTCGTATTTGGTATTAACAGCATTTATATTTTTTACATTGAAATACTCTTTAAATTTAATGATTTATGGAGGAACACTTACTATCTTATTATAAGCCTTTACTAGGAAAGATACTACTCGCAAATTAGTATAGTTAGCAATAAAATCCTTCTGATTGTTGATTTAATCTTTCGACGGTACGATTAACGAATAACTACGATTAATGAGATCAGAAAAAAGTCATATTAGTGTGAACTAAGACTTACACAGAACAGATATTGAACGGTAATCATGCTAGGATTTTCCAGCAATTTTAAAAGTGCAAAGAAAGATTACCATAGGCAATGCCTGCATGTCATCTGGCGTCGTAAGTGTTCATTGTTTACCATCAAACGTTCAGTAAACTTGTGGGACATTTGTTGGCAAAATAAATAATTAATTTCTTTGAAAATTAGATACAGTAGATTTTGTCTATATCTAAAACGATTCCCATTAAACCGGACAGTATTGTCTTCTGCTATTATGTGTGTATGGTCACTAAATCTCTGCGCTAAGGTGGCATAGAGTCAAGTCATCAAAACGTACCTACGTGACTCCCTAATGTTCTATGTGTTAATTGGCACTGAAAACCTCTTGCCATTAGGGCAGTTTGCAATAATCTTCAATATATATATTTATAAAAAGTGTGTGTGTGCAATTCACACACGGCAGAACTGAAACTTCAGAATAGTGGAATCAATTTAATTTAAGATATTTTATATAAAAGTTATTGGTCATATTAACACAGATGTGTTAAATAATTAACATGAATTAATTAACCAACGAATTTTAATACGTAAATGCACAAAAATTATACACGTGAAAATGAAGAAAATGCGTCATATTCAACGTTGTGTATCATACACAACGTATATCATTTTCTGAAGGCTTCATAGTACGCAGGCGCAAAGACACATGCTAGCATACGAAGATTATAGGAAACACTGTATACTTGTTATCTATCTCATTCTCTCGCAGGCTAAATCCTATTTATGAATATGTTTGTCTTGTTTTAGTGTGACTTTTTCTTTCATAGAATTTTCAAATCACAACGGTTCTAAAGAAGTTTCACTTCAAAAAAAATTTGCTTTCGTATGTTTGTGGCCGTTTATCTCGGCAAGTACGAGTATTTGATGAATTGACCAGACATTTTTAGACAACATTGCAATTCAAACGGAAATTTCTATGCATTTAAGATTTACGTAAAATATGTCATAGTTGCGTTGATATGATAATTAGGTTGCCTATGCTCAAAATAAATTATTCATAGTCTTCATGAGATTAAGTCTTAAATTATGAGAATTATAAAAGTTTGATTCTTGATTATTTTCACGTTTGTTTTTATTTTTAAATACACAATGAAAGACATTTTTTTTTGTATAGGGGGCTAATGAGCTGACGGGTCACCTGATGGTAAATGACTACCGCTGCCCATCCGCACCTGTAACTCAAGAGTCATAAGTGAGTTGCCGCCCTTTAAGGATGGAGTAGGTGAAGAGGGGAGGAGGGAGAAGAGTGAGGAGAGGGGGAGGGCGGGAATAAGGGAGAGGGAAAGGTTAGGGCCTCCGGTAACCTCACCCACGCGGCGAAAAGCAATGCAAGCATTGCTTCACTGCCGGTTTTCTGTGAGGCTGTGGTATCGAACGGAGTCGAGCCGGCCCATACGTGCCGAAGCATGACTCTCCCACGTAAACGTGACAATGATTTGACGATAGCTAAATACGATGTCAAACTTGTTATTTCATATTAATTCTTATAGAATAATGTATCGTTTTGACATTGACAGTCAACTACCGTATCGTTGTAATAGCAACATGTATGAAATGAACCACAGCAAACCGTGGCCGGGTTTAGCTAGTTCCATAAAACTAATAAATTATTAGCAACTCCAGTTATAAACTTTTTTATTCGTAAGACGTATTAGCACTATCTGTGCAGAATAAGGTCTCATGACATGATTAAAAAGCAAATATCCAATATAAATAACTCTATATGCGCGTGGGCAACCCGAAGCCAAGGTGACAGAGAGCTAGCCAATCAGCGGCCGGCATTCATCGACGTCATTACGCCTTGCACCCACTAGATTGAAAATCGAATGATACCATTATGGTGAATAAAATAGATGTAGCGAGATTTATATTAGTGAATTGATAATGAGTTTACTGAATATCTAAATAAGATTTAGTTATAGTAGGCTAATGGTACCTTGTATATTTTAATACAGGTTACAATCTGTGAAGGTATAATAAATATGACGGCCACAGTTTTGGGTAGCCTCTCGTTGGAGACCATGATTATGTACATGGTCCAGATCGACATTGGATTCCGCCGCCACGTTTTGCGAGGAGGTTATGTATGCAAAGGAACAGAAGGAACTAGTATTCACAGGTCTCTTAGAAGACGCACCAGGCGCCGGAGAGAGCGAGTTGATCTCCGGCTTAGAAGAGCGTTTACCTGGGGACGATGGACAGGGTTATCCGTCACCTAAGAAGAAGCAGGCCCGAGACGATGGCGCCGAGTTTCGCACGCGCCTCTCTGATTGATAGAGGGCAAGATCCCCGCACACCCAAGTCGTTAGTTGTTGAGGGTGTGTCCTTGGGAGTTTATTGCCTGTTCTTCTCCACAGGATCTCAGTATTGGAACAGGCAACTAGCTTCACGACTGACTTAGTGTGACTACTACTCCTGAGAATGTAAAAATACTTATAAATACACTATGACCTCATGAATTTATTAGATTTAAAAGTAATTTAGATATGTATGATTTTCTTACTTAAACTAAAAAGCCTACAAAACTCTACACGACTGGTAAGATATTTGCCAATAAATATTACAGAAATAAATATTTTACATAATTTCTGTTTTAAAAATAAGGCTTGAAATACATATGTCTATATTCTTGTGACAAATATTTATATGTAACGCAACACATTAACATTACGCAGTCGTCAACTGAATTCGAACAGAATATTAAACACTAGTCAAGAAAATACCATTTGAAACAAGTGTTTGGAAGGATACATTTTTATACATAACTAGCAGCGCCCTGCGGTTTCACCCGCATAAGTCCCGATCCCGTTGGAATATCGTGATAAAAAGTAGCCTGTATGTTAATCCAGGCCTCCAGCTATTTACATACCAAGTTTCATCGCAATCGGTTCAGTAGTTTTGGCTTGAAAGAGTAACAAACATCCATACATACTCACAAACATTCACGTTTATAATATTAGTAGGATAGACTAGCATCCCGCCCCGGCTTCGCACGGGTAGCAGAGACATCTTCAACAATCATCAACATATTTCAGTTAATTTACACAAAATCTTAACAAATTATACATCTAAACCTTTCTCATGGATCACTCTGTCTATCAGTGAAAACCGCATGAAAATCCGTTCAGTAGTTTTTCAGTTTATCGCGAACAGACAGACGCGGCCGGGCACTTTGTTTTATAATATGTAGTGATTTCCACTTAACAAGTAAAAATTTAAAATACCCCTTCTTCGAACAGCTGAACAGATGTTCTTGAATTACAGCTCAGAACATTCTCGATCAAGTCACTTTTCAAACAAAAAAAAAGGATAATTTCCGAGGCTTCTGTTAAAACTTGTATGTAGATAATTCGTCCATCTCGGGAATCGATTCTCGACGAATGATTCCCGTTTTTTTCGAGTGTCAAATTCGACTTTGCCGTTCTAAAAATCGCCCTATCCGTGTATGCGGTATGATGCCACAAACATACACACAGATACACACGTATAATATTATCTATGTATTAACGGGAATTAACGCGATCACGAAAAGGTATTACATACCTCTGAATTGCCTGACGTTAATTCCCGTTAATACATAGATAATATTATTTCATGGAACGCGAAAGTTTAAAAGTTAGTACAGATACACACGTTAAACTTGTAACATCCCTCCTTGGGTTCATAAAAACGCTTCAGAAATACCGCTACCATATATCACATTCACAATCGTACACTGGTTTAAACCTTCCTGTATGTGCGATAGTAGTTATGTCTGCTTGATATTCCCACAGCATTTAAATTTGGACATTACGAGTAAAACATGTGAAACAAAAACATCGTCTTTTGCCTGTAGAGAATTAGAAATAAGTCAGGGATGACCAACATTTGATTTATATGTTTGTTTTTTTTATTATGTAACATCGGGTCTGGTTACCATTTTAACTCCCTGCGTAAAAACGAGGGATGTAATAAGTTAACATGTGTATCTGTGTGTCGGTCTGTGGGATCATAGCTCCCAAACGGATGAACCGATTTGAGTGCGGTTTTTTTTGTTTAAAAGGTGACATGATCAAGAGCGTTCTAGATATAGTTAAAGAAAATTTGTTCAGCCGTTAAAAGAGCGGGCACTCTTTGTAGGACAATTTTCTCGATTCCTGTAAAACTATGGTGGGACCATAGACGTAAATTTTCACTTAAAACCTTATCTTCGAAAGACGTTGCATTCATTACTTATAATAAAAAAACGCTTCCCTAGAATACATAACATGCATGTATATTAAATAACAGCTTTTATGAGTGGTACTCACAAAAAGTATTTGATCAAAATAAATGGTTGTATTCTTGTTTTCATGCGAGTATTTCGGGCGAACGTCCTCGAAATACCAATGGACATCCCCACACAAACCTTGAAAAACTAAACATGCCCAAAACCTTATCTCATTTTTTTGTTATATGGTAGATATCCTTATGTTTTACTAGCAATCCGCCCCGGCTTCGCAAGGGTAGTAGAGACATCTTCAACAATCCTCATCATATTTCAACCAATTTACACAAAACCTTAACAAATTATATACCTAAACCTTCCTCATGAATCGCTCTATCTACTGGTAAAAACCGCATTCAAATCCGTTTAGTCGTTCTTCAGTTTATCGCGAACAGCAGACAGACGCGGCGGGGGACTTTGTTTTATAATATTTAGTGATGAAATCAAAAAAGTGGAGAAACAAAAGAAGAAAATAAGGTAAAATTTACTTCCAAGAATTGTTTGCATACATAATTAGTTAGTTACCAGTTGGCCAGCTGGTGTTCCTGTCCTGTCCTGTCCTAGTGCCTCTTCAATCACAGGAAATACAGGACATTCGGGTACGCGACGCCGGCCTCTGCGAGCTTCTGCAGTCTCAGTCACGTTCCCCATCCGAGACCCTTACACTAAGTTCCTCTCCCTAAACATTTTTCCTGCTTCCGTCTTTCCCTTCTTAAAACGGCAGGCGACCGGCCATAAAAGAAACCAGTCAACACCCGTCAGGAAGATGATGATGAGGATTTAATTAGTTAGATACAAATAAAGTTTATAGAAACCTGTTAAAAGTCCCAAAACAAGAAAGTAAAAGTATTTCAGGACTGCACCAAAGAGGTCGCGCCTCATAGATTCTCTCTCTCTCTCTCACAAAATTGCCCTTTAGAAACCTGCTTTAAAACCATAACAACGAATGTGTAAAACAAACCCATACATTCACATCAATACAAATAAAGAAACATCATACACGCTAACTCCACCTAAACAATATTTCACCAAGATTAATCTCATACAGTTATATAATTAAGGTCTAAAAGTTCAACACAACTGTGCTTAATTAACACAAAACCTGTTATAAATAACTGCTAGAAATATATTTGTATAACTGTTATAAATAGATCCATAGGCAAGTAATAAAAAACAGAGATATTCTGCATCATAGAGGTTGAAATAATTTCCAACGGTATCCCGATGTACTTAGTATTATTTTTTAATATTTTTTTTATAATTTTACACACATATATTTTTTACACGCGGCCGTCTGATCCCAAACTAGGCAGGGCCTGTACTATGGTAATCAGACTGCTGATAAACATATTTATATATTTCTAAATACATACATATTATAGATAAATTACACCCAGACACCGAACAAATGATCATGCTTATCACACAATTGTTTGTCCTGGGTTGGGAATCGAACCCATGACCTCATGGCTCAGCAGTCAGGGTCACTAACCACTAGACCAACAGGCCAGTTAGTTATTTTAAAATAATACTAGCAACCCGCCCCAGCTTCGCACGGGTAGCAGAGACATCTTCAACAATCATCAACATATTTCAATCATTTTACACAAAAGGATTATACTTAACAAATTATACACTTAAACCTTCCTCACTCTGTCTTTTGGTGAAAACCGCATAAAAAACCGTTCAGTAGTTTTTCAATTTATCGCGATCAGACAGACAGACAGACGCGGCGGGGAACTTTGTTTTATAATATGTAGTGATTGAGATATAGACCCAAACTAAGCAGAACTTGTACTATAGTACTCGCATACACAAGAATACATACTGAGTTTTTTTGTTGTATACTAAATATTATAAATATTATATATATATATATATAATATTAAATATAGAAATAACAAGACCAATGTAAACAGATATATTCATGTATACAAACATTTGCACCGAGCGGCTATTGAACCTGTGACCGATAAAGTGTCAATCGAATGTACTAAATACCAACGCGCCATCGCGCCACAGAGACCGTCAAATTCACATTCGCCCGAAGAAGTGAGCGTAAGACGTCGAGATAGAAGTATATAACCATTGTAAGCCTTCTCAAACTGTTGCAGATTTTATGTTTTTTTTTAGGTTCATATAAATACATTAGAGTCCTATTTCTATGTCAGGGGAATAGGATTGGCAACACTCGAGTAATAAGGTTTTAGTTAGACTTTTTAGTTCGATTCAGCGGGCTTTTTTAAATTTATTTAAAGTCAAAATTGCTCAAATGGATAATGATTGACAAACTAAGCAATAAGACATATTGATAGTCCATTGTCCTCTTATTACAAATGCGAATAGCCAATGTTAACACGACCAACATTAGACAAACAAAAACTGAACTGAATCTGAATGATGCTTTGAGATTGCGCGAGCGCACATCATATGTTTATTAATAGGGCTGTCACTTGGGATCATTTATTATATTTTTGAACTTGACATACTTACATATTATGAGAAGCTAATCGAACTCCTTCAAACAACAATAATTTGAGTAATGGTTGTCCCCAGTCTGGGTGTTCTTTGTGCCCGTTGTTTAAATGTTTGTATAGCTCTAAAAATATTTTATGTGTCGCAGGGACACATACATTATTTTTGAAGCATTTTTTTTTAAATTGAATGGAAAGATCGATATATCTATATCCCCCCCCCCCTCCTTTTGTGTAGAATATACCGACACGTATTACCGTCACTTACATCTCTTACAAACGTATATTTTTGTATCCCGATATCGGTTAAGTTAGAAAAAGTAGAAGAATTTTTCAAGAAAGAATTAAATCTGTTGTACTTACTCCTCTAGCGCAGATTACCTATAGGTTTGTTGCCAGGATAACAACTGTCATATCCACACATTTAAAATACAATGTCAAACACAATATATTAAAAGTATATAAGTCACAAGTTAGTCGTAAAATTTGGCCTTGAATTCTTTACCAGTAACGAAATGAAAACTACAACCTAAAAATAATGCCAGATTGTTAATAAAATACCTTTATACATTTATAAATTTATCCTGGCACCTCCCTATACTCGTATACTTACATAATGTGTATTTTAAACACATAAATATACATTGAGGTTTTTTTAGAAGGTAAAAAAATCCTCTCTGTAATAAATAAGTTTTTGTGCAGCTAATACATTTTAATTTAAACTTATTGATGACATTTGTAGTTTTTGTAGTTTGGGCCAACAACCGTACATTTTGCCGCTGTCAGCATTTTACGCCAACAGCGATGATTTTCTAACAAGTGCAATTCAGTTCACCTTCAGCAAGCGTATCGTGTACTCATTAGCATATATCATATCATTTTGGGGTGGCGTGATGAAAAATGTCTTTGTCATTGAGTCCGCTGTGATATATTTGCTTTTGTGCCAAAGATCAAAAATAATTATGATTAACTTTCTGTAAAATGAAGTTACTAACAAAACATTTCAGATAACGAGTTACTAAATAACTCAATAACGTTTATATCTACAAAGGATCAGGACTCGTTACTTTCTTTGTTAGCAACCCTAGAC
Source organism: Callimorpha dominula (assembly GCA_949752705.1). Classification (NCBI taxonomy): domain Eukaryota; kingdom Metazoa; phylum Arthropoda; class Insecta; order Lepidoptera; family Erebidae; genus Callimorpha; species Callimorpha dominula. The sequence continues at coordinate 15,517,684 of OX457012.1, read as the reverse complement.
ATTGTAAGGTTCAAATTGTCGCGATCAGTCGCGTCCTTAACGCTTACTCTACTTGTAAGCTATTTGTAATGAATTACTTGTCCCAACAATACAGTACACATATGTACATACACAACTGTGTACACAAGACTTATGTCTACAAATGACAAGACGGAGGTCGTGTTTGCGATCTGTTTCAACATTTGAATGATGACTTTTTTGCATTTATGTGAACGACTAGTTTTGGTCGTTGCAGTGTTTGAACAATACTGGAAATGCATAGGTTATGTTTGAGAACGAGGTTTAGAGTGGTTTACACTTGGGACATTTTCTTAAACTGTTGTGTTATTTTGTAGCTGCCAACAAACCTGACAAACCCTATAATCTTAACACTATACCATTCTAGTGGGTCTTGGATCTCCCTCTGAAGCTTTCACTGGGCCCAGATAGGTGTACTGCCAAATGTCTCACTTTTTTTTCATAAGTACTCAAAAATTAATCGATAATAATTTTAACTTTTCAGATGCCGTGAAATTCCAGCTGCCTTTCTTTGGTACTCACTAACCTCTAAATCGACTAGTCGGATTTGTTTTTTTTTTTTTATTTAGAGAAAAAGCGGAGGGAACGGTTAGTAATAGGAATAGAAAATCCATTTACCCGTGTTATCTCAGGGTCAGTCAAACAGGACACAGTAAGCACCTGCCATTGAAGGCCGACTTACAACAGCGGTCTACATGCGACAACTATTACGAAAGATACCTTGTCTTTGAAAAGAGATTATGATCTGTAGAACAGTCTTGGGCGTGGTCGAGATTCTTGTTTCAATCGAAGATCGTGTAGGTGGCATACTTAGTGTGGAATTAGTTTAGTTTTAAGCTCAAAGATATTTGAAGTAAAATGTAATATTATTGTTGTTATATAATACCCGGTTTTCTTAAAACAAAACTGTATGTCCTAGGACTGCACGTCAGAAGTCAAAACATAATAGAAGACACACACAAATGTTATCAATATGTATCTAAGCGTGACGGTCACACGACTTCTGTAATTTTCCATATATCAAAAGTGCCCAACGTGCCCAAGAAGTTTTTTTTTTAAAGATTACTAGTAACGTGGGTCACACATTACTAGTATTCTTGTTAACCCCTCCAGCTAAGCTTAACGCTGTGTTAGGAGTGGGTTCACGACGGTAGTGCACTGGGTGGGGTTCGAACCCGCAACCACTTGATCGCAAGTTCGACGCCTTAGCCATTACGCTACCGCCGCTTTTAAGTCCAAAAATATAAACAAACTTATAGAATCATCTGTTCTCATTACCCAAGCGGTCTATATAAATATTACAGCTATCATGTAGGTTTATACAGGCAGAAAGGAAGGAAAAGTTTTTTCAATACATACAACATAGCATACAACAAAAACTAAAAAAAATATTTTGGCTTAAAAGACTAATATGCACACAGCATACAACAAACGTTAATAACAACATAACAATAGCGAGCTGGAAGTATAGGTGTAAACATAGCTGATATTCTACCTACGTTACAAGAAAATGAACAGGTAATGGATCGGCAAATACAATTAAATAATCTGTCAGACTAACTGCTATCAATTTTTTTTATGGTATAAACGAGCAGACGGGTCACCTGATGGTAAATGACTACCGCCGCCCATGGGCACCTGTAACTCAAGAATCACAAGTGCGTTGCCGCCCTTTAAGGTGGGAGTAGGAAAGAGGAGGAGAGAGGAGAAGAGTGGGAAGAGCGGAGAGGGGGATTAGGGGGGAGGAGAGGGGAAGGACGGGAATAGGGAAGGGTTAGGGCCTCCGGTAACCTCACTCACGCGGCGAAAAGCAAAGTAAACTTTGCTTCACTGCCGGTTTTCTGTGAGGCCGTGGTATCGAGTGGAGTCGAGCCGGCCCATACGTGACAAAACATTGCTCTCCCACGTTAAAAATTTAATTAAATCAAACACATACTACATAAACATAGTCCTTTTCAGCCACTTCAAAAATGAGGACGTCAATTTCTTTACAAAGTTGTTTTGTGCTTATAAATTACGATCAGCAGACTGAGTAGGCTGGAGCCTAAGGCGGCAGATTCTAGGGGCGACAAATTTGGGGCCTACATTATTTTTATGTCTTTTCCTTATGTATCGAATTAGATAGACCGACCGGTAGGGGCGGCAAAATTTTATCAGCCTAGTGGCGGCAAATGTGTAATTCCGCCACTGCGATATGTATTGTTTTATAACTTTACACGTTTCACCTGTGAAACGGAGGTTAAAATACCTGGAACTTCTAACGGCCATAACTTGAAAACGGATGGGTTTTATCAAAAATGCCTATTGTGACTGCATGCTAGTGTCATGCTCTTTCCGTGATTTAAGTAAGTGTTCCTTTACCTCCTATACAGGGTGTATTTGAAATACACCCTGTATATTACGTATTATCTTTATTTTGTTGCCATCGACAAATAAAAAATATACAATTGAAGAGGAAGCAAAATAGCAAAAAAAAGTTTATAGTTACACCTGATTTTAATATTTTTAAAAGATGTCGATTTATGAGAAGTTCGTGACTTCTAATAAAACAAACTAAAAGACCAACATTACATATTAAGAAACAAAAATAACATTCATATTACCAAGACCTATATTATGTATAAGTACCAGGGCTTAAGGAATTAAAAGGAGCTTTGATCAAGGCCTACAGATAAAAAGTACGTAAAGAGTACCCCACCCACATGCATGTAAAGTGTAAAGTGATTGACGGACCGCAGCTCGGCCAACATTAAACTATTATTACTGGGATGATATCTTCATCGCGACGTGGACATGGCACTGGTACTAGGAACATATAGACCTGACAAATTATCGTTTTAAAGTCCCAAACAATTCAGCAAGCAATCGTTTGACTGGGCTATTAGATGTAATAAAAAACAGCTGCATTTAAAACGTTCAATGGTTACTTGCCTTTTTCCTTAAAATATTGTCTGTCAGTCACTATAGATTTTTGGAAAATCTGTACTAAGCAATAAGTGCGGTATCTAGTGATGCATGATAAACGCAGAAGCGAGAATCATCTCTCTCTCATCATTAGAGTAAAAGGTAATTCGCGGGTAAACCGTTTTTTCCTGGCGATGAGTTTCATGTGTGTGTGAATACAACACCGGGCTCAGTTTACTGTATATCTTATGTATAATCACTTTTTTACATTTAAGAAGCAAATCTCTCCAAGTCACGGTTTTTCTAATCTAAAAAATCTAAAAGGGTGCTTGAACTTTTTATATCCTCTTTTTGTGATTATACAGTCCTGGAATAATACGTACAACAATATAGATAATTAGGTAAAAAAATAAATTGATGATGATTATAACTGCGTGTGATACAAGCGATAGACTTTTGACCTTCCCAGGTTGGTACTATAGAGTTCTATGAACTCTTTTAATTTTGTATTTTTATGAATTAAATTAAAGATTTTCATATAATATATTTGCAGTTTGGTTAGAACATTAAACATTAGAATTAGTTAATTATATGTATAGGGTTGATGCTAAAAACAAGGGCCATTTTTCAAGGACAAGCGTACCATCATGGACTCTTTTTCTAACTGAATAAAGCAAATTAAAAAGGGCAAAGTTGGTTGCTAACAGTACAAGACACATTATTAGTATTCTTGTTTCTCCTTCAGTTAAGCTAAATAATTGTGTTAGAAGTGAGTTTACGTTGGTAAGGGTTCAAACCCAAGGTACAAGTCAAAATCATCATAAATTTTAAATACCCCCGATTTAGAAATGCCTTTAACGATTAGAAAAGAGCTGATGACCTTCGAACGGCTGAACAGATTTTCTTGAATTATATCTAAGAACACTCTCGACCAAGTCTCCTTTCAAACAAAAAAACACACTTCCATCGGTTCATTCGTTTGAGAGCGACGATGCCATAGACAGACACACAGATACGTCAAACTTATAACACCCTTCCTTTTATGGGGAGTTAATAAAATGTATGTATATGTTTCAGTACTTTGCGAAGGTTTTGAACTTATTAATACAATTTGATCACTACTACAGCTACCAAGATATCTGTTTGCGGTTTAATCTGTACTCACAGTGTTGAAAATAAATATGATAACAGGGTAATTGGATGTAAAAAGATTTCTGAACGAATTGTCTATTTGTAGATAACAATAACAATTAACTTTAAGTATTATAGATACACATCGGCCAGTGAACCTCAAGTTCTCATCAATTAGCCATTACTTATAAACTAAAATTATATTACTTGAGACATGCCTTGGTGTGAGTCCCCGTGTAATATACTCTCATAATAGGGTAATAGTTGATTGTCAAGACAAATCAGGTTTTCTTTAACAAAGGTCAAATGGCTGACCGTTACTCAGGATGCCGCGTGCACAGATGAAACACGTGTCAAATAATCACGTGTCAGCGACAGATGTGTAGCATTAGGGCTTTAGAAATACCTGAAACACATGAATGAAGGTTCTTCTCTGATTTAGTTGGGCTTGCCATCCTGGACTATAGTAATTCGTTAAGGTTTACTCCAAGCTGCTTGCCTTCGTTGAATTAGAGAAACCAAGGGCAAATAATGAGTTTTCTGCATCAATTAATTAACCGTAATATATTTTTTTACCAATCTGTGATTACTAATTTTAATGTGATCTTAAGTTAAAAACTAAAACAACTTTAAAACTTTCCTATTATATTGTGGAGGAACGGGTGTCATGTCCCTCCAACACAAAGGAAGGATTCTCCAACCAGGCGAGGTGATCATGCCTGGCGGGCCGCGGCCCTGGTTAGTGTTGGGAATTTGTATATATACTAATCGGCGCGAGAACTCCCATAGCGCGGTGCAGGATTAGTAGTTTCTTCGTAGTTCAGCTTGTCTTCGCTAGATGATGTTGGAGTATGTTTTTGCTGTATGTGGAAGTCGCCACAATATGATATATCATATACGATTATATTAACGGTAATTAACGCAATAGTTTTATACATACTTACAGACATTTGAACTGCCTGATGTTTAGACTAAATTGCACTGCACCGCGATGGTTTGGGTATGCCATACCCAATCCATCGCGGTAATATTCATTAATCATTAATATTGTAGTTAAATGCAAATGTGACTATGTTTTTTGTTTGTTACGTTTTCACGCCTCTACTGAAGCGATCGTCATATAATTTTGCATATATTATAGTGTCAGGGATACAAGAAAGGACATAAGGTACCTTCCATCTAAAAATCAATGCGAGTGAGGCCGTGTGCAAAAGCTAGTATATGTTTAAATTTAAAAATAGAAGTTACTGCCACTTCTACAGACTCCGCGGTCTATAAACAAAATACCGCGATATTCACAAAGTAAGCGATTATTGTTTGTTCTCCGTAGCTCTCAGGCCATTGTATAAACAATATTATGTATATTTAAACGATTTATACATTGTCTAACCACGTCCGTTATTTGTGTAAAGAATTGTTATCAGTAATGTGATAATTAGCTAGTTTTAAATGTAGTTGTTTATACTACTCACTCAGTTTTTTTTTTAACTGATGCAGTCTGTGCCAGTACTGGTATTAAAAGCAAATTTCTGTATTTGAAATCAAATGTTTTTTTTCGTGTAAATGAAATTAAGAACATTTTAGACACGTCAAGAAATTATAAAATGGCGCCGGTTCCAAGTTGTTGAGCTCACCTATTTAAAATTTTGTAATTGATTAAATGATTACATCTTTAACCGCCTTTTTTTTGTGCTAATGACTTATTTATGTTACAAATATCATTATTTTAATGTTAACAACTTTACATACAACTTTAAATGAGCAATTATCGGTATAAATATGTATATTTCAGTATCTCTCAGGTTTTCTTTTTTAGTTTATCTATCTTAGTGCCTTGAAATGAAGTCCCCTGAATGAGGTAGCACTTTGCAATAAACTAGGCTAGATGGCATTAGCGTAATATAACACACCTCTCATTCAAATCCTTTTTTAAACGACTTCAAAAAGGAAGAGGTTCTCAATTCTATTGAATATTCTACGCGACATCTTTGCCATTTGTGAACCGATTTCAATCATTATTTTTTTACTTTAATGGGTTGCTATACCCAAGGTAGTAATTTAAATATATATAGAAAATATTCCACCTGTAAGGTAGAACATTAACAATTAATAATACAACAATTTATCATGACTTAGGCGCGTTGAATTTCGTGATACAATTATTTTTGTTTGATGACTTGTGGCGCAGTGGTAGACTATTCAACTACCACGTCAGGGGTTGCCGGTTCAATTCCCGTTTAGTGAAAATATTTGTATGCTTGAATAACGATGATGGCAACTGAATGTATGCTTCTCAAACTTAATGTGCCTTTTGACATTTAGTGCTAACATCGCAAATTGAACAATCACTTAGAGTAACTGTTGACCCGCATTCACGGATGACTTAGACTTTCTTATATAATACCTATCGAAGTCTATAAAAGGCATGTACACTAACGGTCTTTTCTACATAATTAAATTAGCAAAATCATCAGGCACACAATAACCTATTACCACAACAGTTTTTTAAACAAACAAACCGACAAACAATCAAACAAAAAACTGTGTTACTTTATTATATTCGTACTAGCTGTTCTCTGCAATTTCACTTGCGTTTATACCACTGTCACTGCTCCGCTCTTAAGGGTGGCAGCGTGATGTTTCATAGCCTATAACCTCAATGAATACTGTATTAAGTACAAAACGAATATTTCGAATCCGACTGGTAGTTTTAGAGATAAATGCGTTTAAACAAACAAACAAATAAACATCCTCTTCAGCTTTATTTTATTAGTCGAGATGTAATTTAAGAGTAGTATGTGAATGGCAGATAAACGACAGATTATGTAGTCTGTCAAATTAAATCAATCAATCAAAACAGATCCAATGATGGGCATTCAAGTAATTATCAAGTCCAGTCAGTTCTTAAATCTTAACTCGACTGCACAGATAACGGAAGTGGTCGCCTCTCCACTACGCCGTGCTGAATGTTGTTGGTTCGATTCCCACACGAGACAAAAATGTTATTGATACACAAACAGTCCCGAGTGTAGTAGTATTCTTTGTGTCCGATGGTTGAATGTTTGTAAATTTACTCAAACCTTGAATCATTATTAGTGCGGGCGTTGTCTTTAAAGAAATAGGATTGCACGTCAGAAGTGAAAACACACACACACATCTTTATACATATATGTATCTGAGCATTTCCTCGTACCACAGAATACGTAATAATACAGCCCATACCAAAAGTACCCAACGTGCCTAAAGAAGTTTTCAATTCAAAAATAATTCCTTCCTTGTCCAAAAAGTTATTTTTCTTCTGTACGAAGTTTGAATAGTAAATGGTATTCGCAATCTTTAGATCAAGATACTCCGCACTTGTTTGTCGTTTCAAGTACACTCGATGTATCAAGGTCTCAAATACATTCTCTCTTGTAAAATATTGAAGTTTAGCCTACATTTGTTTGTCTTTGGGAGATGCTTAACATCTGTTACCTATATGTAAGACGACTTGAGGCACGGAGAGCTTTCAACTCATCAACAGGAGACGCGGTTCGCAACATCGCAGCTCTCGACATTAGGAGTTGCAGGTTAAATTCCTGCTTAGCTAAAAATGTTGTATTCTTGAATGTTTATTAGCAGTTATCTGTGTGTATATGTATATTTTTTTAAGTGAAAACTTTTTTAGGCACATTGGGCACTTTTGGTATAGGGAAAAAGCACTGAACTCGCGTGACCGTCACGCACAGATACAGATTATATATATATATATATATATATGTGTGTGTGGGTGTGTGTGTTTTAAGTTCTGACGTGCAGTCCTACGATTGACAGATTTTTTTTTGAATTAGGGGCAACCGAGGAGACGGGTCAACTGATGGTCAGTGAATACCGCCACCCATGGACACCTTTAACTTAAGGGACACAAGTGCGTTGATGGCCTTTAAGGTGGGAATAGGGAAAGGACGGGAGGGATGGTTATGGCCTCCGGTAATCTCACTCACTCGACGAAACGTGCCAACGATAATATGTATGTCTCTACAAAAATAAGTTCTAAGTATGCTTATCTGTGTTCTAGTAGCCATAGTACCAGTTATGTGTAATTTGGGTCTATGTAGCTCTGTGTTATATGTTCCTTAATATATTTTTATAAGTCTATGGTCCAAAACGCTTACAATCTTAGTTTTTAATCCTTCTATTTAATTGTTTTTATATCTAGAATCTTGCGAATACCTGGCAATAGCTTCCGTTATTATTTCCTTTAGTATTTAATATTATGTATTCCGTGCTGTTGGTATTCCGAACAAATTAAAATAAAACATTAATAAGTATTTGTTAAATGCTAGCTAAACACTTTCCCAGCAGAGATGTTGACCCATGGGACTTTCCATACGATATAAAAGGCTATAAACTTGGTAATATAAATATTTATGAATTAAAAACCGTGAGACAAAAGCAACAAAAGCTTATTACCATTGACCTTTGGTAACATTAGGTAATATATTTTATGTTATAATGTAACATAAATATAAAATGTAATAGTACTCAGTATAACAAGTCGAGCAAAAATTGATGGCCAAGTAATTCTATTTATCAAAGAAATAAAGATGTTTAATATTGATAAGGTCACTTTTAAATGTTTGTAGTTTGCAAATTAAGTAACAATTAGATCTCACAACTTTTTGCGCTCGAAGAACTGTGTTGCGAATGTTGCGATGTAATGTTGTTGGTGGGATAAAAATATTTTAACAAAAAATTAAACGATGGAAGAATAAAGGACTACGGCTAAAATATATGTATAATTATAATCAGATATACAACAATCTTTTATTCGGTTAAAAGCTCTCATTAAGACTAATTAAAAAGAACCAACACGAAATAGATGCTGTAAACCGTTAAGGAGTTCTCTCGGCTGGATTCCGCATCCATTATCAAATAAACTACAAGTCTCCATCATGTTGTAGTGTCATTAAAACTACACATGTGTGCTAAGTTACAACAAAATCGGTTCACAGGTGTAAAGTCAATCCGTGAACAATCATTCGTCCCCTATTTTTTTACCTTTAGGGTGAAAATTATTATTTCAAATTTAAATGAGACCAACTTTGACGTACACCCTATCCAATAAAAAAAACTTATCAAATTCGGACTATCCTGTAAAAGGTTATGCGTGGTCATACATTAAAAATAAAAAAAATACGGGTTGACTTGAGAACCTCCTCTTTTTTTCGTAGGTTAAAAGAAGAAGAGAAGAGAGAGAAGAAGAAATTCTGTAATTAATAAACAACCCACACACAGCGTGGTACAAGTAGACACGCATACAGCCAAGAAAAAATAAACATATAAAATTAATTCCAGTGAAGCATGATGTCACAGATTTTTCATTTTATTAAGTTTCCATAGAACCTTTCGTTTTTATGTTTAATAAAGACTGTATTGACTTCACAGTCAACTAGACAATATAATTTTTGTAGCGCACTCAATTTTCTAAGGACTGTTAAATTTATAAATTAATTTCTCCATAGGGGTTGGTTTTAAGCATCATAATTAATGTTCGTTCCCAAGGATTGGTGGATCTTGTCGAAGATGCTGTCTGCTGCTGACTAAAATCGCCACTGTTCTTGCAGAAGGGGAAAAGGAGGTAGGTTGTAGTAGTAGGTTGATGTTTACCAAAGCAAGTTCTTTCAAGAAACCAAATGTGTGACCAAATTATATTCGTGCAAAATGTGGCTGTTAATTACGTGTCTGCCAACCCCTTTGGGGCTACAAGCGTGAGTGAGGATAGATTGATGGATAATAAGGCTCTTAAATCTATTGAAGCGGTTCAATACGTTAAAATCATTTAAAGTTACTTAGTCTCTTGATGGGGTTTTTTTTTTTCGTATGACATCACCGAGACACGGTCCGACAGCCGTAGCTACCAGCCCACGTTACGCCAGCGCACTTTGACTGTTTTTGTTTATACAGACTTGGTCATAGTGTGAGCAATGAGCAATGCAGAACTTATATTATTTATTCCGTGGACGGCTAAGCAACACCTTCAATAATTACATTTTGGACATTAAAATTACATTTCACTTCAGATCAATAAAATAATACTTTCGAAATCGTTTTCTTCGAAGTAACAAAAATATTTCATTTCTATAATAAAACCTGTAATCTGTAATCCTACTTCCTACTAATGTTATAAACGTGAAAGTTTGTGAGGATGTATGGATGTATGTATGTATGAATGTTTGTTACTCTTTCACGCCAAAACTACTAAACCCATTGCGATGAAACTTGGTATGTAGATAGCTGGAGACCTGGATTAACATATAGGCTACTATTTATCCCGATATTCTCACAGGATCGGACTTACGCGGGTGAAACCGCGGGGTGCTGCTAGTATATTAATAAAAATGTAACTGGCTGATATCTGTCATTGGAGTAAGATCAATAGAAGCCAAAACATGTAGTTTTAAAATTTTTGTTTGTCTGTCTGCCTGTATGTTTCTACGCGCATTACGCAAAAAAACTACTTCAAGAATTTGAATGAGGTTTTCACAGCTGTATTGCTAGAGATGTAACTTAAAATATGGTGCATGTTATATCTTGATACGCCGCCTAGAAACCGAGTTTTTAATAAAAATGTTGATTTGATGATAATGTCCTGTTTAATTTGTAACTTCGCAAGGCAACTTTTCAACATGCTTTTTTGTACAAAAATTGCAAATGAATACACACACGCACACACATACACACACACACATACACACACGCGGACATGCATACGGACTCGGTATTTATTACATCATTATGTTTCACCCCAGCGATACAGGACAAAGTATATTCTCAGCAATTTCTCCTCCACACAAGTCTCTAACTGAATTGTTATAGATTATAGATATAATAATTTAATTAGACACGCTATGTTTTAGATGTGTAGATCAGCTTCTAATCTGCATCGAAATAGATAGCAACTTCCAAATTCCACGCGTACGAAGTCGCAGACACAAACTAGTGTTCCAATAAAATCGCTCTCAGTATAACCACAGCCCTTGTTCGCAAAAACTTAGTATTACTGATTAACAGCATCCGACCACCGTGATGATTTGTTTTTTGCGATACTCAATAAAGTTGAGCCCGAAAGCGAAGGACCTAGCTTTAAATAAAACTGTTTTGTGTTATGTAGTCCTGGTAATCTGGAAATGTATTTCGATAACATCTTTGGACTTCTTTAGAATTAAACCCTGAATACCACAGGCGTGGGTGTATATGAGCTCTCGACCTGGCAACAATCGGTGCAGTTTTTCTCTGACTCCGGGACAAGAACTTGCTTTTGTGTGTTGATCGCGAAAAGAAGAAGAGCAAGAATGGAAGAAGATTAGTACTGGATAGTACTAATCGACTGGATAGTACAAAGGATGTACAGGCGCTGAAGGTGTAAAACAATCTTCAGCAATCAGGAGTCCTGCAGCAAATGAAGCAGGATTGAACCGGCTTCATTTCCTGATGTTTCACTCCTATACGAAGTTCTGCTAAAATCCCGTGCGTGGATTTTGGACCTTTGGGGGAATATCCCACCCCATTCATGAACTTAACCTTAATTTTTGCCCTGTTGATTTTTTGACGTCCAAGTTTGAAAGCAATCGGTGCATAATTGCAACCTCTATCGTGCCGGTAAAATTGAGGTACATACATACATACATATATATACTATAAACTTTTTAACTGGCGCCATTTTTCAGGAGGACCAATGACATGGCAACACCAGTATAACTAGACATTATAATTAATGTATGTTAACTCATTTTTATTTAATAAATTCGAGTTTTTGATATGACAACAACAGGAATTGCAATGAAGAAGGGTTGGCTCCGCGCTAGTGGGACAAATTAATAGTCTAGTGTGTGACGTAGTTGCCCGTTTTCCATCAGGCGCTTTAATTATATAAATATATTTGTTTTTTCCACGTACATAGTAGTATTTTTTTTTACTCAACAATTTACGATTCTCGTTTCTTTATTTCCACTGTCATTAAATAATTTTCGTAGTTTCGTAACCAGTATTTAAATCGGCTGATCCCAAAAATACCTCCAATTACCCTCAAACCGCAAATATTATGACTATAGGACACGCGATGTTTAACAAGTCATCATGACTCAACGAAATTGAAAGGATATTTTTTAATGTTTACTAAATATTGAGTAAAAGGATTTCGCTCGAAGGTGTATGCGATGTTTACGTTTATCTTTAATTAGTTAAAAAACCAAAATGAACTTCCATATTATTATGATGGATTAAAACACTTAGGGATTATATGGCTTAACCGCTTCTAAAAATCGAAGTGTGTATGTATGTTCCCTATGGCCTTCAAAATGGCTTGATGGATTTTAATGAAACTTTCAGGCAAAACTTCAGATGAGCGGGCGATCCTGTAAAGTTTGGTATAGATCGGATATATTTTTTTTTTTTTGGGTTATTTGGCAACTTTTGGTCACAGTAAAACTTCGTCACATGACCGCCCCCATCCATCCACCAGAGATCATCTGGTTATGATAATTAGTGTCACAAGTGCGCAGCCGAGGCCGGTCGGTTTATAAAAATCAATGTTTATCCATTAATAATGTAAGATTGTATTTTCTAAACACATACATTTAAATGTTCGATATGATATCATCGTGCACCAGATGCGTTTGCGCAAAACACTGTCCATAGGACTCATGTAAACACACAACAAGATGACACATTGTCCTTTTTTAACACGCTTTTATTTCACTTGTAAGTAACTAGCTAAATCTTGGAAGTCAATTGAATTGAAAAATATCCTCATTCAAGTTGCTCATTGGGCCTAAATAATATTAGACGAAAATATAAATTTCATTATGTATTTTATGTATTGCAATACAAATTACTATTACTTAGTAGTTGTGCCCAATATACCTAATTTGTATCAACAGTCAGTTGTTCGCGACGCATGGGTTCGCTGCGGTACTAAACTACGTAATGCTCCGTTTGTACAAAATTAACATATCATTAAAGTATGTAAGTGTGTGCTAATAAACGTATTTTCTTTCTTTCGCTTTCTTTCCTCTCTGTTTCTGTATCCCTGGCATGGCAACGTATATTCAATCATAATTAGTATTTTCATTGTCTCTTAATTTCAACAGAATCAGCCGACTGTATCGGCGACCCATATTATTAATTATCCCTAAAAACACAATAACAATCTTAGAAACTTTGATAAATATAACCATTCCACACACAAATTAGGCACCATCTTACTTGATTGCCAGCCTCAGGAGGTGTTGCCGGTGAAAAAATATGTCGGTATCTTAATAACTGTGGCCTACGCACTGCTAACGAGATTCAGAGTGATGGTTTTGGGCTTCAAATAAGATTGTTTTTTTGTGATATAAGGTTAATTATACATAGTTATATGTACAGAGATAGTTATATAAAATTTAGAGATATTGGAACTTGAACTAAATCAGCTAGAAGTGTTGATGCATACATATAATTGCGACACATTGGAAGTAAAAAGGAAGTGACATTGCGGCCATGTGACACTTCCTTTTTAGGGTTCCGTTCCTCAAAAGGAAAAAAAGAAACCCTTATAGGATCACTTTGTTGTCCGTCTGTCTATCTGTCTGTCAATATACTTTTTCTCAGGAACCCGTTGAAGCGTCAAGTATTGGAATTAATACCAAATACATAAAAGCCTGCGGTCCCTTGAATCTGTAAAAAATCAAGCTTCTAAGTCAACGCAATCAAAAGATATCATAACCTATAGGGTACTTCCCATTGACCTAGAATCATGAAATTTTTAAGAAGCAAGGTCTGACAGCACAAGTAAAGGAAAAAACCTGAAAGTTGTTAATTTGTTGTTATACCACATTAAAAAAATAGTTTTTGTGATTACAAACTTATATTTTGCGGTTGTAATGTTGACTTTGTCGTCCACCGCAAACGCAAAGTTAAGTTTGTCATTCGGAAAAGGCGGGCAAAAATCTTCGAGAATACATACAAGTTTGTTTGCTTACGGAACCCTTGGAGTGCGAGTCAGACTCGCACTTGTCCGGTTTCTTTTTATTGCCATCATTAGTGTTGGAAGATTTAATATAGCATCTAAGCACAAATGGCTATTTATCGCACTGCCTAGTCAAAAACGCAATAATATACTTTCAGCTATTATTTCACATACTTCAAGTATTATTTTTGAGACAAAATGTCTTTCAGAAAGGTCTCGTCCCCACTAAGTATACCAAATCGTTTGACTTTGGTTAGCATAAAACCATAACAAAAACATGTTCAAAAAGAGTGTTCTTGAAGCTTCTTGCTGGTTCTTCTCCATAGGATCTACGTATTGGAACAGGCAATTAACTTTACGACCGACTTATAGGTACTGTCCGACTCCTACTCCTGACAAATGAAAAATACCTCTAATTGGCTTAATCGTTTCTTTATGGGTTAGTTGGCAAACGGGCCGACGGGTGACCTGATGGTATGTGACTACCGCCGCCCCTGCAACTCAAGAATCAAAAGTGTGTTGCCGGCCTTTAACGAGGGACTTGGAGAAGTGAGGGAAGAGGGGGAGGGGAGAGAGAGGGAAGGGTTGGGGCCTCCGGTAACCTCACTCACTTGGCGAAACACAGCGAAGCGTTGCTTCACTGCCGGTTTTCTAGGAGGCCGTGGTATCACGCCGGTTGAGCTGGCCCATACGTGTCGAAGCATGGCTCTCTAAAAATTGCAAATTATCTTAAAATATTTAGTCCTTTACGTTATTCACGGAGTCTACTATACTGCCATAATTAGACATCGGATAATCGGATGCATATTTACCTAAAGTTATTTTTTGGATAACAAATTATGGAAGCGGCTTCTAAGTATATTTTTATTTACGAATGCAGTTGTATTGTCTCGTCGCTACTTGCGCACAAGCAAGTATAATTTGCCGTCTCACTCGCACTCTTACAAAATTTCCTGGGGTATATAGGCCCGATTTGACACTTGTTACAACGCAATCAGGTTGTTTTTGCTTCGTCAAAAATCACTGACAATAAAAGTAGAGAAAAGCAACCATTATACGTTGTAACAGAGCAAGTGTCATTTGTGTCAAACTGGGGTTTATTACATCTCACGGAGTATAGGTACACTTAAATTAGAATTTCCTGGAATCGCGGGATTCTTTCGATAAAAAAGTGCTTTCCATAATAGCCAACATCTCAACTTTAGGTAAATATGCATCCGAATATCCGATCTCTAGCCATAATATATGACTTCATCTTTCTGTAACAACACTTTCATCGAGATCAAATGAAAGAAAGAAAGAAAGAAAGAGAACCATTTATTGCCTCACAATACAACCGCGCAATGCGCATACAAAACAGTGGTTGGATTTCGATAATAATTTATTAAGTTTATATTTTTTCGTTTTTTTAATTGGCCAGTATAACCTGAACTGTCCTTGATCATGATTTACGTACCATGACAGATCAACGTAAACATATACTGGACGAGTGTAGCTCGATAACGTCTTCTCGCATTTTTTAAATTTTCAACACATATTCTTAAAAAAAAGTATTGCAAATTTTAAGTTTTCTTAAAAATGCGTTCAAAGATTTCTCTTAACGTATTAATATATAGATAATTAATATGATTGACCAAAAGCATCTGCCAAACCCACGCTCAAAACCTGTTACAAATATTCAGACATAATTATAATGTTGCTAAATAAATTATAATATATTTGTAACACTACACTATTTCTTCCAAATAAAATAAATGTTAAATCTAGTTTTATTTAAATAATATCAAGGACGGCTACGCCGTTTTAAATTATTTGGACTGAATCTATTAAGAAGACGCTACACAATTTATAGGTGAATTAATTACAATTTGGGAAATTACACAGTGCTATCTAAGCCCATAACTAATTAAGACTGCTGATAAACATACTTATATATTCCTAAATACCTATCTACATTTTATAAAGGAATTTCACCCAGATATAGAACAAAGGATCGTGCTCATCATACATTTTTAAACAAATATGAATATTTAAACAACGGACACAAAGAACACCCCGTTCAAATCCCACACGACGGTGTGGGATTTGAACCGACAACATTCGGCTCGGTGTAGTAGCGAGGTGACCACTTAAACCATTGCGCCATCCGTGCAGTCGATTTGTTATTTGTCCTGGGTGGATATCAAACGCACGATCTCTGCCTCAGCAGTCAGGATCACTAAACACTAGACCAATAGGATCGTCAAATAGCTTGTCCTACTGTTGGTTGTAGAACACGGATAAACATACTGAAATACATTTTTTCTTGTAAATGCATAGTTATTAGTTACACTCACAGATTTCAGACATTCAAAGATACAATTTGCATTGAATTTTCACAGACAATTTGCATTTGCGGGAATCTAGTGATGTTGTTTCAAACAATGGCTCGTCAAATGAATGACAAGTTACTTCCATATTTAAAAAGTTAAAAACACAACTGCCCTGTCAAAATACGAAATACGCGCCATACAGCCGCCATATTAAATATATAGTCAGTGTCACTCGTGATGTAAGGATTCCAACGACATCACGATACCCCATACATCCAAATCTGTTCACCCATTCAGAAGTAAGGGTGGAATAAAAAAACAAAACATGAACCCTGATAATATAAACTCCTTTTTTGAGCAGTCGTACTTTTATACTGTTTAAAGCTAAAGATGAATTCAGCCGATATAATTAAAAAAATGTTTTTTCTTCTTATTACTCTATACGAGCAATTCTTGTATGTATTTATTTATGTATGAATATCGTATCGTATCGTATGAGTTTCTCGGAAACGGCTCTAACGATTTTGTTGAAATTTTGTATACAAATACAGTTTTGCATTTTAAGTTCAAGTGCATAGTTGTATTTCCGGTAAAAATGCAATTTCACAAAAAAAAATATTTAAAAAAAAAGTGATGATTTTACAAAAAGCTGCCGAGCGAAGCTCGGTCTCCCAGGTACTAGACATTGTATACAAATAAAAATTTAATACAGATTAAAGAAGTCATTTTTTATTTCAGTTACACTCAATGTAATTGTACCACCACAGTACTGTCAGAAACAGACTAATTATATATGCAATTATATATGCAATTATATATGCAATTATATATGCAATTTCTAATCAAATACACAAAAACTGTAAACTTTTACACCTGCTTGGTAAGATTTTTTTCGCCAAAGTATTATATTAACGCCCTAAGAGAACTAGATAACAGTTTAAGTTATTATCGTTTTCACGCCTTTACTACTCAACCGATTTTGAGACAATCGAGAAATTTTAATATGACCATAGACAACGAATGGGGAATGGGACATCTACAGCCTTATAAAATTCATTACTGTAGGAGACACGGAACTTGACAGCCCGGAACAAACTAGAACACTAAATAGATGTTAATAAGAATTACAATATGGCAGCGCTAAAAAGCCTAACATTGCTCAGATAAATCTACATGACCGACAAAGGTTGCAAGACATTCTACGGGCAAAGGTCCATTTGATATTACGTTGTGCAACCTGCTCGTAATACATAAATAGTAATAACATAAGTTCTAAATGTGTAAATTATATCGCGTACTCAATTCGCATTTTAAACGTCCTTGTAACGATCCTTTTACATCGATTAAAGTCATTAATCGAGTGTTCTGTTTAAGTACTTTGGATCTGAACACGTTTATAAAATATCCGGCTATTATCACCCTTGTAAATTTAAATTTTCGTTCTATATTAAATATATAAAAATTAAGTTTAGGAAAACTAATCATAAATCAATTTATTACAAACTAAGCAATATGCTTCAAAATAATTTAAATAAAAACTTACCGAAAAAAGTCCTTTTCGGGCACAAGTGACAGTTCGAACGATATAAATAACTCACAACACCAACACAAAGCCTAATTGCAACCAAGTTAAACAACACTTATAAGTACGAAGAATATGTGCACTTTTTGTATAAAATTATTTATAAACACAACACTTTTATTTTATATTTGACTGGCAACTGATTACACAGACACAAATCGGCGCGAAATTTGACAGTTCAGAATACAAGATGGCGTGGAACCGCTCTCGACTGGTGCTCGAGGTCGACTGAAGTTAAATCAAATTGGCGAGTGAGAGAACTTATTACGTAGGCTCCGACTATAAGGCTTTACTGCATAAATATGAGGCTGTTTGCAAGGAAAACAGCTTGGAGATATGTTTGGGTGAAGGTGTTTGTCATACTGCCAAATTGGTATAGATTCTTATGAAGTGTGATGTCATGTAGGTAGTTTTTTTTAAACAGACTAAGTATTTTTTATACAAGATCTTCAAACTTACAGACACGCTAATTAATTATATTCATCGAATGAATGAGTATTTTATTAATGCAATATTACAAAAGATAGTTTGTTCACTTTGATATTTAAATATTGGATCCAATTAGGTAATAATCTTGTTTCGATCGATTTATTATTAGATGGTGATTTTTGTAATATAGCAACTGACAGATTTATTACACAAATTTAAATATAAATTTGTTGATGTAACAGAACTCAGTGCATAGAAATTAAATATTCCGCCATTAATTTTTTTAAGTGAAAACTTGATAACATTGCACGAAGATTGCACGTTACATATTTGCTATGGGGAAAAAGCTCTAACGTCACACTAATAATACATATATAAATCCACAAGAGGGCACTAATCTAAACATTAAGTTCTGTTAGCTCCTTAATAATTAATCTTTAAAAATATAATTAGTTCAATAAAGTACTTAGTGTGTGCGCAATTCCTATGGTAAAATAGACAAAAACAAAGTTGTAATTAAGGTGAAAATTTAGTGCTCAATAGCGAAAACGTTTATTCAAAATTTCGTTGACGCGACACGTCGTTTTAAGTTTTCACTTCTGTCGGCAGTCCCATGACTGCATACTTTTTTTTTCTATTAATAAATTATTATTTTTCTTATTCTTCGATTCCTACAAACTGGGAGATATTTCAGAGCTAATCTCCCCTAGCATTCCATTCTACTCAGTAGCTTGATCGATTTAGGCAATTTGGAAGCGCAGGAAAATTACACTGAGTAGTTTTCTTAACAGGATAGTCATCTCTGTCCTCTGTTAAGTACCTATCAGGTTTTTGTGATTGCGATTACCAATTCCTCTTATTTCACCAAATTAAATCGTCTTCCACCTGCTCAGCCTTTGTCTTTACTCCTAACTCCGCTAAAACCCGTCCCTAGCGAGTTCTGTATGGAATAAACTCCGGTCCTGCTAAAGTGTTTGTTTCCCACCTCAAAACTATAACGTGCCGGTTAAGATCTCATGAAATGAAATATAAAAAAGGGGACTTAAGACATAGGACATGCTCTTTTAAATGTGCAGATTTTTTTAGAATAGTTGTTTTTGTGGCTGGGCGAGACGTTCACATTCAATCAATTAACTCAGTGCCATCTAGCGAAAAGAAACTCCACTATTTCAAAGTAATGCGTAAAGCTTCGAATTTAACTGAAAAGCGTTACGCAATAAAAATACCTCAGCACGGTTAAAACAAACATAAACACACCATTTAATCAACAACAGTAACAACCCCAACCGAGTTCTTTAGTATTAATACCTACGTAATATGTTTATCTATGTTTATGTAATCATTTTCTAACATCATGCCACACGGTTCGTCCTTCGTTTACTTTTTTTTTGTTATATCTTGAAGAGATACCACGTGCCTCTATAAATCATTTATCGATATCGATGTCAACCAACCATCCCACTGATGGACATAACCCTCACTCAGTATGGGCACAGATTACTTTAGTAGTTACTACGTAACAGATAAATCACTCCTTATAAAAATATCGATGGGTACCTACCGTTTTCATTGCAAAAAACGAGTAGCGTTTTTTTTTTTTTTTTTTTTTTATTCCGAGCTTTAAAATATGTGTAGAGGTAGCCTTACACATATTTCAAAGCCCGGAATGAGTGAATATTTCAATTGTTATGTAAAAAAATCTTATAATTTTATGTAAAGATTAATTAATAAACTTCTTCCTTTTTCTAAAATCTCGATTATTAAACTGTATTGTGGAAAATATCTAAATCAAATAAAAAGTTTTAGTGAATAATTTGTATGGGATTAGACCATAGTCACAGATAAGATAATAGTTTGCCATAGTCCACCACGCTGGCCTAATGTCAGTTGGTAGGCTTCTATAGATACAAAATATTACGAACATTAAGGAGAATTTCGAAGTAATTACCTGTGCAAGTTTGATCATGTTCTTTTACCCTTAAAGCAAAGAGATACATTTATAATGCCCTAAAACCCACTAACAAATCGATTTGAGTCAAATTCAAAGTCTTTATTTCATAGAAATCCTTAAAAAAGACTAGAAATCGCCTTTTTATACCCACGACGGCACGGAGAAGATACCTGCGTTTAGGGTGAGAGATGTTTGTTTGTGCAAAACAATGGTGCCATTTATCTCCAAAACTAATAGTGATTTTGATGCGGTTTTCAGTAATGGGTTCGTGGTTGATTGGTGCTGGTTCTTAGATGGGTGTTACGGTGGTAATTCACTAGGGGGCACTGCAGTAAACATTTGTTTGTGCAAACCAATGTTGCCATTTATTTCCAAAAATAGAGTTTTTGCTGGTTTTTGCCAAGTTGGATCGTGCTGTCAGTTTGAAACTTTGAAGCTATATGTGGTTTACATGTCAATACTATAAATTGGCAACTTTAAGCTGATCTGATGAGGAAGCCAAGTGGCGGATACTGGAACTCTACAATGATATATATATATAGATACTAGCGGACCCGACAGACGTTGTCCTGCCGGAACGTAAAAAATATTATTCCTGTAACCCTATCGCGGCGCCATCTACCGGGTCCAATTGTAAATCTAAAGCATTCTCGAAACCACCTGAAGACACACAAAAAATTTCATTAAAATCGGTTCAGCCGTTTAGGAGGAGTTCAGGAACATACACACGCAAAGAAGAAATAAATATATATAAAGATTATCGACCGGCGAGGGTTGAATATTAATGTAAATTGTAAAAAAAAATATAATTAAAGTAAATTGTAATTATAAACTATAGATGAAAATTTATCGTACTACAATAATTATTATTTTTTATTGCCACCTTGCAACCCTGTTGCGGATCTGTGGATGGAACAGAATAATATAAAAATCGAGATTAAAAAACAGGGGTTGATCGTAGAAGGGTGAAAGTTTGAAGTTGTGTGTATTTTTCAATGCTAAATCATAATAAAATAAAAATAAAAAAAATCTCAAAAAATTAAAAATAAATATTTAGGAGTGTGTCACCTTTATCATTTAGGGGTATGAAAAATAAATGTTGGCCGATTCTCAGACCTACCCGATATGCACACAAAATTTAATAAAAATCGGTAAAGCCGTTTCGGAGGAGTTGAGTTGAGCTAACATAATGGAAAAAAGACAAAATAATTTAAAAACCGGGCCTGCCATTAAATTAACTAAAGTTTTGCGGCGGTGCGGTGACGGCGCAGTGGCGAACGTACGCTTAGAGTGAACAAAATGTGGGTGTTTAATAACCCCCTGCCACCCCTTTGGGAATACAGGCGTTAGTGAATGTGTCTATAATAATAATAATAATATTTATTTCCAAGAATATGGTGAATATAGGTCCTTACATTGTTTTATTGTACAGCATATTCTGCCACTTGCAGCGTGCAAATAGGTATCCCACTAATCCCAATCCCACTAATATTATAAATGTGAAAGTTTGGATGGATGGATGGATGGATGGATGTTTGTTACTCTTTCACGCAAAAATCACTGAACCGATTGCGATAAAACTTGGGATGTACATAGCTGGGGACCTGGATTAACGGATAGGCTACTTTGCATCCCGATATTCCCACGGGATCGGGATTTACGCGGGTAAAACCGCGGGGCGCTGCTATGTATAGTATATTTCGATATTCATAAAATAGGCAATTTAAATTTATGTATGTATGGCTGAAGAATTATTTGTAGAAGTAGGTAATAGATTTAATTAATATGTTGTCTGCGTGTCTGATAACATCATCGCAAATACTCGTAACTTCACTTTTTGCTGCTATTTCATCACGTACTGTAAACATTGTTACTACCTACTACATAAATTTAAGTCATAATAATATATGTTTTGGTTCAAACTATAAACTGTTTAAACAATGTTTACATGGAATAGTTTTTGCAGTCAGACAGAATATATCTATATACCTCACAATTTAAATGAATAAAAATGTTACATTACTACTGCAGAGCGCAACACAGCCAAGACATACGAGTCATGAAGTCATGATGCTGGAACAGTGCCTATTAATTTATTTTAGGTAATGATTAACATTTATAATTTTTTGATAAATGTTAAATGGATAAATATTAGTTTTTATATAATTCTAAGTCTAGTCTAGTCTAGACACCTGATTAATCTGATTATACACTATTTTTAGTTTAATTATTACCCCGTGAGCACACAATAAATGTGCACAATAAAACACAGGAAGTGATTATTAATGCCTGTGAGCAGTCGCATTGTGAGTGCTGTCACTTTTGTGTCTTGCTCTTACCTATTGAGGTTTAGCTTAGCTACTATACGCTTGCGCTCATTCTACCCCAAATACACTCTTCAGGCCCCTAATTCATCTTTCCTTTATTAATGTAAAAAATTATAAGTGCTTCAGCACCACGGCTTGTGCTAAAATATCGTTTTGTGGCTGGATATTATTTAATTATAATTTATGTGAGGCCCTCCCGGGAGATATAACCTATTTAAGGCATCATTAAAATCTGTCCCTATTACCGAAGATATCGCGAAATTTTTACACAAAATATGCAATCGAATTATGGTATAAATTACATTATATTTATGACCCTAGTTACATAACCACAGAGATGGGTTCGCATTGCATATCTTGTTAACTCTTGTCACATACTTAAGCGTACGCTAGCCCCCAGTTAAACTCATCTCTGGCCCTCTGGCATATTGCCATGAAATACATCATTATTTGAGTGTAAAACAATGACATTAAACAGTTATATTTTATTAAGTTTTTATAACTGTTTGGTCGTAGTTTTCAACGTTTCTTGATAAAACTTAGAATTTTCGGTCTCCCCAAAAAATGTGGAAATTCGCTGTGGCGTTATATTAAAAACAATCTGACTATGCTTGCTATGAACTCACTAAATCACAGTAACTGCTATTTTGTTCGTACCTCAATCAGCACTCAAGTGAATCAAGTGATTGTTATCAACTTATATATATATATGCCAATACCGTAGCACTAACGGTATAACTAGTCATAATAATGTCTATTTTTTTTTTTATATTGTAGGGGGCAAACGAGCAGACGGGTAACCTGATGGTAAGTGAGTACTGTCGCCCATGGACACCTGCAACTCAAGAGTCACAAGTAATTAAATAGTGAACTGTTTTATCATCTTTTATAATTAGCGCCTATTTTTAATGATATAAAAAAGAGTTTTTGATGTGGCAATAACAGTTATTTGATGACTGACTTTGCCCAGTTTTGTACAAGTACT
The DNA here is from genome assembly GCA_949752705.1 of Callimorpha dominula. Taxonomy (NCBI): domain Eukaryota; kingdom Metazoa; phylum Arthropoda; class Insecta; order Lepidoptera; family Erebidae; genus Callimorpha; species Callimorpha dominula. The sequence goes on along the minus strand of OX457012.1, from coordinate 15,494,054 downwards.
TAATTTTAAACAAGCTTTAAAAAACAAAAGAGCTGAATGTGAAGTTTAAGAGTGAATATTTACTTCTCAATTTCCACCCTGATGATCGAAACTAGGTCCGGTAAAAAACTAATACAAAGGATTTGTGAGTGTTGTAAGAGGCCAAAGTGGGGTCAAAAGGAAAATTAAGATAAAAACAACGCGTTGCGTAGTCTTAATAAATGTTGCGATGCAAATTGAATGAGCTATAAAGTTTAATATTTAGTGCGTAGTGCTACAACTTTCTAATGTACCTATAATATATATGGGCCTTATAATCGGCATAACACAGCTTTCCTATTAAACGTCGAGCAACAAATTGCGAAGAGTGGGATGCGACAATTATTTGAAAGTTTTACGAGACGAAGTAAAAAGTGAGAGAGCTCGGACTTTCCGACGACAGCCAGTTCAAGAGATACAGGAATGCTCCTCTGATCTGCTCGAGCTATATTCATTAAGGAAGATTATAGGTTATGTCACTACTCTTAGGCGCTGAACAATGACCATAAACGTAGGTAAAACTGCGGAGAACAGCTAAGCTTTAGTCGACTGGTTTGGACACCAACTTTAGCAACTTTAGCAAGAGGTGCAGTGATTTGTCGCGTCCGATACGGATCCAACTATTATATTTCAAATTGTATTTTAAAAGAAATATCACCATGATGGTATAATATTAATTTGAATTTGGAATTTAATGCGAAATGAAAGATTTCGAACTAGTATTAAAAATAGACTGCATTTTAATGCTTAAATAATAATTAAAGTGTACCAATATACACGCAATTTCTACTTGAGCTTAGTATAATGACCGGACAGTTTACTTGGCATACAACAGCGTGCTTTTTTGTTTGTTGTAACTCTTAAATGCATGTTGATCGTAAAAGCCGTTGTAGCCAATTTTACAACGTTTACTAGGTTGTCAATAAAATTAGGATATAATAGCTAACCTTACTGATTTTGAATCCAATAACAATATGTGGGACTGTATGTAATAGAACGACTTTAAACTAATTATTTTGGGAGACACAATTGTTAGACATTAGAATAGATCTATGGGGTGTTTTAACCTCTTATGGTACGTTTACACGCATGCCTGCAGCCTGGCAAGCAGCATGGCACGCAGCTCGGCGGGCAGCCTGCCACGCAGCGTGCCACGCAAGCTTTTCACACCAGGGCTGCCAGTAAAGACAACTTATTTTATACCGCTAAGACTCGGAAATTATACAAAATCAAGTACTATTATACAAAATCAGTGTTGTACAACTATAAAACGTCACTCTTTGGGGATTTTAGTAAAAGGTGTTTTAACTTTAACGTATAAGGATTTAACAGTTTATCACAGACATGATTTGTTTTAAGTATCTCTATGTGTATGTACGTACTTTTTACGCTATAACATCAGCAATGACATTGTATCCAATTATGCAATGCAATCTACTATACAAACAGGATACAAAAGATAACCGATATTATACCAATTTTGTATCCAATTTACAATCTGGCAGCCCTGTTTCACACACTTGCAGGCATGGTCCGTAGGGTATTAGTGTTCTGTGGACATGGTAGTCAGTGCAAACATGGGAGACGATGTAGACGTAGATCTCGTGGGAGCTACTGCTTTGGGCTTGATCTATTTTTATTGAAAAAAAAAACAGCCCGACATAATTATGCATGCGAAATTTTACTTAAAACTATTAGGTTTTACAATTAAAAAATCATTTATGGTGTAAAAACACTTTTCAAGTAGCCAAAACTTTAAATTTGATTTTTTTATTTGACATGCATTATAACTATTTTTACATCGAAGAGTGCTTTTACATAATTCGTTTCTTACTTTAATGGGATCTCTTTGAATGAATTTACTATCCTCGCTAACTTTTGAATATAATTTTTTATTATTTCTAATAAACATGAACATAATTAACCATGATAAGCATTGGGGGCGGCTTCTTCATTAAATGTGTTTCGTAACTGTTTTAAGGCATACATAAATCTATTTTATTTACTGCACATCATTGATATGCGATTAGTTACAATTCAATAATCGTCAATCAATCAATACTAACTTTAATCCTAAGAATTGGCACTATTTTGTTTCATATTTTTTTGGGCCCTGATAAACAATATTTATTTTTACTAAAAGAATAGTTCAGAAACATCTTCCTGAAGTCTTCTTTTGCTTTCGATTCATGCATGATAAAGGTTCAGACCACTCCGATATATTTGGTGTCGTCAAAAATTAATTTCGATCGTTACGTCGTCTGTATGCCACGAAGATGAAAACTATACTAACGCGGCCGAGAGCGTGTGTGTGTGTGTGTGTGTAAACAGGCACACAAGCACATTCACCCTTTGAAGTGTGTCAAAAAACCGACAGTCGTCCCGATCGGCGCCAAGCGCATGCACATTCACGCAAGCATGCACAAACAGCCTGTTCACATGCTTGCGTCGTTGAATGTCGGTTTGAACGCGAGCGTGTGAACGCAGCCGTTAGTCGTCCCGATCGGCGGCAAGCGCGATCACATTCACGCAGGCATGCACAAACAGCCTGTTCACACGCTTGCGTCGTTGAATGTGCTCGTTGAATGTCGGTTTGAACGCCAGCGTGTAAACCGACCATTAGAAGCTTGTATGTGTACCTAACGCCATCTGCCGGGTAGTTATAAAAGAATAATAGCGGCACCTAGTATTGAATAGCGAATTGAAACAGAAATAAACACCACCTATTAGCAGTTTTTAGTACTAACTTAGCAGTTGAGCCTGTAAAGGTATGTTGAGCCACTGTACTAACGCATCCAGTGTGTTCTTTGCGCATTAACCTACCATTTCAAAGATACTTCGAATTGAATCAAAACTTACGAGGGAATGTAAACTTTACAATATGTCGTTTTACGGGTTATTATGATCGCATTGACATTGAATAAAATGAAAAAATCACATCCGAAATGTGACATCGTTGACCCATATTTAGTAACTTAGTAAATTTTTACGCAACAATACTAAGCAATTCCATATTTTTCTTAAATTACTTCTAAGATAAGCTTTATTTTTATAAGAGTATTGTGTTTTAAAGAGCCTAAATATATTTTTCCTGTTCCTGTTATTTGTGATGTTATCTAAATAGTGTTATTAAAAATGTATCTTATTTAGTGCCGCGTTAACTTATAACCTGTTAATTACCTTAAATATTATACTGTTTCTGCACATTCAACTATTAAAATAGTTTTAACCGTTGAATTCTTAGTTTAAAAAATGTCTTTTGTGAAATGCTGTTTCGAGGCTGGAGAGGGTCATGACTTTTTAGATTCCTTCGTCCAAAAATGCACAGATCCTGGCTGTAAGTATTTCAAATAACTATCAAGTATATAATTACACTGTTTCGTAAATTAAATTAAGCATTGTTACCGCGCCTTCAAAATAGGGCGCTATTGTTATGTTCCCTACATTATTGATTACCTTTTTATAATTGCCGCCAAGGCCGTAACGTAAATCGTGCCTAACTTCACGCTATCAAGCATTTCCGGGATGCGTTTTGAACTTTGATTTTTTACAAACCGAAGTCTTTACGGATATTTTTTTTTAAGGTATGTTCTCTACTTATACTTTTTTTAAAGAACTCATTAATTATTATTTTTTTAAGTTCAAATTTATTTTAGGAAAAGTTAATATAGAAGTGAAAATATTTTCTGGGTGGGACTGGAACGTAACTTCAAATCAATCGACTGACTCAGATCACAGTGTCTTGGATTCTATTTCATAGGTGAATATAACATTTCGTGTATAAACCAGAAGAATCTTGAGTGCAGTGAACATAATGGCACAAGGTATGTTTAATTTTTTTATTTTATTTTAATTTTAAAAGATTAGATATGAGAATTTTGTTTACAAAGCTGGACTTTGACATATGTTGATTTAGTGGCGCCATCTTGCGTTGTCGCTAGTGTCATTCATCTTAGCGTGTACTGTAGTTTTCATGGTGTTTAAATAGTATTGTCAAATTCTCTCTAACACTTAATTAAACTCATACCGAATAAAACAATTGACTTAAAATATGTGAAAAGCAGCAAAGGTTTTACGAAGTTTTATTGAAAACTGTGTGAAAAGTGAAAGGTGTAAAATAGATAACAACATGACGGCTACAACAGTGCAAAATCAGTCCAAAGCAAGCGTGACAACGCCTGCTAAACCCGTGAAAAATTCTGGTAGGAAGATTGTACTTACATTATACAACTGTCTACTGCCAGAATCCGCATTTAAAGAAACACCTTCGCAGGCTGATGGCCTTGACATAGAAACGGAGACAGATCTTCGCATCCTCGGCTGTGAGATGATACAAACCGCCGGAATCCTGCTCAAACTGCCCCAAGTCGCCATGGCAACCGGCCAAATGTACCTTCAAAGGTTCTATTACTCTAAATCTTTTGTCAGGTATCCTATGGAAACAATGGCAATGGGTAGTATTTACTTAGCGTCCAAAGTTGAAGAGAAACCTTGTAGGATACGCGATGTAATCAATGTTTTCCATCATATTAAACAAGTCAGGGCACAAAAGACCATCAGTCCATTAATAGTTGATCAAAATTACATAGAACTGAAAAATCAAGTTATTAAAGCTGAGAGACGTATTTTGAAAGAATTAGGATTCTGTGTTCATGTGAAGCATCCACACAAACTAATCGTAGTATACCTACAGTTGCTGCAATATGAGAAGAACCGTCAGCTTATGCAATTGGCATGGAACTATATGAATGATGCCTTACGCACAGATGTGTTTATGAGATTTCCTCCAGAAACAATTGCTTGTGCTTGCATATACTTAACAGCCCGTAAAATAGGTTTACCATTACCAAACAACCCACATTGGTTTCTGCTATTTAAAGTACCTGAAGAGGACATCAAAGAAGTGTGTTTTCGAATTTTGCAGTTATACAAAAGGGCTAAAGTTAACCCGGAAGAGTTAGAGAGTAAAGTGGATGGCTTGAGAAGAATTTATCAAGCTAACAAACATATACAAGCGCAAAAGGAACAAGAAAATACCAAGTCTGAAGATAAAAAGGCAGAATCACCAACTGCATCTACATCAAAAGAGTCAAATAGAAGAGACAACAAGAAGGAGAAATCACCAAAAACCCCTCCATTGTCTTCTAAATATCATAGCAGTCATAAATCTAAGAAAGAAAGGAGATCCCGTTCTCCATATGACCGTAAAAGGGAGTATTCCAGTAAAAGACACAAATCACGTTCAAGGGAAAGAGAGTTAGATCGTTCTAGGGAACGAAGGCAAGATGAAAAACGAGGTAGAGGTATATCTAGGAAGTATGATGATTATGATAGAACAAAGTCAAGTAGAGACAGCAGAGAAGGCAGAGATGATAAGAGAAAACATTAGACTATGTTAGATTTAAGCACTTTTGAACATAATAAATAAATGATGACTTAATGTTTGTTTATTTTCTTTAATAGTATTAATATTTTAATATTGTGAATTAATACAATTATATAACATGATGTGTAATTCGGGACTTAATCGCGATAACATTTAAGGGTACAATACCTCTTGGCTACCTGGGGGACTGGTCCACTCGTGACCACGATCGAAACGTCGGGTAACCAAGAGGTATTGTACCTTTTAAATATTATCGCGATTATGAATTACACATCCAATATGTATCAAAGTCGCGAAAGTTTAAAAACAGTTATATTACATAAATTCCCATACATAAAGTGATTTACATGATTAACTGTGAATGTTTGATTTTAAGATAATTTTTATTATTTTGTTTTATGATAATACTAGTCCCTGCAGTTCCGTAGCATGATGTGTAACCTATAGCCTTCCAATCCAATGGGTTATCAAACACTTTTTCAATTCGAACCAGTTGCTCCTGAGATTAGGGTGTTTAACCAAACAAACAATCTCTTCAGCTTTATAATATTATTATAGATTGTAATAGTCATTTTGCCTTAGCCTTTTAGTAGTTTGATTCAATTGAAATACAATAAGATGTGTGTGTGAGTGTTGTTATATTGATTTTTTATTATTCAATTTGTCAGAGATTTGTAAATAACTTTGTAACCTGTTAGGTTCTTGTATGACCAATATGACCATTGAGGTGTTCAATATTAATTTTTAAGTGACAGTAAGGTCTTACACTTTAGTTACATGTATTATAAATAAAATAAAAATAGCCTTTATTTACCCTGACCATATTTTAAACATTAAACTTCTAATTAATTTTAACTATCTAAATCATCAGGTTATCTTCCGACGTAGGCCCCCTAAAGCAAAGTTTCTCTACCACTTAAGCAGGTCATCCTCCTTTTTTTTTTTACTGGCCTTCCTTTTGAACCTTTTTCATTTCTTGGGTACCACTCCGTGATATTTCCGGTCCACTTTTCTATCTTTGTCCTCATCATATATCCAATCCACTTCCACTTTAACTTCTTAACCTTCTCTAAAACATCATCTACTTTTGTTATTTTTCTTTTGTTAGCAGCCTCCACCTAATCCGTAAGTTTCAGGCTCATGATGCTCCTCTCCATGCCCCTTTGGCACATCTTTCGGGTTTTTATCGTATGAAGCATGGAAGGATGCAGGTGTTATAATTTCTTTTCGGATATGGGGATTCTTTCATTTTTCATTACCTCTTTAAGAGACCGGTAGAATTGCCAGGTGTTATTTATTTTTCTGCTTATCTGCTGTTGGTCTTTTGTCTTACTTGCATTCACTAACAATCCTGCCTTCTTACTTTCTGATGCCAATTGTTGTAACACAGTTGGCAGTGTTAATGGATCTTTAGCTAAGAGTAAAATGAAGCGTGTAAAAACAGTTGTGTTCTTCGCTAAGGGTATATGTATTAATAAATAATAATTGTTAAACTAAATGATAAATGCTCTAAGTACATTAAATAAAACACACACACAGTTTTCTTTATACAATATTTTATTTAGTTTTTTATTACAAGAGTATTTAACCTATTGATCTAGGTTAGCAGTTATAAAACATCTATTTCTAATTAAGTATATGAATTTTTATTCCTTCTGTTCTGTTGTCCAATCTGTTCTATTTACACCATTGATCAGTAAATTAGGACGCCTTGATCGTTTTTAGGGTTCCGTTTTTCAAAAGGAAAAAAAGGACCCCTTATCACTTAGTTGTCTGTCTGTCTGGCTGTAAAAAAATGAAGCTTCTAAGGCAACGCCATCAAAAGATACGCTCATTAAGCCTCAGATTTGAACAAATTTGAAGTTTACTCGATTTCAGATAAATCAAAACCTATAAGGTATTTTCCATTCATCTAGAATCCAGAAATTTCGTAAGCAGCAATTTCTGACAGCACAAGTAAAGGAAAAAATCTAAAAGTCTGGAATAATAGATTATGACGTCATACCCCGCTATTGTCAAATCGTTTACTTTTAGTCTTAAACTTTCACTGGCCTGTTCTAGTGGTTAGTGATCTTGACTGCTGAGCCATAGGTCGTGGGTTAGATTTCCATAGAATAATTGTATGATGAGCACGATAATTTGTTCTGTGTCTGGTTGTAATTTATCTATAATGTGTATTTATTTAATAATGTAAAAGTACGTTTATCGACTGTCTGAATACCATAGTACAGGCTCTGCCTATTTTGGGATCAGACGGGCCGTGTGTGAAGTGTATCAAGTTATTATTATTAGTTACTATTATTTAACACTTAATTATCGGAGTATTGTTATATTATTGTTCAACTCTAGTGGTAAACCGACAATACACCAAAAAAAAGTGAGGAAATTATAGTGTGTACCTATATATATATATTCGGAGAAAATTAACTAGTCCTATCTAGTCTTGGGTAGTACACGTACGATGTACTAATAGGTACTAGTACTGGGTACTGTACTAAAAATAATGTTTCCGAATGGAAACTGTTAATCGGACATTTCGCACTATTAGTACACTGACTAACTTCAAGCCAGTACTAAAACTACCTATTGTTAATGTTTACTCTGTCAACACCATCTTCGTTCGTTGTGCGACGTACTAATATGACCGTTGATAAAATATCGATGTATCGAAATATTACTATTATTTAGAAATTTCGACATTTATTAATAATATTTTCTTGGACGATATATCGATAGTTTAATATTGAAATATAGATATCGACGATATTCATTAAAAATAAGTTTTAATTTTTAATTTTTTCTTGTAAATTATTTAAACTTTATTTACATAGTGTAAATAAAGTTTAAATAATTTACTATATTATGTTTTTTCTCTTTCCCTAGTTTGTTCATTTGTTTATTATGTTAAAACGAAATGTAATTTTGTATAGTTATAATTCTCTGGTGTAAATTTCTAATTTCTAACTAGTCATTAACCCATAGCGAGCATTTACGCAAGTTTGATCATAACTAATCTTATTATCACCACGTATTTTTAAGTCTAGAATGCCAGTCCCAAGCCTGTTAAAGTATGAAGGAAAATCAAATAGTATGCTTAAAAGTTAAATGTGAAGTAATCCAAAAAATCACATTTAAAAGTTAAACTCTTTTCATGTACTATTCATGTTATTATGTTTTACTAAAACTAATAGTACTACTACAGTGTACTAGTACGATGTACGAATTGTACTAGTACGGTGCGAACCTGCAGATGTCCGGTTAGGCGCAAGACTAGTCCTATCCACGTGGCGTCGGGGACCTGAAGTTAGGTACACAACAATATCAATGGATATTGTAAGTAGGTTTAATATTTTATACAATATAAAACTTGGGATGACCTTAGGCGTAATATCGCAGTCATCTGGTAATGGCATTGACATAAACAATTATATTTATAATGAGTTTAAATTATAATCATATTTTTTTATGATAATCTCAACGTTCTCGTATTAACTTCCATGACTAAATAACATAAAATGTTTAGAGTCATCGCAATACAAAAATAAAACTAATAAAACAGTGTTTTATTTTCTGTTTGTCAACATTTGTAAGCTCTTTTTTAACCACTCGAACTCTCGGCCTAAACACCACCATTGTCTCTGAAATCAAACATATTACAGTGGAAGGTCAAAATACAGTGGCTACCCCATTATTTTAGATTTTTTATATTACATATATCCATGCCTGTTTTGCCAAAGGGGTAGGCAGAGACTTATACGTATACTCGACAGCGTAGTCTGTTATTTCTTTTGATGTGTGTGATTGCCGGAGTTCCATTAGCGGAAATAGAGTTAGCAAAATGCCAGTGACACTACTGAGTTTGCGAGTGATTATAAGCACCTCTATCCCGCAGACTGTAGGTTTGTTTGAAGTCTGAGCGGTCTCGTACTAAACAGCACTAGTTGTGACGTTCTATTTGGTGAATAGATTACCAAAGCCCCTTAAAAAGAGAGAGAGGAGTACGTCCTATTGCTATGCACAATAATAGCCGTCTATCTTCAAGTGGTTTTCTAATGAGGAATGTAAAAAAGAAAGATTGTAGGTAGGATTGATGATTGATTGACTGATTGACGATAAGTGATTCGGCACGTATGGGCCGGCTCGACCGGAGTGATACCACGCCCTCACAGAAATGATTACATTGCTTTTCGCCGAGTGAGTGAGGTTACCGGAGGCCCTAACCCTTCTCCCCCTTACTCTACTCCCACCTTAAAGGCCGGCAACGCACTTGCGACTCTTGAGTTGCAGGTGTCCATGAGCGGCGATAGTCATTTACCATCAGGTGACCTGTCTGCTCGTTTGCCGTCTACATCATAAAAAAGGGAGGTAATGTCTTAGGGACTGAAGTCTTACAATATTCGCTTCTAGTCTTTGCACCGGGAGTATTTCTGGGTGCTTGTGTTTCTTACCTTGTTCTTTGCGTACGCCTTTTAGGTTTTAGGTAGATTTCGAAGAAATTCTACCTATTGGTTTTGTACCAGTTGTCGAGTTTTCCAAAAATTACTACACAGGAGGTCTAGTTATGATCCCTAGACCCCAAAACAACCGCCAGTTAAAAAGTTTATACATATATATATATATATATATATATATATATAGGTCGCAATTATGCACCGATTGCAAATTGAAAAAAAATTGAAATCAACAGGGCAAAAATGAAGATTAAGTTCGTGAATGGGGGATATTCCCCTAGAGGGGGGCAGATAAAAAAAAAAGAACACGAAATCTACCTCTGCGGGCCTGCTGCGGGCCCGGTTTTTTTAAACATGCTTTCATTAAATTGTATATAACCAGATAAACAAATCTTGAAATTAAATTTTAACCTACTTCAAATTGTCATATCTAAATGAAACTTTAGGTAAATGTAGTTCGGATGACAATACCATAATTTGGCGCTAAGCTTCTCTTCTTGGAGCTAAGCTGATGATGGCGCCAGGAGGTGGACAGTGGATCTCATCAGTGGCTTCTAGTAAATCCCTCGAGTTTGGGCTTACATGATTCGTTATTCATGAGTGCTATCCGGGGCTTGGTCGCGATGGTCTGATGAAGCTAGGCAGGTGGATAGTGCAACTCTTTTTTGCTTTTTAATTCGGTTCGCCATGAAAGCGTGTTTTAGTCTTACTTAACTATAATTATTTCAAATGTGAAGTAACTGATATTTTTATGATGTTTTTATTCTGATATTGTTTTTATAATTTATGCAATTAACAAAATTATTTATCACGATTGTCCTTTCTTTTTAAAAGACAACTACTGCATTAGGAATATCCCATGTCGCGGGGGCCTTCACAAACATTCAAACAACTTGCACCCAGACTCGGGACAACGATTTGTGGATCACACAAATAATATCCATCGTTCAACGCGACAAAACTTTCATCCCCATCACCTGGATAATTGGCAATCCACCACTGTGCGGTTTTCCAGATTCTTTTTGCCTCGCACAACCAATCTTTGGAACAATTGTCGCCTGCGGTATTTCCGGACCGATACGACCTTCAAACCTTCAAGAAAAGAGCGTACTCCTATCTCAAAGGCCTGCAACGCGCTTGTGACTCTTGAGTTGCAGGTGTCCATGGGCGACGGTAGTCGCTTACCATCAGGTGACCCGTCTGCTCGTTTGCCCCCTATAATAATAAAAAAAAAATCCGCTCTAAAGCTAAATATTTATTACACATTAATATCATAACTAAATCCAATATGTCACCCACCGCTCATCCCTTTCTAATGAGCGCACATCTATTTTAGGTGTATCTAATAATAATTTCATCTATTCGTCGCCAGTACGCACCGTGCGTCCGTATCGATAACCTGTCGCTTTTACGGTTACGAAGATCAATAGTGCAATAAAATTTTAAAAGTGATTACTTCGAAGTGTTTAGTGGATCCAGAACTAGCCAAATTTTCAATAGGGCCGGCTCAAAGTTCGACTAAAGTAGTGTCAAAGGCTTCATAAAATTCTATTTAAATTTGTATGGTCATTTTCTGTCTTAGCATTGTGTCACTCACTGCACATGATTTATGTTATTCGTACAAAAGCTGGTTTTGTCGACTACAATACAATATTATAGATAGCATTACCGGGATAACCTTTATCACAAACCAGACCACCATTCATATTAAAGAGTGAAAGTCTTAGAAACCATCGCAGTTCAAACACTGATTGTCAAATTTTCCATGCTCATTCTTCTTCATCATCTATGAATTATATTCCAATAGGACTAGTGGTTTCGTCTTGATGTAATTTCTTTGAGTGTGTAGGAAGTACTTATTAATTTATTTAAATTCTAAAATAAACACTTTTCCAAAAAAGAAACGCGTGAGATGTCTTTAGGACACCCGGTGGGAACGAAGTTTCTTTCACTATAATATATAAATATATTTAATGAATTAAATAAATTGTATCAAATATAGTAAATATAGTAAAAACTCGAAATTAAAATTACACCATTTTGAATAATTAGTATACAACCATCATCAAATTACACTGGTATCCCCAGATGGCATAAATAAACTCGCGGTCAGCATTTTTCGTTGTGCTAACACCTTTTTCCGTCTAGCACCTCATCCGCCGAACGTCGGAGGTGTTTGGAATCAAACTTAACTCAAACCTGTGCTGTCTAATACGGTGGTATTAGGCACCTAAAACAATGCGAAGTGATCACTTAAGATAGTCCGAAAGTCCCGATCCCGTGAGAATATCGGGATAAAAAGTAGCCTATGCGTCAATCCAGGTCTCCTGCTATCTACATACAAAGTTTCATCGCAATCGGTTCAGTGAGTTTTGCGTGAAAGAGTAACGAACATCCATCCATCCATAAACTAAGTCGTTTCGTCGTTCTTTAACTTTCTTTAAGTTAAACGTGATATCGATTTGCCTAGTTGTATTAAGACACGTGTGGCACAAATTAGCAAATTAAGTGATTTAATAGTTTGAGCCTACACACATCCATATTTCAACTCTAGTTTTACGCAACTTTGGTCTTGAGTAGGTAACTTAAAAAGATATAACCACACCAATATTTTTTGTGAAGTTTTTATAATTTTATTTCGACATTTTTTTCAAATGGTTTAATATGCTTTTTTTAAGCTTTCGTTTTGGAAAATGATATACGATAAAAGCATATAAGTAGGTATAATAAAATACAAGTGTTTAATATCATTGTTTTATCACAAATCGTCATGTATTTTATTGCAATGTTAGTAGAGCTAAGATAGCATAGGTACCTACTCATTAGCGACTTCCAGTGACATCACTGGAAGTCTCTAGAATGTTCAAATCGTGACAACTATATTATTGCACCCATATATTAGTGGCTTCCAGTGACATCAATAGAAATCACCAGTATGTTCGACTCGTTTGTAACTAGATTTTTGCGCCTTTATATGTGTTGTGTGTCTGTTATCTTATCACTACATATTATAAAACAAAGTCTCCCGCCGCGTCTGTCCGTCTGTCTGTTCGCGATAAACTGAAAAACTACTGAAAGGATTTTCATCCGGTTTTCACTAATAGATATAGTGATCCATGAGGAAGGTTTAGGTGTATAATTTGTTAACATTGTGTGTAAATTGATTGAAATATGATGATAATTGTTGAAGATGACTCTGCTACCCGTCCGAAGCCGGGGTTGCTAGTATAAAATAAATCATTATATACACAGTGACTGCCCGCAGTATTAGAAATGAGCACACTTAATACTCGTAATGCCGTATATTTCGAAAAAACTACAAAGTTACAAACATTCCTTCTGTACAATTAGATAATTGGGCAAACACACAGAAATCGTCTGGGCGGTATGCCATTTGGTTAGCCTTTAGAAACTCGCAAAGAGACATCACCGTAGCCAACTATATCTCTCTCCAGTTCTTCAATTCCATTCAATCCCAACTTTACTATCCCCTTCCTCCTATTGCAGTATGACTGGAGTGTGGACTGCCCTTTATAGGATTTGTTTCTTTCTCAAATGCAAAAAGTTACACTATTGCCAAGTGCGAAATATTTCTATCTTGAATTCATCACTCCGGTCTAGTACATGCTATCCGGATATCTAGATATCCAAATTATTGGGATATCCGTGAAATTCAACATCCGGGTATCCCGTGTCCTACTATTCGGTGAATACGAATAATATGGATATTTACTTGTTTTATTACTGAATACATTCTTCTTTTTTAATTTAATAAAGTATCCAAGTCACCAAAATATAACATTTTACATTGTATTTAATAAAGCATACACATATCCATGATATTTTTTGTTATGGGATAGGGGGCAAACGAGCAGACGGGTCACCTGATGGTAAATGACTACCGCCGTCCTTGGGCACCTGCAACTCCAAGAGTCACAAGTGCTTTGCCGGCCTTTAAGGGGTGAAAAGGAAAAGAGGGATAGGCATGTGACAATTTATTAAGTAACAATGAATCTTTACCAGTTTCACCGCGCTCGCTGTTCGCCTTTTACAAGGCAGATAAAGACCGAGAAATTCCTACAACATTTTACCTGAAACAATATTTTTTTTTAATTTGTAATTTTTTATTGTTAGTAGAAGATGCCTGAGAATGGATTGTAACTGATAGTGCGAGTGCTATGCCAGCATTAGACCAAAGAGTATCCGCAGAGAATATGTATTACACAAACATAATCACGGTGAGACAGGCATATCATCATATTCAGAGACTGGACTAGATTATTAACTTGTAGAGAACGAATAAGCAAATACCTCAATAATCATCGATATCTGCTCCTTTGCGGCAACCCTTGGCGGGAGTACAAATGTTTTAAATATTATGCTCTTAATTTTGTGATTATAGTTTACTACTTCGTCTGCGAATTGTAAGCGTAAAATCTCTCACATTCAAAGTGTCCTATAGACAGAGTAACTGTCGCAATTATAATATTAATATTTACATAGGTTATTAAGTAAGTATTCATATTTTTCTCAAAGTTTATGGTCCGTAAAAATGATGAATGATAAAAATACATGTATAAGACAAAAAGACAATAAATATCCGTATATTATTTTTATAGAGTTTTGGAAGTATCCGAAATATCCGAATAGCAAAACCGACCGGATAATGCATGCCCTACTCCGGTCATAACAGTACGTGCCTTGGTGACGTAACAGCGTGATTTCTGTTGTCTCAATTTTGATGTATGTGTTATCTAAAACCCTTATTAACATCTTTAGTTATCCGAAGCTGATAATCGCGTCCTACAACATTTGTGTACAATATGATCGACTTAGCTATTCTATCTTTAAACTATAAAGCTGTAAGTACACACACTTGTAAATCAATTGAGCTGTTCTAGACTGGGTTTTAAAGGTTACAGTTAAAGGGAAAAATAATGGCTTAACTGTTAACGATAAACTGGTCAGCTTATACCTCAAATAGTTCTATAAAGACTACCCTAGAAACCTACATTTCGAATTATGTTGACTAGGATGCTTGAATTTGTTTCGGCGTTTTTTCTTAAGGCTAGCCACGGGAAATGTCGACACCATCTTGTTTTAACAAAACAAAGTAACGTATAAAAATGTTGTAAAGATCTACGAGTATTTATCATCTAAAATGGAAGCGGATTCCAACGAGATAATATGTTAGAAACAGTCTCACAACTATTGCTATAAACTATCAAAATCACTAAATAACATAACTGCTATGTCGTTCGAACTTCAATCCGCACTCCAATGATTGTTAACAATTTATAATGTTAACTTTTAAACTTTCGCGTTCCATGATATACCTAATTATGTATTTCCACGAACGTCAGCCTGTGACCACGGCCATTGCAACCTGGTCGAAACGTCAGACAATTCAGAGGTATGTGATACCTTTTCGTGATCGCATTAATTCCCGTTGAAATACATAACTTATAATATTAGCATGGCCTTTTATAACCCCCCACTATTTATCAACCGACCAATAGCATTGCGTTACCGGTATAACTAGTCATAATAATGTCTATTAACTCATTTTCATTAAATAGTTAACTGTTTTATCATCTATTACAGTTTGCCCTTATTTTTAATAAAATAAATAAAGAGTTTTTGATGTGGCGACAACATATCTTACACTAAAAAACGTGGTGGTGAAACATAAGTGGTGTACAACTCTCTCACGTTGTGCAATAGACTTCATAATAAGTAACTCCACTAAAATGTCTTACTAATTATTATAGTTATTTCACTATATATATGTATGTGTTTATATGTACGTATGTGTAGATAATACTTCACGTATTCCTTTTCACCTAATTTCATTTATTATTATTTCATTATTCCAGTTCTAAATATTTTTAGTACGCCACCAGCTTCCGATTACTTTCCTCTGTTGTTTCCATACACAGGTTGTCTGGAAGACATCGCTTTTAGCGATAAGACCGCCCATTGTACTTGCCGCTTAGTATGTTGCTACTAAACTGTTACAAACTGTGTTAATTTCTGTCTAACTGTGGTGTACAATAAAGAATGTTCTATCTATCTATCTATCTAAAAAACTTGATGATAACCCTCACCATTCCTTCATAGGACTACTAGACACAGAGTCACAGAAAGAGGTTCCATCCTTTTAGTTGTCAAAACTCTGAAAAGTCAAACTGAACGCATTGACAGCTCTTTTTTTGGTTCTAGTCGCCAAGCCCTGGAATGACCTGCGTCTATATTTTTAGACAATTATAACCCTGGAACCTTTAAGAGTAGAGTGAGTAGGTTTCTATTGGATAGGCGTGTACCATCTTCGTCTCCATCATCACTTTCCATCGGGTGAGTTTGAAGACAAACGCCTACTCCTGTATTAATTTAAAAAATAAAAACAATTTTAATAAGGTACTAATAATTCAATTCTAATTGAGTCAGATCAGAGTGTTATTATTGTCCCCTCTGAAACCTAAATTTTATTTGTGTCTCTTACGTCTTGTCAATACATCATAATCAATACTCAATACAAATAAATATTATATAATTGAAGAGTCTGTTTGTAATGTTAAAATAATAACTTTTTTTAAGCTCATACAGTTAATTGCACGTTACCTATGCCTAAAAACCAGTTTTTAAAATTTTTGTCTGTCTGTTTGTTCAGGCTAATCTCCGGAACGGGTCGACTGATTTTCACGGGACTTTCACTGGCAGATAGCTGGTGTTATAAGGAGTAACTTAGGCTACTTTTATTTTGGGAAAAGAATTAGGGTTCCGCGCAAAATATATAAATATGTACACGCGAGCGAAGCCGCGTGGGAACTGCTAGTTTAGAATAAAACTACAACATGTACTCTATAATTAAATTACATTGTATGATACTTAGCGTAGCCATTTGCTCCTTAGTCGTTATATAATAATTGTGACCTTGACAAGGGGAAATAGGAGTTTCCTGTGACCGTGGATTTCCGTGGATTAGTCAAGTAGAAGAGTACGTGTAAGGGGCCGTCCATTAATCACGTGATGTATTTTAGCAACTTTTTAACCCCCTGGTGATACGTGGTGAGGTTTAGACTAACCCTATTTAACCTTATATATATATAACCTTATTTCCAAATAAATTTAAAATGTTCAGAATATCATCGTTAAATACAGATATAATAGCGCGTTTTACCAAAAAATAAATAAAATAAATACACGTGTTAACTCACTACACCCCCCCCCCCTTGTGATTAATGGACAATACAACGATTGGCGTGGATCGGGTTGTCTTTCATTTTAATGTGAACAATTTCGCTTTAGTCACTGTGATAATAGGGATGTTGTGTTGATACTTATCACAAATGATGTTACATTAAAATTAAATGATCACTTGTGATGCTCCAATACTTAAATCCACATTTGTTTAAATCTAAAAAAACAGAATTAGGAATCAATTTAATAAAACTAAATAACTAAGGCTACAAAAAAATATTATCATGTATTACTATACACCCACCATACCAATCACGTCTTTAACCGAGCTGACAGTCAGTTGATATCACACATAGTAATACACAGTCAGATTATCGGTTAGTGACGTAATCAAACTGATGTGGCCGATGCGAGTGTTTTAACGGGCAATTTGAAAAGTAACTTAATATTTTCGATTGTTTTTTTTTTCAATAAAGTTTTTTTAATAGAATGTAATTTTTTGCTGAACCTAAAATGAGGACAGTTCGAAAAACGATATTGAGAAACTTCGCTCTAACTAGAGCGAAGTTCTCCTTACTTCATCTCTTATAGTAGTCGAATTCTATACGTGGTTTACACCGCCTGGAGTAAATTTTAAGGTTACCAAAGATGACAAAACCCTTATACTAACATTCTAATGTCTTACAAACCCATTGCCAGTTTCATTCAGACTTAATTCTAAGCGTCCGCCTTCGTAAGCATGGTTTCAACGAACGTTGACAATTGCGTATAACACACGCCACGACAAGGATAGAAGGACCACGTATGCACCGTTCTGTTTTCATCGAGTTCTCGTATCCACTTACACGATAGTCCCATTACTAGCGCGGTTATATGTCTATGTATTTTAGGCTAGTTCAGTATAGCCTTCAAATATTGGTAGAATTAATTCGGGAAAAAAGGCCATAAAAAATATTTTCATTGAATAAACCAACATTTCGTGTTCATAGAATCAATTTATATAATTGTACTTATATATTATTTTATGTTTACTTTACTGGACATAGTATAACTAATGATGACAATTTTATGTTGCAACAACTGCATTGTTACCGGAATTCAGAGTGATAATACAATAATAATAATAATAACTCGACACATCTCACACACGGCCGTCTGATCCCAAACTAGGCAGAGCCTGTACTACGGTAACCAGACTGCTAATAAACATACTGACATATTTCTAAATACATACATATTCGTGGTTAGGATGTTGTCGTTGTGTTTATTCTAAAATTGGGTTAATCCATATGCTGAGTCCAACACCATTATTTTAGTCTTTACAATGTTAATGTCTGCCGAACTAGTTTTTAATATTTACTTAAGTATGTTGTGTAAAAGACAAATAAAGATTTTCTTATTCTTATTTCTGTAGAACTTCTTATTAATGTTATGTTTATTACACTGATTTATATAATTTATTTTCGACACGTACTTCTCCCGACATATCTTAACATTCCATCAACAACTTATCGCATAATCATCTACCATTTGGCATAATGGCATGCACGAATATTGGCAAGCTTACAGCTAAACTGAAGTAGTTTGAAATTAATAAGGCATATTACCTACTTATAGTGTAAATGATAATTGTTTAATATTGCGATTGCGCTTTAAGTAGGTATATATAATATTATTTTGTTATATCTCAATTATATTAGTTGGTTGCCATGTAAAACAATTAATTAATTTGACATTGTAAAAGTGACGTCATCTGTTTACTTGTAACTTTGACATTTAAATGAATAGGGTTTCTGTGGTTATGCGAGGAGGTGATGTTGGCTCAAGAAGCACCAGGCCAGGCCGGTGATAGCAGATTCCGCAGAATGACCTCCTGGTGCTTGCCTTGGGGTAACCAGTCAGGCTTATCGTTGCTCTTGCAGAAGCAGGCCTCTCTGATCTGGATGGGGGTAAGGTGTGCAGGGGTTTCCGGAGGCTTCCTTCTCAGGGACCGGATCGGACCCCGGTCCCCTGCAATAGACCTGTGTCGGAACACCGTGTAGTTTTAATCGGTTCGAATCCGATATACCGCTTCATGGTTAGCTCCGGTGAGGTGATGACCCGTGGGGGTTTCCACACAATAAAAATAAAAAAGGTTCATATGCTTATTATAAATTATTTAATGCTCATGGAATTAATTATATTATAAATTATATAAATTAAGATTGGTTAAGATTTGCTAGAATGTTTAATTGTCGAACCAAATAATAAATGTAAATATTTTGACGAAACCAATGTATGACGGAGTCACCTGACGTGAAAGCGTAACAAATAGAAAAACTCACATTCGCATTTATAATATTCTTCTTTTTTTCCTGTGGCAACCCCCATCACCACCTTTACCATGGCTACTGGTGAAGTAGTATGTCAAAATCGAACCAACTAATGCCCGGTTCCTATAATCAATATATTCCTTTGATATATACGGTAAAATTTTGTTGAATGTTCAACGAAAATTTTACCATCCTCAAGCTAAACGCATCGTTTCTTGATTAAAGGAACCGGACATAAACCCACACGGTGAGTATTGCAAGGGACTCGGGTATAACCTAGGAAGGAAGTCCCCAAGAACATTTATAATGTTACTAGCGGACCCGACAGACGTTGTCCTGCTGGAACGTAAAAAATATTATTCTTGTAACCCTATCGCAGCGCCATCTACCGCGTCTAAATGTAAATTTAAACCATTCTCGAATCCACCTGAAGACAAAAAAAAATTCATTAAAATCGGTCCAGCCGTTTAGAAGGAGTTCAGGAACACGCACACACGCAGAGAAGATATATATATATGGCAGAAATATCCTCATAACCTCGCAACCATAGGTATATTTTGTATCTATATATAGTATTTATTTGAATATTATTTATTTATCTATAAGTATTTATGTATGTATGTATTGTGTATAATCAATTGTATTTTTAATTCCCTCCCTATCCCTAAAAAAGGTGTTCGCTCGGATCCGTCCAACTACGGACCTATAGCCATAACCACTTTGTTCTCCAAGATAACGGAATCCATTGTCAACCGACAGCTCCTTCGGTACTTAGAAGACCACCAGCTACTCAATGACCGCCAATACGTTTTCCGTCGAGGTCGTTCAGCTGGTGATCTTCTCGTATACCTGACTCACCGTTGGGCACAGGCGATCGAGAGCAATTGGGAGGCGTTGTCAGTCAGTTTGGACATAGCGAAGGCCTTCGATCGGGTCTGGCACAAAGCGCTTCTCTTGAAGCTTCCTCCCTGAGAAGCTTCCTTCCCGAGAAATTATACAACTGGATCACCAGTTTTCTCGTAGATAGAAGCATCAAGATCGTTGTCGACGGTGCATGCTCCGACTTCAAGTCTGTGAATGCTGGTGTCCCACAAGGCTGTGTGCTATCACCCACGCTGTTTCTTCTGCATATCAATGATATGCTGCAAATCAGCAGCATTAATTGCTATGCCGATGATAGAACGAGTGATGCCTTGTATATCAGCCGCGCTAACATTTCTCGGGGAAACGTCACTGAGAGTCGATCCAAACTTGTGTCTGAAATCGAAGCCTCCTTACAAGGAGTTTCCGATTGGGGTCGACTTAGTCTAGTCCAATTTAACCCAACGAAGACACAGGTTTGCGCGTTCACCGCTAAAACAATACCGTTTGTCGTGTCACCTCGCTTTGAGAGCACTTCCCTGACTGCCACAGCCAGCATCGGAATCCTTGGCGTCGATATATCGAGTGAAGTCCAGTTCCGCGGTCACTTGGAACGTAAGGCCAAATTAGCCTCGAAGAAGCTTGGTGTGCTCATCAGATCGAGACAGTATTTCACCCCGGTCCACCGCCTACAACATTATAAGGCGCAGGTTCGGCCGCATATGGAATACTGTTCTCATATCTATGCAGGAGCACCTCAGTACCAGCTTCTCTCTCTTGACCGCATTCAACGGAGAGCGACTCAAATCATCGATTGCCAGGATATTTCAGATCGGCTTGACCCCTTGGCGTTGTAGAGATGTAGCCTCACTCTGCATTCTCTATCGCATGTATCATGGGGAGTGCTCCGAGGAATTGTTCGGACTTATACCGGCCGCAACGTTTCGCCATCGTTCAACGGTATATCCGGACCGATACGACCTTCAAACCTTCAAGAAAAGAGCGTACTCCTATCTCAAAGGCCGGCAACGCACTTGTGAATCTTGAGTTGCAGGTGTTCATGGGCGACGGTAGTCACTTACCATCAGGTGACCCGTCTGCTTGTTTGCCCCCTATAATATAAAAAAAAAAAAAATTGTATTTGTATGTAAATTATAACTTTCTTCATGAAATTTCATTCTTATACACCTGCCATGTCCCTCACTGAACCACCCAAAGGTTGACTGGTAGATAATGCCATGTGGCATTAAGTCCGCCTCGTGCAATGTAAACTGCAGGAAGTTTTAAATAAAAAAAAAGATATATATTTATATGTATATATACTTATAAATATGCTTATAAAGATTTATTGTCTTCGCTTATTT
The DNA here is from genome assembly GCA_949752705.1 of Callimorpha dominula. Lineage (NCBI taxonomy): Eukaryota > Metazoa > Arthropoda > Insecta > Lepidoptera > Erebidae > Callimorpha > Callimorpha dominula. The sequence goes on along the minus strand of OX457012.1, from coordinate 15,472,462 downwards.
AAATATAGATTCGTAAACATCATTCATCATCATTTATACAAAATAATGGTTTTAGATTAAAAACCAGTAAGTACTTTTTTATGTCTTTTTCGCCCTTTCCATTGTACCTATGATCCTAAAAGTTTGTATACAGTTTATACTAAGCCTAGAATACATTAAAATAGTTACTTAGTAAAGAGGAAAAATACAGGCGCCTATGACATAATTATGATCCGCAAATAACGAATGACTTCATCGATGCAATTGAAAATATAATTTTCGTGCCAATCGAAATCTGGCCAACCTATTATAAACATTGTCTTCAAACCAAACAAGTGATAGGAATTTCACCGTAATATTAACAATTGTGTTCTTTGAAGTTTAGGTAGAATATTAGAAAATATTTTTAAAAGCTAAATCCAAGTCGCGGTCGAAAGTTATCATCGACCTATCGCATCATAATCTTATAAAAAATAAGTGTGTATTAACCTTAAGTGTGTTATCTCTGCGATAACAGTCCAGCGTGATCATACATAGTATATTCTATTAAGTAGTGACATTTCAACGGCGGAGCCATGCTGTCATATAATTGTGTACAGGAACACACATCAAACAAAGTGCAACTAGTCAAAACTGTCATGTTCGAATATTTGAAAAAAAAATGCGTTTATTTTGACAAGTAATGTGTACTGTGATAAATATATTCCTGGTGTTTATGTGATCCTAGTATCGAAACTCGTAATGCGTGTTAAATGTTTTTTTTATTTAAAAAAAAATATGTTTTTATGTATCAAGTACTAGAGGTGGAAATACCTGCTTGTGTTTATTATTTAAAATGTATTTATGATGTAACCCTTTTTAGTTGCACATACGTTATTGAAACTCGGAACTATAACAGACCTTATCAGCAACCAATATCATTTTAAAATACAATGATTGGTTCGAGGTACATTAAATGTTAACGCTCGCTGAGTTTCCTGTTGATCTCAATATATTAATGGAATAAGTTCATAATGAATACGAACTAGTATGAACATTTATTTCAATATAACCAAACGATCCTATTGTTCACAGCAACAAACATTATTGATTGATTTTAATTGTGGCCAAGGATTTAATAAACTCAGTTGTTTATTAGTAGAACAAATTTTGTAATTAAAACTTATCAATATAAATCACGGTTAATAGTAGTGTCAGATATTATTCTTCGCAAGTGCCCTCAATATTCAATAACGTGGAAACCTGATACAGCGATAATCATAAAATAATTGGGAAAGCTCAAAGGACCAAATGATTCGACCTTAGAAAGTGTTATATAATTAATATCACAGTGACAGTGTATAAGTGCATAAAAGAATAAAAGGAGATAAAAATAAAACTCGAAATTTATAAAAATGCATAAAATGGTGTTAAAAGAATTGAGAAAACTGTTTAAAAGATATTTTTTACATAAATGTGTTTAAACTATTGACAAACGGTTTTAAAAGACATTTTTAACATAAGTGTGTTTAAATCTATTTTCAAAATGGTTCCACTGCGTAAAGTTATGCACCGTGCGTGCTTTATAGTCAGTAGAACAGTTTACATGACATGTAAGTAAAATATTAGATTAACCATCTTACGGCATGATTTTCTCCTCAAAGTTACTGACTTTAGTACTCCGGTACTCCGTATTTATACCATACACGAATACAGTGAAACGCCGAAGTATTGATAAAATAAACTTGCTTTAATATTCTATCATGTATACTATACATGCATACTAGACATACTAGACATATGTCTACCTATCCAAGTTAAACACATAACTGTGTTTATTAACGCTATACGCTTAGATTATATATATAGGTCCAGATACCGGGACCAGTACAAATCTCACCGTTTACTTTGAAGCCACTTTTTGGAGCTGTGTGAACCCCGCCCGCTATACGGTTTTATTGGTATTGGCGAGTGTGTTTCGGGGAAACAATACCAACGCTATCTGTCGCTTCGCTCCTTGATATAAGAGCCCTGTAGAACCTGACGCTAGTAGCAATTGCCCGACACTTACACGTAAGGGCCACTGTATGTCCTAAATAACTATAAATAGTACTCACAGAAAGTATTTTTCGAATAACTCTGTTTATCATAATCGAGTAATCAGTAATTTCCTTAAACAGTATTGTTTACTATATTAACAAGTAATATATTTAAAATTGGTGTCTAGAACGATTTATAAGTGTTTTCATATCTGTTATGAACTAAATAGATATCAATACTTGTTCCATTAGTATTTGTAAGAGTAGACAGACTATATTATCAGGATGTTCACTGTCCATCGGTTGCTTCTAATCGTTCTGCTACAACGAGAATAACTAAAATGTCGCAGTGGAAATGTACTCGCCCTGATCTTAAAAACGAAGCCGTTTGAAATTATCCCCCTCCCATAAAGGCGTATCATGTACTAGTTTCTGGACATTGCTTGGGAATACCACCCCATATTATGGGTGACCTGCTCAGTGAACGACTGATTAACATAGAATGATTTCGTTAGCGTAGACACACTGATAGCAGGTTCGTTTTGTTTCTGAAAATAATTTTACTGTGTTTATGTTATTAATAACGTAAATAATAATAATAATAACTCAGAATCGTTCCTTCCAAAGGGATGAGAGGTGGGTTTATAGAAGGTGGGAGCAGCCTGGTTTAGTGAGTGACACACATCTCTCAGATGCTGAAATTACGAATACATTTTGGCGTGACATCTGGGCGAAGCCTGTCACTCACACAGAGGGTGATTGGATGCGAGATGTCGAACGATCGTGTGAGTCGATTGATACTATGGAGCCAATAACAATATCGAACACTGATATAGCTTATGCAGTTCGTTCGCTGCGGAACTGGAAATCAGCGGGACCGGACGGACTGCATAACTTTTGGTTAAAGTGGCTCCGTAGCTCACACGTACGATTGGCATCTCAATTGCAATCATGCTTAGAATCAGGTTCGCTTCCGACTTTTATGACCACAGGCGTAACTCACCTGCTCTTTAAGTCTGGCAGTGCCACGGATCCCAAAAACTACAGACAGAAACTACAGAAGTTCGTCGTAACCGAAAGGATTTATCGACATGTTGGATAGATTACAAAAAAGCCTATGACTCTGTACCGCATACGTGGCTCTTGAGAGTGATGGAGTTGTATAAGGTAGATACAACTCTATGCACTTTCTTGAAGGCATGTATGCGGCAATGGAGAACGGTGCTCTACTATCCAGGATGTCGGCGGTCTCAGGGTTACGGCGAGTATATTAAGATCAGGCGGGGTATATTTCAGGGTGACAGTTTGAGTCCCTTGTGGTTTTGCTTAGCTTTGAATCCTCTCAGCACTTTACTGGAGAGTTCAAGGCTAGGCTATCGTTTGCGGAAAGAAGGTCAGGTTATATCCCATCTCCTTTTCATGGATGATTTGAAACTGTTTGCCTGCAACAATTTCCAATTGATAAAATTACTTGAGGTAACTGAAACCTTTAGTAAATGTATCAGGATGGAATTTGGTGTGGATAAATGTGCAGTCATGCATGTAAAAAGAGGCAGGATAGTGGAATCTGAGGGGATGGAACTCTCAGATTCTACACACCTTAGATGTCTTTCCGCCAACGAAACTTACAAGTATCTAGGCGATGACACAGGCGTTAGGTGTAAATGAATTGACTATGAAGCAATCGTTACAGGAACGTTTCTTTGGCCGCCTGAAAAAAGTATTGAAAAGTTTTTTGTCAGGTGGTAATAAGGTGCGGGTATAATGGTATAATGATTGGGTCATACCAGTCCTAACCTACTCCTTTGGCATACTTAGATGGACTCAGACTGAACTAGATGCCCTGGATAGAAGAGTCCGTACACCGCTTACCGCGTACCGAATGCACCATCCACGTTCGTCGGTCATGAGGTTGTATAACCCGCAGAAATGTGGGGGTCGTGGTTTTTTAAATGCCAAGACCCTCCATAACCGCGAGGTATGCAACCTTAGAGATTACTTCCTCTCCGTTGACCTGGATGTGTATCGGGATGTGGTAGCAGTTGATAACGGACTCACTCCGCTTGCTCTAGGAAAAGAGAACTGGCGCAAACCAGCAGTACTTACTATTACAGACCGCAAGGAGATATGGAAGAGCAAGGCGTTGCATGGACGTTTTTATCGGGCCTTAAATGGGCCCGATATAGATTTATTGGCATCAGTATCCTGGCTACGGTTCGGTGACCTCTTCGGAGAAACTGAAGGTTTTGTCTGTGCAATTACAGATGAAGTTGTTATGACGAATAACTATCGGAGATATATCCTGAAAGACGGCACAATTGACATTTGTCGGGCGTGTCATCGTCCCGGAGAAACCCTCAGGCATATAATTTCTGGTTGTTCTCGTCTTGCCAACAGCGAGTACTTGCATAGACATAACCAAGTGGCCAGGATAGTCCATCAGCAACTTGCTTTTAAATATAATCTTGTGGCTGTCGAGTTACCGTACTACAGGTATGTGCCCGACCCAGTTCTCGAAAATGGTCGTGCAACATTGTACTGGGATCGGTCTATCATCACTGACAGGACTATTGTTACCAATAAGCCTGATATAGTAGTGATAGACCGATTAGAGCGCCGAGCAATGATTATTGACATCACCATTCCCCATGACGACAATCTCTTAAAAGCCGAAAAAGATAAAGAAATAAAATATTTGGACCTAGCCCACGAGATTGTCGACATGTGGGATGTGGATTCAGCAATCATTGTGCCGATAGTCATTTCGGCCCATGGGTTAATTGCTAAGAGCCTCGACCAACACCTTCAGAGGCTCACGTTAGGCAGCTGGATTAAGAGCCTGATGCAGAAGGCAGTCCTCCTTGATACGGCACGCATAGTGAGGAGGTTTCTATCTCTGGAACCCTAACCACCGGTAGCTTGGTCCCTGTACCCGATACCGGTGGGACACTATTTTTTATATTTTTAAATATATTTTGTTTTTTTTGATAGTAAATGTATTTAAAAATGTAATTTATATGTATATTTAAGTGAATAAAGAGAATAATAATAACTCCACACGTCTCACACACGGCCGTCTGATCCCAATGTGCTATGTACTATGGTAACCAGACTGCTGATAAACATACTTATATATTTCTAAATACATACAAAAATCATCTGTCATAGATGTTAGGGCCTATATATAATAACATAATAGATAGTTGGTCACACAGTCTTGCACATATCCACTATTTAGACTCACGGGTGGGTTTCAGTAGACGATTACGCCTCTAAAGCTCTACTGGATAATCTAAAAATACTAACACATCTGCAAAAAGATCCAGTGTGTACTACAACCTGAGAGATAGAGAGGTACATGTTAATCTTTTGAGACCCACCGCTCGTTCTCCAAAGCACGCTCCAAAGCTTTGGCGACTGGCAAGCAGATATAAAACTTGCCAGTCGCCAAAGCGAAGCAAGTCGTCCCCTTTGCCGATTGGAAAACAGATATGGAGAAAACAAACAAAAATTAAATTCTAGACTGTTTTAATCTTTTATATATAACAGAATAATAACTTCATCTAAATAATAATAAAATCCATTACGGTTATTATTAATCATTATTATTATTATTATTTGTGTCATTGAAATAAGTTAGAGACCTTTAAATTATCAATTCATCTACAAAAGCTAACCCATTCAAGTCTATGTATGGTCTTTCCAGGCTGCTGCGGCTGCTGTTCAGCCCTAAGGCCTCGTTACAAGAGGCTGGTAGACAACATCTTCCCCGCCTCTCCTCAAGATGGACTCGTCAAGTCCAACATGGAGAAGCTCACATTCTATTCACTGTCCAGTCCAGAGAAGCTGGACAGGATCGGAGAATACCTGTTCCAGAAAGCGTCGAGGGATATTTATAGGAGGAGACACGGGTGCGTAGATTTATTATATGAAAATTGGTACTATTTTCTTTTTTCACTTTTCTATCTATGATAATACTTTCTACGATAATAATAATAGTCTCCAAGAACTAGGCCATAGAGTAGATAACAGGACAGAAGTTTCACTTATTGAAGACATCTAGATGAATTACGTCTCGTACATCTACGCAATTAAGTGCCTAATTGCTTGAAAGTAATAAAATAAAAAAGTGTGTGGCTATTGTTAGCTCGTCATAGTGACTGTGTGTCGATTCTAATTGAAATTGCGTTTTTTGTGCCAGTCGTGGCATGTATTTAGGATTTATGGTGATTATATGGCATTTTATAACTTCGTGTAAATGTTCGTGCGGTAATAATATAATACCATAACACAGCCTGCTATCGTGCGACACTTATAATTTTGTCATGGCTACGTTCGTGACACCTACACATCTATCATTTTTTATTTTTTTTAACTAATAAACTGAACAACCTTATGACCAGTTTACAGTTCACCAGAGTTACTTTGTTGATCTTGTAAAAAAATTTTTTTTTCTTTTTGAGGACAAGATACTGTAGTTAGATCCGTTGATCCATTGTTTTGAATTAGATTTTCAATTAAATTTTAAACAATATTATTTAAACTGTTTAGTTTAGTTCGATTATTTGAAGATATGTATAGAGTTGAACACGCAAACTGAATCAAAGGGAATTCACAGCAACAGTTATAGAGCTGGTAGTGAAATAATACATTCAGTTATGTAAAATGTCTAACTAAAGGTTTTACAAGCAACGTTATCAATATTATCATTTCGGCGTATATAAGCAAGCTACTTACGCTGGATATCAAATCCAATCAGTATATTGCAGTCCACTACTGGACATAGGCCCCGTTTCCCCGTAGAAACCTTTATCAACGGGGAAAAACTGCCCTAAGAGGGTGCCCGACAATGGAAAAACCCCAGTCACGCCTCAAAATACACATGTGAGTTAAACCGTATATTTTAGTTTATGTGAATACCACTCACGAAAGTTTTTTTTTCTAATATATCAAATTATTTATCTTCCCCAGTTTCGTGATTATAGCTATGGAGGCCATGGACCAGCTCCTCGTTGCATGCCACTCGCAGACGCTCAACCTCTTCGTGGAGAGCTTTCTCAAAATGGTCCAGAAGTTGCTGGAGTCCACCGATCCTCAACTTCAGATATTGGCTACGCAGAGCGTGAGTGCTTTATACGATTTTGATCTTTGAATAATGATCTGATCCCACCATTTCTGTTTTCGGTACGCTGTCTCTTACACCCTCTTTATGGCGAACATCGATCGCTATAATTTGATCGAAACGCCGAGTCAAATAGTAATACGTACATACACTCACGCTTGTATCCAGGAAGGGGTAGGTAAAAGTGTATTGAACGCCCACATTTTGGCAACTATAATTTGGTTCCACGCACTCAACTGGGTGCAACCGGGCACTTTCAGAATTAACGATGAGATAATTGGGAGTGTAGTGTAAACGGAAGGTAAGAGAGGACAATGGAAGGAAAGCAATATCCCATTCAGTGGCTTAGCTACCGGAGAGCTAGACGGGGCAGAGTCCCGGGGCCCCCAAGCTCAGGGGGCCCCTCGGACTCTGACTTACAAACTATAAATTGAACTAGTGAACATTTCTCCGACATACGGAATATAAAGAAACCAGATTTTTAAAAATCAGAAGTTATCAGGTTTGTACTAGAGTTGTGAGTTGTGAATCGGGATTACGAATACGGAACAAATGATTTTCAATAGTTTAGTTGGGGCCCTAATTATTTTTTGTCCTAGGGCCTTTGGTTACCTTGCTAGGCCTCTGATCCCATTCCTTCCGTAGGTATAAGTACGGATGGATTGAGGAGTGTGAGCAATTGCTCAAGCCGGACAGTAATCTCTTCAAAATCTTAGTCTTCCAACAGTAACACAAAACGGTATCGTACCGTTATAAATAATTATTACCTCCATTAATTCCCGTTTATATTTATTGTACATATTAAATTCGCAGTTTGTGCGCTTCGCAAACATCGAGGAAGACACTCCATCATACCATCGGCGCTACGATTTCTTCGTGTCCAAGTTTTCTGCCATGTGCCACAGCAACCACATCGATAAAGCTACCAGAGACAAAATACGACTCGCTGGCATACAAGGATTACAAGTAAGGATGTTTAAACTCCTCATATTTGCTACTTCTCTGGTACTATTTACCTGTGTATCTTCTGCTTTTCTTTTTTTTTTGTTTTTTTTTTAAATTTGTGCGTAGTCCTTTAGATTTTTGTATATAGAGATTTTGATTACCAAGCGGTTTTTGTGACTTAACTTGAAGTTAGATAAACTTTTCTTTCATACGATTCTTATTTTTTCCAGGGGGTCATAAGAAAAACCGTATCAGACGACTTGGTGGAAAACATTTGGGAAGCGCAACACATGGACAAAATTGTACCATCTTTGCTATATAACATGCAGGTATTTGCACAGGACATATTATTGGCTTTCTTATTATCGCCTTTTTACTCGAAATGTTTAGGTAACCATAACGCGATGCACAGAGGTATGATCAACGCCATCTATCGAACTTCAAGTAAACCTTTACACACTTTATTCAATTAAAATGTTCACAATATTGGACACTTCCCTAAATAAATGTAAACAACAAAACATAAGTCACTCATGTGCGCTTAAGTTTTTTATAAAAATTAAATTATTTATTCATTGAACAATAAAGATCAAAGTGTTTGATTCTTATAAAAATAAGCTTACAGGTTTATAACTATAGTTGGCTTTGTTTAAAAAACGTAATTCAAACCGCAAAACTGCTTTTCTCAGTGGCACGGGCCCCCGGCTCGAGGGGGCCCCGGGCACCAAAGGCCCTGAACACAGGAAGCACTAATTACAAAATGGATTAAAATATTAATTTTGTATTTGATCAATATAGGCTAACTAATTTAATAAACTACACGAGTAAAAATAACGGCCAAGTCCGAGTCAGACACACACATCCGATGAAATAGCCACGGGCCTTAGATGGTGTAGTTACGCCACTGGCTTCTCTGTTAACTGTGGTAAAAAAACTAACCTATAGGTATAATATAGAGCTCTCAATGATCTTACTGAATAAAATTATCTTATTTAATAAAATGCCTGAAATATTTATTACAAAATTATAGGTAAGTACTATACTACTATTGTAATAAGACGACTTACTTGATTACAGAGATGTGCAATATAGTTTATAACTTTTTGTATTTTTTATTTCAAATACAAAATAATTTTTCATTTTGTATTTAAAATACTTGATGTAAAATACGTATTTCCAAAATATTAAAATTAAATACTTTTTAAGTAACTCTAAATTTACTTTGCGTTTGCGGAACCTTGTTATTATTGTCCCATTAAAAGCAACATAAAAAACTCAAATCTGGCAAATCGCAACGCAGTTCTTCTACCGCAAAAAGTTGGGAGATGAACTAATATAATAGTTAACTAACAATATTTTATAGTGACCGTATCAATATTAGACATATTTATGTCTTTAACTAACAACCCGCCCCGGCTTCGCACGGATACAAATTATACTCTTAAACCTTCCTCATGAATCACTCTGTCTATTAGTGAAAACCGCATGAAAATCCGTTCAGTAGTTTTTCACGCGAACAGACAGACAGACTTTGTTTTATGTTTTATAATATGTAGTGATAAATAGAAATTCAGATTCTTTATCCATAATAAAATTACAGGGGGGTACGCAAATGTCCTGAATGGCTTCGAGAGAAGGATGGTACGGTATACGCCTTTTTTTGCTCAACTTGGCGGGGGCACTGTCTTGCCACCAGATAATATTTTATGTTATTGATGCTTTGCAACCAAATGTAATTTATAATGATACACTACACTCACACTTCATAATTAAACTTTGTTAAATATATTTTGAAAATAGAACATCCTCCGCGCCTTTTTCCCAACTAAGTTGGGGTCGGCTTTGTCGGTCAAACTTTGATATTTTACGTGAAGCGACTGCCATCAGACCTCCACAACCTAAGTACTAGGCGATATCGAAGTCCTGTAGTTAGACCAGGTGGTCGGATTTTTTTAGGGCTCCAACTACCCGTAACGAATGAGTCATGAGTCCGTAAAACAAGTTCCGTACCATTGCCTTTTATGTTTTTCAATCGATTTACCTTTTTTTCTTTTGATAAAAGCTATTGACGAGGTATAGTGTAATTAAAAAAAAAGGATAAATTCCTTGTTTCGTAATTTCGACGGAGGTTTGTTCTTTTCAATACTCAATACTTTATTGCGTTTCACAATGTGTACTTAGGTGGTAGTGCTTAGATTAAATGAGTCATTGTGAACCCTGTCGGGCACAGCAAATCGATCGATTGTTGTCCAGATTGTTATCAATAATTGAATAAATTTGGGTTGATATTCGACCGCCGGGCGACCACTAGTTATACCTTTAGCGTTAGGCGTCCATTACACACTTATGCAAGCGTCACTCAATTCAACGTCAGTCATGACTGATGGTTAACAAACTTTGGGCAATTCATATCATGTAACTGTCAATCACCTATATTAAACGATAGGTTATCCGTCAGTCAAAATCTTGATTGTGGTAAAACTGATAGCAAAACCTACCGTGTAATGGACGCGGGAGACTTCACTGTCAATCAATTAAGTATCCATCCGGAACAGTACTTTTTTTTCTGGACAAATAGTCCCTATTTTCTTTTCTTTACCTTCGAAGAACGTGTATACAATTTTTTATGATGATCGATGAAAGAATCTGAAAGAGTGCCGAACAAACTCACTTTCACATCTAAAATATTAGTCAATAAATACGATTTCATATATTTTTATTAGTTATTTTGTTTTTTGATGGAAGAGTGTGTTGTCCCCAGACTGCAGAGAAGTACGAGACGGTCTCGTGTATGGACAGTGCGGTAGGCGCGGAGGCGCCGGCCAAGCTCGCCGAAGCGTGCCTGCGCGAGCTCGTGGGGCGCGCCTCCTTCGGGCACATCCGGAGCGTGCTCCGCCCCGTACTCACGTAGGTACACTTTAAGTACGAGACGATCTCGTGTATGGACAGTGCGGTAGGTGCGGAGGCGCCGGCCAAGCTCGCCGAAGCGTGCCTGCGTGAGCTCGTGGGGCGCGCCTCCTTCGGGCACATCCGGAGCGTGCTTCGCCCCGTACTCACGTAGGTACACTTTAAGTACGAGACGGTCTCGTGTATGGACAGTGCGGTAGGTGCGGAGGCGCCGGCCAAGCTCGCCGAAGCGTGCCTGCGCGAGCTCGTGGGGCGCACCTCCTTCGGGCACATCCGGAGCGTGCTCCGCCCCGTACTCACGTAGGTACACTTTGAGTACGAGACGGTCTCGTGTATGGACAGTGCGGTAGGTGCGGAGGCGCCGGCCAAGCTCGCCGAAGCGTGCCTGTGCGAGCTCGTGGGGCGCGCCTCCTTCGGGCACATCCGGAGCGTGCTCCGATCCGTACTCACGTAGGTACACTTTAAGTACGAGACGGTCTCGTGTATGGACAGAGCGGTAGGTGCGGAGGCGCCGGCCAAGCTCGCCGAAGCGTGCCTGTGCGAGCTCGTGGGGCGCGCCTCCTTCGGGCACATCCGGAGCGTGCTCCGCCCCGTACTCACGTAGGTACACTTTAAGTACGAGACGGTCTCGTGTATGGACAGTGCGGTAGGTGCGGAGGCGCCGGCCAAACTCGCCGAAGCGTGCCTGCGCGAGCTCATGGGGCGCGCCTCCTTCGGGCACATCCGGAGCGTGCTCCGCCCCGTACTCACGTAGGTACACTTTAAGTACGAGACGGCCTCGTGTATGGACAGTGCGGTAGGTGCGGAGGCGCCGGCCAAGCTCGCCGAAGCGTGCCTGCGCGAGCTCGTGGGGCGCGCCTCCTTCGGGCACATCCGGAGCGTGCTCCGCCCCGTACTCACGTAGGTACACTTTAAGTACGAGACGGTCTCGTGTATGGACAGTGCGGTAGGTGCGGAGGCGCTGGCCAAGCTCGCCGAAGCGTGCCTGCGCGAGCTTGTGGGGCGCGCCTCCTTCGGGCACATCCGGAGCGTGCTCCGCCCTGTACTCACGTAGGTACACTTTAGGTACGAGACGGTCTCGTGTATGGACAGTGCGGTAGGTGCGGAGGCGCCGGCCAAACTCGCCGAAGCGTGCCTGCGCGAGCTCGTGGGGCGCGCCTCCTTCGGGCACATCCGGAGCGTGCTCCGCCCCGTACTCACGTAGGTACACTTTAAGTACGAGACGGCCTCGTGTATGGACAGTGCGGTAGGTGCGGAGGCGCCGGCCAAGCTCGCCGAAGCGTGCCTGCGCGAGCTCGTGGGGTGCGCCTCCTTCGGGCACATCCGGAGCGTGCTCCGCCCCGTACTCACGTAGGTACACTTTAAGTACGAGACGGTCTCGTGTATGGACAGTGCGGTAGGTGCGGAGGCGCTGGCCAAGCTCGCCGAAGCGTGCCTGCGCGAGCTTGTGGGGCGCGCCTCCTTCGGGCACATCCGGAGCGTGCTCCGCCCCGTACTCACGTAGGTACACTTTAGGTACGAGACGGTCTCGTGTATGGACAGTGCGGTAGGTGCGGAGGCGCCGGCCAAGCTCGCCGAAGCGTGCCTGCGCGAGCTCGTGGGGCGCGCCTCCTTCGGGCACATCCGGAGCGTGCTCCGCCCCGTACTCACGTAGGTACACTTTAAGTACGAGACGATCTCGTGTATGGACAGTGCGGTAGGTGCGGAGGCGCCGGCCAAGCTCGCCGAAGCGTGCCTGCGCGAGCTTGTGGGGCGCGCCTCCTTCGGGCACATCCGGAGCGTGCTCCGCTCCGTACTCACGTAGGTACACTTTAAGTACGAGACGGCCTCGTGTATGGACAGTGCGGTAGGTGCGGAGGCGCCGGCCAAGCTCGCCGAAGCGTGCCTGCGCGAGCTCGTGGGGCGCGCCTCCTTCGGGCACATCCGGAGCGTGCTCCGCCCCGTACTCACGTAGGTACACTTTAAGTACGAGACGGTCTCGTGTATGGACAGTGCAGTAGGTGCGGAGGCGCTGACCAAGCTCGCCGAAGCGTGCCTGCGCGAGCTTGTGGGGCGCGCCTCCTTCGGGCACATCCGGAGCGTGCTCCGCCCCGTACTCACGTAGGTACACTTTAAGTACGAGACGGCCTCGTGTATGGACAGTGCGGTAGGTGCGGAGGCGCCGGCCAAGCTCGCCGAAGCGTGCCTGCGCGAGCTCGTGGGGCGCGCCTCCTTCGGGCACATCCGGAGCGTGCTCCGCCCCGTACTCACGTAGGTACACTTTAAGTACGAGACGGTCTCGTGTATGGACAGTGCGGTAGGTGCGGAGGCGCTGGCCAAGCTCGCCGAAGCGTGCCTGCGCGAGCTTGTGGGGCGCGCCTCCTTCGGGCACATCCGGAGCGTGCTCCGCCCCGTACTCACGTAGGTACACTTTAGGTACGAGACGGTCTCGTGTATGGACAGTGCGGTAGGTGCGGAGGCGCCGGCCAAACTCGCCGAAGCGTGCCTGCGCGAGCTCGTGGGGCGCGCCTCCTTCGGGCACATCCGGAGCGTGCTCCGCCCCGTACTCACGTAGGTACACTTTAAGTACGAGACGGCCTCGTGTATGGACAGTGCGGTAGGTGCGGAGGCGCCGGCCAAGCTCGCCGAAGCGTGCCTGCGCGAGCTCGTGGGGCGCGCCTCCTTTGGGCACATCCGGAGCGTGCTCCGCCCCGTACTCACGTAGGTACACTTTAAGTACGAGACGGTCTCGTGTATGGACAGTGCGGCAGGTGCGGAGGCGCTGGCCAAGCTCGCCGAAGCGTGCCTGCGCGAGCTTGTGGGGCGCGCCTCCTTCGGGCACATCCGGAGCGTGCTCCGCCCCGTACTCACGTAGGTACACTTTAGGTACGAGACGGTCTCGTGTATGGACAGTGCGGTAGGTGCGGAGGCGCCGGCCAAACTCGCCGAAGCGTGCCTGCGCGAGCTCGTGGGGCGCGCCTCCTTCGGGCACATCCGGAGCGTGCTCCGCCCCGTACTCACGTAGGTACACTTTAAGTACGAGACGATCTCGTGTATGGACAGTGCGGTAGGTGCGGAGGCGCCGGCCAAGCTCGCCGAAGCGTGCCTGCGCGAGCTCGTGGGGCGCGCCTCCTTCGGGCACATCTGGAGCGTGCTCCGCCCCGTACTCACGTAGGTACACTTTAAGTACGAGACGGTCTCGTGTATGGACAGTGCGGTAGGTGCGGAGGCGCCCGCCAAGCTAGCCGAAGCGTGCCTGCGCGAGCTCGTGGGGCGCGCCTCCTTCGGGCACATCCGGAACGTGCTCCGCCCCGTACTCACGTAGGTACACTTTAAGTACGAGACGGTCTCGTGTATGGACAGTGCGGTAGGTGCGGAGGCGCCGGCCAAGCTCGCCGAAGCGTGCCTGCGCGAGCTCGGGGGCGCGCCTCCTTCGGGCACGAGTCAAGAGACGGTCTTGTGTATGGATAGTTTGGAAAAATACCCACACATAAAATCTTATTTTGCGATATTTCTCGGAATAATTATTAGCAAAAATTAGGTTTTTGTAACAATGAATAATGTAATTTCCACCATCTTTCCTCCGAAATGATAGTAGTTAATTTATTTACATATATAAATCATCATTGCATCATGTTCGGTAACGGATGGGACCAAAATATATACATATATTATATAGGTATATTGGTCCTATCCGTTCCCGAACATGGTGCATTGACGATGACGGACGGTGATCCGTCACCAGTGGGTTCGCGTGCTTCATTCCGAACGTTATACTAGAAATATGCCGCACAGATAGCTACAAGTTCACACTCATTCATGTTGACGACTGACCGTGGTGCAAAGGCGTAGATGATATGCATGCGACTTACGGCAATCAATATTGTATAGGCTTGCCACAAGATGAACATAAAAGCGTACTGGTGGACGTCACGATATAAAATATGAGGTTTTGTTTTTTATTTGCAGTCATTTCGATCGCCACGAGTTATGGATTCCGAACGAATTTGCCGTACACACCTTCAAGATCATCATGTTTTCTATTCAGGTATGATAATTGTAATATGAATATTACGATTTTAGCAGGTCCCTCTCTCTTCTCTCTCTCTCTCCCTCTCTCTTCTCCCTCTCTCTTCTCTCTCTCTCTCCCTCTCTCTTCTCCCTCTCTCTTCTCCCTCTCCTCCCTCTCCCTCTCTCTTCTATCTATTTTCTCTCTCACTCTCTTTTTCTTTTAAGCCTTTCTCGAAACTTGTTTCAAAATATACTTTTAAAAGGCTACCAATAACATGAGCGTAATATTATTGGTGTACTTGTTAACCCTTCCAATTTAGCCTAATGCTTGTGTTAGGAGTGGGTTCACCTCGGTTTTGACCTCACTTGACCGAGACCACGAATCCGAGATCTTTGCCATTATTATACTGCTATTTTTTTTGTAATTTTCTATAGGTACGTAGATAGCTAGATATTTTGTCATCAAGTTTTAGAAAAATATGTCAAATTATTCATTATAGCAGTATTCATTTGCAATTTGATCCGTTATTTGTAAATCATAAGTATGTTATTTGTAAAACGTTTAAGATAATAGAAAATGTGCCAAAACGCTACATGCAAGTCATGTGATATATTACGTCAGTTGCTCGTAAACAAATATTCGCTCTCGAATTCTTACATTAACTTGTTATCTTCATCGTTACAAAATGTCTTAGAATTGGTGGGTAGTGCCACAGTGTACTAATGTATCTATTAAAATACCGGCAAAAATATTTGTGAGCATTCTGTATTATGTAACACCAAGATTCGTCAAAAGGGGTTAAAGTTAGCTCGTAGCAATCTGACAGACATTATTTTGATTCACATAAAATAATTTGTCATAAACTGTTTTAAAACAATAGTCTTATAGTATCGAAAAGTAAATTTGTTAATATAAACTTAAAATTTGGTCCCAGTCGTATTGTTAATAACAATTGCAGATAATTTCTCACGATTTGTAGTTAATAGAAAATAATATTTTTGTAATAACAAAGAAATTATAATCGAATCAATAGATTGTATTTTACACAATATCGATTGTCAACAAGCTATTGACGTCACGTTACATTCAGCCAATCAATCGTTTTCGATCACGTGGACTAATATGAAAATTTAATGTTTATTGTTTTTTTATGAAAATCATTCATGTTCTTAAATGTGGTGTTCAATAAAGTGGTTTAAATCTAGTTACTATTAGAGTAACAGCATTTTAATCTATATTTTTGTAATAGTAAAACATTTAAAGCCGCCTTGTTTAAAGATTTTGTTCTAAGTGGATGGGGGGGGTGTATGTTTTAATTCCCGTTATTGTATCCAAACTCAAATTCAAAATCATTTATTCAATTGAGACACTAAGTGACATTTATGAACGTTAAATTGAAGCTAGAGTTAAAATCATAGATCGGCGCAAACAGACGCCACAGCATGTACTGGATTGTCGAGGTAAATTAGGTAAAACACCAAATCTACTGCTTGCATGTGTCGATCTATAACTTCCAGTTTCCAAAATGCGTAGAGCCTTATGAGGAGAATACTGGCAAAGAAACTCATGGCGACTCTTTTTAAAAGTCAGATCTTCAGGTGCAATAGTGTTAGTGTTACACGACAGGTGAACAGGATGCAAGCTGATGCCACCTGAATTTTATTTTATTGAAATGCTCCAAAAGCTTACGTACTTAAAAAATAAAAGCTAACGTTAAGCTAACGTACGTAAAAAATAAAAATTACTCAGTGATACCGTTGAAGGTTTGAATTTATTAAACATAGAAATCATTCAAAGTGCACATCTACCTTCATTCAGTTACAAAATCTACTGCTAGAGTTGCAGTTGATCGAACCAAAATAATAGTATAGGCTAGGCTAAAGCATCGCTGACTAGGCCGACCAGTCACCCCAAGCAGCACCCGTTCACGAGTATGACGCATGGACCAGCCATCATCTCCTTCGCCATATCAGAGGGAAAGAAATGACCCGCCCCATGACGACGCCGCAAGCAATAACATTTTAGTGAGCATGACGAACCATAGTCGAGATACTGATAAAAATCACTACTAGTCAAGTTACCATAATAATCGTCACGCATTACTTTCAACTAACAATGGTTTGTTAATAATTTAGCTTAATTATAAGACAAAGAAGTTTGTGTGTATATACCTAATGACACCTTAAGCCCAAGACTGTTTGTCGTTTAGATAATCGTTGATCGTATAGTAGGATTTCCTAATAAGGTGATTTTTTACAGTTAGCTTGAATTTATCTACAGGAAGGTCGATTACATGTATAGGAATTTTATTATAAAAACGTGTACCAAGACCTTCGAACGAGTTGTGTACTTTATGTAAGCGATGATAGGTACCAACGAGTTTAGACTTGTTTCTTGTATTAATATTGTGTATATCACTGTTTTTCTTATAGTCATTAATGTTGTGCCTAACAAACATAATATTTGCAAAAATATACTGTGATGCAACAGTTAAAATACCTATATCCTTAAACAACTCTCGAAGAAAGACTCTAGCACCTAAATTGTATATGGAGCGGATGGCTCGTTTTTGGAGAATAAAAATCGTTTCAACATCAGCCGCCTTACCCCAAAGTAGTATACCATAGGACATGACGCTGTGAAAGTAGCTAAAATAAACTAGCCTAGCTGTGACCGTATCAGTGACCTGACGTACCTTCCATACTGCATAAGCTGCCGAACTAAGCCTACCTGCAAGGCTGTCTATCTGGGCTCCCCACTGTAGTTTACTGTCTAATGTAATTCCTAAGAATACTGTTGAGTCTACAATAATTAACATTTTATTATTTAGAGTTAAATTAGTACCTAGCTGTTTTACATTTGGCATAGTAAATCTCACACACTTTGTTTTATTTCAATTTAGTAGGAGATTGTTAGTTGAAAACCAATACAATACATCATTTAGTGCCCTATTCACATCGTCAAAAACTGTTTTCTTACGATCGACTTTAAAAATAAGTGACGTATCATCAGCAAATAGAACTATATCACAGAGATCTTTTAAATAATAAGGTAAATCGTTTATATATATGCGAAAAAGTAGAGGACCTATTACAGAGCCCTGAGGAACGCCCATAGTAACAGGTAATCCAGAAGACCTCGCACCATTGACATCTACATGTTGAATTCTATCTTTCAAGTAGGAAACAATTAGTTCCAAAGCAATACCATTAACACCATAATGTTTAAGTTTAAGAAAAAGCGTGTTATGTTCTACACAAAGAGAAAAAGCTTTTGAGAGATCGCAAAATACACCTATCGCATCTTGCGAATTCTCCCATGCATTAAATATATGTCTCAAAAGAGTTGCACCAGCATCAATTTTTGAACGACCCTTTGTAAAGCCAAATTGTTCTTTGTGAAATAAATTATTTAGATTAAAATGGCATTCTAGTTAGCCGGTAGTTTATAGCCGGTAACATTGAGATTGGCCTAAAGTTACTTGGTTCAGTTGTACAACCCTTCTTGAATAAAGGTATTACTTTGCTATACTTCATCAGGATAGGAAAAACACCAGAATCAACACATCAATTGAATGTTATAGTTAGAAATGATGCTATATCTATTATAATAGTTTCTATTAATTTAACAGAAATTCTCCATAAATCCCCTGAATTCTTAGAATTAAGAGACTTAATCGTTTTTATAATGTCTGTGGGGTTTATGAATTCAAATTCAAATAAATTCTTACATTTGTTTACATTGGCCCTTAACAACAATTCATACCTGGACGCACAAGAATTCAAGGTACTGGTTGTACTAACTGGTATATTTCTGAAAAAGGTGTTAAAAGATTCAGCTATGTCGAAGTTGTTTGTTATAAACCTATTATTAATATTTAATTTTAAATCATTATCTCGAGGTTTACTAGTCCAGTTTCATCATTAATAATGTTCCATGTAGCTCTTATTTTATTATTTGAAGACTTAATCTTATTACTTATGTATAAAGACTTTGCCATAGTACATGTTTTCCTAAAAATCTTTGAGTAATTTTTGACACATTCGTGAAATTTTGAGTAAAAATTACTTTGTTTCATAGCATATAAATCATACAGCTCCTCTCTACTTTTGTATATACCTGTTGTCGCCCAGTCGCAGAATGTCGTTTTTGGCCTTTGCATTATTGTTTTTGACTTAAATATACTGTTAAATTCACATAAAATTTATTATTAAATGCATATAGTTATGTTTATTCTATTTTCTTTCATACAAGGAAATGTAACAAATTGCCCACAGTGATCAGATATTAAATCACTTAAAATTGACCTATTTAAATATTCACCATTGCTAAAGATGTTATCTAAGCAATTTGCCGAGAGAGAAGTAATTCTTGTTGGCTCCGAAAATAAATAATTCAAGTCAAATGATTCAAATAGGCTCACTAATCTTATACTGATTTGATATATGATGATGATAATTGTGTATAATGGAATGCGAAAGTCGAAAGTTTAATGAGGTGGTCGTGTCGTGCGTAGGCGCAGTACTCGTACAGCGTGGTGGAGGCGCTGATGCAGCACCTGGACGGCGCGGGGCCTTGCGCGGGCGACGCGCGCGCGCGCACTCGCCTGCGGGCGGCGCGCGCCACCGTGCTCAGCAACATCGTCGCCATCGCCGCCGGGGACAGCGTCGGTATGTACTCTCTACTCATTATCACCAGTGCTCACCCACAGACAGTAGCGGCCACCGTGCTCAGCAACATCGTCGCCATCGCCGCCGGGGACAGCGTCGGTACGTACTCTCTACTCATTATCACCAGTGCTCACCCACAGACAGTAGCGGCCACCGTGCTCAGCAACATCGTCGCAATCGCCGCCGGGGACAGCGTCGGTACGTACTCTCTACTCATTATCACCAGTGCTCACCCACAGACAGTAACGGCCACCGTGCTCAGCAACATCGTCGCCATCGTCGCCGGGGACAGCGTCGGTACGTACTCTCTACTCATTATTACTGGTCACCCATAGACAGGAATTCTGCTGTTACTCATTAAATCTTCTTTATATAAGGATAAAAATCGATGTGTGTATGTTCCCTATGACCGATTTTGATGAAATTTTCAGACAATCTTCAGATTAGCCCAACAAATAACATTAATAAATACCATAATACATTAGTTATTACAATTTCTTCTCACATGGCTAACCTATTTGGAAACGGGCGCTTATAAATCGAAACAGGCAAATATTATGATATTATGTTATCTATTTTTATTTTATATTTGACAAAGCAACCCATTGTTACAATGACCCTGTGTGTGTTAATTAATATATAATTTTATATTTTTTTTAATTGACCATTTGAAATAATAAATGACCAATTTCATAAAATAAAATATTGAATTTGAAAATATAATCATAATATCATTCTGGGACATCGTTATCTAGACACAAAGTTTGTAATGTGGGTTCTAGAACACAGATAAGCATACATAGATTTTTTTTGTAAATACATTATACTATACATAGAACATCCAGACCAATGCAAATAAACATTCATGAATACAAATATTTGCACTAAGCAGGAATTGAACAATCAACCGCAGACGTGACAGTTGAATGCACTACAGACCGCGCCACAGAGGTTCTTAAAAACCAAACCACACATTAGTATTGGAAATAACATAAATGAAAAAAAAAACCGTACTAATTTTATTTTATTGAAATATTTTATTAATATTTCTTTTTTCCAGGTCCTTCAGTGTTGGAGATCATTAACAATCTTCTCACCAACTTAAGAGCTTCTGTTGCCAGAGATTCAGAGGTAACACCAATATTGTCCAATTACCTCGTACTATAAAGTAAATAAATGTCAAATACTTACACTAATATGATATATTTCTTACAGAAAGAATCAGATGAGAAGTTGTACCAGGAAGCGCTGATCAACGCGTTGGGAGAGTTCGCGGATCACCTCCCTGACTTCCAGAAAATAGATATAATGATGTTCATTGTCAATAAAGTGCCCTCCGCACCCCGGGGCAAGGGCACCAGAGCTGACTCCATGCTTCAAAGTATTCTACTCAAGAGTTTATTGAAGGTAAGTTCTTAAATTACTTCAGACAAATCTCTTATGGCAAACCATCTAAATACTTAAAGAATCCTAATAATTATTAGGATTCTTATATAGATATTTATATTAGGATAGCTGTGTGAGCTTTTACGATTTTTACGAACTTTGGTACTTTGTGGTCTTTCGAGCTTCTGAATAAGCGTTCACACGAAATGCCCTAAACAATTAAATTTCATCCGCATACCGAAGTAGAAATTGCATGAGAATTAGATTCGACTGACTAGTTATACCAAAAAAAAAATCCAAAAGCTCTACATTATCATAACTTAGTTGTAAAAACAGGGAGGTAATTAAAAACGAACACAAAAATTTATCAGTATCATCAGAGTTTTTATGTGATATTTCTCCTAAAACGAGTTGATTTGCTCATACTTCTAGCCAGGGCTACATCATTTGCGTACCGTCCACGGTACAAGTGTCAGTAGGGGCGACAACGCGTAGCTGAGAGCACGCACGCGCGGCAGAACGGTATTCTCCGTTCCAAAATGTCAAATCGAACTTTTTATGCAGTGGACGTGTTTTGTTATTACTAAATGTATTTGTTATGTTAAATTGCGTTATTGCTAGATGTTAGCGATCTGTAAAATACTTTAAAAATAAATTGCGAAAATGATTTTAGTTATTACTTATTATGTCAATATAATTTAAAAAAATACTTTGGCGTTTATTTTTTACGCGCCATTGCCGCGTGGCTATGCTGATAATATAAATAATAGTTATCTACTCAACAAAAGAAATAAATGTTGCTTATATATATTCTATACAATGTATTATACAAATTGTACTAAATCAGGTTTTGATTGATATGATAAAATATTAGTTCCACTTGTCCCATGGAACTACTGGGACGTAATCGTCTCGGTTGTCCCATGATGGGCCAACTCAATGGAACTAGTGGGATAGACAGGATTGGCCAGGGTGGATGTTGTAATAAATGTAGTCTATTAAACCGTAAATAATAAAGCCATAACATCTAGGAAAGGGAACGAACTTAGTAGGTGTGGACTGGAGGGTGCTTTTCTCACACAATATGTAATATAGTAAGAAATACAGTGACATTTAATAAAAAGTGGTACTGAAATGTAAAACATATTTGTACAAATAATTATATTTACAAATAATTGTTTGGTCAAAGCACTGAGAGCACCTTACCTCGAATGCCAGTGCTTAAATTACAAAAATGGCGACGATTTATGACGTCATATATTTCCCTAGGATACTGCGGCAGAATACTGTCAGTCCATAACGGAATGAATTTCTCCCCAGCAAGAGCACTAAACAGTGCTCGCAGTTTATATCGGAACATATCCCAAATAAATAATCTATTTCATTATCTGTGTACTTTGTACAACCCTAGAGTGTCCGGCAGTTCCTACACACACGAAGGTCGCGCGGTTTGCAAGGCGTTCTCAACTTTCGAAAAGCGTAAATAAGATATATTTCTGGTCGCAGCTAACGCCAGGTATTATTATTTAAATGTTGTAGACTATAATAACGTAAGTATTTTCACTTTTGTACGGGAGTGATGTATTTGTTACGAAGTAACTATGTATCGCACGTCGCAGGTGGGCACGACGTACCGCACGGCAGAGCTGAGCAAGGCGTTCCCGGCCGCCTTCCTGGAGGCGCTGCTGCGCGTGGGCTCGGGCGCTGAGCCCGCTGCACGCGCGCTGCTGCAGCGCATCCTGCACACGCTGCTCGACCGCAGGGGCAACGCGCCGCACCTGCTGCACCCCACGTGAGTCTTGGGAAAACTTACTATTGTTCACATGAACTTTTGTTTGTTGATTTTTTTTTTCTTTTATTTTTGTAAATTTATTTTGTTTAATAAACATTGTGTACATAAAAAGAAAAACAAAGAATGCAAATGCCCTATTACGATACCGATGTCGCTTCATATATCTCGTGTAGGTAAACGAGAGCCGAGTTTTGTAGGCGAGGAATAATACCACTCAAACACTTATTAGGAGTATATTTTCATAATACGGTTCACACACAATTTCATCTCTCAATACTAATTATACATTCCCACGTAACCAAAGTTTAGCGCGATTTAGAAAAACCTATCAACGCCATCTATGTATGCCAACCTAAACTAAACTTATATAAAGCTAAACAACTTCAAGTAAACTTAGATCTAAGTATGAGTATTTTATCTGGACATAGCACCCACCAAGGGCATAATGCAGTAGGTCCTTCAAAACCGCTCACCTTGCAAGCAGCTAATCTGTAAGACTAAGATAATGATAACAATAGATAGAGCTTAGATTTAGGTTTTTTTTATGAAAGCGCTTTTACTGCGTACTGTGACTACTTTGCTAATGTTCTTAGCACCTGGTTGCTCATGTCAATGTCATATATAAATTCTGTTTTTTATTTCAGTCTAGAGTATGCCGAACTTGGTTTGACAGTAGAGAAATGCTCACGTCAAGATCTCATCTTCATCAGTAAACATGGATACGCGCTGTTCGGTTCATTGTACGATGGTGAGTTGTTTCTAAAATCACCAATTATAACGATCAGTATAACTGTTACAATAAGAACTTACATGTATATATTCAAAGCAATGGCATGTCAAAATCGGATTGTAGAGGTAACCGGATGGCGAGTGGTAATCAGAAGTGATACTGAACCCACCCGTATAGTCCGAATAGACCCCAAATGGACGGGGGTGAAGAGAGGAGGGGGGAGGGTCATAACGTAAAATTTTGGCAACCGGAAATGCGGTTGCTTAGAACGTCACGCGGGCCGCTTCCGCACTCGCGGATTCATACAGATCTTGTTTAAATATAAATAGGATTAATTTGTACTATTCGCTATTCTTCGCACTTGTTAACTCATAGTATTACTTAACTAAAACTGATTGTCTATACCGCAATGCAACTTCTTTAAATAGTTCGAAAAATATCTCATAGAAAGTTCGTGAACTTTCCTGAAACATCTCGTACTATCTGACTTGACCGCTGTTGGAACTTCTAAAACTCAGTGAAAAATTCTTACTGACAGATTATTAATTCCATTATTTACAAAAAAAATGGCCTTTAAATTTAGTGCCGCTAATTGTGACCGCAACAATACCAAATTAAATCTAAAGTCTTAGAATTCAATTCTGTTGCTGGCAGTACATATATGGAAAAAAAATCGAAATATATTATACTAGCAGTGCCCCGCGGTTTCACCCGCGTAAGTCCCGATTCCGTTTGAATATTGGGATAAAAGCCTAGATGTTAATCCAGGTCTCTAGCTATCTACATACCAAGTTTCATTGCAATCGGTTCAGTAGTTTTTTCGTGAAAGAGTAACAAACATCCATCCATCTACACTTACAAACTTTCGCGTTTATACATAGGCTGCACTAAAAGTATCGGGAATGGAATATTTCCACTGTTTCTGTCATATTAAAATCTTTTTAATTGAAAACACTATGGTTTTAAAAATCGAATACCATTTATTTATTTAAAAAAAGATTCTCGGTCTTATCACAAGGTTTTGTCAAATTGATATATATATTAATTTGATAACATAATATGTTAATTTGATAAGTGTAATGCACGTAATTTATCACTCGAGATCTGAAAAAAGTGACCACTTTTCACTTCAAGTCAGATTAATTGAAACTTGTATCAAAGCGCAGACAGAAAGAACCTGGCCCGCAGAGGGTGATGTTTTAAAAAGATTTTCATACTTTCACTTCTGTTTGTTGCCGAAGTATAAATATATATACTTACATATATGTCTTTTACCAATTGGTATGTTGAGCACATTGGAATGTAGAGGTGTAAGCACCAACGTTTTCAAAGCTTTGGTTTGATCCATAGTATAGGAGACGAGCCAACTATTATAAATGTTTTATAATATACCATACTATATTAGCAGGCACCTTTCCAAACTCCAGATTTTACTAATAAAAAGAAATCAATAATTGATCGTTTAGAGTACACAAGACAGTCGATTGTTTACTGTACAATTTTTTAAAATATCCTGATGTTAATTTATAAAATAGGTGCGGTTCTCCAGATTTTTTTTGCCTCCTACAGCCAATCTCTGGAATAAATTGTCGCCTGCGGTATTTCCGGACCGATACGACCTTTAAACCTTCAAGAAAAAAGCGCACTCCCATCACAAAAGCCGGTAACGCACTTGTGACTCTTGAGTTGCTTGTGTCCATGGGCGATGATAGTCACTTACCAGCAGGTGACCCATCGGCTCGTTTACCCCCTATAATATAAAAAAATATATATATGTATACGATTTTATTTACGTGTGTGTTTCGGTGATATTTAATCCTGATGATGACGCGACAGATTACTTCACATATTGATAAAAGACCCTCGTTAGTCCCGAAACTAGTCTGGTAACCCCAAAATAAACATGTGAATAACATATATTATCAAACTTGTTTAGTCGTTGAGAAAATGGAATTGACTCGAGAAAATTCAAGAGCGCTGATTAATTATGACTTTCGAAGTGGTTTAACGCAAAAACAGTGTGTTGACCGAATGATTTCTGCATTTGGTGATGAATCCCCATTCAAAACCACAATTTATCGCTGGTTTGCTGAATTTCAACGTGGACGTGTCAAGCTCAGTGATGATCCCCGTCAAGGTCGTCCAAAAACTGCAGTCACCCAAGAAAACGTTGATGCTGTGCGTAAGCTGATTGAGGAAGATCGACATGTGACATACCGCGAAATTCAGGCAACTTTAGACATTGGCATGAGTCAAATACAAATAATCTTGCATGAACAATTAGGTGTAAAAAAGTTGTTTTCCCGATGGATACCGCATTCGCTCTGTGAAGAGCAAAAAGCGGCTCGCGTTACTTGGTGCGTCAGAATTTATTCTCTCGAAAGATTCCACGCAGGATCCTCAAATGCTGTATACAACATCGTATCAGGTGACGAATCCTGGATATACGCGTACGAACCCGAAACAAAAAACCAGTCACGAGTTTCGGTGTTCGAAAATGAGTTAAAGCCAACAAAAATTGTTCGTTCACGGAGTTGCGACTATTTCTCTTGAGGGACAAAGAACGGTTAATGCAGGTCGTTTCTGAACTCCGTAAGGAGAACTGTAACCGCCGCATCATCCTCCATCACGACAATGCAAATTTTCACACCGCGCACAGAACAAAAGAGTTTTTAAAGCAAGAAAACATAGAATTATTAGACCATCCGCCGTACAGCCCCGACCTAAGCCCTAATGATTTCTATACTTTCCCTAAAATAAAGAATAAATTGCGTGGTCAGAGATTTTCATCACCTGAAGAAGCTGTGGACGCCTACAAAACGGCCATTTTGGAGACCCCAACTTCCGAATGGAATGGTTGCTTCAATGATTGGTTCCATCGTATGGAAAAAATGTGTCAAATTTCGCGGAGAATACTTCAAAAAGCAATAATTACATTTTTAAATAGTAATGTTGTGTCACTTCCTTGATTCCCGAAATTTTCAGTGCCGCCCTCGTATAATTAGTAGGATCATATTCTTTTTTCATCTATTGGTTGTTAGGCATTGCTTCCGAAGTTAGCCTGGAGACTAACACCAGTGTGATTGTCTATCAACCGTCACAATGGACAGTGTGTCAATAACCATCGTGTGTTGGTCTGCAGGCTTGCAACTCGAGTCCAACACAATGGCGAATATAGAAGCGATATACACAACAGTGGCTCTCATCTGCATCGAGCTCGGCTCCGAGGAGACCGTCGGTGACATGCTGCAGCTCGTCCTTGCGTGAGTTAATCCTAAATATAGAAGCGATATACACAACAGTGGCTCTCATCTGCATCGAGCTCGGCTCCGAGGAGACCGTCGGTGACATGCTGCAGCTCGTCCTTGCGTGAGTTAATCCTAAATATAGAAGCGATATACACAACAGTGGCTCTCATCTGCATCGAGCTCGGCTCCGAGGAGACCGTCGGTGACATGCTGCAGCTCGTCCTTGCGTGAGTTAATCCTAAATATAGAAGCGATATACACAACAGTGGCTCTCATCTGCATCGAGCTCGGCTCCGAGGAGACCGTCGGTGACATGCTGCAGCTCGTCCTTGCGTGAGTTAATCCTAAATATAGAAGCGATATACACTACAGTGGCTCTCATCTGCATCGAGCTCGGCTCCGAGGAGACCGTCGGTGACATGCTGCAGCTCGTCCTTGCGTGAGTTAATCCTAAATATAGAAGCGATATACACAACAGTGGCTCTCATCTGCATCGAGCTCGGCTCCGAGGAGACCGTCGGTGACATGCTGCAGCTCGTCCTTGCGTGAGTTAATCCTAAATATAGAAGCGATATACACAACAGTGGCTCTCATCTGCATCGAGCTCGGCTCCGAGGAGACCGTCGGTGACATGCTGCAGCTCGTCCTTGCGTGAGTTAATCCTAAATATTGTTGTAAATATAAAAGTGAATTTGTTTGATACGCTTTACGCCTTAAGTATTCAACTGATCCTTATAAAATTTTGCATACACGAGGATATTGTGCCTGGTACCTGGCGGACTGCAGCCTAACAGTTGATGTTGGAAAATTGTCTATATTTTTATTCGAGTGAGAACTTTTATTGTGCGATGCAGAATTATTAGTTACTATATATTGATAAACGACATTGAAATATGTCTATGCTTGATGTGTATGTTGTGTATATCTCGGCAGTATCCAGCAGTCGGGTATATCGAACCCCGTGCTGTCGGTGGCGCAGCAGTGCCAGCTGCAGGCCGTGGCGCTGGCGCTGGCGGTGCTGGTGCCCAGCGTGTGCGCCGCGCCCAGGCTCGCAGAGTACCTGAATAAGGTGAGACTAACAAATTTTTTTAGTTTATTTAAATGTAATGTCTGATTAATATCAATACATAATGTTACGAGGTGGAGTTTACTCTAATTTGTCACGAAATAGAAACATTACTTTTAATAATTCGCAATTAACACATCATTCAGATCACAATTACTGTCATTTTTACTATTATGCACTCACTATTCGCAATTATTTTCACTTGTTAACTCGTAGTATCGCTTAACTAAAACTAAATACCGCAATGCAACTGCTTTATATAGTTATCTCATAGAGAATTCGTGAACTTTCCAGAAAACTCGAAACCCCTCTAGAATCTTCTAGGAATCTAGGACATTGTGGGATATTCTACAAATAGATCCTCAGTTCTGTTATTCGACAAAAAATGGCGCGTACGTTTCAATTTAGGTAATCGCAACCGTGTATGTTTTCCTCTACTCGTTTATAGAGGGCGCCCGCGCGGTAATTTAGGCTTGCGTAACAGTAATATGATGTGAGTGAATTCGCTCGTGCGTGTGCAGATAGCGGCGGCGCGGCGCGAGGAGGCGCCGCAGCTGCTGCCGCCGCTGCGGGAGGCCTACGCCGAGCTCGCGCCCGCGCAGCTGCCCGCCAACTTGCCTTATCTGATGATGGATCAGGTATGCACTACGCACTATGCGTTCTATTTTTCTAATCGATTAATATATCTCGACTCTAATAGGTCTTCGTGAAGGTAAAAATAATATTGAAGTCAGTTTAATAAATTCACAGCAAAATGTACAGAAATGACGTGCCGATATATTTTCAGATACGTTTGTTATTCTATCTATATTATCTTTGCATATTCTAACTTGTAAACTTAAAGAGTTCCATGATAATATATTTATGTTGACGGGAATTGACGCGATCGTATTTAAAGGTATTACATACCTTTGATTTGCCTAACGTTTCGACCAGATTGCACTGGCCAGGGTCACAGACCGACTGACTCAGTGGTGCACGCGCGTGAGGTAAACGGTTCTGTCTCAGTACAAGGCCTTGTAGGACACCTCTTTTCTGTATAGGGAGTTAAGGACGAATATTACTCTTTACAGCGGTTTAATACATAAATTCTAACTAATATTATAAATGAGAAAGTGAGTTTGTTTGTTACGCTTTTACGCCCTAACTACTCAAACGATAATCATGAAATTTTTAATACACGTGATCAGGAGTACAGAAAAGAAAAAGAATTTTAGCCATAACTCCAAAGACAAGGGTATATGGTATAGGACTATACAGGCAATGCCTTACTAACTTAATTTATATATAATAATAATAACTTCACACATCTCACACACGGCCGTCTGATCCCAAACTAGGCAGAGCCTGTACTATAGTAACCAGACTGCTGATAAAGATACTTATATATTTCTAAATACATGTTATAGAGAAATTATCGTGCTCATCACATAACTAGCTATCCGGCCAACGCGTTGCTGTGGCTAAATATTTGCAATAAAAGAATATGTTATATATTGTGATTATAAATTAAGATAAAAACTATTCTATCTCTCAACCAATTAAAAAGGTATTACATACTTTTGATTTGCCTGACGTTTCGGCTAGGTTGCACTTGCCGTGGTCAGGCAAATCAAAGGTACAATTATATTATCATGGAACGCGAAATTTTAAAAAGGAATTATGTCATCGGATTACAGTGTGTTCTCTTTGGATTAAGGTTCGATGGACTGATATATCCTTACTGGTTCAAATCCCCAAAATAAATGGTGTACAGAAATCGGGTACCTTTCATCTTGAAAAAAAACTACTGTTTTTTCACGCGAGCACAGTCGTTGGTTGCTAGGAATTAATACTGCACGTCAGCAATGTAGTAGTGTTCATACTCTATTGTGTTTAGGTTTTATTTATTTCTGGTGACATTCACATATAGGCCATATGGCACATACCTCAGAGCCATCCAGCGATGTAAAATCGAACCACGTAGTAACTACTGAACCTTCATCGTCCCTGCGGTCTGCCATTCGAAATCACCTAACCTAGTCGGAGGAGGAAAGTGCTAGGGGGACCTGTTCCTCAACATTGAATATGAAGAGTGTTGTATTGTGGTGCAGATGGCGTTATGCGAGTGCCTGAAGGCGAGTGGCCTGGAGAGCGCGCGCCTGGCCTCGCCCTCGCCCTACAGCGCGGGCTCCGTGGCCGCGCCGCACCGCCACAGCTGGCTCGAGGCCGGTGCGTACACCACTGCCACATTAACACTTATAACTACTTCAAGCAAGTCAATATACAAAAAAAAAACATGAAAAACTTAATCCAAAATCAAAACATCTATATCTTAATAAATTATTTTCGACCATAATTTACTACGATCCATAATTGACCATTGACGTTAACATTAGAAGAGAATATGTGGAGCAAAGTCGTACGACATCGCCCGATGTTTCTGGGCATACAAACGTGTCGCGCGACATTTGTCGCTCAGTGAAGACGCGACTTTCGAGTAGTTTTACAGTAAATGTACGTGTAGCACTCTTATATATATACTTCATAGAAGAAGATGTAGCTTTCGGAAGCCTTTGATTGCCTTAACATAATCATTTCTTTGCAAACACAGAGGCTATGGTATTAGAGACAGATCGTTATATTTAATAGTATTTAACTTTTAATAAGATTCATTTATGTTTCTTATATATTATGTTGATATAGGCGGTATTAAATCTGTTTTATCATCTATCACCATTAGAGTGTCACAGGGGTCTGTTCTGGGTCCATTTTAATCTATAGGACCTTTTTTCTATTCTATTTACTAAATGTCTCTACACTATTATATGTTGATGAAATTATATTTTTTAAGTAAATTCTACAAACGTTAACCGTAAGATAAGATGTTATGAAGGGGTAATTAATTTATCTCGTGAACATCTGAATTGCATTAAAATCTAAGCAATACAAAATATTACTTTGAAATATTGCACAGCGGTACCTAGCTACACAAACTAAACATATCATGTTTTGCTTTCTTAACTGTTTGGTTCTGAAATTCCATTAGAAACGTCTAAACCGATGCATAATTATGCACACAAATATTTGCACTTAATGGTATATAAACCTGCAAAAAAAGTGCAAGTTTAACTAACGTACAAATCAAGGCTTGTCTAGAATATCATGTTCAGATCATTGACAGATGTTTTTTCCCGAATCTAACTGAACTTGATCCGTCTAACGAAGCAGGTCCGCCTGTTGCAGGAGCGGCGCAGGGCCGCGACAGCCTGGCCGACATCACGGCCGGGCCGCCCACCGAGCTCGACAGCGCCAACAGCTCACCCGGCGTCACAAGGGTAACTATTGTCTCCTTTACTCTCCTCTTCTCTCTCACTATCTCTACTCTCTCCTCATGTGGTACACCTATCAAAATATAGACTATATATCTATATTACTTTTTAAAAGTTTGAGGATTTGGATACTTAGTTGATAATAAGTACACATCTGTACCGGCACTTAATCCTTTTCCTTTCGACTTAAGACCTTTTGGTTATCAGATGTTTTGGATTGCACCGACCTTGGTCACATCTTCATTTCTTGGTCTATGTTTGCACTGCGGGTACTCTCGATACTAATTTAAATGAGGCTTTCTTAATTTGAAAACTTAAAATGAGACTTACCCGTCCATTGCTAGTAGGTTAGAATTTCCACTGTACTAAAGTTTCTAAAACGTTCATCACAAAAAGTGGCGATAGCTTAATGGCTAAAACATCAGACGTGTAATTGGATTTCCGTGAGTTCCAGCCCCGCCTATTGCAGTAACAACAAAATCTTCATAACGAGAGAAGCCACGGGCTACAGTTAGTCAAGTCATTAAGTTTTTCTAGTACCATTATATTAATACGTGAAGAGAATTCTTTGTACCCCTTTTTAAGAAAATTTCGCAAAAGTAGTAACGTGAATTTGGAATGTTTACAGATTAGATATAGAAGAAGTGCAGAAAGCTAAAATTTAAATTAATATTTTTAAAAAATTGTAAAAACGGGTACATTAACCAATAAGTGTATTTTGGCCTGTCATGGTACATAAGTCTATACAGTGACAGTTCAAGTTATATTGGCCAATGAAATAAACCATGTTAGAAATTCGACCACCAGGCGATCTCTAGTATTCTTTAATCATCTCCAGCATGTACCTATAACCAATTAGAATAAAAACACTTTTAGTATTGTGTGACAAACTATCGCGTCAATTCCTGTAAACATACGTAATGACTTCACCTGCTTTAAAGCTATTTTTGTTTCCCTTGGGAAAAGTGATTTCATTTCTGGATGAATGCGTGTCTTTTTCCCGTGTCTTTTTCTTTAAGTACCTCTGACTATATGTGTGCAAAATTCCATGACCCCACGGGAACCGTACATAGCCTGTGGGCTATTACAGACTTATAGTCTGGATTAGCCATCTCTGTGCCAAATTTTATCCATTTCTCACCTATCCATCCATCCTCACAAACTTTTTTTACCTTTATGATATTAGTAAGATCATGTTAGGATTAGGATAGTTGGATAATAAGGTATCAGTAAAATTAACCTAATACGGTGTTTACCAGCGAACTCAATTCGACGACTTGGACGAAGAGTACAGGAAGTTCACTGAGAAATACAATCACAACCATCGACCTTCCATGCAGAACTTTGGCGTTTACGTAATTAACATATTTATTTTCCTTTTTAACGTTAAAATTTGGGCTTAAAAACTGTTAACTGGTTATAGTTGTACCAATTAACCGTCATCTGAACTAAAATGCGCCCACTACTGTCCATTGGTCTCTAACAGAAATCTGGTCGTGCACCAAAAAAACATACTTCAACGCCATCTAGCAAAACTAGGATGCACTACACAGTAACTACTGATCCTAATTCGCGCAAAAAAAGTTCTTGCGTGATATCTAACTTTCTAATCGTTAAGCTGCTCGCAGACATGCTTCACTAGCTGTTTTGGAGCATCAACTTTTTGTGTCGTAGGGACATTATTATCGTTCCTCCATAGAAAGACGTTGCCAAATAAAACCAATTTCAATATGCCTCGTCACTCGACCTATCGCGGCGCTGTAGACCGTCTATAATTGAGTTCGACTTATGCTCACAGCATTCCTTGATCTGTCCCAATATAACCTTTCCTAACCTGTATTCCCTTTACCTGTAGCGCTGTGACAATGAGTTTTGGCATTGGGGCCGCGAAGACATGAGAAGTTTCAGTGTAAATAATACAAGAAGAGACAGGCGGCAGCCTGGAGTACGTATACAGTTGGAATTAGAATTGTTATTTTAGTTTAGCCTGTCGTCACTAGAGTATTACACAACCGAATAGCTTTTACAGAGTAATAGTGTCGTTCATTACTGGTAATTTCAAATGGTTGTTTATTAGATAGGATTTAAAACCGTATTCTTACGACTGCCATTTCGAAGTTTTGCTTAGCCAATGCCCTTTTTACCACTGAGATGGCAGACACAAATTTGTCATAATATGGTATTTGCCCACCTTGATGACAGAAAAGAGTATTAGATCATTGAGCTATTAAACATCTTTAGATTCTAATTCTAAAACGATATGCAAATATAATACCACGAATCTGCGTCTAAAGTTGCTCTGGGCATTGCTACTTAAAACTTTTTTGAAATGAAAACTTATTTAGACACATTGAGCACTTTTTTTTTCACTTTCACTAATATTAGGGTTTCAATAACTGCACAGCAGTTGTTTTTATTCTGGCAGAGTTGTGTAACAAGTAATATGTATTTAACAGCATATACAATGTAGAATTATAAATTTGTACTTATTTTGTACTTTAATTCTTAATTAAATTGAACAGCTGGATAGTCAGAGCTGGGAAAAATTTATTATTTGCTTTAATTAAAATACAAACTACAAAATACTTTTTCGCATGTAGGGTGGGTATATATTTAAAATACGAAGATTTCTAAGCACAGCTTATATTTCATATTTATATTTCAAATATAAAATATATAATGCAGTAGTTTATTTAACCATTTGTATTTAAATTACAAATTACCAAGTAGATACATAAACAATTATTAATCGGTAAAAGTAGAATGTACTTTTATGGACAGACCATAATTATTATAAGGTATATATTACCTAATAATAATTATATATTATGTTTAGGTCTCCATTTTTATGTTATCGAAAATGTATGTAATTTGTCTTTATATATAACTTCTAGGAAATGTGTATAATGCCCAAAATCGATAGAAAATTAGGTAAACTAACCGTATAAAAAAAACCTAAGGTGAATAATTATGTCGGTGATACTAATTTTCTACCTGCTTAAATACTTAAGTAAGAAAAAAAAACCAAATGTTAAAAGAGAATATACTGAAATAATACCAAATTCAAATTCATATTCAAAATCATTTATTCAATTAAGACACTAAGTGACATTTATGAACGTTAAATTGAAGCTAGAGTTAAAATCATAGATCGGCACAAACAGATGCCACAGCATGTACTGGATTGTCAAGGTAAATTAGGTGAAAAACACCAAAATCTACTGCCTGTTTGTGTCGATCTATAACTTCCAGTTTCCAAAATGCGTAGGGCCTTATGAGAAGAATACTGGCAAAGAAACTCATGGCCACTCTTTTTAAAAGTCAGATCTTCAGGTACAATAGTGTTAGTGTTACATGAGAGGTAAACAGGATGCAAGCTGATGCCACCTGAATTTCATTTTATTGAAATGCTCCAAAAGCTAACGTACTAACAAATAAAAATCACTCAGTGATACCGTTGAAGGTTTGAACCTATTAAACATAGAAATCATTCAAGGTGCACATCTACCTTCATTCAGTTGCAAAATCTACTGTTAAAAATAATTCGTGACTGGATTAAGAGGCTAGAGTTGCAGTTGATCGAACCAAAATAATAGTATAGGCTAAAGCATTGCTGACTAGGCCGACCAGTCACCCCAAGCAGCACCCGTTCACGAGTATGACGCATGGACCAGCCATCATCTCCTTCGCCATATCAGAGGGAAAGAAATGACCCGCCCCATGACGACGCCGCAAGCAATCACATTTTAGTGAGCATGACGAACCATAGTCGAGATACTGATAAAAATCACTAATAGTCAAATTACCATAATAATCGTCACGCATTACTTTCAACTGACAATGGTTTGTTAATAATTTAGCTTAATTATAAGACAAAGAAGTTTGTGTGTATATACCTAATGACACCTTAAGCCCAAGACTGTTTGTCGTTTAGATAATCGTTGATCGTATAGTAGGATTTCCTAATAAGGTGATTTTTTACCGTTCGCTTGAATTTATCTACAGGAAGGTCGATTACATGTATAGGAATTTTATTATAAAAACGTATACCAAGACCTTCGAACGAGTTGTGTACTTTATGTAAGCGATGATAGGTCCCAACGAGTTTAGACTTGTTTCTTGTATTAATATTGTGTATATCACTGTTTTTCTTATAATTATTAATGTTGTGCCTAACAAACATAATATTTGCAAATATATACTGTGATGCAACAGTTAAAATACCTATATCCTTAAACAACTCTCGAAGAGAGACTCTAGCACCTAAATTGTATATGGAGCGGATGGCTCGTTTTTGGAGAATAAAAATCGTTTCAACATCAGCCGCCTTGCCCCAGAGTAGTATACCATAGGACATAACGCTGTGAAAGTTGCTAAAATAAACAAGCCTAGCTGTGTCCGTATCAGTGAGCTGACGTACCTTCCAAACTGCATAAGCTGCCGAACTAAGCCTACCTGCAAGGCTGTCTATCTGGGCTCCCCATTGTAGTTTACTGTCTAATGTAATTCCTAAGAATACTGTTGAGTCTACAATACTTAACATTTCATTATTTAGAGTTAAATTAGTACCTAGCTGTTTTACATTTGGCATAGTAAATCTCACACACTTTGTTTTATTTGAATTTAGTAGGAGATTGTTAGTTGAAAACCAATATAATACATCATTTAGTGCCCTATTCACATCGTCAAAAACTGTTTTCTTACGATCGACTTTAAAAATAAGTGACGTATCATCAGCAAATAGAACTATATCACAGAGATCTTTTAAATAATAAGGTAAATCGTTTATATATATGCGAAAAAGTAGAGGACCTAGTATAGAGCCCTGAGGAACGCCCATAGTAACCGGTAATCCAGAAGACCTCGCACCATTGACATCTACATGTTGAATTCTATCCTTCAAGTAGGAAACAATTAGTTCCAAAGCAATACCATTAACCCCATAATGTTTAAGTTTAAGGAAAAGCGTGTTATGTTCTACACAGTCAAAAGCTTTTGAGAGATCGCAAAATACGCCTATCGCATCTTGCGAATTTTCCCATGCATTAAATATATGTCTCAAAAGAGTTGCACCAGCATCAATTGTTGAACGACCCTTTGTAAAGCCAAATTGTTCTTTGTGAAATAGATTATTTAGATTAAAATGGCTTTCTAGTTGTTGCAAAATAACTTTTTCAAAAAATTTACTAATAGCCGGCAACATTGAGATTGGCCTAAAGTTACTTGGTTCAGTTGTACAACCCTTCTTGAATAAAGGTATTACTTTACTATACTTCATCAGGTTAGGAAAAACACCAGAATCAACACATCGATTGAATGTTATAGCTAGAAATGGTGCTATATCAATTATAATAGTTTCTATTAATTTAACAGAAATTCCCCATAAATCCCCTGAATTCTTAGAATTAAGAGACTTAAACGTTTTTATAATGTCTGTGGGGTTTATGAATTCAAATTCAAATAAATTCTTACATTCGTTTACATTGGCCCTTAACAACAATTCAGACCTTGACGCACAAGAATTCAAGGTACTGGTTGTACTAATTGGTATATTTGTGAAAAAGGTATTAAAAGATTCAGCTATGTCTAAGTTGTTTGTTATAAACCTATTATTAATATTTAATTTTAAATCATTATCTCGAGGTTTACTACGTCCAGTTTCATTATTAATAATGTTCCATGTTGCTTGTTTTTTTATTATTTGAAGACTTAATCTTATTACTTATGTATAAAGACTTTGCAATAGTACATGTTTTTCTAGAAATCTTTGAGTAATTTTTGACGTATTCATGAAATTTTGGGTCAAAATTACTTTGTTTCATAGCATATAAATCATACAGCTTTTCTCTACTTTTGTATATTCCTGTTGTCGCCCAGTCACAGAATGTTGTTTTTGGCCTTTGCATTATTGTTTTTGACTTAAATATACTGTTAAATTCGATTTCTATCATATTGAATAAGTAGCCATAAAGCTTATCCGGATCTCTTTGAGTCCAATCTAAATTGGAAACCTTATCACTAATGTTATTACTAAAATTCAATAATCGGTTACTAGTCATGGGCCTGCATATAGTTTTGTTTATTCTATTTTCTTTCATACAAGGAAATGTAACAAATTGCCCACAGTGATCAGATGTTAAATCACTTAAAATTGACCTATTTACATATTCACCATTGCTAAAGATGTTATCTAAGCAAGTTGCCGAGTGAGAAGTAATTCTTGTTGGCTCAGAAAATAAATAATTCAAGTCAAAT
Organism: Callimorpha dominula; assembly: GCA_949752705.1. Classification (NCBI taxonomy): domain Eukaryota; kingdom Metazoa; phylum Arthropoda; class Insecta; order Lepidoptera; family Erebidae; genus Callimorpha; species Callimorpha dominula. The sequence continues at coordinate 15,435,042 of OX457012.1, read as the reverse complement.
GATTCAAATAGGCTCACTAATCTTATACTGATAGGACACTTTTCTAATATATTAATATTGAAATCTCCGCAAACTACCAAAACCTTACTACTGACACATAAACGCTTCAAAACTTCTTCCATAACTATCTCAAATATGCTAAAGTCACTCTGTGGTGGCCTATACACACTAACTATAATATGGTGTTCCAGTTCTATACAAGAAAGTTCTACAGTGCGCTCAGCAGACAAATTTACAACATCTTTCCGGTTTTTGCACTTAATACTATTACGAACAAAAATTAACGACCCTCCATGAATCGACTTCCTTCTTACATACACACTTCTAGCAGAATAAAGTTCATTATCGAGTATTAACTGGTGTGCCTGTAGCCAATGCTCTGTGATACAGAGCACATCAACATTATATTTATCAAAAAATAATTCTACTTCTAAGTCTTTCCTAGATAATCCTTGAATATTTTGATGAACTATGTTTATGGTCATTGACTTTTTTACTTTATTGCTACAATTTTTATTTATTTTTGTATTTCTACTAACAGCACCATTATTGTGTAAATGATTTGATATGCAAGAGACAGGCTCTATTGTCTTAGCAATTAATTTAAAGAATTTATGTCACAATATGCGGCCAAGCTATTGCCTGAATTAATATTATTAACGTCATTGTTAATTAGCTCAGAAGGAGCACTATATGAAGCCAAATGTTTGGCTACAGTGTTCTTACATTCTAAGGGGTGCTCTATAGGAGCTGTCAAGTTAGCCAAGTTCTTGGCTGTTATTCTAAAATAATATGATAGCGAAACAGCTATTTGTCTTTTAAAATAATACGGCAGATAATAACTATCTGTGGTTGAAAAAATATTATCATATACAATCCTATTGGTGTCAATTAAATTAAATTTATTATAAAATCTACCATTAATCTGGCTTGTTAAATTATACATAGTCATATTTAAATTAATCCTAATATTTTTTTCATGTTGAGGCAACCCTTTGCTAATTGGCAGTGTAAATAGTACTATTTTATTTGCATTGAGTTCCGATAATTGTTCAAAGTATTTTATGAATGTTTTTTTATTTACAGTACCCCTATTGCCACTGAAAATTATGAGACTAGTATTTGTATCAAAATTTGCACTAATAGCCTTTTCTAGAATCATATTATATGTTAGGTTTGACATACAAAAGTTGCTAAATGAATATTCCTTATTTGAGTTTGTCATTAACATACCTAAACCTTTACCAATTTCATTGCTAAACATTAATATATTACTATTGGTACTGTACAATTGATTTTGACTAGTTGTTTTGCCATTCTGGAAGTTAACTACATTATTGTTATTTGATGTCAATATCCTAGGGGCACATGTTACAGGCAAACTGTCTAAAGAACTAGTGGATTCATTGTGGTTATCAGACAACAACAATGAATCATTCCTACAATTGCATGAATTAACTAATTTACCTATTGCCAAAACTTGTTCCCTACTTTGTTTTTGTAAAATCTCATATTTACTACTAAATAGTTCTCAGTTGCTCCTCAAGTTTCTTAATTTCTGTTTGAAGAGCTCCTGTGTCATCAAAATATTGTGAAGACATGTTATCTACCTCTATGGAGTACATATTAACCTGATCAATTAATTGCATTCTCTGCCTATTTAGTGCTACACTATCTATAAAGAACTTATGTTTATAAATAAGTTTTTTAGTTTTTGTAATAAATTTTTTAACACGAATATACTTTTTCAATTTGTTCTTACTACATTTGATGACTTTTTGAGATTTATTAACTCTGAAGGAGTCATTGTCATTAGTAAGATCTATAATGAGAGCTGAGTTATGGTTGTTAACTACCGATGGTGAACTGGGAGCGACCAGCTCCTCATACAGACTCTGATTTGATGCTGCTACTATCCTGTCCTTGAAGTCTTCAAATGATGTTATGGTGTTGTGTGCTTCATGTAGCTGGCGTTCTAGAACCCTGATGCGTTTCAGAGCTTGCTCGTACTCATCCCTGCATGTGTCAAATGAGTCAACGAGGAGCTGTAGTCTGTCCCGAGCTTTGGTAACTTCAACATATTGTGAATGCAATGAAGACAGTTTAAGTCTAAAATTATCATTTTCGTGTAAAGTATCCAAGAGTGTTTGTTCACTGTCATTTCTCTCTTTGACCAGCTGATCACACTTCTCCTTGGTAGCTTTTAATTCTCTTAATGTCATTTGGAGTTTAGCCTCCACCTGACGTGCCAATACTTTGCGAGTTTGAATCATTTTAAAATAGGTCTTTTAAGAATTTGGCAATATTTTATAACTTTAAAACTAGAAGAATTGCAATCAACTAATGGGAGGTAGTTTTAAACAGTATAAGGTTTAATAACTGTTAATATTTCTGTAAAACTATACTGGCACTGTGAATAAAGTATGTTTATAACAATGATAAGATGATAAATACCTTGAAAGAGATGACAATAAATTCGCAGAAATCACTTAAAATATATTTTTTCACAAATTCCGTTGAAACGTAACTGTCACTTCAGTAGTATCCGTAAACTTACAATTATACTTATTATACTCTTAATAACTATGAGATTTATAATTATTCTTATAATTACTATAATGTTTAGCGTGAAATTGGTTATTCAATGTTATATTTATGCAAATAAATATATTTTTTAAATAAAAATTATCGGAACAAATTCTAATCAGCCGTTGACAGCTTGGGGTTGCCACAATTGAAACTACCCCCAATAGAAAACTACTACAAAATCAAATTATGTACTAAGATAAGTACCTATGTTGAACGGTAAGTAGTTACCTATTTACTAAGTTAAGAAATAATTGAAAAAAATAAAAAATAATAAAATCAAAACTTATTTATTTAAAAAGTATTACTCTACGTTAAAAACTATCAACTTAAAAATAATTTTCTAAATTGGTCCAGCAATCTTTGAGTAATCAGGTAAAATACATAAAAAAAACAAAATAAGTTTTTTGAAGTCGGTTAAAAATAAATAAGTTTACAAGTACTTAAAATAAGAATAATAAAAATTTGGTGTTTGCCAATTCGAGTCTTAAAAAAACCGTCTGTTAGTCTACTGTTTTATTTTTTTTCTGGACTCCACTTGGACACCCAGCTTGGAGGCGATGACCTTGACCACATGCTGTGGGTTTTCAGCTTGTGATTCTGGCACATTAGCTATCACCAGATCGTTAGCCAAGAGCTCCTGGTCCCTATCATTGAGCTCCCGCTTTAGCTGCTCCACAACTCCCTTCACCGCAGCTGCATCAACCGGTACGTCGGCATGCCGCTCCTCCAGGGCCTGCAGCCTGGTCTCGATAGTGTCCATCCGACCGTTACACGTGTCGCTTGAGGATTTGAGTTCTTTCCTTACCTCTAGGACCTCAAGTCGTAAGCTACGCAACTCCTCCATGATCACTCGTAACTGGGAAGGGACATCCATTTGCTGGCCGTGCTCCATTCGTTCTGCGGTCACACTGATAGCCGGCTCTTCTGAGTACGTGGACTCCAGTACAGGTGACTCTGCTGACACCGAAGGAGGCGCCCCAGTTTGAATATCCGCATGATAGCTTCTATCAGGCGTCTCTGTTTTGTTGTCACTGCGGACATTTTTTCTGCACTCTGGACACTGCCAGAACGATGATACGGTGCCTTTACCCGCTAGACCAACACACACCCGATAATAGTATGCATTGCATTTCGTGCACTTAGCGGCATCTGCCGGTGAAGTGAATTTACCACACCCTCCGCACTTGGTCATAGGCATTGTTGCTGTTATAGTATTGACAAATACGAAACAGTTGTTGACGTCTCAAGGCAGATGGCGAGTACGGATTGTGGATACACCGGAAGATGTCGCCCGGGGCGATAAGCTTTGGCGTACTGATCAGCTGTTCACATAAGACCGATGCCAATAATAATCTTATAAGAGTGTAAACAAATTGTGATTCTCCGATAAGACGATTTTATTTTTGTTGTTATTAGAAGTTTTATAATAACATAAACCCTATATCAGCACTCACTTGAGTATATTTGTATGTGTTTTTTATTCTTCACTGCACTAAACACTATTTACTAAGTTTAAACTGTAGTTTTAATTTATTTGATGAAATATCTGTCAGCAAGTCCGACCGGTACGAACGCCGAAACGTCACTCCCTAGTACAATGATACTTTTATACTTACACTTCCTGATACAATTTATTTAGGAATTGCATACAATACCTGGGGAATTGATAAATTTCCTAAGAAATGTATGTAAGTATTAAAGAAAGAATTGTTGACAAATTATTTTACACATTATCTAAATTGGCTTGGAATTGTATACATTACCTGGGAATTGTATACAATGCCTAGGTTTTATACTTTTACATAACATTACACATTGTCAGGGGTATAGAAAAGGACATAGGGTTGTTTCCGACGGATTGAAAAATAACTTCCATGATGGCAAAATCATGTAGGTAAACTATGAATTCAGGATTTCTATAAATTGCGGATTTAACTTTTTCTGGTAGCCACAGTGAAGTACCTATTAATCTAGTATTTTGATTAGTGGACGTTGAAGTAAAGTTGGTATATAATTATGTATTTATTCAGGATAAAACGCGATCACGTAATAGGTCTGTCACGCCTCTCTGGTATGTCTGTGGAATTAAAAACTAAAAATATAACTAAAATGGCGCAGTTATAGCAACAGCGTATAACAATGAAACTCTATTATTTAAACCAGTTTAATAAATAAATGTTAATTAAAATCAGTGTAATCTTTCTTCCTCTGGGCCCATATTTCCTCATCATTACATAGTTTTGAATCGCCTGACATTTCGACCGGGTCGTACTGGCCGCGGTCGCAGACCGACCGGCTCGGTAGTCCACGTGCAGTGCACGCCGTTCGTCGTCGAATCCGTGAGGTCTACCTCATTTTGAACCTTCGAAGGCTCTTCATGTTAGTTTAGTAACGCGAAAGTTGAAATCTAAGCAAAGTTGTAACGTGTCGTTTCCAGGCGGCGTGCGGCGCGGAGAGCGTGAGCCTGGAGGCGCTGCGGCGCGCGGCCGGCGGGCCCAGCGAGGCCGAGCGCCGCGACCTGCAGCGGCGCCGCGCCACGCTCAACAACGCCTTCCGCACCGCGCCCTTCGACCACCTCAAGCACATCACCGCGCCCAAGGTAACACCGCACCGCACCACGACACACCACACACCACACACTACACGGGCGGGCCAACCAACAAACAAACAAACTCTTCAGTTTTATAATATTAGTATGGATACTACATTATATCAATATCTTATCATAAAGTCACAAGAACAGCTGTACCTGAAGCGAAAAATCAAATAAAATATTTTACAAAAAAAAACAATGGTTAGGGTGCTTTCTAATCAATCAGAAATCTAGTTTGAATACAATAATTATTTATATTGCAGTACGAGATCCAGGACAAATTGGAAGAAATCTTCAACTCGATAGCAGAGGAGCCACTGCTGCCCGTCTCGGGCTCCTGCTCCCCCGCCGGACACAAGTCCTACCAACAGAACGTACCTCCTTACACAAAGTACTTCCCTGAACTGTTCCTGTACTAAAACAGGTTCGTACATATTATTATTCATCATAATGTTGTGAACGTTTTCAACAGCCACAACCAACGAACAGGTGTGAGGGACGCCGTAACGAAAACTGAAATCTAGATTATTATTCCGTTATTATTAATCGTTGTTTGTCTGATAATAATACTTTTTTATAATTAAAATTTATCTGACAATAGTAACATAATGAGAAAACAGATCATTTTACTGTACAGTATCAATAAAATATACCACATAATGTCTAAAACTGCAATCGATTCAATCAAACGATAGTGAAACATTTTATGTAGCCAGCTGTCTTGCTAGCGATGAAAGTTAAAGATCATTGCCGTATCGCGTACATTGCGTAGCACAAATACAATCAATCATTATAAAACCTTAATCTTTTAGTGATCACCAGACTCTGAGCTGCCACTGAGAATCGTAACTGTAGGAACTTATTAACCACTGTATCTGATTTAAACGAAACCACGAATCCCTATAGCATAGCGTAGTATATATGTTATGGACCCAGTTATTAATATAGCATTATTCATAATCTCCAGACCGTTTAAAAATGCCAATATGAGTAGTCAATATAATAACAGTGATTTAAATAAGCAAATTGACCAGCCTGTATGAATAATTTTCCCCTCCTATTGGGCAGAGTAATAATAAAAATATGTGTTTTATTCAATAGGGAATATGCAAGTGACTCCAAATATAGCCTAAATATTTTTGCTTTTAGTCTTTACTGCTATAGAAATACACCTATACATTTACTTTGCATTTACTTTATCCTATTTTAAGTTTGAAATTAAATAATTAAAAAGTTGATATTTTATACTCGATATGACGCGCCTTGGAAATATACATTGTCATGTGCGGTTTTACACAATACAATATTTATAATAAGCTTTTTTTTTTCCTTTTTAATAATAATAGGTAGGTTTCATAACTTTTATTGTGCTAAATCAATAAAGAATCACACACGTGATCCTTCACGTTACAGAAACGGCATGCCGAAATGCTGGTGTTTAAATCACGAAACAGACTGTAGTGTTAATTTTTTTTAGTGTAGTATTTGTTATTTTGTACTTCTGTTTTGAATTTTTTCCGGTAACGTAATGACAAATAAATTCGATAAAAAGCACAGCAAAATACATGCATATTCCTTATTGGTTTACTGATACCATACCTTATTATTATAAATACCATGTGGTAGTTGAGAACGAATATTTATTATGTAAAAACGTTTTTTTTAATCTTAGCATGGGGTCCCATCTCAAAGAAAGCAAAAATGGTTCAAATAAATATCAATAGATGGCGTTACGGGTATCGATTTGTTATTGAAATGTATGGAAAATCAATATTAGGTCCTGATAAACGTATTTTCTAATTTTATAAAATACCCTAAACACGGGAAATTTGAATGAAAGCTTCTGAAGTCCAATTTTCTTGTTTTCACAAAATTCAATATTGTCATCGTTCCTCTGGCGGCAATTACTCGTACTACGTTGAGGTTGATACGGTTTTGTTATTGAGTTTGTAGTTTAATAGTTTGTAGGTACTGACTATTGACAGTTGGCCAAATGTTATTGAACTGTATTGTTGCGTTATGTTGTAGGTAAATTATTAACACTGTAATTTTTATTCGAACTTCAAAGATACTATAAAAAATTAAGAATTAATTTTTCTCATTGTGTTTTACATATTTTTTTCATATTGTCAGGACACAATAATTAATAGTGAACAACGAAACGCATGGTATGTGTGAACTTTGTTCTGTACCAGGTTAGGTATTTATGTAACCGACATTATGATTTGGCAAATAGATACCTACTAACCCACCTACTAAGTACTTACACGTACTATCTATTTACACATACACATTGCTAATAGGAATCTTTTACCTCGGACCTCACTCGATCGCAGGGCTGCCAGATTGTATTATTGGATACAAAATTCTTATAATTCGGTAATCATAAGTAGGTATCCTGTTTGTATAGTGGATGCATTGTATAATCGGATACAATGTCATTACTGATGTTATTGTGTAATAAGTAGGTACGAACATACACATAGAGATACTTAAAATAAATCATGTCTGTGGTAAACTGTTAAGTAATTATACGTTAAGAGCTATATCACATAATAGCATTTTACAAAACTAGGTATTTACGCACGACGACTCGGTCAAACTCGCGAGTTCCCGACACCACGGCAATGTTGTCTATAATAAATTGTGACTCTGCCCTGTCCTTGAAATAATTACCTACAGCCGGCCGGTATGTAAACACGCGATACGGCTGCCCATAATTTCATCTACGTACTTGAGTTTCTTTCTAGTTTTGTGATTGTAAATATTTTAATTTATTTTTGACGTGACAACGTCTTATAATTCGATGGAGCCGGCTGCACGAATGAAAAAACATGACTCATCCGGCGTTACCTCGCTCTGAGACGTTACTATGACGTCGCTCGGCTCGCCTCGTGTGCACTCGCCACCACTCGGCACCGCTCGTAAAGCAGTTTCGGGTACGGAGGAGTGTGATATTTATAAAACAATTTCGGGTGCGGAGGAGTGTGATATTTATAAAACAATTTCGGGTACGGAGGAGTGTGATATTTATAAAGCTATTTCGGGTACGGAGGAGTGATATATTTATAAAACAATTTCGGGTACGGAGGAGTGTGATATTTATAAAGCAATTTCGGGTACGGAGGAGTGGATATTTATAAAGCAATTTCGGGTACGGAGGAGTGTGATATTAATAAAGCAATTTCGGGTACGGAGAAGTGTGATATTTATAAAACAATTTCGGGTGCGGAGGAGTGTGATATTTATAAAACAATTTCGGGTACGGAGGAGTGTGATATTTATAAAGCTATTTCGGGTACGGAGGAGTGATATATTTATAAAACAATTTCGGGTACGGAGGAGTGTGATATTTATAAAGCAATTTCGGGTACGGAGGAGTGGATATTTATAAAGCAATTTCGGGTACGGAGGAGTGTGATATTAATAAAGCAATTTCGGGTACGGAGAAGTGTGATATTTATAAAACAATTTCGCGTACGGAGGAGTGAGATATTTATAAAACAATTTCGGGTACGGAGGAGTGTGATATTTATAAAGCAATACAATGTACATAGTTTTTACAAGTATGAATGTGCTTTGAGCAATTGTTTTACAACTTTTATTTACAACTTTTAAACATGTGTGATATTTAACTTATTGTATTTATGCGTACTAATAAATGTAACTTGATCAATTCAATTGTGATTTAAATTTACATACAAAATATCTATCAAACAAATAAAATTAAAATTTTCTTTTGAAAAATACAACCATTCCCTCAGTATTTTCTTAAGACGTTGTCACGTTCAACTATCGTCCGTAAACCGACTTTACAGACAACCAATTTTTATTTAAAAAAATTAAATTCGTTGTGAATGAAATGAGAAGTATTCAATAAAAATACATGTCCTGATTTTTTATTATTAGATGTAATAAAATAACACACTCTAAATCTTACCAGGTACCTACCATTTTTTACTCTCATAATTATTTCATAATAATATTTGTAAGTAGTTAAATACATGAGTAAATAGTTAGCCTAGGAAATTACCTACTAGTTTTTTTTAACGCGAGCGTTGGTAGGTCTATCGTGTGTCACTTTTGTCACCCTATCGACTTATTTATTTATTAATCCAGGTATTTTACTCGGTGGAAAAAGCGAAATGCCTACCTATTAAAAAAGAAACAAATTACGTTCTAGTAGGTAAAAAAAAAATATTTTATAGTTTACTTATACTTTCGGAGTTTCCAGGTAGGTTAAAAAATGTTATCTCTGGGTGCGTTTTTGAAGAATTCCAGCAACCAAAAACAGCACAATATAGTGTATAATTACTCTTTGCCGTATAAAGGAAGTATTTGTATTTATTTCAATGAAATACACAAATCGCACGCTTACTGCTTAAAAAACCATCACACCGTTTGTTGGTCACTACGGTGCATTCGCGACTATTTGTGTTCCGAGTGTATACCGAACTCGAGGCGTGTAGGTATGTCTCGCAATCCGACCGATTGTATAAAGATACAATATTGTATAGATAGTATTGCCGTGTCGCCGCTACCGTAGTGAATCAGCAATCATGATCCTTTTTCCACTATTAAGTTATTTACTTTACTTCCTTTCTTGAAATATTGTTAATAATGCGTAATGTTCCTGCCACTAGCTATGTGCCTGCGACTTTGCCCCCAATGAAAGCAAACAGAATGACCAGGCCCCGAGTCTCAGGCAGCCCTGCTATTCTTGGCTAGCTCTTGTGAGCATTTATACTGATATTATTACTTTTTTATTAAATATGTAAGACCGCCCACTTAGTGAAGTGCCACGCCTAACGAACAACCGAATAATCGAAATCATAGTATTTTTAGTAAGTATTCAATTTCGTAAAACAATATAAGTACAACATACGTAGGTCAATGTACAAAGCCATCAAACGGATTTGTGCTCTTTTTTGTAATTATACTAAGTACCTAAGTTTATTAAATAGGTTCTTAAGTTTTATTATTATTTTTTAGGCCATGCAGCCAAACATAACATATCTCCACTATTTACGAGTAAGAAAGTACTGACTTCATTTTGCAAAATGCCTGTGGAAACGTTACTGCGGATGACTGGAGAAACTTCTTATTTCTCGTTTCATTTTATTTCTGTGATCATTTATAGTAATATTATTATTTTTTATTAAACTGAATAGGAAAGACTTCATTTTGTATTATAAATGTATAATCGACCATACAGCATAACCATGCAACTATCGCTTCCAAGATATATGATAATAACAATCGATAATCGAATAGGTTTAATAACAATTATACACTACCGCATCCCTACCGTGAGCTGTCAAAATTATCATCCTAAATTTGATTAAGTATAATTATCGCCATCTATTGGTTGCGCGTTTATTAGTAGGTAAATAAATCCATTTCGTCGCTAGGTGGCTCTAGCTATCCATAGCTATCGCGCTGCTAGCGGCATCTAGCGCCTTAATTGGCGCGGAGCCCGCAAAATGGCCCGAGTTAGGAAGGTCGCGTTTTGTTGTATGGGATGAGGTATCTGTACTAGTATAGTATTATATTATCTGTAATCTTAGTCAGACTTCTGTTTAAAAAGAAAAACTTGAACACTTGTGTCGGAGCATTGTGTCGTGTTTTTTTTTTGTTTGATCGATGCGGACATCTGTTACGGCACGTCCTTATCACTTTGATGTTATTTTGGGTTGCACGTATTGCAATAACTACATCGGTCAGACATACACCACCTTTACAACCACATCAACTGTACTCTAAACCTCTTTCTCTTGACGCCATTCTAACACACTTTCATAATGTTCATTCAAATGCGTATCATTTTTCTTAAAAGTAATCACTCATTATAAAACACTTTGCCGAAATTTCACATTAGTTTTCAATTTGTTATATAAATAATAACCCGTTCGCCTTTATTAGGCTTTAATTCTACGCGTAAATTAAATAGAAAGCAACTGCATTCTAGCAGTAGCTAGCTAGTAGCAGCGCGTGTTTGCTAATGACCATGGTCCTTACATATATGTTCTTTAATTCCTAGCGTACTGCCTAATGTTCTTTAATTGGTATAATTAGACTAACTTTTTAAGTTTGGTAGCAATAAGTTAGCAATATTCACAATGGCCAGACAATGTCATAAATAACGAACTTTGTATAAGTATTCATCACATAGCCCGATTTGACATAAAATTCATATTGGCCGGGCATTATAAATAGTACAATGTTTCATCACTCGGTCCATAAAATACACACGGAACGCTTCAGTGTTTTCTTTTTAATTAGTAGCTTTTTCAGATAAACTGAATATTTGATTTGTAATTTTTGTTTCAGGTTGTGATTCCAGTTACTGTATCTTGAAAATTGTGGGTACATTAATGTCCACAGGTGTACTCTAGTTTAAGAATATAAAGATACAATTAAATTACTTACTCAAAATCATAAATACAACATCATCTGATAGTGTGTTGCAAAATTAAATATAAGAAAATTATTTTTAATATTGCACACTATCAGTGTCTAACTGTTTACGCCAGTCCTTCCGAAGTATAATGAAAATGAATTATCACTTATTTAAACGGTGAAGAAAAAATATCGCCAGGAAACATTGAAGAAAGAAAGCTTGCAAATTATTTTAATGGCATTTGGACAACGATATGTTCCACGACGTTATTCCTCTCGTACTGGAGTCGTGGATAATGGCGCTCTATCGTCTCTGCTCACCCTGGGACTAGGGCGTGAGCCTATGTGTCTATGGGATAAAGCCTGTGTTCTGCAATGGTACAGCTTATAGACAACGTTGATTTTATTGTTCTCATTTAATATAACCACCGTCACTCGATCGGATGATGTATATGAAACTCACTTGTAGAAATTGAGAGAACAAAAAAAATACAGTTGTACTTGTACTTACCTAATATTTACCAGAGTCATTTAAAATATCGCCAATTACTGTGGCGATTTAAAAAACATTGTCAGTTTCTATAAAATCTTGTGACTGTGTAATATTAGTTTGATGTAGAACGCTGACAGCTAAAACTTATAATTTAATGCTTAATAACTTATAAAATACTAGCAGTGCCCTGTGCCCTGTGCCAAAATCGCGACCCTGTGGGAATATTGGGATAAAAAGTAGCCTATATGTGAATCCAGGTCTCCAGCTATCTACATACCAAGTTTTATCGTAATCGGTTCAATAGTTTTGGCCTGAAGGAGTAACAAACATCCATACATCCACACAAACTTTCACGTTTATAATATTAGTAGGATACTGTTTTTTTTTTCAATGCCGTTACATTGCTGATAACCATTCTGATCAACAATAATCAAGTGATTTTATATCGGAAACGGGTATTTCCGTTATACCGCTACACAAGTTACCGATACCGCTGTCTGAGTCTTAATACTAAACAATACCGGTATCCAAATAACCGTTATTGGTAAAGTACAGGCTATTATAGAAAGGTGTAATCATAATTTAAGGTTGTATAGTTAATTGATCGTAAAACGTAGACAGTTCTGGGAAAAATATGTAATTTTTAATATTTAACCTTATTTTGAAACTAGAAATATATACTTGAAAATTTAATGCTAAAAGTAATTTTTAGGTAACAGAAAAGGCCGACATCAATGAATCTTTCTGTAATAAATACTAATGATGTTGATAGCATATTTGGATTTGTCCGGACATGTCCGTAAAAGAACAAAATAAATATTATAATAGTTGATAGTTAGGGAGGCAGCAGTGGACGGCGATAGGGTTGTGATGAAATAAAATTGACATGAAAATTAATAAAACAAATAAGGGAATGCATTTTCTGATGAGAAACAAAATTATATATTTTTTTTACAATCCAAACTTTTATCACGTGACTCAACTATTTATCGGCTATACAACGGCCCTAAAATATGACGGTACCTTTCTATAACACGCTGTTTATCAGACAAATAGGTGCTATGTTTCTGGAGTTACGTGCTCATTTTAACGTATTCGTGGCAACGCAACGCAACAAATGTCCCTCTTATTGACACACATATGTTGCAGTTTTTTTTAAATATCTAAGTATTTAACATTCCGGTGACTTTTACTGATAAATATTTTAAGTAGAATCTCCTGTATTATTTTATTTGTTGTACTATACTAGTATTATGTGACTAAGATAACGACACACTTGCCGTAACGGACAGGACGCTTATTATCCGATCCTAGTGAAAATTCTAAGATAGTGAATATTCGGGGCTCTCGTTTTTCTGTTATCAATAGTTTTAGTAAGTTTTTATTTACATACTTTTACTACAAATATCTACCTCTTTGACGTTTTATAAAAAGACACTTGACTCTTAATCAATATATTTGTACACTTTATGACACGCGAGAAGTTGTTATTTATGTCGATTTGACTTTTCATAATAAAACATAATCCAAGTTCGGTTCACTGTTTCGAAGTGGGATTTGCCACATATATTTAATTGACGCTCCGCTCCTATTGGTTGTAGCGTGATGTTAAATTTTTACAATAGTATTGTTATTCAACATTTTGGACTCTGTGCTAGTGGCGCCATCTACACGATACCAATATGTCCGGCAAGTGTGATCGTATTCCTAAGCCTGACTACTAAAGTATGCAATGTCTTGTTTTATGTAGAGTTAATTAATTATTGTTAATAGATAATATATAACATGTATGAACATAGGGTTTATTAGCTAATAGTAATGATTTTCGGCCATTAATTGTTTCTTTATGTGCAATGTCGAATTCAATGTTCAATATATAATAATACTTACGTAGTAATAATTGCGACCATGAACTTTATATTCTACAACCCATTAAAAAAAAAGCCAATGTTATCCACCATCAGTATAGCAAGCCACTTCGTTATTGTAACTATGTATTTTTTTCCTAATTTAAAGACGTGTTTTAAATACATGTTGAGGCTTTGGAGGGTAGAGGTAAGGCTGACTGTCTTATTTTGGTCGGAAGATTAAGAGTGTCCAGCGGAAAGTAGTATGCAATAATTCGAGAACAGACTACCGTGGCGCTAGTAGTCAAAGGATATGAACTTAGCAGGTGTAATGACTGAGTGAAATGCGCCGAGCAATTTATTTTTTTGGAGGCTAAAATAGTTAATGTAACCGCGGTACACTTGTTTATAACAGACTTTAAAAAGGTTATTACTTCTTATAAATCGATGAACGCTGGCTGCACGCACGAAAAAACGTGACTCATTATCATGTTCCGCCTGAGTCGAGCGTGCAAGTGAGAGCGCGGAACAAGCGATAGAGAGGCACGATCGGCCTAAGCGTTCGGCTTGTGACGCATCCATGTCTCTTCCACTGTTTTCTTGTGACGTTATCACGTAAAATTATCGTCCGTAAACCGACTTTACAGACAACCAATTTTTTTTTGTTTTTTAACAATTTGTGAACCAATTTCAATAATTTATTTGTTATACGTACATTGTACTCCAGGTTGGTTCTATTTAAATTTGAAGAAAATATACCACCTTCAAGGATGGGTAATTAAGGGCAATTTATTAAGATTTATTGAAGTATACTGTTTTTTAATCTTATTTAAAGTTAAATTGATAGTACAGTTTTAGTTAAAATTGATTCTTTAGCTACAATAGCGCCATCTACGTGAAACCTTTTTACATACACTTTTTCATACAGAGATGTTTCCTCCTTACCTGGTACATACCTATACCTATAAAACCAACATTAGAATCTATAGCTAATAATTTAGATTTTTTGTTAAGTTTATTGTTTAAGAATGCATTCATATTAAAATGCTGATTTTGACAACAATTGTTGCAATAGATTATAATGGAGCAAGAATAGCTGAATAATTTAATATAATACACTACTGCTGACATATAAAAAAACTCTATCCATTAATTATGCAAAAATAACTGACTTATATTTATCTACCCACATTTTATAAAGACGTTTCAGAACAATTACCTAAGAATCTGTAAACTGAGTTAAATGGTATTTTTACCTGTAAATAATCCCGTTCTTCTACAAATCTATACACATCATGAAATAATGACGTTCTTATTATGAATACTGTCGTATTTATTAAAGATTGACGGTTGTATCCACGTGTTAGGGCCCGAAGCACACTTGAGTACAACCGCTATATATTTAGTAATATATAAAATCAATTGTTTTTAGTCAAATCAGCAAAATTTAGGAATGGTTTTCTTGGATTTCTTTGTATGGCAGAAATATTTAGAAATTGTTATTAAGTAATTGATGGCAATGACAAATGCTCACCATGGATGGTGTGTTAGCGTGAAGTTATCTGAAATTAATGTAAAATAAGTATGTAAAGTATACTAATGTTATTGAAATGTAAAAAATTGTATCATTGAGATTGAAATCGCCTGGAATGTTGCAGCAATGTTTAAAATTTTGTATCGAGCTCTGTGAGGCGGCAGTACCTAGTGCATTCGACTTAACGTCAACGTCCAGAGGTCGCGGCTTCGATGCCCGCTCAAAGCAGATATCTGCATGCATGAATGTCTATTTGTATTGATCTGGGTATTTTTATGTAGATATAATATAAATATATTTACAAAAAATTTATCTATGTATGTTTATCCGTGTTCTAGGGCCCAGAGCGATGTGGTATATACGACTTCTATGTTGTATTTTGTATTAATGGTTTAAGTGGGATGGTTGCAAGATGTTTAGTGAAAAACGATCGCCGATCCGAAGATGTCATTTGTCGGGGGTTTTAAAGTGTATGTGTCATAATTATAAGCGGATTTCTCACTTTACTGTTGTTCAAAATGGAAGGGGTAGGTATTTTCTTGAAGTAGATAATAGTTCATTAATCGTTCATTCAAAGGGTACAATAATTAGGCACACTGGGCCACAAGCTGTAGTTATTGCTCGAATTAGATTATCACAACATATACAGCTTTACAGCTTGAGAAACAGGCCAGTGTGGCACTGATGTGGGATTGCTTTCATAAGTCATAACGCGTGGCATGAAATTCTTACCGTTCGAAGATTAATCTCATAATGACGTACCTTCTCGTATTTTTTTTTATGGTAAAGGGGGCAAACGAGCAGACGGGTCACCTGATGGTAAATGACTACCGCCGCCCATGAGCACTTGCAGCTCAAGAGCCACAAGTGCGTTGTCGGCCTTTAATGTGGGAGTAGTGTAAGGGCGGGAAGAGGGGGAGAGGGAAGGGTTAGGGCCTCCGGTAACCTCACTCACGCGGCGAAAAGCAATGCAAACATTGCTTCACTGCCGGTTTCCTGTGAGGCCGTGGTATCACTCCGGTCGAGCCGGCCCATACGTGCCGAAGCATGGCTCTCCCACGAATAAATCTATAATGTATAGTATTTATTGCCTATGTAAGTAATTGAGAGTTAACACTTATTTATTTTGTTAGAAAGTACTATATTATTAATTATTGTGACTACGCTTGTGTCCCGGTTGGCTTACATAACTTAATATATTTACTTATATAATAATGTTGATATTGAATGTATTAAATTGATATCATACACTTGTTATTTCTCAGTTGTGTATGCTAAATAAAATTGGTATGGAACTTTGTTTGTTATTTATTGAAGATCTTAATAAATTCTGAAATGCAAATGTCAGAAGCGGCCACATTGGAAATCACACAGTAATAAAAATAATAATTAAATGTATTAAGAATAAAATCGTTTATTCATTAAAAAGGTTATCTAATTAGTATTTTTGCGAAATAACAATTATTTGTAATATCGTAAAACAAGAAACAAAACAATATTGGTTATCTGTTGCTCAAACACCAATCACAGCGCGTGACGTTTTTGGTAAGTATAATAATAATATGTGTATGCGTGATATCTGACGTATCTGAATCGCAATAACAAATAATGAAAACATATAAGAAGTATTTATTTCAGATTCATTTATTGCGGAACATAAACAATAATTTGCATTACAGGTGTTAGAACAACGAATAGTCATTATGTTCCCCCATTGGTAGAACATAATGACTATGCGTTGTTCTAAAATAATATGTAAAAAATTTAGCATTAAATTATCATTTTAACAAACAATTTGTCCCATGGATACAATCCTTACAATATAAATAATGAAAACATATAAGGAGTAAGTATTTATTTCAGATTGAGATTCATTTATTGCGGAACATAAACAATAATTTGCATTACAGGTGTTAGAACAACGCATAGTCATTATCATTCATTCACAGTCTTCTACCAATGGGCATGCAAAATAATATGTAAAAAATTTAGCATTAAATTATCATTTTAACAAACAATTTGTCCCATGGATACAATCCTTACAATATAATATTAAACTTGCACTTAATGACCCAACTCGGACTTATGAAGTCATCACCAAAATGTCACTAATACCTATAGTTACTTAAAATTAATATCTGATAAGTATTCATTTACAGAATAGTATGCCTTATTTACTAACAATGTTTTAAGTTGGGTTTGAAACATACTTAAGTTATTAGACTAATAAAGATTTTGGTGATTTATTATATATCTGAGGAGCCATGCCTAAAAAACCGTACAGTGTCTGAACCGTATTTTATGTTTATGTCGCAAACTGTTCAGTGTCTCAAACAAATGAAAATTCCTTTTTACAAACAATTGTCTATTAAAGCAGATCCGCCAAAATGATACTGGATTGTACACGAATAAAATTGGTCACCTTATGCGGTTTACTTCATAGTAAACTGTATAAGGTGACTAATTTTAATATTTTACGTTATTATTAAATTTAATAGTATCTTAACTATAAGATATAAAAGAGTATGAGATGAGAAAGTATTTTTATCATATTTTATAATGTACTAAGCTGAAAGCTAAATCGACGCGCGGGCGCCGTCTTTTAACGAGTAGCGGAACTAAATTATGACGCAGGGCGCTATCTTTTAACAAATAGCTTTATGCGAATAATTTAACTAATCGCTTTTAACTAATATAAAGTTCTACTCTG
This sequence comes from Callimorpha dominula, assembly GCA_949752705.1. Taxonomy (NCBI): domain Eukaryota; kingdom Metazoa; phylum Arthropoda; class Insecta; order Lepidoptera; family Erebidae; genus Callimorpha; species Callimorpha dominula. The sequence goes on along the minus strand of OX457012.1, from coordinate 15,416,877 downwards.
CTATAAAAGATTCCAGAGCAGTAAAGTCAGACAGATAGTACGAGATGGTTTTCGAGCTATATAAGGATTTTGCTTTGCGGCATGGACAGTCAGTTCGAGTTAAGCGATACTACGAGTTAACAAGTGCAAAGAATGGCGAATAGTGCAAGTGAAAATTAATGAGAATCAAGTTAACATGTAACTGCAATTGTATTATAGCAAATAATTTAAATAAATTGTGTCTATTTAGTTACAAATTGGTGGACATTCTAATCCCGAACCCTGGCTCGTAACAATATTTAGAATTCACTAATAGTATAGACATTGTAACTATTAAATAATAAAACAATTAAAAAAAATCTTGAAATGTAAAGATACATTCACTTTTGTGGGATGAACAATAAATCATATTAATAATGAATTAATGCAAGATAAATAATTATTATAAGTGTAATAATTGTTCTTTTTGTAAATTAATCTAGGTGTGGTAGATGGATCGTTTGGTTCAATTGGTTGATACATGTACCAACACCTTAGTGTACCATGACCAGACCTATAGGCATTTTCAATATTACTTTATCTGGTAGAGCTGGTAGGGTCTGTTTGTACCAGAGGAACTACTACTATTTTCATTGGGTTTACTATTTCTACATTTGAGTATAGTGATTCATACATTAGTAAATGATAATTAACCTTATTTCAAGTGGCCATACTAACGTTATTGGAAGAGATGGATTTAAACTTTCATACAACATACATATTACAATAACATTATTGAGTAAAGAGGTCTGTTATAAGAAACTGTAGCATTATGTGACTCAATAACATATAAATAGGTATGTCTTATATTTCATCTTTTTACTTAGCACACCAGAAATATGAGACTCATTAGGGTTCCGTACCCAAAGGGTAAAAACGGGACTCCACTGTCCGTCTCTCACCAGGCTGTATCTGATGAACCGTGCTATGCATAAATAGCTAGACAGTTGAAATTTTCACAGATGATGTATTTCTGTTGCCGCTATAACAACAAATACTAACACAGAATAAAATAAATATTTAAATGGGGCTTCCATACAATAAAAAAAAGGTTATTATGATATAGTGTATAATGTTGTATAGATACTGGTACGGAACCCTTCGTGAGCGAGTCCGACTCGCACTTGGCCGGTTTTCTTATGTTATTATGAGTACTAGGTAGGTACTCAAAATAACATAAAAATGAGTCTTATATTTCTTAGTCTTTATTTGATGCATTCACTTAATTTTTGGAAGTGGAATATAATGTGTCTTCCTGTAATTAAACCTTGTGTAAGCTGAAGAATGTACATTTAGTACTAAAAAGTATAATTATTGTATAAGTACCTTTTTTACTTGTAATACAAATTTCTGAGGATTCTCGATGCTTTTAACTGAATTACCTTATTCTAAAGTTTCCTGAACAGTACAATTACTCCCTAGACTTTAACCTACTAGAACCTTAAAAACTACAATGATAATTAATTAAAAAACTAATTATTCCGAAACAAATGTATACATTTTATATTTTTGCTAATTTGACATTTAGGCAAATTTAAAGTCATACCAAAATCTCTTTTAAGAATTTCACAACACACATTGATATCCCAATATGAACTGATACGTGCAATTGACTCATTGCCATGCGCAACTTGGTCGTCGATATATTTCCCATCGATTTGAAGACTTAAATGTTCTAGAATTATTAGAGACACTACTGAACCAATTAGTAGTGTAAAGTTACTACCTCTCGGTATTCCACATGATTTCCTGCTTCGTGTTCCATTTGGAAGCCTAACAGTAGTATTAATAAAATAATTTTCTATATGCTCAAACATTCGAATCATTTTCCTAGCATCTGGTACCCCACTTTCTGAATATTTGGCAAAATTAATATTTATGCATAGCATACAAAAAGCTTTGTGTATTATCCAAGCTGGTACAGTATTCTCATGAAAATTAAGTTTTACAAAGAACAAGTTTTTTTGCTCGAACCGACTGCACAAACGCTCACGACCATCAACACTGGATATATATTCATAAGCCATAGCACTCAGCTGTCCTTGTTCACTAAATTGTTTCACAAGTCCAACTGTAAAGGCTGCTTCTTCAAAATTTACTGTAGCTGGATACGTCCACACCGTAGTGGCAGCTTTTGTTTTGCCATTTTGGGTGTAGACTAAACAATCAGGAAAATTAGTGTCTTCTCCGTCCTTCAAAAGATGCCAGAACTTTCTAACTTGAGTTACAGCCTCTGGGTCGTCTCGGATCTGCCCCTTTGATTCATATCTCATGTCGCACCAAGGTAATCCCGCACTTTCGCTCCAATTCACCATCATGCTATCTTTACTGAATAGATCGAGGAGGTGCACTATCGGAACGCTGAAGTCCTCCTTCGGTTTAAATGTTTTAGTATATACTCTAGCAACTGCTTCTCTATAAAAGTAGTTTTCAGTACACTCCATAACATCATTTGTATATCTCATAACGTCTTTGTATTCTCGTAATTGAAGATCGGATTTCAAATCTGAGTTTCCTAAAAACTTTAGGCTGCGTGGACATTTTGCTATTCGCGTGTTGCTATTTGAAATAAGGTGCTACTACCTACACATAAGCAAGTATTTATGAAAGTAATTTTGTTATGGTACTTACTACTTAGGGTATATATGCGGGGTATGCAAAGACTACAATAGTATATAGGATAGTGGTATGGTTGCGCCTGCGCCAGTCTTCACTTAATGTGCGTTCCGAAATACACTGAGACCACACTGTAAGGTATGATTTTTTTTTTTATTAAAATAAAATAGCATCGTTTTACCTGAAAATAAAACGTATATTAAACATACTTACCTTATTCGAAGCCTAATAATATATGAGAGATAGCCTTCGCTTCCGTTTCCTTCTTTCTGTCTCTTTCGCACCCGCCTACTTCAGTTTTCCCTCTCTTTCTCTCACTCACCACCACCACTTTAGGCATCATAGCACGGTGATCGCTAGTTTACATTGACGTCGTTGTTTCCGTGCCCTCTCGATAATACTTGTTTAACATAATTATGCCTAACATAATAATTAGGATTTATCCACTTTTTTTCTTTAGTTCTTTCGGAAAGCACACTAATATATAAAGGCGAAAATTTGTGAGTGTGTGTGTATGTTTGTTACTTCGACGGCTCGACTAAATTTGATATGCAGGAAGCTGACACCCTGGATTACCTAACACATAGGTTACTTTTTATCCCGATATTCCCACGGGATCTGGACTTACGCGGGTGTAACCCCCTCTAAATTTTTCCAAGTTAGTTTTATGGATTTTCTTAAAAACTGAGTGAGTGAGTTCCAAAATAAAAAAAATACGCAGTATTTAAAATCTGTAACTTTACACGTTCACACAAAAATACCAGGAAATTCAAACGGTCATAACTTGTAAACGGATAGTTTTCTTTCAAAATTTTTTATTATAACTTCTGCTAGAGTCATTATTTCAGTAATTTAAGTAAGTGTTCTATTTTCAAATATACCCCGTATTTGTAAGTTATGTTTTTACTTCCCGTTTTTTTTAAGTATTCGTTTCAATAGTGCCGAACAAAAGGTTTGATTAGAAAAGTCTTGTATGTAAATGATTAAAAAAGAGAAAATAATGTCGTCTTGTATTTATGTTGCCTGGAATTAATCAGTAACTAATGAAACAATTAGTGTAAATTATCTGAAAACCCTCATTATCTTAGAAGACACATTCTTAGGAAGCAACTTAATGAGTAAATAGCTCATTAGTTAATTGAATGACGAGGTCAAGAAGCAATTATGTTATTTAAGCGCAAAACTTTTGATAAATAACATTCCAATAATTATTTTGAAACTTATATTATGACTAATTTAGATTCAGACGATGACTGTGTGCGTTCGCGCAGCGGAATGTTGTTGAATTTAAAAATTTTAATTATGCAGATATTTAGTGTATGACGTCGTGTAATTGTGTATGGTAAAAAAAAAATTGTGCATGCAGCCATTGTGGAGAAATTCGCTAAAAACTGATTCCGCTGGGCGAACGTTTTCCTGGGGGAAAATTTTTTAATCCATGGACTAAGGAGAAAAAAAATGTGTCCAAAATCTAGTGTGTATTTGTGTGTAATTGTGTATATATGAATAAAATTAGTGCATGCATAAACTTCGGAGAATTCAAGTTTCCGCCACGCGAACGTTTGGCCATTAGCTAGTTTTCATATAAAGCGCTTATATAGAGAGCTGTAGATTTTTACATACCTTGTTTTGAATTTGTTTATATTTATTTAAAAAATAGTTTTAGAAAAAATCGTAGGGTTTAAAAGATAAAAATATAAACGTAAAATACGCTTATTAGGTCTTAGTTCGTAAAGTATGCACTTTGGGGTCTAGATTTTCACGTTTATACAAACCTTGTAAGTGTCTGCAACATGTTGCCAAGTATCAATGATGTTCCGTTAGTAATTAAATACTTATAGGACAATTTACCATGAATAGACCACTGTTTACAAAGCAGGCAAATATCACGACGTTCTAAAGGAATTGCATAGTAAGATGTATTCCAATAATTAGTGTATTAATTCAACTACTCACATGCAAAATTTCATCTCATTAAATTCAGTAATTAAAGAGAAACAATTAAAATACTGTCAAAGCATCGAAAACCTACATAACCCGATCAAGTTCGGATGGCTACAAAAAAGCGGCCGTGTAATATATTTAGGTAACATTCTAAAATTTACAGTACAATTACCCGTATTAAATTGGTACAGATGATAACACATTTGTTGTTTCGATATAATTTATAGGTCATTTATTTTTCTACACCTGCTTTTTAAATGTATTTGACTATGACAGTAAGTACTATTTACGTAGGTACTTTATTTAAGTATGCGCTTGAGACTTGCGTCAGTATATGATATTACCGTTGTACTGGTAGTGACTTATGTATGTATGCATTTTAAGTCTATTGCTGTCTCTAACCAATGACAGAGTATGTTTAGCAAGCGTCTGTTAACGTTAAGTTTTTATGAACAAGAGACTAGTCATGACAAGCGCCTCAGCTGCGCTCCCGTTACGCTCAAAATACACGCGCCTGTGCGCGCACTGAGTTGTATGCCAAATTCTGCCGTTACTGGGACGCGCGCGCCCCAGGTATTGTCATGACTAGTCCCTAAGAGAGTTAAAAATTTTGAGGTTATTTTCTGTATTTTCATTCATTTATATGCTCATGGCTGTTGTCCCAGAAAGGGTAGGCAGGGGTGTGACATTTCTGTGACACCCACATTTCACCAATTTTTGGGTTTCTACGTAACACGTGGCGAGAAATAAATAATAAATACATAATTATTACATGTAATTAAAAATATTTTTGTACACGGATGTTTATTTAGAGAAGTACTTGTTAATTGAAGATTTATTTTTATCGTAGATAGTGGCGTTATTATTAAAAAAATATTGGCGTTATTATTGAACGTGGGAGAGCTATGTTTCGGCACGTATGGGCGGCTCGACTCCGCTCGATACCACGGCCTCAAAGAAAACCGGTAGTGAAGCAATGCTTGCATTGCATTTCGCCGCGTGAGTGAGGTTACCGGAGGCCCTAACCCTTCCCGCTCCCTTATTCCCGTCCTTCCCTCTCAACCTCCCACCCTCTCCCTCTTCTCCTACTCCCACCTTAAAGGGCGGCAACGCACTTGTGACTCTTCAGTTACAGGTGCCCATGGGCGGCGGTAGTCATTTACCATCAGGTGACCCGTCTGCTCGTTTGCCCCCTATACCATAAAAAAAAAAAATATATATATATATAATATTTTTCATTTAAGAAATACAATTCTTTTCTAACGCTTGTGTACGCAACTGTACCATATTAATAAATACTATACTGGAAGGTTAAGAAAGTTACTTAGATATATGGCACGGCCGCTTTTTTGTAGCCATCCGAACTTGGTCGGGTTGTGTAAGTTTTCGATGCTTTGTCAGTATTTTAATTGTTTCTCTTTAATTACTGAATTTAATGAGATGAAATTTTGCATGTGAGTACCGACTTACTTTTTACCATATACAATTACACGACGTCATACACTAAATATCTGCATAATTAAAATCTTTAAATGCAACAACATTCCGCTGCGCGAACGCACACACGATGACTCTGCTTTATTTAATAATGAAAATTATTTTACAATGAATAGTCATTGTAGGATCAAAACGACACAAGTTTAACGTATAATCTAAATATATAAAATTTATCCCTTTCGTTTTTTTTTTGTGTTTGTTATTGTTAGGAGAAGGTTCTTATGACAAGTTTAACGTATAATCTATGTATATATATAAAATTATTCCCTATTTCCCTTGGTCACAGCATCACGCGTGAACGGCTGGACGGATTTCGCAATTATTTTATTTTTGTGTTTGTTATTGTCTGAAGGTTCTTATGAAAAAAAAATTAGGAAAGTTGCGTGGAAAACTAGAAAATTTTATTTATATGGGTAGTCAACTCTTTTAAATTACCTTTTTTTAAATTATACGATACATTTTTGTAACACGTTGTAAATTATTAATAAAGTTTAAAAATAAATTGATATATCGACAATTTTCGCTCGAAATTGTCGATAGTGTTTGTGAATATCGATATTTTCTTTTTCAATTGTCCATCGCTAGGTACATTTATTTACTAAAAAACCTCTCCTCGCCGTTCGCACTTTGAAGAACCAAATGATCTTTTCGCAGGTTTGAGGAAAATATCGATACTATACCTTTCTATAAAATCGATATATTATATCGGCGATATTTTTTAATTCGATATATCGATATTTATTTTTGAGTATTGATTTCATTTTAATTACGGTATGTAACGCTGCTCTGGTTACACATGAATAATGTATAATACTCCTCGTGCCATAATTATCACCAAATTGACTGCCATACACACTTATAATACTATTATATTTTATTTTCAAGTAAGTACCTTTGGTTAGTACTTTTACTGGTGTGCTATTATCGTAATTATGTACGTATCGCTTGTAGAGCTAAAGGGCTATAACTGCTTATTTTAAGAAACTAATTATAAGGCTTACTTTTACCTACACAATCGGGCCATATCTTTTATTTGGTGGAGTGAAGCACGTATTTTGGATGCTCTGTATCTCTGCGTTCCCTCATAACTGATCCCAGGGTACAGGTTTCCAGTGAAGGTAGGTGTGGCAGGTTTCTTGATTCTCTAGGCACGATAGACATGGATTGGTAGTCATGCCCGGCGTAAACCACGACCTTAACACGCAACGGACGACCAACAGGGACTTACATTACCAGAAGCCAACAGTGGTTGGCATGGTCAGGCTTACACTGACGGACAGGAATGACAGAGGGGATTCCTGGCTGAGCAACTTGTGGATACTGGCGTGCTGTACATATATACCGACTTAAGATATCGGGTACTGGGAGATAAGCGCATTAAGGATATGGTCTGGTCACTTACTCATACCAGTACTACACGGTGTCTTAGTAACATTATTTATGGTCGTGCATGTTGTGTGTTGCATGGTAATTAATTTTATCCTAATTAAAAAATTAAAAAACAACGATTTTTTAAAATCATTTATTTAGTATGCTCCATTTTTTAGATATCTATAATGTACAAATATGGCGAAGTTAACATTTTATAACTGTACAAGGCGAGTTAGCATAATTTTAAATATTTAAACTATGGGTTATTACTTGTTACAGGCGATTTTTTATAAATTAAAAATATTTTTTTTTCGCCAAAGTGATTTGTTTGTCGGCGATGGTTGCAGTTATTTTTTTTATTTGAAATTTCTTTAAAACTTTATATTTACAAATTAACACAATCAGCTTCAAACCTTAACTAAATACTGATTGAAACTTTATTGGACAATGAAACCTTCAATTTACTTTTCTAATATTAATGTTTTCCATACTTTATCATTGTATCAGCAATATATCGCAAAGTTTAATTTATTGCCGTCATAGGAAAAAAAGACGTGTCTGACGTTTTTTGAGCACTTGAGTGACAAACATTATCGGCATCAGAAAAAAATAGATGCAATGTTGATACAATTTTTATATTTGGCCTAACTAAAGCACAATCATGAAAATCATACATTTTAATAAGACCTACCTATCTCTGACAATATTATGTCACATTAGAAAAAGCGGTTCTAGAAATATCTTTTCATTCTAGTATAATGAAAAATAGCCGTAATAGTTGGTCTAGTGGTCAGTGATCTGCTGAGCCAGAACCCTAATTGTGTGATGAGCACGATCATTTGTTCTGTGTCTAGGTGCAATTTATCTATAATATGTATGTATTTAGAAATATATAAGTATGTTTATCAGCAGTCTGGTTACCATAGTACAGGCTTTGCCTAGTCTGGGATCAGACTAATGAGCCTGTACTTGTGACCTGACGTTGTGCTAATGAGACACAAAAATAAACCTGCCAAATGCGTGTGATATTCATGACGAAAAGCAGGAATTGGTTAAAATGATTATTTTTATGTAGGTACTAATGTTCAATATTAACTTTGTAATGAATTGTTAGTGTTTCTTACACTTCCGTCAATTACTAAGATGAAAGATACAAGTTTTTTTTAACCGACGAAAAAAAAGGAGGTTCTCAATTCGACCGTATACGTTTTTTTTTCATTTTTTTTACTAAAAAGAAAAGAAAAATATAATTTATTTTATATATATATTATGTTACTTTAAAATCCCTAACTACGGTAAAATACAAGATTAGCCAATGCTTATAAATCCGAAATATTTGTAATCATCATTTATTGCGAACTCGGTAAACCTCAGGTTTTAAATACCATTCTTATTTAAAACTACAAAGTTATCATGTCTTTCTTTCGACATTTACCGCGTGATTGTGGTTAAACCTAACATTTACCGAGGGCATGGTGGTAAAAGTTCGAAATTAACGATGATCACCAACCATTTCGGACTACCATTAGGAGTTGGTAAATCTTAAGTTTTACTGGCTAACTTAAGATTTACTATAGTTCGAGGTTTTACAGTAACATATATAATAATTTTATGAAAAAGACCATTTATATTACGATAGCTCACGATTATTTATTACGATTTTTACTTTCTTTGCCACAGCAAACGTTTTAGTTCTAAAAATTACCTAGAAATTTAGACATATTCAACTTTATGCAGAAACGCCTTTTTTCTTATGTCGGCCGTATCGGCATTCTCAGTTAAAATCGCTCGTTAACTCGCCGAATATAATATTTATTTACAATATGCAACATGTCGGTATATTTACATTTATATATTTCATTGTATTCACATTATGTACAGATCTGATAACAATATGGTACAGTCTTCAAGTGCTGTGACTAAATGAACGGTTTCAGTAGATCAAGTCCTTACACACACACATACATTATTTGGTGTCACGGGGCCCATTTCAACTTTTAGAATAGAATAGTTTCTTACGATTAAAATAAATAATTTAACAGTTATTGAACAAAATGTATACTAAAATAAAGTTGGAGAGTTTTATTGTTTGTTTGGTGACATACATAATCTCTTACTATAAACCGGATTCGAAAAATCCTGTTTGTTTTGGATAAAGTATTCACTGAGGAAGGTTATAGGGTAACATCACACTACGACCTTAAGGAGAGGAGCAATTGAAACTGTGGGAGACGGCCAATCTGTACTAATATTATAACGCGTGCGTTGAAACAAATAAACAATCAAACAACAACAACTTTTCAGCTTTATTATATTAGTATAGATATACGGTTTTACTCACGTGTATATTTCGGGGTTGCCAGAGTAGTTTCGGACCCGACCGGGGCCCTCGATCAAGGAGTAAAGTGACCTGTCGCGACTGCAACCCCGAGATACACACGTGCGTAACACCGTATATCTTTAATAAATATTAATACCACTCACGACAGTTTTTATTCTAAAATTAAATTCCTTATTATACTCAAGTCTGTTATTACTAACTAATCGCCGACGTAAATAGGAGCGGTTATATTTTTAACGTCTTTCTGTTGAGCAGTGGCGCAACTATGCGACCTGGGGCCCGCGGCTAATTCATCGGATGTACCGTAGGGTCCAACACACACATCGATCGATGATAGAATGGATCAGTTTTCGGCGATCATCACTGGTTACCACATCTGGGGGAACACTCGGGCCGGGGCCAGTGATATTTTGCCTGCTCTGCCACCCTATTGTTACGCCACTGCTCTTAAGTGTCTCTTAAACATGTGGACGGATTTTAATTTAGTTTCATTGTTTGAATGATGACTTGATTCAAGAAAATCGGTTTAGCCGTCCGAATATTTTATATTTATATTTTTTTATCTAAGCTTGTTAATTGTTAAAGTTGACATGAAATAAGTGTTAAACAAAACGGAAAAATCAGTTTTTTTTATATATTTTAAATAAACATTTAAAGCAAATGATTGGACAATAAAAACGAGACAATTGATTCTAGACAAAGACGAAGAACATACGTCAAAGTTCATTTAATTTGTCCACTGCTTGTTTTTCTTATCACCTCAATACTAACTTGGTGCATCCCAAGAGTCTTGAAGATGCCATAATCACATCACACACAATGTCACCTCCAGGGGATTGATCAACGTTCTACAGACATAACACAAGCTACGCTTTAATATCTTAAATGTATAATTATATAATCTCAAAAAATAAACATATAAATATCGTACCTAAATAATATATGCATTGTATAAAATACCTACTTTAATGTTTAGGTAATTTTCAATTATTAACACCAACTAGATAATTTTCATGGCCTTAACATAAAATTTTAGATTTATTTCAAAATCGAAGATTTATTTAAATACTTTTCAATTTATTTATTTTTTAACAGAGTAATAAAAATTTTCTATATTTGTATATTTCATTTTCGATCTATAGGCATGGGCGTACATTGAGTCAATTTGCCCCCTTCTGGACAAGCTTAATAAAATTTTGCCCCCCTGGATGCAAATCTGGTACGCACATGGCTATAGGTTTCCATTCATGACAATGTTACTAGACAAAAAATATAGACGAGTACAAAAATATTTATCTCAAAAAACAAATAAATCGAAAACCATCAAAATATGTGCTTATAACCAGAGGTTGCCAGATTGTATCATTGGATACGAAATAGTGTAATATGTTTAGATTGGATACAATGACATTATTGATGTTATTATACTGTAAGAAGTACGTACATAGACGTACATGTACATTATACATTGATACCTATCTAAAGAATGCTTGTCCGGCAAAAAACTGCCAACCCTTATTTATTGATGTTAAATAGTGATTTTGTATAATTTCTAAGTCTCAGCGGTATACAGTAAAATTTCCCTACTGGCAGTCTAGACCTTAGACCGCTCTACTTAGGCTTACGCAGACGGATTTCTTTTTGAAGTTTTCAACCTTTGAACGCCATTGTCACATATAGGTGACAATAAATACAATGCACCATTTTGTGAAAAAGAATATTAATTTTTATTTGTCACAGATGTGACAATGCCATTCGAAGAGTTAATTATAGACGCTACTTTAAGTGAAATTATCGCAAGCGGTGTGGCAGACTTTCTTAACCGCATTACGTTAAATAACATGGTACGGGGAGGTGTGGTCTCATTTTAGGATCGTGTTATTAATAACAGCGCAGCGCTAACAGTTTAAGGTAAATTTATAATTTTTAAACAAAAATGTTGTTTTTACACTGACATATTGAACTTGGCAATTGACCGCCAAAGCTAATAATTTGTAAGGAAAAGCCTTGACATTACTGAAAGTAGGTATTTAATACAAAAGTATGTTGATGCCATGTCTAGATTTGTTCAAAAATGTCTGCATGAAAAACCTGAAATTAAAATTGATAACACCTTATTTACCAATGTAGGCCGGCGCCAAGATAAGCATTTTCCGAAAAAAAAATTATTTAGTTTTTTTTATGCCTGACTCAAAAAAAATTCGGCTGCACATAAAGCTTCTAAAAAATGACCACACCTAAAGGTAACCATTACTTAAAGTTTCAAGTGAAACACGAGTGGGTCTGCACACTTATATGAACGCTAAATGATTTGATTTGATAAAGTGTGATTTCCATACAACATTTCCCAGTCCATATTCTCATGAAAGTAATAGACCAGAACCGATACTGCCACAGACAGGAGTGGGCCAAGCGGCAGGGCCCCGCCCCGACGCCAGGTCGGAGGGAGGAGGCTGCTAGGGGAACCGCACGACCGTGGTGCCTATCGCGTCGTCACTGCAGGCGTGAGCCAGGGCCATCTCGAAGTCTTGGGGCAAATACACCTGGAAAAAATGCCTGATGATGAGCGAAGAATATAAGCTTATTAAGTAGAAATATAAAGGGCTCGTGGCTAAGTGGTAACCGAGTAGGTTAACACATTACAAAGTTAAGTAATGCAAGCCAGGTCAGTCTAGGATGGGTGACCATTCTTTTTTTTATTATTTATTTATTTATTTAACAAGCTTGGGAGACTTACAGCTAAAATATCATTGTAGTAAACTAAATAATAATGGGTCAGCCAATGATAAGTCTCCACTTATAGACAACATTATAAGTTAGTGTGTGGACAGACAGGGTATTAATTGCTAATTGCTTATAATTTCTTAATTAAAGTATAAATTAAATCTAACCTAAAGGTAAAACAGTTAAATATCAACTTTCAAAAACTTACTTTAAAAACAAGAATAAAAATAAAAATAAAATATATATATAGGTATATATATGTACACGCATATTAAACGTTACCAAAAAAAGCCTGACTTAGACAACTTTTGACTGAAGTCAATTTTGTGTAAAAACTATCAAAGTCATATTGTTTACACAAATTATTGAGATTGCGGCTCGCTCGCACTATACAGCTGTTCTGTCTATAGTTGGTACTGGCAGATGCTACTCTCATCGGTGGGTTAAAGCGTGTGAATTTGAATGGGATATTAAATGAGATTTGAGACAAAAGTTCTGAACAGTCGATATCATTGTTAGTAACTTTCATTAAAAATAAACAGTCAGCAATCTCACGGCGTTTTACTAAAGGTAGAATATGAAATTTATTACTTAGATTAATGTAATTACCAGAGTTAAATGGAATCTTTTGATGAAAGCATAAGTATTTTATAAATCGTTTTTGAATTGATTCAACACGATCAATATATTTATTATAACAGGGGTTCCAGACCTGAGACGCATATTCAAGATGGGGACGTACAAACATACAGTACAAGATCTTAAGGGTTTTAGCTTGTGTGAAACATTTAGACACCGTCATTATAAAACCTAGAGTTCTGGAAACTTTTTTCACGATTGTGTCTACGTGTTCATCAAAAATTAATTTGGAGTCATGGTGCACTCCTAGATCGCGCATGGAGTTACATCTGGCCAAAGCTCGGCCTCCTCAGGTGTAGTTTGTGGAAATTGGCAATACTTTAGGAGTGTACGTCATTACTAAGCATTTGCTAGCATTGAGATCAAGTTTGTTGTGCTTGCAGTATTCCTCAAGTGCATATAGGTCTTTTTGGAGAGCTAACCTGTCACTGTCTGAAGATATGGTGGTATAGATCTTCATGTCATCGGCAAAGCATAACAGATTGGATGACTTAAAGCATATGTCTATGTCATTAATATACACAATAAACAACAGCGGGCCAAGCAGAGAACCTTGAGGAACGCCGCTTGGTACGGTAACCCAACTGGACATATAATTACTGAGCACTGTAGCTTGTGACCTATTCTCCATATAAGAGGAGAACCATCTTAGCAAATCCCCACATACTCCCATGTTTTCAAGCTTCAAGATTAGCCTACTATGTCCAATACGGTCGAATGCTTTACTATAGTCGGTGTACACGACATCTACTTGGCTACCCTTATCCATTGCATTAGTGATGTAATCGTTAAGTAAGACGAGGTTTGTAACAGTTGATCGTCCTTTTAAGAAGCCGTGTTGGTAGGGGCGGAATGAATTTTTGAGAGCAGAGTAAACCTGATTATAGATTATTCTTTCAAACAGTTTAGCGATTATGCATAGTTTAGAAATAGGCCGGTAGTTAGTAATTTCCGTTTTCGATCCCTTTTTGTGGATTGGGGTGATAAAAGCTGATTTCCAGATTTTAGGCACTGTACATAGATATAAGGATTTTTTAAAAAGTAGTGAGATTGGCTGAGATACAGAGGATGCACAGCGCACTAAAAACTTCGCTGATATATTATCAGGGCCTGTCGCTTTCGTCGTGTCAAGTTTGTGTATCAAATTAGTGACTTCATCGATATTAATTTCTACACGAGAGATATTGGAAATTGGTTCAGCAGTAAGAGAGCTAGGGGTTAGCACAGGAGCGGATGTATCAGGTGACTGCGTAAGGTCCAGAAAAGTAGAATGAAAGTACGACGAAAATGCCTCGCATATATTCTCACCAGATGTTATGATCTCGTTGTTGTAGGTTACCAAGCTAGGAACGGCATTCGCGTTGTAGCGCGTCTTGACAAAACTCCAGAAATGCTTAGGGTTCTCTTTTATTGAGTTTTCTGTAAGACTTATATAATTTTGATAACAACTCGACTCTTCGGTCTTAACCCTGTCACGAAGTGATTTGAATGCCTCAACATCAGCTAAGTTACCATAAACTTTAATTTTTTTTCAAAGTATTTATATTTTTCTTTAATCAATTTAATAAGACAAGAATTGTTCCAAGGTGGATAAGCTCTAATCCTCAAAAGTTTTTGGGGAATATGTTTGTTGTGTAACATTGCAATTGATTTATTAAAGAACTCGACAGTTTCGTCCACAGAGCGGCTCGCAAACTCACATTCCCAATCTATTGCGTTTATCTCCCTATTGATGGAGTCGTAGTCACCCTTATCAAATATAAAATGAGTGAGCGGTTTTTGTTTAAGCAGAGGTATTTCCACAAATTGAATAGCAATCAACAGTGCCGGGTGATGGGGGTCAATGGGGACCGAAGGATTTGAACACTCAGTAACTTTAACATGAGCATTTGAAATCACTAGATCTAATGTTCTCCCATACCGATTGACTACCCCATTGAACTGATTTAAACCCAAGGTACACAACTCATCAACTAATAGGTATTCATCATTTGAAGTGTGGTTACTAGCTGTAAAAGTCGTATTACGAGAGGACAACCATTTAATTCTGCTCAGATTAAAGTCACCAACGATAAGAAACTCACTAGAAGAGTGATTAATTATTGATGTGTTCAATTTAGTGAGAAAATTTGTTAGTTGAGACGAAAAAGATAGACACTTGTTTTGATTACATAGGTAGACAACACAAAGGTATAAATTAGTCCACGTTCGAGTGGTCGGTTTCAACAAACGAATGCTTATCCAGAGATCTTCAGCTGTGCTATGGAACAAAGGCTGAGAAATAACTGACAACTCCCTACGCGTTGCAATCAAAACACCGCCTCCCTTCGTTTGATTAGTTAATTCATAATTCCGGTCCCGACACCAAACAATGTACCGGTCATCAAATAACTCTGAGCTTAAAACACCATCTGTTAACCACGTCTCTGTTAAGACAATAATGTCGTATTCGTCAATATACATCTGACGATAAAATGTATCGGTTTTAGTCCGAAGACCGCGTACATTCTGGTAGAATACACTTAAACTTTGTTTATTTGTGTAAATCATTGTTATACAATGTGTTCAATAACAGAATATAAACTGACAGAATAACACGTATATAAATGTAGTAAGGTAAAGTCCAGTAGACTATAAAGGTAACATCCATAAAGCATTGCTGATCTGTATACATATTAAAAATATAAAAATACGGAGGTACTATTGAATTACTTGAATAGCAAATGCGAATAGGACTTAAGTTGTAAACAATATCGCGACAAAGCGAGATGCAAACCGCAGCAGATGCACTGTCTATGAATGGGAGCGAGACGCAACTATTGACATGTGTTAGGTTTAATAAGCGATAACGAATATAATAGGAAGAAGAATAGAAACTGGTTTGTCGTCCGTAGATGGCACAAGTACTAAACATTTTGTACAGGTTCAAACCGAAAGTATTTGTTTTGTAAATATGTAATAAGCGATTAATATAAAGCAAAAGTTACATAGAATACAAGCGTGTTTGTAGATAACACCTTAAACAATCTTGTTTAAATCAAGTTCTTTCCTGATTATTAATAGTTTGCTATTATTGTTTTTGAGTATATGAATTTTAGCATGTTTTATCTAGACATATTGATAGTTCTTTTCTTTGGCAATGAGTTTCACTTTACTTAACAGCTTTTTTGTTCTATACTTAGATGGTCATTTATATAAACCCTCTGCGATGTGACCTGAAAACCAATATCGATGAAATGTAGGTTATTTGGGTTTTAGGAAATGTATAGTCTATTTTACGTCTTATGGTGACAACTATTGAGCATAAGTTCTCGTCTTTTTTTACCGCTATTCCCTCGATCTCAACATTATTCAGGCGAGATCGTTGCTCATAGGCCGACAGCTCATATTTTGTCGTAGCCAGTTCAGTTTGAAGACCATTCACTTGTTGTTACTTGTTGTAACTTGTCGAGTCCTAAAAGTCTAGTTTCAACCTCAGTGACTCTGATGCTGAGTTCTTCAAGCTTCCCACAGGAATACTCACAAGTTGCTTTTATCTCAGATATCTCGTCTTTAATGGTTCGTATATCCTCCACTAATGCCGGCATACCGAGTAATTGGAGTTTCATATCCCGTATTTCGCTCAGCACGGTTTCGAGGGTCACCTGTTCCGACGTTGGCACTGCTGGTGATGCGGATCTGCACATGGAGCATTTCCATTGGCTCCTCCTATCCACGCCAAGTTTTCTCCAGCCAGTCTCTGAGATTCCCGCACATCCGAAGTCCAGATGTTTTTTACAGAAGCCGCACTGCACACCGTCGATAAAATGATTATTGCACATCCCACACGACTTCATATTACCCTACTTAGACTCAAATGGCAGGGCAATTACAGATATTTGTTTAGCAAAGTTAGTTGATGAAGAAAATAACAAAATGTTGACGATTTATGACTTGGAGCAAGGAAGCGTCTAACACAACCGAATGTACACACGAGACTGTGACATTCGCACACATCTGTGGCATTCGTTACGGGTAGTTGGAACCCTAAAAAGTCCGACAACCTGGTCTAACTACAGAACTTCGATATCGCCTAATACTTGGGTTGTGGAGGTCTGATGGCAGTCGCTTCACGTAAAATATCAAAGTCGGCCGTATCGTAGTTAGATTGAAAGCCGACCCCAACTTAGTTGGGAAAAGGCGCGGAGGATGATAAGTAGAAATATAAATATTTTTAATGGTTTATTTACCTTAGCTCAAAATAGTAACAAAAGTTAATTATGATTTGTTTTATCGAAAGACTGTTATTTTATTAACATAATAGTTAGTTTATAAATAAAAAAGCATTTTTAGTTCAATTTGGTAGCAAATTTTTTATTTCGTTAAACAAGTTATTAGTTTTTTTTTTTCTTAAGAAGATTACTAGTAACGTGGTTCACACATTACTAGTATTATTGTTAAACCCTCCAGCTAAGCCTAACGCTTGTGTTAGGAGTGGGTTCACGTCGGTAATGCACTGGGTGGGGTTCGAATCACTTGGTCGCAAGTTCGACGCTAAGCATTACGCTACCGCCGGTCACCTGATGGTAAATGACTACCGCCGCCCATGGGCACCTGTAACTCAAAAATCACAAGTGCGTTGCCGCCCTTTAAGGTGGGAGTAGGGGAAGAGGGGAAGAGCGGTAAGAGGGGACGGGAAAAGGGGAGAGGGAAGGGTTAGGGCCTCCGGTAACCAAACCAAACCAAACGGCGAAAAACAATACAATAATTGCTTCACTGCCGGCCCATACGTGCCGAAGCATGGCTCTCCCACGTAAAAAATATTTTATTAATCTTAATACAAATAAATAATGTGATCTGATCATTAGAGCATTAAGCCCTCTTCGTCTTAACCACCCAGTGCTGTACCCCACAGGGTCCACATTATCATTGTCACAAATTTTAAAGTTATCATCTATAAATTCAAAATCATTTATTCCAATTACACTAATTATCTTATGATTTTAAACGAGCAATTCTTGTATGTATGTATTTATTTATTTATGTATTTATATTTCGGGTATCTCGGAAACGGCTCTAACAATGTTGATGAATTTTTTTATACAGTATAGTTTTGCATTTTAAGTCCTGTAAAAACGCAATTTTACAAAAAAATATTGGTTGTCTGTAAAGTCGGTTTACGGACGATAATTTTACGTGATAACGTATGTGATGCGTCACAAGCTGAACGCTTATGCCGATCGTCCCTGTCTATCGCTTGTTCTGCGCTCTCGCTTGCACGCGGAACGTGACAATTTTTCGTGCGTACAACCAGCGTTCATCGATTTATAAGACGTTATCACGCCAAAATAAAAAAAAAATAATACGATTTTACAAAAAGCTAGGTATTATATTATCATATTATAGGCAGGCAATCAGACTAATGTCGCGTTCCAATAAACGAGAAACGATTCGTTTTGCTTACGGACGGTAAAATTTCGTTGAATTTTTAACGAAAATTTTATCGTCCGTAAGCAAAACGAATCGTTTCTTGTTTATTGGAACGCGGCATAAGTCAGTCGTAAAGCTAGTTGCCTGTTGAAGATATTGAGTATTAAATTTGTTAGTGAATAGAAGAGATATTTTACCTTATCCAATATAGGTGCAAGAGTGCCTGCATCCACCAACTTAGTGAGAGTGTCGAGGCCCTCTCGTAAGAGGTAGGGGTCCTCCAGCCAGTCGGTGTGAGTGCCGCACCCCATCAACCACTAAAAACATACATATTTATTTAAAATACCACAACTTGCAATGGAGCAATGAGAAGAAGTAGGCAATCTAAAAATATGAATTAGATAGAAACAAGATTGCTAGATACATCTAATTTTGCTTGGAACACAGACAGACAGAAATATTGTACAGGGTGTATATGACAATGCAGTTACAAAAATAGTTTTTGAAAAAAAATCTATCCGTTTACAAGTTATGACCATTTGAATTTTGTCCGTTTTTATGGATTTTCTTAATAACTAAGTGAATATGAATATGAATAACTAAGTGAATGGTTCGTCATGCTCACTAAAATGTCATTGCTTGCGGCGTCGTCATGGGGCGGGTCATTTCTTTCCCTCTGATATGGCGAAGGAGATGATGGCTGGTCCATGCGTCATACTCGTGAACGGGTGCTGCTTGGGGTGACTGGTCGGCCTAGTCAGCGATGCTTTAGCCTATACTATTATTTTGGTTCGATCAACTGCAACTCTAGCCTCTTAATCCAGTCACGAATTATTTTTAACAGTAGATTTTGCAACTGAATGAAGGTAGATGTGCACCTTGAATGATTTCTATGTTTAATAGGTTCAAACCTTCAACGGTATCACTGAGTGATTTTTATTTTTTAGTACGTTAGCTTTTGGAGCATTTCAATAAAATTAAATTCAGGTGGCATCAGCTTGCATCCTGTTTACCTCTCGTGTAACACTAACACTATTGTACCTGAAGATCTGACTTTTAAAAAGAGTGGCCATGAGTTTCTTTGCCAGTATTCTTCTCATAAGGCCCTACGCATTTTGGAAACTGGAAGTTATAGATCGACACAAACGGGCAGTAGATTTTGGTGTTTTTCACCTAATTTACCTTGACAATCCAGTATATGCTGTGGCGTCTGTTTGTGCCGATCTATGATTTTAACTCTAGCTTCAATTTAACGTTCATAAATGTCACTTAGTGTCTTAATTGAATAAATGATTTTGAATTTGAATTTGAAGTTGAATAGTTTCAGAATTAAAAAAATATGTATGACTAGCAGCGCCCCGCATTTTCACCCGCGTAAGTTCTGATCCCGTGGGAATATCGGAATAAAAAGGAGCTTGTGTTAATCCAGGTCTCCAGCTATCTACATACCAAGTTTCATTGCAATCGGTTCAATAGTTTTGGCGTGAAAGAGTAACAAACATCCATACATCCTCACAAACTTTCACGTTTATAATATTAGTAGGATTTAAAATCTTTAATTTACACATTTCAGCTGCTTTTATAAGAAACGGAGGTAAAAATACCTGGAAAATCAAACGGTCATAACGTCATAACTTATCAACACATAGTTTTTTTTTTTAATATTTTTGTAACTGCGTTTTAGAGTCATGTCCTTTCAGTGATTTAAGTAACTGTTCCATTGTCATATGCACCACTAATCTCTAACTCTTTTACGTTTTTAGTAATTAAAATGAATTTTTTTACGGTTCGATTTCAACACCGCCCGTCCGACATCCCGGGTGTTGGAGACGGCTCGTAGGGTTTCAATCCGTAAAAAAGAAAACTTTTTGGACCGCGTTGGGCGGTTTTTGGCAGAGGCAAAGTTTATGGGTTCGCGTCACTGACGTGCTAATTTGACGTATCGTGTCAATAGATGTGAAAACCATACTAATGTTAATTATTCACAAATTATAAAATTTTAATAACTTATACTAAAAATATAAAAAAACTGACCAAGTGCGAGTCGGACTCGCGCACCGAGGGTTCCGTAAAATATTTTTATTATATGATGTAACTAAAAATGTACGGTTTTCGCAATTTTTCCTTTATCTGTGCTATAAGACGTTGCTTCGTACCAAATTTCAAGATTCTGAGTTCACAGGAAGTACCCTGTAGGTTTTGTATCCCTCGCGAATGTCGTAAATTTGCGGCATAAACGGCTGTATCTTTTGATTGCGTTGTCTTAGAAGTTTCATTTTTTCACAGCTCTAAGGGACAGTAGACTTGAGTATTTGATATAAATTTCAGCTGGATATCTCCACGCGTTCCTAAAAAAAGGGTCTCGACAGACAGACTGACCTTCGGACGGACGGACAACAAAGTAATCCTATAAGGATTCCGTTTCTTCCTTTCGAGATACGGAACCCTAAAAAGAAGTTACTTTTCCAAAGTTTTAAATTATTCCTTCTGTACGCTGTCCCCATGACTGCCTGTTTTTTTTATTATACATATTAGTATTATCAGTACCGCCGCTCTTATTGTCCACTCACCCTAAGGAGTCTGTAGGTGTAGAAGGAGGTGGCGAACAGCAGGGCGAAGGGCGCGGGCAGGCGGTCCGACGCAAGCGCGCGCGCGCGCAGCTCCAGTACGGCTCCGCGCGCCGCTGTGGCCCTGGTATCACAACCACTCCTCTATACACCCATAGCTTTATCCCCGAAGGGGTCGGCCGAGGCGTATTAATTAAACTACGGCCGTAGTATTCCGTTGTGTTTCGCCGAGTGAGCGAGGTTACCTGAGGCCCTAACCCTTCCCTTTGGTGGATTATGCACAATACTACTATAAATTGATGTTGGTTGTATACTAATCATCTATAATTATATAAGTTCGAGCAACTTATATAGATCTAGCATAATTTTAATTTCGAGTAAAGACAATATTTACTATATTTTTATACAATTTATTCAATCCATTGAACATATTTAGCATAGTTAGTTAGCACTTTTTGGATGCGATCACAGAAACAAAGAACTAACTTGAGCAAAGCTGCAGGGTTAGCTTCGTGTGCGGGCGCGGCCCCGGCCCCGTCGCAGGTCAGCACGCAGTCCCACGGACCCGTGGCTCGCGCACGCGCTTCCAGGCTCGCCCACGGACTCGCGCGCGTTCCCTCCACGTCCACGAAGTCCTGCGCGCCTGGTACACAACGTTCATTACAACCCTTTCTTTTCACATACGAAGCCATATAATAATAATAACTCCACACATCTCACACACGGCATCATCTCTCATCATATCAATCTACTTTACACTTAAAAAGACGTACACGGCTCGTTTGATCGTAAGTGACCAGGGCAAAGAATAGGTTAAAAAAAAAAAAAAAAAAAAACATACACTAACGAATGTTCCATACATAACCATTACAATTTCTTGAAATAAAAGTTATATCATCATATTCTATTTTCTGGTAAGGTACGACGTAACTAGATTTATTGCGACGATAATAACGAAATACCTAAGTTTTCCCAGAACCAAATTATGTTCAACGTGAACTAAGGCTTTAGAGATATCATAAATTTGTGTACATGGTCTTTCGAGCCAAAGAACAAGGAGACAACAAAACATTAATTTTGCTGTGGTCTTCTGATCCAAGTTTAAAATACCTGTCTTAAAATATGTAACATAAGTTAGAAATAAAGCTGAGGCACGTTACCGAGGTCCCGCAGCGTGAGCGCGGCGTGGCGCGGCGCCAGCGCCGTGACGGCGGCGCCCCACGCGCTCAGCAGCTGCACCAGCGCGCAGCCCTCGCCGCTGGCCGTGCCCAGCACCGCCACGCTGCACACAACCCGTATTACATTCGCAACCTATTCACAATAAATGACATGAGTCTGTATGACACAGATAAGGACATAGCGTACCTCTCATTCAGAAAGAAAGTACTGTTCCTGAGGTATACTTGAATCGACATTTGACAAAATCGCCATCAACGCGTGCGAACCCGCGGGCGAATGCTAGCTACTGTATACAATAAATATACTATATACTGTATATTAGTCGAAGAAGTCACCAACTGTATACTTGTTATACTAGGCGAACATGAGAGTGTAGGATGTATAGAGTACCGTTTCCCCTTGCAGTTGTGTGGCGCGCAGGCGAGCGTGCGCAGCGCCACGAGCGCGCGCGCGCCGGCCCACGGCAGCGCCGCCGCGCTGTCCGCCGACACGCCGCGCGGGCGCTTGCTCACGCGCGTGCTGACACATGGAAGGACAACACTAGTGTTACTTATCGATATCGCTTAATATTCTGCCGCAAGGTCTGACGTCGCGGTGCCGGGTGATCGTCGCGGCGCAGGTCTGACGTCACGGCGCGGGTGGTCGTCGCGGCGCAGGTCTGACGTCGCGGCACGGGTCGTCGTCGCGGCGCAGGTCTGACCTCGCGGCGCGAGTGATCGTCGCGGCGCAGGTATGACGTCGGGGCGCGGGTGGCCGTCGCGGCGCATGCCTAACGTCGGGGCGCGGGTGGCCCTCGCGGCGCAGGTCTGACGACGCGGAGCGGGTGGTCGTCGCGGCGCATGTCTGACATCTGGGCGCGGGTGGCCGTCGCGGCGCAGGTCTGCCGTCGCGTCGCGGGTGGACGTCGTGGCGCAGTTCTGACGTCGGGGCGCGGGAATCCGTCGCGCCGCAGGTCTGACGTCGCGGCGCGGTTGTTAGTCGCGGCGCAGGTCTGACGTCGCTGCGCGCGTGGTCGTCGCGGCGCAGGTATGACGTCGCGGCACGGGTCGTCGTCGCGGCGCAGGTCTGACCTCGCGGCGCGAGTGATCGTCGCGGCGCAGGTATGGCGTCGGGGCGCGGGTGGCCGTCGCGGCGCATGCCTGACGTCGGGGCGCGGGTGGCCCTCGCAGCGCAGGTCTTACGTCGCGGAGCGGGTGGTCGTCGCGGCGCATGTCTGACGTCTGGGCGCAGGTGCCCGTTTCGGCGCAGGTCTGCCGTCGCGTCGCGGATGGTCGTCGCGGCGCAGTTCTGACGTCGGGGCGCGGGATACCGTCGCGGCGCATGTCTGACGTCGCGGCGCGGTTGGTCGTCGCGGCGCAGGTCTGACGTCGCGGCGCAGGCCTGACGCGGCGGCGCGGGTGGTCGTCGCGGCGCAGATCTGACGTCGCGAAATACCCTCACTTTCTTGCACATTAAGCGAGCGGAAATGTCAAATATTATTATATAAATATTGATTGATTGAGGATTTTATTTTTATTGACTTCGTAGTTAAACGACCTTCTTAGTATTCAATCAATCAATAATTTAGTTACAAAAAGGGTATTTTTTTGGTATTTACCACATTGCTGGTCAAACAAAAGCCATAAGTAATCCATATCCCATTGAATGACTTACTTTGTGATGACTCAAAAATATGATACATATGAAGTTCACCTGCGAATAGTGAGCAGTTCAGTGGCAGCCCCGCCGCTCCACTCGCTGACGCAGCCCCACACCTCGTCGCCCAGCTCCAGGTCGAGCACGCCGCGGCCCACGTCCAGCACGACGCCGGCGAAGCCCCGCCCCACGGTCACGTGGCCGCGCTGCACGAGCACGCGCAGTGCCTGCGCGCGCCCGCGGAGGGCCCCGCGGTCTACGGAGCACACGCTGAACGCTTGCACGCGCACTAACACTTCACCTGCGCCCGCGCCTGTCACAATAGGAATATACATATTATACACAAAACCAGCTATAAATAGACATTCAAGCAAAAAACTATTTGGGCGATGATTGTTGGGGCGTAAGCTTCGTGAAGTCAAAATCTAAAGTATTAAACACAAAATATTACCTGTAACCGAAAGATTACATAAGCTACTACACTTTTATACGAAAAAAATATTTTAGAACTGCTCTTTTCACTTCTGGTCGTAAAATTGCAAAGTATGTGACGTCACACCGAGTAAATTAATTTTACTATAGTATATTTTGCCTACTTTAACGGCAATCTTTGAAAAAACTTCCGACAAAATTTGTATTGGTACTTGTGTGTAGATTTAAAGGTCATCTGCATAGATGTGTTAAGATAAAAGTAATGATTCAGAGAAGTTAAGGAAATCGTAAAATGTAAAGGTAAAACTTCAGGACTCACCAGGTGTAACAGCATCCTCCACGAGTATGACTCCCTGGTCGGCGTGCGAGTGCAGCGCACGCGCGGTGGGCCCCGCGGGCGCGGAGCGCGCGGCGCGGAGCCCCACGAGCACCCCGGCCGAGCCCCCCACCGCCACACCGCACGCGAAGATCACCATGCTGCGCCGCCATACTGCCAACATCATAGAGCTTAGAAGGACAAGTGCAATGAAGCGTGATGCAGGTTTATTCTAACGACTAACTCTGAAGAACCTATATCTGCTCTGTATCGAGCATTGAAGGACCAAGTAAAATATATATCGTCACGAAGGACCAAGCCAATTAGTGTTTTGGCTAAAATGATATTACACCTGTCGATTCATATAACTTCATTTCAAAGCATTTATTACAGTTTTGATTACCTTTCAAGAGAATGGTGTACCACCCCACCAAAGGCAAGGCAGGTTAATCGCAATCAAACTGAGTACAACTACACGATGTCTCGGCCACAACAGCTATATCTGAGAGAGACAGGTTTGACGTTATGTAGGCAAAGCGTTATGTATTTATGCTTGAACTGGAACTCTTATAGGCAAAGAACTTCGATATTAAAAGTGCAAGAGTGCAAGTAACGAATTTCCGACAAGTCCAAATTTTTTTAGCAATTTTAACTTGGAGAAGAGCAATACTCCAGAATGTGATGTGTTGCCGTTCAGGATAATAGTTTAACCAGGTACATGCTTGTGCAACCACCTGGGTAATATTTACAGAGGTATACTTCCTCGTAGCCCCAAGGAGTCACCATTCTCTGACGTTCACAGGGAAGTTTTAATATTTGTCTAAAGCTCAAAAAAAATCTAGAGCCAGCGAACTCGTTCAAGCCCTCGACGTTTCTCTACCGTGCCCGCTGCTAACCAGAACGGAACGTGGGCAACTTCTGCTTCCACAGAACAATAGACAGAAGCAGCAAAGTCTATTCCGGATAAACTTTTAAAAAAGTATAATCAATTTATTTTCCACCGCTGGAATATTTTCTTCAATTTTAAATGGGATCAACATTGAACACTAATATTTGCACGGAGTGGGGAAGCAAATGACACACGTGTGATTCAGTTGAGGATTTATTCCCGACTGGCCAACGTGACCGCAATAACCACCTCTTACATACTGGCTATACGATTCATAGATATATCTAAGTTACTACAAAACAAATACCACCATCTCAATTTAAAAAATAATTATCGGAGCGAAGATATCGCGTAACATGCACACAAAAAAAGAATGTCGAATCAAGAAGAAAAAAGAAAAGACGTTTAACGTGGGAGACCATGCTTCGGCACGTATGGGCCGGCTCGACTCCGCTCGATACCACGGCCTCACAGAAAACCGGCAGCGAAACAATGCTTGCATTGCTTTTCGTCGCGTGAGTGAGGTTACCGGAGGCCCTAACCCTTCCCTCTCCCCTATTCCCGTCCTTTCTTCCCCTGTAATCCCCCTCTTCCCCTACTCCAACCTTAAAGGGCGGCAATGCACTTGTGACTCTTGAGTTACAGGTGCCCATGGGCGGCGGTAGTGATTTACCATCAGGTGACCAGTCTGCTCATATAGCATAAAAAAAGATGCGTTGCTGCTTTCTTTCCCTAGAATATCGAGGTGGTACTAGCTGAATACAAGCTCATACTTATTTACGAACTAGCAGTTCCCGCGCGACTTCGCTCACATATTTATATATTTTGCGCGGAACCCTAATTCTTTTTCCAAAATAAAAGTAGCCTAAGACAAGTCTCTTGGAAATCGGTCGGAGATTAGCCGGAACAAACAGACAGACAAAAATTAAAAAATAAATTTGGAATGTGTACCGTGTAAACGTTCGGATGCATTTAGTAAAACGCTGTTATTATGGTATTATAAACAGACACTTCAATTTTATTTATTTGTATCGATTTACATATTTAATTTTAAACAAAATTTCCAGAAATGTTTAAGTTTTAATTATGCAAATCAATTAAGGTGACGTGACTGGTCAGCTCAAAACTGAAATGGTTCTTATATAGAAAGACCATCCTGCACACCTACATGGCACATGCACATCTCGAAATTATGTACGTAGTTTGTGACGTGTAAAACTGTTTGAAAAGATCTATATACAAAAATAATCTTTCATTAATGCCGCGTTCCAATAAACAAAACAAAACGGCCAAGTGCGAGTCGCACTCGCGCACAGAGGGTTCCGTTAAATATTTTTATTTATATGATGTAACTAAAAAATTACGGTTTTCGCAATTTTTCCTTTATCTGTGCTATAAGACGTTGCTTCGTACTAAATTTCAAGGTTCTGAGTTCACAGGAAGTACCCTGTAGGTTTTGATTCCCTTGCGAGTGTCGAAAATTTGCGGCATAAACGGCTGTCTCTTTTGATTGAGTTGGCTTAGAAGTTTTTTCACAGCTCTAAGGGACAGTAGACCTGAGTATTTGATATAAATTTCAGCTTGATACCTCCACGCGTTCCTGAGAAAAAGGGTCTTGACAGACAGACAGTCCTTCAGACGGACGGACAACAAAGTGATCCTATAAGGGTTCCGTTTTTTCTTTTGTGGTACGGAACCCTAAAAACGATTTGTTTTGCTTACGGACGGTAAAATTTTCGTTGAAAATTCAACGAAATTTTACTGTCCGTAAGCAAAACGAATCGTTTCTTGTTTATTGAAACGCGGCTTAAGTCATTAATGCAAAAGTAAGATTGAAACTCGAAAAAGAAAAAAGCCCAAATGTCCCATACACAAGATATAAAACACACCTCTATCGTGGAACAACGCAACCAGTTCTTCATAGAGCAACATGGGTGAAAGTGGTGGAGCGCCTTCTTTGACCCTCCGCACGGCCTCCTTGGTCCAGGCGACGGCTCGAGCGCGGCCCTCAGCTATCAGCTCATGATGCCAGAGATTATGGAAGGCCTCACGCAGCTATGGAACAAATATTAATTCCTGAACTAAACTTTATTATCATCGAAACATAATGCTAATTGAAGAATACAATTTATTTTTTGTGTTTCGGGCCAGCGTGTAATACGTCACACACATCGTAGCATAATCCAAGAACATTTACTGAAGAAACTTAAATATATCCTATAACTAGCAACCCGCCTCGGCTTCGCACGAGTATCAGAGGCAACTTTAACAATCATCATCATATTTCAACTAATTTACACAAAACCTTAACAAATTATACACCTAAGCCTTCCTTATAATCACTCTGTCTATTGGTGAAAACCGCATGAACATCCGTTCAGTAGTTTTTGGGTGCGGCGGGGGACTTTGTTTTATAATATGTAGTAATAAAGTGCTTGCAGCTCGCACGGCTACATGCTCCTGAATGGTTAGTTATCGTAATGACTGCTCAGCCTCGATGTCTCTATGTTACTTATTGAATAATATAATAACGATGCCAAATTAGGCAGAGCCTGTACTATGGTAACCAGACTGCTGATGAACATACTTATATACTACTAAATACATACATATCATAGATAAATTACACCCAGACACAGAACAAATTACCATGTCATCATACAATTATTTGTCCTGGGTAGGAATAGAACCCACGACCTCTGGCTTAG
The DNA here is from genome assembly GCA_949752705.1 of Callimorpha dominula. Classification (NCBI taxonomy): domain Eukaryota; kingdom Metazoa; phylum Arthropoda; class Insecta; order Lepidoptera; family Erebidae; genus Callimorpha; species Callimorpha dominula. The sequence continues at coordinate 15,388,592 of OX457012.1, read as the reverse complement.
CAGTCAGGGTCATTTATCACTAGACCAACAGAATGTATTTTCGCTGTTTTTTTTTCTGTGTGTATTCTGCAGGAAACTTAGGTAGTACACAAATTACTATCCTACTACAGTAAATAAGAATTCCATTATCCCCAGATTCAATAACATTTTGAATGTTTGAATAAGTTTGAGGATAAGCCAAGAGGTGAGACAAAGAAGAGTTGGTTACCTTCTGAATCGCCTCCACTGTCTGATGGACGACATCGTGAACCCTGGTCTTGCCGTTGTCAGCAGCAGTTTTTGCAGCCACCTGAGACAGATGAATATAGAAATAATTTTACGGACCTATAAAAAATTAAATGCTCTTAATTATTATGCTCTTTTTAAGTATAGTAACATTTATTGGTAATGGGTTGTAAAATAATATCTTTTAAAAAAAGTATCACCGACTTTAATGTGCTTTGTAGTGGATATTAGATGTATTTTGTTTAAATATAATATGGGTAGGCCAACCAAACGCACTGCTCCAATGAGACAGCGATGTTTCGGACCAAACGAAAACATCATCGATGTATACAATTTTTAGATATTTGTTGATTTTTAAAAAACCGCTCGACTGATTTCGATAAAATTTAAATGGGACCACCTGGAAAATATACTCTTTGAAACAAAAAAGAATTTTCCAAATTGGTCCAGGAATCTCCGAGTAATCGGTGAACATACATGAAAAAAAAAAGATTCCGACGAATTGAGAACCTCCGCCTTTTTTGAAGTCGGGTAAAAAGAATAATATTGCAAAATCAGTTTTTACTGTCAGTTTATACCTAGTTGATAAAAGAAATTAGTTAATTTGTTAAAACTGTTTTGTTAATTAGATAGAAAATGTAAGTGGTATAAATTGTGACAAAATGTGATTTGAAATGTCACCTACATTTTAAAAAAAAAATTACAATGATTACTTTTGCGTATTCATAGTTATTAAAGATCAAGATCAAACATTTTATGCTGAGACTTTGCACAACCATTAACACAACAGGTCACCTCCCTCCTTGATAAACACACGCGTCATGCTCGTGAACGAGTGCCGTTGGTTGGGGCTGGTGATCTCCGAACTGCTATTACTTACATAAATAGTAGTTTGCGCGACTGTTTATAGTTTAGAACAACACGTTACATTGTCCTCACATTTAATTTACGCAAATAAACAATGTAACCAAATACTTGTAAAAAACATGTTGAAAATAGTGTCCTTGGAGTTTCTTGCCTGTTTTTCTCCACAGGATCTACGTATATGAACAGGCAACTAGCTTCACGACTGACTTAGTCTGACCGCCTACTACTCCTGACAATTCAAATATACCTACCTATAATGGTTTAATTGAAATAAATGATTTTGATTTCATTGATTTGAACTTCTGTTAGGTACGGTACTTGTTGGGCTTCCCCGAAACACATACAACCATACGTATTTAACAATTACAAATAACATTTATTCCTAATTTTATCTTCGTTTAATATTAAAGAAGATAAATTATTATATTGATTTAAATTTTCTTAAAGTTTAACCTGCACTGTAATCTGTTTATTCGTTTATTTTCTTTTCAACAGTTCAATACGTACTCAGTCGCCTTCACTGACCAATCATGTTGCCGATTCTATTAAAATTAATAATTTTATTTAATAAAACATTCTCAAGCAACTGTAAAAATTAAAATAAACTAAACAACAGAGTATAAGTGTTTAGGTATGTTTATTAATAACCTACAATATCCTATGTTACAGAAATTTATGACCATTTGGACAAAGAAATATAATGAGATATTAAGACACACAGGATGACAGAATTATATGAAGCAAACTTCCTCAAAGGAAAATCATCATTGATATTAATGACTCATCAATAACCTAACTGCTGTCATGCTGGGAGATCTTATGAATATCTTATTTATTTATTCCTTTTCTCCCTCTAACTGCAATCAGCCCTTGAGCTTTGATCAGATTTGTTTCCTTCTATGGATTATTTACATCCAGTGATGTGTCATCTCATTTGTTTAGGCCCTAAAGTTTAGGGTAATGAAGTTAAATTGTCGCTATTTGGTCTTATTTTAGCCTGTGTGAGGAAGTAGGCATTTGTAAGCATGGGCTTACATTACTTTTACGTGGCACAATTTGATTTTGTCGCTCCAGGGGGGAAGCAGCTGCCTTACCTACCCTCCTCCCATGGGTGCCCTTGTACTTGTACTAAACCAAGGTGGGTCACAAAGCATCTTTAACACTTTGTTTTGAAAGTGTTGCAGAATTTCTATGTTAGAGTGGCTTACTGAATCCCAGAGCTCAATGCCTTAAGTCCATATAGGTTTTACGATGCACTTGTAAATAAGCAGCTTATTTTGTAAACTTAGAGAGAACTGTACCTATTAACCAGTACAAGTCGCTACATTTCTTGTTGGTCTGGTTTCTTTTCATTTTTAAATGCTCACACCAGGTAAGCCTTCTGTCTAGGTGCATACTGAGGTATTCGATAAGGTTTTTCTGCAGTTGTATGCATCCATTTAGTGTTAACATGGACTAATTTGACAGCACTAGCCTTGATTCACCACTTTTTTTAACCACCCATGTATTTCAATTAGGTGTTCATGAAGCATCAAATTGGCCTTTCACTGCTGCGCTACTATTGGTCATAGCTTGGAGTTATATAGCCTATAGCCTTCCTGGATAAATGGGCTATCCAACACTAAAATAATTTTTCAATTTGAACTAGTAGTTCCTGAGATAAGCGCATTCAAACAAACAAACTCTACAGCTTTATAATATTAGTTTAGATGGAACTGCAGCGTCGTCAGCATAATGTTACAGTAACATTTTGGTAGTTGGTAGGTTATAAATTTCTGATATTATTTATTGCTACTTTTCTTACACCATATGACAGAACAAAATGTATGTTGCACTGCTAATATGGCAAAAATGTTTAAGAAAGCAATGAAGTTTTATGAAATAGAAGGATTGTAAAAAATTTGCCTGTATGTAAGTAAATAGAATATATATTTCTGTCAGAATTTGCAAAATTACACTTCTTCGAATTAATTGTATTATTAAGACCTTTTTCTAAATTTGTACTAAGATAGTTTTAGGAATAATCCCATTGAAACTTAGTCTACATATACAGTCATACATATAAGTAAGGTGTAAAAGAATATATTGTTAAATAGATTAGTTATGTAAGCTCAGGGTCATTTTGTTGTGTAAAATAGGACAAAGACATCTCATTGTCATAACAAAAACAAATTCATGAAGCATTCATTCACACATAAAATTGAAGTACTTTCGGTTTCTAAATAGTTCGCTAAAACTGACGTGAATAACCGCCACACTTTCGCGCGTAACTACCAGGATAGCATGTTGACAGAAGAGTTACTTACATGCAATGCTTCGAGTTTTTCACCAGCTCTGTATTTTAATTCGTCCATATCAGAGTGCCACAAGCCGAGGGAGGGTCAGTCGAATCCGCTCAAACTGTTAAATCACATCCAAAACCTTAACCTTTGGACACAATCCGGCCTAAATATTTGCAGGCTTAAAATAGACTGAATGTCATAACAAACACTTACTCGATGACATTGTGGAATGAACCCGTGTTACAGTATTTACTTTTTCTAAAGTTTTTGTTACTGCTTCTGTGAAAAATCTGTTTAAAGTTGTAGAAAATTTCGTTTATTATCTTTTCCAAACATAACCTCTACGTTTTGTTTGTCAGTATCTTAATGACAGTTTGATAGATGAATGTGACATATTCGATGCGTTCCATTACTTCGAATAATGTCGGCCTAACATTTTATTCTTAGATTGATAATTAGGTCGGCGATTGATAAGTTATATTACTAATATTAAAGTACTTACGTAAAAGTTAGCGTTTTGTAGAAATAATGTTTATTGTATGTATTTTGGTATATCTTTCTTGTGGTTTTCCACTTAGAGAAATTACTTATAGAACACCAATGAAACACAGTGTTGGCGGCAGTGGCGGAACAATACGGTAGTGGAGCAGGCAAAATGCCATGGGCTCCCGGCACTAGGTGGCCCTCGAGCCGCAAAGGCCCTGAACACCGTTGGCACCAAGAGTCCTATTTTGTACTACACTCTGTAAACGTTTCAGGCGTCTACATACTTAAAGCTAATATGATTGAACAAAAACACGTTTATTGTGTAAGGGTTGTTAATTTTATTTTATTTTTATAATGTTTAGATAGAGAGACTATATATTTAGTAATACCAATAATAATTATCGAGGCATCCTCTCTTCTCTATTATTCTCTATATTTATAAATTTCATTACTCCGAATCTTCAGTGTGCGTATCATCTTTATGCCGATGACTTGCAACTATACTATCAAGCCACTGTTGACAAAATATCCGAGGCTATTTTAATAGTTAATAAAATAAAATCTGTCTGACCAGCCACAAATAGCTTCCAGGTAGCGACCTGCAAGCTATTTGTGGCTAGTCAGACATATTTGGTTTAACGGTAAACCCAACCAAATGCCAGGCCATCATTGTAGGCAGTCAACGCCTGATAAGGAAGTTAGACCTTGAGAGACTGCCATCTGTAACTTTCAACGGATCTATTATACCTTTTAGTCCATCTGTCAAAGATTTAGGCCTGCTTATTGATACCAACCTTAACTGGCAAACGCAGATTACTAGTGTCAGCCTAAGAATTACAGGAACACTGCGGGCGTTATACCGCCTTAAAAACTTTCTCCCATCTAAAACAAAATCTATGTTATTTGTAATCTATGTTGTTTGTATCTAAAAGTCTGAACGACTTTGATTATCCCCATAATGGATTATTGTGATGTATGCTACTAGTGCTACTACGACCTGAATGCAGACCTTCTCAACAAATACGACCGTCTTCTCAATAACTGCATTCGATTCATTTTTAATCTTCGCAAGTATGATCACGTTTCCTCTTTTCGCTCTGAATTAAACTGGCTTCCGATTCGTCAGCGCCGTCATCTGCGCGCCCTCACTACTCTGTATTCAATTCTCAATTCACCTACTGCTCCTACATATCTTACTTCCATTCTCCAGTATCTCTACTCCGATCATAGCCAAAATCTCCGCCCTTGAAATAATCTTCTCCTATTATGTCCCAGTCATTCTTCTACATGTGTCAGTTCTTCTTTCATAATTCAGTCTGTCCTTCTCTGGAACGCCTTGCCGCAAGAAATCAGGATGGCACCTAGTCGCCTATCATTTAAAGCAAAGGTTCGTGCTCTCCTCCTCCGTAAATTGGAGGAGTCATCAGCACAGTAGAAATATAAAGGTAATTTTGTATTTAAATATTGCCTCTTTTTTTTCCTTTTTCACTCATTCTTATCTCACCTTTTAATGCACCTACTTCATTCATTTCTACATCACCCTAAGGCAGAGAATGCTTTTGGCATTAAGTCCGCCTTTGTACACATTGTGCATAAAGTTTTGAAATAAAAATAAAAAATAAGGTTGAAAACCACAACTTTATTATGTTATTGGTTTCCATTGCAAAATTCTGTTGAATATCACGCAGTCGGCTAGCAATTCAGTCCAAAATCTTTTTGCTTTTGAATTGTTCGCAAGATCATCTTCCAATCTTGAAGAACTGGGAAAGTGCCGATATGAATTAAAATTAAAAAACCCGATGAGTTGCTGCGTATGTACTTGCTCTAATGTCTGTGCCAGCTTTATGATCAGGAGTCAGGGTACCTACTTAATCGGCCCAGCTGATATTAGCCTTCGTACCGTAGTTAAGAGGGTAATACTAGGGAGGAAGGAGAGGTATGTACTTTGGACTAGACCGGCTAAGCTGTGAGCTTTTGTTCCGTAGTTAGTATGAAGTAAAACACCAGGGTAGGTTAGAATCGAACTTATAATTGCTAAAATCTACGCTAGTTATATTACAATCTGGTCATACAAGTTGTATATATTACATTTCGTACAATACGTGGATTGATCAATAAGATAACTTAAACTATATTTACAAGGTTCTTCAGTAGGCAACCAATAGGATTGCGTGGTTACTTACGACAGTTATCGATGGCTGTGTGCGTGACTATAGTATATAACAAAAATAGTTGTTACCATGTATCTATCAGTACCTACATGAGTAATTGTTTAATTACAGAAACAGTAACACAGTCGCCATGGGAAGTGCTATTGTGAAAGACTAATCTGTTAGAAACAGTCATAGTGCTAATAATAACTGTTTGCATCAATCAGAGACACGCCGTGCTGATCTTCAAAGTTCCTCTTCAAGATTCTGTCTTCGTACTACGTCAGTCTGTCGTCGAAACCGTCGAGATAAGAACGCGGTCACAATTTTCAATTCTTTCAATTTTCTCTCTCCCTCTATCATTGAAATATACGCTAATAATTCAATGATAGAGGAAAAAAGAGGAGAGAGGAGAGGGAGTCTCCCTACCATTTTACATTATTATACTATTTACATTTTACATTATATACCTACTATTTTAGTGGAGAAACACTTCTTGTTTAATTTAACCCAGTTTTCTCGCAATTTTACACTGTTTCTTGCGGAAAAAAATTTAAGTGATATCTGCTGAGGCCCCCTGTCCCCCACGTGACGTTGGGTGAGATTTGGCTCGACCGCTTCCCACACTAAACGCCTCGCGTAATTAATGGAGGCCCCCTTACCTCGGGCACCATGAGCTGATAGCTGAGGGTCTTGCTTGAGCCGTCGCTTGGACCGAGGAATCCGTTCACGTAACAGGGGACAAGCCTATTGCCTTTAACCGGGCACTTTGGAAATTAAAGAAGGGCAAATTGGGAGTTTATTGCTTATACGGATGGATTATAATATAATCCATCCGTATAGCAATAGACTCCTATATAAGCAATAAACTCCTATATATTATATACTTATGAGGAGTGTAAGCTCGAGTAGGTCAGGGTGGTATACCTGCATCTTGAACTGGCTTCTGCCAAGTAAGTAAATTATGTACTAATTTAATTTTGAAGTGAAACTTGTTTAAAAACGTTGTAATTAAAAAAATTGATGAAACGAAAAAGTCCCACTAAAAAGAGACGAAAACAATACAATAGGATTTAGCATGCGAGAGAATGAGATAGAATACAAGTATACAATGTTTCCTATAATCTTCGTATGCTAGCACGTGTCTTTGCGCCTGCGTACTACGAAATCAACGTGGTGTATTAGTATAGGGCTCTGTTTCCGCATTTAGACTCATAGGCGGTTCATTATGCGTTCAGGTAAGCTCCTGGGGGGGTTCTCACAGGCTTCTAGGAGCGACCTCGCACCCGCGAGGGTACTTGCCCGTTGTGTGGCCACTCCCTCGCATTCCAGGATAACGTGGGCGGTCGTTTCCTCCGCATTGAAATATCCTCTGCATAGAGGACTGTCTTTCGCATTGATGGTGAATAGGTGCCGGTTAAGGGCCTAGTGGCCCGTAATGGTTAGTACAACTATTCTTGCAGACTGACAGTCTGCAAGTTAAACGTGCTGAGACCTCTATCAGCACCACCACGTGTCCGTTGCCTTACCCATGAGCGAAGTTGATTAAAGAAAAGTGGCAGCAGTATAGTTGGACCTTCCACTGACGTTATAGATCCCTTCCTTGCCAGGTCATCGGTGGTGTCGTTCCCGAGTGAGTTACTATGCCCTTTGATCCATTGAAAAATTACCCCATTGGCAGAGGCTGATCGCTCCAGCGTCTGGTGGCATTCATAAATGACACCGGAGTTCATGGTTTTGCCCTCCAGGGCGTTCAGGATGGCCATACTGTCTGACAAAATACGGATGCTATACGTGGTGTATCATGCACGTGTATCATTTTTGTGCATTTGCGTATTAAAATTCGTTGGTTAATAACTTTTTTATTTATGATATTTTAAATTTCCTAAGCACCCACATTTTATTTGACTTTTGTAAAATAAACAAGTTGCTATTACCACAGATAATGGAATAAATTCTATAATCTTGCACAGCAGCTGCAACTATCGATTATATATCAGACACAACCGGTAGTTTTGTATTTACAAAACATAATACACTAATTAATTACGACTAATTACGACCCATACCAATAGTGTTTATTTTTGTGAAGTGTTATACTCAGGTTATAGTATTTATCATTGGGATGATGCAACCTGAAATAAAGAAATAATCAAATTAAGTATCAAATTACGCCGACAATATTTTTAATAGCTTAAAATATGTCTTGGTAACTTTAACTGTGAAATAGATGTTGATGATTGTTCCTTTTTTTCCCACGCTGATATAATTACCGTACCAGTACTTTCAAATTAAAATGAAGTTATGATTGTTGTTTGGTGTTTCTGCAGCGTTTTCCTGCAGAAACACCAAACAACAATCATATCTTCATTTTATTTTGAAAGTACTTTATAAATTATTGTTAATAAAAGCAGGGGACTTTGCAGGTCACCATTTTTTTTAAATTTATGTTTATAAATATGATAATTACGTATAACGGAATGCATCATATTATGAACCCCGAGTTCTAAAAAAATTATCAGAACTTTGATTATTATATAATCAAAGAATCAGAACTATATAATTTTAACACTCATTCTGAGTATCGGGTAAATATAATTTGTGTACACTTAACTATCTTCTCTTTGGTAAATATAAAAAAAAAGTCCTTATATAAAATAAAATTATTTATTAAAACGAATTATTAATTACATTTCCACGTCGAGTGGTATCACATTTTCGGTACTGTCCGCACTTTCCATGTGTTCCGGTATTTCTTCAAGCATCTTGTCAATCCAGAGACGGCTGTAAGAGACCTGGAAGCAATGACATTTTTTTACCTTTACACAGGAATGGTAAAATTTCACCAACCGAGATATGCAAATCAATCAGGCAGGGCACATTATTTATTAGTAGTAAGTAACAACATTTACTACCAACTAACGACCCACCTCGGCTTCACACGAGTCGGCACTAACTGCTAAAAAAACATAAAATATCAGTGTGCCTTAGGACCACGGGTGTACATCACAGAATTGAGCTGCTTTCCTGCAGGAAGGTAGTACCTGTAGTGTCCCTCAGTGTACCTTTCATGAAATCCAGTGTACGTCTGTTGATGAAAAATATATATAATAAAATATGTACACCCGCCATCCTAACGTTAGTACTGCGGGTGTACAATTTTTTTTCGGTTAGGAGATGCTTATTTCACTATTTTTTTTTTTTTGTTATTTGCAGTATTTGTTGTATGCACTATTTTTTTATAAATTTTTAGGCAGTTGGGGTATAGACGCTAAGAACTTTGTTCATGAGTTAGGGCGCAGGCTGAACGATGTGAGTGTTGACTCCCGCTCCGCGTCGTACCTGGTACAAAGGTAGGCCATTGCCTTTCAGCGCGGGAACGCAGCAAGTGTGCGCCGAGAGCGACCAGAGTCGGGTTATTTGATTAGTTTAAGTTTTTGACATCGTTTTTTATTAGAGATTGGTAAGACAGGTATTAATGTATGAAGTAAGTAGGCATCTAGTAGAAATAAAAATGGTCCTAGAAGTGATACATGAGATACGCCATTGTCTTGACGTATTGTAGTCGTATTTATCAAGATTTTGCCTATTTTATATTTTTATATACAGGTACACAGCAGGTACGCATAATAACCAAAAATAAAAGTGAAATAAGCATCTCCTAACCGAAAAAAGTTGTACACCCGCAGGACTAACGTTAGAATGGCGGGTGTACATATTTTATTATATATATTTTTATCAAAAAAAGTGCACTGGATTTCCTTAAAGGTACACTGAGGTACACTACAGGTACTACCTTCCTTTAAGAACGAAACATTGGTCGTTTTGTAGTCCATAAGGAATATACATACACACATTGATTTTATATGTACCTACATTCCGTATACTGACAAATATTTTGTAGTTTTTATTAGTTTTATTAAGTTTAAGTAGTTTCCTAAGGCTCTAATTACCAAGTTTCAGTAGCATATAAGTAAAGTAGCTGAGTAGTTCGTAAATTTTCCCGGTTTTTGCAACATTATTCATTGATACTCCGCTCCTATTGTTTGCAGCGTGATGTTATACAGTACAGCCTATATAATAATTCATAGTGTTCGAAGACGCCCTTTTTATATTTATTGATATACAAAACATATTAAATAACATTTATATATTCTGGCAACATATTGCGAGTGTAAAATAATAAATACAAAAACAGTAGGTAAAACTGGTTCTAGTAATGTATTAATGTCTTAAATATTATTATCTATATTAATATTATAAAGCTGTAGAGTGTGTTTGTTTGTTTTTTTGTTTGGTTGAACGCGCTAATCTCAGGAATAACTGGTTCGAATTGTAAAATTCATTAGTGTTGGATAGACCATTTATCGAGAAATGCTATATAATATCACGCTACGACCAATAGGAGCAGAATGCTCTCTCTTATGTGACGCAAATCAAGTTGCGCGGGTCAGCTATTTACCTTATAAAGTTACTCTATTTATTAACAATTGACAATTACAAAAATCTAACAATAATAATCAAAGTTTAAGGGTGTATCTAACGCCTTAAATAAATCGGTATATTGACGATTATATTATTGAATTACTAGCATCCCGCCCCGGCTTCGCACGGGTTGCAGAGACATCTTCAACAATCATCAACATATTTCAATCAATTTACACAAAATCTTAACAAGTTATACACCTAAACCTTTCTCATGAGTCACTCTGTCTATTAGGGAATACCGCATGAAAATCCACAGACAACAGACAGACGCGGCGGGGGACTTTGTTTTATAATATGTAGTGATGATAATGGTAATATTATGCGCACTTAATATTGACTTAATGCAAGTTACCTTAGCAAATACTCCAGGTTTCGACTTGTAGGCACATTCTTCTGTGCCGGAGAACAAAGCAATGCCGTAGAGCGTTCCGGCGCGGTTTATCCCGCTGAAATGAACCGCCGGGTCACCCGTGTCGCCCTGGTACACAAATATCGATTACATTACTCAAACTAAAAAAATATTACAACGCATTTGATGAATTATTTTAAAATTATTATCAAGAAACTAATTAAAGTACGATTTAAATAAATATCAACTTATCGCACAAACAGTTGTCGCATGTGGAAAAAATAATATAAAAAAAATTAAAACATTACACTACAAAAGGCTGTTCACAGATAATTTTAGAAAGTTTTTAGATGGACGTCGCGTTTCTTAGTTTGAACACCAATAATATCCATTTATTTTATTAAATTTCGCAGATATACAAACATGCATGCGGATCAAATGCAGAACTTCCTGTTTTGAAGTTAATTAAAAAAATATTTCCCACATGCAGTGTGTTTTGTTCGACGTGTTTATTGAATAAAAAGCTGTGTGATGCCCTTTGAAACAAAATTGTTAAGTAAATTGACTATGATAAATAATGGAAAGACTATGGATACCAACGTTTTTTCTTACGTGGTATCTATAGTCTTGCAATAAATATAAACACTGTATTCTGAATATTTAAATATACTAACAGCACACAACGCAACGCCTTTGGTTACGCTAAGTAAGCACATGTTGTCATGTTGTAAATGGTAATCATTGCCGTATATCAGGCGACATTCTCCACGGGACACTTCTCGCACGATCATCCGCCTCAACTCCTGGTTTTCACCCTCGCGGATCTGCCCTGTGACCTGTCAAACGTTTGAAATTAGAAACATTTCTTATAGATATCTAATATCCTGGTACATTGAGATTAGAAAATCGTTGATCTACTATACTTATCTATTAGTATTTTGGAGACTCGAACCAAATTTGATAGGCTGCATCATAAGAAAGATTTTGAGCTTGATTATCGTCAACAGCACCAGGGTAATTGACGACTAAAGGTTTGCTGTTTTTGAATTTTTACTAATATATAATAATATAATACTAGCAACCTACCCCGGCTTCGCACATCTTCAACAATCATCATCATATTTAAACCAATTTACACAAAAACTTAACAATTTATACACCTAAACCTTTCTCATGAATCACTCTGTCTATTGGTCAGAACGGCATGAAAATCCGTTAAGTAGTTTTCCAGTTTATCGCGAACAAACTGTTTTTGTTTCAAATTTGTTTTCTAATATGTAGTGATAATATATTTAATTCCTACCATAAGAATCACTCGCAACCTCTACATATTGTTCTATAGGTTGTTCCGTATCGATTTCTACCAAAAACGTAATTGTGCAGAGTCACAACGAAAATTGATAGGATTTGAAGCTCCACCGACTGCACCTACCCGTGAATGTAATGAGGCGCTAAAATTCGTGATTTCTAATACAAAATAGACCGCTAAAGCTAATAATATTCATGTATTTCGTAAGAGTTCTATCTCACAGTTGCCATAAATTAAACAATAAGTACTTTGATTATATACATGTCTAGATGACATATTCGGCCATTACGACACATTAGTGGGATTCGCAAATGCAATTAATTAATAAAGAAATATTATTGGGCCATTTTTTGATTAGGTAAATAAATAATTTAGAGCAGGCATCCCTAAACACGCACACAATGACAATTAGTTGACAATAACTACACGTGCGTACTCACACATAGTGCGTAATTGTATCCCATTTTCTGTGCACTATTTGTTTGAGTTACTCCATCTAGACAGGTATATAATCAAAAAATAAGTATTTAATACTTATATACTACCACTGATCCATATCCAGTGACAACAGTTTCCCCAAACAAGGGTGGCAGATCTGCATCAGCAATAGCCAACGCTACAGGTTGCATGCGGCTGGTTGGCGCGATCAGCACATTCACCTGCAATACCAGGACACCATGAAATCAACGTGATTTATTCTTTGTCTAATTATTTTTCATTTAATAAATTTAAATAGGGTAGTTGCCTATGGAATAATTTATTTAACAGTCGTGAATATAAGTGTTATGACTTTCACATATTAGATTCGCTGTTATTTTCGACTGTTATTGTTTTTAATTGTTAAACCAAACATTAGAGTAAAAGATTTGAATATAGCAAAGTATGACGTCACAAGTTTTTATTTCATAAAATATAAGTCTATAGAGAACTGACGTTCAATAAAGAGAAAATATGAAACTACTACCATAGGCGCTTGATAAAGACATAATAACGGTAAATCAAATGATGAAACAAGAAAACACATACATATCGGTACGTTCATTCAAATATCTGAGTGCCTAGTACGAGTTTTATTTCTAAATACATTAATAACATTCACAATATAGGGCGCTCTTCTAATTCCATACAAATTGTATTGCAAGTGAGTTTATATTAATAAAAATCTTTTTAACAAAAAATTAAAATGACGAAAAGAAGTAAAAAGCAAAATATAAATAAACTTTAACTCTTAGGTATTGAGTTTATTTTTTTTATAAGAATTGAGAATCTGATTTTTTTCGTCGGATAAAAACTGAAGTGATGCTCGTTAGTCACCAAAATCTGTCTGGTCAGCTAATTACGTGTATAAACTTTAATAAATATCATACTAGACAAAGAGTAGTCAAAGGAGGTAGTAGATCTGGACTAGGATAGCAGAAACTGTAAGAGAATACTAAATATTTAGTAACATGCGCGAAAATTAAGGCTATAGTTCCGATGCCTATTGCAAGTAACGCTTATTGTAGGTCAAAAAACTCCTTTACCAGGTAGGTAATTTCAGCAACATTGTAGTAAAGAACAAAACTATCATGACACTCACGAAATAAAAACTCCAATGTCAAATTACAAAAAAAAACTCAGTAAAAACGATATGAATTTGCAACACTGTTATAATTTTAAACATAATATAATTACCTATATTAAGATAAAAAAACTAACATCGATTCCATTTTTTAGGCAATTAATATGGCTAAAAAATGGCATCCAATATATAATAAATCAAATATATAAATATATAATAAAAAAAAATAAGTTGTTAAAATAGTTATGGTTGAAATTTCGTTTAGTCATACAATCCGTTATACATATTTAAAACAAATTTATCACCTTGACCATAGCGAGGTTGTGTTCAGGGTAGTACTGGTCCATTCTGTAGTCAGGATGTCTTCTAATGTCTACAACAGACACTATTCTGCCTCCAAAATCTCTGAACACGGAGCCCATCCTTATAGTTACTTCATCTTTTGCTACACTGTTAAAACATTTTAATATTTTTTAAAGTATATAAAAACATATAGATATAGATAGTGCCATCGCCGAGCCGTTCGAGATTTTATACTCAGTTTTTCAAGTAATAATTTCTTAATCAATTACTTACCAAAAAAGAATTTGCTAATTAATTAATTGACAAATGTTTTTTGCCAAATGAAAATTTGCGAAAAATAGTTTGCGATGTGATATTTTGGGAAAAGTGTTTGTTCATACATTAGTAATCCCAAATAAATAATAATAAGCACCACGCCAGCCTTAAAAAATACTTGCATCTCTTATTTAGGGAAACAAACACAGTTAATAAATTAGGTTAAATAATTTTAGCAATTGTTTAATTTTAATAACGTCTTTAATATATCGATATGAAAGACGGTATTAAAATGAAAGAACACGCAATTGCGGAAGAAAAACCTTGTCACTACACAAACACACTATACACAACACTATACTTTACAATCTTACAGAAAAAAGCTTATCAATGTCAAAATAACGTATCTTAAAAATTCAGTAAACTAAATAAAACCTCCTCTAAAGAGATTATTACATAACACATTAGTTTTGTGTTATCTAATACCTTAATGTAGTGATAAATAGTTACAAGTTTTAGCCAAGGTCTGGCGCAGCTTTTATTTTTCAACGATTCATGTTGAAAATTATACTTTTCAATATCAAAGGAATGTTATGTATTCTGAAATGTCGACTTTACGAAGTAAAAGTGATGTTTTTTGAAGAAAAAATGTAGTCTTACAATTTTTATAACGTATACATATAGAACTGCACTTACTAGTCGAAACACTGAGCTGCTGTTAAAACCCACAGGGGGCCGACTATAGCGCCGCCACACCAATGTTTACCGTGTAACCTGTGAAAATGAAACAATTAATTTGGGACCTACTTTTAGAGCCTTGCTGCTAACCTAGTACCCTTATCGGGGTTTGTAAAAACCTTTAGAACCATTTTCCAGGTAGTTTTTAGGGCCGGAATCAATTTGAACGTCTCAAACAAACGTAAGGTAAATCTAATTGTCAAATGTTTTACTTTGTTCGAAATATAAAATGAAAGTAAAAATGCTCTCTTTTAAGAAATATTTTTGAAGTGATCGGGGAGAAAATCGTTTCGTATTTTGTATGTATAAAATTGAAGAAAAATCTCTATGGTCCTGTATCTGGCTAGTTTTAGTAACAATAAATATCCCTATATTATTTTCGGTATTAAGAAAAAGAAAATTAAAAAGTAAAAAACACTTGCCTGCCATTTTTCAATTGTTTTTCTGTTTACCAAAATGAGTGAATCTAACGAAGAAATTCGATACATTCTGAAATTTTATTACAAAAAAGGGAAAAATGCGACCTAAGCGGCGGCTTTTTTTTGCCATAATAGTAAGCAATTTCCGTAACTATGAACACATTACCATAGCTGGACCAGAGGTTAACCGATTCTATAAAATGAATAAAACATACGTCGTAGAGGAGAATTCGGATAACATAAACTAATAGTGTAAGATTGTATGTTTTGCTCCTGAGTAGGGTGTTGTGAAATATTGTACATTATTCTAGTTAGCCAGGGGCGCGTTTCGATCAATTTGATCGAAGGGGGCGCGCGCCGTTAGTAAATGTATATACAAGTCGACAACACGCATAGTAAATATAAACTATAAAAACTCATACTACCCTAGTATCAAGCTTTACAGTTGTCAAAGAAATACATATTCTGTAAATCTTAACCACTAAATACTTGAACTATTTACTAGAAATATATAAATCTTTTACGTCGTTTCTTTCTACAATTTAGGTTTTACCGAACAAATAAGAGAAGAACTTATTACTAAAAAGTATTACCTCACTGATACAGTATAGGGATAATCTTCTAAGCAAACGAGACCAGTCTCTGTTGTAAGTCTTTTCCTCCTCAGGTGAGTCAAATCTTCTTCCATTTTTGGGGGGAACTCACATTCTAGCTCACTCTTCATAGTAGTTGACGCGTCAGATCTTTTACTTAGTACGACTGCAAAACAATAAAATCTCTACAATGTTCTCAACTCCTGGTACATGCGGACTTTAAACAGAATTTACTTTCGGTTTTTGTTAACGTGTGACGTGACGCATATTTTTTTATTAAAATATTTGTTACTTATCCATCTTCACGAGGTTTTAACATAATATCGTAATTAAAACGTAATCACCATAAACTTAGTATACTAGCGTAAAGTATACCAAGTTTGGGTATCACATTGATATCTGTTTTTTCTAAATGTCGAGTCTGTTGCTTATCAACTTCAAATAAAATGGACTCTCTGACTGCATTACGGTACAAAAGGACACACGTCAAGGACAATTCCACAAAACATTCCTGTTGTTGTTGCGGTCTAAAAGATCACTAATTTATGTAAATAGTATAGATGGTAGAGGTGAGGAGGAGTACATCTTTGTAGTATGAAAAAGTGTACGTCAAAAATGTGTAATTAGGTGGCGCAACTGTAGAGGGTCTACCGCCTGTAGCTACGGTAGCGCCAACTTAATACACAAACAAAGAACACAACAAAGAAGGAGAAACTTCCACTTTATGTAATGGCGCACTTATCAAAATAAACTTTAAATGGGAAAACAACGATTATATAAATTAATTAGAAGACATCTGATTGAATTAATATATTTTTGCCGTATTTATCAATTACTATTTGCCAAAAAAAATTATATTTTAGCTCAGCGCAGTTCACTAAGTTCATATCATATCCTTTATCATATCATAGACATGCACTTATTCGGTTTGGTCTCCTTACCTCGACCACAGATTACTAAGTAGTTCCTCGACCCTCCCTAATAAATAGATTAGCCACAGATACATCAACCATAGTAGTTTTAGCATAATATGAAGTTTGACTTCGTGACCAAGAGCTGGCGGCACCGTCCAGATTTCAGTCGCTAATATTATGGGTTCACACGATGGCAATAAAAAAATTCTTACCGCTTTCAATTATAACCTTAGGACTAAACAGTATAAAAAAAAAGACTTTGATGCACTTTATCATTTTTGAAAATATGAAACTGTTCGAAATAATTACATTATCTGTCCATTTTACACCGTGTGGACGGTAAGAACGTTCAAAATCGTGAAACGTGAACCACGAACTAACGTTTAGGATATTTAATCAGTAGTTAGGTAGTTTACAAACGGTTTGAAAAACAATAACTATGAGAAGCATTAGGTAATATGTATTGTTCATTGCACAATGGCAAAACAGTTTAAACAAAACGTAATTTTTACTCTAAATGACGTGACAGTATTATTTGAAAAGCATTGTTACTTCATTTAAAAACTGTTTATAAATATAGCTACCTCGAAATATTATATTGTTCGGATAGGTCTTGCTGCTGTAGGCATCTTGGCTGCTCGTTTGCGGTCGCAGTCTCTCATTTAAATTTCGAACGAAGGAAACGGCGTTCCAAGCTTGCAAATATTTAAATTGTGTGCATATGGCATGGCATACATGTTTGATTTTTCTATACGTCCGTATGACTTTTTTTTGAGATTTGTACAAAAATTAGTGGATCGATTATAAGTAATCGTAGTGTGTACAAAAATTAAGGCAGATTTAAAAACTGAAATTTAGAGTGAATTTCAATTATGATAATAGCGAAAATATAATAGTGTTTATACACGTATTTTGAAGGCGGCCCACCCTCCTTCTCGTAATGTATATAAGGCGTTCTACTAGGGTACCTATGCGTTGGTTGCTAAGGGGTTGTCCATTAATCACGTGATGTTTTTCCAGCAACTTTTTAAAGCCCCCTCCACGCTGGTGATGCGTGGTGAGGTTTTAGACTAATTCCAATGCCCCTACCCAAAATCACGTGTATTTTTTTAGTTCAAAATATATATTATAAATTTCAAAATAATTATAATATAATAATATCTTTAAAAACAGATATCATTGCGCGTTCCACAAAAAACTAAATACACGTTATATCTCACTACACACCCCCTCCACCCTTTTGAGCTTTACGTGATTAATGGACTAGCGCTAATGAGTATAATTATTACAGTGATACTATTTATGTAATAATATTTAGGGTTTTAGAAGTCTGTTTTTTAACGCCTTTAATGTTTAAAAAAATTGTAGATATTAAGTGGATATGAGCCTTTTAAAGGTTACACATAAATCAAGATAGAAAAAATGCACAATGCATATGTTTTCTAAACATGACAGAAAACAAACAGCCAACCGTACAGAAAGGAGGCTGACTTATTAAAAGATGCTCAATGAAATGTCAATTCTCGTTCCTACAGAAGAAAGTCTAAACTTGTTTGCATACTCGAAAATTGGCATGTTCGAAAATTATATTTTTTGGCCGCAGCACGTGCACGCCATTTCCTGCACTAAATACATAGTGGCGACTACCCTAATCTAACAGTAAAACTTAAACTATCATAGTGTTGTTTTTCTGGTGGACTCTATGGCTTAAAGTTGGCAACACACTAATTAAGTTGCCAGTGTTTATAGGCACTTGGTGATTCTATCCTAACTAATAATATAAAGACAAAAATGAGTTTATTTGTTATGCTTTCCCGCCTTAAATACTTAACTTTTGACAAAGTGTATGCAAAGTTTCATGATTATCGGAATCATGAAACTTTGCATACACTTTGTCAAAAGTACACACATTCTCAAGAGATACCTGAATTGATGGACCAAATCTGCATTTACGCGAAAGAAGCTTCGGGAAAAATCAAGTTGACAATGTTTTTGTTTAACCGATTCTAGTAACAGTAATCCACGACATATACCTGTATTGTCAATTTTTATAACGCGGCCAAGAATATGGCTTTAGGACTACTCCGTTTAAGGGTTTAATATCTTCCCTTATTAAAAAGAAGAAGTTAAGTCTGAAGAGTAATGAAACAAAAGAAGAAGACTGAGAAGATGGGGCACTCGAATTCTTCAAGTTTTTTTTTTATGTGATAGGGGGCAAACGAGCAGACGGGTTACCTGATGGTAAGTGACATGGATACCTGCAACTCGAGAGTCACTGTCAGTGGGAATAGGGGCAATGACGGGAGAGGGGGAGAGGGAAGAATTAGGGCCTCCGGTAAGTGAGGTTTCACTCACCCGGCGAAAAGCAATAAAACATTGCTTCACTGCCGGTTTTCTGTGGTATCACTCGGGTCGGTCGAGCCGGCCCATTCGTGCCGAAGCATGGCTCTCCGACGAATAATTTTTTTACACATAAAGTAGCTTTATGAAAAGTAATTTTTAATAGGTTCTTACATCAGAACAATTAATTTTAAACACTGTCAGGAAACATTTCCAATGCTCCGTTGCGAAAAAAAAAACTTATTTTTTGTTGCACAGATGGCTGTCTTATCGCACTATAGGCAAGTGCTTTGTTCAATGATCTTCTATTTTGCCAATTCAATGAACGATAAACCTTATCTTATTTTCGCTTCTTTTCTTCATTTTAACCATTAATTACCTGCAGTTGGTATTTAACATCTGCGTATAAAGGATTTACTTTCAGTATTCGATATTATCACCTGGACCCTTTACTAATCTGTATCGATATGAGATATTTAATTTTCATACAATTTTATTTCATAATTTCTATGGTTCGTTCAAATTGTACAGGATTTGAGAATCGAATCGAAATAGATTCTGAAACGGAAACAGAAAGCAATTGCATTGTTAACGAAGACTCACGTAGTAGTGAAAGTGATAATAATAATGAAGTGAATAGCACTGATACAAAGCAAAATAAAACAGCCTCGGAGTATCCGGTTACTTCAAGCAGTAGTAACATCTTGAGCTCCATAATTCCTACTCCGACAGCTACCACTATTCGAGGGATTAAAAATTTATTAAGAACATTTAACGAAACGAGCCATGAAGCTGATTCCTTAGATGTGGAGCAGAACACAACAGTTTCTACCGCTACAGAATATATGGAAGAATTTACAAAAACCAGTAAGTAATAAAACAAAATGTAATATTTATTAATATAAGTCATAAAGTAATACTTATAAATTATCAATTACGATGAATCGGCACTAATTTAGTGCCAGATCCACAAGGAAATTGATATTGCCAGTGAGAAAAGAATCAGCCATTAAAAACTTACGGCAACTGCAATGCGGTAGTTAAATGTTGAGTTAAATCAGTTTCATGACACGAAGCTTGTTGAGTCTATCATTCACTTTTAATATTATGGTTTACAATTTAAAAAAAAGTTAGAACCTTGATAATAATATGGAAAGTAATTTTTCGATTTATTTATCACGTTCCTTTAACACTTTGTATATTGACATGTTTTCAACCAGTCTCAAAACACAACATTCCATCAGTCAGTCAAACCCAGCAACGCGTAACACTGTATTCTGCGAATCTAAATCATTAAAAACATAATTTGTTCAAAGGTAGCAAATTATATGGAAAATAGAGTTAGCGCAACCAGTGGCGTAGCTAGGTAACCAAAGACCCTGGGGCAAAAAATAAACTAGGGCCCCAACTAAACTATTTAAAATCGTTTGTTCTATATTCGCCGTGTTCCGAATTCAACGTACTCCAGATTTGTCGTAATCCAGATTCGTCGTACTCCATATTCAAGTACGCAAATAGTGGTTTTGTACAACTCTAGTACAAACCTGATAACTTCTGGTTCTAAATAATCTGGTTTATTTATATTCCGAATGTGGGAGAAATTTTTACTAGTTCAATTTATAGTTTGTAAGTCAGAGTAAGAGGGGCCCCCTGAGCTTGGGGGCTCGGGGCACTGCCCCGTCTAGCCCTGCGGTAGCTACGCCACTGAGCGCAACGAAGAATGCTAATCGCCAGTTGATTTATTTAATTTACGCCATCTGTGGATTCTGCTCGATACTACAGACTGAACTTTGATGTTTGAACTTTCACAAATGGCGCAATTTTACAGTTTTTATATTAATAAAATTTATTCAATCCTTTAAATATATTAGAACTTAGTTCCTTCCAACCGGATGACCCAAAGACTCCTCGAACGTTTTCGTCTTATTTATTACTAACTAAGAACAATAATACTTACGAAGTAACTATTATCTTATCTGTGATAATACTAATTACTACTAACACAGATAAGATAATAGTTACCTGCTACTAGTAACTTCAATATAGTATTAAATTTTAGTTTTACAAATGAAAAACTGGAAGTACCCGGGCAACAACAGCTCAGAGGAGAGCGACGAAGCGAAAAGCACGCTCATCGATTATCCTTTTTCTGTTTCTATACAAAAAAAGGGAGCACACTACACCACTGGCGCGCTTTTGGATAAATGGTGGATCATTACAGTCGCGGGCGAATTTTACAAGTAAGTGTGCAGAATTAATATATTCTTAAGTCTCTATTGTATGCGACATAAGAAACTGAAAGCAGAGTACCACCTATTCACAATTTTATTTTCGTAGACATTCTCTTCATCTAAATTATATAAAAATGGTATAATAAAAAAAAAACCCAACTTATTTTTGTGCATAAATATGTAAATGACATTTAAAATAAATACTAATTAATATTGAATTTTAATTAATATTGCCTAAATTATAAATACCATGAAAAACAAATAAATATGATTTTTGAATGTATATACATATACCAGTGTGAATGATATTTAATACCATATTGACACAATATAGAATAATTTATTATTATTTACAATTATGTATAAACTTTGTCTAAGCACTAATAATAATAATTGTAACAAACTCTTCCTCTCTCCTAACATTGTGCTGTGCCCGACAGGGTCCATAATTGTAACCTAATTATAAGCTTGACATCTGTATCACATTATGGAACGCAATAAATGTATTGAGTATTGAGTATATTTTATAACTAGCAGCGCCCCGCGGTTTCACCCGCGTAAGTCCCGATCCCGTAGGAATATCGGGATAAAAAGTAGCCTATGCGTTAATCCAGGTCTCCAGCTATCTACATACCAAGTTCTGTGGTTTTTGTGTGAAAGAGTAACAAACATCCATCCATCCATCCAAACTTTCATATTTATAGTATTAGTGGGATTATTTGTATGTATTTTTTTCTTGTTGCAGCGTTAGAGATTCATTGAAACTGTTCAGAGCGAGACTAGGCTCGGTGGACTGTAAAAGAGGTGGCACCGTGATTCCCTTTAAAAAAATTGAATTTCATCCCTACTACATCTTCGGGAAACCAAATTTCGATGTCGCTTTATTAAGAATGGCGTATTTTATAGATTTTTCAGATTTCATACGACCTATAGCAATTTCGAAGGTGAAAGGAAAGGTATTGAGCGCTAAGTTTATGACCACATACTGGCCCAGGATACTGGTTAGTAACAACTAGCAATATATATATCTACATACATACATTCAATCACGCCTGTATACCCGAAAGGCTATGCAAAGTATAAAACATCCACATTTAGACAAAACTTTTAACTAAAATTTAATTTCTTTAAAATTTAATTCAACCAGACACTTTAGGAGTTAAACATGAATATTCTGAGTTATTGGGTGGTACCTAGGTAAGAAGTGACGGTAATAATAATATAATAACAACATATCTCAGATCCAAGGCCGTCTGATCCCAAACTAGGCAGAGCCTATACTATGGTAACCAGACTGCTGATAAACATACTTATATATTTCTAAATACATACATATTATAGATTAATTGCCCCCAGACACAGAACAAATTATCGCGCTCATCACACAATGCGAGGATATCGCTTGTACGGTTGGATTTTTTATTTTTAGAAGTGAAAACTTCTTTAGGCACGTTTGTGCACTTTTGCTATGGGGAAAAAGAACTGACCGTCACACTAAAAATACATATATAGATCTACTAGAGGGCGCTAATCTAAACATTGAGTTCTGTCATTTCGTTTAAGTTTTCACTTCTGTCGACAGTCCCATGATTGCTTTTTTTATATTATAGGAGGGCAAACGAGCAGACGACCCTGCCTAATTGCTTACTCTTAACTTCCCGGCAACAGCCAGTAGTTACATGTGTAACTACGAGCTATTGCCGGGAACTTAAGTCAAGCCTTCTTACATATCTATACTAATATTATAAAGAGGAAAGATTTGTATGTAAGTATGTTTGTAACGAATTGGCTCAAAAAGTACTGGACCGATTGCGATGAAACTTGGTATGTAGATAGCTGGAGACCTGGATTAACGCATAGGCTACTTTTTATCCCGACATTCCCACGGGATCGGGACTTACGCGGGTGAAACCACGAGGCGCAGCTAGTAAGAAATATTTAAGTACCTAAACTAGTTAATCCTTACGGTTTCGTCAGTGTGGTAATCAATTATCTCGCTGAAAAATGCCTCAGGTATTTTCACAGACTCAACAGAACTCTACTGCGCCCAATCTAATTGCTCCTGATTATTGCCCTACTACGTCTAAAAAGCTTGTTACTCAATAGAAATATGTATAAATTTTGATGACCAACGTGTTGCGGGGATAGTGCATTTGACAGCTCTGTCAAAGGTCGCGGGTAAGATTCCCGATGTAATGAAAAATCTACAAATATTTTCAAGTTTTATAAATATGTGCTTCAAGACTCACATGAGGGGTGTTTTGCAACCATAGTAGTAGTAGTCTTTGTGAAGTGATATCTGAATACATCATCAGTATCATATCTACTTATCTTCGTACTAGCTTTCAAAACTGGACTGGGTTGCTAAAGGTTGAAGTAGTCGATATCCACATGGTACAAAAATTTGTATTATCCTCAAGTCCCCCGCGAAACTGGCATCATTTCTAATGCGGGAGTTATCTTTTATAAAAAAAAGTGTGCGTGTGCAATTCACACACGGCAGAAATAAAACTTTAGAAAGAGCCTAAGAGAGAATGAGAAATAAAAAGTAAAATCAACAAAAATAATTTACTATGTCAATAAATTTAATTTTAGATAATTTATATAAAAGTTATTGGTCAAATTAACACACATGTATTAAATAATTAACATAATTAAAGAACGAATTTTAATACGCAAATGCACAAAAATGACACCACGTTGACATTGACGCATTTTCTGAAGGCTTCGTAGCACGCAGGCGTAAAGACAAAGATTATAGGAATCACTGTATACTTGTATTCTATCTCATTCTCTCGCAGGCTAAATCCTATTTATGAAAATGTTTGTATCTTTTTAGTGTAACTTCTTCATTTCATAGAATTTTCAAATAACAACGTTTCTTAAGAAGTTTCACTTCAAAAAAGTCGGCTTCGCTCGCGTTCAAGTTATTTTTTTGGATGAAAGATGCCCATGTCATTTTCTGTACCCCTAGTAACGTGTTTATAAACATGATGATCAGTTAAGGAGTTATTAATAATGCTAACATTGCTTTTTTTGCAGGTTAAAGGCTCGCTTTTGCCCAAAACAGCGAGCGAACGTATCAAGTACAACAGCATGCGGGTATCTACACAACGGTTAATTCCTCAACACAAATGTATGAAGATGATAAAAAGTTTTAACGAATCGTTGAATGAGTCCACTTTGTGTTTAAAGCCTGTTATTTCACATCATAGTGTTTGCATGGTAAGTTTTTGCCATGATTTAACTAAATCTAACGAAATTGCTATTTTAAATGCCTCAATAAAATAAAATCAAATGATACTTACAAGAAGCTGGATATTCATAAAAAAAAGTTAATTTATTTATAAAAAAATAATATAATACTCTCATTTGCTTGACAAAAAATTTGACGCCAGAATTATTTTTACATAATTATTAGTTTATGGTTCCTAAGAGAATTTCGTCAGTCGTCACATTAAAAGTGGTTTTGATTTCATTTTGAAATTTTTTAACACAAACATATTTTTTTTTGTGAAGTAAATAAAATTTTAGAAATTAATTATTACTTTGTATCGGAGAACGAAAAAGTAGTGAGGAATTTTGCTGCAGAATTGAAAACTCATACACATCTTTATAATTATCTGAGCGTGACGGTAACTCGAGTTTAGTGCTTCTTCCCCAAAGCAAAAGTGCTCAACGTGCCTAAAGAAGTTTTCACTTTACAAATAAGTATTTATCCTTACAGCCCGATCCTGGGGCGCCTGTCATCGCAGATGATGGCCTCTGGGGCATTACATCAAGCTGGACTTCACCGAAGTGCCCCGAACAGACTGCACCAACAGTCTTCACACGATTATCCTCTCCACCTGTGCGCTCCTGGTTGAGTACAGTACTACATAATCTTGGTTAAGGTCAATCGCCGCATACCGCAATTGTTAGTTACGACATTTTGTCACAAGGAAAACATAACATCGCAAGATGATACAAATACCTCAGTTTTTTTACATTGTAGAACATCTTCTTGTGTATTTATGAATTCCTGGTGTATTGCACAGCTGATTTTTGTTTCACCACACAACAAATCGTTCGACGTTAACTAAAATTGCTTTTTGCACTTACTTGTCTTTGAAATAAAAAAAAAACAAGACTTCATTCATTCCGGTCTTACGTTGTACATTACATAGTATGAAATAATTATAACTTACACAAGTCATATTATTATAATTAGTAAACATATTATTTATTTAGTAATAAGCATAAGCTAAATATTAAGTATACATTAAAACAAACATTTTGTGTAAACATAAGTTTACACAAAATGTTTTTTACTCATGAAAAGTTAAAAGGGTCCCTATATGTATTATAAATTTATAATATTCTCCACTGGAGTAAATAAGAATAATTAGGTTAGTAAAGTGTTCTATTTTGTGTGGTTGTCGCGTCAAGTAGGTGTAATGTGATATACATATTTTTGTGTTGATTAAGCGCATTTCATTGAGCGCTTTATTACAGTTCTACGAGCCTCTCAAAGCCATTTTATTTACCAATAAATAATAATTACATATTATAAGCTGAGCTGAGTAAATGTAATCCCAGTTACAAATTTATAAATAAGTTGTTATATTATTTTTCAATTGTGTTTACGTCAAACAAGTTGGGGCCGTCTAGTTATTTGTATTATAAAATTAGTTTATTGTTAGTTTTATGTTTTCTTGACGAACAACAGCGAACTCAGTTGTAATGTAAAAACATTTCATTTCATTTAATTTAACGTATAATATTGGCTATGCCTATACTTACAAAACGTACCAAAGTGTTATTTATTGCTGTGATTGGATGTATATAAATTAATAATACAATTTAAATAAATAAAACAAAACACCATGCTACTAGGCGCTCAGACAATAAAAGAGTATGCAAGTTTTCTGACCTCAATATTACACAAGCGTACACAGAATAATTTTACACCACATAATCGTACATTTGTAGACTGTTGTAGGTGGGTACATTATAAGGCATGCGATAACAAGTTTTACTACCTACACTTTTTTATGATACTCTCAGATAAACGATGATAGTTTTGACTTTCAAAGTGAAATGCGTTTAGTAGTTATGAGGGGATATAAACTATAAACTAGTAACTACACAATTAAACTATATTAATAACAACAGTACCAACTACAATACCGCTACGCTGTAAATAATAGGGAATTTATTGGAGAACAGTTGTGTGTTTATATTGCCCTGGTACCAAACAGTCAATGTGATGTAACGTTACTACTACTATTTCCTTTATACCAATTTCTAGTGTTAAATGAAATATTTATTATTTACAGACAGACTGGCCTCTATTTAACAATTTTATATTTTTTTATGTTAGTTTTTGAACATTGTAGTTTTAAACTTAAGTTGCCTGCCTATTTATCTCTTATGAATAATTATAATAATATATTATACTTGTAGAATCTTGATCCAACACTGTGTATTTCATCATAATCATAACTTATAAAGAGAAATTTTAGTTAGAATTTTTTGTTTTTTCTTTTTACCTATCCCAATACAACTAATAAATACATATAACCATTTAATTATTGGAATAAAATTATAAATTATAATGCACATTCTGAATTATCTAATAAGTACGTGACAGACCCGCGCGCGCGCCACGCCGCGCCGTGGCTGGTAGGCTGGTAGTGACTCTTATAATGAAACTTTCTTTTCAATGTTCGTCACTTGTAGATTGCCGTGGATTGTTTTGTTGATCGTCATTATACCTACTGAACCACATGCTGCCTTAGTATTAATCAGGCAACATTGACGTAAGAGTTGCGTTTGCTAAGAGCAACTTTTTTTTAACTTTCAATTTTACGAATAGCGTTAAAAATATTAGGTGTTGTGGTTCTAAGCGATTTTACCTGTCTGATGGCAAACAAGCATTGTGCCTGCTGGATATTAAACATAACTTGTTCACACTGTTTAGGATGACTCTGTTCAGCGTCCAGAGATGGTAATTACACCACGAAAAGATACTTCTATGTCATTAATTAGAGTTTGAACACATACCTAGCAATTATTAATAATAAACCATATGTATTTAAATTGTACATAATCAAATTTATTTCCGTGGTACTCTATATTTGTGAATCTTACTTTAGTAGCAACTCAAATGGACTTACATGTTTGTGGTATCCCCTCTACCCAAACAAAATGCTTTCTGTTTGGTGGCGGGTCATCGAAGCGAAAGTTCTTGACAGTTAAATCTACTATTTACACTATCCTGAAATTTCCAGATAGATACATAGTTTGAATTTAGTACTCCAAGAGAGTTAGTTATATATCGATATATCGGGAAAACATAGAACTAGAGAAAACCCTCGTAGTGTTTTCCAGGTATGATAATTCTATCATACTCGGAAAACATGAATCACGGAAAATTATGTCATTGCTTTGGTTAGCTTATATGTATTTCATTTTGGAAAGCGTTTGAGATAGATATAAATGATAAAGTAACCCTCACAAATGGGAAAAATCATATGTACTTATTGATTTAATTATACATAATTATATCTAAATAAGCATTCTCAAGTTTTGTATCATAATCATAACGTCAACACGACAGTGTCTTACTGTATTTATTTGTGTCAGATACATTTATATACACATATAAACTTATACTATTCCAATTTCACATTCCTCCATTGGCAAAGTTTGCTTAAAATATATTCTCATTCTCTTTACAAATTAATATTAGATAATGAATAAAAAGATATCACTAATAATTATTATAATCACGATTTTGTTTTAATTTAACTAAGAACTCTTTATAACCTTTGAGCGCCTGGTATATCTGCGCGAAACGAAAGAGAAAAGTGTCGTCAACCGATAGATAACTAACTATTTAATAGTGTAAAGTTGTGTGGCTCTTTGCAGTAACTATTATCTTATCTGTGCTCTGGGTGTTTTGCATTGTTTATTCATTTATTATTTATTCGTGTGCAAATTATAAAAAACTTAGTAAAGTAAACTAAAAGTATAATTTTAATTTTATTTTGCCTTTGACATCACTATACTTAATATTTTTATTATGTTATTTATGTCTTTCATAATGGTGTGGGCTGTACCGAAATCCAATCAAAGGGGCTAAATCAGCAGCTGCAGGTTTTTATTACCTACTTCTGAAAGTTTTCCACTTAACTGCAATTAAGAAGTGAATATCATGTTTACTAAATAATACAATGTAGTTTATAACCAAAAATTTTGAAAAATTAAAACTTTTCTTCTACAAGCGCGCCCGCACATCATACTGCATAATGCATGCCGCCCGCCCGGTTAACTGACTGTTACGTGACCGACACTTGTTCACTAAAAGGCGCTTCGTTTAACCAGGATAACATAGAAATGCGGAGTAGTCTCTATTACAAAATTATCACAAGAGCGGGGCCGCGAGGGGATGCCATTACATGCACGTTCTGATTAGGTACCTAATGTAAATTAAATAACGCCTTGATATAGGTGGTTAATTCTGGTAGCATATTTGTGTATGAATAAAATATAAATATGTAGTTTTGTGTTTTAAAAAGTATGAAAAATTCGCTTTAAATTAAACAGAGGCTATTTGTTGTCAGTTGTGTACCATTAACGGCACTCAGAAGATTCGTAAAAGATAAGACATTTTCAGTATATTGCCCTTAGGGTTAATTTAGTAAATTAGTATGATGTTTTTAAAACAAGTTTTTTTCCTACTTATACTTTCAGTAGTACACATTTCATACTTTTATAAAAAAAATCGTTTTAACCTTCGACCTTCTGTGTACGAGTATTTGTGTATATGTCTGTGACATCATAGCTCCTAAACGGATGGACCTATTTAGATTGTTTCAACAGTGTTCTTACCTATATTTCAAGAAAATCTGTTCAGCCGTTCGACGATCATCAGCTCTTTTTTATTCGTTGATGGGATTTTGGAGTCGGGGGTATTTTAATGTATGTTATCTCAAATCACTTTCGTTATTGTATTCTAATTAATCAGCTCGTTTGTACTATGGTATTCGATGCCAATATCCATTTCGTATAGCTGTTGACCAGGTTTTAAAACTGACCTATCTCAACTGGTTTTCATACATTAATCCTTTTTTGCTCCAGAGATAGAAACTGCCTCTGCTTTATAGTATCTACTTCGTGCAATAAATAGATACTTATCTTAATATATATAAATCTCGTGTCACAATGTTTGTCCTCAATGGACTCCTAAACCACTTAACCGATTATAATAAAATTCGCACACCATGTGCAGTTCGATCCAACTTGAGAGATAGGATAGTTTAAATCTCGAAATAAAATATGGCCGTACGAAGTTCGCCGGGTCAGCTAGTATATTTATATTACACAATTTTGTGACGTGCAATAATTAAACAAAATTTATTATCTAATTATTTTAATTTATTATATTAATTTATTATATTATATATTTTAATCCTCTTTACAAATGTACATATAGAGATAGTAGAGTTGTAGTACTAACAGTATTTGTGTTTAGATAAAAATGTCATATGCACCTGTCTGCTTTTTATATATTTTTTACGATTCAGAAACAGCATCATACGTTGCCAAACATCAATCATACTACCTGGTCAATAAAATTAATCTTACACTACATATTGACCCACTAAAGAAGTTTGCATTAAAGAAGACTGTTACCAAGTGACTTTTAACTCTGGACTACAGCGCTACAGAATCGCTATTAAAATAGACTCCCTGGCTTCCATGCTCGTAAGAAATCCTCACACACCGCTTATAACAAACAGACACTGACACACTGACACACTCATCATCATGACACATATGCCGCATACCATCCTGTATTTGTATAAATTGCAAGAACTTGCATGTTATTATAGTTATACATATTTTGTAGTCTTGAGCGAAGATCTTATTGACGTCTTAAAACACAGATTTCTCCTAGATTGAGAATCAAATACAATCCTAACTCAGATACTTAAATAGATTTCTACAAAAAAAAAACAAACTAGCGGCCTGGTGATAGGCGAATAACGGTACTTAGTGGTCGTGGTTGTAGTCACTGGCAACATCAGTAGAGAGTCGTAACCCAACCCTACCATTGTGCCCTGATGTAGATCCTTCTTACCAGAAGAAAATCAGTACATTTGTAGTGCTGAAAACAGTGGACTTCTCTAGTATATACTAGAGAAATCCACTGTTTGTCACACACACCAAGCAAGGAAGGACATTAAGTACCAGAGGATATCCTCTGGTACTTAATGTCCTTCCTTACTAGTTAATTCTTTTTCCCAATTGCAGTAGTTAACCCTAAAAAACCTTTTGTAATTTATTAGTTCTTTACACTGAAAAAAAAAGGAATAATTGAAATGATACTTGTGATGTAATTTATCGCTTATACATCATCATCGAAGATAACACGTAGACTATGATAATATTATAAAGAGGAAACATTTGTGTTTATATTTGTCATGTTTTCACATAAAAACTATTGGACCGATTGCGATTATTGGTGTGTAGATAGCTGGAGACCTGGATTAACGCATAGGTTAATTTTTATCCCGACATTCAAACGGGATCGGGACTTACGCGGGTGAAACCGCAAGGCGCTGCTAGTAGAGTAGTAGTATAGAATAATGAAAACGGTCAAGGTATTTGAGATAAGGCGATAATGAAACAACAGGTGACATGATAATGAAATGGTATAATAGATGTATAGTTTTCGTGTGCCTATGTATCGTTGTGTACCTTTGAGTACCTTTGTAGAAACAATGCCAATGCCATAATATTTCTGTGACTCAAAATAAACAACTGCAGATTTCTTTCGTAAGATGTGTATATAAATATATTAAAATATATATATTTTTATCAATACTTCAAAAGAATACTTTGTTTGTACACTTTTTTAAGCAAATTTCAATTTGCAATTCAATTTAACACGGCTCGCCCGAGCGCCTCGTCCGCGCATGAAGTGCGGCCATTATGGTATGGAACGTCTATACAATCACAGTTTGACTTATATTGGAAATGAATAACTAAAATGTATGTCACATATAGGTAAATGAAATGAAATCAACCAAAACTTTCAAAATTCAATATTTGTTTTCAAAAAAATCTATAACCCTCACCGGTATCTAGTCGTTTAGTCGAAATCTTTTGAAACTTATTACACAATAAGGACTGACTGACTGACTATCCTATACCTCAGGGATTCCAAAACTATTTTGAGCAAGAGAATTGATACCTTTTCCAAAATGAATTGACACCTCAGATCCCCATAGCCAAATTACTTTAAAAATTCTATCTCTAGTTTTTTTCCTATTGATTAAAAATACTTACCAATTTAAAAACTTTGCGCTTGGTTAAGTGAGTAAACTTAGCAAAATTTTCTCATCAAAATTTAACAAAATAAATAGACATAAAATTCAGTAAAAATCAAGTGTAGCTAATAATATAATTCATACGAGGAGTATATATTAAAATTAATCCTTATTTCCCTGGGTCACGGCATCACGCGTGAACGGCTGGAGCGATTTCGCTAATTTTTTTTTTTTTTGTTTTTGTTATTGTCAGCAGAAGGTTCCTATGAAAGAAAAAATTAAGAAAGTTAAGCGGAAAATTAGAGAATTTAAGAAAACTTAACGAGAGCCTTACGCGGGTGAAACCGCGTGAACAATTAAAAAAAACTACTAATCGCAAAGTAAAGAGATAAAAAATAAAATAATTAAGTGTGATGGATGAACCAGGTGACTTTCTACCAATCTAGCTAAATCTGGTTCAATATTGGTGAGTTGCAGCCTTAAATCTCCGCGTACGTTGATTTTCAAACGGTTTCTTTGTTTGGTCAAAATGTTTGTAACCACACTGAAGCCTTTTTCGAAAAGCTATAAGGTATTTTTCAGCAATGTTCCACAATGCAGGATACTGCGTTGCAACTAGAACTTCTGATAGCCTTGGTTGAATTTCTGCTTAAGCTCCTCGTCTGAGCTGATGGTAATCAACTCTTCTTGTATTATCATATTGGCTTCTTAAATGGATTTTTCAGGATTTAGATGGATTCATTGGATTCTTCAATTAATAGGGATCGATTTTTAAACCCCGTCGATCCCCAAAATCAGTTTTCGTTTATTATCCCTGCTATACCTATATAATTATATAGTTTGTTCTAATATATCATCATCATCATCATTTCAGCCATAGGACGTCCACTGTTGGACATAGGCCTCCCTTAATGACCTCCAAGAAGACCGGTTGGAAGCGGCCTGCATCCACCTACGTCCTGCGATCCTTACCAGGTCGTCTGTCCACCGCGATAGTGGACGTAGTACGCTGCGCCCTCCGGTCCGTGGTCTCCATTCCAGAACCATTTGGGCCCATCGACCATCCGTCCTACGAGCTATGTGCCCCGCCGAGCTATTGCCACTTCAATTTGCTGACCCGTTCGGCTATATCGGTGACCTTCGTTCATCTGCGTATCTCCTCATTTCTGATTCGATCGCGCAGAGAAACACCAAGCATAGCCCTTTCTATAGCTCGTTCTAATATATGAGTTATTGTAAGGAAATATTTTAGCAAGCATAACCATAGACTAATAATAGATTAACAGCTTTCATAATATTTCAAATGTTATATAAGCACTTGAACATGCGTTACTGATATTTTTCCCAGTCTGTAGTCTTTACACTATGCGTATTTGAAGAAAGATTTTATTTATCTGTTCGTGATAAATTTATACAAATAAAATGCTACACAATCATAATAATCATTATGTGACAAGATGTGATGTTGACTGAAAGTTTAAATTATTAAATGTATAAAATTATATCACAAAAATATATCAATAATGGGTGCGCGAACTGTTCAAATTCTAGTTACCTTGCTACGTAAGTAATCTTCCACGTGTAAATTTTGAATTTAGTATGTATTAATGAAAATGTAATGAAAAACCAAATTAACTATTTATTTCATTTAGATATTAAGGAAGGTATATTAGTGATAAAAGTAATTTAGTGATATATTTTTAGAAAGAATATCACACAAGTATAATACGACCTATACATGCACATTCAAGAGACAGCACTAACGGATTGCCGTGAGGGTGAGAAAGATAGGGTG
The DNA here is from genome assembly GCA_949752705.1 of Callimorpha dominula. Classification (NCBI taxonomy): domain Eukaryota; kingdom Metazoa; phylum Arthropoda; class Insecta; order Lepidoptera; family Erebidae; genus Callimorpha; species Callimorpha dominula. The sequence goes on along the minus strand of OX457012.1, from coordinate 15,354,968 downwards.
CTTCAGTACATGTTTTTAAATAAGTATTTAATAATACAATATATATATAATTAATATTACCAATATACCTTACTTTACCATATACACACTATCGCCATACGCACTGGGGCGTCTACGGTCTAACTAGGTATCTCTCAATACTCAATACAAATAAAAAAAATTGAAATGTCTGTTTGTAATGTAAAAATAACAGTTTATTTTAAGCTCCTAGAGTTATTTGCACAATACCTATGCCAAAAAATCAGTTTTTAAAAATGTTGCCTGTCTGTCTGTCGGGTCTGTCTGTTTGTTCGATTAATCTCCGGAAAGGGTGCACCGATTTCCACGGTACTTTCTCTGGCATAGAGAGCTGATGTTATAAGGAGTAACTTAGGCTACTTTTATTTTGGAAAAATATTTAGCTTTCCGAGCAAAATATATAATTATAGACACGCGAGTGAAGCTGCGCGGGAACTGCTAGTCTGTAATAAACATAGGTCCCTTCCCAATTTTTTAAACAGTTTAGTTTTGACAGTTATAAAACATTTACAATGAATGAATAATAACAGTTACAAAAACTGCAAGTTACCTGTATGTGAAAGAATGTTATTCACTTGTTTTTTAATTTGTAAAAATTTATGACAAACTATTTCGAAACCTTTCTCGAGTATCTCTTAGTATATTCTAAGAAATCTCTCAAACATGACAACTATTATTACTTATGTTTTATGTTACAAAAAAAACTTTCGTGAGTGGTATATACTCGATACTCGTGGTGGTGGATAGACTCGTCGCAGCATCGCAACCAGACTACAGGAAGACATACGATGTATGAAAAACATGGACTGCAACAGGTCGGCCATCGCTGAATATGATCTTTAATCTTTTTAACTTTTCTCTTTATTTTTTTAACATCTTTATAATTTAGGTATTATAATAATAAATTCTTAAAATACTGTTTTGTCTTTAGTTTCAGTGTTCGTGTTCATAGCTTCTTTTGGGATAGTATGGCCTTCTTACGCTCTCAAAATACTAGAATCAAAAAATTCTCCCTTAGGACACCCAATTACGATAAGTGATGGCAATCTCATAGGGTCCATCGTTATGCTGGGTTCTTTAACATCTATTCTAATGGTAGGATATGTAAATGAGAAAATTGGACGGAAACGGACCGAAATACTAACCGCTCTTTGTTTTACAGTAAGTATCTAAATTCTATGGTTTTCTTAAACCAATATAATTTTTTTTATCAGTAATTTTTGATACATTCTCATGATGAGGATTGATGATTCAACTTATTTATCAGCAGAAAATACAACACTAACCTATAGCTTAATGAGCATGTGTTATTTTATAACGTGGGTCATATATTATGTTCTTATTGTCTTACTTGTGTTAAGAGTGGGTTCACGTCGGTAATGTACTGGATGGGGTTTGAATCCTCAACCACATGACCAAGGCTGACGTTTTAGCTGTTAAGCTAACGCCGTTTCATAACCACATGATTGTTTATTTAAACATACGAGTTTTAACAAAGTTTTAGTGTCTATAGTATCCTAAATTATTTTTAAAATTTCGCATTTGCATTAAGTATACTCACATATTAAATGCGTAACTACTGACTTAATAGCGATAATATTTATACCACTATTTTAGACTACGATGTTGTATTGTACCTTATACTTATAATACAACGTCGTGGTCACGATCGGTGCAATTATAAAATTAATTGTATTAAAACCAAAAAAAAAAATATTGTACCTTATAAATATTATCGCGATTAAGTCCCGAGTTACACATCTAATACTATACTGAAATACAAGTTCCAGTTTTAGTGATTTTTTTTTGTATTATCCTGAATTTTATACCAAAGACTTTCATATCAAAATTATTGTTAGCACAGCTTTAGTTAAAAATACCAGACAACGACGAGTCTGACTCACGCACCGTGGGTTCGTAAGCAAACAAACTTACATGTACTTAGTACGTCTATCTCGGGAATCAATTCTCGAAGATTTTTGCCCGTTTTTTTCCGAAACACAAACTTAACTTTGCAGTTCTAAAAATACTCTCTCATACATCGATTTACATCGAATCACAAAAATATTTTTTATGTGTTACCAAATTAACGACTTTCGAATTTTTCGATCTTCGAATTTTTTCCTTATGAATAACGATTTTTTTTTTTAATTTGACAGTTGATAGTTTTATAGTTTAGCTCGTTTAATCAAAAAAATACTCTTCTTATGCTAACTTTTAAAAACTTTTTATTCTTATATTACTAAAAATATGTATATTTCCAGCTCTCTTGGTCCATCATAGTAACCGCAAAGAGTGTTATCCAGCTTGTAATCGGCCGATTCATATTTGGCTTTGCTGGAGGGATGCAAATTGTATCAGGATACATTTTTATATCTGAAATAAGCCAACTGTCTATGAGAGGAACTCTTCTTACAGTGATGCAGTCTTTCTTCAACATTGGAGCTCTGGTCTCATATATTGAAGGGTGGTTTTGTAGCTACAACCTTATCTGTTATGTAAATTTATCAATATGTGTTGCCCTGGTAGTACTTTTATCGTTTCTAAAAGAAACACCTTCGTATTTGCTGAAAATCGGAAAGGAAAAAGTAAGTAAGAAAATGAGAATTTTTTTCAGTCAAAACTATTTTCATTATTTTTACTATTAATAACGTCAGCCATAATAGTAATATTGATAATATTCTTATTAACTCAAAAAATATAGTTTTTATTAAAAAATAAAAATAAAATAGGCAGTCATAGCACTAAGTGTAAGTGATAAGTGAATACTTAAACGACACAACGAACTTAAAATGTCACATTAGCAGACATTAATTAATAAGGAGCTAACAGAACTCAATGTTTAGATTAGCGCCCTCTAGTGGATCTATATATGTATTATTTTAGCGTGACGGTCACGAGTTCAGAGCTATTTCCCTATAGCAAAATTGCACAAACGTGCCTAAATTTACTTCTGGTATGCAATGATTCTACTACAATTAATTAATGTTTTTTGTTTGCTTAATGTTTCCACCCTGTATGTACTATATAGATTATAGTATGATTCCAACGTTCAATTTCTCAACTGCAAATCCCATGAATTACGTTTTGTTCATACATTACATTTGTGAGAAAAAGTGATTATGTAAGAAGTTCTACTAATTCTAAGGCGGTAATTTTTGTCAACATTATTAATATTACAGTCGACAAAGAACTTTTAAGTAGGTTTAGAAATAATTTATTGCTTTGTTTACAGGAGGCATTATTATCGCTTAAGTTTTATCGCGGTACAACGACTCTAACTCAAGACATATTAGACGAATTTGCATACATACGCAGTCAACAGCAAGTGTTTATTAATAGAAGCGAGTCCGCCGCTGCCGGTGAGTTTAACAATCTCATATTGATAACAGAATAAGCCCCTACACGCCCACTAATTCAAACAACAGATCATCCACGCAAGACGGATCATGTACAAATGTGTATCTCTTTCTTTCACACTAGCCACATGAGTTTAAGACAGAGATAGAAATAGTGGCTTACAATTTTAGGCGTGCCTTCAGCGAATGAATGTCTCTTGCTACTACTGCATACCTGGTAGCTCTGAATGTAAACGGGCACTGTCAGTACAAATGTTTTTCTACTGCGAAACAAATTAATTGTTCGTTATAATTATTATAGAAAATTGTGTGCTTACCTAAGTATAAAGTAAGTATTACTTTAATTTGTACACTTAATTTTAATAAATTTCAGAATTCACAAATACTAATTTAATTGAGAAACAAAATGAAAAAGAAGAATTTAAAGTAAAAGAAAACGTATATGTACAAGAGCAACACGAAGATGCAGATCAAAGAAACCCTTGGAAAATATTGCGTAAGTGTTAAATCTTAAAAATTTATGATCGATAATTTTGTATAGTTACACAATTAAGTAGAGTATTAACTAAAGACTACAGCTGCGTTACAAACAATAATAATGTATAAACAGGAAAAAATATTTATATATTTTTAGTATTATTATTATAAGTACTTCAAGCGCCGCCGCGCCGTTATGAACTTTAACTAGTTGATTTGATTGATCTATAAGAAATTATTAAATTGTTCTATACTTTTCATTAATAAATTTTCTCCTTGTTGTTCATTTCCGCCTAGTACATTCTGTCGTTGATGTCGACAAAATGCCGGACGTGGCGGCAGGCGGCGCGCGTGGTCGCGCTCGGCACTGATGCACGGTAAAACTAATTCGAGTTTTACCGTGCATCAGTGCCGTCAAAGGTTTTAAATATAATTACTGAAGAATAGGTACACACATACAATAATAAAGAAACAGATTACATTATTACTACCTATATAATAATATATTATATATGACTCAAACTCAAACCGTTATTATATAGGTCCTGTGGAAGTGGAAATCATAAACGAACTTTGAACGAAGTACTACGAACAGTGTGACGTGAACAGCTTGGTTGTTATGACGCCTTGGTAGTTTGAAACTTATTTGCTTTCCACATAGTCACTCAACTAAATTAAATGAAACGCAACCAAAGACCGCAACAGTCGTAGCGCAGCCATAGAGGTATTATTATATAATGCCCTTTGCACATTTTGCGTGTATAAAACAAGTTACATACTTCTTAATTACAGACACCATCTTAGGTTAGGTACGCGAAATCATACATTACAAATATGTTATAATGTAAACAAATCTATTTTTTAATGCATTTAGTACATATTATTTTAACTATGAAGAAAAATTGGATTTATTTGATTAAATGACGTCACTGTCATACAACATTGTTAGCTCTAAACACTTATGTACGCCTAATAGAAAAGGAGCAATTGTTACCAAACATCTGACTCGCTATGGGCGCGGCGGCGGCGCCCGCCCCATTTTTTATTTACAATAGTTGAATGTATGTAGGTATTTATGAATAACCATGATGATTGGTCTACGGTGAGTTAATTATTTATTATCTTGCATTTTTCAGGTACATCAAAATCATCACAAAGGGCCATCCTAATAATAGCTATACAGATGATCTTAGCTGTTTGCGTGGGTATGATTGGGATACAGACATACGCGGGACAAATGTTCCGTCGAGCCGCTCCTAATATCTCCCCCGATTTATGTTCCATTCTACTGGCAATCGTGATGGCCATTGCTGGTGCTATAGCTATCGTTACAACTGATATGATTCCAAGAAGGGTAAGAATATATAATAATACCCTTTACCAATATTACTTTCCAACAAACATATTTATTATTTTTTTAAATCGGTTGTTTATGTCTTTTTTTATCTGTTTGTTATAGATTCTAATGATCTCTTCGTGCCTTATAGCAGCCTTATCGATGGCTATGTTGGGGAGTGTGTTGCGTTGGTCCTGGGCGCCAGAATGGACTATCCCATTGACGATCGTAATTTACTGCATATTTTTCCAGATTGGCGTTATAACTGTACCAGTTGTACAGGTTGGCGAGTGTATTTCTCCACAGGTAAATTTTAAACCCTTTGTAAACCCTCATTTATGTACTTTGTATTAGAGAATACAATTGTGCAAAAAGAGATAGCAAGTTTAACCCTGAAGGAACTGACTACTACCACAGATAAGATAATAGTTTTTTCGTAACTACTAGCACATTATTAAGTAGTTACTACGTACTAGCAGGGCTACATCACTCGCTCGAGGTCGCGTTTTATATATCTACCAATTTTGCTTACCGTCCACGGTAAAAGTGCCAGTAGAGGCGACAACGCGTAGCTGAGAGCACGCACGCATGGCAGAACGGTATTCTTCGTAAATAAAAACAAAATGTCAAATCGAACTTATTATGAAGTGGAGATGTTTAGTTATTGCTAAATGTATTTATTATGTTAAATTGCGTTATTGCTAGGTGTTTGTGATCTGTAAAATCCTTTAAAAATAAGTTGCAAAAATGATTTTAGCTAAGTATTACTTTTTGTCAATATAATATAAAAATACTTTAGGTGTTCATTCTTTACTCGCCATTGCCGCGTGGCTGTACTAATAATAAATAATAGTTATCTTCTTTTTTATTTAGTATACTGCGAAGCCGTTCCTTTATAATTAGCTTTCCTGGTTACTGTTTAATACGGAACACAGTCCAGTATACTGCCATCTATGTTTTATGGCGCTGTTTTGACTTGAAAATAATTATCACATATATGTACAAGTTATCTGTTCAACAAGAAAAATAATTGTTTGAATGTAATTATATTTAAAAATTTAATATTCAAGGCAATTGTCAATTGACAATTACTCGCACAATAAAAGTAAGTTTACTTTTTATTAAAAGAAAATATTGTTTTTTAAGTAACCGAATGCATAATAACTTTATAACCGAATTATTTAATGGGGCTATGTACGGTAAAAGTTATGAACATATTTCGACAAATAATTGTTTATTATTTAACTGGAAAAAAATTGCAGTTGATCACATGATCAAAGCACTGAGAGCACCTTTCCTCGAAAACGCCAGTGCTCACAGTACAAAAATGGCGACGATTTATGACGTCATATACTTCCCTAGGATACTGCGGCAGTAAACTGTCAGTCCATAACGGAACGAAATTATCCCCAGTAAGAGAACTGAACAGTGCTCACAGTGTATATCGGGACATACCCCAAATAAATAATTTATTTCATTATTTGAGTACTTTGTACAACCCTAGAGTGTCCGGCAGTTAGGCTACGCGCACAGACAAAGGTTGCGCGGTGGGCAAGGAGTTCTCAACTTTCGAAAAGCGTAAATAAGATATATTTCTGGGCGCAGCTAACGCCAGGTATTATTATTTAAATTTTGTAGGCTATTATAACGTAGGTATTTTGAGTTTTGTATGGGAGTGATGTATCTGTTACGAAGTAACAATTATCTTATCTGTGGTACTAGGACGAGTTTAAAAACTGTTTTTTACGCCAGGTTAACAAAATCTAAATGAGCAAAACATTTTAGATTTTTTTTCTGTTTCAGTTAAAAAGCTTCGGTACCACGGTTGGAATGTTCAGCATGTTTTTAGCAAACTTTTTAGTATTATTTCTGTTCGAACCAGCTGTGAGCGTCTTAGGATTGGACGGTGTTTTCTTTTTATTCGCTGTCATGGGTGTAGTTACAGCAACGGTAGCGTTCTTCTTTATGAGAGAAACAAGGAAAGTGCCATTTGAAATTATTAACGAAACATTTGAAGTTGGATTTGTGTATTCTAGACATAAAAATATTTAAACCATTGTTAACATAAAATTATTTAATAAATTATTATGTTTAAAACTATGAGCTCATTTCTTTTACTATTCACAAATTCTAAGAATAAATAAAACCGTATCATGTTCTGCTTTTGTTGTTGCTTGGAAATAATCACAATTGTTTTTTGTACTATAAAGAGTATGTGAATCGTGAGTAACAATGTAATACAAATGCGATCAATCAATTATAAAGATATTTTCTCCTGAAATTGCGGAAAGAACTCTGCAAAACGTTCGTTTTTGGAGTTCTAAATAGGAACTAACAGTCTGGGGTAAAGGCCCTAAAATTCTCATTAAGCTGTTTAATAGATACCTCCGAAAATGATTTGTAGAGGAACTTTGAAATGAGTATGACTTATTTCGTCCAAAATCAAAATGTTGTTATACAATAAATACTCGTTCCGACACAATAAAGTAGCATTTCATGTTACACCAGAGGTGCCAATCTGTGGGGAATGCCCCAAAATGCGGGGTATTTCAAACCGATTGGGGAATTTATGGGGAGAGCATCAATGCGGGGAATCGGGATTTTTTTTATTGTAGCCTTATTTATTACATTAAGAACTATTATACTTTTTAACCGATAAAAAAACGGAGGAGGTTCTCAAGTCGACCCGTATATTTTTTATTTTTAGGGTTCCGTATCCAAGGGGTAAAACGGGACCCTATTACTAAGACGCCGCTGTCCGTCCGTCTCTCTGCCCGTCTGTCAGCTGGCGTGTCTCATGATCCATAACAGGTAGTTGAAGTTTTCACAGAATGTGTCTATCTGTTGCCATCATAATAAAAATAAATAAAATTAAAGGGGGCTCCCCTACTAGAGACGTATTTTTTTTTGGCTTATAGTATTAAATCTTGTACGATGGTGCGGAACCCTTCATGCGCCAGTCCAATTCGAACTTGGCCGGTTTTTTATGAATGACCACGCCATAACTTTTTACAGGGTAGTCTGATTTCGATAATTCGTGTTTTATTGTATAGGGCATACTTTGAAGTTGGTTCCAATTAAATTTAAAATAAATATTTCAACCTTAAGGGTGGAAGAATAGGGGACGAATGATATTCCCTCATTGACTTTTCACCTGTGAACCGATTTTGATGAAACTTAGCATTAGCACACATAATATGTAGTTCTGATGATACTACAACATGACGGGTACATGTATTTTAGCCCCAAAAAACTAAGAAATTAAATATTTTTAACAAAAAATTAAACCGACCGAAAGGAACTAAAAAGCGAAAAATAAACTTGTTAGTCTTGTTAAACTCCTACACTAAAGTAAATACCTAATTCATTTTAGGTCGTCGCCAAACCTATAAACAAAAAATAAAATTCGAAAACACTTCGGCAAACAGACACATTGCCGTTACGGAGCCGTTGCCATAATTTTACTTAATAATATTAGTTTGTTGTTTGGCGCCCTCAAAATAAGTTTATATAAAATTTGATAGTTTATGTAAATAAGCTCAATACTTAAGACTTAGAGTTTATTTATTTTTTGTTTTTCGTGGGTTTAATTTTTAGTTAAAAGATTTTTATTTAAACTATTTTTATATTTTTGTGAAATAATCGTAACATAGGTACTAATAACTTGATAGTCTAGATATGTACGAATGAGGCAAAGCAGCGCTTGAGTGAGCATCGAACAAACGTGCTCGCCTCTGAGTGCGGATTAGATCTGGCCTGCCACTACTTGTTTATGTTACCTATAACTTTTTACGTGTTAATTCTAAAAGCCCACTACTCAAACCTTTGCCTATCACGTTAAGCTTTTTAGTTCAGTTACTCGTCCATTGTCAATAATGTCATAATTGTCAGCCACTGTCAGTTAATGTCACTTTATCACTTACATTGAAAACAGGCGGCGACTTTGTAGAAATACTATGCTAAAGGCACATTGTTGATAACAATGAATTAAGTAGACTTTACAAATAGACGAATAATCTTTAAAATAAATTATTTGAGTTTGTCATCATCATGGGTCTTTTATCAGATCCTGAATATGGTTCAGTAAAATGGGTTAAAGTGTTGAAAAAAGTACATAAACCTCTTTCACTGCTACTTTATGTTGGAGCCCTAGTATGGTTTGTCATGTTGGGCAATAAAGAGTTTAACAATGAGACTTATTTCTCTGAGAATGCGCTCCTCCCTGGATTGGTTACGAACGAATTCAACGGCGAATACTCAGCGAAACAGTTCTATAATGAATTCTTGCAGGAACTAGAGGTAAAATCTTTTTTATTTAAATTAAGGAAATTACTTCTTACTTCATCTTCTATATTTAGTATGCAGCAAACAGTCACTAACTATACCACTTAAAAAAAAGATTTACCATTGTATTATTGCTGGTGTGTAAGGCTAGAGTTCCAAAAGGGCTACACTTCCATTTGGGGATATAGTTGGCAACACATAAGTGTGCCACATGTTTGTGTCCAAGTGACCGCTTGCCATGAATAGTCTGCTCAAATGTGTAAAAAAATCATTCTCTTCATCAATGACTCAGAATTAATACTATAGCAAACAAAAAATTTGTTAATTCAAAGACATAGATGGCAGTGAAGTAATTTCAATTAAAAACAAGCTGTTGCCCGTGACTTTCTTCGCATGGAAATTCAAAATTTTCCTATTTGACAATATATTTTTCCGGGAACAAAAGTAGCCTATATCAGATTTCATTACGACTTAGCCTACAACAAACTGAGTTATTTTCACATTTATAATATTAGTATGGATATGCCCCTTGCATATTACATATCATTTTGTGATAGCTGTGGTGAGTAATAATAAAAAATAAGCATGATTTGAAATATGAAATAATTAAACACAGTTCGATTCTAAGTCTCATACTGTCACAGTCGCAGAGCGAGACTTAAAAACTTCTTAAAAGTAGAATAGCATATATTTTGCATATTCAACCATTTTATTTTCATTTGAAGTTCTATTGTCAAATTTGCAGGTACAAACATTTTTTTTTCTTATGGTATAGGGGTCAGACAAGCAGACGGGTCACCTGATGGTAAATTACTACCGCCGCCCATGGGCACCTGTAACACAAGAGTCACAAGTGTGTTGCTGCCCTTTAAGGTGGGAGTAGGAGAAGAGGGGGAGCGGCGAAAGAGAGGGAAGGGGGGAGAGAGGAAGGACTGGAATATGGGAGAGGGAAGGGTTAGGGCCTCCAATTACCTCACTCACATGGTGAAATGCAATACAAGCATTGCTGCACTGCCGGTTCTGTGAGGCCGTGGTATCGAGCGTGGCTCTCCCACGTTATATAGGTCAAAAACTATATAATTCTTCATTTAAATAATTTACGAGATGGTGTATCATTAATTTGGTATGGTCAATTTCTATTTTCAGGATAAATACGAGTTTAGTGATGAAATGCCTGTGCCATGGCTGGTGGCGAAGATGTCACAGCTCCATTTAGAAGTGTACACACATAATTTTACATTGAACTACCCCTTAGGTCATGAACAGGTAAGTCTTATCATATTAAATATTTCGAAACTCCGTTGAAACTAAATTAGGTACTACATTAATCTATTTAATGAAAATAATAGCTTATATGTTCACATAATTAATGGATGCTACTTAATTTCTATTAATGGTCCTAAACTTGTAATGTAACAGAAAACTAATTTAATACCTATAAACTCTACATTCATAGGCACACCCAGTTTTTGAAGTAAAAACTTCTTTAGGCATGGTGGACACTTTGGTATGGGGAAAAAGCACTGAACTCGTGTGACTGTCACACTCAGATGTCATACACATGTCATACTATACAGATGTGTGTGTGCGTGTGTGTATATATGTAAGTTGTGTTTTTTTTTTCTAAGGTGCAGTCCTACGATTGACAGATGTTAGGTAGATTTCGAAGAAATTCTACTTATTGGTTTTGTACCTGATGTCGAGTTTTCCAAAAATTTCTTCACAGGAGGTCTAGTTATGATACCTAGACCCCAAAATAACCGCCAGTTAAAAAGTTTATATATATATGTATGTACTTCAATTTTACCGGCACGATAGAGGTCGCAATTATGCATCGATTGCTTTCAAACTTGGAGGACGAATCTATAGGGCAGAAACGAAGGTTAAGCACGTGAATGTGGGATATTCCCCTTAAGGAGGAAGGGGATGGCAGATTTTCAAAAAAAATTAAAAAACACGAAATCTACCTCTGCGGGCCTGCTGCGGTCCCAGTTTTTTTTTATTACTCTCGCCTTAATTTAGCCTACCCTAGGAAGGCAGGGGGCCTTCCTTGGGTAGGCTAAATAAAGGCAATTTAATTTAAAAAAAAATTCAAATGTTACTGTAATAAACGTACTATGCTACGTTTCTTAAAGTAACATTTCAGGCCAGGCCGTATAATTCTTAACACATATTTTGTGCTATTTGAAAATTACGTTTGCATCTAACTATATTCATACACTCACGGTACGAGAGTACTCGCTTAATAGCGGGCAAGCCTATTGCCGTTAATCGGGCACTTTGGGAATTAAAGATACGGAGTATATTGAAAGAGAGAGATAAGTAAGATGTAATCTAAACATGGATACAATAAATAACTGCGCGGCACCCTGGCGACGGAACCCACTTTGGGAATCGCTGTTTTAGACAGTGACCGTGACACAAAGATATCAAATTAATTATAAAGTGGTTTGGTTTTTAATATATAACGTGGGAGAGCCATGCTTCGGCACGTATGGGCCGGCTCGACTCCGCTCGATACTACGGCCTCACAGAAAACCGGCAGTGAAGCAATGATTGTATTGCATTTCGCCGCGTAAGTGAGGTTACCGGAGGCCCTAACCCTTCCCTCTTCTCCTACTCCCACCTTAAAGAATGGCAACGCACTTGTGACTCGTGAGTTACAGGTGCCCATGGGCGGCGGTAGTCATTTACTATCAGGTGACCCGTCTGCTCGTTTGCCCCCTATACGATAAAAAAAAAATAGCAATCTCATTAATGTTTTTTCAGGTCTATACTGGCACTAATGTCTATGGTATACTACGGGCACCTCGAACATCCTCATTAGAGGCTCTGGTAGTGACGGCGCCTTACCGCGCCTTGTCATCGCATCAGAAAGGGACAGCCGCTGGTATTGCCTTGATGTTGGCATTTGCCAAGTTTGCTAGACGTAAGTGCTAATATCATGATCCTATGAGTTATTAATAATTAGACTGGATCCTTTTAAGACGTCATAGGGAGGTCCTTTGCGACAATTGTGACCCCATATTGTATTATCCAAAGTTTAATAATTTTCGTAATAATTGAATTTTTATGTTTTTTTTTAGAAAAACCAGGTTTATTTCTTTAAAAAATCATTAAAAAAATCTCTGCTCAGATCCTAATTTTGTTTGCAGTTTTCAAGAATTTACATTCCGGTTCTTAATAATCACTACATATTATAAAACAAAGTGCCCCGCCGCGTCAGTCTCTCTGTCTGTTCGCGATAAACTCAAAAACTACTGAACGAATTTTCATGCGGTTTTTACTAACTAACGATGTTTGGATATATTATTAGTATGTTTAGGTTGGGGAGAAAGCTGCGGTGAAGGGAAATGTATTTTTTTTATGATGGTAAATGACTACCGCCGCTCATGGGCACCTGTAACTCAAGAGTCACAAGTGCGTTGCCGCCCTTTAAGGTGGGAATAGGGGAAGAGGGGGGAATAGCGGGAAGACGGAGAGGGGGATTAGAGGGAAGGAGAGGGGGAGAGGGGAAGGACGGGAATAGGGTAGAGGGAAGAGTTAGGGCCTCCTGTAACCTCACTCACGCGGCGAAAAGCAATGCAAGCATTGTTTCACTGCAGGTTTTCTGTGAGACCGTAGTATCGAGCGGAGTCGAGCCAGCCCATACGTGCCGAAGCATGGCTTTCCCACGTCTAGAATGTATTGAAAATCATGTGTCAGACATAATTCAATTCATCATGTAATAGTTATGGACGTCAGAAGCTACTCAAGGTTGCTCTCAAGAGGAGTCACTACGAGGCTTTGCGAGTCATCATGCGCTTACCAAGCTTATAATAGGAACTCTGGAGTAGATATTCCAGGGTTCCTATTATAATTTCTTTCTTTAAGACTAGGGTTCACAAGAGTTCTGTTCGAATTGGGAAGTACTTCCACCCTAAAGATGACCGGCTCCAATGAGAAGAAACGCATCGCAACGTACATTTAACATTTAACCTGGATCGTACCATCAAGCAGGCCTTGGAGACTTGCTGTTCTTGCTTTTTGTTTATAATATACTTATTTATTTGTTGGCAGCACAAAAATATTGGGCAAAAGACATTATCTTCTTAATTACCGAGCACGAGCAACTAGGAATGCAGGCATGGCTAGAAGCTTACCACGGGTTACAGAGCGATACCGAAACATTCCATACCAGCCTCGGCACTTTCTGGTCGCCTCGTACCCCGGTATTTGACCTAGAAAAATTGATGCTTGGCTTCACTTGGGGCGGCGACCATAAGAAGTGCTTGAATCCTGGGAAACTAAAAGGACGCTCTGGATCTATACAGGCGGCAATTAATTTAGAGTTTCATACTCCTAAAATAAGTAAGTATTCATTTAAATTTCTATAAGATATCCAAGGATAGGGTAAAAAGTATCATTAATCCGCAGTAATGACTAAAACTAGAGTTACAATAATCCTACTAATATTATAAACGTGAAAGTTTGTGAGGATGTATGAATGTATGTATGGATGTTTGTTACTCTTTCACGCCAAAACTACTGAACCGATTGCGATGAAACTTGGTGTGTAGATAACTGGAGACCTGGATGAAAAGTAGCCCATATGTTAATATAGGCTAGTTTTTATCCCGACACTTCCACGGGATCGGGACTTACGCGGGTGAAACCGCGGGGCACTGCTAGTAATATATATATGTATAAAGATTTCGTGTAACGTTGTTTGTTCTAATAAACCAAACTAATGAACCGATTTTAATTAAATTTTGCACAGTGTGCGCAGTTTGGTCCAACTTGAGAGATAGGATAGTTTTTTTATCTAAATTAATAATCACAATATTTTTCTTATTGCAAATTACTTCGCTAAAACTATATATGGCCATGTAGATAGTAGTTCTTAATTTTTTTGTTTTATATCAGCAAAAGAAACGGCTACCTCCAGCCGGGGCCGTCAGAGTTCCATCATAAAAAATCTTACAAAAAAGAAGTATGGAACAATTATGATTATAGTTGATTTATTATTTCATCTTAAGTCGTCCCTCCCTGCGGTTGATTGATTAATATAGCAGGAATCAAGAATGTTCAATCGAGGAATTGGCAACTAATTTTTTTTTATTGTTATTATTTATATTAGGAGCTATATTCTGATGCAGCTTCGTTACGGCCTTGTTATAAATATCAGAAGCCGTAGGCTTAGCAAGTGGGGGAACCTGGAACGGTTTAGTGACAAATACTTGACAGATTCTTAGACTTCAGGAAGTCATTTTACAGAATATGGCTTTTTTATAGATTAAGCCTTAAAGTTACGCTTGTCTTCAACAATAAAAACAATTTTATGATATATATTTTTAATATTTTAGAGTACATAGAAGTAAAGATAGAAGGATTGAATGGGCAGCTGCCTAATTTGGATCTAGTCAACTTAGTACACAAGCTGTGTGTGAAGTCGGGGGTACATCACTCATTTAGAAACAGGTAGGTATTTTATTTTCAACCGACTTCCAAAAAGGAGGAGGTTCTCAATTCGTCGGAATCTTTTTTCTTCTATGTATGTTCACCGATTATTCTAAGACGCCTGAACCAATTTGGAAAATGTCATTTTTTGTTTCAAAGGGTATACTTCCCAGGTCCCATTTAAATTTTATCGAAATCAGTCAAGCGGGTTTTGAAAAATCAACAAATATCTAAAAATTGTATAGGTCGATGATATTTTCGTTAGCTCCGAAACATTGCTGTGTCATTGGAGCTGTGCGTTTAGTTGTCCTACCCATATTATATTTAAACAAAATACATCTACTTTCCACTAAAAAGCTCATTGAAGTCGGTGATACTCTTTTTAAAAAGATAATTATAGTTTAATATATATACATTTTGCAATACTGAATTATCCTACATCTCCACCTAACCTTACATATTTTCTGACGAATAAACTGTATCGTGTGTCGCCTTACACGTTTAAAGTACCATAACCACCATACCATACACGGCGACGAAAAAAAGAAGGTTCTCAATTCGACCGTATAATATTTTCTTTTTTTTATGTCTCCCTCACTCCGTACTTTTTTTGTTAGATAGGGTGTACCTCAAGGGTGGTCCCATGTCAAGGAAGTCAGGATCTGATGATGAGATCCTGATGTAATTGAGAGAAACCATCGAAAATTATAGGAACGAATACTGTTTCTGTTTACTTTTCATTACTTTATCAGGTATTTGCGTTTAGAAATCATCACATCATGTAGCTGAGCTGATGATGAAAAAATATCATAAAATAAAAATCTTTTTAACAAAAAATTCAACTGACAAAAAGAACTAAAAAGCAAAAAATAAATAAAACCTAAGCCTTAAGTATTGAGCTTATTTACATAAACTATCAAATTTTATATAAACTTATTTTGAGTTGGCGCCAAACAACAAAGAAAACTGAAAGGGGTGATTTTTGGCCCCTAGGATTGGTCTGGCTGCTTACAAAAACATACCAACGCTGAATATAATTTCTAAAAGAATATTCACCCATCGTATCATAGAAATATTACCGTGATTAAGTCCCCCATTTATTTATATTTATTTCATACATTCACTCAATACCTGTGTGAATTTACACATAAAATGAACGAATGGTTTTGATTTAATTATATTCTATTGTCCCTTTATACAGTTACTCTTGGATCAGAAATCGTAACAAAATGGAGGATTGGATGAATGGATTCTGGACTATGTTGGACATGGTTATTGCACAAATTGATGGGGTAAGGCTCAGTTAATTTGTATTACAGTACTTGTTGTAACTAGCGACCTCAGGCTCAAGGTGGCCTGTGGCATACAAGGCCTGCCTTGGGACCCTAATGTCTGCCCAAAATCGGTTTAATTTCTGGTCTCGTAATCTTCGATTTTTATCATGTATCTTAAAACTTTATCATAAATAATTTACATAGTTAAAATAAAAACAATTAATTATAAACAATTTAAAAGTGATTTAATTTTAGAAAGAATCACGTGACTACAAACGCACCATGATTGACCGTCTTATTTGTGACGAGTTTCGTAATCAAACTTTGCATTATAGGTTCCAGATGGTAATCATGGTCTCTTCCATCGTTTCGGCATTGAGGCCGTAACTCTGGAAGGTCGGGAAGCTACCGACCCTGCTGGAACAGCTCCTCGAGCCCATGCGCTTTCCACGGCTACCTTCTACAGGCTTGGCATAGCCCTCGAAAGTATACTCAGATCACTCAACAACTTACTAGAGAGATTCCATCAAAGTTACTTCTTCTATCTGCTAGCCGCTACTAATAGGTTCATTTCAATTGGTAAGTCACTCTTAAACTTCTTACCTACAGAATTACACTTTGTTGTTATTAAAAACTGGCAACGCGCACGGGCTTCGTCCAGGTAGCAGAGACATCATCAACAAACATCATCATATTTCAACCTTAACAAATTATACACCAAAACCTTCCTCGTAAATCACTCTCTCTATTGATGAAAACCGCATGAAAATCCTTTCAGTAGTTTTTGAGTTTATCGCGAACAGACAGCCGAATTGATAGTATACTTTATCATCTGCCTGCTTATGTCAAATATTCAGGAATAGATCAGAAATATCTACACACCCCTTAGTTTACGGTCTATATTTTTTATCGCATGTAATAGGGTGACCCGAAAGGCGGTGGTTCGAAAGGCGGAGTCTGAAATGACAATAGGGTCAATTGCCATTTTAGACTCCGCCTTTCGAAGGTACCTACTTTGAATTGCTTGAATTAGATAAAGAATGCGAACATAAGACATTTAAACGAGTTTAGGTATTCATAATTAACAATGATATCGATTTAATTTACTTCATTTGCCAAAAAAATAGGGGGGGTTAGTACACATATATACGTATGACTGTTTAATAACATTTTCAGGTCAATACATGCCATCTCTCTGTCTCTTGTGTGTTGCAATGCTTCTACAAGCGCTCTCATTGTGGGTGTCCATACAGCAAGAGGGAGACGATGACACAGACAAAAAGGCAGAGGAAAAACCAATAAAGCAACGGAAAGAGAAGCATTCAGATTCTGAATCACCAGAAGAAGAGATATCAGAAGAGGCTAGTCCTAAATTGCGGAAGAAAAAGAAATATACTGACGATGAAGTACTAGGAGACAATAAAAGGGAAGAGTTGAAACGTAAAGTAAAACTGAATGAACAGTCTAGTATGAGTGTTGTGAATATCGGTGCTAATTACCTTTTAGTGCATCTTATTGGATATGCTGTTATGAATTCGCCTGTTATTTTAAGTCATATTGGTTAGTAAATTATACTTATATTAAAATTACGTAATTTTTACATAATACATACTATTGGTCGGTGTATTCACAAACACTGATCGTTCCATTGACCCAGTACAATCCTTACATAGCAGTCAAAACGAGGGTTCAGATTTACGTTCTGGGTTAAGGTACAACGAAAGCCTTTTAAAAATGGAAGCTATTTAAATAAAAAAGTGGCCTTGCTCTACGAACGATCGCAGCCAAAATAAATACTTGCGTTCCTGCAATTATTAGCATTTATCATTACATTACATAACATCACAGCAGTTTATTAAGCTGTTTGTGACCTTATCGCGATATTGATTAGGAGTGATTTAATTTTAACACGATTTTTATTAGCTTCTCTTGTAACTTAGTATGTAAATAAATCTTGGAAGTCAACTTTAATCTACTTCTCATTTTCGTATCAAAATGAAACTTTCGAAGTATATGAAGTTCGGATAACAATACTATAATTTGGCATCTTGAAGCCAGGAGGTGGATAGTAGAACTGTTCAGTGGCTACTAGTGATGTGCTGGGTATCCTTATTTGTATCCGCGGATATCCGAGAGAAGAAAAAAATCTGTATCTTACTTTTTGGCAGATCTTGAACGGATCTTTTACTTGATTAAAATTTATAACGCCTATGAAATTCTAAATTTATTTTGCTTCAGTATCTAATTCTAGTTAGTTACTAACATTATTTTAAATTATAAGGTACTATTTGACTATCTTTGTAACGAGATCAAACCGAAAACCTTTGTGATGTATATTTGAATATTGAAAAAAAAACGGAAGTTGAAACATATCGTGTTATTTGTTCTCAACGTCAATTTTGTCGTATCAAGGTCACGCGTATCGGCATCAGCTGAGAAAAAAACTTGAGGTCCGTATCAGTATTCGCGGATTTAGACACTAATAATCCGTATCCGCGGATATACATTTTTAACGATCCGGCACATCACTAGTGACTCCTAAACCTAACTGGTAGTAAACCTCTCGAATTAGGCTCATATGATTAATCGTCATTTTAATGTGTAAGTTGAATATCAATGTGTATTAATGTATACAGTTTAGTCTCATATAATTATTTGATAGCATGATGTCCGTACCTATGTCACTTGGCCTTAGCAGAATACCAGCGCTTCTCCGCTAATCGTGCGAAGTAGCATAATGCTGAGCTAAGGACCATTTTTGTCACATGCATAGGTATTTTTTTTCCTATGATTCCTGTATGAGTCAGAATAAAAAATATTTCTTTCTTTCTTTTTCTTTCACTTCTAAGGGTAGAAAATGAAGATATGAAGAATATAGCTTCTTACAATTTATCATGATTAAGGAGCATTAAAGTTGATATTTTTTAAATGTTCATTAAAGAAAGAGATTGACTGACCGATGATGATGACGTTGGCCATGGCGACTGCTTCGACTCCTAGTCGGCTTGACGACGCTGATGTGCCCGAAGATGACTTATATAGGCAATCTTCGCGGTAAGCTTTCGCGCACAGTATGGGCACGTAAGTTCACCGCCTACATAATTATAATTAATGGCAACGGATGGACGGGCCTTTAATCCATCGCGCTTAGCATCGAGGTCAGCTTTACGCTGCTCCTTAAACTCACGAACCTCTTGTACCTGATGAGTTGTCCATCATGTCTTCGTTTATTTCAGGTGCCAAATACAACTTGCCCTCGGAGCTGTCTGTGTTCTACGGGCTGATCGCCATATCAGTTGCGCTAACATTGATAACGCCGGTTCTCCCGCGCCTGGTGCGCACGGCTCGCATAACTCACGAAGAGCTCTCTCTAGTCAACATACTACTCCTCATTGAGCTGTCGACCGTGTGTCTTGCTGTGGGGATGCAGAACTTTCCTTTGGGATTTGTGATCGCGATGTTGTACACTCCGCTCGCTTTGATCACCACCGTTGTTGTTAAAGGACAAAGCAGGCTTAGGTAAGTGTTTTATTACATAATAGTTATTAAAAATATAATAGTATAGTGCCACAGGGACCAAACTCACTTACCAGCTCTTTTACTGCAGTCTTCAGTAATATGGAGATTCTGTATTCTTTCATTTGAACAAAAATCTGCCGTAACTCTTTAAATTGAAATTGATTAGTTATACACGGTCCGTCGGGTAGTAAGCGGTTACCGGTACAAGCACTCTAAATACCAGTGGTACTCAGTAGATCCTCTACTGCAGAGTTCTATAGTATTGAAATACTCGCGACTCTAATTTGCGAAGAACTGCTGTGCCAAACTCCTTTAAAGCGCTTATTCAGCACACGATATGGCGACTGCCTTAAAGTCTAATTAGCCAGCTAGCTATTACACCGGTCTGAACAACGCAGGCTTACTCATCCGCAAGCAAGACATCGACGTTGGCGGTTGTTCTGGCACATGCACTTAAAAAGCCCAAAAAAATTGCCGTAGCATTCACTGCAATCACCTTGACTACAAATTTAAAGAAGAGAAAAATATAGATGAAGCAGTATTTGCTTTTATGAGAAACTACCTAAGAGTAGGAGCTGCTGAGTTTGAATTTCTGTGCAGCGACCGAACACGCATAAAGTAGCCACCACACGGAATTCGTACAGTAAGACAGTCCGAACCCGATCTTTCTGCCTGATTTCAGATGTTCAGTTTTACTGTAATTAGACATACCGAGTAAGCTTAATGGGATAAAGTTGTACACGGATCATATAAATTACGAAGAGGTCAATATATTTCAGTACATCAATCCTTTATCTGTTCTATCTCCTTTCAGTTCTGTACTCCTGGTACTGAAGCGCGTCATCTGCCTGCTGGTGCACCCCCTAGTGGCTGTGACTCTGAGCATGATCGTGTTTAGCAATGTTCTATTCCCGGAGGAGCCTTTGTTTGATATGATGGCGCGTGGCCGGGATGCTGCTATGCAAGCCATTATGTTCTCTATTGTAGATTCTATGGTATATATTATATTTTTTATATCGTTACTAACTGATGCCTGCGACGTCGTCTACGTAGAATCTCCCTTATAAAAACTGTCATTCCCTTCAAGTTTTATTTACGTATCTACTATCTCTATATCAAAAATTCATCATAATAGGGAATATGCATGTTGTTTAAATTTACTTGATTAATTTTCCCTTGAATCTTTATTGTCCAGATATTATGCCTAAACAATTATTTTCTTATTTAGTTCGTGTTTAATTGCAAAAAATATTAATTAAAATATGCAAAATAAGGGCGCGAAATTCAACTTTGCAAAACGCTTCACCATTGGTCGAAACAAAACATGACGTGACATTCCACGTTCTGTCATTTATCGGCGCCTATATTCGTAGTGTTACGGAGAAAGATAGGTGTTCCTGTGGTTTTTGCTCTTAGCTAGTAACGTAAGAGAGTAAGATATTAGAAATAATCTAGGACAATGACTGAATGTAGTTTTGTCAAAGCACAATCGGACAATCTACCGAAAATAGGTGCATTCATGATGACTATATATGTTGCATCAAATCCAGATTTTACGTCCGCTGAGGTTAAAGGAGTGAAAGCCGCAAGGTAATTTTTATAATACTTGTTATATTATAATCTAAAGAATAGGTAAGATGTGTTTAGTTAGTTATATTCATGAAGTTTTATTGGACTTTTGTTACCTAGTTTAAGAAGACAAGCAAGTTGCCTTCTGCTTGATATTTAAAACAAACATAAATTACTGCTGACTTACTCACACTATACTTGCAATTAAATTGTAATATGCTTACATTAAAGCGATCTTCACAACAATATAAACACTATATTGAAGATACTTCATCTCTTCTCATTAATGTACACCAGTGTTTTCGTATTTTATATTATTATTTTGTACAGGAAAAAATACTGTATTGGGTGTACTTCTTATAGTGTTTTTACACTTAGGGACAAGGCAATACCTGTAAAATGGTTTTTTAACTTTATCCATCGTCTATTAATTACAATAGATAGTTATTACAACTGGAAATCGGTATAAAATTACTGTAACACTTCAAATAAGTATATGAAACAAACACTAAGCGTGGAACGTGACGTCATCCAAGGCCCGCGAAATATGGCGGCGTTCAAACAGATCAAATTTTATCGATGTTGTCAATGTTATTTTAAAAATTAATTTGAACATTGCCAAAGTCAATTATATTTTTTATTAGGGTAGAATGGTGGAACAAGTCAATAAAAGATAAAAAAAAAATACATGCATATTCCCTATTGGTTTAGAGGTTTAGACCACCGGTCACTGGTATAGCTAGTCATAATAATGTCTATTAACTCATTTTAATTAAATAGTGAACTATTTTATCAACCATTATAGTTTTCCCTTATAATCCGGGCGCCAGAGCCAAAAATAACGCGAAAAGTGGTGGTCTTTTATAACAATGCGATACTAAGCTTAAAATTTGAAGAAAAATACGTAGAATAACATCCTTAAGTGTTACTTTAACGGAGATACGCGTCATTGTTTATTATTGCAAAATAACTTGAAAATCGCCTTTTTTTTCGGTTTTCATTAAGAATCTAGAAAAGTATTATTAGCAAAAGCTGTTAAGCCGACGATTCTACATAAGGATAAGGCGTTAAAAAAAAAATAGAAAATTGTTTCCATTGTTTAAATAAGCGAAAAAGATGAAAAATGCAAAGAAATTAAAATGCGTGAAAATGCACGTTGCAATATTCAAAATGAATGACGTTCTTCTAACGAAGTTGGCTAGTGTAGGCTGCACACCGCATACGTTGTCATTTTTCGCTTCCTATTTAAAAGATCGGTGTCAGTACGTTGACTGTAGCGGACGATTTTCTGAACCCTACTTTACAAGATCAGGAGTTAGTCAAGGAAGTAATCTAGGGCCTCTTCTCTTCATTTTAACCATCAATGACTTGCCCCAGGTAGTCAATAACGCCACGCCCTTGATATTTGCCTATGATTTGAAATTAGTTCTTAAAATAAAGCAGAACGCCGATCATGACATACTGCAGCGAGACATAACTGCGATCGTGGAGTGGAGTCATAAAAATAAATTATTTTTCAATGTGGACAAATGCTCAGTAATGTCGTTTAGTCGCGCGCGCATCCCTAGTCATCATCAATACCACGTAGGCGGAATACCGCTCCATCGTGTGTTCGCGGTTAAGGATTTGGGCGTACGATTTACTACAGATTTATATTTTAGAAATCATCACTCAAGCTTGTAAAAATGCATACCGCAATCTAGGAATGGTCTTACGGTTAGCGAACAAATTTACAAACATCGGTGCGTTGAAATCATTATACGAGGCTCTCGTGAGAAGTCATTTAGAGTGCAATGCTGTTCTTTGGTCACCACACGAAGCCAAATATAAATTACTGATAGAACGTATCCAAAACAAGTTTGTCAGATTTATTTATTTTAAGCAGTATAATATATATCCCGGTTATCCATTGTTGTACCCAACGTTATTTGTATTAGGTATACAGGCTATTACAAGCTAGAAGTTAGAAGGGAAGTGGCGTTCGCCATTTACATATTCAAAGTGTTTTGTGGTAAGATAAACAACCCAGGCGTACTGCGAATATTGGAGTTGTGTGTACCGGACGAGTATGTGAGTCGGCGCTGCTGTGTCCCACGCGCGCGCACCTACCTGTTGCAACACGCGCCGCTCAATGCGATTTCTGGACATATTGATTTATTTAACTGTACTCTGAATGACTCACAAGGGCAGCTTACTGTAAATTATCCCTACCCTTAGTAACCTTAAGTATGTAACTACACTATTGTATTAGTTAGTAACCTGTGATGATAGTTGTATGTGGTAAATAAATAAATAAATAAATAAAAGTAGACACTTTAGTATGTTATTCTACGTATTTTTCTTTAAATTTTAAGCCAAGTATCGTATTGTTATAAAAGACCGCCACCCTCAAACGCTCTGGTGCCTGGACTATTATTTTTAATGAAATAAATACGAGCTAAATAAATGCAGGCCGCTTCCAACCGGTCTTCTTAGAGGTCATTAAGGGAGGCCTATGTCCAACAGTGGACGTCCTATGGCTGAAATGATGATGATGATGATGAAATACGAGCTTTTGACGTGGTCGCAACATACAAATGTTTTAATTTTTTTTTTCAGATTTACGGCAACTGGTTGTTCAGCCTTGTTACCGCGGTGCTGCTACCGATCTGGATAATCTTTTGGCAAATTTTGTGCATTAAAGTAGACGCACCTGCATAGAAAAACAAAATTAAATACCTCAATAAATAATGAAGTATTATTTTTAGCATTTACTTGAAGTCTAGTGTTCATTACAAAACAAAGAGAAATAGTAAATTAATCTTTCTTTATAAATTTAGCCTTAGAGTCTGAATAGTTTTTTTATTATTTTGTATCTATGGTTGTACTTTATTTTTCATGTGAAGAGATACAAATGATTTATGTTTTTACTGAATAAAAGACTAATGTAAACGATTTTATTGTAAAGTTATTTCTATCTATTATTATATACATCTTTGTGTAAAATCGTAATTTTATAAACTGTGATGAACGCTATGACAGAGTATGGACTCTGTCATAGCGCCCTCTGGTGCCTACATCGTGAAAGACCTTAATCACGCTGTAAAATAATGACGGCTATCTTGTCAAATTTGACAGTCATGGTATTATTAAAATCAAAATGGCGGGAACTAACCGTGCAAAATAGTGGTCAGAATAATAGGATGAGAAAAAATTAAAAAAAATCTTATGATTTGAAAGAGGTTCTTTGGAATTTAAAAAGTAGGAAATAAATAGTCATTTAATTGACTGAAAGGATATTATTCAGTAACTTAATTATAATAAAATAAGGGAAGCTCAAGGACTCGCAACGACTCGACGTGCCACCATTAGCTGGATTTCAGAGAGAAGAGCAGAACTGCCAGGCAACATAGATAAAATAACTTAATAATATTGATTACACAGTTCTCCCGTCTAATTATTTTTTTCTAAATGGCACTTAATATGGATCAGATATCAGAATGGATATTTAATATATTGTGTCATATTTAATCCATTTACTTAATAATGTAGTGCCTGGATAACTTTTTAGGTTATATAAAGGTACATACCTAATAAATGTTATCTTTTTACGTTTTCAAAAAATGAAAACTGGTTAGATCGATTTATCGCCTCCGGAACCCCCTGCAATACTAAATTTCATGAAAATCGTTGGAGCCGTTTCCGAGATTCAGATTATATATATATATATATATATAAATACACACATATATACAAGAATACCTCGTTCAATTACTTAATAATGTATTTATACGGGAATTTTTATTCATAATTTATGGCCTAATAAGTTTGTTCTTGTAAAATTAACTATTGTGATAGTGTGTTTTCTATACAGCCGAGTTAGTGAACAAACACAATTTTGCACATCGTTTGCTTAGTTATCAAACTTCGTAGGTATCCTCTATTTATTCGAATTTTACAGGAGGAAGAAAAACTATTATATTAAACTATAATACATGGACAAACAGCTTTATTTACATTTAAATATTAATTTTGAGCTTAGGTATGTTGGTTGTAATTATGATTTAAGAGTATTTTCTGATAACATGATTAAATACGAATAATTTACGTATACTTATTACCTACACATGTGTAATGTATGGACTTACGAAGTACTTACCTACGTCGTTTTATTTTTTGTAAATAACAAAAAAAACTGAAAACAAGTAGGAAATACGAGTGATGCCATGTGTTTGTCACGGCATGTCACACTAGATGACATCAAAATCTCGAAAAATTTTTAGTTACGAAGTTTGATAATTGGACCTACTTATGCAAACAGGAACCAATCCACACACATGCCAAAATCGAGTTAAGTTCACAGAAAATTTTAATAATCCACCTTCTATATACCCTGTCAAAATGATCCGACAGTTTTGTCTGAACAAAACATTTTCATGACAAGACAACCCACATACAATCAGTTATTTAATATACTAACAAGATCCATGCCACATGGTAACCGGATTATCTAAAAAATCTATGAAATTGTTTTTTTTTTTATAAAGTACCATACAGCGTGGTCCCTTGTAATTTTTTATCAATCATATAGAACCATGCTGGTTGGTTCTTTGCATATTAAAAATGAATAATCCTATATTTTTATAAATACTAGGAAATGGGGTCTTATCTCATCAAACATATTTTAGAAAGGCTTGATGTCAATGTCTCATTTTATTGTCCCATTCGTATGGTAGTCAGAACCACAACACCAACCACACGTTGCAGTTTATCGTGAACAGGCAGACAGACAGACTGACAGACGCTGCGGGGGACTTTGTTTTATAATATGTAGTGATTGAAACACCCAGACCAAAGCAAATAGCCATATCCATGCATGCCACAGGCCGTCAGATATACGTTTCTATTTTAACCAGACCACTTTTAGGTCCGACAGGTCCCTGTGCTTCTTGTCAAAGGGCTCCTTTGAGAAACGTTCGACCACGTCGGTGTCAGACGCTGGACTGTTGACCTATCCTCACCTCGGAACGCAACGCTCTAATATGTTGTTGGTGTACAATAATAGTTATTCTATTCTAATAAAACACTTAGAGTGTAGACAAGATATTAAGATTTACGTAAATATTTACCATCACTATTTGCAAGTAGCGTTATGTTTATGACTTCGCTATCTTAGTGTTAGTGAAGTTTTGTTGGAACTGTCAGACTGTGTAAGACAGTGACAAGTGAAGCATTGTTGGGACTGTGGTGAGTGCCTTATCTATAGTAACATCCTCAGCCTATTATGATGATGATGCAGATTTTACTACAATAAGAAAAACATTGTTATAAATTATTAAAATTCACCTTAAGATAAGTGTATTTTTTTTGTTTTTATTATTTTTTTGTGTTCGACGTCGACTTGTGTGTCGTTCACTTCTACTAGAAAATACGGACATATTTTTTTCCGCATTCACGAATTCAGATAAATTTGGCCGAACGACATGATAGTATTAAATAGTATACTTACATTATTACCACTTTTATAACAATAATCTGGGAATAAAATCCCTATGAATATTGCCAGAAAAGCACTTGAACATCTTGAAAAAAAGCAGATTTTGATGGGCCTACTACTGCCTTAAACAAGTGCTAATAGTGTCTGTTGGAAGTGTTAAAAAGTACCAGTTATACATGATGGCGATTTTAAGTGATTTAATGTAAACAATAACAGCAGGTATACAATACAATCTCTCTTCCTCTTATTTCACTTACGGTATAAAGTAGAGATAAAATGTATGCGTTCTTTCAAATTTCGACAAACTTACTTTAGTCCGGCTATTGTGTAGCTGTAGCTAATTAGATTTCCTCGCCTGCTTTTCTTACTGGCCTAGTCTAAAAACTCTTAGTGTGACTCACGAACATGTTTCGCATTTAGCCGACTGATAGATAATATAGACTCATTGAAATTCAATAAAAAATATAGAACCCAATTCAATCAAGGTTTTTTTTATTATACATATCATTAAGGGCGCCAATTGAGTTATTCGCCCAGGTTACAAGTTCCAGTTACACGATAGAAAGGGAGGCAACTTCTAGGTAAATATAAAACTGTAGGTAATTAGCGCTGTGTGACCTAAATTGCGACTTTATTGTGTCGGAACAAGAGTTGCTATTTATTTAAATGATTTGGCGGAGTGGGCCTTCTGTACTTGTACTATTATGTATTCTGTGGTGAGGCATAAAATGGTAATACAAAGTAACTACGCTAACAAATCTTAAAATACCACCCAGATATATAAATTGTTATCAGCAATATAGAGAATTGTGCCATTTATCGTCATTAATTACGTGCTCTTGTCTTCGATCCATTTTAATGTACAGTATTCAATTTAGTTCGAAGGTACCATATTGTTTCCTGATGCCAAAAACTGTATGTGACTGTCTATATCATCAATACAAATTAATAAAATTGGAGTGTCTGTAATGTCAAAATAATAGTTTTTAAGCTCATACAGTTATTTCCCCGATGCCTAAAAATCAGTTGTTAAAGTTTTTGTCTGTCTGCTGGTTCCGGCTAACCTCCGGAACGGGTAGATCGATTTCCACGGGACTTTCACTGGCAGATAGCTGGTGTTATAAGGAGTAACTTAGGCTACTTTCGTTTTAGAAAAACAATTAGGGATCCGCGCAAAATATATAAATATGTACACGCGAACGAAGCCGCGCGAGAACTGCTAGCCCTGAATAAGAAATAAAAAAGGTAATTCGATGTTATGTTGATGGGCCCATGACGTAGGCTTTGTAAAAAACACCCTAGGGGGCATCCATTCATCATGTGATGTTTTTTAGTATTTTTTAGATTAATCCCCGCCTACCCAAAACTATCTTTAAATACAGATATAATCTAATGCTGGGAAATTAAGCACCGTTGTTAAAATGACCAAGCAGACATTAAGGTTGCAGGTTGTTTCTGATTATCGTAAAAATAATAAAGGAAATATGTAATCATGTGAAAAATCGCAGACTTACTGGCGACTAGGAAGCGCCGAGTCAAGATCACATACCGCTAGAAATCGCGTGTTCTACGAAAAAATAAATAAACGTGATATCTCACTACCCCATACCTACGCCTTATGATATTTCTTGATTTTTTCTGAACCCCCTCCCCAGTAGTTTTTGCGTGAAAGGGTAACAAACATCCATCCATCCATTCAAACTTTCACATTTATAATATTAGTGGGATTATATAGTGGGACACTTCCCACTATATAATCCAACTGCTGACTGCTGATAAACATACTTATATTGCCAAGTCGGGATTTTGGAACTTTTTGAGTGAAAAAAGCGGGATTCTTTTGTCGAAAGGGGGACATGGTAAAAAACGTATATAATTAATCAGAAGTTTTTAAATATTAATCTTTTTATTTGAATTCAAATTACGTTTACGTGACTGTAGATAGCAAAAATAGCCATTGAAAATATATTTTAATAAAAATATAATATTTTAAATCAGATTTACCTTATCGTTAAATTACTGACTCTAAATTCGTCTTCTGAATAAAAAAAACAGAAGTCAAAATCACGCACGCTGCACGCACGCTCAAGTTATCCCCGAAAAGCGGGACTGAGCATCGTCGTCTGGCTACGCTGGATCAGACGGCCGTGTGTGAGATTTCTCAAGTTGTTATTATTGTTATGTAATAAATTAATATCTATAATATTCAAACTACACATACTTAAGTATAAAATACCTTATAAATAAATAGAACTATCTATTTAGCTATTTCTGATTCCGTGTTGGGTTATGGCCTATGTACTTATGGGCACACGTACAAAAGCTACCTCGATAGCGTTAATATGTAGATTACAGTTAGATAAACATACTCAAAAATATCTTGCCTTCAATATACCTATATATTTATATATCGCTGTAGGTATGTTCCGTGTGAACAACGAAACGGCTGTACCAATTTTGATTTTGAAATTTTTAGGTAGTCTTCAGATTAACCCAGCGGATCACCCGTGAAGCTTTGTAGCGATCGGATCAACAGGATTTTTTTTTTTAACCTGGAGCGGATCGCTTGTTAAAATAAAACAAAATACAAAGACTGCAAAACAATAAGGTCCGCGGGTGTGTGATCACTGATCAAGTGATCAGCGAGGAATTCCACAACTTTGTAAATATAGAAATAAAATGTGAGGTATTTATCACTATACTGTCTGTCATACTTACCTACTTATGTTGCCTAGGCATACCAATGTCTATGGTACAAGGGGAATACTTGCTCTACAAACTAATGAACGGTTTACCCTCCAAACTGTACAGTGCACTTAACTTCATTTTTTTAAACCTGTACTAAGGTAACGTCTAATATCGAACTCCTAACACCATGTCGGAGAATGTACCGATGTTGTTTCCGATATACCTACTACTTGTTAACGTGGATGGTTTGTATGGTATATATAGTAATTAATAGGTAATATAGTAATTCATTCAATCCATTTGTTAGTGGTTTAATCGTTAATAAATGTAAAAAATAAATAATTGTGTGCATATATCCTACTAATATTATAAACGTGAAAGTTTGTGAGGATGTATGCATGTTTGTTCCTCTTTCACGTAAAACCTATTGAACCGATTGCGATAAAACTTGGTATGTGGATAGCTGAAGACTTGGATTAACACATAGGGTACTTTTTGTCCCGATTTTCGCATCGGGATTTACGCGGTTAAAACCGCGGGGCGCAGCTAGTATGTCTATATAAATTATGCATTGGCTTGAGAGTTTCTGTAAGCTTGTGTTTTGTTTTATTTCAGATCCACACTGTTAGGTCTACCTGAGAAACGAAAATAGAGTAGTAATGGGTGTCCTAATTCAAGTAATAGCCACAGTTTTACGTGAGTATCTGTAGCTTCTAATATTTGTACATTAATTAATTACACCCTTCGCAAGACATCTATAAGAACCAAGTTGCGTGCATGCATAAGTCAGTTAATTAGTTTGACATTAGTTTAGCTATGCTAAAAATTTGGTTTTAGTGGAAAAAGCTTTGGTTTTTTTTACTAATGGACACTGGAGACGTACACCGAAAAAATTGATTTGTGATATTATATGCTGTGTTTTTGCAATATTACTATTTCATGAATTAGCAAAACCGTTGTGCACACTCTTTTCATCCAAAGCCATTGCAAAATGAATGATAATTTTGATTGCTCAAATCGTGAATTGCCTATTTTTTCATATTTACTTATCCCAATGATCAAGACAAAGAAATAGCTGAGTGTACGGATTTGTCACTTAACCTCTCTTAATGGACCGGGAGCCAACCGCAAGAACACCTATCTCATCGGTAACCTCCTCAAACTTTGTAACATAAAGGCAATCAAACCCCTAAAAACAATGGACAACCCTATGAGACCGGGTGTAATAATGAAGGGGGGGGGGGGGGTAATATGCAATACAAAATTGGGGTACTAACCTATCTCATCGGTAACCTCATAATATTTGCGGGAAATTATAGCTTTTAATATGCCTTTTCAAGGGAAAATGGGTTGCTAGTCCAAATCGGGTGATAAAGCTAGGCAACCCCCTTACAAAGTCTGAATCGATCCTTAAAGTCCTTCGATACGATAGCCAGATATTAATAAGGAAAAAAAAAATAAAAAAAAATTAGAATGAGTGTGATACTTACAACATCACTACATAAACGCTCGTAGAATAAATGTATACAATGTATACAAATACAACTACAAAATGTTTTATTTCTTAACCAAAAAATGTGTATAACAATATTCGTGATTGGAGTTTCCCTTTAAGCAAATAATGCTTGTATTAGGAGAGTGACTAATGATGGGCAAATTTTTAACTATTTTTTTTAAATTTCTTAGAACACTTACTATTTTAAAAGAGATTGTAACGGGTACTAGATATGTGGAAGAGGGAGTTTAATTATTATTATTCAACAAATTTATATTGCATTTTTTTTTTACATTTTTACAAGTAAGTACATTCAATCTCATTCACTTATATCAACATCATCGTCAACGTCACAACCATCTGAATAGTCGTCCTCAACATTACTTCCAAGAAAAGAAAAAAAGAACAGTCGAAGCTTCCCGCCAAAACGGAGCTGGTCACTGGGGAAGAGGTACTGATCGAATTATCCGTCGCAACAATGAAAAAGTGTTTTTGTGTGGAATATTCAATAATTTGATAGATTTTAATACGGAGACTTTCGAAAAATGTCAGCACATGCATAGATTTCGAGTGAAAAATTGTAGAATTGCCTACAAGTCAAAACAAAAGTGCATACCATAGTACTCGTAAATGTAACAAAAAAATTACGGTATTATAACCAAAGGACAAAGCATAATTCGAAAAATTGCTGAGTGAAACCGTAAGTAAATTTTAAAATAAAACACTAAATAATGAGTAATATTTTAAGATTATTCAGAGTAAGTTGCTACGAAAATGAAAGGCAAAAGTTGAGTCTTGTTTTTTTTTTAATTTTTTCCTTATTAATATCTTGATATCGTATCTAAGGGCTAAAAGGATCGTTTGTCATTTCTACTACCCACCATTTTTTTTTACGTTTTAAACGATCATCTCGCCAACAACGGAATTGCTATATTCATTCAGACTTTGTAAGGGGGTTGCCTAGCTTTATCACCCGATTTGGACTAGCAACCCATTTTTCCTTGAAATGGCATATTAAAAGCTATAATTTCCCGAAAAAAATATGAGGTTACCGATGAGATAGGTTAGTACCCCAATTTTGTATTGCATATTATATTATATTATTATATTCATTATTGCACCCGGTCTCATAGGGTTGTCCATTGTTTTTAGGGGTTTGATTGCCTTTATGTTACAAAGTTTGAGGAGGTTACCGATGAGATAGGTGTTCTTGCGGTCGGCTCCCGGTCCATAAAGGCTTTAACTAAGAATCGTCTTGTGTCTCGTATCCAACGGGTCTTCAGAATATCGATTTTTAACGAAATTTGATGTTTTTAACCGACAAGGGCACAATGAGACAGTTTTTTTTTTGTGTACCTGTTACGCGATATTTGATTAATGTGTGAACCGATTCTTTTTTTAAATTTTTTTTTAATGAATTACTTGTACCAAAGGTTTGGTCATTTAATATTTCATTTAATATTCCATCTCTAAGGATAGAAAATTAAGTTAAGGAGAATACCGGTAATTACAATTTAGGCGTATTGAGGTCGGGAATACTTTTTAAAAGTTAATTATTTTATAGTATGTTTTTCCTGTATGAACATGAGTCT
This sequence comes from Callimorpha dominula, assembly GCA_949752705.1. Classification (NCBI taxonomy): domain Eukaryota; kingdom Metazoa; phylum Arthropoda; class Insecta; order Lepidoptera; family Erebidae; genus Callimorpha; species Callimorpha dominula. The sequence goes on along the minus strand of OX457012.1, from coordinate 15,322,442 downwards.
GATAAACTCCTGGCCATCATCAACAATCCTGCTTTTCAAGTCGGTGAATACCACACTACATCGACCCATGGGTAACGTGGAGATTGCTGTGTTCGGTAGTATACCGGCAGTTAGCGCTTTGGTGGCCAATCCTTTAGCTGCGATGATCCTGGACAGACTTGGACGTAAACACACAGCGATGTTAACTTCTATGATATTTGTGGTATGTATTTTTAGATATTTTGCCTAGCCTGTTGGTCTATTGGTTGGTGATCTGACTACTGAGCCAGAGGTGGTAGGTTTGGTTCCCACCTTGGACAAATGATTGGGTGATGAGCATGATCATTTATTCTGTATCTGGATGTAATTTATCTATAATATGTATGTATTTAGTAATATATTATAAGTATGTTTATCAGCAGTCCGGTTACCATAGTACAGGCTCTGCCTAGTTTGGGATCAGACGGCCGTGTGTGAGGTGTCACGAGTTATTATTATTATTGTGAAAATTATCAATGATTTTAAATCCGTTTTGGATGAACCTAACGAGTAAATAAGGAATGAAACATTAAAACCAATGAAAACTGTAATTTATTATCAGGAAAGACTAATAATTATTATTATTTTGGGACAAAATTACATCGATCTATCTAGACCCAAACTAACCTTACCTTGTACTGTGAACAACGATAAACATACTTGGATACATTTTGAAAGTACATTCATATATTTTATACGAAAAAGCACACAAACCAATGACACATTTATGTATATAAATACTTACATTGAGCGGAAGTCTAATCTCTTCGCCGAAAGTAGAAAAAAGTGGACTGACTGATTGATGTCTCTGCGACCGATCTATATCGGGATAGGCGATATACAAGTAGTTCTGGTGAATGCCGACAGATCTTCTGCAGAATATCTCCCCAGGAGAGTACTATTTTTTCATGATTTTTCGTTCTTGATAGACTGAGATTACAAAAAGAAGGAAAGCTTATATTTAAAAAATCGGACGTCTTTCTATTTTATAATAAAAATGTATTAAAAATTAATAAGTGATTTATAAGCATTATTAGTAGGCATGGCATTTAAATTATTTCGAGCCAAAGGTACTTCATCATCAAGATAATTTTATGAAGATAAACTTGCTATAAAAGCATGTTATTTGGACGCTTAGCTTAGGAGATAGTGGAAAATTAAAATAATTCAGCTCTCGGGTCGGTGCTCGGTAGTGGCGCGATGACCATAGTAGTAGTGGCGAGAACGAGCCGTGTGACGCATAACTCTTTTTTTATCGTGTTGAAACACCCAAGGGTCACCACCTCACCGGCGCTAGCGGTGAAGTAGTATGTCAAAACAGTACAGAGGTAAATTAAGATGTTGAAGAGAAGGATTGAAGGATTTATTTCGTTTTTTTTAGATATCCTGGTCAATAATAGCTGTATCCAATCGAGTGGAAGCAATCCTCGCCGCCGTTGTTATATCTGGACTTGGATACGCAATCTTTATAGAAGTCATTGTATACATTAGCGAAATAGCTCAAGATTCGATTAGAGGCGCTTTGACAGCTGTACCTAACCAGTTTTGCGGTTTTGGGTATCTAGCTTCATATTTTCTGGGTGGTGCAGTAGGATACTATGGCATGGTGTACACGTGTCTCTCTTTGGCTGTAGTTGGTACTCTCATGATAGCAGTCTTGAAAGAGTCGCCGGTGGTTCTCATGAAGAAGGGAAAAGTGGAGGTAAGTTAAGAGGGGATTTTTTTATTTTAGAGGGCTTTATTCTTTTAGAGGGAATTCATAACAATAGCTAGTTTAGTTTACAGGTATGCATCATCAAACAGCGAGATTAATAAATCATATGTCCCAATAAACTGTGCAGTAACAAGAACCATCGCCGGACACTGCAAACTGAACAAACATATGTTCAACCTAAAGTTGGGCGAGAACACAATATGCAGATTCTGTCGAGAGGCAGAAGAAACTGCAATGCATATTCTATGCTTTTGTGGCCGAATAATGTAGCACCGAAGTATTACCCTAGGATTGCACATAATGCAACCTCAGGAAATACAAACAATGAATGCTGATAGGATCTGGAGGTTTCTCAAAGCCATAAGTCTAAGCAGTGAACTTAAACGCAAGAGTGCACTACAAAAGACCAGAAATGGTCGAGATAGCACTAGGCACTTAAGGCCGGGTCACACAGAGGCGGGAGCCGCGATAAAGCGATCGATCGCGAAGCGATAGCGGTCCGTACCATGTCACACAAGGCTACCGTCCGCAGCCCGCGGCGGGCAGGTGGTGGGAACACAGCCGGTGTGACACCAAAAGCGATCAAACTGTTCACGACCTTTCGTAACGCAGCACCATGTCGGACAGCGACGAAGAAGAAATTCTGCTTTTATTAGCAATGTACCAAAAGAAAAAACGCAAACCCAAAAGAATTTGCATTCACGACATAAATATGAAACGAGATATCTTTGGAGAGTACCACCATTTGTGTAAAGAGCTGCGTTCATACAAGGACCTATTTTTTACGTATTTCCACATGAGTCAAAGCAGTTTTGATGAGTTGCATGAACTTTTACGACCTTATATATATCCTTGGCTTTCTTTTCTCAAAGAATATCCTTCTTTAAAGTGTTTTCATAATTCCTGTCTTTAGTATAATATAGACATGGGTGATGTCTAACTAATTCAATTAGTTTTTCTGTTGGATTCATATTGAAACTAGAACTATCGTACACCTAAGTTGTAAAAAAATACAATTCGTGAGATCGGATCCCGACCGCCCCGTGATCGCTTCGCTCTGTGTGACAGCTTGTAATGACTACCGTAGAATACAGGGCCCGCGCCGGCCGCCCACGGGGCGTCCTTCCCGCGAAGCGATCTTCTGTTTGTCGTACCGATCCTATCGCACGGGAGATCGGAACGCGCCCGTTGCTATGTGACAGGTTGCAAATAAATTCGAATATTACAAAAAATCCCGTCCCGGATCGCGGTCACTTTCCCGCAGCTCCCGCCTCTGTTTGACGAGGGCTTTAAAGTAATAATAATAATAATACATGTATGCGACCCTGACCTGCTCGATCTATTGCTTATAGTCCCCAATCCATCAGTATAAGCAACCAAAACAACAGGAACACAGGACATTGTATCTAAATAATAAAATTATAGACAATCCTTAACTGGAGGGTCGAAAAGATCAAATAAAACTGTAACTTTCAACTGTAGTTCTTTGTTAACTTATAGATTTCGGCTTGATATATATGACGTTGCGACCAGGTTGCACTGATCGTGGTCACATACTGTATCACGGCCATACGACCACGGCCAGTGCAACCTGGGCGAAACGTCAGGCAATTCGAAGGTATGTCATACCTATTACATAATCTTGTTAATTCCTGTTAACATAATTATGTTGTTCTTTATATGACAAATATAATCACATTTGAAAAAATCTTTAACTTAGCTCTCACTAATTTTCCATTTACTTTTTATAACTTTGGAGATATTTTTTTGCTGATGACTTCCAGGAAGCAGCGAGATCCTTGGCATACTACAGACACTCGCATAGCACTTCCAAAGAAGTTTTGGCAGAATTGAAGAACATTGGACTCTCTCTGAACTCAGATTTTGAGAGTAAGATTATTGACTGTTAGCGTGATTGCTATGAATAAAAAAAATAGATGATTGAACATTGATTGATTTTGCAGATGCTGAACTCCTGACTGGAGGAGAAAAAACATTTAAACGTGGAAAATCTGAAAAAACATCTTGTTGGGAGTTTTTTAGTAAGTAATGAAGGTAATGAAAATTTAAGGTCAATTTAAGGTAGTGTAGTTCGTCTAAGTTACTTTAAACTATTTACATCTGATATCCTAAATATTTTGTTAAGAAAGTACTGCTACTACGGTCCTCCGCTTTCCGCATCCAGTCCATTTCATCTACTTTCTTCAGGTCGTCAGTCCATCTGGCTATATACACATTATCATTTAGGTAGTGTGTGGGGAGTGAACCATTAGTAACCATCATGTTATAAGATTAATTTATGGGGCATTGGTTCGCTGCAAGCTCGAAACTGCTGTGTGTGGAATCCACACGAGAGCACATACGCTTTTCTGCTTGTAAAAGTGCAGAAGGCCTTCCTTAGGTAACTGTACAAGTGTCGGATCCTATCCCACAAATTTTCTTCTCGGTTGTCTAGGCTATAATTCATTGGAAGTCAGTTGGAGATGCAGCAACTCTTTCTTTCTTTCTTCTTTCTTTCTTTCAATAATGTGTAAAATTTTAGGCCGGAAAATTGATGCACCAGACCATCATGATGAGTTGTGTTCATTTTTGTTCCTAATAATTATCATCGCAACCGAGGGTTTATGTTGTTTGCCGTACCATCATGTCGCACCTATTCCGCGCACTCTTTCTGCACTCAATGCTCTCCTGCGTGCCAATCCTGACTGAGATTTGTTTACGGATGGCTGGCAGAATATAATGTTAGTATGCTAGCGATCTATGAGTAGGACGAATGATTTTTGTTTTGTTTTTGTACGTGTTTATAGAATTTAAATCATATCAGAACACGTCTATCCAATATAATTTTACAGAGACAAACTTATTTCGGAAAGTAGTCTGCACAACACTTCGCTTCTATTACTAAAATTCAGTATTCACGTCAGCTTATGCTCCAGCCTTATGCTATACAAGACTGGAGTTTAGCTGAAGTTGAATACTGAATGTAACCAACATCAGACATTTAGTTAAATTTACAGAAACTACACCATCAACTCGCCGTCAATTCTATCTGGTGATGATGCTTAAAACTGCCTTCGCCTGTCAGGGTCTGCCAGCTGTGCAGGTGTATGCTGAGCCGATGTTTGCTGCAGCAGTAGGTGACGTCATCTCTCCTAACCTGTGCAGCGTTATTCTGGGACTTGTGGTGCTGATTGCTGGAGTCGTGGCAGCGTATTTAGTTGACGTGGTTGGCAGGCGGGTACGTGAATTATCAGAACTTTAAAGTGTCAGCTACTATCTATATTTCAGAAAATGTTATTACTAATAATAGATGAACTTGTTCTAACTGAATGATAATATAATCAGAAGGGAGAAGACGTGGTTAAAACCGTTCCATGAAAATGAGAATAGATTAGAGAATTATAAATTAGAGAATAGTTTCGGAGTTCCATTTTCCGTATTTGCCATATCTTCACTGCACCTACAGTATTAATAATATCTTTTTTCGTTGTATTCATTTTTATGCGTGATTTATTATTTTATTTATTTTATTATTTATTAGGGGATCTATAGACGTTGTCCGGTCCGAAAGTAATTATAAATCAATCAATTATGGATTTTCTTTTTGGTGCCACTCAAATACTCACGCATTAGAACCCGGTTGTAGCGCCATCCACCGGGTCCAATCGTGAACCTAAACCAACCAGGGACCTGAAATAAACAAACATGTGTCAGCAGAACTCTCAATCTGTGTGTGTGTGTGCGTGCGTGCGTGCATGCGTGCGTGCGTGCGTGCGTGCATGCGTGTGTGTGTGTGTGTGTGAGTGAGTGAGTGAGTACCCGCGCGCGTTTGTGAGAATGTGTATATGTGTATCAGGCGATGTAAGTGAGAAGAGACTTCGTATAAGAGTAATCTTTATGTAGATTTTACGTTATGTCTATTTAAATCTAATATTTTAAGTTCCTTGTTGATTTTTTTGTAAATGTATGTACTGGTGTTTGGCGAACGTAGTTCTATACCGAGTGCTTGAGGGTAGATTTAATCGTTCATTTGTATCCGCTATTATAAGCGACATTGTTGTTTTCGAGCGACATTGTATGCGAGCACAGCTAGTATAATTCAACGAACGGTGATGTGGCGAATAAAATGATGTATATTTCTAACATTCAACAGTCAGATTTTTAAAATTGTTTAAAAACATCATTTATTAACTAAAAAAATATCGATAGATACGTATTTTTGAAAATTCGACCTGGTATATAAAACTAGTATAATGACATTTGACGCCATTTGTAAAAATTAAAGCACATTCACATTATGACTTTGCCGCCACCCTGTTATTTTTTTATGGTACTTACGTAACTAAATGAAAAAAATAAAAAGGTTTCACATGATTTGGTTTGCCTTTGCAGCCTCTTCAAATATACTCATCGATAGTGACTGGTATTTGTTGCGTGCTACTAGGAACTCAGTTAGTGATGGAGGTTTTACCAAAATGGACGGTACCGCTGTTCATATATGTATTTGCCACGTCTCATACTGTTGGCTCTGGGACTGTGCCTTTCGTGATCGCAGCGGAAGTTTTTCTACCTGAGGTTAGTTATAATTTGAAACAGGACAATTCTGAATAGATTTTTTAAAGATTACTAGTCCCTATATTATATTTTACATGACTAGTGGTACCTATCTCTTACTATTCACGGGAAACAAAATACAGTTCTATTTAGCAGAGATATTATGTAAAGTGGCCCCTTTGTTCAGTGACTCCGATTCAACCAGATACTTCAGATTTTTTTTTTATTTTATCAGAACTGTAGCCAGAGATTTAGATTGTTGAACAAAAGTCATCATCATAAGAAATTTCAACACTATTCCTGTAATCATAGAGGCTACTACTTTTATAAAGGTAGACAAAGCCGCGAGCAAAATCTAGTAATAAATATTACAAATATAATAAAATTTACATAATATAGTATGTGATAATTAATGTCTTTAAACAAAAAACTAAACTATCGCAGGGTAAATCGTATTTGGAACCTACGTTTTGTATAAATTACTCTCCAATTTACTCACAAAATTGTCATCAAGTACTAGAAGTTCATAAACTAAAAAATGTATTCTTACATTTCAGGTGAAGAGCATTCTCTTAATACTAACTGTGGAGTGGTCGTTCACATGTCAGTTTTGCGTCTTATACATATTCAATATCCTAATACAATCGATGGGACTGGCTCCTGTGTTTTACTTCTTTTCTTTTGTCTGCTTCGCTACGGCTGGTTACTTCTACTACTTCCTACCTGAGACGAAAGGATTGCCGGTGTATGCTATACAGGAGCTATTCAAGAAAAATGAATAATCATAATTTTTAAAGTAAATTAATAATGTCTAAGATACTAATTGTAATTATATTTTGTATAAAAAATCTTTTTTTGCGACCAGTTTGATACTCATTTGTACATATGCACAGAATATATTTCACTTGGTAAATTGTACTATATAATAGACTTGGTGTTATTTTGAATATGAAACTCGTTATACAACACATATATACCAGGCCCGTCACAAAGTTTTGCGACGAAGAGGTTTATGTATGAAACACCGGCAGATTATACTTTATATCAAAATAAGATCATTTACGAAAATAAATACAAAAGTTGATACTCCATTTTTTGTTGATTTCCCTCCACATTTTATCTTAAACTAAAATATATACGGAAACATGGTAGAGAATTGGCGAACTAGGTATAAAGAGATTTAGTACATATTGGTTCAGGAAGCGTTCACAAGATTTTATATCAGCGCCTTCGTATGAGGACTATAGTTACGAGCTCAACGCCGCACAACCTCACCGACGCCTAGAAGTAGGCTCACGTGGAATAGTGCCATGATACGATAGATAGATATCGGCGGTATATCCAGTATAGACATTTGTCGGGCGTGTCATCGTCCCGGAGTAACCTTAAGGCATACAATTTCTTGTTGTTCTCGTCTTGCCAGCGGTGAGTACTTACATAGACATACCAAGTGGCCAGGATAGTCCATCAACAACTTGCTCTTAAATATACCTGGTGGCAGTCAAGTTACCGTACTACAGGTATGTGTCCGACAGTTTTCGAAAATAAGGATCGGTCTATTATCACTGACAGGTCTATTGTTGCTAATAAGGCTGATATAGTGGTTTTATATCAATAGACTGATAAGAGCGCCATGCAATGATTGTAGACATCACAAAACCATCCAAAAACAGATTTTAATAATTAACTATCTGCGTAGACGCGTAACGACTGCGATTGCGGTGCAGGAAATTATAAAAGGAATGGAGGCAAAAGGAAGATGGTTTGGATCTTTACAAATTATTAACTAAAATACATGACAGATAGCGACACCAAAATAATAAGGTTCAATCTCTGAGTATCCATTGGCCAGATCCAAAATGGATCTAGTGATTTTTTTTTCTCATTATCTATTTCTAGCTATGGAGGGTGATAGGTGATTTGCGCCGCATGAAATGGACTCATTCGATAAATAAAAATGTCATATTATCGGACTACATAGTTGGGATCTAACCATACTGCGTACCGTGTCCCACCTGCTGGATGATATCGTACTTCAGAGGATACGCTATGACGTACTTCCGTAGCTTTATTATCCCTTCTTCGTTGCAAGTTGTAAGTTTGGTCACCAATTACACACCACAGTTACATGTTGATGACATTGTGCAGAGAGAAGCTATATCCGTAAAAACCCATACTCAACACAATGAAAGGTTAAGCAGCGCTTTGGAGTTAATAGATCCCCTTTATCCCGTTTGCCTATTCATAAACAAAATATAGCACTGGTGTGTGCCCTGGATTTGGCTGGTGGCTTCCCAAATGTCTGACTGCGGTGGAAGACCGGTTGGAGTAGTGGAGCTATTTAAGATACGGTTGAGTTCCGTGATTACCGACCTATGCAGTATACTGGTCAGCTCAAGACCGAAATGGTTCTTTCCTACATGGCACTAGCACAGTTCAAATTGAAGTAGACTTGGATCCTTGAGTTTGTTTCGGCGTTTCTTCTCAAGGCTAATCATAGGAAATCCAGTTTCAAAAAAAGAAATCGACGTGTAAAAGTTGTTAGGAAAGAATTTATTTGTAATCTTTGTCTTTGGCATAATAGTGTTGGTGTCTATGGATACACACATCTATATTATTCATTGTCTTAGATAAGATAAGATAAATTTATTTGTGTCAGACATGTGTACAATAGCGGTATTATATGATAAACATAGTACATAATAAATATAGTTTCAACATGCTGTGTCAGTAAGTTACAGACATACAAATACATTTGGGGAAGTATAATATTTAGGTTAACAGGTTAACAACTATCATTATACAAATTTACTTTACAGCTATTAGACTATCATTTTACTAGATTACAAATCACATTACTTTAACAAAAAACCATAAGTATTTAACCAAGCATATTGGAAGTAATATTCATAATTCATACATACATAAGATAAACAAACATTTTAAGTTACTAATTACATATCACGATCGTCAAGAAAATATTTTATTGTAAAATAACATTTACCACATAGGAACGCACTCAATTCTTGTTTAAACATGATTAGATTCAAATCTTTAAGAGAGTTTGGTATCTTGTTATAGATTTTGGGTGCCATACAGAATATACTGTTCCCCACCAGTGCCGTGTTTGCTCCATGCATGCACAGTCTTCTGCCGTCTCTTAGCTTTCGTTCAGAAATTTCTGACAAACGTGGAAACAAGTGCGAATTGGACTTAACAAATAAAGCAGTCTCAAGTATATATAATGAGGGACCAGTTAAGATTTTATATTTTATAAAATACGGTTTGCAGCTATCTGTTAATTGCAGACTGAACATAGCTCGGATGCACCGTTTCTGTTGCTTGAAAGCAATATCTTTATCGACAGAGTTCCCCCAAAATAAAATCCCATATCTCACTATGGAAGCAACTAGGCCATGGTAGGCTGTAAGTAGAGTGGTGATGTTTACAATAGGTGCAAGCTTATATAGGGCATATGAACTACTACTAATTCTTTTACAAAGTTCTTCTATATGCGGTTTCCAATTTAATTTTTTGTCTATTATTAGGCCGAGGAATTTAGTTTTATCTACTTCACTTATGACGTTATTTTGGAATTTAATATTTAAGTTTTGAGTAAGTGGAATCCGCTGGCTAAAATGCATGATGTGCGTTTTGTTAAGGTTTATTTTAAGGTTATTGTTATTTAACCATGATATTACAGAGGAAAGTGACTCATTTATATCATTTTCGTAAAAAGCTCTACTTTGGCATGGTACTATAATAGTGTTGTCATCGGCAAATAAGGTCATTGGATAGTTAGTGGATTTGGGTATGTCATTTATGTATGCTATAAACAGCAAGGGGCCTAATACGCTTCCTTGTGGCACTCCATATTTGACTACGCGGGTCTCAGACGTATAAACAGACTCTTTTTTGGTTTTTATGTTTATTCTGGATATAAGCGTGACTTGTTTTCTATTTGTTAGATATGATGATATTAAATCTAGCACATTACCTCTTATACCATAACATTCCAGTTTTTTCTTTAAGATATTATGGTCTACATAATCAAAGGCTTGCGTCACATCACAGAACACGGCACAAACCGGATTTCTTTTATCAACGTTTACTATTGTTTTATACAAGAAGTTATAAACAGCCTTATTTATCGTCATATGTTGTCTAAAGCCATATTGCTCTTTGCAGATGATGTTGTTTCTTTCAAAGTATTTATTTAGCCCTATATATATATATCTTTCAAAAATTTTAGAAAATACTGGGATTAGTGCGATTGGTCTGTAGTTTGACATCAATCCCCTGGAGGCATTTTTAAAAATAGGTTTAATAACAGTAGTTTTTAACTTATCGGGGAATATACCCGCGGAGATAGATAGATTTATTAAGTAACTTAAATGCCCACAGATCAAAGTGCCTACCGATTTTACTATAGTCGTTGCGATACCATCGTACCCAACACTAGTAGTATTTTTAAGATTTTTTATGATGATATTTACATCCTGTGTAATACTTGGATGCATAAACATGGAATCTTTCGATTTTATTATAGAGGCGGTAACTTTGTTATCCGCTTCATTAATTGGTACTACCTTGTCAATAAAATAGTTGTTAAATCTATTTGCGATCTCTTGTGGGTCTTCAACGGTTCTATTGTTTATCTGAAGAGTTTTTATAGTATTAATAGGAGGGCAGAACTTTGGATTGTTTATTATTTGCCATGCTGTTTTTGTTTTGTTGCTTGATGTATTTATCTTATGGACGTTTTGGGCACGCTTGGTTAGTCTAATAATTTTCCTAAATAACTTTGTGTAATCTGTGTAGCGCTTTTTGTTTATGAGAGACGGTTTAGTTCTGTACGTCCATAAAAGTTGTCTTTTAATTTTGCTACATTTTTTTATACCTTTAGAAATCCATTTGGCTTTTTTCACCGCCTTTATAGTGACTACTCTAGTTGGAAAGCAGAGGTTGTAAAAGAGGTTAAATTGATCTAAAAATAATTCGAATGCAATGTTAGGGTTATCTGTATTATAAATTTCCGAAAATGTTAAACTTTTTAAGCAATCTTGAAATTTAATGATATTCTCTGGAGCATAGTGTCCTTGGGTTTTGCGCCAATATTTTAGTGTACATGATCTGTCCACTGGGCATTTTATAATTTGGGCCGTATGATAAAGCAAGTTCTACTATCTTGGTTGTAGTTCGTGACTTTGAAAAGTTGTGAGCAAAATTATCTATGCAAGTCTGACTTACCAATCTGGTTGGTCGTTTCAAAGCTAAAGATAAATTAAAGTTAAGCAACAGACAGTTAAGTTCAAGCGTTACACTATTATTTTTCATGACATCTATGTTAAAATCTCCAGCCACTATTACATTTTTACATTTGATTTTATTTATTCTAATTAATACCTGTTCTAATTTCTGAAAAAATACATCCAATAGAGCCTGTTTTGGCACTCGGTATAAAGAAACAACAATTAGTTTACAATCGACTAGTTCTATGGCACAGCACTCAAAGATATATATCAGTGGTAATAGACAATTGTGTCACCTCGGGTATATCTTTCCATGCATGTCCGTTCCTTACTATGATACAAGAACCTCCCCTTTTACTTGTCTTGTCTTGTCTTGTCTCTGCAAATGGCGGCCTATGTAAGTAAAGGTGTCTCCTTTTTTAAAAAACCTGAAACCATGTAAAACCAGTATTTTCCCAATAAAAACAGTTTTAAAAGTAGACCCAAGTCTCTTTCTTTAATAAAAGGTTATGGGCCCAGCTAATAATAACAAGAAACATGGCAAATAATAACAGTGAACAACAGCAACTAAACATAGATAAATTAACAAACGCGGAGGACTTTCATGTTTGGAATTTCGAAATCAACATACATTTTAATGCTTTGAAATTGCAAAGTGTTATGCAAGATGACACAAAGGACATCAAGGACTTTGAAACACTCAACGCAAAGGCACAAAGAATAATACTCGGTTCGATTGATAAAAACTGAAAATGCACGTGATTGACTGCAAAACTGCACCGGGTCTTTGAAGGCACCGAAGAAAGAAACTAGGGTTCGCTGCTTCAACAGTTTTTCAATTATAAAAACGAAAATCAAACCATAAATGAAATTATAACTAACATCAAGAATTTACAGATGAGACTAAACAGTTTGGGTCAGAAAATTGATGATGACATGGTTATTTCCAAGATACTTACTTGTTTACCACAATCCCTACAATTCTTCATACACCAGACGAAAAGAAAACATTAACAAATTTGACAAACAGATTATTGGCAGAAGAAAACCGAAGAGAAATAATTACAAAATCAAATGAACAAATAACCTTCATAGTAAACAGCAAGAAACCAGAAAATAAAACTCAAGTTAAAGTGCTATAAATGTCAAAAACCTGGCCATTTAAAAGCAGATTGTAAAATGTGTGTAATATGCAAGAAATATAATCATAAAGAACAAGATTGTCGCATGAAACATTGCTCCATATGTAAGAAGACAAATCATACAGCAGATCAGTGATATTATAACAAAAACAAATCAAGAAACACAGCCTTCCTAACAAATAACATCACAGATACAGGTTGTTCAGAAAACACAACATTTATTGTAGATTCAGGTTGCTCAAGTCATATGACTAGCAATAAAAACTTAATAACAAGCTACAAACAGAACAAGTCTCAAGTGTTTACTACAAATGGTGACACTATTAATGTTGAAGGACACGGAACAGTTATTGGAAAAAACTGTGATTTAAATGAAACCCTGTATGTACCAAAACTCACACAAAACCTGATATCAGTGAATTCAATTACAAATAATGGTGGTACAATGAAGTTTTCCCAAGACAAGGTAGAAATATTCAAACACAATAACCTGAAACTCAAAGGAAATAAAGAAAATGGATTGTTTACAGTAGACATAATCAATAAATCCTTACTAACTTGTGAAAAAAGCTACAGCACTAGGCTGGCACATAAAACTAGGGAATCATCACAAAAAACCCTAGATAACCTTCCCAACCTGGTGGATGGTATGACAGTACAAATAAATAAAACCATTGAGAAACAAACATGTGAGACTTGCATTGTGTCCAAACAAACCCGACTTCCTTTCAACACAACTAGAACAAGAGCTAACAGAGCTTTCAAATAAAACACACAGATATTTGTGGGCAACTAGAACCAACTCATGATGGAAACAGGTACATTCTTACAATATTAGATGACTACACACAGTTTACTAAAATTTACTTACTGAAATTAAAAAGGCAAGCAATCTACTACTTACAATAATATATTCAAGAATCAGAAAGGGAATTGAAAGAAAAAGCTTCAATAATTAGATGTGATAACGGCAGTGAGTACAAATCCACAGAATTTATGAACTGGTGTTGAGAAAATGGAATAAAAGTAGACTTTACTAACCACAATTAAATGGAAAATCAGAAAGATTAAATAGAACATTGTTAGAAAAAACAAGAGCACTACTATTCGATTCAAAACTCAAAGATGAGATGTGGGGAGAAGCAGTTTCTTGTGCTACATACGTAATAAATATATTACCAACAGTCGAACAAGAACAACAAGACACCATTTGAAATGTGGCATAAAAAGAAGCCAAACATATCAAATATTCAAAAGTTTGGATCAACTGTTTACTCTAAACAACTACACAAAATAGATGAACTAAAACCAAGAAGTAAGAAGATGATTCTAGTTGGATATACAAATAATGGTTATAGACTGTGGAACACTGAAACCAGGAAAATAGAATATGCAAGATACATAATGATATTGAAAACAGATAATATACCAGAACAAAACACAGAAATATCCTTAAATGAAAACAGACACTAAAATACAAGAATATGAGTTGCAAGACAATGGGAATCGACAACAAGAAAAACAACCAATAGAAAAGGAACAAACAGAATACCAAGACACAGAATCAGAACAAACAGAATACCAAGATACAGAAACAGAAAATCAAGACTCAGAAATAGAGGAAATAACACAGACAAATAATGATAATGAAGACAATCAAAGAAGAAAACGAGAAACCAAGAAACCAGCCTACTAGAATGACTTTGTATTACTAACCTATTACGAAGCACTAAAATCATCAGAGAAAGATAAATGGCAAGAAGCCATAGATTCGGAGAAGGCATCTTTAGAATGTAACAATACCTGGGAAATAGTAGACCGGAAAGAAGCAAACGGTAAGAAAGTTTTGAGTAATAAAAGGGTATTTCGAGTAAAAGAGGATGGCACCTACAAAGCTAAACTGTTGGTACGAGGATTTGAACAACATGGCATAGACATAAATGACAATGACATATACAGCCCGGTAATCAGCCAATCAGCATTGAGGGCAATATTAGCCATTGTAGCCTCAAATAACCTTTGAAATAAAGACAACATTCCTTTATATTGAACTTACAGAAACAGATGTTTACATGAATACTCCAGAAGGATATGATAATTATTCAGATAAAGAAAGCATTATACGGCCTGAAACAAGCTCCAGTTACTTGGAATAAAAGATTTACAAAAACAATGCTAGAAATGGGCTTAAAACCAACAAAAACAGATCAATGTGTATTTACAAATGATGATTCATCCATAATATTGGCAATCTATGTCGATGACGGGTGTGCAGTATCTAAAGATAGACAGAAATTATTAGAAATTCTCCAGAAAATTAAGAAAGACTTTAATATCAAGATAAACATGAATCCAACAAACTATATTGGTTACGAACTACAAATCAAAGATGAAGGCATATTCTTAAGCCAGGAAAATTACACAGAAAACCTGATAAATAACTTCAATACGAATGATTGCAAACGAAACAGCACACCTGGTAATACCGAAAAGACAACCTATACAAGACCAGTTTCTACAAACAACTTCCCATACAGAGAATTAATTGGAGGTCTCTTATGCTTATCAACTAGAACAAGACCAGACATAAGTCAAGCAGTAAATGAAGCCAGTAAAAAGGTAGAAAATTCATCCAAAGAAGACATATTAGCGGCTAAGAAGATACTAAAATACCTAAAAAGTACAAAAGGTAAGGGAATATTATATAAAAAGGGAGGAAACATAAAAGAATTGATAGCATACAGTGATGAAGATTATACAAACTGTACAAATACCTACAAGAAGAAGTACAACTGGATTTGTCATACTACTATCAGACGGGCCAGTATCTGGGTGCTCAAAGCGACAGCCTATAGTGGCTTTGTCGACTACGGAGGCAGAATACATTGCAGCTGCTGAGTGTTGTGAAGAGTGTATTTATTTATAAACTTTGTTGAGTGAAGTGTGTTGTGAAAATATAAAGATAAACTTATTTGTTGATAATCAAAGCTCAATTCATTTAATAAAATCTGGTGATACTACTTTCTGCATGAAAACTATAGAAATAATAGGCTAAATTAAAAAATTTATTAAATTTAAATTTATTTTTCATTCTAACAAAATTGTTCAAAACTAAAAACTATTTCTTTGTATTTAGATATATATAAATTAAGTACTCATTATAGTACGAGTATATGTTAGGAACTATAAAACTGTCATGATAGATTAAGTACCTATATTCAAAAACCAGTCTTAATTCTGAAACTTTTGTATTAACCAGTGATTCTAAAACTTTTATATTTTATAAATTTAAATAATTACAAAATAGGAGAAGGTGTTAGGAAAGAATTTATTTGTAATCTTTGTCTTTGGCATAATAGTGTTGGTGTCTATGGATACACACATCTATATTATTCATTGTCTTGTCTCTGCAAATGGTGGCCTATGTAAGTAATGGCGTCCCCTTTTTTAAAAAACCTGAAACCATGTAAAACCAGTATTTTCCCAATAAAAAGAGTTTTAAAAGTTGACCCAAGTCTCTTTCTTTAATAAAAAAAGTGTCTAAACTACCTATTTACAAAATAAATTCATTTATCATTCGTTAATTGTCTGATTAATTAGACAATAGCGAAAATTGTTTACAGCCACGTTTTTAGGGGCATAGAAAATACATAGACTACCTTTAATCAAGAAAAAAAGGACCTAATGTACCAGAGGGATACAAGGTAACGTTAACGAAGCCGCGAGCAAAAGATAGTAAGTAATATAGTAATAAAGTTAATTAGTTTTTGTCTGGTATTTGTCAAGGATTTAAAACAAAATATAAGAGCTTAACCACTAAAGACGTGTTACACCGGTTATTTTAACATTTAAAGAAGTCAATATGTTTTTGTGGTAATAATAGGAACATTTTATACTTTTAAAGATGTACTTTGATTTTAGGTCCTTGAAAGGCGGTGGCAGATCATTCTAGATTCATATTTATATTCATATTTCAGAGAACTTCCTATTAGAGATGTGTAGCTCCTGACTGAGTGATATAAACACTGACCTCTATACAATGGAGGTCAGTGGATATAAAAGATATATATCACTCACACCGATAGAATGTATCACTAACTCACTTCTAGCTCACTAGATCACTATACTTGAGCCAAATAAGATATAGAATCTTTGTAAACAAACCATATGTCATCATCTTTAGGGTTGTCATAACTAGAATGCAGAAATATTGTAATTTTACCTCTATTTCTTAGTTATACTTTACGATTTTACTGTCATTGTGTTAACTAGAACTCAGTCTAACCATCAAATACGTAATATGTTAAAAAATACCTTAAAACAAGAATTAGCAAATTAAAATACCAACTATACGCCTTACAACCCTATAACTCGACAACTTTCGCAGATCAACGACAATTTGGTTATTTATAATGAATATTTATGGGAATATGCACAAGATTCCACAATACAATATTGAAAATAAGTTTTTATATCCTTTATAATAATAATAGGTACGTTTTATGACTACACATAAATGTAACATAAATCAATAAAGAATTAAACACGGACTACGACGTCTTTGACGTCACAGAAAAAGCGCGCCGAAATGTCAGCGTTAAATCACACGAAACTAGATGTGGTTTTCATTTTTTCACTGTTGATTGATATTAGTGATGATGTTTTATTAACAATGCCAAAATCGAAACTATTTTTATTTGAATTACCAGTGATTCACCATTATATTATTGCGTAAAGTTATGTCTCACTATCCATGCAATTTATAACCCCCGACGCAAAAAGTTGGAGTGCTATAAGTTTAACATGTGTATCTATGCATGTGTCACATGTGTGTCATTTGCCGATTCACATGTGCCCTCTGTAATATATTCACCGAAAAGGAACACAAGCTCCATGTAACGGCGCGGCGTTACGCAGAGTCTAGGCGGAGTGCGGACGGACGAGTTCACTTTCAGTTTGGTCACGGCCGAGGGCGAGTCAACACTAACCTAGGAACTGTACAGTGTTTCTTTGCGTGTTTACAATACATCAATGATTAAATATCAAAAGGAAGTTTTCTCATCGCCCGTACCCACTTCGTGCGTTCTGAGATTTTGACATATATATGACGGCGCGTGCTGTTTAGGCTGGTTGAATCTGGACATAATGTTGAATATTTAGCTTATGGTTGAATTAGCATTGCAAAATTTTTTATTATGATTGTCGTTTTATCTTTGGGAGGGTTATCTGTGTGCTTAATTCACAGCCTTTTACATTACATTACATTACATTACATTAAATACAGTACAGAACTGTATTTAATTTGTGGCGGAAGGAAATTGGATCATCTCTAATCGGATGTTTCATGTAAGTTTGAGTTCATTTCATTTTTCACACTACTACATGCCTGTTTTCTGAGATTTTTTTTTATTTTTGTTTCAGGTGGGTTCTTTTACACACTACATTTCAATGATTTTTTAAAATAATTATATTTTATGAATATTCCAACATTGTGGTACATCTACTCTGGGATGTTCTAAAATTTATATTGCATACTGGCTGAGGTGTACTTTAGCTCAAGTACTTACCACCTACCAGTACCAGGTTGTCACCATAAAGGAGGCTTCATCAGAGCTTACCTTAGACGCAGAACCTTACCAGAGCTTACCTAATAGGTCGAGCACCTGCTTTAGTATTTTAGTATTATTCTTATCTATTAAACGTAAATAAATTAGGCTATGTAATCTAAACATACCAAATTAAACCCTGATTCCTCAAAAAAAATATTGAATGGCGAAAAGGCAAATGTTTAGGAGATATTGAGGGCAATAGCCATTTATTGTTGTGAATAGGAATAATACCTACAGGTTATGTTGGCCACTAAATCTGTAGTGTTTTATTTAGAAAAAGAAAGTTCAAACTAATAATTTAATACATTGCTAACCATTTTTCTCTCAGGACTATCAATTGTTTTTTGGTATTTAAACACATAAAAATCTCACGAACTCAAAAACAGACCACGCCACAGTTAGCCACAGATAAGATAACAGTTACTCCGTAACAGATATATACATACTCCCATACGAAAGCGAAAATACCTACGCCATAATAGCCTAAAAAAAAAAATAATAATACCTAGCATTAGCTGTAACCAAAAATATATCGGATCAGCACACTTATCGAAAGTTGAGAACACTTTGCCCACCGCTCGACGGGTGTGTTTGTGACTATCGTGCAGTAGCTGACACTCTATGATTGTAAAAAGGTAATAATAAATAATATAATAAATCATTTAGTAATAACTTACATTTCTTCTTCGGTACTTAATCGCGATAATAATTACAAGGTATATTCCTATTTAGTGCGAGTTTTGGCGACTCTCCGTACTCGCTCTTGCAGCTTTCGCGACTATACATATCAGATGTGTAATCTAATATATATAGTGGCGAAAGTTTAAAAACAGTTATTAGTGCCATTTGTTTTCCGCAAAATGACTAGGTTTTTAATTTTCCTGGTCAGAGCATAACAATATTTTAAGGGTAGGTATGTAATTTGCAAACAGGTTATTAACAACTGCCTGTCAGAAAATGCTTAGCAACGCAATGTTGGTAAACATTCCACAGCTTATGTGGCTGAAGTATAGTTCATTTGTCTCATGACATATTGTATCGTGAATTGATGAGCGAATGAAAGAAAATGAACGAGTGAGATAGATGCATTGTGTGGCCGGCTAACGAGAATGACCGTTCACTTCACGCTAATTTTGTTTCAACGTATTGGGTTGTCAAGGAAAAATGTACATTATTTCTATAGAGGCAAAGCTTAACATAACTCATGTATTTTTAAAACTAAATTTATATTTGCTTTATTCTTACATAAAAAGGTAGCCATATTTGCGAAGTTAATATTACGAATAATGCGAAGCTATATAAAAAAAAAAATATTTAAAAAAGTTTCTTAATGTGTTTAGTTCTATGGTAAGCTGCGGGATGTAAATATTCAATGATTAATCATAAAACAGTGTAAATAAGTTGTATTGTGTATTAGTAAGTGTATATATAGGCCCTGACATTTACAAACTAAACTGACAATTGAAAATATTCCATTTTTAAGACATAAAATTGTGTACATAGACTAATCTGTGTAAAGTTTAGACTTTCCTGATAGGTAGTCCGGTTCAATTTTATAAGTAATTACTAATTAAAGTATAGTAGTAATATTATGAAAAACAATAAGTCAACGTAGCCCATTTTAGTATATTAGACAAAAAGGCGAAATGTTCTTACTGTGGAATATTTCAAGCGTAGTTCACATGCTCAGCAAGAACTAAATAAGCTTCAAGCATCAATGAACCTGCCACAGCTAAAACTTAAGCAAGAGGTCGCCACTCGGTGGAATTCCACTTACGACATGCTGTCGCGCTTCGTACAATGCAAAGCAGCCATAATTGCGGCAGTGGCTTAGTTAAGAAGCGATTTGTGCCTTACCGACAATGACTGGAAAGTCATAGAAGAAATTGTTCCAATATTTTCATTGTTTGTAGAGATGACCAATGAAATCAGTGCTGACAAATCAGTCAAATTATATCAAAAGTTATTATACCAATGTGCCGTATTATATTTATGAGCATATCTAATCGATTACGGGAAACTGATCATACAACTTTACCAGTAATAGGCACTGTCCTGCAAACATTGAATTTACAGTTCAATAAACGTTTTGGAACTATTGAAAATATCGCTATAATATACTTAACCCAAGTTTCAAAAATAAAGGATTCAGAAAAAATTGAGAAAGCTTTAGGTTGTCTAAAGAGTAAAGTGGCACTGTCGCAACCGTTAGTCTCCGAACAAGCACGTACATTAGCACCACAACATCCTGCTCCAACACCGTCAACTTCCAAAAAGTTTTGGGACGACTTTGACAGCGAAATCACCATATTAACTCCCCAAAATCCAACTGCGGCGGGGATAGTCGAAGTAGACAAATATTTAAACGAAATATTTTTAGAACGAAAAAGAGATCCTCTGACGTGGTGGCTTGAGCGACGATTGGTATATCCACTCCTTTACCAATATATGCTAAAACGCCTCAATTTAATCACCACTTCCGTTCCTTGTAAGCGGATTTTCTCGAAAGCCGGATACGTTAAACAAGCGCTGTACGAGGTTAACGACAAAAAACTATCCCAGTTACTTTTTATAAATAGTAATACCGAGTAAGTGGTAAATGAAGTAGGTATACCTGCCTACCTACCTTTTGATTATATAAAAATTATTATACATAGAATTTGATTTTTAAATACGCCAACCTAGTCGATCAAATTTTATACTTCACGATACTTATTTTATTTCCAACTTAATTAAATCAGTCTAGGTTGGCAGTCCTAAGCCTGCCAAGTATGAAGAAAAATCAATTTAATATGTATGATGTCTAATGTACAAACTAATAAAACTGAATAAAAAAAAGATCTTCCGAGAACTTAACTTAGGCTAATATAAGTATTAAAGAAAGGTTTGTGTGAGCGAGAGAGATTTAAAGTGAGTGATATACTCGTATGTATACTGAGCTAAATGATCTAGACGAAGAAATGAACCAATTTTGAGACCAATCAATTGAATTGGATCACTGAGCTAGTAATCTAAATGAGCTAGTGAGCTAAATGAGTGATATATATCTTTAGAGCATAATGATAGGTATCTATCTTTTCAGCTCAGTGATACATTTTGCGCATCACAACTTCCTATGCCTTGATACGGATACTGTACTTGTTGCAGACCTGATAGAGTAAGAGCACTGCTTCTGCCTCCAATTAATTTTTTATATTAGTCTTCTCCTGGCCTTAATTTTCAACATATTATTTTCATTTACATGTTGGCGTCTAGGTATTTTAAAACAATATCGAGCACAGGCATTTGGCATTCTTTGTATGAATCTTTTAGTTCTACCAAACAGGTCTGGTTCTGTCCATTTATAATTATGTTTTAATATTGCCTGAAGCTGTAGTAGCTTGTTACCTAATAACATACACTTTAATTTTAATGCATTTAAAATCAAGTGAAGCGTTCCTTAGACCATTTGAAACTACTCTTTGTAGATCTTCATTGACTTCTGATGTAGCTGTTGGTGTATCACTAGGCTTGGCGCACTTAACCGCTGTTCCCTTTCTATGAACCCCAGCTTCATATATGTTACCTATAATATCGCATAAAGCTTAGTTGTACCCCGGGCTTCCCTGAAACCGGACTACCTATCAGGAAGAATACCTATTTTGTTGTAAGTATTTCATGACTTGCATATGCACCACCTTTTTCAAAACTTTCCACAAGCAAGTCAAGATACTGGCTTAATACAGGGAGTAGACTGATCAGCGTCGCTACGAGACGGCTGTACACGGGGGTTGTCCGGTCAATGGCACTGTACGGTGCACCGGTGTGGGCGGAGGCTCTGACCGCCCCGAATACTGCGACTGCAGTGAGGACTCGGCTCAGCACACGCTGGCTCCACCTGGGCGACGCAGCGTCACTGCAGTCATCGGAGGGGCTATGTCGCTACCGGGCGTCATACGCTCCATGGCCGGTAGCGACAGTAATTTTTCGCGGTGGCGACCTTCTGTGAGGACTCATCTCGCAGAAGGAGGCGGCGGAAAGGGTTAGGGAGGACGATCTCCACTCAGACCTAATTCGCCGCCAGCGAACCGGGCGGCGAATTAGGTCTGAGTGGAGATCGTCCTCTGGTGGTCTGACGTGGTCTGAGTGGAGGCGCGCTTACGGGACGGGTTTTCCCCTCCACCCACTATAGAGGCCCCCCGCGAGGAGGCGGCATCCGCGTGTGCCTAGACGTCGCCTAATTGAGAGGTTGTTACCCAAAGGTGGTGCTCGCGATTTTGCGGGCAGGCGCTAGGGGGGTCCGGATGTCTTAATAAAAGCTGTTCCCGGATCCCTCCTATTTTAGGCGCAGTACGGCACACCGTGTGGTTTTAGTCGGTTCAATTCCGACACACCGCCCACCGAAAACCCTGGTGGGGTGAAGGCCCGAGGGGGTTTCCACACGCACAAAAAAAAAAACAAAAAAAAAAGGGAGTAGACTGATAGCACACACTAAACGCTGGTTAACAATGTTCTACTATTAAACGGGACTATCACCACAAACTCATTAATGTACAATTTTATAATAACGATAATATATTTCTTTAAATGTTAGCCCAAAACTAAATGTACTTGGTTACTTGATTCAAAAGGCAAGATTTAAAATAAAAGGGTTTGTTTTTATCAACCTAATATCTCAACTCTATCCATATTCAATACATGGTTCCAATTATGGACAATCAGCCCAATACTTTTTTCAGGAGTGTTATTAATAGTTGAACAATACACAACGCAACGGAAACGCAACCATCTACATCCGCACGTTCAGAAAGACAAAAAAAGGTGGCAGCGTCGCCAGTGCAGAATGACGCCTGACAACGTCGCGGCAGGATGCTACACTCCATGATAAAGGGCTCTTGTCGGGTTCGAAAACAGTCGGCCGACACTTCATTAAAAAGGTATATCCTTTATAAATATAACCCGCCCCGGCTTCGCACGGGTAGCAGAGCATATTTTGTCTAAATTTTTTCCTTATTATGAGTTAATCTTAGAAGATAAACATATAGCTTTCCTATATTGTAATAGCTATTATTATGAGAAATAACTCCGTAATACATTGTTTTCATACAACGCTATTGGTTTACGCGGCGAATGCCAGTAAAGCTTGCAGTGGGCATGATTTTTTCCGACATCTTCAACAATCGTTCGTGATAAATTGAAAAATTATTGAACGGATTTTCATGCGGTTTTCACTGATAGGCAGAGTGATGCATGAGGAAGGTTTAGGTGTATAAATACCCGTGCGAATCTAGGGCGGGTTGCTAGTTGTTCTACAATATGTAGTGATTACCGTGAAGTCGACGAGCTACTAATACTTTATACAAAATACTTAACTAAATAAGGACCAACCAGTAACGTTGGACTTAATTTAGCTAAGCATCTTTAAGATAAAGATTTATTATTTACTACTAAATATCCTGAAAGAATACCATTTCTTAATCATTTGTTATGATTTACCAACATTTTATTACCATAAAAACTTTCGTGAGTGGTATTCATATTTATTAAAAACTATACGGCTTTTACTCACGTTTGTATTTCGGGGATGCCCGACTAGTTTCGGACCCGACGGGGGCCCTTTCTCAAGGAGTGAAGCGTCCTGCCGCGACGGCCTGTGTGACACCTGACACCGTCGCGGCAGGACGCTTCACTCCTTGAGAAAGGGCCCCCGTCGGGTCCGAAACTAGTCGGTCATCCCCGAAATACAAACGTGAGTAAAAACCGTATAGTTTTTAATAAATTACCAACATTTGTTTACACGGTTACAAGCAACAAAAATTACATTTAATTTTCAAACTGAGTAACAAATAATGACAGGTAAATACAGCATGGTATATTGAATTAGGTACACAATAAAATAGTAGATATATAAAACAAACTCATCTCAACTCAAAGGAGTGCTGCAGTTACGAGGGTGTCTAGCCAGCACACGAATATTAATTCTACACAACAATTGTGGGCACTTGAAATAGCTATACAAAATCTTGTACATAAAAATATTGTCATGGTGATCCCTACAATCTGACAGAGAAATTATTCCCAACTGCCTGAGCTTTAATAATAATAATCAAGGGACTGATGCAGAAGGCAGTTCTCCTCGACACGGCCCGTATAGTGAGGAGGTTCCTGTCTTTGGAGCCCTAACCACCGGTGTCTTGTTCCTTGTACCCGGTGTCGGTGGTCTACCATTTTTTATATGTTTAAATATATATATATATATATATATATATATATGGTTTTGTACATATTTAAAAATGTAATTTTTAGGTATAAACATACTTATATATTTCTAAATGCATACATATTATAGATAAATTACACCCAGACGCAGAACAAATTATCGTCCTCATCATACAGTTATTTGTCTTGGGTGGGAATTGAACCCAGGACCTCTGGCCCAGCAGTCAGGGTCACTAACCACTAGACCAACAGGCCATTGGTATTTGTGGTATTTAGTTATTTTACCAGTTTTATGAACTAGTTTGAAGATATGCGTGTCTGAAGTAATATTATTCGAAATTAAAAGAGGCTGAATACATTAGCAATTAAAAACGTGATAATTCTTTAGTAAATAAATTATTCATGTTTATTAACCATAGTTACCTTCTTTTGGTTATTATCTATCTCTACGCTATGTAAATTTTTAAGTTTATTTCCGTTGCTAATTAAGGCGCCGATTAGATACACAGAATGGAGTCTTAGTATTACAGGTTTGTTTATTTAGAACTAGTTTTTACCCTTGCTTCGATCACGCAATAGTTATTTTTCTACTCCTCGGTAACTGTCCTTTTTTCTACATAAAAGGTATCCTATACGCTTTTCTGTGCCCCTGGTAACATGTTTGCAAAATTCCATGACGATCGGTTTACTAGTTAAGGCATTAAAGCGTAAGAAACAAACCAACTCACATTTAAAGGTGCCTATAATATTAGATAGTGGTCTCTTTAGCTATTACCAGATGTCATTTATTACTCATTAATAAAACAATTTACACGTAAAACGCAAGATTTTTTAAGTACAAAAAAAATTTAAAGAAAAATAGTTAACCGCAAAATTTGTATAAACAAAAATAAACTGGCTAAAATCTAAACAGATTTTATTGAATAAAGAAGATGACTACTTAATTACTATGATATCAGAGAGTGGAGACATTCAAAAACTGGATTTGTCAAAAGAAACAGAGGTGTTCTAATTAAACTTTCAGAAGAAGATTTTCCAGGAAAAACCCATTCCTCAAGCAAAGCTCGATGATCTCAGATCTATGTTTAATTTAATACCTGAAGACTGTCACGCATTTTACATTAACCTTAAGGGAAACAGCAATGTTAGAGAGGATGTCGATGGATACGGGCCAACTCTTGATTTTGACTTGGACGATGAGAGGTATTACTATGTACGCTCATTTTTGTTGTTTTTCTATTTTATTTTATTTTTATACTGATCATTTTATGATATTTTGATAGATTTGTGTTTAAGGTTAATAAATGTATAACTTTTCAATGATATTACTTGTTTTATTTTTTTAATAAATCGTTTTCTAGTCGAAGGATAGTTACGAGTCCGTTCTGAGAAATAAAATAAAAGTATCTGTTTTTATAAAATTAAGTTTAATGGTAAGGACCAACCACATTTAACTTAATATCTCGAAATCTATTGCAAAATATATCACTAATTTGATGAACAGATACAATATAAACTATTACTTTACAAAAAAGAGACAATAAAAAAACAAAAAAAAACTTTGTTTTAGAGAAATGACAGCTCAAACTTCAAACGTCCATAACTCAAAAGTGACTTTGTGTGGATTGAGTCCTTTCTGCTTAACAACGTCCAAATGTATTTATACAGAGCCTTTTAACAAATCGCTAGTGTCTTGAAAATTCCTATTACGGACACAACCGTCAACAGCGTCTGCTCTCACGCGTCTGCCGCGTTCGGGACTCGGGTGGCTCACGTCACGCGGCAATGCGATTTTTCCCCACTCGCCCGCAGTGCGCCCAACTGCCCTACGCACGCCAGACCACAAAATTTTATATAGTCGTAACTTTTAAAATATTTGACCAAATTACGTACTTTAAAAGACAAAGTTTATCTACTTTGAATATCAAAAGCGATTGTTGAATCAATGTCAAATCAATTTGGCCAATATACACAATATCTTTATAAATTATAGCCTATGTGTTATTTTGATATATAAGCTATATTATTGTAAAGTTTCATATAACTTCTGACAAACTTTGCTAAGTCCGGGTATTGTGTAGCATTAGCTGATCCCCAAATATAAGGGTCACGGTCGCGATCAATCTGCTCTAACTTAAAATAAAAATCACACACATGAAATTGAGAGTGAGACTGATTACTGTCCTTTTCATTCGCTAGCTTAATTTAAGGTAAATTAAAGCAATAACAGAACATGTAAGGTACGCATGTCTCATCAGAATTTAGCCGGTGTTGAAGATTAACTGTCACTGGAGGACTCGTCGCTAGACATTTTTATAAATTGCAATAGAATTAGACTGACTTAATGGGTTCAAACTTTCTAATTCAGCTTTCATCGAGACACTCATTCGTGGTAATTTAGGGTATTTTGTTCAGTTCCATCTTTATCCATTTTTTATGGTAGTAAAGTGTGGCAATTTTTATGACACGCCGTACAGGCAATTAACAAATCGAAAATGTTTGGCCGAATATTTTAGGCCAAATATCCGGCTATCCGGCCTCAAGGCTTGCTATCCAAACACCCATCCGTTTCATTTCTAATTTTATAATTCACCCAATTTATTAACCGTTAAATTTTTATTAAATGAATAAAAATACTGTATGTATGATTATATCTGTCTGGTCTGAGTGTTTCTGTAAACTTGTTTTTTGTTTTATTCCAGATCCCCACTGTTACGTTATGTTAGGTCTATCTTAGACACTAAGATAGAGAAGTAATGGGTGTCCTAATTCAAATAATAGCCACCGTTTTACGTAAGTATCTGTAGCTTCTAATATTTTAAAGTGAATGTTCTTATAGGGTGTAATAATAAATTACAAGATGTTCTTAAGAACCAAGGAAGATATTTATACTGTGTATTTTAGTGTATTTTTATACTTCTACTGGCTTTTGCCAGAAGCTTATTTTGCTATCTCTCAGAAACAGTCCTTTTTTTTCTGGATAAAAGGAATGTCCTTATCTTTTGCCCCTTGACAACGTGTATTCAAATTCGGTTTAGTTGTTAAATCTTAAGTGGTTAAATCGTGAAACCGTTACAAACTCATATTCGCATTTATAATATTAGTTAGGATTAGGATTACGTATGTATACTACCGTTTAGAGGAGACAAAACTTTCATGCATGCATGCATGAGTCAGTCAATTAGTTTGACATTAGCTATTTTAAAAACCTGGTATTAGTGACTTTGGTTTTTTTACTCATGGACACTAGAGACGCATGCCAAAGACTGAACTGCAATATCATGTGCTGTGTGTCTGCAATATTATTGTGTAATAAATTAACAAAGCCGACGTTCACACTATTTCCTTTCAAAGCTATTTCAAAATAAATGATAACTTTGCTTGCTCAAATCGTAAATAGCCTATTTTTCATATTTACATATCCCAAAGACAAAACACGAGCTGAGTGTACGGATTCATTACTTCATCACTCTTAAAGTATCATCTTGTATGACCTTTATCCAACAATCTTTATCCAAATTATTCTAGGCGTCCAATGGCCGCCTTGTATGACACAAGACGGCTATTGGACGGCTAGAATAATTTCTTCAGAATTTAGATTTTTTATGAAATTAGATGTTTTTTACAGTATGTTCTTCCTGTATGAACATGAGTCTGATAAACTCCTGGCCATCATCCACAATCCTGCTTTTCAAGTCGGTGAATACCATACTACATCGACCCATGGGTAACGTGGAGATTGTTGTGTTCGGTAGTATACCGGCAATAAGCGCTATGGTGGCCCATCCCTTAGCTGCGATGATCCTGGACAAACTTGGACGTAAATACACAGCGATGTTAACTTTCAAGATATGTGTTGTATGTATTTTTAGATATTTTGTAGGTATAATAACTCCTTTTAAAATTATCTATGATCTTAAATCCGTTTAGAGTGAACCGACCAAAGTTTGGATGCAAGTGTATGACATATATTTTTGTATAGAAATTCTCTGCTTCCACTCCACCAAAGTAAAACAAATTGGACTGACCATAATGTATTTCCGTCAGATCTAGAGAGATGGTGGAGATCCAGATAGGTACAGAGTCAGCAGTAGTAGTAGTTATTTTTTCAAGTGTTTTACATTACATTACATGTAGTTTTATATTAGGGTATACTTTTGTAGATTAGGCCATGGTCGAAGAAAATCTTGCCATTAATATCCTTGTACCACGTGATTGTGGTGTAAAGATATTAATGGCAAGATTTTCCTTGGAAGCAAGGGATTTGGGAATGATTAAGTAGTATGCAGAGTAAGTAGATTGGTATAGAGGTAAATTAGGTTTTCGAAGAGGATGGTGTATTGGTTTTAGCGTTCCGTTCCTCAAAAGGAAAAAAAGGAACCCTTATAGGATCACTTTGTTGTCCTGTCTGTTAAGACCTTTTCCTCAGGAACCCGTGGACGCATCAAGTTGAAATTGATACCATATACATATATACATAAGTCTTCGGTCCCTTAAAGCTGTAAAAAAATCAATCTTCTACGTCAACGCAATCAAAAATACGACCATTAAGCATTAGATTTTAACTAAATTTGAACATTTCGCAGGTAAATCAAAACCTATAGGGTACTTCCAATTGACCTTGAATCATGAAATTTCTAAAAAAGCAAGGTCTGATAGCACAAGTAAAGGAAAGAATCCGAAAGTTGTTAATTTGTTTGTTATATCACATAAAAATAATAGATTTTGTGATTACAAACTTATAATTTGCGGTTGGATTGTTGACTTTGTCATACATTGCAACCGCAAAGTAAAGTTTGTCTTTTGAAAAAGGCAGGCAAAAGTATTCGAGAATTTATTCCTGAGTAGACGTACTATCTAAATATAAGTTTGTTTGCCTACGGAACCCTCGGTGCGCGAGTCAGACTTGCACTTGTCCGGTTTTTTTTGTAATTGTTTGTTTTTTTTCTAGATATCTTGGTCGATAATAGCTGTATCCAATCGAGTGGAAACAATCCTCGCCGCCGACGTTATATCAGGACTTGGATGCACAATCTTTTTAGAAGTCATTGTATATATCAGCGAAATAGCTCAAGATTCAATCAGAGGCACCTTGACATCTGCATCTCACCTGTTTTGCGATTTTGGGTTTCTAGCTTGTGTTGGCAGAGTTGAAGAACATTAGACTGTCTCTTATATTAGATTTTGAGGGTGAGATTATTTACTGTTAGCGTGATTGCTATAAATAAAATAAAAAAAAAAATAAACAGATTTTGCAGTTGCTGAACTCCTAACACGAGGAAAATCTGGGAATATATCTTGTTGGGAGTTTTTTAGTAAGTAATGAAGGTAATGAAAATTTAGAGTCGATTTAAGGTAGTATAGTTCGCCTAAGCTATATTAAACTTTAAATTATTTTCATGAGATATCCTGGAGATTTTGCCTAAAAAACTTAAAACAATTACCACTCAATCCATCAATTAACCTACTGCAGTTAACTGTTGGACATAGGACTCTTCCAATGTGCGTCATAGCACCGGGTCCTCCATCTTCCACATTCAGTCCATCCCAGCTACCATCTGCAGATTGTTAGTCCATTTGGCTATGTATTTACATTACCACTTAGGTGTACTGACTCTCTGTACATACTTGTGGACCATGTCAGAACATTACTTTTACGGGGGCTTTCTTATTCCAGAAAGTAGTAAGTTGTACAAGACTAGAGCATAAGAACTGACGTTGAATACTGAACTTTACCAACAGCATATATAGAATTCAATTTACAGAAACTACACCATCAACTCGTCGTCAATTCTACCTGGTGATGATGCTTAAAACTGCCTACGCCTGCCAGGGTCTGCCAGCTCTGCAGGTATATGCTAAGCCGATGTTGTAGGTGGTGGTGTAGTAGGTGACGTCATCTCTCCTAACCTGTGCAGCATTATTTTGGGACTTGTGGTGCTTATGGCTGGAGTCGTGGCAGAGTATTTAGTTGACGTGGTTGGCAGGCGGGTATGTGAATTATCAAATCTTATTAATGTTAGCTACTATCTATATTCCAAAAAATAATATGACTAATAATAGATGAACTTCTTCTAACTGAATAATAATAATATAATCAGTGCTGAGATAACGATGTTAATGTTTCATGAATTGAAGAATGACGAAGTTCCATTTTCCATATTTGACATATTTTTACTGTCAGTATTAATAACTTTTATCGTTGTATTAATTATTATTGGTTACTAGCGGACCCTACAGACTATGTAAAATCTGAACATAATTATAAATCGAACCGTATCAAACATCAAATAAATCAATACACACATAAATAAATTAGTCAAAGAATGAATTAAGAATCCTAGAACCCGGTTGCAGGGCCACCTACCGGGTGCAATCGTAAATCTAATCCATCTAGGGACCCGCTCGAACAAACAAAACCTGTCAGTAGAACTCTCAAGCTGTGCCGTTCTTAATTGAGGCTCCGTCACTCGTGTGGCAATTTGTTTTTAAATACCTACCTATATACATACAGAAATAATGGGGTATAATAGAATAATAGAAATATTCCTTAAGTAGTTAAATAAATAAGGTTTCACATGATTTAAGTTTGCCTTTTCAGCCTCTTCAAATATATTCATCTATAGTGACTGGTCTTTGTTGCGTGCTAAAAATTGGCATCAAAGTAGGTATTAATAGATAGATAGATGTACTTTTTATTGTACACAGAGCAGATTACAATATTTTCTTATAACTAAATACTTACTAGCTAATATTATGTACAATTGGCGACCTTATCGCAGTTTGCGATCTCTTCCAGGCAACCATTGGATGGAAAGAGAAATAAACATGAAAAGAGGGCTGCAGTGTACATGGAGCCTATGTAGCAATTAATAAATAATATATAAGTACTAATTACATATACTACTAACTATAAATATTAATGGTTTGTAGATGGGTATGATGATTGGTAGACAAATATATACATACACACACATATATACATATATGCTTAGACATATCATAAGCACACATGAACAATGTATAACAAATACGTACATAATAATTACATAATAGTACCAAGTATGTCACAATTCATAGAGAGATATAGTGATCTTGCACTTGTTTTTTAAAATTTGTTAATGTTTGTGCACGTCTGATGGCTAGTGGCAGTTCATTCCACAGACGGACAGCCTTTACTGTGAAAGATTTGTCCATAAACTTTGTGGTATGTGTCGGCATTTTTAACCTAAGATTCTCAGACGACCTCAGGAACCTTGAATGCGTATTATGCAAAAATTCGAAACGTTTTTTGAGATAGTGAGGAGCGCTAGGATTGAACAGAATATTGTACAGTAGTGAAAGGATATGAGTATTCCGGCGAAGGTGTATGGGTAACCACTTGAGCTTAATCCGATATTCAGAGACGTGGTCATATTTGCGTAATCCAAAGATGAACCTGATGCAGAAATTTGAAGTCGCTCAAGTTTTTCAAGTTGGTCTTCGGTGAGATCTAGATAGCTGGCATCTGCATAATCAAGGATAGGAAGAAGGAGTGATTCTGCGAGCGCAATCTTAGTGGCAACCGGAAGAAGGTTACGCAGTCTTCTGAGGGACCCTGCAAATGCAAAAAGTTTCCTACTAACCTCTTGTAATTGTGGACTCCAGGATAGGTCTTTGTCAATGTATATCCCAAGGTTCTTTACTGTATCTTGAAAGGGAATAAGGGCACCATTGACATAACCAATCTATTTTTACCAGCCAGCAGATGTAGTGCACCATGCAGAGAAGGTGTCTTCAATGCGGATGCGCTGTCGGCGACCAAACAGGTAGTTACGAAACCAGTCAATCGCCGTTGGAGATATGTTAAGAGAGCACATTGTCCCAAGCAACAGATCAAAATCAACGGTGTTGAAGGCGTTACTGAAATCCAGTAGAGCTAACACCGTCAATTTCCCATTTTCCATTCCCGACCTTATATCATCCGTGACATGAGCCAATGCCGTTGTGGTACTATGACCGGGACGAAAACCAGATTGAAGGGGATTTAAGAGGGTGTTTTTACAGAGGAAAGAGTTAACTTGGTTGTACACCAGGCGTTCAAGAGCTTTGGAGAGGAAGGGTAAGATGGATATAGGACGATAGTCAGAGAAGCTGGTAGGATTCGATTTTTTTTGGTAAAGGAATGACTTGCGCTTCTTTCCATGCCACGGGAAATTTCCCACTTGATATGGAAGAATTAAATAGGTGAGTAAGAACAGGAATAATTTCGTCCAGGATTGGCAGGATCATGTCGCGACTAATATTATCACTTCCAGTTGCGCGGGAATTTATAGACACTATACTCTTCTTAACATCACAATCGGAGAATTGGCTAAAGACGAAAGCTGGATAGTCAGGAGCCGGAAGAGAGGACAGATATTTTAGTGTGTTTTCTTTAATAGTCCTATCAAGGTTGGACGAAGCAGAGAAATGGCTATTCATAGGTCGAAAGTAATTCATGAAAGTAGTTCATGAACTAAAAAATGTATTCTTACATTTCAGGTGAAGAGCGTTCTCTTGGTATTAATTGTGGAGTGGTCATTGATATGTGTCGGTTTTGCGTCTTATTCCTCTTCAATATCCTAGTACAATCGTTGGGACTGGCTCCTGTATTGCTACCTTACTTCTTGTCTTTTGTCTGCTTCGCTACGGCTGGTTACTTCTACAACTTTCTACCAGAGGCGAAAGGATTGCCGGTAGGATACACCGGCAATACAGAAACTGTTCAAGAAAAATGATGAAGAATGATTTTAATGAAAATTAATTACACGTTAGTAACAAATTGTGATGCGGAAATATTCTTGTGACTGGAATTCTACTTTTAACTCCCGACGCAAAAAAGAGGGGTAATTTAAGTTTAACGTGTGTATTTGTGAATCTGTGAACGGATTTTTATTTAGTTTTTTTTTGTTTCAAAGGTGACGTGTGGTGGAGTTTCTTTGCCAGTATTCTTCTCATAAGGCCCTACGCATTTTGGAAACTGGAAGTTATAGATCGACACAAACAGGCAGTAGATTTTGGTGTTTTTCACCTAATTTACCTTGACAATCCAGTACATGCTGTGGCGTCTGTTTGTGCCGATCTATGATTTTAACTCTAGCTTCAATTTAACGTTCATAAATGTCACTTAGTGTCTTAATTGAATAAATGATTTTGAATTTGAATTTGAATTTGACTTGATCGAGATTTCTTCTTGGCTATAAATTAAAATGTAATGAAAATCTGTTCAGCCGTTCGAAGATTATCAGCTCTTTTCTAATCATTGAAGGGATTTTTGAGTCAAGGGTATTTTGAATTTACGCTTGTTAAATCTTTTTTAAATTGGTAATGTGATCTTAGTGTGCCACATACATTTTGTCGTATGCAAACTACGTATCATAATACTGTGATTTGAAGTCATATCCATGTTTGTAAGTAATACTAAAAAAATTGAGGCAAGGAATTGTTTGTTCCATTTCTAAATTATTTTCTAAATAAAAATGGTGGGCTTCTCTCGTATTTATGACATTCGTGTAATTAGTTTGTATAACTTTAGGCATGGCATAATAAAACAAAAATATTGAGAAAATGAGTAGTGCCCTGAGAGAAACTTGTCCATTGAATTCCATGATTTTTGTGTACTAATTACGGAAAAAATAGTCAAAAATTCCATCATGTTAGAATGTTCTAGTAATGTTTTTTCTTTTTTTTTATGGTATAGGGGGCAAACGAGCAGACGGGTCACCTGAAGGTAAATGACTACCGCCGCCCATGGGCATCTGTAACTCAAAGAGTCACAAGTGCGTTGCCGCCCTTGAAGGTGGGAGTAGGAGAAAAGGGGGAGGGGGGAAGAGGGGACAAGGGAAGGACCGGAATAGGGGAGAGGGAAGGGTTAGGGCCTCCGGTAACCTCACTCACGCGGCGAAATGCAATTCAAGCATTGTTTCATTACCGGTTTTGTGTGAGGCCGTGGTATCGAGCGGAGTCGAGCCGGCCCATACGTGCCGAAGCATGGCTCTCCCACGTAATGTGATATAAATTGAAGTTCGTCCAATTGTAATGGATCATTGTTATATTGTTTAATATAAAATATATATGTCTTCTGTACCTTATCTTCACTTTGTCCGTCCTTCAGCTAAAGTCCCGAGTAATTACGTAACAATGAAATCAATCTCCATCTAGGTAAGTATTTAGGCAAATATGGAACGATGACTATTCTATTCGACCGTTGCACGTAGTAATAAGACTGCCTGGGTACTGCCGGGGCAGTGTCACACGCCGACTCGTCGAGTGCCAATAGATGGCGCTTGCATCCCGTGTTGATCCTAATTGTCCAGATTCCGTCACGGCTATTCTGCTGGACACGTGCCTGTGTGTTACTATAAAACCAATATCAAATGAGGGAAAATAATAACCAAATAAATTTTAATATAACTTTCAATATTTTTGTAGTTATCCAAATCATTAGTTATGAAAATCGGAGCTTAACCAACTTTATAATTTTTGTGTTATCTCGTATATAGTCACAAATTGACACAAATCAAATAAATAAAAACACTTAACCTCAACATGCTATTTCTGGCTAGGCATAGCCCAGTAACCTCCAGTTACTTACACCTAACATTGCGTTACCCCACGGGAAAACCGAGCCTTTTGTCGACTTTGTGGTTTCCACTGTTACCCAAGTATGGTCGGATCATTATGCAAACTTAAATAATTGCTTCATTTCGTCAATTAAACTCTGATTTTTTCTGACTTTTTTTTCATGTGACATGTGGATATTTGTACGCCCTTTAGAATTAAGACAAAAACACACAACGACTCTACGCAAAAGAAAAGTGTACAAATTTTAAAGCCCTGTTATCCTGTTTATCGTTTTCATCAATCTTTACTCTAACTCAACCGAACAATAGCCGAAAATACCTCATCATTAATGCATAACCACTACACAAAAGTCACAGAAGCCACAGCAGGGTACCAAAGTCGTCGTCATAAAATATCTACTACAACCACAAATAACAGAAAGCTTACAGAAACACTGAGTTGGCAATACACAAATACTCTAACGCCACGGATCTTTAGCCAAACAGCAATCGCATTGCTCTCACAAACATCCCATCATAACTTCAGTTACCCGAGTGCAACACCCACTGACTACAACGATCTTCTCAGACCACGACCTCCACCAGTTAAACGTGCATCGCGCACCCACGGGCTACTCGAGTGGCCTCGATTCGATTCGACACTGATTTCTTGGAACTTCGAATAAAATCCATGTGAATTTCTACCGGGATACAAATATGTAACCATGCTAGCTATGCTACTGATCAATGCAAATTCAAACTAATAAACTAACTAAACTTGATCATGCAGGATACATTTGGCGGGTTGCCGCGTTATCATAATGTAAATTATGGTAACGTGGCAACCCGCTAAATGTTATTTTAGTCTATTTCATTAAAAATCAAACAACATACGAAACTTTTGCACAAAAAGTTTCCACGTTTGCCACGTTGCCTTCGTACTTTTTACGTGTTACGAGCACAACCACAAATGGTAGAAATGGGTTCAGTGGTTGTCCTTTAACACACCCACTATTTTTTTGAAAATATTTTTAGTGTTCCTACAGAAACGCTACCTCTACAGATTTATTATACACATGTATATGTAGATTGTATTATTTTCTATTAAATTATGAAGAATATTGCACTACAAATATTTACCTATGGGTATTTATATAAATATTTATAACTCCTCATTTAAGTGTCCTATGCTAATAACATATATGTTAAATAATAAATGACCATTTTAACGTTATAGTATTGTATAGTTGTATTACTTTGGCCCAACAGATGTCGTTGCATGTTGTTTTGCATCACGTAATCAGACATTTTTCTGGCAAATTTATAATTATTTTAAATAGATGACGAAAATCGATTGCAACAAATCAAGTAACTAAATGGTACATCGAATTACACACAATAAAACTTTTCCAATTTTATTGTGTATTTTTTACATGATGTGTGTTCAACCAAACAGACAAACTCCGTGTCTACAGATTTATTATATTATGTGTTACATAGTTAACTACTAGGACGGTCGAACACAATGAGTTTCTTCCACAACTAAAGCTTGCACATCACCATCGTGATCATCGTTTACATCCACCTGACAGACATTTTCTTAATCTATCATGTACATACTTGTTAAGTACGCTTATTATTTAAAGCTTTCAGTGTATAATATATATATATATAATAATAATATAATCATATAAATAATAATAATAATAAAATAATATATAATATAATAATAATCACCTTCTAAACCTCAACTATTTGAAAAGGACGTTTAAAGTTTGCATCAAATTACTTCTGATTTTTGCCATTTATTCTTTCGATTAAATAGACAAATATGCAAGAACGGTGAGCACACTCTTGATGAACTTACCGGCGATAGTAATATGCGAATTCCTTTCGCTAGTCAAAAAAAAATTAAATGAACTAGGAATATCGGATGTGGATAATTTAGCAAGTTCTGTGTGTTCACCGTGTTCAAGTGTCTGTTTTGGGTTGTGCTCAACACTCACATGTCATGTCATGACAAACTCCATGTCTACAGATTTATTATATGTGTAGAACAAGATTACGGGACAACCTTTAACGTAACACATTTCTAAAAAAAAATCATGAATCATCATCATCTCATCAATCAATCATCATGAATTAAATCGCATTACGTTTTAATGAATAACAACTAAGCACACATCTTGACTTTCATTCCCTCTCTCAAGGAAACCAAATGAATTTCGGCATAAAAAGTATCCGGTGTCCTACCTACCTACCTACCTACCTACCTACCTACCTACCTACCTACATACCTACCTACCTACCTACCTACCTACCTACCTACCTACCTAGATATTTATAGAATAATATA
The DNA here is from genome assembly GCA_949752705.1 of Callimorpha dominula. NCBI lineage: Eukaryota > Metazoa > Arthropoda > Insecta > Lepidoptera > Erebidae > Callimorpha > Callimorpha dominula. The sequence continues at coordinate 15,285,016 of OX457012.1, read as the reverse complement.
GATATATAAAATAATATAGATATTTAAATGTTGTGATTACAATTGGGGCCTGCGAGAATACCAGCGTTGCAGAGCGATCTGTGACAATAGCTGACGCAAGTACCTTATTTGATCTTCGGTACCACCCTAAGGTTAAGACGTATGTTACTGTAGAAGAAACAAACCTTGTAGTATGAACTCAAATTATGCCACGTTTCATTTGAATCCATCCAGCAGTTCGATTGTAATTGATTGTACACTGCGCTTATCAAGTATTAAATATTTTTTTAATAATTGAACATGAACAGGGTTTCAGTTCCAACCAGTATATCCCTGCATGTGGTCATTACGAGCCGGATAGTGGGATTCACCGCAGAACGAGAATCGGAACCATTACAACATCTGGAAGAACAATCGTCATCTAGAGGTTATCGAAAGATGGTGGGGTTAAAGTCCCATTGCTGCATATCATTCATCACGGGAGTCATTACAGAACGTGGAATGGAATAAGGATTCCGTGCGACAGTGTTTAATTATTATACTAATTCTTTCTTTATTTAACCCAAATCTTCTTTAAATTTACTCAGTTGACGCATGCACAGATATGTACCTTAATGTTGTTAAGTAATTAAAATCAAAATAAAAGCTCTGTTCAGTGCGGTGTCAATACCTTTTTCTATTAAGTCAATATTATTTGCATTATTTTATCACTTTATTCTGTTGTTCAAGTGTATCGTGTATTCGCCGAGACCACATCCACTCAAACGGCATTTATTTTAGTGACTGCTGACTATGTTCATTAGTTTACTCACATAAAATTATTTAAAACTACTTCAACCACTGTATAGCAGTTATCGAATAACTTTTATAAAAGATATTGTAGTATTTATTTAATTACAGGCAAATATTATAAGTAGATAGTATCTACCTATACTTTAACCAAATTCGATATAGAATATTTACTAATAAACCGTTGCTAAGCAATTAAAGACGGGCAGATGTTCATAACCTGTTTGCAAATAATTTTAAAAATCTATAATTTGGGGACTTACGTATTTGAAACGGCTTGTTCCCGAAGCTCCAAAATCCATTGTTCGCAAATTCCCAGCTCCAAAAATATGTAAATAAATAAAAATCTAAGTAATTAAATGTTTTTCAATCTCAATACATGAATTCCCTGCGGCTCCAAAAGATTTATTTAAAGCACTGATGAAAGTTCATATATGATTCCCAACGGCTCCAAGAGTTTTTTGAATCTTGTTTTCTTTTCTTTCCCAACGGCTCCATAGAATTGTTGGGTACAGTCGGCAACAAAGCTTCAAGCAAAACATTACAAATAAGTACCTACTATGTATTTCTCATCCTCATGAAATAAAAGAAAATGTAGATACAGATAGTAAGTGTATTGTAAGTCAGTCAGTGTATAATAATCACACTCATCTCTATCTTAGATTAAATAGTCTTTAACATAAAAATATATCAGTTTTATAATAATCACAGTAAATCATCTCAAGGTAGCTTACACTTATATAAACTTAATCATTTAAAAATCACAGTTTTATTATAATCACAGTGAATCATTTCAAGTCAGGGACCTTACACTTATATTATAGATACTATGGTATAGGGGGCAAACGAGCAGACAGGTCACCTGATGGTAAGTGACTGCAACTCAAGAGTCAGAAGTGCGTTGCCTGCCTTTAAGGTTAGAGCAGGAGAAGGGTGGAAGAGGGGGGGGGGGAGGGGTTAGGGCCTCCGGTAACCTCACTCCTTCGGCGAAAAGCAATACACTGCCGGTTTTCTGTGAGGCGTGGTATCACTCCGGTTGAGCCGGCCCATACCTGCCGAAGCATGGCTCTCCCACGAACACTCTCCCTTTATATAAGCTTAAGCATTTAAAATCACAGTTTTAATATAATCACAGAAATCATCTCAAGGCAACTTACACTTATATAAACTTAAGCATTTAAAAATCACAGTTTTATAATATACACAGTAAATCATCTCAGGCAGGTATTTAAAAAGTTAATATTATCTACGTATTTACGGGAATTAACGCGATCACGAAAAGGTATTACATACCTCTGAATTGTCTGACGTTTCGACCAGGTTGCACTGGCCGTGGTCACAGGCTGACTGGCTCAGCGGTGCACGCCCTCCGTCGTCGACATCGTGAGGTAGAAAGTTCTTCATCCACCTCCACTTTTTTGATATTTTCGTTTCGCCATGTACCGTCACATACTATACTAACAGTGTCCCTATTCTGTAAGCAAACCGATGTGGCCCTATTCTGGTGTTCACCCGACTGCGCATAAAAGCGAGGTGGCATGTTTTTTATCACTGGATTCCACGCTGTAGATAATTTGAAACCATCTTCCCGATTGAAAGTTTTGTGTTCTTTAATTTCAATCGCTTCACGTACAACTCTTGAGTAAAAGTGACGTTCCGTGGAGAGGACTTGCGTACGGTGAAATTCAATCCAGTGATTGGTGCCCGCTTCGAGTGCATTTGCTAATCTGTCGGTTCTTTTTGCTAATCATTTAAAAAGTTAAGTTTCATAATAATCGCATATTCTATCACTTAAGTACAGTAATAATAACGTACGTTGACACTACAAGTTTTAGAGTAAGTACACTTCCACATTTGCGTTCCATTTTTCAGGTAGTGGTGAAGATAATGGTGCCTATTACCTCTTACGAGTAATTGTTTATTATCTAAAAAAAGACAACTATTAATTATCCACCATTTTGGTGAGGCATTGTAACCAGTAGTGGATTCGTAACACGAGTGGCTAAGGTAATGTTGGTTTATTAGAAGTATTCGGTATTTATTATTTAGCTCAGTATAATAATAATTTGTCTAGTAGTAAACATAAATTAAAAATGCGTGCATATCTACTATTTAACAATTGATGTACTTAAATTTTTGGCTAACATTGTCTCTTTTTGGTTTTTTTTAATAACTCATAACCGCCAACCCATCTTCGGCAGTAATAAGGTGTGTTTTAAATGCGATGATAAAGTCTTTTTCTGACGGGGTGTTTTCGAAATGAATAAGTAACTACGTCTCGATACTTTTATAAAATTATGTTAGGTATTGCATAAAGTATTTAACCACTAATAATAAATGCCGAAAACATAATGTTCTTAGTTGAAAAAAATATTTACTTGGACCATCGATAAAAGTGAATGCTGTTGGCGCGCTAGACCCAGCGCAACCGCCATCTTGATTTACACTCATATTTTGCATAACCACTGACACATTATTTAAATATTTTAATGCACCTGGCTCACGTAGGTGACGTCCACTGCATGCAAGGAAGTATGGTCAACTTACAGTGATAAGATAAAGACAAACTACTCTGCCTACCTAAACTGTCTATCTCGCTGATAACATCAATCTGTCTCACTCTAACACGCGTACTCGGGAACATTCCTTAACGGCTACCTACTCTACATACACAACTACTATTAATTTAAATTCTGTAAAATCTTGTAATTTTTATTGTACTTTTCATAAATCTCTTGGAGCCGTTAGGAATTCATGTATGAACCTTATAAAAACATTTAGTTATTTACAATATTATTTATATATATTTTTTGGAGCTGGTGGTAATAAAATACTAATAGAATCTTGGAGCTCATGGAGCCGTAGGGAATGAAAATAATCACTTTTTTAAAAAAGCTTGGAGCCGTTAGGAATATATGTCGCACTGCTATTACGAGACTGTATCAACTCAAAATAGGGTAAATTTGAGATAATTCATTTTTCATACGTAAATATCAATTCCCTACGCGTCAATAAATATAAAATAATAATAATAAATTGTAATAAGCCAAATTTTTCAACAAAACCACTAAAAATAATAATTTTTTTTTTAATTTGTTAAGACAATAAAGTATCGAGTCAAAAATTGGAAATAACTTGATAACCTGCAATCTCTTAAATAATTCATTAATTCAGAAATCCCTTATTTTATTAATAATCTATATACAGTGTTCACTTTTTATAATCTTTAACAAGAAGCGAGTAATCAGTTTTCTGTCGTTTCTGAAAAAAGCTTCATTTTGAGTTGATACACTCTTGTAATAGCAGTGCGATGTGTGAACTTTACATTTTTGGGAACAATAGAATTTTGGAGCTTTGGGAATAAGCCTTTGAAACGGCTTTTGAAACTACATTAGTTTATATGTATTATAAAGAAGTAAAGTTTGCAATACAATACAAAATAAAAGTCTGTGTATTCAGCACACATAGAATTGGGGGTTTGAAGTCAAATCACGAGACATAAGTAACTATAATTATAAAATCCTCGCTCCGTTTAAGAACTTGAAGTATGTTTTATATATTTTTTTATATAATCTGAATGACATTGAAAGAAATATAAGCAAACAATCTATTAGGTACTCGAAGGGAAAATAAGCAAACAAATTGAATTTTAGTGTTTGTCTATTGAATTGATTCGCGTTAACAATTAATAAATGATCTAATGCTTCTGTTTAAAAATTTGATTATATTATCAATTACTCGAACAAAGAGGCGTTTTTATTTAAAATATAATTTACGTAAGTTTACATCAGTTTTGCACTCGTTTTAGGTGGTCACAAGAAACAATTTAAATTATGTATATGTAAAATATAAGCCCTCACAGAAAACCGGCAGTGAAGCAACGTTGCATTGCTTATCGACGGGTGAGTGAGGTTACCGGAGGCCCTACCCCTTCCCCCTCCCCCTCTCCCCTATTCCTGTCCTTACCCTCTCCCCCTCTCCTCCCCACTAACCCCCTTCCCTCTTCTCGCTCTTCCCCCTCTTCCCTTTCCCTCCGACCTTAAAGGGCAGCAACGCACTTGCGACTCTTGAGTTATAGATGCCCATGGGCGGCGGTAGTCATTTACCATCAGGTGACCAGTCTGCTCTCTCGTCAATGACCTGTATGTTAAATCTGCAGCTATCCCATCTGTTGGTCAAGTTCTGCCATTTTTTTCTTATATATATAAAAAAAAAAAATCTTCTTTTATTACATGGTTAATAAATGTTTGCCACACTTTAGATGTAATTAATAAATTATCAAACATATAATTTGCCCATTTCCACAAGCCGAAGTTACAAAATCGTAAAGAAAGTTTAGTACATACAGCTGCTGTGAAGCATGTATTTCCCACTTCACGCCTCTTTTTCCCTTTTCCATTCTCTCTTCTAGCAATCTTCTAGCATTCTCTCTTCTAGCTACCAAACCTCTCCTCTTGTAGCAATATTTGACTGGTCTGTTTGTCTAGTGGTTCGTGATCCTGACTGCTGAGCCAGAGGTCATGGGTTTGATTCCCACCCAGGACAAATAACTGTATGATGAGCATGTTCATTTGTTCTGTATAATTTATCTATAATATATAAAAGTATTGATATATATATTTTTATATATTTATCGTTAGTTGCCTAGTTCGGGATTAGACAGCCGAGTGTGAGATGTGTCAAGCAATTATTATTATTAACTAATCTTCTGCCATTTTAAAACTCTTGTTTTTCCCTAATAGAAGGGAAGCCCACGATGCTAAATGTGTATTTACTCCAGCGTCGATGGGACTTATTGGATTTTGAAGATTAGATGGTAGAAAGAAGAAGAGTTCAGGCGATGTATCCGTTTCATTGGTGGGGGGAGCTTCTACAGGCTTTCAAAGATGTAAAAAAAAATAGTAAAATGGACTTACTCTAGCGTGTCAGATATTAATAGTGTAGATACCCCACATGTCTCTGATAATGGGAGTAGGTTAATCTGCCTATTTGCATGGTGGGGGTGGCCGTATGGAAGGGCAGAAAATGGGAAAAAAAATATTATTCGAGCGCGTCAGATATTAAGAGGGGATGTTAAGACACACCCGAAAGAAACCCAATAATCTGATGATTCGGAAGTGACGCAAGTTGAGCGCGTCAGATTTTTATACAGATGGTTCAGCTTAATGTCCTAGACAAGCTGACCAATAATCTGACGAATAATCTGATTATTTGGAGGGATTCTCTTAATCTGACGATTTGAAAAAAAAAATACATTTACACGGAAAATAGCATGCAAATACAAATAGACTTAACTATTTACATACATATATAAAAGCGAAAAGATACTCACTCACTCACTCACTCATCTACAGACTAATCACGAAATCTGGAAAACTACTTGACCTATGAAAATGAAATGAAACTTGGCAGGGAGGTAGTTTATGAGTAAGAGAAGTCAGCTAAGGAATGATTCTAAGCTAAAAACAATTTTGTTAATTCGGAATACCATTTAAATTCCAAATTTCTTGAAAAACATATTCCAAAGTGAATTGTTTAGATAAATCAACATATTAAGCGTATAAAATCGCGGGCAAAAAAAAAAAATAGTCGTATAGTAGCAGGTACAAGTTGTTTTTATTACGTGTGTGAAAGAATGTATACCGCTTTTTTTACTGAACTGATCTGTGTTTTTATGAAGGTAAAGTAGGTTTGCATAAATAAGCCACCGTCAGGATGTTTATTTCTTTATATTTCTGCCCTAGTGAATCACAACTCTCTGAGTAATATAAATATATAAATTGCTCAGATAGTCTTCTTCTGCAGCACGAATATAGTTTTATGCGACATTATACTATAAAAATAACTAAAATAGACTAATCGGACTGTTTCAATATCAGTCAGCTCACGAATTTTTCTAACTGCGTATGCTGCTGTGCTGAGTGTATTCGATAATATTTATTTATTTTAATTTATAAGAACTAGTTTCAATTCGTCTTATTTTACCATTATAGTGTTTTCCACCTGTTTAACGTTTGGAGTAGTGAATTGGATACATTTATTCTTTCCTCTATCAGAAAGTTGTTAACGTTAAACCAACGAACCACTATCGAAATAGCATCAGTTAAAAATTTGTACTCATACGGTTTAGTCTAAATAAGAGTAAATTATGATGAAGATGAAGTAATGAAATCAGTTTGCACGCAAGCTCTCCAGCAACTTTCAAAAAGAACTTATACAAATGGAGAGTATAGTGTGGGGATGGTATGAGAGAGTGAGAGATAGAGAGAATGGAAAAGGGAAAAAGAGGCGTGGAGTGGGAAATACATGCTTCACTGCAGCTGTATGTACTAAACTTTCTTTACGATTTTGTAACTTCGGCTTGTGGAAATTATATGGTTTCTGTTATCCTTGAATTATTTCCTTCAAAATAAAAATAAAATCGTCAATTTTTTTTTGCAAGTTTGTAACCCTCCCTCTGCCTAGCGTCACGCTCAAATCCTCAGATTATCAAATGTACACTTGTCAGCATGTAATTAATCCACCGTATCTTAATCTGACGCGCTCGACAATGTCAAATGATCGAATTTTTTTGCAAGTTTGTAACCTTCCCACTGCCTTGCGTCACGCTCAAATCGTCAGATTATCAAAATGTACACTTGTCAGCATGTTATTAACCCCACTTATAATAAACATACTTATATATTTCTAAATACATACATATTATATATAAATTACACCTAGACACAGAACAAATAATCATGCTCATCACACAATTATTTGTCCTGGGTGGGAATCGAACCCACGACCTCTGGCTTAGCAGTCAGGGTCACTAACCACTAGACCAACAGGCCAGTCAAACATCATCACTAGACCAACACCGTTAACAAATTCATCTTCACTTCCTATAAAATCAACATTAATAACGGTCAGTTATAGTATTCCTACTTATTCTAACAACAATTAACTGAACTAAACATTTTTGCAATACTTACCAACCTATAACTAATATTAAATGCTATAAACTATCAGGAACTAATTATTTTAGTGTTGAAGCTCATTTATCAAGGAAGGCTATACTTGTATGCTATATTACATCATGCTACAACCAATAGGAGCGGAGCTTCAATGAAAAATGTTCCAAAACCGTTGAAATTTTTTACTAACGCTAGTACCTATGTAATAGCACACAGCTATCTGTTTATACCTACTTGTAGCGTACAGTTTTGCACTCTATTTTAATTCATCCATCATCATTCATCATCAGCCTTTCACTATCCACTGCTGGACATAGGCCTCTCCTAATGTACGCCACTGAGCTCGATCGTCAGCTCTCCTCATCCAGTTTTTCCCCGCCGTTTTGCGCAGATCGTCACTCCACTCTATTATAATTGAATGAGGTTAATATTTTATTCACATTTTCAAAGTGCAATATTTACACAAATAACGGTAGTCACTAAGGAATAGCGGTATACTGTTGCTGCATACCTTCTTCAATTTGATGATTAATGGTGAATATTTTTTAAATTCTATTAAAAGATTGTATTAAGTATGTCTTTTTTTATTAAGTTTTGTGTGGTTTAAAACTTCCATTTTGTTGTTTTAATCTTTATTGATTTATATTATGAAAATAAAAAGCATAAAACGTATCTTATTATGGAAAAGAACAGAAAAACTTGTTTTCGATATTGAATTGTAGATCTGGTTCATGTTTCCATACATATTCATTATTAATAACCTCATTCTTGGTGATCTGCAGAATTTTAAGAGTTATAGGGTTGTAAGGTGTATAGTTGTTAATTTTTTTTTAGCTAATTCTTGTTTTAAGGTATTTTTTAACACATTACCTACCAATTTAGCGGTTAGACTGAGTTCCAGGAAACACAATGACATTAAAATCGTAAAGTGAAACTAAGAAAAAGAGGTAAAATTACATTATTTCTGCATTCTAATTATGACAACCCTAAATATGATGACATAATGGTTTGCTTAAAAAGATTCCAGATCCAATTTGGCTCAAGTAGGTAGATACCTCTGTTGTAATATAATTGTGTGATAAATTGTTATAGATGTTAGTGTTATCAACATATGCGGTTGTCTAAGTGTAAGTTCTTTTTAACTTTTAAACTTTCGCGTTTCATGATAAAGTTACATAATTCAGTGATCATGGTCGCGTTAATTCCCGTACATAATTATAAGTGTAAGCTTGTGATTAATTGTGAATTGTTTTATACATATACCTGGATTTGACCCCAATAACCCACAATTACAGATCAACGTGTTACTTCATTTGTCACATATTTGGACAGTCTAGGTAAAACACTGGATCGCTCTTAGGTAATCGAATTGCAATTACGGGTATTATTATTATTATTTTAAGTGTCTAGTGCTATCTCGACTCTTTCTAGTCTTTTGTAGCGCACTCTTGCATTAAAGTTCGAGAAACCTCCAGATCCTATCAGCAGCGATTGTATGTAGTTTCTGCAGTTGCATTAGTGGGCCACATCAGGTGAATCGTCTGCTGAAAAAGTTGGGAGTGTTTTCTCGAAGATATAAGTCTCGTTCAGTCACGAGAACGATCTGAGTTTGAGTCAAATTATTATAAACTTATAGTTGAATCACGAGATTTCAATTCCAATCAGTATATCCTCTGCAGTCAAACAGACGGACGAAAATGAAAAAAAAAAATACAGTTTTGGTATCGAGTATAGTGTGCCTCCCAAAAAATAATTTCAAAATATCTTCAATGTACAGAATTGGACCTGCCATAGTTTTATTATAAGTACTATAAGTATAGATAGATACGCCTAGATCCAGACAAATATACACATTCATACACGCTACCGGTTTAGGTCCGACAGGTCGTTGCGCTGCTTGACAAAGGGCCCCTTTGAGAAACGACGGACCATACTGACGGACTGGACTGTTGATCCTCACGATAATTACTTGGTTTATTCACGTAAGATCGCTCTTATTTGAATTGTTGAGAAGGTATTAAAAGTCACGGAAATGTTAATTCTCTCTACTTGCAATTAGCGCATTGTTAATGTCTTCGCTATCTTAGTGAAGTTTTGTTGGAACTGACAGAATGTGTAAGACAGTGACGAGTGAAGCATTGCTTGGACTGTGGCGAGTTGCTTGAAAAGGCTCCAAAACGGCAAATTTTACTACAGTAAGAAAAACATTGTTCTTTTTATAAATAAACAAACAAATTATGAATATTCACCATAAGATAGGTTTAGTGTGAAAACGATTGTTTTATTTATTTTGATATGTATTTATTTTATATTTTTTTGTTTTATTTTTTTTTATTCTTTTTATTTTTTTTATTTATTTTTATATTTTTATTTACTTCTACTAGAAAATACGGGTACACTTTTTCGAAGTTACAAATTTAGATAATTTTGGTAGAATGACATGATAGTTTCCTATAGAAATACCTACCGCTGTTATGACTATAATGTATGTATTGTGTAACCTTGAAATAAAATTAATGCGATTTTTGTCAGAAATTGGCTCGCCTACTGCTGCTTTAATAAAGTGCCAATAGTGTCGGTTGGAGGTGCCAAAATGTACCAGCTATAAAGTTATTGCAGTTGTAGAAGCAAACAATAATTTTCATTGTTGATTCTTTTGTATACCTTAAGGTCATCAGCGTAAAGTAAATAGTTGGAATGTTTAAATTATGAATGGACATCATTAATAAATGAGACGAATAATAAAGGACCCAGAATTGATCCATGCAGGACACCAGACGTGGCCTTGACAATATCAGGTCTAAATCCATTTATCACAACCCTTTGACCCTTTGATACATATGACGCAAACCATCTTAATAAATTGCTTCTAATAGTAATAAGCAATTTAGTTGAGGAGAAGTTCATGATCCACTTTGTCGAAGGCCTTTTGGAAGTCCGTATACACGGCGTCTACTTGATCCCTGCGATGTGTTTGACCATGTTTTCAAATAAGGAGTTCGTAAATACCAGCAAATTTGTAAGTGTGGAGAAGCTTTTGACGAATCCATGTTGTTATTCAATAATAGTGTAGTAAAATAGGGGGTATAGCTCGTTATGTACAAGCCTCTCGAAATAAGGATATGGGGTAATTAAACACGTCGTGTCTTGATGCATTTTTAAAGATAGGCTAATTTCCATACTTCAAGAAACACACCTGCTACGAGTATGATAAATTTGTTATACATTATGTGTAAGTGCTCACGTATGCTTGAGCTAGTGTTCTTTAAAAAAAATTGATGTACTCCCTCAGGTCCCTTACTTGTAGTAGGGTCAAGTTTACTGAGTTCTAATTTAACACTAGAAGGGCCGCGTAACGTGCCATACCTTCAAAGACTGCGACCGTCAGTTTGATGATATGTGATAATCAGATAAATATGATCAAAATAATTGTCGTCTTTTATTTGTTGAAAATGGCTTTACTTCACTAATGTCTAATCGCCATTCAACGCTTAGAGAATAATCTCTAAGCGTTGAATGGCGGCTAAACATGTTTTTTTATTTATGTTCTCTGCTTGAAGTTCACTTACGAAATGTTTTCACTAGTAACTTTCCGGTTAACAATCCATGAAGTAAGTAGCCCATTGGCGGCTAAATCTAGAAGACTGTTTTGAAAACTTTATTTGAAAACGATATTTCTACAAATTGGTGGTACTTCTTGTCTTGTTCGCCTCATTATTCCAACTATACCTACTGGTGTTTTCAGAACTTGGCTTATTTTAGAGATGTAAATTAACACAACCACTACACCCCTTTAGTGTCATTACTAGGTTTTAGTCTGGCTATAACAGATGTTTTAACGAGTCTTCAACCACGGGTTGTACTTTCTAGATCTAGAGCCACGACTTCGCCATATACATTCGCTTTGAAAATTGCTGTCCAGAATTACAGGTCCGAAATGACTTGGATTTGAAATGTCATTGTCAGAATCCACTCATGTAGAACTTTTTTGCTCTGACTCTGGCTGAAAGTCCTTGTCTTCAGTGTCACAAACTTTTGCCAATAATTCATGCCACTTTCATCACCTGAGATATCTTTTATATTACAAAGTCACATAAACTCTCTTCCTTTTCCACGAACTTGACAGTCGTCAATTTGAACCCATTAACCAACCCACCAATGTGTTTACACAACAATTCCTTTCAAGGAATCAGTCGAAATTACAAGTAAAGTCAAAAAACACAAAAGATAAGTACAAGTTACGATAAGAGGGTTAAAAAAGAAACACCTGTTAATAGCACACAAAGCTATTTTAAAATCATTTTCCGTCAAATTGACGGTGTTGACCCTTCTAGTGTTAACTTTATCTATATGTATACTGAAAGGACTGACTACAGGACTGTTCTTAGCATATTATGCTTCTGGAGGGGACCTATATAACCTTTAGTGAAGTAATACTTTTTTGAAATGAAAAGAGGCAGAAACCATTACCTACTCGGTTATTAGAAACTTAATAATTCTTTAGTACGTAAATTGTTCATGTTTATTAATGATAGTTATGTCGTAAAGAAAGATAAAGACAAGTGGGAGAGCCATGCTTCGGCACGTATGGGCCGGCTCGACCGGAGTGATACCTTGGCCTCACAGAAAACCGGCAGTGAAGCAATGTTTGCATTGCTTTTCGCTGAGTGAGTGAGGTTACCGGAGGCCCTAACACTTCCCTCTTCCATTCTCCCTTCCTCGCCCCTTATTACCCCTTCCCCTACTCCCATCTTAAAGGCTGGCAATGCACTTGTGACTTTTGAGTTGCAGGTCCCCTGGGCGGCGGTAGTCATTTACCATCAGGTGACCCGTCTGCTCGTTTGTCCACTATCCCATAAAAAAAAAATTATTATGTATCTTTACGATATGTAAGTTTGTAGTGAATTTATTTTGTTTCCATCACTACTTAAGGCGACGATTAGATACATAGAATGGAGAATTAGCACTAAAGGTATTAGGTAGATTGCGAAGAAATTCTACCTAATGGTTTTGTACCAGTTGTCGAGTTTTCGAAAAATTTCTTCACAGGAGGTCTAGTTATGATAACTAGACCTCAAAATAACCGCCAGTTAAAAAGTTTATATATATATATATATATATATATATATATATATATATATATATATATATATATATATATATATATATATATATATATATATATATATATATATATATATATATATATATATATATATATATATATATATATATGTATATACTCGTATGTATGTACTTCAATTTTACCGGCACGATAGAGGTGGCAATTATGCACCGATTGCTTTCAAACTTGGAAGACAAATCAACAGGGCAAAAATGAAGGTTAAGTTCGTGAATATTCCCCTAAAGGGAGGGACTGGGGGGACAGATTTTCAAAAATCAGTTTTTTTCAGCATAACTTTTTTCCTATGGAAACTTTTGGACCGTTTAACATTAATAGCATGCCCATAGTAAATCCGAATTTGTTTAATATGAACTCTAAATGATTCCATCCTAACTTGAGGAGGGGGGGGGGGGAACCATTTTTGGAAAAACATTCATAGCTCCGAAACTATAAATCTTTTTACAATCGGAAATATTTTTAAATGAAAGCTAATATTTTATTTTACTCTACAATGTAGACATTTAAAGTTTTTATTGCGACTTATATTTTTGGAGATAAAAATAAAAAAAAAACGAAATCTACCTCTGCGTGTAATAACCTTGCACGTATTTATTTATTTATTGTTACACAGAATATACAAAAATATGAAGTACTAATTTATGCACACAATATTTTAGTTAGAAATGAACGGCTGGTACTTAATAGGAAGACCTGAGCTATAAGTACCAGCCGGCCTCTAGTGACATAATTTTTTTTTCCAGATTGTACATATTTATATATGTTGAAACTATACAAATAAATGGTCGGTAAAAAATTTCTAAAACTAGCAGCGCCCCGCGGTTTCACCCGCGTAAGTCCCGATCCCGTATGAATATTGGGATAAAAAGTAACCTATGCGTTAATCCAGGTCTCTAACTTTCTGCATACCAAGTTACATCGAAATCGGGTCAGTAGATTTTGCGTGAAACATTCATCCATCCATCCAAACTTTCACATTTATAATATTAGTGGGATAGTGGGATAATAATATACAGTAAAAGTCGCTATCAATCTGTACTGACTTTAAATAAAAATCACACACATGTAATTCAGCTTCAGCTTTAAAAAGACAACTCTCGCATGAAGCATGACTCCTGTGTCGCAGGGGAATTTCACTAACATACCAACAACGGACACAAAGAACACCAAGATTCGGGTGGGAATCGAACTCACGACCTATGGCGTAGCAGTCATAGTCACAGTCACATAAAATTGCTGTTTTTTCTTGATCGTAAGACTGATTACTGATTTTCCGGTGTTGAAGATTAACTGCTATTGGAGGACTCGTCGCAAGACATTGTTAAAAATTGCAACAGAATTAGACTGACTTAAAGAGTTGTAACCTTCTAATTCAGTTTATAGCGTTTTTATTTGCACTATTTTTAAACTGATAACGAATATACCAAACTTGTTTAAACTTTGTATATTTTACAAATATTTAGACGAACAAGGAAGTGATATAAACAGAAAACACGTTATTGCACTGTTCTTTCGAATCTCTTCAAAATTGCAAAAGTCAGTCGCTGGCGAACTAATCCGAAGAGTTCCGAGAGCTCCCGAGTGTTAGATTCACCTCGCTCACAAATAGCGTACATAAAATATAATATATCCTAATAATATTATAAACGTGAAAGTTTGTGAGGATGTATGGATGTATGGATGTGTGGATGTGTGGATGTATGGATGTATGGATGTTTGTTACTCTTTCACGCCAAAACGACTGAACCGATTGCGATGAAACTTGGTATGTAGATAGCTGGAGATCTGGATTAACATTTAGGCTACTTCTTATCCCGACATTCCTACGGGATCGGGATTTACGCGGGTGAAACCGCGGGGCGCTGCTAGTAATATAATAATGAGTATAATTGTTAGATATTGTATAGGTATATAATAGTAATAGATATTTAGGCGTAACTATATTACTTTAGATACATTATAAACAAGAATAAATTAAGGGATCGCTTGATCATGTTAATATGTGTGTTTACATATTATTGTCTTGTATGTTACGGTAGGCGTTATTTGCGAATGAAAGCGAAAGTTTAAATATACAAAAGTAAATAAGGATGACACTACAAGCTTCAAACGAGGCTCTCATGCGTGGGAATTCAAGAGTTATTTGTTCCGTTTCATATGTACCTATTTTTAAGGCAGCAAGGTGTGGTAATACTTCCAACACGTAGGGCAGGCAATCGACAATTCGAAAATACTCGGCCGGATATTCGCTATCCAGATGTCTAGCTATCCGGCCTCAAGGCTTGTTATCCAAACAGCTATCCGTTTTATCTCTAATTTCTATCATTCACCCAATTTGTTAATTGTTTAATTGTTAATAAATAAAAAAGATACTGTATTTATGAATATATGTATATGTGCAGTGGTCTAAGTGTTTACGTGAACTTGTTTTTTGTTTTATTTCAGATCCACACTGTTAGGTCTATCTTAGAAACTGACTTGTAGAAGTAATGGGTGTCCTAATTCAAGTAATAGCCACAGTTTTACGTGAGTATCTGTAGCTTCTAATAATTTAAGTGAATGTTCGTTATAGGGTATAATAATAAATTACCAGATGTTCTTAAGAACCACATTTGATTGTCTTTTATACATCTACTAGATTTACCTAAGTCTTTGTCCTTCGTGTAAGCAAGTAGTCGGTCGCTTAAGTAGTTAGGTCGTGAAAGCGTAACTTACAAAAAAACCTAAGATTCGCATTTATAATAATTATTTAGAATTAGGAATACGTATGTATACCAGCGTTTACATACCTGCATGCATGAGGTCAGTCAATTAGTTTGATATTTCTTTAGTGGACTTCAGCTTCGGTCTTTTTCCTCACAGTGACACTAGAGACGCACGCCAAAACTTTTGAACTGCAATATTATGTGCTGTGTATCTGTAATATTACTGTGTAATAAATTAGAAAAGCCGTCGTGCACACTCTTTCTTTTCAAAGCCGTTGCAAAATGAATCATAATTTTGCTAGCTCACATCGTAAATAGCCTATTTTTTTTTCATATTTACTTTGGTATCCCAATCATAAAGACAAAATACGAGCTGACTGTGAGGATTCGTCACTTCACCTCATTAATAGGCTTTCATATTTATTAAAAACTATACGGTTTTACGCGTCACACTGACGCCTGACACCGCCGCGGCAGGACGCTTCACTCCTTGAGAAAGGGCCCCCGTCGGGTCCGAAACTAGTCGGGCATCCCCGAAATACAAACGTGAGTAAAACCGTATAGTTTTTAATAAATATGAATACCACTCACGAAAGTTTTTATTGTAATAATAGGCTTTCATCAAGAATCAGCTTGTATGCCCTGTATTCAACGGGTGTTCAGAATTTAGATTATTATCTTTATAGAAGTCATTGTATTCGTCAGCGAAAAAGCTCAAGAATCAGTCAGCTGGACCTAACCAGTTTTGCGGTTTTATTCAACGGGTGTTATCTCCAACGGGTCTTCAGAATTTAAATTTTTGGCGAAATTTGATGTTTGTTTTACAGTATGTTTCTCCTGTATGAACATGAGTATGATAAACGCCTGGCCATCGTCAACAATCCTGCTTTTCAAGTCGGCGAATACTACATTACACCGACCCATGGGTAACGTGGAGATTGCCTTGTTCGGTAGTATACCGACAATAAGCGCTATGGTAGGCAATCCTTTAGCTGCGATGATCCTGAACAGACTTGGACGCAAATACACTGCAATGTTAACTTCCATGATATTTGTGGTATGTATTTAAAAAAAATTAGGTATGCTAAATCTTTTGCAAATTATCTATGATCTTAAATCCGTTTCCAATGAACCAAACGAGTAATAAAATTTATTTATTATCCTTAAAGAAAGTTTGGATGCAAAGGTGTGTCATCTCACTAATCTAACTAATATTATAAATGTGAAAGTTTGGATGGATGTTTCTTACTCTTTCACGTAAAAACCACTGAACCGATTACGATGAAACTTAGTATGTAGATAGCTGAAGACCTAGATTAACGCATAGGTTACTTTTTATCCTGATATTCCTACGGGATCGGGACTTACGCGGGTGAAACCGCGAGGTGCTCTTAGTATCTTCATAAAAGTAAAACAAATTCGACTAACTGACTGTCTCACTAATATTAAAAATGTGAAAGTTTGGATGGATGGATGTTTGTTACTCGTTGTCACGTAAAAACCACTGAACCGATTACGATGAAACTTAGTATGTAGATAGCTGGAGACCTGGATTAACGCATAGGCTACTTTTTATCCCGATATTCCCACGGGATCGGGACTTACGCGGGTGAAACCGCGAGGTGCTGCTAGTATTTTCATAAAAGTAAAATAAATTGGACTGGCTGACTTTAATGTAATTACGCCAGATACGTACATAATCAGTAGCAGGAGTAGTAATAGGTACTTTTCGTGTTATTGGGTGTTTTACATTACGGTGTACTTGAAGATATTCCAGAAGGTAAGAAGGTTTTGTGAAAATACTTCCGTAAATTGGGGCACTGTTCAGGAAAATCTTGTCATTATTATCCTTATATCACGCGAACATGGTATTTTTTTTTTTTTTATGGTATAGGGGGCAAACGAGCAGACGGGTCACCTGATGGTAAATGACTACCGCCGCCCATGGGCACCTATAACTCAAAGAGTCACAAGTGCGTTGCCACCGTTGGGAACGTTGGGAGTAGGAGAAGAGGGGGAGGGGGGAAGAGGGGAGAAGGGAAGGACGGGAATAGGGGAGAGGGAAGGGCTAGGGCCTCCGGTAACCTCACTCACGCGGCGAAATGCAATGCAAGCATTGCTTCACTACCGGTTTTCTGTGAGGCCGTGGTATCGAGCGGAGTCGAGCCGGCCCATACGTGCCGAAGCATGGCTCTCCCACGTACAATATAAGTATATTATTATATATAGGTATATCCTTATGAAGCACTATTATTGGATATATATTTTCCTCGGAAGCAAGGGATTTAGGAATGACAAGGCAGAATGCATTAGTAAGAAGATTCTGGTAAGTGGTAAATTAAGTTTTCGAAGAGGATATTTTTTTTTTTTATTTCTTTTTTTATAGATAGCCTGGTCGATAATAGCTGTATCCAATCGAGTGGAAGCAATCCTCGCCGCCGTCGCTATATCAGGATTTGGATCCGCAATCTTTATAGAAGTCCTTGTATACGTCAGTGAAATAGCTCAAGATTCAATTAGAGGCACAATGACAGCTGTACCTAACCAGTTTTGCGGTTTTGGGTATCTAGCTTCATATTTTCTGGGTGGTGCAGTGGGATACTACGGCATGGTGTACACGTGTCTCTCGTTGGCTGTACTTGGTACTCTCATGATAGCAGTCTTGAAAGAGTCGCCAACGATTCTTTTAAAGAAGGGCAAATTGGAGGTGAGTTAGTATTTTAGTATTTTATAGTTTTAGTATTTTATAGTGTTAGTATTTTATAGTTAGGATATTATAAGGGCTCGGACTTTCAAGCAATAGCCAGGACGAGTTACAGGTATGCGACCCTGAGCTGTTCGACCTATTGCTATTTTCCTTCCACTACTATTTTTCTTCGCTTCTTACATATTTTTCCCATTTAATATATATTCTTATTTTTCCTATATTTTATGCTTCAATCAGCCTATCATAGTCCACTGCTGGACATAGGCCTCTACCAATGTGCACCACAGCACCCGGTCCTCCACCTTCCGCATCCAGTCCATCCCTGCTACCTTCTTCAGGTCGTCGGTCCATCTGGCTGGGGGCCTCCTACTTTCCGTTTGCCGATTCGCGGTCTCCATTCTAGGACCCGTCTGCTCTAACAGCCATCGGTCCTTCGACATACGTGGCCAGCCCATTGCCACTTCAGCATGCTTATCCTGCGAGCTATGTCGGTGACTTTGGTTCTTTGTCAGATGATCTCGAAATTTATCCTTCAAAGAGACTCCAAGCATAGCTCGCTCCATAGCCCGCTGCGTGACTTTCAATTTGTGGACTAGCCCCATCGTTAGTGTCCACGTCTCGGTGCCGTATGTAATAACAGGTAGGACGCATTTTATGCTTGGTCAGCGGCAAAGCCCACGAGCATACCAAACTTAAAAGTTGGAAAGAATTTTTAAATATTGAAGATATTTTTAAATATAAGACCAAGCATAAAATATGGAAAAATAAAAATATAATAAATATTTTTATTTTTCCCATATTTTATGCTTGGTCAGTGGCAATAGGCTAGCCCACGAGCATACCAAACAAAAAAGTTGGAAGAGCTTGCATAATATATTTTTATATTTAGTTTTATAAAATAAAATATAGATATATAGCTCCCAAAATATTTCTAACATTTGATGTCAAGCACACGACCGGTCACCACGCTTTATTACAACACAAACTCTTTATATTTAAAAAATATTTTCTACCATTTGTTCAATTTGCATTAAAGCGTTTTTTTCGGTTTTATTCTGTAGTTTATTTTCTTATTTTTTAGTCTGGTATTGTCATGGGCCCTTGTTGCGTGTAAATTTTCAAGTTGATCAGACGTCTCAAAGTTACTGAAAACTACGTACGTTGAAATATACATACATACTACATAGATACAGGTCAAGCTTATATAAAGCTTGTCAAAAAAAGGAGGTTCTTAATTTAACAAACTTTTTGTTTTTATATATATATATTTTTTTTTTTAAAAAGACTACTAGTAACGTGGGTCACACATTACTAGTACTCTTGTTAACCCCTCCAGCTAAGCTAAATGCTTGTGTTAGGAGTAGACGGTAGTGAACTGGGTGGGGTTCGAACCCGCAACCACTCGATCGCAAGTCCGACGCCTTAGCCATTACGCTTCCGACGCTTTATATTATGCGATATTATTTGTATATCTTTGCCAATTCTGAACCGATTTCAATCATTCTTATCTTAGTGGTTTTTTTTTATATACTCAAGGTTCTGCTTGATAAAGATGAAACTCGCTCGATTATATGACACTTGTTAAAATCTGTCATTTAAACTTAAAATCTTTTTATTTTTATGGTATAGGGGGCAAACGAGCAGATGGGTCACCTGATGGTAAATGACTACCGCCGCCCATGGGCACCTGTAACTCAAGAGTCACAAGTGCGTTGCCGCCCTTTAAGATGGGAATAGGGGAAGAGGGGGAGAGGGCGGAAGAGCGGGAATACGGGAGAGAGGGATTAGAGGGGAATAGAGGGGGGGAGGGGAAGGACAGGAATAGGGGAGAGGGAAGGGTTAGGGCCTCCGGTAACCTCACTCACTGCCGGTTTTCAGTGAGGCCATGGTATCGAGCGGAGTCGAGCCGGCCCATACGTACCGAAGCATGGCTCTCCCACGTCAGAAATTGGTTTGAAAAAAATAATCACAAGTAAAAAATTATCAACTTAACTGTCTTTAATTTTCCGCTTACTTTTTACAACTTTATAGTTCTTTTTTTGCTGACGAGTTTCAGGAAGCAGCGAAATCCTTGGCATTTTACAGACACTCGCATAGCACTTCCAAAGAAGTATTGGCAGAATTGAAGAACATTAAGCTTTCTCTTAATTCAGAATTTGAGGGTGAGAATATATGATTTAGTGTTAGCGTGATGGGCGTAAATTAAATAAAAAATATCAAATGATTGAACATTGATTGATTGATTTTGCAGATGCTGAACTCCTAACACGAGGAGAAGAAACATTTAAACGGAGAAAATCTGAGAAAACATCTTGTTGGGAGTTTTTTAGTAAGTACTGAAGGTAACGAAAGTTAGGGCCAATTTAAGGTAGTAAAGTTCGCCTAAGCTATATTAAAAATTAAAATTATTTTTATCTGATATCTTAAAAATTTTGTTTAGGAAGTTCAAAATATTTTTTCCAAGTTTTCCGAATTTCAGTTTCCAAAGCTTGGCATTTACATAACGACAAGATACCTTAAACATCTGTCGCTTATCTCTTAGCACTTCTTCAGTTGAATCTCTTCTGGCTATAGCCAGATTACTAGGATAATGTGAATAAGTCTCGAAAAAATCCGTTGATGTTTATTTTCGGTTGGATTAAGTTTAACCCAAAACTAAAACAACACATTTTAGAGGTCTCCTTCTCCAAAAATCTGCCTTCCGCATTCAGTCCATCCCAGCTACCTTTTTCAGGTCATCCTGTGTAGTAAAAGACTAGAGCATAAGAGCTGACGTTGAAAACTAAACTTACCACGAAGAAGAAGAAGAAATTTAGAAGCGGCGGTAGCGTAATGGCTAAGGCGTCCGACTTGCGATCAAGTGGTTGCGGGTTCGTACCCCATCTATTGCACTGCCGACGTGACCCCACTCCTAACACAAGCGTTTAGCTTAGCTGGAGGGGTTAACAAGAATACTAGTAACATGTGACCCATGTTGCTAGCATTCCTATTTAACAATTTATGAAAATAATTCAATTATATCAATTGAAGCAGATATAGAGTTCAATTTACAGAAACTACACCATCAACTCGCCGTCAATTCTACCTGGTGATGATGCTTAAAACTGCATACATCTGTCAGGGTCTGCCAACTGTGCAAGTGTATGCTGAGCCGATGTTTGCTGCAGCAGTAGGTGACGTCATCTCTCCTAACCTGTGCAGCGTTATTCTGGGACTAGTGGTGCTGATAGCTGGAATCGTGGCAGCGTATTTGGTTGACTTGGTTGGCAGGCGGGTATGTGAATTATTAGAACTTATTAATGTCAGCTACTATCTATATTCTGGAAAATAATATGACTAATAATAGAGGAACTTTTTCTAGCTGAATGATAATAATATAATCAGTGCCAAGAAGACGATGTTAATGTTCCATGAAAATGAGGAAGTTCCGTCTTCCTTATTGCCATATTTCCACTGTAGTATTAATTACTTTTCTCGTTGTAATAATTGTTATGGGTAACTAGCGGACCCGACAGCTCGAACGTAATTATAAATCAAGTAGTATAATGCCGCGTTCCAATAAGCAAAAAACGATTCGTTTTGCTTACGAACGGTAATATTTTAGTTGTAAAAATATTGTTCTTTCAATTACGAACACAACCAAAAAAAATCGCCTAAATCGGTTGAGCCGTTCTTCAGTGATACTCCATCATACATTGATTTTTATATACCTATATACATATAATAGCAGAAATATTCCTAGTAGGTAGCTAAATGAAAAAGGATTTACATGGTTTTTGTTTGTCTTTTCAGCCTCTTGAAATATGGTCGTGTTTAGTGACTGGTATTTGTTGCGTGCTACTAGGAACTCAGATAATGACGAAGGTTTTACCCAAATGGACGGTACCGCTGTTGATATATGTATTTGCCACGTCTCATACTGTTGGCGCCGGGACAGTGACTTTCGTGATCGCAGCGGAAGTATTTCTTCCTGAGGTTAGTTGTTTATATATATATTAGTTATATATATATATATATATATATATATATATATATATATATATATATATATATATATATAAAACAAAGATCATTTCTGTAAAAAAAGTGATATACACTCTTTTAACACGCGTAATAAACATAAACTTGTTGTACCTGCCTCTAGGCTCCAAAAAATTTACAAGTCGTTTCAAGGTCAATGTGTGCGATATTATAATAAAATCCCAGATAATATTCAACTGTTAAGTATAAACAAGTTTAAGTCTACAGTAAAACGACAGCTATGCCTTAAGGGCTAT
Source organism: Callimorpha dominula (assembly GCA_949752705.1). Classification (NCBI taxonomy): domain Eukaryota; kingdom Metazoa; phylum Arthropoda; class Insecta; order Lepidoptera; family Erebidae; genus Callimorpha; species Callimorpha dominula. The sequence goes on along the minus strand of OX457012.1, from coordinate 15,262,460 downwards.
TACTCAGTAGGCGATTATATACAGGATAAAAACGCTTGGGATGGAATTGTAATAGAAATCTAGTGTCATATTCTTTTTCTGGTTTATTCACTTTTAATTTTAAAAACATAATAGCACACTACAAAATGATGTGATATTTACTGAATATTGTCGAAACTGTCTGGTTTTTCTTTTTTAAAGGAGTGACCTTGAGTTTGTTTGCCCGATTTCTTCTCACAAGGCTCATTTCCCATTTGGAAACGGGCGGTTATAGATCGAAACAGGCAGATGTGATATTATGTTATCCATTTTTGTTTTCTTTAATCATTTTACATTTGATGAAGCAAACTATTGTTGCGGTGACTCTATGTGTGTTGATCTATAATTTTTAATTATAATAATTATTTATTAAATCGACGATTTCGAATAATTGATGGTCAATTTTATGAAATAAAGATTTTTTGAATTGAATTATACAAAATTTATAATAATATAATTTTAAATAGGATAGTAGCATGGCACCGGGTAACCTTTGAAAAAATTTGTTCAAAAAATTTTTCAAAGGTTACCCGGTGCTATGTTTCACATGACTAGTGGTGTCCCTTACTATTTACCTGGAGACTAGATATAGTGCTACTAAATAAATAAAAATACATGTTTAAACATACATCAATCACTAACACATATCTATCTAACACACTGAAAGTTTTTAGAAAATAAAAAACGGAATGAAATAGAAGCCTGTTAATATGTTTATTGGTTATCGAAGTAATCTCCGTTTCTTTCTAGACACCCTCGTATGCGATGGAACCATTGATTAAAGCAGTGAGCCCACTCTTCTTTAGAGATCTCTAACACGCCTTTTTTAATCGCAGCCACGGCATCTTCAGGTTTAATAAAACGAATTTCTCTAGTTTTATCTATTATTTTTGAAATAAATACAAGTCAGGTCGGGACTGTAAGGAGGATGACTCATTAGCTCCACACCTTCGATAGACAAATATTCGACAGTCCATCTGAGCTGGAGCGATGTCGTGGATGAGGAGGATCCTGCTTCTTTGGCGTTGCTGTCTAACATTTTCCAAGACAACTGGTAGACAGTGACTGACATACCAATCTGCAGCAACAGTCTTTTTATATTCTAAAATGATTGTTGCGAAATGACAAAATATGCAAAAATACATGACATAGCAATTTTCATTTCTTATGACTTTTCGGACGGAATTTAATAATAATCTTTCATAATCTCCGACATATCCAAAACAAAGTGATATTTAGTAGATCCCGCTTAGGTTAGTGATCATAGAGACAAAATCTGTCAATTCTCTCAAATTCATAAACTAATATATATGTTTTTACATTTCAGGTGAAGAGCATTCTCATAGTATTAACTGTAGAGTGGTCATTGATATGTCACTTTTGCATCTCATTTCTCTTTAATATCGTAGTAGAATCGGTGGGACTGGCTCCTGTGTTTTACTTCTTTTCTTTTGTTTGCTTCGCTACGGCTGTTTATTTCTACTACTTCCTACCTGAGACGAAAGGATTGCCGGTGTACGCTATACAGGACCTGTTTAAGAAAAATGTAGAAGAATGATTTTAATGTAAAAATAATGTTGTCTTAGTAACATATTGTGTTGATTTTATTTAATAAAAATAATTTTATGTGACTGGTTTTCTATTTCTTACCCCCGACGCAAAAAGGAGGAGTGTTAAAATCTGTTCATCGTCATGAAGATCATCAGTTCTTTTCTAATCGCTGAAGGGAGTCGTGGGTATTTTAAATTTACGCTTGTTACATATTTTTTAAATTGGTAAACTGCTCCATAGGGATGTTGACACTAATCACAAATTTATATTGCATTTTAACTAAATGATTCATTGTGATATATAAAAACCTAAAACAACGTTTTTTTTTCATTAAAAAGACTGTTAAAAATATATTATAGATGATTAAAAAAGGCTGAAATAGTATAACCATGACCACGTGACTGAAAACACCAATGAGATTCTATTACGTAATTATCCGAGAGACTGACAGTTGATACTTGATAGACAGCCAGCTGTCAGTTGGTATCCTAATAATATTAACTGTTTGATATTAACATAGAAAACGTCACTCATTGCGTGAATAGGGAATATGCATGTATTTTTTTTTAACTTTTATTGACTTGTTCCATCATTCTACGTTAATAAGAAATATAAATAACCTTGGCAATGTTCAAATTAATTTTTAAAATAACATTGAAAACATCGATAAAATTTGATCTGTTTGAACGCCGCCATATTTCGCGGGCCTTGAATGACGTCACGTTCCACGCTTAGTGTTTGTTTCATAAACGTATTTGAAGTGTTACAGTAATTTAAACAACATGCATATTCCCTATTATCTCCAAGTTAGTTGCAACTCGGTACTATTCTTATCACTATGGAAACTGGATTTATCAAAGGAAACTCTTCGAACTTACCGAAGATAGATTCGTTGATGGTGGCAATTTTTTTTACAGGAAACCAAGATTTTTGTGCTTATTTGTTTATTTTTAGTTTATTTTTATGAAAAGTTTTTCCCGTGTGCTGATTGTTGTGCTTTTGCATTTGGGCACTGCACAGCATTTGCAATACTTTATGTCCATTTCTCTTGGGTAAAGCACTTAATTTTGGTATATTTGTGAAGGTAACCGCGAGCACAAACAGCAAGAACACTTATTACTGTGACGGGCTGACAGTTGAATAATGTTTTTCGGATAATGACGTAATCAAACTGAAGGAAGTGTTTCGGCCAATCTAAAAGTAACTTTATTTTTTCAAATTTCTCTGATAAATTTTAGTGTTTTTTACCAGAATATTATTTACCTCTGAATTGAATTGCCTGACGTTTCGACCAGGTTGCACTGGCCGTGGTCACAGGTAATCGCGTTAATTCCCGTTAATACGTAGATAATATTATATCATGGAACGCGAAAGTTTAAAAGTTAGAATATTATTTATTGCGTTCATTATACAAAATAAAATCAGTTTTGAAAATATGTCAACATCCCTATTAGCCATAGATTTATGTAACGGGGGACTATAAACTTTGTGAATCAATAAAAGTCAGTTTGTTTTATAAATTAGTCAAGTTCATTACCGATTTTCGGAGGCATGCCGGTATATTCCGCCAGTATATTTACCGGTATAAGGAGTAAATAGTAGTTTTGTTCGATATTCTTTAACTTCAGTATATATTGTAATGTCTTATCTAACTTAATGTATGTACAAGTATATTCATAAGTATATTTACAAGTCCGATAATAGGTTAGTTTACAAGGGGTCCGGATCTCTTAATAAAAGCTGTTGCCGGATCCCTCCTATTTAAGGCGCAGTACGGCATACGGTGTTGTTTCAGTCGGTTCGATTCCGACACACCGCCACACGCACAACAAAAAAGGTTTAGTTTACAATCGTTATATATAGTCGATATATAGTTGAGTCAACATAATAAAATTCAAATTAATTTGTGTATGTATATAATATATACCTTTATATTTATATATATGTACCTATATTTTTATCTGTATGTATTTGAAAATATATGTTATTATTATGACTTAGATAACATTCTTAATCAATTATACAATGCAACTCCTCTTGTCATACATAAACTCTCGTTCCATCCAATGGTTGCCTGGAAGAGATCGCAGAGCGCGATAAGGCCGCCAATTGTACAAGGTCTCTACTTTTAGTTTGTAAGAAATTCTTGTATGTTTTGTACAATAAAGAGTTTATCTATCTATCAAATTCGGATTTGAAAAAATAAAATGGGTATTGAAATAGGAAACCCTTATAGGGTTACCTATACTCTCATTTACTATTTGATTGTTTTCGGGATAACATCTGATTGAAGGTATTAAAGGTAGAATTAAAAGTTATGGTAAAAAGGAATTGTTCGACTATTAAAAACCAAAAAAAAACCTATATATAAAATTATTTATTTATTTGCTTTGTAAACAATGCTTGTATAGTATAAACAGGTAATCCTTTGGTCTCCGGTAGAAAATAAAAGAAGTAAGCAGCAGTAGTAAAGCAGACAAAAGAGAAAAAATAGAACACAGGTGCCAGTCCGACCGCTTGTACTAGGATATTAAACAGGAATAGGAAGCAGAAGTTACATATCCAGGACCATTCGACTGCTATCATCAATAGGATACTCTTCACCTGAAATAAAATAAACTATTCTTTAGTCATGTGCTCCTAGTACATTATTTAGGTGTATCAACTAAAGCAAAAAAATTATATATATTTAAAAGCGTGGGGAAGATTCTAAATGTATAATTTATGTTACGATATGAAATATCTTTCACGGTTGTGTGTTTAATAAAGGGAAACCATATAATATAGAGAAATTGGTTCAATTTGAAGGTCAACTTATGAATTGATTACACAACCCTGAAAGATTTTTCTCTATTTTGTATGAAATAACAACGAAGTCATACATGGCTATAGTATTTTTATGCGCATTGGTTATATTTCTTTTTCTTAATCTAAAACTCTGTCTGTCTGTCTGTTATGTTTTCATACCTAAACCACAGAACAAATATACATATATTTTGAACGTGGGAGAGCCATGCTTCGGCACGTATGGGCCGGCTCGACTCTGTGGTATCGACTCCGCTCGATACCACGGCCTCACAGAAACCGGCAGTGAAGCAATTATTGCATTGCATTTCGCCGCGTGAGTGAGGTTACCGGAGGTCCTAACCCTTCCCTCTCCCCTATTCCCGTCCTTCAGCTCTCCCCCCTCCCCCCTCTTCCCACTCTTCCCCCGCTCCATCCCTCTTCTCGTACTCCTACCTTAAAGGGCAGCAACGCACTTATGACTCTTGAGTTACACTTGCCCATTTACCATCAGGTGACCCGTCTGCTCGTTTGCCCCTATACCATAAAAACAAAAAAATTCAATCTATGAGTCCGTCCAGCCGTTCCATTCTACCAATTTGCTGAATTATTTAATGATATGTTTTGATGCACATGTACATGTATGTATATACCCTTCTCAAGTTATTTTCAAACGCAAGTTCTTATGTTTTCATACCTTTCTTAATCACTGGTGCTAATTTAGGTACGCGGTTCGTATTGGTCTCGCTGGAACGAGCTCTTTTTATTGAGCTTTTGTCCACTCAAATTAGTTCAGTTAGAAGGAAGCTAGACAATAATCATTAGCACAGATCCTCCTTGTATTGATGTATTTTATAAATAAAGATGGGACCTCGGAGAAAGACATAGACAAACTGACATTTCCTAAATTATAAATCAAGACTGACCTCTGGTAAAAATACTTCAGCAGCGACCACAAAAGGTACAGTTCCGGCGCCAAAAGTATGAAATGTGGCGAAGACGTACATGAATAGCGGTATCGTCAACTTTGGAAACCACTCTGTTATTATCTGCGTTCCTAGTACCACACAGCTGACGGTTGCAGCTATCGACGAACATATTAGAAGGGGCTGATGAGACAAACAGTTAAGTTTATTAATAAGTTGCTACATTTTAATATCCTGGACTGCGGGAAAGATGATACTATTAGAGTGAAAAATCACAGAGTTAATAGCTGACAGAAGTGTGGGGAAGCAAAAGAAGTTGACAACTACAATTATTGGGATGAAGGCAGGAATATTGATATATATTGGGTACAAGTACAGTTAATGATCACTTCAAACTTCGAGTGTGAAGTGATCATTGACTCATTTCTAAAGTACCCTCTTATATTGTAGAGGAAAATCTACGGGACGGGGGTGTACTATTATTAATAATAATAATTATTCGGTCACTTTCAACTGCCAAAGGAACTAAGATAATGCGAGTTTGATCGTTATTGACTAAAGATGATCACATTCATAATTTTCACTTTGTTATTATGGCGAAATATTGACTATACTGAAACTCATCATGTCCCAAAAAAACGCTTACCCGCCTTCCAAGCACATCTACCAAATACGCCGCCACAATCCCAGCAACCAATATCACTAGTCCCAATACCACGCTACACAGATTAGGAGAAATGAGGTCACCAACTGCTTCGGCGAACATGGGCTCAGCGTATACCTGGACCACTGGCAGACCCTGGCCGACGAAGGCAGTTTTCAGTACCATGACTAAATAAACTTGCCGGCGTATTGATGGAGTTGTTTCTGAAAAAATATGTCACTCAATTATCTTAGCCTGGCTTCGTTGGCGTTTATGTGAATTGTTTAGCGAAGCAATTCAATATCTATTGGAAATAGTTATTTTTTTGGAATGAAAGGTACTCTATGCCCTTTTTCATGATGAACGTTTGCATACATGTTGTAGTGTAAAATCGTCACAAACAAATAAGCTCACAGGAGTAGTCACCTATTGTAATACAGTCGTTCCCCTGCGATTATGGTCACTGCTCAACTGTTAAGGCTCGTAGCGCGATGTTACATAGCCTATAATCTTTCTCATACTCTATGTAATACAAAATAATTATTCAAATCTGACTAAATAGTTTTATAGATTAGCGCGTTTAATAAAACAAAAGGGTTCTTCACCTTTATTATTTTAGTATAGATAGACCAAGGTCCAAGTGCTGCTGGACTATTATTCAGTTTTTAACCGACTGAAAAAGGAGGTGATTTTCATGCACAGAATTTTTAAAATCCATTTGTATGATAATTTTTTGCTTGAACTGCTGATCACTTCGGGATCGAAACTACTAAACCTCACGGTACTCCGACACTAGAGGGTCACCTCACTTTTAAAGTCGGTTAAAACATAATAATATTCATATAATTTGTGTAAAATCCCAAATATTTTTTAGAGTTTGAGTAAATTCTTAAAAACTTACTGAATAGCTGCCAACACGACATTTTATTTGTTTCCATTTCGGGAATAGTTTTCTCTTTTTCTCTTGTTAAAGATTGAACATCTGTAACAACATCAAACTGTTCTTTTACTATTAATACATTTTGATATGTCATTTAAGAACAGCGTGCATATATCATCATCATCATCAGCCTTTCGTCATCCACTGCTATATATAAGTCTGTCCTAATGTACACCACTGAGGTCGAACGTCAGCTCTCCTCATCCAGTTTGTCCCCGCAGTTTAGCGCAGATCGTCACTGCATATGCACCTGCATATAAAAATTCTCACAAAAAATAAGTGCTCATATCTTACGGCTGTATAGTGAATTCTGAGAAATTCTAAAGCTCTTAAAGTTAGTTTTTGGGCAAATTGAGATTTTCAACACAGAAACCAAATTGTAAGAGAGAAGATTTTTATCAATGAAACTACAGGTAATAAACACTAAGAGTATCGATAAAACATCCGGATTTATCCTGATTTGTCTGGAAATGTAATTATAGTAAAGTTACCCTCAGAAACTGAGTTGATAGTACGTCTAATGTTGTTCAGTTCAGCTATCACTACGTTAGATGTACTGTGCATTTGACGGTAAAATGCTAGTGATCTCGCTGCTTCCTGAAAATTAACATGATAAGGCTCAATAAAGATTTATAAATCTATATACAGTCGAGAGCTATGAAACCGGGTCATATAAAAATAAGTGAAAGTCTCGGAAACTAAGAATGCTAGCCTAGTGCATTAATTGTGTTTAATATACAATTAAATCTCCAATAACTCTCCAATCTTCAAAAATCTAATTTAAGCGGTTTCGGGGATATCTCAGTTTCAAAATACAATACCCACGCTCTAGTTTAGGGTCGTTTACAGGTCAATTTTTTTTTAAATTAGCTTCAGCAAGTCGTCGTCTTTCAGCCTATGCACTATGAGCTTACTTCCTCGGAGGCGTAGAAACTGATTTGTACGTTTAGTTCCTGTGAGAAAGCGATTTTAAAATATTTTATTGACTAAGGGTCAATCTTCTCGTGCTATGGTACCCCTGGTTTTAATTGTATTTTAACATTTTTGATGGCATAACTTTACAAAAACAAAAAAGTTTTATTATTTTCATTTAAGGAGTATTTAATTGTTTATTTAAGACAATTCATTTCACTAAGTTCATTCACGAGATTTTAAGGTATCTTTATGTGACTCGGATTCATTGCTCTCTAGTAATTATACATGTGGCTGGAAAGTTGCTAAAGGATTTGGATCCTTTATGTTGGTCACGGATACAGTCCAGTCTGATTTTTATATCTGAGATCACAAACACAGGACTATAATTTGGTAAATATATCTCTAATAGTGTAAGTTAATTAAAATAAATTATAAAACTTCTATATTTAGTTATGATCTTAGTTCTAATACTTGGTATCAATATAAAGTATAATGTTAGAAGCAAGTGTTGTTTCTATCATTATCATCATTGTAAACTTTAATTCATATTTAAAAATGAATACAAAAAGGTAGAATGAAAAATGTTTCACTTAAAACAACATGTACCTTACTATATTCTATGCAAATAAATGCTTTAATTAATTTGGTGATACACAAAGTCACAGAATGTGATGTAATACTACTAAAACGAACTCTACTCACCTCCTCTTTCCCTTTCGTCATAAGACTTACTGGAGATTCTTTTAACATCGTAATCATGACAACACCAATCACAGCCAGTGAGAGATATGTATACACCATCGCATGGTACTCCAAAGCACCTCCCAGGAAATATGACGCTAAAATACCAAAACCACAAAACTGGTTGGGTCCAGCTGTCAAAGTGCCCCTAATGGAATCCTGGGCGATTTCACTGATGTATATTGTGACTTCCATAAAAATAGCATATCCTGTTCCTGATATGACTGCGGCAGTTAGAATCGCTTCTACTCGGTTACTTACTGCTATTATAGACCAAGATATCTGGAATATTAAGTCGAATAATTTAAAGCAAACGTTTTTAAAATCTGCCTCAGAACTTTTAGTCATTAACTTTAGGAAAGATCCTGAAGGATTACGGAGAAGGAAGATGGTTTTAACTTTACTAAAGCATGGAATCCAGTGGAAAAAACATACAATCTCGATTTTATGTAGTCGGATAAGCACCAGCATACAAAATAGGGACACTGTTAGTATAGTATGTGACGGTACATGGCGAAACAAATTTACCCAAAATGTACGGGTAACTGACCTTCTACCTCACGGATTCGACGATCAAAGGTATGTAATCAATATTAATATTATAAAGCTTAAGAGTTTGTTTGGTTGAACGCGCTAATCTCAAGAACTATTGTTTCGGATTGGAAAAAGAAAGTGTTGGATAGCCCATTTATCGATGAAGGCTATTGGCTATATAACATCACACTACGAGCAATAGGAACAGTGACCCTGAAACTGCAGTACTTTATAATTAATACGTGATCGCTTTAATTTCCGTCAACATTTATATCATCATGGAACGCGAAAGTTTAAAGTTAGTATTCAAATAGATAATGTTAAAAGTCATGATACTTTGCATGTAATGTTATCAAATGTTTCGACGTCGATCGGAATATCAAAAAGGTAGTTTAGGTATTGTTAAAATAGATTCTTTAACAGTCCTCATGTAATGAAGTAATTAAGACTTTCAATTTTAAATTCACACTCTTGCGTTATACATAATATGAGACTGATTAACACGTAAGCTCATCAATAGCCATAAAACAAAAAGAAAACAGATTAACACATGTTAGAAAATGGTTCTTAAGTGTCAGTCCGCTTATTGGACATAAATCGTAGCGTGCCTTTGACATGTATCTCGATATTATGAAGTTAATCCGATATTAAATAATTCTATTCAGGAATCTATTTCATCGCTATATCTAGAACCAAACTAAGAATAGCGTTAATGCTTCTAGAACATGAATATACATACTTGGATATAATGGCAGGCTTGTACTTATATGACGGCTATTTATCTAAACTAGAACTGCCATTTTGAAATAAATACTTATTTATCTTAACTAATTTGTGAGAGGGCTCGGATTTTCCAGTATCTTAACTATTATTTGAAATATGAAGGTGACTTTGTAAGTAATTGCTACTAGGTGCTAGTAGTACTAAGTACAGAAAATGACAAAGGATACCTTTAATCCAGAACAAAAGAACCTTTTTGTTAGAGGGACACACACAACACCGCTCATCCACGCTCTTTCTATGTGTGATATTTATGTATTTACAAAAATATGTATTTATGTATATGTATAGGCGTGTTTTAGAACCCAGAGTACAAGCTTTGCTTAGTTTGGATCTAGATAAAGATGTGTAATGTTCCAGGATCCTATTATTATTATTTGCCAAACTATTTAAAATTTTCATCTTTATACATATATTGGATATTTAATTCACTAGATCAACCTATAATATGTTTTCTTGAGTCTCCCATACTAACCACAAAAATTGAAGCGGTCAACATGGCAGTGCGTTTTCGTCCCATCACGTCCAAGGCGATGCCAGCCAGTGGATGACTAACCAAGGCGCCGATAGGCGGCAGACTGCCGAACAGGGCTACTTCCACCGCTGTCATGGGCCTATGTAACGTGGTATTCTCTGACTTGAACAGTAGAATTGTAGATGATGGCCAGGAGGTTATGAGTCCCATGTTTATGCAGGAGAAACATACTGCAAAATAGTTTTTTTTAACACGCTTTTATTTTATGTATGTATGTATCTATGTAACGGAATCTTTTAACCTTATTTTCATAAAGTTCCAAAGTTTGCACACCTTTCAGGGGCCGATGACAATTCACTTTTTCTTTTGTTATTTCTAAAAGAAACCTCCCGCATTAGGAATATTCCTGTGTCGTGGGGGGCTTCACAAACATTTAAAAAACGGACACAAAGAACGAGATGACATTTTAAACCATTACGCCATTCGTGCAGTCAATATCATAACATCAGAATAAAAAATAATTACTTTTTATTTCCATTTCTTATTGAGGAGGAGGATTCTTATTGAGGTCCAGTTACAGTATATGAATGAAATATTGACGTAATTCGAGGTAACAATAGAAAAATATTATATCATGATATTCAATATTAAATTATGTAATCCTGCTTATAAAGGTTGTTAGCCCTCAGTCCCTGGTGTTGTAACAGTCTATGAAGTTACAGACACATTTTTTTTATAATTAAAAAAGTAAATAAAATATTCAATACTCACGTAAAATAGTTGCTATTACTTGAAAAAGTACGCCCATTGTGGTAAAACAATTATATAATAACGGTAATATGGATCAGAAACTGCTGATTGATTGGGAAAAAAAAAGGAGACTGTTTCACAGTCCACAATCTAGATCTGAATTTTTGATGACTAGTACAATAAGTTCACAATTTAAAAAATGAATTTATCAGATTCTGGAAAATTAAACAGAGGAGCTAAAGTATGTACAACCCACAAATAGGCTGTAGGATTTAACAGACAATTTTTCACAATAAGCCTATTTAGGGACTGCAAATATAAAAACCTTTTTGGAGTTTGTCGGTCACTACTACAATGTGCCAGAGAACCTATTTTCGTTAGGTAATTTCAATGACATGACACATGTACTTGTAAAACGAACGCAGTGATCACCTCTTCGTTGCCTCGTGGAGACTTATAAGTCTTATAACACACTTTTATTAAATCGATATTTTTGCCCTTTCTAACCAACAATTTAAAAGAAAGATTATCGGAACTTTAGTCTGCTGATTAATTAGTGCCTGAGTGCGCCCTTAGATTTCTCTCTATTAATAATCTGATCGTCTTTTATTAGTAATAATAATATTAATAATAAATCAATATTACTATTTCCTTAAAAGTTATTAAAGGGGCTTTTATAAGTAGGCTGATAGCACACACACAACTTTGTTCAAACAGTAAAACTAACTGACACCACAAACTCAATAATGTACAATTTTGTCTCTACGATAATACAATTTACTTTAAATGTTTGTACTAAACGTATATCAAGTATGCAACTTGATACACGAGGACGGGTCTAACAGCAATCAATTATGCTCTTTTACATTTCTAGACATGTTATTTTAATTTTTAACAGTACAAATTCTACTTGGATTAAAAAAAAAATTACGTATACAAAAACAATAATTGACCCAAAAGTGTTACAACAGTTAAACATTATAGACACGATATTGTAGCATACTCAAAAATTTTAACATTGTCTACATCTGTATGTAAAGTAGGCTACACCTGTATCTTAAGAGACAGGTTACGGCTGTAAGGTGTTACAATGATGATTTTCATTGGGCTTTGAGACGATGATGATACTGTGTTGATTGGATAATGACCGTATGCGTGTGTGTGCGTGTGCCTGTGAGTGTGCGTCTGTGCGTGTGCGTTTGTGCGTCTGTACGTGTGTGTGTCTGTGTGTGTGTGTATGTTTGAAAGAGGTAATGACAGTAAGCCCAGCGTCGAAAAGTCATAAGTGGAAATGTCTTCTCCAAAAAAAAAGAAAACCATTCGATTTTATGGAAAGTACAAACCTACTAAAATCAACAAATAGATATTACCTACCTCTGAATTGCCTGAAGTTTTGACCAGGGTGCACTGGCCAGGGTCACAGGCTGACTGGCTCAGTGGTGCACGCACTGCACGCCCTCCGTCGTCTAGACCGTGAGGTAGAAGTTTTTTCATCCACCCACACATTTTTGATATTTTTGTTTTGCCATGTACCGTCACATGCTATACTAACAGTGTCCCTATTTTGTAAGCAAACCGATGCGTTCTTATTTTGGCGTTTATCCGAATGCGCATAAAAGCAAGGTAGCATGTTTTTATTACTGGGTTCCACACTGTAGATAATTTGAAACCATCTTCCCGATTTAAAGTTTTATGTTATTTAATTTCAATCGCTTCACGTATAACACTTGAGTAAAAGTGACGTTCCGATGCGAGGACTTGTGTACGGTGAAATTCAGTCCAGTGATTGATGTCCCCTTCGAGTGCAATCGCTGTTTTGCTAATCTGTCGGTTCTTCTCAGCAACGATATGTTCTTTGACTCTTTCAGCAATAGTCCGCTTGGCCTGTTTGGCCTATGTAAGAACTACCGCAGCTGCAGTTTATTTTGTACCCACGATGTTTTAAACTTTATGCCTGGTGTGTATAATATCGGAATGGCGTATTTTTTTAACACGGAGCCGATCTTATTTGTTACTCCTTTGACATACGGCATGTAAGCTGGTTTTCTGTTCACCTTCGGATGATGGCAACTCATTGTCGGTTGTTTCCCTCTTCCATTCACCTGATATCCATTACTTTTGAGTACCTCCTTGTTAGGGTTTCCTGAATTTTGTCAATTTATTACTCGTACATATATTCTTAAATCGATTAAAATTCATTTTACTGGCAACACTCGAGAGATCGAGGAAAATGTACACGCGGTCAAGTCACTTTTTGGCGAGCGGACAACAAGTACGGACGTCCCTGTAAGTACCTACATAATATTACTATTGATGAGGGTAATTTTAGAAAAGTTACACATTGCTTTGTTAGATTTTTCGTGTTTTATTATAATACATTTATGAACACAGAACGCCAAATACTTTATTGTGTTTTATTATAATAAATTTGAGAGTACAGAATACTAAATACTTTATTATAACATAATTGGGAGCACAGAATACTATTATACTAAATACTTACTTAAAACTTCTACAAGGTAATTATGTTTTAAATTAGTTATTGTTCAAGTGAATAATGGTGTGTGCGTATAATTTCTGGAAATGTGAAATATTGTTGTCGGGGGGTAGTTTTGGAATAAATATTTGTTAATCTATTAGATTATTGTGTTTTATTACAATTCAGAAGTGGGATGAGCCCATCAACATTTACGATTAATTTAAATTTGCTACCACTACAGCGCTAAACGAAGGTGTGTAGAGACTTGAGGTCAAGGTCATTTTAGGGTCAATTTTCGAGTTTTATATTGTTTATTTTTGCATCTGCATGGCGGTCTACGGGGGTTCGATTTTTTTTATTATTTTTGAGCTAGGACGCACCGTTTTCGAGATATTAGAATTTTTAATTTTGGAGGTCTTACATTAAAATTATGTAAAGTAAAGAAAAGGGTACATCAAACACGTTTTCGAGTTTCAGAAAATGCCACGCAATGATGAGTCAACACCGCGAAGGCGGCTGGAAACGCCGAACCGACTGTCTGCTTCTTGTCAAAAATCGGCGAGACGCAGTCGCAGTCGCACACGTCATAAAAGTCGCAGTTATCGCAGTCGCAGCCGCCTGCGCAGCTCCGAGAGGCGACGAGTGCAAAATCGGGACCGAAAGGGAACAAGAAGTGAAGCGACAGCGGGAACGGCTTCATGCGCTCGAGGAGGTGCTGCGGCGAGAGCGCAGTACTAGCCACATCGTGGACGCCGCACGCGACAGGAGTATCCAGCGCGGACGCAGTCTGGAAAGGCGACGTTCGCAACGTGCGGCAAGGGACCTGCATCAGCAGCCAGGCGGAATGACAGGTCGGTCAGTCCCAAATTTACATTTAAGGATATTACTAATATTATAAACGCCTTGAGTTCCTTAAAACCCCAACCTCAGCCGTTGCCAGTGACCCCTTCTTCACATTCTAATGGTCATATGAATCAAAAAAATATTCTCCCTGATTTTGACCCTTCTTCATGGTGGGTTTACACGCTGGCGTTCAAACCGACATTCAACGAGCACATTCAACGACGCAAGCATGTGAACAGGCTGTTTGTGCATGCCTGCTTGAATGTGATCGCGCTTGCCGCCGATCGGGACGACTAACGGCTGCGTTCACACGCTCGCGTTCAAACCGACATTCAACAACGCAAGCATGTGAACAGGCTGTTTGTGCATGCTTGCGTGAATGTGCACGCGCTTGGCGCCGATCGGGACGACTGTCGGTTTTTTGACACACTTCAAAGGGTGAATGTGCTTGTGTGCCTGTTTACACACACACACACACGCTCTCGGCCGCGTTAGTATAGTTTTCATCTTCGTGGCATACAGACGACGTAACGATCGAAATTAATTTTTGACGACACCAAATATATCGGAGTGGTCTGAACCTTTATCATGCATGAATCGAAAGCAAAAGAAGACTTCAGAAAGATGTTTCTGAACTATTCTTTTAGTAAAAATAAATATTGTTTATCAAGGCCCAAAAAAATATGAAACAAAATAGTGCCAATTCTTAGGATTAAAGTTAGTATTGATTGATTGACGATTAGAGAATTGTAACTAATCGCATATCAATGATGTGCAGTAAATAAAATAGATTTATGTATGCCTTAAAACAGTTACGAAACACATTTAATGAAGAAGCCGCCCCCAATGCTTATCATGGTTAATTATGTTCATGTTTATTAGAAATAATAAAAAATTATATTCAAAAGTTAGCGAGGATAGTAAATTCATTCAAAGAGATCCCACTAAAGTAAGAAAAGAATTATGTAAAAGCACTCTTCGATGTAAAAATAGTTATAACGCATGTCAAATAAAAAAATCAAATTTAAAGTTTTGGCTACTTGAAAAGTGTTTTTACACCATAAATGATATTTTAATTGTAAAACTTAATAGTTTTAAGTAAAATTTCGCATGGATAATTATGTCGAGCTGTTTTTTTTTTTTCAATAAACATAGATCAAGCCCAAAGCAGTAGCTCCCACGAGATCTACGTCTACATCGTCTCCCATGTTTGCACTGACTACCATGTCCACAGAACACTAATACCCTACGGACCATGCCTGCAAGTGTGTGAAACAGGGCTGCCAGATTGTAAATTGGATACAAAATTGGTATAATATCGGTTATCTTTTGTATCCTGTTTGTATAGTAGATTGCATTGCATAATTGGATACAATGTCATTGCTGATGTTATAGCGTAAAAAGTACGTACATACACATAGAGATACTTAAAACAAATCATGTCTGTGATAAACTGTTAAATCCTTATACGTTAAAGTTAAAACACCTTTTACTAAAATCCCCAAAGAGTGACGTTCTATAGTTGTACAACACTGATTTTGTATAATAGTACATGATTTTGTATAATTTCCGAGTCTTAGAGGTATAAAATAAGTTGTCTTTACTGGCAGCCCTGGTGTGAAAAGCTTGCGTGGCACGCTGCGTGGCAGGCTGCGCGCCGAGCTGCGTGCCATGCTGCCTGCCAGGTTGCACGGCGTGCGTGTAAACGTACCATCAAAGGCACAAAGGATTGATGTCTGGATAAAGAAGGTTAACGAGTGCGCCACTGTCTACGGCTGGGAGGAAAGGACGATTATTCATTTTGCAATGCAAAAACTCCAGGGATTGGCCAAACTTTGGTACGAAAGTTTGAATACCATTTTATTTAGATGGGCCGAATGGCAACAAAAACTAATGGTTGCTTTTCCCTTTGAACAAAATTATGGTCAATGCCTGGAGGACATGCTTAGACGTAAGAGTAGATTCAATGAACCTCTCGAAGTCTATTACTATGAAAAATTAGCGCCGTTGAACCAATGTGACATAGAGGGGAAGCGTGCGGTGGATTGCATTATTCACGGGCTTACCGACAAAACTATGAGGTCTAGCGCTAATAGGTACTTTACGTTGTTCGCAACCAGACCAACTCCTTAACTTTCTCATGAGTAGTAAGGAAGTCTCACAACATTTTGATCGTAACAATTTATGGCAAAAATAGGTCAATTGTAGACATAACGGTTACAAACAACAAAACCAGTACAAAACAACAAACTCGTTTACAGAGCAGGCTCATGTTCTAATGTTGAAGAACGCTAAGGAACTAAAATTCTTTAATTCATGTGATGAGGTATTTTTTCCGCAACTTGATAATACCGATGACGTGAGTGTTGATATCATGATCTCTGCAGATGTCAATGTGTACGGGCCAGCTCATGTTAAAGCCCGTGTTTCCCCATCGGTAAAGCTACTAAAGTTTTACCGATGAGCTTTACCGATGGGGACATTCTTCTCAGGGAAAAAGTGATAGGAAAGCCAAATCAAGAGCTCATAGTCACTGGTAGAATATATCAGGTTAGGACGGGTATAGTTTATATTCACGTCACCCCGTTATCAGGTTCCTATCGGCTGTATGAGGGAAATATTATAGGAAGGGGTGCTGAAGTACAGGTAGTGAATCGCATAAATTATTCACCTGATAATTCTACTGTTATCGAACACCCTGATGTAGATCGAAATCAGGTGCAAATAGGTGATTCGATTAAGGAATCGGAGAAGCAACAACTGCTGGTTTTGTTGTCCAAATATAAGCATTGTTTCGCTGGGTCATTAAAAGAATTGGGTTGTACAAATATGGCCGAGATGCGGATAGAGCTAAATAGTAACCTACCCGTTGTATATAGGCTGTACAGGTTGTCTCATAAGGAGCGAAAGCAGGTGAGAGAAATGGTAGGGGAGATGATTGCTGCCGGAATAGTCCGAGATTCCGTTTCCGAATACGCGAGTCCTATAATCTTAGTTCGTAAGAAGGACGGGAAACAAAGACTTTGCGTCGACTACAGACTTTTAAATTCTGTTACTGTAAAAGAGCGGTACCCGATGCCGGTTATTGAAGATGAGATAGCTAGGCTTACAGGTCAGGCATACTTCGTAACCTTAGATTTAGCATCAGGATACTACCAAGTTCCAATCTCGGAAGCTTCAAAATCTTTAACGTCATTTGTGACCCCAGATGGCCAGTACGAATTTAATCGTATGCCGTTTGGGCTCGCGAATGCACCCGCCGTTTTTCAACGGTTAATGAACAAAGTCTTGGGATCAGCTAGATTTTCAGAAGCAACCGCTTACATTGATGACGTCCTTATTTACGGAAAAACGGTAGGCGAGTGTTTGGAGAGGCTCGAAAGGGTCATGCAGTTGATAGAGCAGGCAAATCTGACGCTCAACTTGTCAAAGTGCAGATTTCTTCAGAACCAAATTAATTATTTAGGCTACGAGATAAGCGCCGCTGGCGTTCGCCCTGGGGACAAAAAAGTTCAATGTCTCCTCAACTTTCCTCGCCCTACTAATATACATACTGTTCGTCAATTTTTGGGGTTAGTTGGCTATTTCAGAAAATTTATAAGAAATTTTGCAACGGTATCTCATCCACTTTGTAGACTGCTTAAAAAGAATGCGGACTGGATGTGGAAGGATGAACAGGAAACTGCGTTCCAAGATCTTAAAAATAGGTTGGTCGACAGATCTATATTAACGATCTACGACCCCAATGCTGAAACAGAATTGCACACTAATGGCGTTGGTGGGATACTAATGCAACGTCCTCATGGTGAAGATACTTTTAGACCTGTGGCTTACTACAGCCGGCAGACCTCACCTGAGGAGAAAAATTTTCACGCGTTTGAGCTTGAAACCCTAGCTGTAGTGTGTTCGCTTAAGAAGTTTAGGGTTTATTTATTGGGGCAGGACTTTAAGATTGTAACCGATTGCAGCGCACTGCGCTCGACATTTTCCAAACGTGACTTAATTCCTCGCATCGCGCGCTGGTGGTTACTCTTACAAGAGTTTCAGTGTTCGGTGCAGTATCGTGCCGGTGTAAAGATGTCGCACGTAGATGCCTTATCACGGAATCCTCCAGATAATTATGGAACTAATGATTTTGATATCGAACAATATCCTAGTGTGATGACTATTAGTAGGGACGATTGGATGCAGACCTTACAATTAGAAGATAGTGAACTCGTTGTAATTCGTGATATATTAACATCTGATATGGACGCTGAAGGGTTAAAGTATATCAAAGATAATTACCTGATTAAAGACGATAGGCTTTACAGATATTTTGACGCGGATAGGACTAACCTGCGTTGGGTTATTCTAAAGGGTGCAAGGTGGCAGATCTGCTGCATGAACCATGATGAAATTGGTCATCTGGGTGTGGAAAAAACTTTGGAACGCATGAGAAAGACTTATGGGTTTCCGAAAATGTCAAAATTTGTAAAAAAATACGTGCAGGCTTGCCTTGAATGCGCGTATTCAAAAAGAAACCGTACTAATGAGGGCTTATTACATACAACTGAAAAGGTGGTAGTGCCTTTCCACACTCTGCACATCGACCACCTTGGACCCTTTGTGCGTTCAAAGAGAGGAAACAGTTACCTTCTAGTGATAGTAGACTCTTTTACAAAATTCATATTTATTAGGCCAGTTCGTAACACTAAAACACAGTCTATAATACGAGTGTTAGAAGATATTTTTTATATATTTAAAAAACCCTGATCGTATTAGTAACGGCGGTACTAGTTTTACATCTTACGCATTTAAGCACTTTTGTTCAGATAAAGGCATACGACATATACTCAACGCGGTTGTTAGCCCAAGAGCCAACGGACAAGTTGAAAGATGTAATCGTACAATCCTTAGTTGCTTAACGGCGCAAAATCTGAATTTCGACGAGAAAGTCTGGGATGATAAGGTAGGCAGAGTCCAATGGGGTATAAATAATACTCCTCATAAGACCACGGGAAGGACACCAACGGAGGTTATGTTTGGACATAAAATGAATTCTGAGATTAACCCTAAATTGAATGACGTAGTACGCGAAACTCGAGAAAATATTGATTTAGTAGATATTTGGAAGTCGGTTAAAGATAAAATTGACGAAGAACAGCAGAAGCAAAAACTATATTATGATAGAGATCGGCGTCCTGCCCGTTTCTATAATGAAAGAGATTTAGTTAAGATCACAAGAACTTCGTTCAGTAATGACGGGAAGAGCAAAAAGCTTGTTCCGTTATACATTGGGCCTTATTGAGTAGTTGCAGTTCTAGACAATGATCGTTATAGGATTGCTGCTATTCCCGGACTAAGTAGCACTAAAAGCAAACGCAAAACCACCGTGGCTTCCGATCGAATGTTACCTTGGGTTCACGTAGCAGCGTTGAACCTAAACGAATGTAATAATGATAGTAACGAAGTAGGTAGCATTACTAGTGACAATAAAACCCCGTAATGATAAAAAATTATTAGATATATATGATTATTTGAACTATTTGATGTATGTTCTGTTGATATTTTGTTTTTGTTTTTATGTATGTATTAAAGTACAATCGTTAAGAAGAATCTACTTATTTATTTCTAAGTTGAGTTTTAAAGGAATACCTAAAATTAATGTGTCGGTATATTCACCTAAAACAGGATGTATAATTGCAAACTTGTCATACGTGTCCATATATATATATATAATTAGCTTATTTCGATTTAAACAGGAATAGTAGCAATAATGGATATACATATATATGTATATGATGACATTCAAATATTATTGTTTTATGATTGTGTTGTATATTCATGCCAGTCTTGTGAAAATGAAAGTTCACAAGATTGGTTTCATGTGTTCCTTAGTAATGATGGTTTGTAGAAATGAAGGGGTAACAGGGCATCATTACTAAAAGGAATAAGCTGTGCTCTTGGTGAGAAGGAATGAATCGCGAGGAACACGGCTAACCTGTAAAATTTGAGTCTTGTGAGAAGGAAAGTTCACAAGATTATGATTGTGTTCATTGGTAATAATGGTTTGTAGAAAGGAAGGGCTCACAGACCATGATTGCTAAAGGCTGTGTTGTTAGTGAGAAGGAATGGATCACGAGCAACACTGCTAGAACAATGTATCCATTGACTATAATGTATTTTGTAATTTGAGTCGTGTGAGAAGGAAGGTTCACAAGATTATGACTGTGTTCCTTGGTAATGATGGTTTGTAGAAATGAAGGGCTAACAGGCCATCATTACTAAAAGGAATGAGCTGTGTTCTTAGTGAGAAGGAATGAATCGCGAAGAACACGGCTAACCTGTAAAATTTGAGTCTTGTGAGAAGGAAACTTCACAAGATTATGATTGTGTTTATTGGTAATAATGGTTTGTAGAAAGGAAGGGCTCACAGACCATGATTGCTAAAGGCTGTGTTGTTAGTGAGAAGGAATGGATCACGAGCAACACGGCTAGAACAATGTATCCATTGATTATAATGTATTTTGTAATTTGAGTCTTGTGAGAAGGAAGGTTCACAAGATTATGACTGTGTTCCTTGGTAATGATGGTTTGTAGAAATGAAGGGCTAACAGGCCATCATTACTAAAAGGAATGAGCTGTGTTCTTAGTGAGAAGGAATGAATCGCGAAGAACACGGCTAACCTGTAAAATTTGAGTCTTGTGAGAAGGAAACTTCACAAGATTATGATTGTGTTTATTGGTAATAATGGTTTGTAGAAAGGAAGGGCTCACAGACCATGATTGCTAAAGGCTGTGTTGTTAGTGAGAAGGAATGGATCACGAGCAACACAGCTAAAACTATGTAACCCTTGATTATAACAATGTACCTATTTTGTAATGAGATGTCAGTTTTGTGAAAAGGAAGGTTCATAAGGTGACTTGCCTGTATCTATTGGTAATGATTTCTCACATATATATCATCATTGCTAAAGACTAGACTTATGTATGTTTTATCATTGTAGTAATTTAATAATCGTGAATGTGTTGGGGATTCGTATTTGATGCTACAGAGTGACTTGATAGGCCAAATGTTAGGTTGTAGATGTCAATGCATATGGACATGCACGAGGTCAGGATGGTCGAATGTTAGGGTTTCGTGAATTTTGTCAATTTATTACTCGTACAGATATTCTTAAATCGATTAAAATTCATTTTACTGGCAACACTCGATAGATCCAGGAAAATGTACACGCGGTCAAGTCACTTTTTGGCGAGCGGACATCAAGTACGGACGTCCCTGTACTCGTAAGTACCTACATAATATTACTATTGATGAGGGTAATTTTAGAAAAGTTATACATTGCTTTGTTAGATTTATTGTGTTTTATTATAATACATTTATGAACACAGAACGCCAAATACTTTGTGTTTTATTATAATAAATTTGAGAGTACAGAATACTAAATACTTTATTATAACATAATTGGGAGCACAGAATACTATTATATTAAATACTTACTTAACACTTCTACAAGGTAATTATGTTTTAAATTAGTTATTGTTCAAGTGGATAATGGTGTGTGCTTATAATTTCTGGGAATGTGAAATATTGTTGTCGAGGGGTAATTTTGGAATAAATATTTGTTAATCTATTAGATTATTGAGTTTTATTACATCCTGAACATAATGCAGCTCTCCCTCCAAACGTTCAGGGTCACAAAGATCGTAAGCTCTGTTCTTGAGTGAAGTTATTACAGATTGCAAGTGTCGGGGATGATAATGAGACGTGTGGTGTACGCGTACTCACAGTGAGATAAAGATTTGTCGGATCTCGCGGTTACTTTAACATCTAAAAACGACAACGACCTCTCCGCCTCCTTTTCATATGTGAACCTTATCTTGGGGTGAATAGAGTTGAGATGTTGTATACTTCCTGTTTGTTTCCTTTTACAATACTAAAGATGTCATCCACGAATCGCTTACAAAGCCTAACGGTCTTTGGGCCGAGACTCAGCGCCTACTCTTCAAGTAAAAGTTAGTAAAGTAGAAGATTTTTTTTGGTTAAACGCGCAAACTTTTGAAACTACTCGTCGGATTTTAAAAAATCTTTTAGAATTTGATAGCCCAATTCTCGAGGAAAGCTATCGGCTATTTAGCATCACGCTATGACGTGCAGGAGCACAAGGAGCAGAGCAGTCACAATAAGCACGGGTGAAACTGCCGAAGCGGTGTTAGCACTCGTTCGGGGAATTGAAGACGCTGGCTAGCTAAGATTTGGTTAACGTTTATTGCTGTGTGGCACGACGATTGCGATGGATCTACTCTTTGAGGCTGCTTCCAATCACGTCAATGTCACCACTGAGGAGGAATGATTCTTATCGTTTTCATGTCAGCTGAAATTAATTAAGCAATATGCTGTACACTGTTGCGTCCGTAACGTAATCGTGCTGTTGGTGACTTGTAGGTTTAAAACTGTAAATTAACGTGTTTCGTGAACACGCTCGGATAATAAAAGCAAAATAATGGTAGTTTTAGATTAAGAGATAGTTGTAGACTTTAGTGATTTATACCACGGCCTCACAGAAAACCGGCAGTGAAGCAATGCTTGCATTGCTTTTCGCCGAGTGAGTGAGGTTCCCCTCGCCCCCTCTTCCCCTCTTCCCCTACTTCTTAAAGGCAGGCAACGCACTTGTGACTCAGGTTGCATGTGCCCATGGGCAGCGGTAGTCATATACCATCAGGTGACCCGTCTGCTCGTTTGCCCCCTATAACATAAAAAAATATATATATATATATCAGTATACTAGAGATCGCGTGGTGATCGAATTTCGGCCATGGTTATTTTATTGGTCAGTATAACTTGAGCTGTCATTGTATAGACTTACTTACCGTGACAGTACCTTACCTTACAGTAATTTCTATAGTTAAAAGTTTTAGCTTCTTGCACTTCTTCTGTATATGATCTGTAAATATTCCGAAATTCACGTTGCTACGTTTGCGAAATTTTCTTAAAATGGGGTAGAAAGAATCCTCTTCGCGTATTAATATAATGCTTATGTGATGTATGAGTATCTATACTTATACAGATGTATGATATACCCATATCTTAATCCAAACTCCTGACTTTTAATATTTAAAAACGCGAATATGGCTTTGTCAAGGGAAAGGACATCACCAGGATCTCTGATCTTTCCCCAGAAAAGTGATGCCGTTGTCATGGGATACATTAATTGACAAAATCTAAAAGTTATGCAATTGCTCCCTAAATATTACAGTCCTGTACATCCTTAGGTTGGCTGGAAGATATTGCTTTTTAGAATAAGGTCTAATGTGCATTTTGTGTATAAAATATCTATTTTTAACCCCCGATGTAAAACTGAGGTGTGTTATAAGTTTAACATGTGTGTCTGTCTATATCACTATGCACTAGGCACTATATCTATGTGCCATTTTGTTCGATAACTTGTTGCCATCTTGTAGATAATGACAGAACCCCGTTGCTGTACAAATCTTTGATTTTTATCAAAAAACTGCGATAAGTAGTTTTGACAGTGCTCTCTTGATGTTAACCTAACACTACCCAAAGAATTCTTAAGGGACCGAAAGAAGTCTGAGGGTGCAAGGTCAGGACTAAATGGTGGATGCATTAACACTTCCCAACCAAGCTCTCTCAATTTTTGCTGAGTGGCCAAATATGTGTGTGGTCTGGCGTTATCATGATGAAAGACAACTCTTTGTCTCTTGATCAATTCCGGCCGTTTTTTTTAAATTTCTGGCTTGAGTCTTATTAGTTGATGGCAGTAGATCCGAATCGATGGTTTTGCCCGGCTGTAAAAGCTCATAATGAACGATGCATTTCCAATCCCACCATACACACAGCATCATCTTATTGCATATTAATCCGAGTTTCGCTACAGTCTGTGGAGCTTGACTACCCTTTGACCATGATCTTTTTGGCACCTTCTTGTCGTAGGTATTCCACTTTTTTTCACCAATGATCAATCTTTTCAAAAATAGTTTGGTTTTAATAGAGAATCGCAAATTCATTAGGTTTCTTTTAGTGAGCGCGTGTGGCACCCATATATCGAGCTATTTTAGATAGCCAGACTTTTTCAAATGGGTCAAAACTGTTTTGTGATCAATCCTCAGTTTCTCGGCTATGTCGTAACTAATAATATGCCGATCTTGCTCAACTTTAAAAAAAATAGCATCGACTTAATCCGTATGAGGGCGACCAGAGCTAGCTGCATCTTGGACATCAAAATTCCCGGACTGAAAACGCTTGAACCAACTTTGTGCTACTCTTACTGCCACTTCATTATGTCCATAAACATCACATCAACATCTTAGAAAACACTGATATTGACCTCAATATTGATCATCAGCTTCAAACTCAAGTCTCTCAGTAATTTTCATTTGATTGTTCCATATATTTTTTTTGTTAATTTGCTTCTTTGTTTGATTATGCTAAGTATTATAATTAATAAACAAATGTGTGAATTTTTATCGCTATATTGATTAAGTCCTGAAATTACGCCCTCAGCAAAGGTTGCCCATATCTGTTTATATACATTTATGTGTTTGTGTTTAATAGATTTTGAGTTATTAAGGCGTCAAAAGTGGTTCCAAATGGTTCGTGTAATATAACACACGGCTGCTGCGTCGCTAGTTACTTTTTTTGCTTGAACTTGGCTTGACACGCTGCCGCGTTTCTAGATGATCAGGATTCATTAATTTAACACAAAATAGCTGCCTCATGGTTGCCATCCATTGTCCTTCAATTCCATAATCGGAATTGAACGACAATGGACAATTTTAATAGATTCATTTGATTATGATCCCTTAATACATGATCCCTTATATTTATGTGTATTTATTGTAATACCTAAGCCTCTTACGATAACTTTCAATTAGTAATTTGCAAATTCGATAGCTTTTGAGGTTTTTCGAGATTTCAGACGGTTAACGTCTATTTTTATTGATTATCGCTTGAACTGATTTATTCAGTGTCAATTTATTCTAACACTAGCTGTGCCCGCGACTTCGTTCGTTCGCTTATTGCATAGTACCTCTTTCTTCACGCAGGATTTTTTATACTGTATTGGGGGTGAAACAACCTGGAGCGTACAAAAAAGGTTGTTTTGGTTGCTTACACGTGAAAAAACGACATAATTTGGCCGTGGTAACATTACTCATTTGTTTTTCGTGTGGAAGCTCACCTCACCGGGCTATTCGCGAGGCCGTATATCAGGCTTAAACCAACTAAAACCACACGGTGTGCCTCACAGCACCGTTTATGAGTGGACCATCGGTACGGCTACGTTTTGCCTCCAACGATCCACCCAGCGCTGGCTAGCGGGCGGCAACTGGGCGATGTCCAGACACCCTCTTCACGGGAGACTCTGTTTCGGGTGAAGAACATAAAACTCGTCTCATACACCCATGGCCACTCTTAGCGTACGCATGAGAGCGCGAGTGAAAAGGTTCCACCTGGAAGTTTTTCTACCGAGTCCACACCGTCACCTCCTCCTTGCGCGAGATGTTCTCCTCGCAGAAAATCGTCATAAAACAACTGTGACGACCTAACATCTCAATTCATCCGACCAATTGGGAGACTCTTGCTGTAGTCAGTGTTTGCTTCTGAGCTTTGTTTAGTCACGGTGTAACATAAGATTTCACACTACTGTAACCGAACGGAAAATAAACGGTCTGAAAGTGTAAAAAAAACCTCACCGGTTACAGGTCAATATTTCGGCTTAGATGTAATTTTTTTTGCGATAGTGTCTGCCATGCATTTAGTATAGTAAAATACTGTAATACCTACTAACAAAGTATTAAATTAAAGTAACAACTAAGTGATAGATGCTTTAAATAAAAATTCTATTCTATTCTATTCTAATATTATCATGTTGACGGGAATTAACGCGATCACGTATTAAAAGGTATGACATACCTTTGCTTTGCCGTGGTCGTGGCCGTGATCACAGGCCTGTAGGTACTTAATACTTTTTAAATACGTGATCGCGTGAATTCCCGTATTATGGAACGCAAAAGTTTAAAAGTTTGGATCTTCCTTTTCTATAACTCTATTTATAAATATATGTATATTTACTGGACTGGCCTCATGGCCTAGTGGTTAGTGACCCTGACTGCTGAGCCAGAGGTCGTGGGTTCGATTTCCACCCAGGACGAATTATTCTCTGTCCAGGTGTAATTTATTTATAATATGTAGGTATTTAGAAATATATAAGTGTGTTTATGAGCAGTCTGGTTACCATAGTACAGGCTCTGCCTAGTTTAGGATCAGACGGCTGTGTATGAGGTGTGTGAAGTTGTTATTATTATTAATGCCCTGAAACATATTTATGAATTTAATGGCTGCGAGAGGCAAAATAGCTCGTTGGCATTGTCAAGAACCAGCTATCGATTACTCTGGGATCACCAAACAAAGAAAAAAAAACTCCTGCTGCTTCAGCCATCACCACAGAAAAGCACATTATATCCTACGATTGATAATATACATTCACTCGAAATCCTTCAAACAGATTTGCAGGTAAAATCTAATGTAACTAATAATATTTCTTTAAATTACAGGTAAAAATCGATTCCTTGTACTCTTAATATTTATAAGTTAATTAAATTGAGTGGTTTTATAAAAAATATTAAAAAAAAAATTAAACCGACGAAAAGAACTAAAACGCAAAAAATAAATAAACCTTTTAAGTCTTAAGTATTAAGCTTATTTAAAAGATTTATTATTATTTATGATTTTTTTTTCATCATTAGCTCGGCTACATGATGTGATGATTTCTAAACGCAAGTACCTGATAAAGTAATGAAAAGTAAACAGAAACACTATTCGTTTCTATAATTTTCGAGGGTTTCTCTCAATTTTATCAAAAATCCATAATCAGATCCTGACTTCCTTGACATGGGACTACCCTTGAGGTATACCCTATCTAACAAAAAAAATAATCAAAATCGGTTCATAAATAACAGAGAGGGCAAAACATACATAAAAAAAAAAGTTGAAATATGTATTTAAAGGTCGAATTGAGAACCTCCTTTTTTTCGTCGGTTAAAAACGATACCTAATTAAAAAAAGTATATTAGTTAAAAAAAAGTGCAAAAAAAGGAAAAGAGTGTGAAAGAGGAATTCGGTCTGGAACCCAACTTAGTAGAAATCGTACTCTACACCAGATAGGCTAAACGCTCGCTGTTGTGTAATACGAAATAAGTATATACATTCTACTAACGTTACAATGTTATTACAGCTTTCATTGATTTTCCTGTGGGAACCAGAGTTTAACCCGGGATAAAAAGTACCCTATAACCTGCGCAGGCACTCAAACTATTATCATACGAAGTATCAAGCATATCCCTTCAGTAACTTCTGAGTTTATCGTGAACATACAAACAGACAGACAGTTTGGATCGCATATTCGGCATCAGTATCGATATCTTAATACCTCTCAGTCGGTTTTTTTTAAATATATTCAATGTACAGAATTCATCCCGCTACAGATTTATTATAAGTATAGATTTTCTTAATCTCGAAATACGTTAAAACACTTTGTCATTTTTATGTTCATATAATTGCAACAATGAGTGCTGACTAGAGTTTGTTTATATGGTTCTCGCTATATTCGTCAGTCATTAGCGGCACCTATTCTTTGTTTCTTGTCACGGCTATTAGTGCTAATAATATGCTTCACTCAATAGAGTTAATAAATTACAGTTAGTATTTTTGTTTAGAGAGATTATAATTTAACAGTCGGTAAAGCACTTACCGATAAGTATATAGTTCAATCTAAGGAATCGTGATATGTTTTTACCTATGTCTAAATACAATAATTTGTAAGCGTACTTCTTAAGTAGCTAGTTTTTTGTTATTTATTGATTGTACCTATAGTTGTGTTGGTACTAAATAACATATTTTATGTAGAAGTTAAATTCTGCACCCCAAAAATGAAAGATAATTGTTTCGTAACTGTCGTATACTTATTTTATACTTGATAATCAGTAAACATAATATAATATAATTGAAATATAATATATTTTTTTCATCATCAAGAATAATATACATAGCTAAAAGTTAATTGTCCGTGCAAAAGTACTCCGACGAAAGTTCCAAACCACTTGTCAACATTATCTCGTGCACAAACACAAAAATTAATAATGGGAGTCTTGGTACAAGTGATGACTTCTTTTATACGTGAGTATGTCTTGACAATTATTTATTAATTTATTTAAACTACGCTTATATATAAGTTAAAGACACTGATGCTGATTCTGTTCTTCACGTCACTAAACCAAAATTTATCTAAAATTCTCTTATTTTAGTTAAAAGATTCCGAATATGCTATTCTGTTGTTACAACGAATTAAATTTAGTTTTTATTATAACAGCACTAAATTTGAATGACAAAGAGTGAATTAGTAAAAGCACCAGAAATAACTTCAATAAATAAATGTTGATAAATGTTATAGATTACATAGTAAACATACACATAGTAAACAACGTAGTAAACATACACATAGTAAACATTTACATAGTAAACAACGTGTTGAATAGCTCAATCAAAGCTGAGTAAATACTGTGTTACTGAGTTCTCATACCAGGCAATGTTTAGTCCTTTTTGTTATCGGTGTAACTAACTGTCTATAATTATTCTGTGTAAGTCATGCTGAAGTGTCGAAGTAAATAATTATCTGCCATCGCCATTAAAAAAAAAAAACATTGAATTTTAATATATTAATAATGATCTGATTCTGAATGAGGGGCTCGTGGCTAAGTGGTAACCGAGTAGGTTAGCACATTACAAAGTTAAGTAATACCACCATATTATCTGTGGTATCGCCTAGTACTTGGGTTGTGGAGGTCTGATGGCAGTCGCTTCACGTAAAATATCGATGTTCGGCCGTATCGTAGTTAGACTGAAAGCCGACCCCAACTTAGTTGGGAAAAGGCGAGGAGGATGAGGATTGCATTTTAATATACTTTAAACTTTTAATTTACTCTTAACACTAGTATGGTGGAATTTCAGGAAGCAAGCATCTGTAGAAACTCTTATCTTATTTCAGGGGATTATAATTTTGTGTCTTTCCCAGCTTTTTCCATTAATAGTCTATCGTTTACCGTTACATAGATATCCATGGACATTCTTAGCACGAAAATTAATTTCATTCTTGCGGATTTATTGCCTTTTTTTTAAGGTTACCGCTTCAGACGACAACACTTTTAATAGTTTACTATATTGTATGTACAAAAACTTCCATGGCCATTTTGCGAGACTAAAAATTCCATAAATACAAGCAAGAGCCTCCTCTTTTTAAGAAATCCAACGTAAAACACTTGAAGATATATTCGAAGTTTAAATTCTGTACCTCAGAGTTACATACATACCATTAAGTGTCAAAACGTAAATATTGCAGTAGACACAAAAATACGCAGCATACAACTGTAATGCAACATTTCTTAGGAAGTGTTAAAGGTATTGGCATGATATAAACTGTGTTCTTTATTATTTTTAGAGCTATTTACGGGAATTAATACGATATTTTTTTGTAAAACTTTTGCAATCAAGCGTCAACTTTTGATCTTTTAAGATCCTGTACCACATTTGAATTTGTGAATTTAATATCATATATCTATCGATATTTCTTTTCGTTGACATCATGTGACTTAATGCTTTATACCATAAGATAGAGCTCGCTTTAACGATTTTATTAGTGTAAAAAACCAGATTTGAAAAAAAATGGATTTAATATTGTATACCTCTAAGGTTCAGAATTAATGTTATTTTTGAATCTTGATAAATTTATTCAACTTATACCTATAACTTTAATCAATAATGACCGGAATACTTATTGTATTATGATGAATGTACGATGTAAGACAGTGCTGAAGTGTCATCTCACTGTTTCTTGTTTAACTGTTTAAATAAAGATTCGTTTTAATGGATTTATTTAAGAGTTCTGTAATGCATACAATAACTTATTCATTCGTTACTCAAACAGTCATTACTTGAACACAATATAATTGTGTGGAACTTGAATTAGGTTTTATAATTATACGACCCCCATGTTATCTAAAGTATAGAAAGTCTTGAGCAATATCTGTCACGTGTGAAATCTATAATCTGTTGTTTACACATCTGTAACATTGTAATAATCATTGAAATGTGATATGACGAAATGAACATAAACCACGTTTTATGAATGGATGGCCCATTCATAAAACGTGGTTTATGTTCATTTCGTGAACAAAATATCTTTGTATTTATCTACAATATGTTTCAAAAATGTGTGGTCAAACTTTAGGAGCGTTATGTGTAGCCGACATAGTAAATATAGATTAAAAAAAATATATTTTAGTGTTGGTACACATTTCTAAAAAACATACAATCTCATTTAAATGGACTGAGTTCGTAACCCTGGTATTGAATGGACAAAATATTATTGTATTTTCTACCTATTTGGATACTAAATGATTAGCATATTACACTACAGGATCATAGCGTTCTACAAGAAAGTATTCATGGGTCTACGCTTTTTATAATTTAAATAATCATTCATTTATTTGCGGCTATGGGTATATAAATTAAGATGTTACTGACTTATAATATAAGCAGCTACATTCTACCTCAAGGAGGATGGAGGATGCGGATATGTCTAAATTTTGTAAGGTTGATATAATATGTCTATCACAGTTAGTACCTAATTATAAAATAGGTTCATTACCTAAACTAAAGATTAGAATCACACAACACAGAATTACACAATGTGAACTATAAGGATGGTATTGAACACACTTGTCTTCCAGATACTCTTTTACAGTTTGTAATAAAATTGTTTTTAGTTTACTTTTAAACTCATGTGGATTTTGAGTAAGGCATTAACCAGGTGCTAGTTAAAATAAAGGTTTATATTCTGAAAGTTATTTCAAGTTACCACACTTGAGAGGACAAAGGACTAATAAAACTATTTGTTCAAGGTTGTTGAGATTTTTCAAGATTACATGATCGCACAAATAATCTTAGCACTTACCTTTTTCTAAGACATTATATTTACAGTAAAATAAATCGAGATCTTTACAAGTTCGTATGATATTCGTCGTACTGCCTTTGGAAACTTCTTTAGGCACGTTGTGCACTTTTGCCATGGGGAAGCACTGAACTCATGACCGTCACGCTAATAATACATATATAGATCCACTATTGGGCGCTAATCTAAACATTGTCACATCGCATGATACATGATTTTTATAGGTGTCATTTATTTTTAAGTATGTATTTAGTAAGATTTAAGTAGGTATGTTTAACAGCAGTCTGGTTACCATAGGACAGGCTCAGATGGCCGCGTGTGAGGTGTCTCAAGTTATCATTATTATTATCTTCTATAAAACTTATCTTTTTAGAGTTAAGAAAATAATAAAATCACATAGGAGTCGAAATCTTGATACATTGGTAATCTTTTACTTTTAGTTAGTTATTGGTGTTTGCACAAGCATAAGCAAAGTGCAGGACTATGTGCGCCAGATGTTTGTAGACGTTGTCCTGCCCGAACGTAATTATAAATAAATCAATTACCAATTTGCTTTATTTATGTAAGTATTTCGACAATAAAACAAAAACGCGGAATGAAAATAATGATTTATTAAATAAATAACAATGAAATTTTCGTCAAAAACAAAATAATTCCTAGAACCCAATTACAGTGCCACTTACCGGGGAAAGTTGTGACTCTAAACAATCCTGATAATTATTATAGTAGCCAATATTATTTCGTGTGTATTTGAGAGTCTCAAATACACACGAAATCATTTTAGTAAAAAAACTGAAATTAGATTTTTTTTAGAGAAGAATATTGGCTACTCTTGTGCTTGATAAGGGGAAGACTGTTACTTCTGCATGGTATACAAAATAATATTTCAGCACCTTTCTTACACGTTTGAAGACCTGTATTACTACAAGTGGAGATTACTTAAAAAATAATCTTTCACAAAGTATGATGAATCTTATGAATGTGACTATTTCATTGTCAATTAAAAGAATAAAAAAAAATAATTTTTTTTGAGTAACAGTGATAAATCTAACTCCCATGATAATTTGCGGGCACAGCTATTGTTTAAATTTAAAAAAAAATCGATCGTCTGCTTATGAATTCTTATAGATTACGTTAGAGTTAGTATAAAATACAGAAACTGCTCACATGATTATGCGTATTTATGGCTGCGGCATAATCCTATAGGGCAAAAGTGCCGATGCACTCTCGCTCTTTATACTTAAGAAAAAACTTTGTCTAATCATAGCATACAGAAGTAATGGAAAGCTGCAAACCCATATATATAAATTAGAAACAGGAAAATTCGTACGCAACGCACAAAGAGATTTATTCTAATCGTGACTCGAACTAAACTAAATATACACTCCGCGTTGAAAACACTTTTCATAGAAAAACTCTACTGTCCCATAAACGATATAAAACACTAACTATTTATGTACATATGTTTTCTTTTCCACTTAAAATTTAATTATCGTTGTACTATTAAAATGTAAGGATTATGGCTATCTCTCGTGCTTTGCTAAACAACAATACCTAATTTAAGTTAGTTAGTAACCTCCTAAGAAAACAAAATAAAACGCAATATGGTATTGAGTAGGATGTTAATTTTCCTTAAGCATTGTTTGTGTGCGTTTTTGTGGGATTGTCTCAAGAGAACCGTCTAAATTTTACAGTGGGTGTCTCGTGTATGAACGTCGCTATCAATTTTTCCTGGCCCTCGTCCACGATCCTGCTCTTCAAGTCAGAGAATACCACGTTGCACCGGCCGATGGGAAATGTGGAGATCGGTCTGTTTACCAGCCTGCCGTCTTTAGGGTCGTTAATAGCCATGCCTTTGTTGATCGGAAAAGTCCTAGACAGGCTGGGACGCAAACGTACTGCTATGCTGACATCCTTGTTTTTAGTGGTGAGTAAAGTCTATTATCGTACTACTATTGTAAATGTTAAAGTTTATGAGGATGTATGGATGTTTGTTGGTCTTTCACGTAAAATCTACTAAACCGATTGCGATGAAATGTTGGTACGTAAATAGCTGGATACCTGGATTAACACATAAGCTAAGCCCTTTTTATCCCGATATTCCCACAGCATCGGGACTTACGCTGGTGAAACCGCGGGGAGCAACTAGTATTATATAAATTAATACACTGTGTTAAGGTCTTTCACCAGACTCGTATATTAATTAATCTAGCCGTTAATTAAGTAATCGGGTTTTTCTGTTTCAAATAGTAACGTATATAGCATTACTACTATAAATAAGAATAAGTTTGTGCCGCCAAAGACTAGGCTTCAAAAAATTTGTTGATGCATAAGTATTCTTCTACAACAAAAGAAGAAGAAAAAAGTCATACATAGCCAAATATCCAACTTTCTAGAAAACATTCATTATATAACGAGGGGCTCGTGGCTAAGTGGTAACTGAGTAGGTTAACACATTACAAAGTTAAGTAATGCTAGCCAGGTCAGTCTAGGATGGGTGACCATTTTTAACACATTGAGACCCCTCCGTGCCTCGGAGAGCACGTTAAACCGTCGGTCCCAGGTGCCATACAAACATCTATGGCATTCGTTACGGGTAGTTGGAGCCCTAAAAAGTCCGACAACCTGGTCTAACTACAGAACTTCGATATCGCCTAGTACTTGGGTTGTGGAGGTCTGATGGCAGTCGCTAAAGCCGACCCCAAATTAGTTGGGAAAAAGGCGCGGAGGATGATTCATTATATAACGATAACATTCTTAATAAAAATCAATTTGGATTCAAAGGGGTAGGTCAAAAATGTATGGGAGGGCATGAACAACATAAAGCAATGTACAGCTCTATTTCTAGACATGTCAAAAGCTTTTGATTGTGTAACATATTATATATTGTAAAAGCAACTCGAATGCATTGGCATCAGACGCATAGCCCTAGAACTCGTCGACTCTTATTTAAATAATAGAACGCAAGCCACAAAGACAGACATGGACAATGATTTATTAAAAACTATACGGTCTTACTCACGTTTGTATTTCGGGGATGCCCGACTAGTTTCGGACCCGACAGGGCCCCCCCTTTCTCAAGGAGTGAAGCGTCCTGCCGCGACGGTGTCAGGCGTCACACTCGGTTTACAACGCTGCCACCGGTTCCTTAGCCTTTCGGAACGTGCGGATGTAGACAGTTGCGTTTCCGTTGCGTTGTGTGATGCGCTGTTGTTACCAACATCCACCGCGGTGCACACCATACTAACCGTATCACTTTTTATAAAGTCTGTCAGGTCTGTCTCATGGGACGTGAGTTATAATGCTGGCCGCCAGGCAAGGGGCAGTGACCAGCCACTGTCTCTGTTGAAATTGGGACGACGACTTATCTCGATTGCTTGGCGTATTTTTCCCTCGCCAGTACAGAAGTCTTATCGAAACGTATGTAGTGAGGCGTGTCCGTTTCGCATGCGTGTTCAGCGACGGCCGACCTGTTGCAGTCCATGTTTTTCATACATCGTATGTGTTCCTGTAGTCTGGTTGCGATGCTGCGACGAGTCTCTCCTACATAGTTCAAACCACAGTCACAAGGGATTGAGTATACACCGGGGGCCCCCAGTGGATCAACATCCTTTGGGGAGCGCAGTAGTTCTCTAAGTTGTCCGGGTGGGTGGAAGATTGTTCTGATACCGTAGTTTCGGCTTAATGTTCGCCCAATATTATAGGTTACTCCGCGTATGTATGGGAGAAACACGGGGTTTCGTTCTACACCGGGTGTCCGTCGATTGACTACCACGCCCGTAGCCCGGGTACACTCCCTCCACCGGCATCCATTACGCTCTAATGTGTGACGTAGATGTTTCATTTAGTTATCCAGATATTTTGGGTCATAGATGTTGAGAGCTCGATTTATTAGAGATTTAGGCACAGAAGATAGATGAGAAGGGTGATGGTGGGAGCCAGCTCGAAGGTACCTGTCCGTGTGTGTTGGTTTTCTATACACCGTGTGTGTTAGCCGTCCGTTTGAGCCTCGGATAACTAGTACGTCCAGGAACGGTAGTGCCCCATCTACCTCTTTTTCCAGCGTGCACTGTATCTTATGGTGTACCGTGTTCAGGTGCCCGCTTAGCTCTTCTAGTGAGTTTCGGTCAACGATCGCAAAGATGTCATCTACGTATCGAAACCAGTATCGCGGTTTCTTTGTCGCTGTGATTAATGCTCGTTCTTCGAACCTCTCCATGAAAATGTTTGCCACCACAGGGGCCAACGGTGAGCCCATCGACACTCCGTCCACTTGTAAATAGTAGTCTCCTCTCCATACGAAGTATCCGCTTTCAAGACAGAATTTTATACAGTTCATGTATGCAGTGGGTAAATCTGTGCCTTGTAACAATGCTGCAATTATGTTTAATGTCTCTTCCACAGGAACATTTGTAAATCGGTTTAAAGAACTTTATTTCCCATTAAGACAATCGTCTATTACATGAGAACAATATTTAGAAAATAATATTCATATTGTCCCGGTGCGGGTAGAACAAAAATAAAATAATTATCACCAGTCAATAACTAAGGAGCGAGTTCTCTGCATTCCTGCGTTAAGGCAATGGTCTAAGTTAAAAGATGTTGCTGTTTCATTAGTATTAAAATATTTCATTGTATATGTAAGTGAATAATATATTTTTAAATATTTTGAGAGAAGTCGCTTCTCTTACATCTGTTGGAAGTCTATTATAAATCTGTGCTCCCCTAAAAGTTAAGTTATGCTTTCCATAATTAGTTCTTATTTTAGGCAATACAAAATGGTTGGCGCGACGCGTAGCGTATTTGTTAGCTTTACCTTTCATAGTGAAACTAATTTGTGAGTGTATGAGTTTATGATTAATTTTATAGATTAGTATACATGTGTTATATGTATAAAGTTGCTTGATGTTTAGTAGTTTAGTATCTTTGTAAATAAGTTTTTGTAGGTGTTAAGAAGTCGTAATTATGTAATATTTTAATTATTTTATTTTGTAGGATTTGAATTGGTTTTAAGTTTGTTTCAGATGCATTTCCCCCATAACTCTATGAGGTATAGTAGGTGAGGCTTTACCAGGGCATTGTAGATTAGAAGCCGGCCTTTTTTTGGAATACACCTAACGATTTTATGTAATGAGCCCACTAGTGAGGAAAGTTCATTTCTAATATGTTGTATGTGCGCGATCTATGTTAAATTGCTATCTAGAATTAGTCAGAGGTATTTTTCTTGGTTAGTAATACGCAATACTTCCCCGTTCATACTTAGTTTAGGATAGTCGGGTATCTTTTTATTTATGGCTTTAAATATTATGTACGAGGTTTTAGAAATGTTCACCGTGAGAAGATTGTACTGAAACCATTTTTGCAGTATATTAAGGTCATTTTGAGCACGTTCAGTGATTTCAATGATATTGCTTCTAAAATAAAACAGACATGTGTCGTCTGCATAAAGGGCTAAATGGCTTGCAGACCTGCCTAGTGTATGTTGTTTACATACACTAGGAACAGTAAGGGTCCAAGGATAGATCCTTGGGGCACAAACTAATCGCTTGCAACTGCTCTGGTAGTCTCCATTTTTAACTATCTGATATCGATCACTCAAATAAGATTTAAGCATGTTTACGCGGTTTCGGTTACACCAATACTTTCCAGTTTTTTAAGCAGCAGGGTATGACTGACATACCATATGGCTATGTATACCATAGCATATGACTTTGAAAGCAGTTTGCAAAGTGCGGTTGTTAGGGTCTTGTTTCAATTTACTCCATAGAGTATTTCTTTCGTTAATACCTGCAATTATTTCCCTGTTAATCCATTCCTTTTGTGGTTGGTTGATTATTTTGTATTTTTTTGTTTTTGGTTTAAACATGGAGTTGTAATCATACGTGTGGATTTTAAACTTTGGAGATTCGCAAATTTTATACAATTTTTGGTAGTCGGTAGCCTCATACTGTATTTTCTGCTTTTGTGGAGGTGTTACTCTTTAAAGTTCTACATAAATATTTTTGTGATCAGACAATGGTGACTCAATTATAGCCATATGAAAGCTGTTTTGTTTCAAGTTAGTTGCAACGTGGTCTGTTATCGTTTTTGTCGTTGCTATCTCACGGGTGCAGTATTCTGGAACTATTTTATTAATGAGTTTATAGCCAGATTCTGTCAACATAGTATTGTATCGTCTAGTTGTACTATCGTTACTAAGTAAGTCAATATTTGTGTTTCCAAAAAAGATAGTTTTTTGATTTTGTTGAAGCATATCCTCGTAGATGATTAGAAAATCATTAAAATTTGAGTGCCCAGGTTTGTAAACTACTCCAATATTCAGTGCATACTTGTGTAAATTTATGCATAAATAGTGATTTCCGCCGGTATATACTGCTGTTGTCAAGTCATGTTTTAAATTATTGTGGACATAGACTGATACGCCTCCACCGATGACGGCAGGTCCAATGTTGTAGTAGTGAACATAGTTTTTTATTTGGAACTGTTGAGCTTGTTCATCTGACTTTATCCACGCTTCCGCTTATAGCACGACATGGACACACTTTTTAAAGGAGTGCAGTATGCATAAAAGTTCGTCAAGTTTGCCTGGACTACATATGCTTCTTACATTGGTATAGAAAAAAATTATTCTTGATTTATTAGTGACTATATTTTGGTAATTGTTAAGTACTTGATAGGTTCCCTGCATATTATTTTTATTATCGTTGATTGCTGTAAGGTTTGAAAAACCTAGTTTTTTGAATCATTGGTTGAAACTATTTTTGGTAATCCCTTTACATATCTAATTGTGATATCCTTTTCACCCTTCGCATTTTTATGTGCTAGTTCGTTCTTTAATTCCTTCATGTTCTGTTGCATTGGTGTTTGATCGGAGTACATCTTTATGTCGTTTTGAAGTTTATCCTTATTACGAAGTAGCAGCTTGACAGTATGCGAAGAATCAAAGCAAACCTTAATGTTGCGGTCTTTAGAGGGATTGTAATTGCCAAGACGAAATATCCTACTGGGTTTGGGACAGTCGTGGATTAAATTGTTTATTATAGTAGACACCTTATTTACATCATAAGAACGGCTTTCCTCAATGTTTGCTGTTTTGTACTCTGGTACAATTTTTTTTTTCCCTAAATGTCCGTTCCTGTATTTCATACATAATATTTTCACTATAGCGCTGCACAGATATACTAGCGATTACATTGCTTTTAATTGCAATAACTTCCGACTCTATTGTTCGAATTTTATCATCCGTAGTATTAGTCTTAGAATTCAGATCTGATATTTGAGTTTGGAAGGATATCTGCTCGTTCCTTAGGCTCTCAGTAGCCTCTTTAATGTCATTTAATTGTGACTTTATTTCAACAATATTGTCACGCATAGCATTTAATGTAGATTCCTGGGTTATTGTGAACTTTTGTAGTATCGTTGTAATATCTTTTCGAAAATCCTGAAGTTCACTCGCACAATTATAGTTACAGCTGTGCTCTGGATGCTTGCGTTTTCTGTGAGTAACTTGATGCCCCACTGAACCATCATTTAT
The DNA here is from genome assembly GCA_949752705.1 of Callimorpha dominula. Lineage (NCBI taxonomy): Eukaryota > Metazoa > Arthropoda > Insecta > Lepidoptera > Erebidae > Callimorpha > Callimorpha dominula. The sequence goes on along the minus strand of OX457012.1, from coordinate 15,223,535 downwards.
TAATGTTAAATCTGTTAATGAGCTGCTTGAGCCAGGCGGAGTACGCACGCTCATGACTTGTACCACACACCAAAGTTATTGTCACCACAGAAAACGAACTAATGTGTGCGCTCGTGCAATGTCGGTGTTAATGCGCTAGACAAAAAATAAGAGGTCTTTTTTACCCGCAAGGGTGAGCGGTACTCCGCCGTTGTATTTTGCGCCTTCTTGCTCGTCAATCACGTATTTAAAAGTTGTGAATACAATTAACCCACTTGATGAAATTTAAAGCTTGTTCATAACAGTGTAGTGTTTATTGTTGAAGAACACAGTGATTAAATTTTTTGAGAGTAACTAAATGCACGTCTGCTTAGTTCAAGGAGATATTTTTTTAAATAACGAAGTAATGTCGAAACTGACCATCAATTCCGTGTCTTTTAGCTCAACCTCCGATAGTAAGGAGATAAAATGTCTCGAGTCTTTTACATGACTGTCCGTTTTGCTAGTGTAAAGTAGCAAACAAGTAGCCAAGTGTCTTGAGAATTTATATGTGGGAGCATCTATCTCGCTAACTATAGGTCGTAGGGGCCAGTCCGGTTTGTGTATTTTAGGGAGCCCGTATATTTTCGGTGGAGTGGGATTGTGAGGCCTTAATCGTGTTTCCAGGTCTTGGTTGGTAAGGTCGTGTAACAGTTTCACTACTTTGTTAGTGACCCTAGCGGTTGGATTATATTTAGCCTTTTTGTAGGGAGTGGGGTCGCTCACCAACTGCGTAATTTTGTTATCATAGGCCTCGGTGTCGACAACCACAGTTGCGTTACCCTTGTCGGCCGGTAACACCAATAGTTCTGGATCATCAAGTAAATTTCGCGATCCCGTCAATGTCATGTTCTGTGTGGGGGGTGATGCTTTACGTAAAAAGACCGATATATCTTGTCGTAAGCATTCCGCGTCGCTGTGGGGTATCCTAATGCGCACGATTGTATTTTCTATATTCGACACTATGCATTCAACCGGTATTTTGCGAGGTGTAGGTGCGTAATTTAGTCCACGAGACAGTGCACTTACCATGTCCTGGGTGAGTTCTTTTGACGAAAGGTTGACAATCGTAGAAGATAACGGGTTAACTTTTTTGGCGTCATGTAGGTAGGTAGTGTTTTTTCCTGTTAATTTCATAAACTTGTTATGATGTCTTTTAAGTATGTGACCCGCGACATTCTCAGTGCGACTATACGTCATTGTGTCTAGAATATCCCATGCCTTTGTATCTAAAAACCTCGATAACTGTAGGTGCAGCTCATACACTTTTTTATTTACATTGCTCACTTTTCGACGGTAGTCCGCAATCACACAACGCAACAGCTTTTCACTCGCGACACAAAAGAATTTGTCGTAATCCCGAATACACTTTACTGGTTTGATTTGCGCAAATTTAGGTACCACACGATTGTCCCGGCACTGTACTGCAAATTGTAAACCGCACTCGAGTTTCTTACGTTTTATTCGAAGCCGCGTAAATTCCTTCACTTTTTCTAACCATACCGCACCGTAGCGATTTGTTATATTACAATAAAAACTTTCGTGAGTGGTATTCATATTTATTAAAAACTATACGGTTTTACTCACGTTTGTATTTCGGGGATGCCCGACTAGTTTCGGACCCGACGGGGGCCCTTTCTCAAGGAGTGAAGCGTCCTGCCGCGACGGTGTCAGGCGTCACACTGGGTTTACAACACTGCTATGAAAGTATTTTTATTACAAAAAAGAAAGCATTTTTATTACACCACGTTGGTGGCAAACAAGCATATGGCAAGTGGCTTTCGCAGCCCATGGACGTTGCAATTTAAGAGGACTCGCAAGCGCGTTGCCGACCTTTTAAAAACGTATACACCCCTTTTTTGAAGAACCCCATACTGTAGTCCCTCGGGAAAACCTCAGCAGGGAGCTCATTCCACAGCCGGAGCATTTGCAGGAGAAAATTCCTCTATGTGATATATGTTATGACGGTAGTTGTAATTATTTTTATATAGCCAGGGCATTACACTACCGTCAATCTCTCTCTCGTAAAATATACTCTAAGCGATACGCGTGTGTTTGATTTAGCTCTTGTAAAACCTAGAAGTACGACTTAACAAGTCTAGACTTATCAGTGGCGACGAGATAGTGCATCGTTTCACGTGTGCAAATAGTTTTTTTTGTTGTTTCAACAACAGCTAAATAAGGTAAAATGTCAGTGGGCAAGATTGGGCCGTTCGACGTGAGCAAGGACAATTGGAAGTCAGACGTGGAAAGGCTGGAACAATATTTTGTAGCTAATGATGTGAAAGAAGCAATAAAAGTGGCTACATTGATTACAGTCATAGGTAGTGACGCGTATGAGTTGATGGTGAATCTGTGTACACCTGAGCGGCCGGCTACAAAAACGTTTAGTTACTTAGTAAACGTTATGCAAAATCATTTGCAACCACAAGCTAGTGTGTTAGCGGAGCGTTATAAATTCCGACAGCGTAAACAGAGTAAAGACGAGACAATAGCTGAGTATGTGGCGGAACTATCGAAAACGTGCAATTTTAGTGAGTCATTACGTGATAACTTACGAGATCAGCTAGTGTGCGGCCTACATAACGAGACAATCAGACAGCGGTTATTTGCGGAGGACGATTTACAACTTTCATTTGAAAAGGCATTTAAGTTAGCAGTAACAATGGAAGCAGCTAAGACCAGCGCAGCTATGGTGGTAGGACAAGCGGTGGAACGTCCAGAACCGGCATCTGTTCACGTGCATCAAGCTACGGCAGGAGTCAGGCGAGCGGGAAATTACAAACAGTACAGTAGCCGCGGAGCGACAGCACCGCCGGCGGCGGGGTTGAGAGGGCCCGCGCCGAGCGTGCGCCGCGCCAGCAGGCCGGGCGAGCCAGGCGGCCGTGCACGATATGCTAGTGGCGTTAGCGGGGGAGGTGACGGCGCAGGCAGGACAGAGGGACAGCGACAGTGGGACTGCGAGCGATGTGGAGGCGGTCATGACACGAAGACTAGCAAATTTCGGCATTATGTATGTCGAGTATGTAACGAGGAGGGGCACCTCAAGAGGATGTGTACTAGATGGACAAAGAGGTTGGCGGTAGATCAAACACGTCACAATTTTATAGAGGGTGAAGTCGAGGGTAATTTAGACTCGGAGGACGAGGTAATTATAAACTCAATGTGCCACAATAATTTATCTTTTAGTCAATATAACCCTTATTATGTAACATTGTGTGTTAATGAAAAAAACATTAGTATGGAGTTAGATACCGGAAGTACCATATCCTGTATCAGTTATGCTAACTATTTAAAGTGGTTTCCAAACAGCAGTATTTTAAAATGTAATCTTATATTGAGATATTATATAGGAGAAAGGATCAAGCCTATTGGAAAAATAAACGTATTAGTTCGTTTCAAAAATAACAGTAAACACTTAGATTTGTTTGTGATAAAAAATGGCAAGACCACTTTATTAGGGCGACACTGGCTATATGAATTAGGGATTACTTCACCTCTTTTAAATTGTAATGTATTAGAGGTGGCTAGTTCGGAGTTTAACTTGAGGGAATTCAGTTCCAGATTTTGTGAGGTGTTCTCTCCTGCCTTGGGACGGTTTACCGGCGGGCAGGTGAGCCTGCGAATGCGGCCTGACGCGCGGCCGGTGTACCTGCGCGCGCGGCCCCTTGCCTACACATTGCGGGAGCCTGTCGAGCACGCATTGGAGGAGTTGGTGCGCGACGGAGTGATCACACCCGTCGAGACTTCGGACTGGGCCACACCAATAGTACCCGTGGTAAAGAAAGATGGCACCATACGTATATGTGGTGATTTTAAACTTACTTTAAATAAATGTTTAGAAGTAGACCGTTTTCCCTTACCAAAAGTTGAAGATCTTCTTGTTAAATTGCATGGGGGTCAACGATTTACAAAAACTGACCTTTCCCAGGCGTACGCTCAATTCGAACTCGACGAGACGAGGAAATATACTGTTATTAATACTCATAAAGGACTATTTAGGTATAATCGGTTAATATATGGTCTGTCCTCTAGTCCGGGTATATTCCAAAGGAAACTAGAACAGTTATTTAGTGATTTGCCTAGGGTAGGAGTATTCCTCGATGACGTCATCATAACTGGGTTAAATGACAGTCAACATAGAATGTATTTCAATAAAATTTTTGAGCGATTACAAAAGTACGGTTTAAAAATTAAACAAGAAAAATGTACATTTTTTGCGGAATCAGTATCATATTTAGGTTACATCATAAGTAAGGATGACATTCATACATGTCCTGATAAAATAGCCGCCATTAAGAATGCCCCAACCCCAAAGACAATTACAGAGCTTAGATCATTTTTGGGACTAGTTATGTATTATGCAAAGTTCGTACCAAACATAAGTACTTTACTAGAACCATTGTACTCGTTGTTAAAGAAAAATAATAAGTTTTAGTGGAGCGACGAATGTGAACGAGCGATTATTAAAGTTAAATCTTTGTTGATCTCGAGTAAGGTTCTCGCGCATTACTCACCGGATTTGCCGTTACTATTGACCACGGATGCTAGTTCGGTAGGAATCGCCGCCGTGATCTCACATGTAATGCCAGCGGGAGGTAATAAACATAACGAGAACGAAAGACCTATCGCGTACGCGTCACGTTCACTAAATGCGGCGGAACGAGGTTATGCACAAATTGAAAAACAGGCTTTGGCGATAGTTTATGGTGTGCGTAAATTTCACGAATACTTATACGGTAGGAAGTTCATTTTAAGAACGAATCACAAGCCGCTAGTCTGTATTTTCGGAGATAAGACAGGAATTCCAGTTATGGCAGCGAGTCGAATGCAAAGATGGGCGGTTTTGCTTTCTGGATATAATTACGATATCGAGTATATACCCACAGATAAAAACGGTGCGGATGGGCTATCGAGGTTACCATTGCAGTCTAGTAGTAGGAGGAACAATGATGATAACACTTATCTTAATTTTGTACAAAATTTTTTGCCGATTACTAGAGGCGATTTAAAAAAAGCAACGGTATCGGACAGTTTGCTAACACAAACATAGTTTTATATCTAGAATCAGGTTGGCCAGCTAAATGTAAAGAGGACGAAATAAGACCATACTGGGTAAGGCGAACAGAGTTGTACCTAGACATGGGCTGTGTGATGTGGGGATATAGGCTAGTAGTACCGACAACATTAAGGGGATTCATTCTTAAAGAACTACACGTAGGTCATTTAGGTATAGTTAAGATGAAATCGATTGCGCGTAGTTACGTATGGTGGCCTGGTATAGATGTAGATATAGAACAAATGTGCAAACAATGTACTACATGTATCGAAGAAAGTGTAGCGCCACCAAAGTCAACTATTAAACCATGGCCTTATATAACAGAACCATGAAGTAGATTACACGTAGATTTTTTAGGACCTTTTCATGGTAAAACATTTTTAGTAATCATAGATTCTACATCGAAATGGATAGAGGCTTTTCACATGTCACGCACTACAGCAGCGGCTGTGATTAAAGTATTGAGAGAAACGTTCGCGAGATTTGGATTGCCTAGAGAGATAGTATCGGATAATGGTCCTCCGTTTTCAAGCAAAGAATATGCAGAGTTCATGCGTAGAAATGGTATCAGGCTGACATTCTCGGCAGTCCATCCTCTAATGGGGCGGCGGAAAGTGCGGTTAAATTGTGCAAACGGGCTGTAAAGAAATCATTACGGGATGGACAGGATATAGAAACCGCTTTACAAACATATTTGTTCGCTTGTAGGAATGTTGAACATAATACCACGGGGGTATCGCCGGCAGCATTATTACAAAAACGGAATCTTAGGACTAGGTTAGATCTTTTAAAGGGAGAAAGGGAAGTAGTAGATAGAGTTCAGAGGGTACAACAAAAGCAAAAAGAGAGTGCAAGGGGTGTGTCACGGGATTTTAGAGAATACGATAGTGTATGGTTGCGAAATTATGGTGAAGGTGACAAATGGTGCAGTGGACGAGTAAAGGAAAAGTTAGGATCTCGTAACTATACGATAGTAAGGGATGACGGTTCGCTTGTCAAGAGACACGTTAATCAGTTAAAAAGTAGATCAGTACTAGGGTTTGATTGGCCGTGTCCTAGTTCGGAGTCCGTAGAAGATTCAGGTACAAGTGCTCCAGAGGTAAGCGGGTCGTGTGACAGGAGCGCACCGTGCTGGTACCAGCGAGCGTAGGAACAGACGATGCTGCATCGCCGGTAGGCCGTTCCAGGCGAGTACGTCAGCCAGTCCTTAGATATGGTTTCGATGTAGATCATACTCGTAGTTCATAAGATCATAGTAAGATAAGTAGCTCATAAGTGATTAGTATTATATTAGCAGAACCAATTAAAGTGCCCAGAACTAATTTAAGTGAAGGGGTGTGATGTATGTTATGACGGTAGTTGTAATTATTTTTATATAGCCAGGGCATTACACTACCGTCAATCTCTCTCTCGTAAAATATACTCTAAGCGATACGCGTGTGTTTGATTTAGCTCTTGTAAAACCTAGAAGTACGACTTAACAAGTCTAGACTTATCACTCTAGAACCGTACGTTGCGGAATCATTTAAAATTCCTATGCGAAAACCTTGCTGCTTTTGCTGTCAGGCCGATCCCTAAGTTTTCAATGTGGTTCACCTCGTGTATCCGTCAAAGTATATCCATCTGAATGCTGCTAACGTATTGTGTACTCTATATTTAGCTAGGCCTCAGACTATAATGTTTAAAAGTTTACAGTTTTCTTAAAAAAATGGATGAGAAAATCACTACCGTACCGAACCGTATCGTGCCTACTCTACGGACGTTTATTTACCTCTTACGGTTTCTTTATTTTATTATTTGTATTGTTATTCCTACTTTGTGCTAATGTTTAATATTTAACACAAAACTTTTGCCTTTCCTTATATTTTTTAATACTAGCGTATGTATCAGTTGGTAATTTTAGATGGTCGTTTAAAATGTCTAACACGTAGACAGTTTAAGTTATTAAAGATGTTTAGGTATAACTTATATTGTAGCTTTTTACTGTACGTGCTTTAACTAAAATTAAGCTTACGTGCTAAAATACTATTTATATTATTTCTTAAATCTCATTCTGTTTAATTCCAGGTAGCTTGGTTTATAAGAGCTGTAACCAATCGAGTGGAAGTTATACTTCTAGCTGCATTTCTTTCCGGATGCGGAAATGTACTCTTCTTAGTAGGCGCCATATACATCAGTGAAATTGCCCAGGATTCCATCAGGGGCACTTTGACATCAGGAGTAAACCAGTTCGGTTTAGGGATGCTGGTGTCATATTTTCTTGGAGGTGCTTTAAAGTATCATACGATGGTATACACAAATTTCACTGTATCTGTAATTGGTTTATTGATGATAGCGGTACTGAAAGAGCCGCCAATAAGCCTTTTGGCCAAAGGGAGAGAGGAGGTGAGTCTTTAATTTTGAACTGTGCTTTGAAACTATTTGGTGTGGCAGCGTGTAAATAGCCAACTACACACGCGGGAACTTAATTATGTTTTTGATCGTATTTATTTATGTTCCCATTAAACTCACTCTGTAGAACTGAGTAAACAAATGGCTTCAATACGTAGCACCGAAAACTATTTTGGTTATACTAACCTTGATCAGCTCGGGTACGTCTTCAGCTCACCTGGCTCAATCAGCCGTGTAGCATTTACACCAACCAGATATCGAACGCAATGTCCGAAGTCCCTGCAGGGCGATGATTAACGGGTTCTTCTGGCTTTACTTATATTACACAAACTGTTCATTAAAGCACCAAAAAATTACGTGTTGAACATTTGCCGAACGAGAGCCGAGAGCTATTTTTCAAATCAGAAAGTGATGTCCATTTTGTTTGAGCCGCGTCGGCGGCGACCAATCAGAGGCCGCGCTGGTGTCGCCAGAGCTGACGAAACCGTCACCGATCGTAAAGGCGCGAGATCCAAACAGCCTCAAATGCTAACCAATTGAAAACCATTTATTTACTGGATATCAAAACGTTTAATTATTAAATTGGGACACATAATGTGCCCAACCACTATTTAATATGGATATTGTAAACGAATAACAGTTGGTTGATATGAAACACGTGTTCGGGATAACAGTAACAGTTAGAAGGTTTTGGATACTTTTTACACTTCATATATATTTTTTACATCAAATAGTTTATGTCCTCCACGTATGAAGAAACGAAAATGAAAATTTTCTTATAAAGCATGAAAGCGCCACAGGTCATATTAAAAAAAACTCACCACAACTTATACAAAGATACTAACACTTGTTTTATGAATCAAGCATCACAAACCTAGTTAAGTTGTTTGTGTTGAACATAAACTATACTGTTATAAAGACAGCGAAATAAGGTTTACACAAGGATCTTAATCTTCTTGGCAGAATAACACCTGTGTTTAAACAAAAATGAAATTAAGTTATTTTTCCTTTTTTATATTCTTTTAACCAAAGTTATAAACAAGTACACGCCCGGTTACCGGTACTATGCTGGTGCAAAATTTTTACTTGTTATTACCACATTTTTAGGAAGCAGCAAAATCTTTAGCGTTTTACAGACGCTTGAGTTGTACTTCCAAAGAGGTTATAACAGAATTGAATAACATTAGACGTACTCTGAGCTCTGATTTAAATGGTAAGTAAAACCAAAACCAAAAATTTGGATCTGAGATTGCTAAACAAATCGATAAACAATGATTTGTTGAATTCACAGAAGACCAATCTTTAGCTCTTGTGGACGAAAAAGTAAAATCGGAACTAGAGTCTAAGAAAATGAGTTGTTGGCAGTTCTTTAGTGAGTATATTGTTTCCTTTGTAGCATTTACATCTCTATTTAAATATAAAAGTTTTAAAAAGGACTACATTTACGACGACTACTATTTAAAATACGATGTATATGAACATGCCATTGTATGGACATGAACATGGCCTGAATGTATATTTCTAAACTACAGCTAGATACCATACCATGTTTTTACATCCCATGCCATGTTTTTACATCTTATCCCATCATAAATATACCTCGGTCATAAAACTGAACAATAGTTGAAGTGATAAACTTTTACATATATTATTTTGTTCGTGCCTCAAAATACATTAATAATAGTGGAAGTCGATACTAAATTTTAAATGAAAACAAAGAAGATCTAGTTACAAAACTAGTAAACTAGTAAGTATTGTATCCAAACCTAAAAAGTTTTCAATTAAATATTTGATGATATATAAGACTTAATTTTCCAGAAACAAATCCTTCAACGCGTCGGCAATTCTACTTGGTATTAGTTTTAAACACTGCAATTGCCTGCCAGGGTATGACAGTTGTGACAGTTTACGCTGAGCCCATGTTTGCTACTGCATTAGGTGACTTCATTTCTCCCAACTTATGTAGCGTACTACTAGGAATTGTTATGCTAGTCGCTGGGGTCATTGGGACCTATTTGAGTGATAAGGTTGGAAGAAGAGTAAGTGTATTTATTTAATATAATTATTTTTCCTCATATATCTCATTATTTTGAACCAACTTTTAAAAAAGGAAGAGTTCTCAATTTGGGTGATTTTCGTTTGTGTGTGTATTACGAGATATCTTCACCAATAGAGAACCAATTCCAAATTTTTTTTCTATTGAATTAGTTATTGTTAAGGTTGGTTCCATTTAACGACAAAATTCTACCTATTTCAACATCTTACGTTGGCCAATACTCATTATGTATGTTATATTTCTTTGTCCTCAGCCACTTCAAATTTATTCATGTTTAATTTGCGGTATTTGCTGCGCGGCTATTGGAACCCAGATAATAACGGAATGGTTTCCAAAGTTGACAATTCCCCTTTTTGTGTGCGTATTTGCAGCATCCCATACTATTGGGCCCGGAACTGTGGCGTTTGTTATTAGCTCAGAGGTCTTTTTACCTGAGGTCAGTTATTTATTTTTGATTAAATATTTTGAAAATTCATTTTACTTACCTACGAATAACACCTCAGTGGCTCAACAATTTTATAAATTTACTTATACTGATTGAGTTGCTTGCTAGTGTTGAACCTTTGCTAAAATAATGGCCCACGAGCCAGCAACAGATTTTCATGACCGTAAAATGCTTCAGAGTGTTGTATCATGATGCCTCATGAACGTAAGCTGCTGTTCATTTTAAGAATTATCGCCCGAGAGGAAACGACTGACGAAATTCGTGCCTGGTTCGTGGATTATAAATTAAATGTAATTTCTGTAGGAATAAAAGTAGTTGAATTAAGGGCTTATAAACCTAAAATTAAACATGATTGTATATTAAACCTATCTTGGCAGGTACAAAGAATTTATAAATTCTCTTTTTACTTTATGTAAGGGAATATAAGCTATACCTACTGTAGTTACATTAATAGTGCAAGGGCTATTTGTGGATGATGTTTTTTTTGAATATTATAAGTTTATAACTAAACAAAAATTTATGTCATTTCAGGTAAAGAGCGTCTTGATGATGATATCAGAAGAATGGTCGTTGTTTTGTCAGTTTTCTTTTTTTTTTCTTTTTAATATTCTGGTTGAATTAATTGGATTGTCAACTATATTTTTCTTCTTCTTTTTCGTCTGTTGCATTACTACTACCTACTTCTTTTACTTTTTACCTGAGACTAAGGGATTGTCCGTATATGCTATACAGGTGCTATTTACTAAGAAAGTAAGACAATAACTAAATGATATTCTAGCAAAATTTTCAATGTGGCTTTGAACGACCGAGCCCGGCTCCAAGCGTCCTTACGGTTCATTTGGGTGGTCTTGACATTCGCAAAGTTTTAGATTTCAGCCTTCCAGCATTTTTGTCTTTGGTCCACGCCACATAAGAGTTAACCAGAAACATTCTAACAAACACGCTGGTTAATTCTGAAGTGTCCTGCAAAACCGATGTCATAAATGATTGACGGATAGCTAGTCCCAATACTCCTTTACCTGTAAACCCATTCTCTTAGAGGCACTTCAAAAAGGAATCTCTTAATTAACACATCATCCAATGTTCATATACACATTAGTTTCTTGGCTGTGGAAGAATGCCTATGGGCTATGGATTCAGGCATGTCCATTGCCCAACATAGGCACCTTGTTGGACGATAACACATTCCGCCTTGCCAAATGTCTTTACTTAAGAGCTCCTTGTATTTCTCCACATCTTTGTCACTGTCGAAAAGCTATCGACAGTCTCGGACATCATTGCCTTTCTTGTAGCAGAAGTGCAGGCCGTATATCTCGACATGCCAATCTCAACGACATAACCTATTGTACTTTTATCACCGCCGGCGTACCAGCTGTACGTGAACTCATAGGTCTGATATGAGACGATGGGAAGAGATGAGATTTTATGTCGTTACTGAAATGGAATTTGTATCTTCTAAGTACAGATGGTTGTGCAGGCGCTGCTGCTGCATCTGCTCAAACGGCGTAAATATAATAATTTAATCGGTAACTATGATTTTGAGCCGCTAGGATCATTAGGTCCGAGAGCTCGTTCCGTTTATCAGGAACTAGCTAAGCGACTGATCGACACTTCTCGTGACCAGAAGGCGGGACTTTTTCTTGCACAGAGAATTAGCATTGCCTTTCAACGTGGCAATGCTACCAACCTTCTGGGAACACTGGGATAGTTCGTATATATATACTTTTTAAATTAGTTTTAATATACTTAATTATTAGGTTCGTATCTACATGTGTATATTAATAATAATTACATTCTTTTAATGTGAAATTTGTTTGAGGTTTATCAATTTTCTTTGACGAACGTAGATATTATTTATTTCACACATCTGAAAGTGTATTACTTTATTCTTCTTTGTGTTATTTAAAAATAAAAAAGTGAAGCAAGTAAAAAAATATTAAGTGTGCGATTGAACTGTTTTTTTACCGACGAATAAAACGGAGGGGGTTTTCAAGTCGACCCATATATATATATATATATATATATATATATATATATATATATATATATATATATATATATATATATATATATATATATATATATATATATTTTTATGCATAACTTTTTACAGGGTAGTCAGATTTCCCTGGCCCCTGGTTAAATTTAAATTTCAAATAAATATTTCAACCCTAAGGGTGGAAAAATATAGGACCAATGATTGTTCACCCATTGACTTTTCACCTGTGAACGGATTTTGTTGAAACTTAGCACACATATGTGGTTTTAATGATACTACGACATAATGGAGATCAGTACGTGGATTGTTTTAACCGCAAAAAACTAAAAAATAAAAACTTTTAACAAAAAATTAACAGAGGAAAGAAGAAAGGAACTGAAAAGTGAAAAATAAACTTGTAAGCCTGACTCAACTCTTATACTAATATATATACTTAAATAATTTTAAATTGGAGTTTAGTCAGGCTTACAAGTTTATTTTTCAATTTTCAGTTCCTTTCTTCTTTCATCGGTTTAATTTTTTGTTAAAACGTTTTTAAGTATCTACAATAAAACTACACTAAAATTACTTTTATATTTGTATTATTACGTCTATAATAAAATTGTGCTACTCAAACAGTCTCAGTATTTGTGCAATTTGAATATAGCTGACATACCTATATAAATTTTGTAATTATATGCGATAATTTGATGTACAAAAATAATGTATTTTTTATATAAAATTTTGTTAATAATTTTAAATTATTTTCATATTTACTGGTTTATTTTGTTTTATCTACAGCTTAAAATTACTAAAAAATAAACTAGGTATATAACAAAAAAAGAAAATAAATAAATGAGTTGGTGATGGACGTGGTGGTGTTTTCTTTGGATACCGTATGGATACCGTACTTCTCCCCTGTGTCACCTTCTTCTGTAAAGAAAAACACTATAAAATTCCAAAATGTGTGATCACCTGATCACAATATATGGAAAATATTGCAGTTGATGTTAAGTTTTAAGACGTTAATTATCTTTATTTATAACAAACATAAATTACATTTTAAAGTACACTTATACAGGTAATACATTTTTTTAATAAAAAAATATATTTAAAATTATAAAAGTGTCCCACCGTCATTGGGTACAGGGACCAAGTTATTGGTGGTCAGGGTTCCAAACACGGAAACCTCCTCACTATGCGGGCCGTATTGAGAACTGCTTTCTTCATCAGGCCCTTAATCCAGCCGCCTACCGTGAGCCTGAAGGTGATGGTCAAGACTCTTAGCAATTAACAGATGAACCGAAATGACTACGAGCACAACGATTGCGGAATCCACATCCTTCATGTTGACAAGCACGTGCAAACATTCAATCTTCAGAATACTGCTTACATTTGAATCGAATGCATTGTATCGCAGCAGAAAGGAAATAATTTCTAAACAACTGACTCTTTTTTCAATTGTGTTAATTGAGAAATTGCCTCGCGGTTTCACCCGCGTAAGTCCCGATCCCGTTTGAATGTCGGGATAAAAAGTAGCCTATGCGTTAGTCCAGGTCTCCAGCTATCTACATACCAAGTTTCATCGCAACCGATCTAGTAGTTTTTATGTGAAAACATCACAAACATACTTACATACAAATCTTTCCTCTTTATAATATTATATTAAGTATATATATAGATATTGGTATTTTAGTTATTTATGTACATGAAATTAAACTGTGATACTTGATTCGATTTCCATTCATTTCGCTTATTTGCTGAAATGTGGTAATAAAAGGTGGTAAATATACTACAAAAATACATCTAACATTTGCCATCTTAAATTTATGGCATTAAATCATTAAATTCAAATAGTTATGTAACTTAAGTTAATTATTATTATGCTAGTACTAATAAACAAATAAGTAAATAATATTATTTGTATTTATAATTTAAATACTTATTCGTTAACAGAGTAGCCCTCTGTTAACAAGCCATCTGAACAGTTGTCTCTTAAACTTATTAATAGGACGAAACCGTGGCGAAGCATGGCTATCTGACGTGGGAGAGCCATGCTTCGGCACGTATGAGCCGGCTCGACTCCGCTTGATACCACGGCCTCACAGAAAACCGGCAGTGATGCAATTCTTGCATTGCTTTTCGCTGCGTGAGTGAGGTTACCGGAGGCCCTAACCCTTCCCTCTCCCCTCTTCCCACTCTTCCCCTCCTCCCTTTCTTCTCCCACCTTAAAGGGCGACAACGCACTTGACTGTTGAGTTACAGGTGCCCATGGGCGGCGGTAGTCATTTACCATCAGGTGACCCGTCTGCTTGTTTACCCCTATACCATAAAAAAAAATAGGTAGAGGTCTAGCATCTTGGGGTAGGTGATTGTAGATGCGCACTGACATTGTATAACTATTTCGACTACATATTTCAGTTTTTATTGGGGGAAGCACAAGATTATTTGGAGATCGTGTATTGAATTTATAAATATCTTTCTTGAAATTAAACAAGTACAACTAAAAACATCTTTAGGCAAGTTGGGCACTTTTGTTATGGGGAAAAAGCACTGAACTCGCGTGACCGTCACGCTAAGATACATATATAGATCCACTAGAGGGCGCTAATCTAAATGTTGAGTTCTGTCAGCTCTTTTTTAATTAATCTTTTAAAATATAATTATACGGTGGTATATATATATATGTATGTGTGTATATATGTTTTCACTTCTGACGTACAGTCCTACGATACAGTTTTTTTTTAACGAAAAAACATGTTTCATATATATAAAGACACGGTAGAGTTAACAATGAAAGTTTACGGAACAGAGGCTTGCCGGTTATCCAGGGTGCTACGTTGCGGATCGCCCTAACACATTGCTTTTGAGCAATAAATACTCTATTAATATTCTATTTACTGATATGTGTAAGAAACTGTCTCACAACCACTGATATAAACTATGAAAATCACTAACTAACAGTAACTGCGTTGATTTGTTCGTACCTCTCTCGCACTCAAGTGATAGTTCTCTGCTTATAATACATTCCTACCCTTTTATAATCCCACTATTAATTAATATTTATCAATCGACCATTTAGCATTTGCGTTACCGGTATAACCAGTCAAAATAATGTCTATTAACTTATTTTTATTAAATAGTGAACTTTGTTATCATCTATTATAGTTATAGTAACGTGGCAAATGTAGACCTTAATCTGCCTATTGCAACCTCATCCTGCTTATGTCACGCCTGTCACTTTATCACTTCTATTGTTTTCTTCTTTGTGAATCTTATCTCGTAGTTTTAAGTAGTTTAGTTTTAGTATATATCGCACTTCAATTACAAGAGTGTATCAACTCAAAATGAAGCTTTTTTCAGAAACGACAGAAAATTGATTACTCGCTTCCAGTTAAAGATTATAAAAAGTGAACACTATATATAGATTATTGATGAAATTAAGGGATTTCTGTATTAATGAATTATTTAAATGATTGCAGGTTATCAAGTTATTTCCAATTTTTGAGTTAATACTCTAATATATGAACAAATAAAAAAAAAAGAATTATTTTTAGTGGTTTTGTTGAAAAATTTGGCTTATGACAATTTATTATTATTATTTTATATTTATTGATACGTGGGGAATTGATATTTACGTATGAAAAATTAATTATCTCAAATTTACCCTATTTTGAGTTGATACAGTCTCGTAATAGCAGTGCGATATGTTGAAATCGGCAATAATTTGTAGGCAGTATGGACACTGTGCTATCAATACTAGACGCAAGTGCCATCTGTTGGCGTTCTATGTAACAGCGTGCGACACTGTCGGGAGACAGCACTGTGGCAGCGGTTGAGTGGAATAATAATCGTCGTGGACACTGTCTCGCGACCCTTAGTTGCCTATATACCTACCTAGTGATTTCTTTGTTACATAGTTAATCGGGACTATAGCTGATTTGATTTTATTTTGTGTTAATTTTATTTCCTACCGACACCTACCCACCCCGCCCATAAAACTATGGCCGTCGAACAAAGTGAAAATAATGTACAGTCGTTATACCGAACCGATTGCGATGAAACTTGGTATGTAGATAGCTGGAAACCTGGATTAACATATAGGCTACTTTTTATATCGATATTTCCACGGGATCGGGACTTACGCGGGTGAAACCGCGGGGCGCTGCTAGTAATACGATATAATGAACGAGTTTGGTCATTTTTAGCTATAAACATTCCAAATACAAATAAGCATTATGAGGTTCCAGTAAATTATTTTCCATTAAGTTTTAACAACACACAAAAACAAAAAGAAAATAAATATATACTTAAGTGAATTTGACTTATTTGTTATCAATTATTCAAGTTATAAACTTGACAATCGTGAACTAATTTCTTAAACTTGGGTAGTCCAGTCATTTGGTAGTTTTACCGAAAGTTTTCCCTGAGTTTTGAAAATTGGTGATTTTATAGATTTTGATGTGCTCTTTTCGAATATTTACTTTAGCACCTCGTATCTTTGCCGCTTGCTTAGCCATATTTCAAAAATGGCGTCAAAAAACAGTTTTTTGACTATAACTTCTTTCCGACTCATTTCACGATGAAAATAGTTTTATAATAAATTAAACTACAGAAAAATTCCTACAATTTATGTAGACCTTTTTTTTGTAAAATCAATAGTTTTAGCATACGAGCGTCGCAAAGTCCACTCCAACACGCGTTTTGGCCAAATAACTCATTTCTACACCAAGAGTAGAGTAACCGGCTCGTTTTTTTTTTCGTTTCTTTTTTCATTTCTCAAGAGACCCACGTTCGTTCTTAAATGTTACATTATCTAGGAAAACGCGTAAAGTTTCAGGTATATCCGACTCAATTTCTTGAAAAAAGTTATCTGATGTAGGATATTGTTTTGTCTCGTAGACGGTGGAGTGAATATCCTCTAAAACGATTGCGCAGCTGGTTTCACAATACGCCGACGTACCTCTGTCTTGTTGTCTATTTTTTTATTGTACCAGGCTTCCGTCAATAACTTGTGCCCTGTGTTTCGAAAACAAACCACAGGAGTATATAAGCAGTGAAGGCTATCAAAATATCGTCACCGTATTTTTTAAAGAGTTGTGCTTTTACAGTTTTCATGTGCTAATCTAAGGTGATTACCGCCCGGTAATCACCTTCGATTTTGGCCATCAGTTCCTCCAGAGAAAATTTACGCTCTTCAGAATTTACCTCGAGATAAGAGTAAATATACTGCATTGCAGTTTCGATCTCGTTTGCATACGGAACGTTTTTTTTAATTCTCCAGTTGGTGGTGCGTAGTACAATTTTTTCATACACGAATTGTGATATTGTGCATCGACTGCGACCAAATCATTAACCTGCTCGAGACGCTTATCAATCGCCCGACCCAATCATCACTACGAGCTCTAGCAAGTTCTGAAATGATGTCTTTCATCGATAATTTACGCACGCTATACACAATGTTACGACCGCACAAGCGCGCCTGTTTTTGTTTCGCTATAAACTCTGGTGTTATTTCAGTACCGCACAAAAAGAAATGAGACAAGAAACAGCTATTAATTTGTCACTCTTGTATCGTTTTTGACACACATCGTGAATCACTATCGATCTCAGTCCCTTCAAAAGTTTGCCCTTGTTGTCCTTCCATTGAATATTTGACTTACGAAGTCTCCAATCCTTTTTCCTTCACTTCAATCACCTCACTTCCTTGCAATGGATTTTAACAAATAAATAAAACAGTTCACGTCCTTCAAAGCCATGGCTCTAAAAATGCGCACGACATTGTGGAACACTGACCTTATTATACACTAGCAGCGCCCCGCGGTTTCAGCCGCGTAAGTCCTGATCCCGTGGGAATATCGGGATAAAAAGTAGCCTATGTGTTAATCCAGGTCTCCAGCTATCAACATACCAAGTTTCATCGCAATCGGTTAAGTAGTTTTGGCGTGAAAGAGTAACAAACATCCATCCATACATCCTTACAAACTTTCACGTTTATAATATTAGTAGGAAGTACGCTGGACTGCATACGTCATTATTTTAGCGCTGATAACAGTGTGAACGTCCGTGGAACTTATATCAGGGATGAGACCTAACGCGATAAAAAAGTATTGCATCACTTTATCGATAAAATCCTTGGTGTAATTTCCTACTTTATAATATGTATACTTACGACGCATAAAAAGAATTTCGGGTTTCAGAAACTTTATTCTCATTAAGAATTACATTCACTTACATGAGAACATAATTATAAAATTATAAAATATTTATCGAGCAGTATGATTATTAACAAACAGAAAGAATACAGTCACAGATTTAAATCTAAGTAAGTAAAAACAAAATAAGTACATAAAGGAGGGTAAGTGTGAATACTTCCGCAAACCAAAACATTGCACAAGTTCTGTTAACGCAGAGTACAAAGATCAGGCGTAGGTAGATGTGGTATGATGAGTAATGTGTATGAATAAGTGTAAGTGTAGTCTATTACAAGTTCATTTGATGTTATTTATTACATGACTTTTTAGTAAAACTTTATACTTTTGTATGTTTATTTCACGAAGGTATTAATACTTTTTAGCATTTCATTAAGAAAACAACTTTACGAACAATTTTTAAGTTCAAAATTTAACCCTCTCCGAACTACTAATGAAAAAGAGGCTGCTTTCATAGTGACTAAGAGGTGCCATTCATAGCAAGACGCGGCTTTCAAAGAGAGTAAGAGGTACCTTTAATATCTCGACAACCATTTGACTGATATGGACAAAATACGATCTTAAAAAAATATTTGCTTTAGAAATCTACTTGCGAAATTTTGTAAAGATCTGATCAACGATACTCTAATGAATAAGAAACCTGACCCAATTTTCTTGTTGAAAGGGTAATATATTTGTTGTCACTCGCGAGCACAAATAATTTGACGTGACAAAAAAATCGGTGAAGTGTTTCTTACACAGATTACATTTAGGACTCCAATTTTTCTGAACGCTGAAACTATTGATTTTACAAAAAAAAGGTTTCTACATAAATTGTAGGCAATTTTCTGTAGTTTCATTTGTTACAAAACCATTTTCATCGTAAATTGAGTCGGAAAAAAGTGACAACCATGTTGAAATTTGCTACCGTGAAACCTTGGCGTCATGGGTCGTTTGTTAGTATCGAACTTGGCCCCTTTTTTCACATTTATTTTTTAATGGGATACGTCTTTTCACTATGCCCTCTGCTAACCCTAAGAGCACTCAGACAGTGAGAGACTCGTTTTTACAGTAACATCAGAGGGACTCTCATGGTTAAGCAAAAGATGAAGAGATGTTGTTACATATTTTGTTGGATGAATGGCAAAGAGGTTTCCTGGCACAGAAACCTATTTAATAATAATAATAATAAATCTTTATTTCAGACAAAGTCCATATTTAAAATGTTTACATATGTAGGATACACTATCGAGTCTGAGCACGAACATATGCTTTTAGGATATTAGAATCCTGCTTTTCCGCAATGACCTTCAGGATGCTATTAGTGCTACCTCGTACCCTGTACATCATTGACGACATATTACGACGACATTTACCATATTGAATAATTGTCAAAACTCATGCAAGTTTAAGTATTGTTATCGTAATTAAATTGTTCATTCCTTAGTAGAAATAACACACGTGAAAGTAATTTGTTCAAATGATCAAAAGTAATATCTTTATTAATACACGATCAATAAATACATTAGAGTTTCAGTACAAGTCGACACTTCTGTACCCTTCACCTAACCCTTCACTTTTAAAATGAGAAATTTAATTACTAGCATAATTCCATCCACTCCTGAAGTCTATAAAGTTACTTTTTTACTGAACAAGTTTGTCACTGAAGATATGCAGGCAATGCTCCAGCCATTAAATTTGATGCAGAATCTCATATTCTGTCCTAAATATGGCATTAGGAGAAACTTCATTTATCCAAATAACTTTCAGTCTGCCCTGATTTCAGTATTAGCAGCAGTTACCTTCATAGTTATATATGTTTGTCGTAGTTATATTACCTATTTTGATATAGATATGGCTATTTATTCCAAAATATTCCGTGTCCTCATAAGTGCCATTGAAATTATCTTCTACTCAGTGGGGTTTTTTATAAATACAATAATGTCTGTCGCTCAAACGAATGACAATATTGACTTTGTCATAAATATTCAAGAAGTTGTCATTATGTTCAAAGATAATTTAAAAAAATACACAATCTGCAATTGGATTAGTGTGGTCATTCTCTTAGTTTTCTATGTAGCTTTTATCATATGCGGCTATGCACTATTCGAAAACAATCATCTTTCATTTTTCTGGGTTACCATTTTGTTATTAAGTTTTGATCTAAATATAGTATATGCCATCAATTTAATGAAACTTCTTCAGAAAAATCTTGTTCTGTGGAATAATGCAACTATAAACTCTGATGGTACCCTTGATGAGCATATATGCCGAAAATTATTTGAGGCATATAATCGAATAATGAAGTGCTACGAAATCTGTTCTCAAACTTTTGGAATGTTGGTTAGTATGTGCCTAGTTATCGGAGAACAATTGTAAGGAAGATTCTTGATTAATTGGTTTTGTTTCCAGATTCTATACCATATTTTTGAAAGTTTTTTGCATATATTGGTATACGTAAAAATATGTCTAGATTACTTAAATACTACAACTGGTATAATGGATAAGGTGAATACTTAGAAGTAACTACTATTACTCATATACTATCTATATAGTTGAACATAAAAGAAGAAGACTCTTAACAAATTTTATTTTTAGGGGGAAGACATTGCCAAACCTATTATGATTTCTGTTTGGTTCTTCAAAAACTTTATCTTGCAAGTAGCTTTATCCTTACAATGTGAATTATTCTACGATGCTGTCAACAAAGGACAAGATATATGTAAATTTATAACTCAGCCAAACCTCTCAGGTATGTTGATAAACATTTATTCGCAGTCGCAATAGTAATTTATGCATAAGCATAACAAATCTCTGTTGACTGCCCAAGACCGGGATAGTTGGCGCTCCTTGGGGGAGGCCTTCGTCCAGCAGTGGACAGCGATAGGCTGATGATATAGATGATGATAACAAATCTCTAGATGGCACCTTAGCCCTAGGAGAGAGTTCACTTCCTCATTAATGTTCTACTCCTTATAAAATGATATATTTTTGAGATAAATATCATCTTCAGACTAGGTTTTTTCCAAAGACGAATGCAGAAAAAAAATTATTATTTTCATTATAAATATCATTTTCATTATGAATCTATCCGGGAAAAAAATTCTCAGGTATAATTGATAACTCGGCATTTTGGCTAATTATCCTAAATGCAATATCTATACCTGAAAATATTTGCTAATCTTAAGGCTGCTACTTTCTGTACGGTAGGGTAGGGTCTAGGAATATACCTCCTACTTCACCAGACGGTCAACTCTAATGTGAACATTAGTTTTGTTGTGCTGCTCCATCTTCAATGTATTTCATTTAACATTCCACAGCAGAAGAGAAAATACTGTTCAAAAACGTCCAACGAGTATACAACGCTACATTTAGCAAGATGAATGTCTGTGGTCTATTTTGTATAGATGCTATGCTACCGGTAAAGTTGTTGGGGTGGGTTACTCAGCATATTATTGTGTTACTACAATTTGCCTTATTGTAAAATTACTATCATAAAAATGTGATGTAATATCCATTGTGTTATTTCTTAGTGTACAATCCACGTTACCCTTTTACATTTTTGTACGATGTACTTACGATGATAAAAGTTTGAGAAATCACTAACCATTAGACCAACAAGCCCGTCAATAAAGCTGAAGAGTTCGTTTTTTTAAAGGACGCTCTAGTCTCTGGAACCAGTCGGGATTGAATAGCGGAAAATTGAATAGCGGATAAAAACCAATAGGTAGATTTCGAAGAAAAGTCTACCTATTGGTTTTGTACCAGTTGTCGAGTTTTCCAAAAATTTCTTCACAGGAGGTCTAGTTATGATCCCTAGACTGGGGTCTAGCAGTAACATCCGCCAGTTAAGTTTATATATATATATATGAGTATATATATATATGTATGTACCTCAATTTTACCGGCACGATAGAAGTCGCAATTATGCACCGATTGCTTTTAAACTTGGACGACAAATCAACAGGGCAAAAATGAAGGTTAAGTTCGTGAATGGGGAATATTCCCGAAAAGAGGGGGACTGGGGGGCAGATTTTAAAAATCAGTTTTATCAGCATAACTTTTTTCCGATGGAAAATTTTTGGACCGTTTAACATTAATAGGATGCCCATAGTAAATACGAACATTTTTTAATATGAACCCTAAATGATTCCATTCTTGATTTTTTTTATTTTACTCTACAATGTAGACTATACAAGTTTTTAATGCGACTTATATTTTTGGAGGTAAAAATAAAAAAAACACGAAATCTACCTCTGCGGGCCTGCTGCGGGACCGGATTTTGTATTTGCATTTGATAGCTCGGTTTTTGAGGCATGTGATGAGCGGAGCACTGAACATAAAAGCGAGTGAATGGCTGGTAATCTTAAAAACATTACATTAAAAAAACTCGCTAAGTATGATGTAGCTAAATACAACGTCATTGTCTATAATCACGTTCTCAGTAATTGGAGATATTAGATATAAAGGGATTCCCCCTGATATGCACAGTATTTTCCTGTCATATGAATCTGAATAACTGGTTTTTAAGAGGCCTGATTCAAGGTTTTAGTGTTTACTCATCTGACGAAAACATCTGATCTCGATATTAATGGCAAGCTATCTCTAGGGTCTGTGACAAAAATGGGAGTTCCAAAGGGTTCTATACTCGAGGCATTTTTGGTCCTAATCTACATTATACTAAACTAATCTTGTTAAAACAACTGCGTGATTGTGTTGTAAGCAGATGATAATTCCTTCTAATTTAGACTGAAATGTATGTTAGAAACATTGACGATGTAAACGGCGTTATTTCCAAAATGACTTACTGGTTTAATGTCAATGACGTCGCCACATCAAAAACTCGAATTTATTTTAATAAAAAAGAGGTAAACTATAGTAGATTGTAATTCTATAATGACAGTGTACTCTGTATGGCACGACGCATTTACAGTCATCTTCCAAAAGAGTTAATAGATACCATATCTATTGACCTATTTAAAAGAAAGCTAAAAAATATGCTTGTGGAGAAATGCTATTACGGTTTACAGGAATACTTGACTGATACATTTTGAAACATATGAGAGTTATTATTATAATGTGTTATGTAAACGAGCTGTAATTTAATGGAATTGTATTTAATTACTGACATTTGAATAGATCCTATCTATTTAATTACTGACATTTGAATAGATCCTATCTATTTAATTACTGACATTTGAATAGATCCTATCTATTTAATTTTGTTGACATTTTATATACCATTACATTATTTGAATTACATAATTGTTATTTATTGACGTTTTTTGATTTTGTATTAAATTGTAGTAAATAATTTGTTTAATAAATATTATATTTCAATAATGTACCCAATTTGCATGCTTAAGAGAAGCATGAAATATGGTGATACCCTTTTTTGTCAATCCATCAATGTAACATGATGTCTACCCATATTTATGCAAATAAATTACTTATGACTTAAAATAGTTCATTATTTAATAAAAATAGTTAATAGATATTATTAAGACTAGTAATACCGGTGACGCTACGCCATTGGTCAGTCTGATAAATAGCGGGTGGGTGGGGTGATAAAAAGACTAGGATTCTTAGGCATTACTCTTGATCCTAAGCTTGAGTGGGGCATACATATTGATTTCTAATAGACTCAGCTCTGCAGCATACGCAGTGAAAAATGTTCGTGAACTGACTGTGATATTCAAGCAGCCAGATTAGTCTATTTTAGTTATTGTCATAGTATGACGTATGGTATTCTACTATTTCTACTGTGGCTATCCGAACAGAAAAAATAAACTATAACAGAAAATAGAAATTAAAAAAAATAAACATAATGATTGTGACTTGGTAGTATATTTATAAAAACTAAAAATGTGATAAACTACTCTTTTAATACTAACAACAAAAATAAACTTTGCCTCTAAGCTTCAAATAATTAACAAGTTACATCGAGGTCAGTGTGTGGGATTCAAGTGAGTGAGTTAAGTCTTAACAAATTAAAGTCCACAGTAAAACGACAATTTTTTCCATACTTATGATATATATTATCAATAAGTATTGAATAAATTGTCCTTTTACTGTGGACTTGGGTTTGACAAAGCAACCTATTATATTGTGTGTGATTTATAATTTTATATATTTAAAGGGACGATTTTTAATAACTTTCAGCATTTTTTTGAAATAGATTACAGACAGATTTAATTTTATGATTTCAGTACAAGATAAGATAAGATAAGATAATATAAGATAAGATAGTTTTATTTGCTTAAACATGAGTATGCATACATAAGTATACCAGGTGAAAAATATTAAAGTAACAAAAAATCAGTCATGTTTTGCCTGTAAGGCGTGCAAGTATTAAGAGCATGCACTAAAATGGAAGCAGATTAATTATTATTTGTATATATATGCTATTAACAGTTCCGACAGTTAAGAATACTGCTAATACATTCCAGGTAAAAATATTAGAGAGTAAGAAACAAATACTTAGTTATTATTCAATCAATAACATAATATACAATTAAGTTAATAAGATATTAAATATTTACCATTGAATTCAATAAATCAATAATTTTGTATACATGTTTATGTTTTCACAAAATGAAAAAAATATTTATTAGAATGTTGTCAGAGCTCAATATTACAATTAAATTAAATAAAAAAAATGGGTCACTCAAATACACTCTTCAGCGTATCTTGTTTAAGATTTGTACTCCACATCAAGAAAAACATTGAGTTTAGTAATTTCACTCTTCATAATTCATAAAAAACAGTGTAAAATAACGCTCAAGAATTGGTAATCGCTCACCGCAACCCCGCGTGGATGGTGCAGTTTACAATAAATACGCTACGTCGTGATTCAAGTAAGATTACACGTATTTAACATGACTAACACCTACAAGCCTACCTTTATAAATACGGTTTTTATCCTTGTATGATACCAGTGCCCCGATGGCCTTAGAAGCAGCAACATGAAACTTACTATCGGTAAGTACCTCTAATGTAATTTATTGTTATTATTTTCATTTCAATAAAGAAACAAAATGTTGAGTGTTTGTTGTCGCAAAACTGAATAAAAATAATTCTGGAAAAAAAAACCTATTCATAGATTCAGACCAAACTGAAATGGGACCATACAGGAAGCACCAGCTTTCAAATAAAAAATTTAAAATAAAAAAAAAATCATCATAATCGGTTCACCAAGTCTAAAGTTCTGAGGTAACAATCATAAAAAAAAAAAAAATTGAATTGAGAACCTCCTCCTCTTTTGAAGTCGGTTAGAAAAGCTGCACATAATGGTTACCGTCAGAATGGCTGGTTGCCTATAGCAAGCAGCTCTGAAAGTATATTCAAGAATTGCTACCCAATTGCTTATATTTGCTGCATTTCTTCAATAATTGCTACACATGATACATTCAGAGAAATATGAATATTTTTTTGACCAGCCATTCTGACGTCAGGATGGCTGGTCGCCTCCGTGTTCAGCATGAAGGACGCAGAATTACTAAAAATTTGTTGTATCAATAATTGATTACTAATTGCTACTTTCAGGAATTTGAGTTTGAGCTTCGTACATACATTAATAGGAAAAAAATATAGCTTTTATTAAAATTTGTACAAAGAAGTGCCTGAAAATTTGGGAACGCAACAGTTTTTTTAGTACAACATCTCGTTGAAATCACGCAGGCGTTCAGGTCACCCACACCCAGATCTGTTCACGCGGAATCGACTTAGGTATTTGAAATTGTTAATGACAAACAAAAAAACAACATATTATCAATCAGTCAGTCAGTCAGTATATAGTCGCCAATGTCATCGCCTTTGGACGAAGTAAACAACGTCCCCTGATAGCTCACTAAATTATCTATATATCACTATATTTACGTTTTTTACAATCGCTTTTAACACAGGGACGAAAACATTAAATAGTACATTTCCAATTTCATGTTTAATTACATCTTGTAGCCACGTATGTTTTGGGCCATTATTATAAATATGTTTTATAAAAACTTTATCATTTACTGACTACGCTGTAAGACCTGTTTCTGGATAACATTATTTTCAGCGGCGGATGCTAATTGTAAAACCGGTTCGTTATCAGTGTGTACCCAAGACACGCAGCAAGTACGAGCAATGAACGACCTTATTTTTTAAATTGACGATTTCGAATAATTGATGATCAATTTTATAAAAAAAAAAAACAGATCTAATAACAATGTAGCAGGTGAAAACCCTGTTGTATAATGAACAGAATTTCTGTAATGAAGAACCTCCTTTTTTTTCGTCTGTTAAAAAGAAAAGCCATAAGTTTTTGTTGGATTACCTTCTGATTCTAATTATTATCATTTACAACCAATTTTAGACCTCATTTAATGGTCCGGACTGTTATTTCTGCCAGGCCATCTGAATGATTGGATGATAAGGAGCGCTTGTCAGGTGTTGTATACCGTTTGCTACGCAAAATTGCTCAAATTGATTAGGGCAAAAGTTTCTACCATTGTCTGTTACCAAGGTACTTACTAATCCGAATCTACTAAATATTTCACTTCATTTTGAAGTAATCACATCGCTATCGGTTTGGTTCATCAAGAAACTCTCAACTCGCTTTTAGTGTGCATCTACAGCGACTAAGAACAGTTCACCGTGTGTGAAATTTCCAAGGCAGTGTAGGGTAAAGCCACGCTACCCGAAGATTGAAAATCTGCCATAACGGAATGAATTTATTATTTTATAACCACATACAAATAATTTTATAATTGCATAGAAAAAACACAGGTACGTCAATTTAAGGAAATAAATGCGCAAAGGTTTTTATTTTGCGGAGAATTTTAACACCGCAGTTCAAACAATGTCCCAAAAGCCGTCTATAGAACAAATATTCACTACACTTTGTAAGTTAGGTGCACTTTTAGAAGGTATTACGTTTAATGTATGTTATATATATTTAAGTAATAACACAATGACCGTTTACGAGCATAACGCGTCGTAGTTATTCTATCAATATCCTCAGTTAAGTACTAATTTCGTAAAGTTTCATTCCTGTCAGGCTTTTTATATATATATTAGCAATTTCTATAAAGGGTTTACTATAACATGGCTACACCAATTTGTAACAGCTTGTATAGTAATTTGTAAGAATTATAGGACCTTTTTTGTGTTCTCAGTATTCACAATCTTCTTAGTGGTGATGGGGACGGTTCTTACCAGCGATCCAGATTGCGTGTGTCCTGCTGTCTACATGCCTGTGTGCGGAAAGGATGGAAAAACTCATGGCAATAGTTGTGAGTAAGTACAGGAAAATTTATTTCAGAGCCAATACTATATATAACATTATTAAACTGGTCACACTATATATTCGGGGAATAAAAGCAAGGTTTTAATTTCCATTACTGTCAATTTTATACTTTTTTTTTTATTTATATATGTACTCTATTTTCTTTGGCATAATATTTTTGACAAAACAAAATTTTATTACTCAGTTCTTGAAGTATATGGTTTTTTTTGCAGACTGGCCTGCGTCGGTGTAGAACTGTCACACATTGGCAAATGTCGAGGTCGTGTATGAAATTTAAAAAAAAGTACACTGAAAACTATAAAATATGTGGTTTTGTGTTATTTTTTCCTTTATATTTTATTTATTTATTTATTTATTTAACTTCCTGCAAATACATATGCACAAGGCGGACTTAATGCCGTAGGCATTTTCTCCCAGTCAACCTTTGGGCGATGCAGAGATGTGTGTGGCAGGTGGGTATTTAAGAGTAATGAGATAAGAATCCTAAGAATTGGTTACGTAAATAAGCTTCTATAAAATTTACTACATATAATATACTACATATACATAAAGTTATAACTAATATAATTATATACATACATACAGAATAAAATAAAGACTTGTGGAGTATTATTCCAATGACTCCTCCAATAAACCACTGTAGAGCTTACGTACTTTAAACTTAAAAGAGAACCGGTTAGTGGACATCCTGATTTCTTGTGGTAGCGCATTTCAAAGGTTTACAGCCTGGACAGCAAAGGAAGAATGAACCATACTAGTATTGTGAGAAGGACTGAGAAGAAGAAGATTATCAGAAGAGCGGAGATTCTTGGCATGGTTAGAGCAGAGATATTGGAAGTAAGATGTTAGATAAGTAGGTGAGTTAGGTGAGTGGAGAAGGGAGAACAACATAGTCAGCGCCCTTAAACTGTGGCGTTGTCTTATAGGTAGCCATGACAATTGGGTACGATAATTAGATACATGGTCGTACTTACGCAAGTTGAATATGAATCGAATGCAATTGTTGAGAAGTCGATCTAGTTTGTTGAGCAGATCTGCATTCAAGTCGAGATAGCACACATCACCATAGTCGATAGCTGGGAAAACCAAAGTTTGCACAAGCATTGTCTTTGTCTTGACTGGAAGAAAATTTTTTAGTCGATAAAGGCATCGCAATATATAAGTTACTCTCTGGCTAACGTGTGATACCTGAGTTTGCCAATTGAGGGTTGAGTCAATGTGCAGACCGAGATCCTTAACCGAGGGACTAATGGGCAAAACTGAGTCATTAAAAATGATTTCAGTTATAGTATTATTATCGATTCTGCTTATCATCCTAGGGATCCCTATAAAGATCGCTTGGCATTTAGATGGGTTTACTGTTAAACCGAATCTGATGGACTAGTTTTTATAGTCTCCAAGTCGCGATTTATCCTACCTATAGCTTCATTTAAATTGTCTACTCTTGCATGTGAGTAGATTTGTAAATCGTCTGCATACAAGTGATACGCACACTGAAGTTCATGGGTTATGAAGTTTATAAATAACGAAAAGAGGAGAGGAGAAAGAATACCGCCTTGTGGAACGCCAGAGTCGAGATCACGCCACGTCGATGAAGACTCATCGGTTCGGACAGACTGCTGGCGTCCTCGAAGATAGGACGAGAACCATTCCAGTGCATCATCGGAGATCATGAGGTGGGAAAGTATTGTTAATAAAATATTTCACAAAAGTTCTGTTTAAAATATCTCAAACAAAAACTAATAAAATAAAATAATATCCATCAAATATGTATGTTATTCGTAAGATAACAACTAAAGAAAATTTTGCTCTTTTGAAAATTTAATTGACGAAGCGATAGTGAATGAGAAAGCACAGTGAAGCACATAAATAATTGTGCCCTTTATTCAAGAGAAACACACATAAATAGCAGCAGCGGCTAAGGCGTTGGCCTTGGAATCAAGATGTTGCGTGTGTACTACCGTCGTCAACTCACTCGTAAAACAAGTATTATTAATTGTTTTTAAATTTTCGCGACTTTGATGCATTTTAGATAAATCAGGACTTAATCGTGATAGTAATGAAAAGGTACAATACCTTTTTGGTTACCCGAACGTTTCGATCGAATTGTACCGATCGTGGTCACGAGTCCACTCGACCACGACCGGTGCAATTCGATCGAAATTATTAGCTCGGGTTGGAGATTTTGGTCAAATATATTATGTATTTGTTCGGTGTTCAATAAATGGCATCTAATAAATGCTTAAATGCAACTGCATTTACACTGACAACTGTAAGCACAGTTGAGCGATCAGACACTTCGCTGCGCCAGCGGTGTGACGTTTTAGATGTAGTCGAAAAATGTTAAAACTATGCTGTAGAAGTGAAAGAAAGACATTTTTTATCATAACTTTAATTTTTGGCACTGTAACAAAAGATAATTTAAAAAGTTTGTTATCTTTTTTTACTTTACGAAATACACTCTAAATAATCTAACTTCACTTCAACTCCACTTACTGCATACGCTTTTGTACTTTTTAAGCACAATTAATTACAATTGAAGCTAATTATAGCGAATAAGCTAAAGATTTTTTCATTTTATAGATATTTTTCAATGTTTACTTTGTTGAATCAATGAATAAATCGACGTTTGGCAAAGGTCAGCATCTGATTTATGGTGTGACGTCACTTTGAGCTGATAGATGTTTCTAATTACGTTTAAATTTACGTAACTTATATTTAAAATATAAAATAATAGTCTTAGAATTTATATTTCAGTAATGCACTTTTAAGGTCAATCTAAATGGAAATATTAATACAACTAGCAACCCGCCCCAGCTTCGCCCGGGTAGCAGTGACATCTTCATTCAACAATACAGTACATTCTACATATTTCAATAAATTTACACAAAATCTTAACAAATTAAACACCTAAACCTTCCTCATGAATCACTCTATCTATTAGTGAAAACAGCATGAAAATCCGTTCAGTAGATTTCCAGTTTATCGCGACAGACAGACAGACGCGACGGGGGGCTTTGTTAAATATGTAGTGATTTCACAATATGATTTTAGCGCAAGTTCCTCATCGTGTTGTCAACTATTTTCTTATATTTTCTTCTTCTCTTCCATCTGTTGCCTTACTACCTACTTTTTTACAGTTTGTCTGAGACTAAGGTATCGTCGTATATGCTATACAGGTACTATTTCATAAGAAACCACCACAATGGCCCCAATTCTGTTACTTCACTCGCTAAATTAAAATTCACTAAATTTTCTTCATATAAGAAGTAAACCTTGTACACTTAGAAACAAGGTCTTATTTCAAATTGAAACAAGTAGGTAACATATGTCGCTATCGAAATAAGCAATTTATTTGTCGACTAAAGTCTGATACGCTTAAATAAACTTTAATACCACGTAGCGAGAGCCGCTATCCGTTGAATGCCATCTCTTTTGCTCTGTGTTTTTAGTAAGCGTCTTCGTAGGTGTAGATTAAAAACACGTCATCCTTGTTCGTTTTGAACAAGTTTTTATACGGCAATTATACAGCGTTTCAATAAATGAGGACTCTCGCTGCGTGGAAATAAAGTTGAGTATACGTTGACAGGTTTTATTGAAATTTAGAGGCGATGAGAAATAGATGCTAGTAACAAATAGACCTTATCACGAAGAACACTAGGTTGATTTCATATGAAGAAGTTAAGTCAGGTTTTAGGTTAGTCGACTGTACAATAGAATCGGCACCAATAACTAAATTATATTTTTATATTCAAATTTTCTATGACAAACGTACAAGTTCATCCGTGCTGCGAACCCGTAGTACATGCTATGCTTTTTGGGTCTAGAAAGTGCTTTGAAATTCGTCCTAGACCAGGGGTCGGCAACCTGCGGCTCGCGAGTCACATGCGGCTCTTTGGATATGAAGTTGTGGCTCTTAAGTTCCATTCGCAAATTTTATTTATTAACAAAATTTTAATATTACAATTTTGATTCACATTTGTATTAAAAAAAAAGAAAAAGGTCATCAATTCTTTTTACGGCGAACAACATTTTAATTCATATTTTTATCCGAAACATCTCCAAGTATGGGGTGTCATAAAATATTTTGTCATCAAATTCTTTCTACGACGAACAACTGGCTTTTCAAAACTTAGAAATTTTGTAAATTGTAATTTTGACTCTTGTAACTCAAAAGGTTGCCGACCCCTGTCCTAGACTATTAATATTATAATAATCGTACCTATAAATAATTCAAATCTATCGCTATTACAATTGGTCTTGCTGTGGGAGTTGTGATGAAGTTATATATGATTTGACTTTGATATTAACTGTATTTTTCAACGAAATTAACAAAGGAAACTTATGGTTTTCAATACTTTTTTTATGCGATAGAGGTGGGCAAACGAGCTGACGGGTCACCTGATGGAAAGTGACCACCGCCGCTCATAGACACCTGCAGCTCAAAAGTCACAAGTGCGTTGCCGGCCTTTGAGGTGGGAGCAGAGGAAGGGTAAGAGTAGGGGAAGGGGGGCAAGGAGAAATCATTGCTTAAGGTTTTCTGTGAAGCAGTGTTATGACTCCGGTCGAGCCGATCCATTTGTGCCGAAGCATGGCTCTCCTTCTGTTATAACAAGATAACACTAATACACTATGGAGATGATGTTATGATATTTGATGTATACATCCCTGATGATGAATTTGTAGCGCTTACTGATAATATAATTAATCTATTATAAGCATAACTAAATTAATTGAAAACGTAACATAGATAATTGCATACATATTTATATATTTTCTTTATTGTAAACAGGTATGAAGTAATAAAAGGCTTATTTAGTTATTATTTGTTAAGGGTAAGCATGTGAACATAGACGAAAAGCTACCATTGATGCTGACAAAATTAACTTCAGTTTAAAATGTTAGTGATAATTTTGTATACTTTAAGGCACTTGGTGATTTGACTAAATATTTGTCTATAGCACTCGACAAAAGAAAGAGATAAGTGTACAATCCTCAAAACAAAAATAAACTTGTCGTAAACATAACTTGAGCTATGTTTTGTAAAGTAAATTGTAAAAATCGTTCAAATAATGAAATAAAAATTAAACAATTTTTGGAAAATAAAAGTCAAAATATACACAATTTAATTGAATACAATAAAAATACAAAATCATTTAACTTAATTAAGGATACTAATATTTTATAATTTTTATCCCACCTGTGGAAACTCCCAGGAGCCGTTACCCCCATCGGGGTTTTAGTAGAGCGATGTGTCGGACTCGAAGCGAATAAAACCGCACGGTGTGCCATACTACGCTTACAAACAGGCCCTCCTACTTCAAGGAACAGTTTATTAGCACATCAGCAGTCTCCCTTCTAACTAGCATAGCATGGACACCCTTTTCAAATAATTCTTTTAAAAGCGGATAGCATCTAAATCTGACATTTTCCAACCATCGCGTTTAGGATCAGCGAGAATCCAAACAAATTTTACCTAGTGCTCAATCATTAACTCCTTTTCTTTCATAAACAGTGCCTGTATTGCATGCACTGGTAAGCCTTTAGTCTCTGGTAAAAAGTAATAAAAGTACGCAGAACTGGCAAAGCAGACAAAAGAAAAGAAGTAAAACATAGGTGCCAAGCCGGCCGATTGTACTAGGACATCAAAAAGGAAAAGGAAGCAAAAGTTGCATATCCATGACCACTCTGTAGCTAGCATCATTAAGATGCTTTTTACCTGAAATAAAGAAATCTCCTGTTTAGTCATAAACTCCTGATACCGTTTGTGACGTTTGTTGGGAATAAAAAGGTAGGCAATAATTGACAGGAATGCTTCGAAAATGAACATAAGTTAATAAATAATTCAAAACGTCATTGTCATATGAAATCCAATCTTCTTTAACAGAAAATTAAAGTTAAGTGAATAAGTAAAATAAAAACACAAAAAACACAACTTAAACTATTCATTTACGACAACAAAAAAGACTAGACATAATAGTTTAGTTCAGAATAGGATATTAAGCAAAGAAAAAAGGAATATCTCCTTCCTGGCAAAAGGCTTAATACATGGAAAACAATTATTTTCTAAGAGCGTTTATCCCTCTTAAGCATTATTTTGTATTTTATATAATGTTTACTAGTTTACGAAAATCTGTGTTTTACTATACGAGTATATATTTGATATGCCGAGGAACATGCTTTCTTTACAACTATTACAAATATAGTGATGCTGTGTTTCGTGATTTTAAGCATGACAAAAAAATTATGTTGAGTTTTGTAAACTACAAAAAAAGCATAGCTACAAGAAAGTACGATTTATACTCCATTGGATATATTAAGCAAAATATTAGTTTTTGTAACGTAAGTCAATGAAATTAGTAAGTGATAAACTTCATAAGGGATAAACTCTCTTAAGACTAAAAATAAAATGATGACAAATATGTAAAAAATATTTTAGACATTAAAAGAGAAAAATTATAATATTTGTTTTAGAACTTACTACTAATAAATAACTTACCTCCGGTAAGAATACTTCAGCTGACACCACAAACGTTACGGTGCCTGTGCCGAGAGTGTAAGACGTGGCAAATACGTATATCAACAGCGGTACCATCCACTTTGGAAACCACTCTGTCACTATCTGCGTGCCTAGTACCATGCAGCAGATACCAGTCACTATAGATGAAGATAGTTCGAGAGGCTATAAGTAAACAAATAAAGTATTTTAAATATAATTAACAATTATAATATAATATTTTCTTAGTGCCTAGTAGAAGGTGGAGAGCCAAATTCTTAATTATTTATTTATGAGATTATTTATTTAAAATATTTCCAGCCCATGGATCACCATATTCCATATAATAATATATCTTCATACATCTCACATACGGTCGTCTGATACCAAACTAGGCAGAGCCTGTAACTATGGTACCAGACTGCTGATAAACATACTTATATATTTCTAAATACATACATGTTATACGTAAATTACACCCAGACACAGAACAAATGATCATGCTCATTATACAATTGTTTGTCCTGGATGGGAATCGAACCCACAAACTTTGGCTCAGCATTAAGGGTCACTAACCAACAGGCCAGTCTCAATATAGTAGAAGGTTTAGAACCAAATTCTTAATTATTTATTTATCAAATTATTTATTTAAAATATTTCCAGCCCATGGATCAACCATATCCCATAATATGACAGTGAGAAATTATAATTAGGTATAAAGGTAAAAACAAATTTGAATACCCATAGATTTATAAAAATTAATATTAGCTTCTGCCCGCGACTTAAACTTCAAAATTGAATTGAAAAAAACGTGAGTAGTAAAAAAGTTATGTAATTCTAATTTAGTTCTGCGACACGGCCAGTAAACCGATGTAAAGAATAGTGAATTGTTCTTAATAATTGTGGATCATTGTTTTTATTGCGATTAATTTAAATAAATTGTGCCTATTTCCAGTTCAAATCGGTGTATTAATCTAATCCAGAATCCTGGCTCGTAACAGAGCATAGCCAAGTTTGGGAGTTAGATATTCTGAAAATCACACTTACCCGCCTTCCAACCACATCAGTTAAATACGCCGATACGATCCCAGCAACTAACACCACCAGCCCTAAGATAACGCTGCACAGGTTCGGAGATATGGCGTTACCCACTGCTTTGGCGAACATTGGCTCAGCGTACACTTGCACTATTGGAAGACCCTGGCAGACGAAGGCGGTTTGTAGTACCATGACCAGACTGAATTGGCGGCGGGTTGAGGGCGTGGTTTCTGAAACATTAACCTAATTTATTTTATTATCTTTTTAAAGAGATATATTTTTAAGGGTGCCATTTGTGACTGTTAAAAGTATGAAATATGCTGGCACTTATCTGGTGTAGCAATCTTTTGAAGAAAATAGAAGAGATGATGAAGAGATGAGATTTATCGTGGAAGAGCCATGTTTCGGCACGTATGGGCCGGCTCGATCGGAGTGATACCAGGGCCTCACTGAAAACCGGCAGTGAAACAATGCTTGCATTGCTTTTCGCCGAGTGAGTGAAGTTGCCGGAGGCCCTCACCCTTCCCTCTCCCCCTGTTCTCCCCTCCCCCTACTCCCATCTTAAGGCCGGCAACGCACTTGTGACTCTTGAGTTGCAGGTGCTCATGGGCGGTGGTAGTCATTTATTATCAGGTGACCCGTCTGCTCGTTTGCCCCCTACACTATAAATATTTTTTTTTTAAAAGATGAGAAACTAAAAGAGAAGAAAAGAAAACTTACAAGAATTTACTTACTAAAGAACTTCCAACAAGATATTTTCGTAGTTTCCATGTCCGGCCCACCTTCCTCCACTCGCGTCAGAGAGTTAGCCTCTGTAAAAATCGGTTGTCCGTAAAGTAGGTTTACTGACGATAGTTGAACGTGACAACGTCATAGGAACGCCTCAGAGCGAGGTAACGCCGCATGAGTCATGTTTTTTCGTGCGTGCAGCCGGCTCCATCGAATTAGAAGACGTTGTCACGTCAAAATACATAGAAACTGTTTAGAAGAAACAAGAAAGCGCTGTTTCAGAACAATAGCAATGAGCTTTAGAATAAAGGGCATACTTTCAGCGTATGATATATTATATACAAACATGCCTATTTTATAAGTTTGTAGTATAAGTTGAAGGGTGGATGTTAACTGATTTACAACTTCGAAGTAAACCCTATCCAATAAAAAAAGAATTATCAAAATCGGACTACCCCGTAAAAAGTTATGCAGGGTCACACATAAAAAAAACAAATATAGGGAATGACTAGAGAACCTCTTCCTCCCCTTTTTAAATTTTATTTTAAAAATGATAAGTAAATACTTTTTTAGCAGGGTTGAGCGATATTTGGTAAGGGCAAAACTTATGGGTTCACTTCAATTACGGAAATTTAGGACGTATTGAATCAGACTGGCCCGTGTTTGACTAAACCAGACAAATAATAATAAAGTTAATAAAAATTTTATTCATCATCATCATCATCATCAGCCTTTCACTATCCACTGCTGGACATAGGCCTCTCCTAATGTACGCCACTGAGCTCGATCGTCAGCTCTCCTCATCCAGTTTTTCCCCGCCGTTTTGACTTCGTCCGCGTGGAATAGTGTCTTTGGGTAGAATTTTTAATTATTTAGGCTAATTGACAATACTTCCATACAACTTTCAATTATTCATACCGTTATTAATTTAAAAATTAAAAAGATTTTTTTTTATTTTTTCCGTTTACATTTCTGTCAGCAATTGTTATGACTGACTATGTTTTTTTAATATGCTTTTAGGTAAGAAATATAGAATGCTTCTGTTTTGACCAATCAAGGTTAAATAGGGATGTTTTAAACGCTGAGAATATCAAAACGCTTAAAGATTTTACCAGAGAGAATCCTTCCATCATATATTTGTAGAAACAAATAAGTAGGTATCTAATATTTCCTTATATTTGTTTAATCTACATGCTGCACCCGGCATGCGTTGCAACGCCATTTTTTTATATATAGACTAGCTGTGCCCTGACTTCGTCCGCGTGGAATAGTGTCTTTGGGTAGAATTTTTAATTATTTAGGCTAATTGACAATACTTCCATACAACTTTTCATCACCACCTTTCAACCCCTTACACCCGTTTTTTCGCATTAAAAAGTAGTCTATGTCCTTTCTCAGGCTCTAGCTATCTGTGTACCAAATTTCATTTAAATCGGTTCAGTAGTTTTGGCGTGAAAGGGTGACAGACAGACAGACAGACAGAGTTACTTTCGCATTTATAATAATAGTAAGGATTTGTTGGACCAGGAACCCTTGTGGGCGTCCGCAGACCAAATTAACAAAGTGTCATCACAATCTGATCAATGGCTTCCTTACGCATAGAGAGCAAACTTACAAACATTGATTTTTATTTATATGGATTGTTGAATTAATTCAAATTCATTACTCCAGAAAAAATATTGTAAATACCACATTGGCTTAACATTGGCAAGTTGCAATAATAGCACTTCTTTGCCAGTAGTTTTTTTTAAATAGTTCAACGACATTGCAATACGGTGATGGATTGAAGGTCACCTTAGGTACCTAGGTATGAGTGCATCTGTCAAACATTTACCTATTGCCGTAATGACATATAAATAATGCACCTTAGTCCGGGCTACAAAAGACGGTTACTATCCCAATCCCCAATTCCCCAATCCATTTCAATCCATCTTATAAGCAAAATCATTTTCCTTCACACCATTACCGCCCATCTTCAATTCCCAAAGTGTCCGGTTGACGGCAATAGGCTTGCCCTCTATAACGTGAGTGGGACCAAATGTTAGTTGGCAAAATGTAGGTGTTTTATACACTTCTGCCTATCCCTTCGGGATATAGGCGCCAGTGTATGCCTATTCAAGAGATCGTTCATCTCTAGCTACATTACCTACCAGTTAAAAGTATCTATCTAAATAATAATAAAAAAATAAGCAGTCATGGGACTGCCGACAGAAGTCAAAACTTAAACGAAATAACTAACTTAAAACTTTACATTAGCAGGTTGGTGACATTAATTAATAAGGAGCTGACAGAACTCATTTTTTAGATTAGCGCCCTCTAGTGTATCTATATATGTCTTATTAACGTGACGGACAAGCGTTCAGTGCTTTTTCCACATAACAAAAGTGCACAAACGTGTCTAAAGAAGTTTTCACTTCGCCGACAGAAGCGAAAACTTAATTATTAAATTAAATAAACGACGTAACGCGTTAACGTAATTTTGAATAAATGTTTTCACTATTTTGAAATAAATAGGTAGGTGTTATAAATTTTCACCTTAATTACCATTATGTTTTTGTTTATTTTACCATATGAATTGCACACACAATAAGTACTTTATTGGACTAATTATATCTGTTTTCACTTCAAAAAAGTAGTTTTCTTGGGGGAAGCAAAAATAATACACACATAAAAAAAACAGCGACTACAAACACACATTACACATACAATGGAGTCCAAAACTAGTTCGGGCGAGATGAGATTAAAATGGATTACGATTAAATAAACGAATTTTATAATAATATAATTGTATAATAATATGCATACCTGTTATTCGACATGTAGTTGGTTTGATAATAATATATTTGTAATAGTGACTTGACACGCTTTACGGCCGTCTGATACCAAACTAGGCAGAGTTTGTACTATGGTAAAAAGATTGCTGATAAACATACTTAAATATTTCTAAACTAGCAGCGCCTCGCAGTTTCACGAAATATCGGGATAAAAAGTAGCTTATGTGTTAATCCAAGTCTCCAGATATCTACATACCAAGTTTCATTGTAATCGGTTCAGTAGTTTTTGCGTGAAAGAGTAAACATCCATACATCCTCACAAACTTTCACGTATATAAATAATATTAGTAGGATACATAGATTTAATAGATAATTTACACCCAGACACAGAACAAATGATCGTGTTCATCATACACTTATTTTTCCTGGATGTTAAAAGAACCTACGACCTCTGGCTCAGTCGTCAGGATTACTAACCACTCGACCAACAGGCCAGTTACTGTCAGACGTAGGTATTTATTATTGTTTTGTAGAAGTCGCGTAGGTTAATCGAGTTAGTATATCTATTGCATTTATATGTAAATAGAAATCATAATCGTCTGGAAGAGATTGTATTAAGCAACGATGCCGCCCTTTCAATATTTTCTACCTTGGTATCAACGGTGTCCCAATAGTGTGATCAATCAAAATCAAAGTCATTTATTTCAATTAAACTAATTATAGGGATTTTTTGAAATTTTAGGAGTAGGAGTCAGTCGGAATAAGTCAGTCGTGTAGCTAGTTACCTGTCGTACTCGTAGGTCTTATGGAGAAGATCAGACAAGAAACTCTTTTCCTCAATCCCCCCTCATCTTGTAAGAGATTTATCTTACAAAATGGTTCTACTAGTCCTCCGACATCCATTGCGCGATTCAGGACCAGTAGCTACTATATAGTTCAGCTAGACGATGTAAAGTATGTTTTTGTTGTATGTGGAGGTCACCACACTACTTATAGTTAACGATTCAAAAACGGATCAGAAAGCTGTACGTATACTTCATTCAAGACCCTTGACGAACCCACTATATAAGAGATAAAGAGGAGGTTTGAGCCACCGCCTTTGTTTGCACTTTGCGGTCTAAATTTAAGACACGCAGTACTGAACTTACCCTCAGAATTAGATTTGAGAGTACGTCTTATATTATTCAACTCTACCAATATTTCTTTGGATGTTCTGTTTGTGCCTCGGTAAAACGCTAAAGATTTTGCTGCTTCCTGAAAGAAGTAAATTAAACGTTAAGATTTATCACAGTAAAATAAATAGAAAGAAAAATATTTAGTTTGGCACCACATAAAACACACAAACAATTTTGCAGCTTGAATTACCGTCACTGCCAAAAGCGAACTTAATTCAGCATTGTGTCAGGTGAAATACTGACACTGGGCTACGAACTATATTCAAATTCAAATTCAAATTCAAAATCATTTATTCAATTAAGACACTAAGTGACATTTATGAACGTTAAATTGAAGCTAGAGTTAAAATCATAGATCGGCACAAAAAGACGCCACAGCATGTACTGGATTGTCAAGGTAAACTAGGTGAAAAACACCAAAATCTACTGCCTGTTTGTGTCGATCTATAACTTCCAGTTTCCAAAATGCGTAGGGCCTTATGAGAAGAATACTGGCAAAGAAACTCATGGTCACTCTTTTTAAAAGTCAGATCTTCAGGTACAATAGTGTTAGTGTTACACGAGAGGTAAACAGGATGCAAGCTGATGCCACCTGAATTTCATTTTATTGAAATGCTCCAAAAGCTAACGTACTAAAAAATAAAAATCACTCAGTGATACCATTGAAGGTTTGAACCTATTAAACATAGAAATCATTCAAGGTGCACATCTACCTTCATTCAGTTGCAAAATCTACTGTTAAAATAAATTCGTGACTGGATTAAGAGACTAGAGTTGCAGTTGATTGAACCAAAATAATAGTATAGGCTAAAGCATCGCTGACTAGGCCGACCAGTCACCCCAAGCAGCACCCGTTCACGAGTATGATGCATGGACCAGCCGTCATCTCCTTCGTCATATCAGAGGGAAAGAAATGACCCGCCCCATGACGACGCCGCAAGCAATGACATTTTAGTGAGCATGACGAACCATAGTCGAGATACTGATAAAAATCACTAATAGTCAAATTACCATAATAATCGTCACGCATTACTTTCAACTGATAATGGTTTGTTAATAATTTAGCTTAATTATAAGACAAAGAAGTTTGTGTGTATATACCTAATGACACCTTAAGCCCAAGACTGTTTGTCGTTGAGATAATCGTTGATCGTATTGTAGGATTTCCTAATAAGGTGATTTTTTACCGTTCGCTTGAATTTATCTACAGGAAGGTCGATTGCATGTATAGGAATTTTATTATAAAAACGTATACCAAGACCTTCGCACGAGTTGTGTACTTTATGTAAGCGATGATAGGTCCCAACGAGTTTAGACTTGTTTCTTGTATTAATATTGTGTATATCACTGTTTTTCTTATAATTATTAATGTTGTGCCTAACAAACATAATATTTGCAAATATATACTGTGATGCAACAGTTAAAATACCTATATCCTTAAACAACTCTCGAAGAAAGACTCTAGCACCTAAGTTGTATATGGAGCGGATGGCTCGTTTTTGGAGAATAAAAATCGTTTCAACATAGGACATAACGCTGTGAAAGTAACTAAAATAAACTAGCCTAGCTGTGTACCCTTCTTGAATAAAGGTATTACTTTACTATACTTTATCAGGTTAGGAAAAACACCAGAATCAACACATCGATTGAATGTTATAGCTAGAAATGGTGCTATATCAATTATAATAGTTTCTTTTAATTTAACAGAAATTCCCCATAAATCCCCTGAATTCTTAGAATCAAGAGACTTAAACGTTTTTATAATGTCTGTGGGGTTTATGAATTAAAATTTAAATAAATTCGATATATACGAGTATCATAAGTATAAAAACCAATTTCATATTGTATTTTAGTGAAATGTTTATAGTAACTATAGCAAATTCGTTCTTCTAGTAAAATCTATTAATACTTAATATTAATCTATCCAAAAGTGTAGCTGTACTGTCCAACTACCGCACATGTTACCGCGTCAGCGATTTAGTTTATTTTACAACTTTCTACGATTTTGTAATTACTCAACAAGAATTCAGACACGAGGCTAGACGTGTCATAATCAAATACATATTTTAGTAATCATCATTACTTTTTTCATTTATCAAGACCTAACATATCAAGGTTGTTGTTCGGCAGCATCAAGGCACTCCACGACAGTAGCAAATAGTGAAATAAGTAGTGGTACATTAGTATTACTTGTATTAAAGGCCAAGATTTGACAGATTTTCAAAAGATTTTAGTTTTGGGTCCTGCACGTGACTACTGACAAAATAAAAGAATGACGATGATGATGGAATTATCAACTTTACCAATGGGCTGCCTTCCATAAGTCCGGTCTTCAAATGGCAGCCATTATTTGCATATTGATTTGCTTTTATGTCAAGCGCAATAGATTTAAAATTAAAATTTATGCAATACTTAAGTACTGAAGCTAGTTTTGGATTTACTTAAAATAGTAATAACAAACAAAAGAAGAACATCGAGAAAGACAATGACATAACATGCATGAATATGCTAATTTGTAGAATTGCTATTGAAAACAGTTGACATAA
Organism: Callimorpha dominula; assembly: GCA_949752705.1. Classification (NCBI taxonomy): domain Eukaryota; kingdom Metazoa; phylum Arthropoda; class Insecta; order Lepidoptera; family Erebidae; genus Callimorpha; species Callimorpha dominula. Next base: position 15,181,350 of record OX457012.1, on the reverse strand, counting down.
TTTAACAAGAAGGTAAAAACTTACTCACTTCCTCTCTCCCTTGAGCCATAAGAGTAACAGGAGACTCCTTCAAAACAGCAATCATGACAACTCCGATCACTGTCAACGAGAGACAAGTGTATACAATCGCGTAGTACCCTAAAGCACTTCCAAGAAAATATGAGATCAGGATTCCAAAACCGCTGAACTGGTTAGGGCAAGATGTCAAAGTTCCCCTTATGGAATCCTGGGCAATTTCGCTAATGTAAATAGTCACTTCCATAAATATTGCGTAGCCGAATCCAGAAATTAATGCTGCAGAAAGAATAGCTTCAACTCGGTTGGATACCGCTATTATTGACCAGGACATCTGGAAATAGATGAGTTTAATTTTAAATCTGTTTAAGGCTGACATAGTTGTTTACTTTGATTATTATTTTCACTATTTTGGAAACTACTTAACAGAGGGTAATAATAGTGCATTTAATGCTTACTTGTTAGTGATTGTAACACTAGACCAGCATATACGATATTATCTATATCACTGTAGCCTATGTATCCACATGAGTGTAAACAATTGTTGGTGAGCCAATAAAAAAAAAAAAAGTAGTCATGGGACTGCCGACAGAAGTGAAAACTTAAAACGACATTAGCATGTCGGTGACGCGAACCCATCAACTTCAAGTCCGATTTGATAAAATAAATTTGGGTTGTTAAGAAATATTTGTAGGAAGTATTTTTTTAATCAGAAATTATTTTCATCATCATCCTCCGCGCCTTTTCCCAACTAAGTTGGGGTCGGCTTTCAGTCTAACTACGATACGGCCGAACTTTGATATTTTATGTTAAGGGACTACGTATGATAACCTAGATTAATTCCTATATAACCTTATGTACTCAATCAGAAAATACAGTTATTCTACACTTTTAACAAGAAGTGGTTTCATTTCTACAAAGAGATAATCTACACGTACTTCAAGTGCACTAACGCCTAAAGAAGTTTTCACTTCAAAAAAACTGGACAAGTGCGAGTCTGACTCGCACACCGAGGGTTCCGTAAGCAAACAAACTAGTATGTAGATAGTACGTCCATCTCAGGAATAAATTTTCGAAGCGAATAATTTTTTTAAAAGACAAACTTAACTTTGCGGTTGCGATGTATGACAAAGTCAATAATCCAACCGCAAAATATAAGTTTGTAATCACATAAACTATTGCTAATATAACAATAGATAAACAACTTTCGTATTTTTTCCTTTACTTGTGCTGTCAGACCTTGCTTATTAACAAATTTCATGATTCCAGGTCAATGGGAAGTACCCTATAGGTTTTGATTTACTTGAAATATTCCAATTGGTCAAATATAAGACTTATGTGGCCATAACTTATGATTGCGTTGACTTAGAAGCTTGATATTTTTAGGGCTTCAAGGGACCGCAGACTTATGTACATGGTATTAATTTCAACTTCATGCGTCCATGGAGGTCCATAGGGTTCCTAAGAAAAAGGTCTTGACAGACAGACAGACAGACAGACAGACGGACAACAAAGTGATCCTATAAGGGTTCTTTTTTTCGAACCCTAAAAAAACCAAGCCGTAAAGGTAATCTAATAATTAGCAACAGTAAGAAGTTTCTTTTCCTTTCGTATGATAGTTAGTTATGGATAACTTTTTTTTTTTATGGTATAGAGGACAAATGAGCAGACGGGTCACCTGATGGTAAATGACTACCGCCGACCATGAGCACCTGTAACTCAAGAGTCACAAGTGCGTTGCCACCCGTTAAGGTGGGAATAGGGGAAGAGGGGAAGAGTGGGAAGACGGGAGAATGGGATTAGAGGGGAGGAGAGGGGGAGAGGGGAAAGGGAAGGGTTAGGGCCTCCGGTAACCTCACTCACGCGGCGAAAAGCAATGCAATCATTGTTTCACTGCCGGTTTTATGTGAGGCCGTGGTATTGCGCGGAGTCGAGCCGGCCCATACGTGCCGAAGCATGGCTCTCCTGCGTTTTAAACTGCTTGAAACACCAATTTTGTTTTCTAGTAATTTCTTGCAGTTTAACTTGTGTTAGTGGTCACTACTCCGTGGTCCGTAGCGAGGTGACCACTTAAACCATTGCGCCACCCGTGCAGTCAATTGTATAAAAACTATTTATTACGGAGTTATTCCTCATAATCTATACTAATAAATATTAATATTATAAAGAGGTAAAGTTTGTGAGTTGAGTTGAGTGGATGATGTGTGAGTGAGTATCAGTATAGATAAGTCGTGAATAAATAACAATTAATTATCGTACAAAGTACCTACATAAATCTTGAATAGACCTGGTCACATTTATGGGTGACCTTGTGTTTTGTTATGACTAGAAGTGAATCCTGTTCTGTCATAATCATAATCTATACTAATATAATAAAGCTGAAGAGTTTGTTTGTTTGGTTGAACGCGCAAATCTCAGAAACTACTGGTTTGGTAAGTAAAGCTAAAGCTTTACTTATAGCTATGGCATCATATCTTAACCCTTCCCTCTCTCCTATTCCCGTCCTTCCCCTTTCCTCCCTCTAATCGCCCTCTCCCGTCTTCCCGCTCTTACCCCTCTCCCCCTACTCCCACCTGAAAGGGCGGCAACGCACTTGTGACTCTTGAGTTACAGGTGCCCATGGGCGGCGGTAGTCATTTACCATCAGGTGACCCGTCTGCTCGTTTGCCCCCTATACCATAAAAAAAAAGTAAATTTTAACCTAATTCTAATTGATTTAGATGACAATTTGGTATCTTGGAGCTGATCTGAATATGGAGCCAGGAAGTGAATAGTGGAACTATTCAGTGGCTACTAGTAATTGTACCATCTAATTATTATGGCGATTAAGTCGCGAAAGTTTAAACCAATTCAACCTTTTAAAACAGTTAAATTTAAAACAGTTAAATTTAAAACAGTTTAAACAATTAAACCCCTCGAGCTTGGGCTCATATGAATCATTTTGACGATTCCAACAGATTGGGCTTAGTTACGATGGTCTGATGATGAAGCCGGCAGAAAGTGGATTTAACCCGAGAATGAGATAGAATATGAGTATACAGTGTTTCTTATAATATTTGTATGCTAGCACGTGTCTTTGGGCCTGCGTACTACGAAGCCTTCAGAATATGCGTCATAGTCGACGTGGTGTATCATTTTTGTGCATTTGCGTATTAAAATTCGTTGGTTAATTAATATATGTTAATTATTTGACACATCTGTGTTAATTTGACCAATAACTTTTATATAAATTATCTAAAATTAAATTTATTCTACTTTTCTGAAGTTTCACTTATGCAGTGTGAATTGCACACACACACTTTTTTTTACTTTATAACTCGGTTTACCAGTAAAAGCGTGTTTTTTTAGTTGTACTATACTATAATTATTATCTGATGTAAGTATTACCATAACAGGAAAAATTCTTGAAGTAATCGACCAGCTGATTTTAATTTACTTTCAAGTATCACGATGTAAGCGAGGCTTCTTCATATTTGAAGATCGTTATCTACCTGGGTGATTCTTAGTTTTTTTACCTCCGGTTATTGTTAGCAACACATAAATCTGTAAAAATTTAACTAATCTCTTAAAATAAGGCTGGCAATGCACTTGTTTCTCTTGAGTTGCTGCAGGTGACCCGTCTGTTTGTTTGTCCCCTGTACCATAAAAAAAACTGCATAGCCAAGTGCTTGATTTAAATAATATAGTATTTTAGGAAACTTACTAATGACACAGATAAGATAAACTATTATCGTAATGATAAATTGGGTTGTTGAAAAAAAAATATCGCTTTTTTTAATGTATTTTAAAATTTTATCGTAAATTATATTAATAGTCGATGCGAAAAACTTTTTTTTAAATTAATGCAACTTAGAATTGATAAAATTTTGAAAAGAATCATGAGACTACGAACGCCTCACGATTAGTCGCCATGTTTATGACGTTATAATGTTGAAGGAGGTTGAAGGAATTATACGATAGTAGAGTGTCAATGTGTTTACATTGTCAAAACCATAAACTTAGTATGTAGTATATTAAGTTTATGGTCAAAACACAGCTACAGTTGTGTCTTACGATCAGTGACCTCTATTTACTTGTACAATTATAGAGGTCAGTGCTTACGATGAGTAGAAATTAATAAGTTTTGTTCGGAAATGGGCTCAAACTTTTTTTTAATTAGATATAAGGTTTTTCATTTATTACCAAAAGAAATTTTGTTGAAAATCCCAATTAGATTTATGTAGGAGAAAAATGATGCAGGAAAATTAAGATTAAAATGAACGAATACTCGCCCACCTATAGCCGATGTGATTTTCCTCATATATTGATTTCTCAGAAACCACTTAACAATTTTCCTGTCAATTTCAACATTAATTGTTTCTTTATATTACTGTACGTAATGTCTGGACAAAGAAGTGGAATCCATATTTAAATTTTAGTTAAAAGATGAAATATATATTTCTTTGCAATCAATAAACTCCGAAAATACTGAAACGATTTTAATAATTTTTTCACCATTAGAGAGTTACTTTATCCAGAAATAACATATTAGAAACGTAGGTGAAGTCGCGGGCTTTACGTTTTTCACGGGTCATCACCTCACCGAGGCTAAGGCGTCCATTAGACGCTCATGCAAACGTCAATCATTACCAAAAGTCATGATTGACGGATGTTCGTTGGTAATTGATGAAATAATATCGACATTAAAATCTCATATAGCAATCGTCAATCACTGCATTAGACGATAGGTTATTCGTCAATCACGTTTCGATTGTGGCAAAACTGACAGCAAAACCTACCGTGTAAAGGGCGCCTTATGAAGTGGTAAGTCGAAATCGAACCGAATAAAACCATAGGGTGTTTCGTCACAAGTGAGTCTATTATATGGGACTCGGGTATACCCTAGGAAGGAGGTCCCCATAGAACCCTGCCTCTTTAACATTAGGCAGCTACACCGTTGCCAGTGGAGAGCCTTGCCCTCCTTCCGGTTTAGAGATCATGCTGGTTTCAAGCCTGCTTCTGCTAGGTGAGGCTGCCCGTTATCCCCAGGCCAGCGCTCATGGAGATCGCTCCTCGCTCCCTCTTCTTCGTGACGGGAGAGTACCAGCCCTCTCCCCTTCATTCATAGGGTCTACTAATACCCTAAAATATGACTACAAATTTCTGAAACCTCCTAATCCCACTAATATTATAAATGTGAAAGTTTGGATGGATGGACTGATGTTTGTTACTCTTTCACGCCAAAACTACTGAACCGATTGCGATGAAACTTAAAAGCTATGTAGATAGCTGGAGACCTGGAGTAACATATAGGCTACTTTTTTCCTGATACTCATACGGAATCGGGACTTACGTGTACCTACTCTCAGAAAAAGTTACTTTAGGAATGACTTAAAGTTACTAAGTACGTCTCAAAGCGGCTATGTGCATGTATAAGCAAAAAGTCATTAAGTAGGTACACAGAGATAATACATAGAATGGAATATCATAATAATAATAACTTCACACAACTCACACACGGCCGTCTTGATATGTTAACCATATTTGCTGATAAACATATTTACATATTTCTAAATACATACATATTATAGATAAATAATACGCAGACACAGAACAAGTGATCATGCTCAACACACAATTATTTGTCCTGGGTAGGAATCGAACCCACGACCTCTGGCTCAGCAGTCAGAGTCACTAACCACTGGACCAACAGGCCAGTCAATAATGTCTTCTTGTATGCAGGAATATCTACTTACAATAATATGTGTTTCTATGTACCTATAATTTAATACATACAACATCGTAACGTATCATATTTACAAAAAAAAATATCTATGTATGTTTGTCCATGTTTCAGAGCCCAGTACAAGCTCTGCTTAGTTTGGGTGTAGATAGCAATGTGTAATATGTAAAAGAATATTATTATTATACCCAAAAAAAAAGTACTAACCACAAAAATCAAGGAAGTAACTAACGCAGTACGTTTCCGTCCAAGTCTATCCAAGAGGATCCCAGCCACGGGATGGATGAGCAAGGAACCAATAGCCGACAGACTGCCGAACAGAGCAGTCTCCACGCCTTCCATGGGCCGGTGTAATGTGGTGTTCTCTGACTTGAACAGCAGGATCGTAGATGATGGCCAGGAGTAAATGAGACCCATATTCATGCAGGAGAAACATACTGAAAGTTTCAAAAACAGAATAAAATTACTTTCAGAGGTAAGATTTTCCTGACGACCTACGAGTATGTGGCGTGGTTAGTGCATTCGACTGTCACGTCGGGCATCGTGGGTACGATTCCTGGTCAGTGCAAAAATTTGTATGCATGTCGGTGATGGATTCTGTACATTGAAGATATTTTGAATTTTTTGGGGGGAGGGGGGCACTCTATATTCGAAACGGAAGCCAAAACAGTAATATTTTTAAAGTTTTTGTCTGTCTGTCTTTATCATGGCCAAGCATCACGCCAAAACTAATAAACTACTGGGGGGTGGGGAGGGATGAAAGTAAAAATGTGTTCTTAGTTTTAATTCATTAAGCGGCGGTAGCGTAATGGCTAAGGCGTCGGCGATCAAGTGGTTGCGGGTTCGAACCCCACCCAGTGCACTACCGTCGTGAACCCACTCCTAACACAAGCATTTAGCTTAACTGGAGGGGTTAATAAGAATACTAGTAATGTGTGACCCACGTTTTCAATCATTCTTTTTTGGTTGGAAAGGAAAGGAGGCACTTTGAAGATTGTTACGTAATCTTCTTTCTTCTGTAACTATACTTATAATAAAACTGTGACCGTGTTTGTTCGCATCACGTAAAATTACGAAATAAACGTGGAAACGTTTTGTGCACAAGTATTGTGTATAATTTATTGTAACATTAAATATTTGATTTATCACATTCGGTTCTCTCTGTCCATAAAAAAAATATTTACAATTTTCAAGCAAAATGTATCATTATGTAACGATATCTGTTGGCCCCAAGTAATACTAACTAGGTATATAAAACTATAACGATAAGTGATAATTAGAGATCGGATATTCGGATGCATATTTACCTAAAGTTGAGATGTTGGCTATTATGGAATGCACTTTTTTATCGAAAGAATCCCGCGATTCCAGGAAATTCAAATTTAAGTGTACCTATGCTCCGTGAGATGTAATAAACCCCAGTTTGACACAAATAACACTTGCTCTGTTACAACGTATAATGGTTGCTTTTCCCTACTTTTATTGTCAGTGATTTTTGACGAAGCAAAAACAACCTTATTACGTTGTAACAAGTGTCAAATCGGGCCTATTAAACCCCAGGAAATGTAAGCATTTGTAAGAGTGCGAGTGAGACGGCAAATTATACTTGCTTGTGCGCAAGTAGCAACGCGACAATGCAACTGCATTCGTAAATAAAAATATACTTAGAAGCCGCTTCCATAATTTGTTATCCAAAAAATAACTTTAGGTAAATATGCATCCGATTATCCGATCTCTAGTGATAATTTATTCTTTAAGATATAATAATATAATATAGTAATAATATTGTTAATTTTCACCAAAACCGAAATACATTAAAACATAAGATCAAGTTATAACAATTGACAATTTCGGTTGTGGATCGCTGGTGCCTGAGATAGGTTTAAAACCTGTGTGACAGGATACCAGGTACCCCCTCGGATCACGACTTGACATTCCAAAATACATAAAAAGAAAAATAATAAAAATATAATAACTAAAAGAGAGAAAAATTAAAGGAACAGACAGTAGCAGTAATAAATGAAATGAATATTTATTATTACCATAAACTGGATGAAATGTAAACATTACATAATATCTATATGTAAACTTTGTTTCATCATAGTTCAATAGAAAATAATACAATCAATGTATATTTTTTATACTTACTATATTTATATTTTCAAAACTATTAAAAGAGCCTCAGCGACACTCGCACGATAAAGACAAATATAACAACTTATCATTCATCAAAATCAGTTCAGGTGTTAGGTCCTAGTTACGAGGGTACATAGCGACGGACATACATAAATACAGCTCAAACCCATACAAACGAGATAACAGTGTTGGGTATTTTACGATTAAGTATAATGGGTGGCACTGAAAATCAGTACTGGGGTGGGTTATACCCATCTCAGTTTGTGCTGAGTGTCCACCCAAATTTCCGAAACACGACATATCTTCCACTAAAAACGATGTAGGTACGAAATAAAAAAACATGACCTGTTGCCACGTCAGACATTTGACACGTGAGTGATGAGCAATTTTTAATAAAATTATGCTGTAATTAGTGTTAATTGTTCGTCAAAAAGTGTTATTTTTTTTTGGTTATAAAAATTTGTTTGTAATGGTTATAGGATGTTTCGGAAATAAAAACATGTTTTCTTCCTTTCTTTCCTTCTATAAAAATTAAATTACAAATGAAGCAAAATCGTAAACACTTACATAAAACAGTCGCCAATATTTGAAACAGTACTCCCATGGTTTCTTCTCTGTTGATACTCGTAGACGACCACTTGCAGATAATTTATTGTTATTGTGAGCTAAAGTTTTCTTTCCACATATATGGTTGATGCTCTATGCATGTCGCTAAGCCTAATGAGCTAGTTTGGAAATGTTTATGTTCAAAAGTCTCCCATATTAAACCTATTTATATGAGTATAGTTACACACGAAACACAGCTTATTAACAAGTAATACACTACGACGTGCCAAGATAAAATTTACTCTAAGACTAGTTTTATTTTACCTTGTGATGTGTTTTTAAATATTGTTACATCGTGAAACATCGTTAGTCAATGACACAGTACCTACATATCGCCGGCACCCGGCAAAAAAAGTGGCATATCACATGTTAGGCTGCCTCGTTAGTAGTAGTTGCCTCTAGGCTCCAAAAAATTAACAAGTCGTTTCAAGGTCAATGTGTGCGATATTATAATAAAATCCCAGATAATATTCAAATGTTAAGTATAAACAAGTTTAAGTCTACAGTAAAACGACAGCTATGCCTTAAGGGCTATTACTCAGTAGGCGATTATATACAGGATAAAAACGCTTGGGATGGAATTGTAATAGAAATCTAATGTGAGCTAATATGTTTCTTATTTTCCATCTCTCATGTTTTTCTTTTCTTCTTTTTAATTTTTGCCTTAATTTTCAGTTTCCCTAGTGTCATATTCTTTTTCTAGTTTATTCACTTTTAATTTTAAAAACATAATAGCACACAACAAAATGATGTGATATTTACTGAATATTGTTGAAACTGTCTGGTTTTTCTTTTTTAAAAGAGTGGCCGTGAGTTTGTTTGCCCGATTTCTTCTCACAAGGCTCAACCATTTGGAAACGGGTGGTTATAGATCGAAACAGGCAGATGTGATATTATGTTATCCATTTTGTTTTCTTTAATCATTTTACATTTGACGAAGCAAACTATTGTTGCGGTGACTCTGTGTGTTGATCTATAATTTTTAATTATAATAATTATTTATTAAATCGACGATTTCGAATAATTGATGCTCAATTTTATGAAATAAGATTTTTTAAAATTTGAATTAGGTACGTTTTGACGTTTTTATAGCATTGAATAGCAAATTTTGCATTTGGTCAGCTGTAAAAACATCGTTATTAGCTCAGTGAAAAACCAGACCACCTGGGATGTATACCCTTTCAAACAAAAGAAGAATTTTCTAAATCGGTCCAGGCGTTTTTGAGTAATTAGCAAACATATATAAAAAATAGAAAAAAAAAACAGCCAAATGTATAATTGCAAAATACTCGTATGTGACGTCTCACAGTGAGGACTGTGAGACGTCACATACGAGTATTTTGCAATTTTACACAAAGAACTTAAAATTTTTTAGTATAAATTATTTTAAAAACTTTGCGAAGGGACAAGTATACGTAGCTCTCAGCAGTGTCAAAACTTTAGAAGGAATAGCTCTGTCTGATTTAGAACCCTCTAAACTGTTAAGTAAACCCCACAATGAACGAGCATAAATGCACCCATTGAGAAATCTCATTTCTGACGAAAAGTAGACACCGGGAGAGAACCTCCTCCTTTTTTGAAGTAGGTTAAATAATTGTATTTTGTTAAAATATAAAATGCGTTGGCCAACTAAACGCACTGCTCCAATGAGACGTCGAGGTTTCGGTAGTAAACGAAAATATCATCGAAGTATATAATTTTTAGAAATTTGTTGATTTTTCGAAAACCGCTCAACCGTTTTCGATAAAATTTTAATGGAACCACCTGGGAACAAAAAACGAATTTTCTAAATTGGTTTAGGCGTCTTCGAGTAATCGGTGACCATACATAAAAAAAAAGATTCGACGAATTGCGAACCTCCTCCTTTTTTTAAGTCGTTTAATAAAAATACCTACCAATTATTAAGTATAACGTGTTTCCTATAATAACATATTTATATGTTCGATATTCATAGCTAAGCGTTAAGTACAAGCCAGTTGTTAGAAAACGGGCTATTTTCTGACGCGCCACAGTTTCGCGACTTCATGGAATGTTTTAGCTTTAACTAGTTGTTGCGACGACTCGCCGGTGCCACCTCGTGTCATTAGGTCGTGTATTTAACGCTGCGGCACATAGTAAAATAATAAAATCTGCGATAAGCGTAAAGGACGCGTGTCAACAGTACTAACCTTGTGAATGAAACGGAAGACAGAATGGAATGCAGTGAACAAATACAAACAAACGAGGAGGTAGAAGAAAACAGATTAAACAAGAGGACTAGAGAGGATAACTCATCAGAGGAATGGAATACAGTTTATAGAAGGAATAAAGTGGTTCGTAGGGACAGTCAGGAAGTGCAAGATAATTTTCAAGTGTCAGTCACACACAATACAGCTTTGCCTAAACAATTTGCACTCGCCCGATTGTTTACACAAAACACTATAAAAGGAATTGAGCGCATCAAATACGTTCATCAAAATAAAATTTTAATAACTTTTGAATGCGCAACTGATGCCGACGATTTTATTGGGTGCAAAGCATTTACGGAGTTAGGATGGAGAAGCCAGAAAACTTCGGAGGTTGGAATCTCTTACGGAATTATAAAAAATGTGGAGTTAGATCTTTCAGAGGCAGATATCTTAAAATGTTTATCGTGTGATTATGATATTGTATCGGTTAAAAGACTAAACAAACGGAATAATATTGAGCCGAGTTCTACGAGTGCCGCTAATCACAATTGGATTGAAAGTGAAACTATTCGCCTTGGCTTTAGAACCTCATCACTGCCTGGGTACGTATATATTGAGCAGATGAGGGTGAAAGTAGAACCGTACATATTTCCCGTGACACAATGCTCACGCTGCTGGAAATTCGGGCATGCGTGGAGAATGTGTCCATCAAAAAAAGTTGTGTGTCCTAAATGCACAAAAGGCCACGAGAATTGCGACACCACATCCTACAAATGTGTCAACTGTACAGGAAATCACATGGCATTGCAAAAATCTTGTCCTTTATTTAAAAAAGAGAGGAGGATCAGGGAGTTAATGTCTGAGTTTAATTGTACTTATAGGAAAGCCTTGTTAATATATGTCCCGCCTAGCCCGATTCCTAACCTAACAGGACCTAACAAGCTGTGTGAAGAAGATAAAATACAAACACAACGAATCACAGTCTCGGAGAGTACACACGAGAAGATTCAACACGATGGGCCAGAAAGCGAACGCCTGTTTTCTCAACTATTTACTCCTATCGCGGATCAGCCTAAGTCAACACAAGCACGTAGAAAGAAAAAGAGACAACGAGCGCCTACACCCTTACAACCTCCCCCATCTTCCAGTGCCGCAGAGTGCATGGAGACTAACCGGAATAAAGAGGCGTCGGGGTTTACAAGTTCTGACGACGGTCCTCGGGTTGAAAAAGAGACTCATAGTAAGACTTCCAATAACAAATTTGAAAATTTATGTTTTTTACCACTTCTTGTACGTTTAAAAAATATTATATTTAGTAAGACTTCCTTAGAATACAAAATTAAACAAGTAGTTTCAATTTGCACAGACTGGATATTGTCAAAAATTTTGAGTTGTACTTCTGTTAGTTCACTTTTTAATAGCCTTGTTAATTATGGATAGTACTTGTGTCAATACAAATTTTGTAATAATTCAATGGAATTGTCAAAGTTTAAGGCCGAAATCCTTATCTCTCGAAACTCTTTTACTACAAGAAAAGGTACACATTGCAGTCCTAAGCGAGACTTGGCTGGAGCAAGGAAGTGCTTTTCGTATAAGCAATTATAACATATTTAGATCTGATAGATTTGATGGATATGGAGGGGTGGCTATATTAACACACAACTCCATTCAGTGCACCCCATGTTTAATTAATAGCACTAATCCGGACATAGAACTAATACATGTAAAAGTTTTTAACTGCCCACACATAGAAAACATAATTTCTGTATATTGCCCATCCACGGTACGTACAACACAAAACGATTGGGACTTTCTATTTTCACTCTCTGATAGAAAAACGCTGCTTCTTGGTGACTTTAACGCACATCACCCCAACTGGTCATGCCGTTCTGATCAGAGGGGTCACCAGATATACGATTGTATGATAGACCATAACTTCATTTATTTAAATAATGGTTGCCCTACGCGTACTAGATTAGCTAATGGTATTTTACAGCAATCATCACCAGATATCTCCTTCATCTCCGCAGACTTGGCGACCTTATTTACTTGGCAACCCACAAACGAAAATCTTGGCAGTGACCATTTGATAATTAAGCTATATGCTAGCATACACATCCCTAAAAAAATTAAAACAAAAAGAAATTTCAAAAATAGTAACTGGAAAGCATATTCATCTTATATAGAAAACGCTTTATCGTCAATTTCTGTCCCTTCACAACTTCAAGAATTTTACAATTTATTAGAAAAAATCGTACAAGAAGCAGCGAATTTATACATTCCCTTCAAAAAAATCCCCCAGCAAATAACCAGCAAATTTACACCTAAACCTTATTGGAACGCAGAGCTATCAAAAGCGGTAGCTGAGCGTCGCCTTGCCCTTACCAACTTGCGACGATGTCCATCCCCTGGTAACTTAGTCATACTCCAAAACAAAATAAGAGATGCACAGCGTGCTATTCGGCTAGCCAGAGGGCAATCTTTTCAAGAATTTTGTTCGTCCGTGGATGAAACCTCTTCCTCAAAAGTGCTTTGGCGAAAAATGAAATGGATTAAAGGTCATACAAGCCACACTTTTCAACACATCAACAAAGAGAAAATAGAGAAGCTCTTAAAAGATATCACGCCAGATTTTGTATGTCCACCTTACCCTAATATTCAGTCGAGAAATAATCATTTGGAGTCCCCTATTACTCTTCAAGAAATACTCTTCTATAAAAAACTCTTCTATAAAACGTACCGACACTGCACCGGGTAGTGATGACGTGTCCTTTTCTATGATAGCAAACCTTCTACCTATAGGTAAATCCCTTTTATTAACCCTATATAATCAATTTCTCAATCATAACTTTGTACCTCTTCAGTGGCGTAACGTAAAAATTATACCTATTCCTAAACCTGGTCGTAATATTCATTCAGATAGTGCATTACGTCCTATATCATTAATTTCTTGTTTTTGTAAAATTCTGCACAGCATTTTAAATAAAAGATTGGAATGGTACTTTGAAAAATGTCATATATTTCCAGATAATATGGTAGGTTTTCGTAAATCAAGATCCTGTTTAGATAATCTGACACGTTTGGTTTCCCACATTCAAACTGGTTTTTCAAAAAAATTAATAACTGCTGCATGCTTCATCGACATAGACAACGCATACAATAATGTAGACTTGGCATGTTTAATCAAAGTATATAGCTATGGGGTTGGCTCTCGGAGTTGCTTGTATCTTTGGACGTATTTAAAAGATAGACGATTACACGTTGACGTTGATGGTGTCGATATATCTAGAACCACCGGTCGTGGTTTAGCTCAGGGAGATCCACTTTCTCCTCTACTATTCAAGCAAGCAACCTCAAATATATGTAATAAAATACAAAATGTTGAAATCTTGCAATACGCGGATGATTTTGTTTTATATAAATCAGATAAAAAGATAGGTAATGCAGCAGTACAATTACAAAATGCATGCCTCAACCTGAGTTCATTGCTATCAAACTTGGGGCTTGTGATCTCACCGACTAAAAGTAAAATCTGCATATTTAGGAAAGGTTATTCCAGAGATACTATTGAATTCCAAATCGATAACGTCTCTCTTGCTACTGTCAACCAGGTGAAATATCTCGGTATGTGGTTGGATGGCTCGTTGAGATGGAGAAAACATATTAATGAGACTGTCTTAAAGGTATCCAAGTTAGTAAACATATTAAAGGTACTAGTCGGACGGGGATGGGGTCTTCATCAAAAACATGTAAGACGTTTATATATATCTCTCATCCGAAGTAGATTAGACTATGGTAGTTTCTTGTATGACACTAGTTGTAAAACGTACTTATATAAACTCGACAAAGTCCAGAACCAAGTATTACGGGTTATAGGAGGCTTTATCCGGAGTACTCCAATACACACAATGGAGAGTGAATTACACTTACCACCACTTCAATATCGTCGGCAATACTTGGCTTGTAAATTCGGGTTAAAAGCTAAAACGTTTAACAATAATAAGGCAATTACTGGTGTGCAAGAACTATCGGAGAGTACGCATTCTTCTTATTGGGCCAACAAACGACGTCCTTTACTCACATCTATTTTCCAATCCTTAGATTCAATGGTGCTACATTCGTGTAACCAGTTAGAGATGTATTCATTGCAAACATGGGTCAGCAGTATAGATTTATCGCGGGTGGTTTGTGATTTTATCCCATCAGTCAATAAAGGTAAACATTTGTATAACTCTTATGACCTGCGAAACACTTGTGTCAATTTTGTAGATCAACGATACGACAGGTATCATAGGATTTATACAGATGGATCCAAAGACGGACGAGTTGGTGGTGCTGCATTTTTCGATCCATTCAACGACTGCGGAATCAAATTTAGGATTGATTCCAATATTTCCATAATGCACATTGAGTTAATCGCTATAGCAGAAGCCTTATCATACGTTCAATCTATTAAATATGATAAATTCGTGATTCTGACTGATTCTAAGAGCTCTTTGCAACACCTGGCTCGATGTACCTCGCACATGCGAGGTAATCCGATAGCCTATCAAATATTGGAGTCAATCCTAAATTTTCAATCACAAAGTAGGAAAATTGTTCTGCAATGGATTCCCTCACATGTTGGCATTGGGGAGAGTGATATTGTTGACCAGTTAGCAAAAGAAGCATGTTGGAATGGCAACACATTAAACGTATTGCTTTTACATACTGACTACACTAGAGTCGTAAAAGAAAAATGTCATATGTGTTGGCAAGAATATTTTGATGAGAGATCGAGAGAGAAAGGTATTTGGTACCGTACAATACAGCCGCAAATACTTAAATACCCATGGATCGAAAACGTGGAACTTAATAGAAAAGCTTTGGTAACTGCCTTAAGGTTGAGAACAGGTCATATAGCTTCTAAGAAATTCGCATTTTTAATGGGCAAAGTCTCATCTCCCAACTGTGAGGACTGCGGTGTGATCGATGATGTATTACACATTATTTTTGAATGTGTAAGAAACAGAACTTACAGGGAACATTTAGGAGTTTCGAGAGGTATGAATATCGGTCTTTGTAATAGTGTTCTGGCCAACCCTGTGTCGGTTGAAGCCCAGATGTTATACAAATTAGTAGAGTTGTGTCTATGTTAGATGTTAACTAATGCATTCGTACTGTCACAGGGCGATGTGGTCGCACAGCGACAAAGCCCTTTAAATAAATAAAAAAAAAAAAAAAAAAAAACTAGTTGTTGCCCGCGACTCCGTGCGAGCGAAAGTCGAATGTATCCCACGGGAGCCGTACATTTTCCGGGATAAAAAGCTCAGCCTATGTCCTGTCCCCAGGATATAATCTAGCTGCTTGCCAAATTTCATCACGATCCGTTCAGCCATTTATGCCCGGACTAAAACTAACCGTAAAACTTATAATTTTTTGCTATTTGAATTGCTTTTATGATTTAAGACATTTATTTATCTTATAGAATACATTTCATTTATCTGTGAAACACAGGATTACTTAATTTATACTTAAACTTAACTAGCAAGTATTCAGAAAGACGTATATAATTGGCATGGTTATGCCAATTATATACGCCAATTATATACGTACTATATACACTGTTTACACTTAGCAAACAGTGTAAACAATAAAAACAAACATATCATAAAATCACAAATAAAGTGGGTACAACAAAAAAAAAATTGTCAATATCGCTATCGGCATCACATTCTCGACGAAGGCCCTTATTAAGTAACGGAACAATATTTTTTTTGTATTGTTATATTATATGCTAGGACATGTTGTTAAAATGGGTATTCTCTAGTTTTCCATAAATTCATTTGCACTAATATTGTTTGCCATAATCATCCCCGATCATAATATTTACTTGCACTATTATCATTTTTACTAATAACGTTTAGCATAACAACTCAACAATCATAACTTTTATTTGCCATAAAATGACTTTCTATAACAACATATATCATAATAATTAGTTTCCATAAGTAACACATCTCATAATCGACTCTTGACATAATCAAAATTTGATATAATTATGAAAATAATACATAATATTGTTAGGTCGAAATTAATTATCGTTAACACCCCGACTCAGTGCAATCCAACTCAGATAGGTTAGGTTAGAGGGCTAATGCGGGAGCTTCGCTACGCTCCGCTCCCGCATTAGGCCTTCGTGGTTTTTTTTAACCACCCAGAAGTAGGAGCCCCGCGAGGCTCCGTCGAGCTTAGTTAGTAGACGCCATATGAGGTTTAGTTTTAAGTTTAATTGTGAATAAAAAATCTGTGTCGTATAATCATTTATTAATCAACATAATTCAAGTATAGGTAGATAATATAAAATGTTTATTTTCTTGAAAGAAACATTATTTTAAATTTAAATTGGAGGCCAAAGCTCTCAAAAACTCAAAAAATTAAAGTTATGAAAAATGGCATTATTGAAAACGAAAATGATAGCAAATACATTTATGGATTTCAATTATTATGACACTTGATCGATTATGACCAATGGAATTAGTGAAAGTCAGTTTATGTCATTTCACAATTATGGCAACTGAAGCGTTATTTCTAATGAAATTATGGCATATGAAATTATGGCATTTTAAATTATGGCAAACATTAGTAAACCGTTAAAATGTGATGTTTTAATTTCTTTTGAAACAAGGGCATCGATTGGGTCCCTTTTATATCTTTGGGCAATTTGTTGTACAACTGGGCCCCTTCGAATCTGATATTTTTGTAACCGTAACTTTTTGTAAATGAAGCTCTCGTTTATTATTTTTAAAATTGCATCCGAAATAGCTAATGCTGTACCTACTTAGTTGAATAGTGAACTGACAACCGATATTTACTTATGGGAACTTCGTTTCGCCTTAATTTTTTATCTATAGCACAGACAACATACTAGTACATATACCTAATCCCATACAACGAAACGCGACCCTCTTAACTCGGGCAATTCTTCGGGCTATTTTGTTTGGTCTACAAAGGCGCTAGATGCCGCTGGCAGAGCGAATAGCTAAAGCGATGAAAGTGGATTTATTTACCTACTAATAAACGCGCAACCAATAAATGGCGATAATTAGTATGTAATCGGCAGGTAGAAGTGGTCGTTATATTATAACCGATAAAATAACTTATTATTGATAAATATAATCAAACGGCCTATTATGTATTACAGTCGGCAAGCATTATTTAAATTGAGCGAATATATTATGCGATTATATCCATACGATCAGAACTACGTGCAATACCTGCACGCGGACCGGCCATTCAAGGTCAATTTCACTTCGATCATCATTGTGTAATATTTGTATCCCATGCCAAATTCTGCTCTAGTACAGCCACATAACAACTATATTCCCATCAATGTACAAAAATATTAGTAAAAATAATAGTCAAACCACAAAGAAGATAGGTAATAGTTTGGTCAAACTAATATATTTGTTTGTTGTGTGCCTTGTGACTTTTAACTATCGAAAAAATGCCGAGTTGTGTTTTAAAAACGTGTACAAACCATTCTAGAGCGTATAAAATATATATAATTTTAACTAAAACCAACACACAATTATAAATTAAAATCATAATTATGTCTTGGCAAAGCCGCCCTATTCTAAGCACATCATAGATCAATAAAAAACACGCAGACCTGACACCGGATTTGTACCTACTTAAAACACCTGTAACATGATAACACGTGAATTACACGATAACACGTGAATTACACGATAACACGTGAATTACACGATAACAACAGGAGTATTTAGTTTGTCTTTATTTAATTTGATGATCTTGGGTATAACATACCGGTTTTTTTCTTCTTCTTTGAATTGGTCATTATAGCCTATGTGTTATTTATGATGTATGAGCTATATTATTGTAAAGTTTCATTAAAATGCATACAGTAGGTTTTTTGCGTAAAAGAGTAACAAACATTCACACATATCCTCACAAAGTTAAATGTTTATCATATTAGTAGGATACCGCGATGCATTCTACAAAAAAATAGAAACTGGAAAAACTACTACTAAAAGTACTATTTTACTGAGTTTAAATTCTAATAAAGCTTCTTAGGTATAAACCATTTGTCCGTTCTGTTATAAAGGTGAGCGCTAAATTTATGAAAACATATTATTATAGCAGTTCGTTGGGCAAAACTTTTGTATAGTATCATAGTATATAAAAATTTGTGAAATAATAATTTACCTACAACAGAAAATGCAGAAACAATACAGTTTCAATAAAATTTGGTCAACTGTCAATAGTCATGTCAGTAGGTACCTACAAACTCAATAGCAAAACCGTATCAACCTCTACGTAGTACAAGTAATTGCCGCCAGAGAGAACGACGACAATATTGAATTTTGTCAAAATAAGAAAACTGGATTTAAGAAGCTTTTATTAAATTTTCCCGTGTTTAGGGTATTTTATGAAATTAGAAAATACTTTTATCAGGACCTATTATTGACTTTCCATAAACTTCAATAACAAATCGATACCCGTAACGCCATCTATTGATATTTGTTTGAACCATTTTTCCTTTCTTAGAGATGAGACCCCATGTCTATAGATATAAAATGCTTTGTCCTAAATGACTGACTGACAGAATATCGCACAGCCTAAACAGCTTGTCGTAGAGACATGAAATTTGGAGAACGTATTCCTTATAATATGTATTATATAAGCATCCGACAAGAAAGAATTTTCGAAAATTCCACCCCAAGGGGTTGAAAAGTTAGTATGGGAACACGTATTTGCTTGGCCTGATCAACTTCAAGTTGACAATAAAAGTCAAGACGTCAATCATGCGACAAATGAGGTACATGGCATTAAAATATAAGACTTTCATAATAGATGGCGTTAAAAGAAACTATACTACTATATCCACATAAATGTATAATTTCATGACTCTGTATGTTTTAGAATTTTGTGTAAAAAATATTGCAAGATAGTACAAAATAATTACTACACCTATTGTTGTACAGCATAAAAAATATTGTAATATTTAAAATACAATAAAGGAAATTGTAAGCATTATTATTGGTTTCACTAGCATACTAGGTCACCTGAATAGCAGCGACCCCAATATAGTTTCCGTATACATTCTTTTCTTTTAATATGTCTACTACTTAGCGAAATGCTTGTTCCATGTGTGTATAAATGTTAGCTCACACACATTTAATATTAAGGTATAAATACTAACAAAATACAATGTAAGAAAGAGTATTCAAGATATACTGAACACAGTAGTTTCCATACAGAAATAAAAAAAATACAATGCCATAATAGATAGCGTTATAATAAATGAAAAAAAAATGTTTGAGAATTTTATATTATTTAATTATCTTAAATTTTTCGTTAAAATAAATTAGTATTATTTTCGTATACAGTTAATAATAATTTGCAGGACTTATTTTTTACATGATGTAAGCGTTCTATAAGAAAGTAATTTGAAAGTGTATTCCTTAAAGGGTCAAAAAATAGGGGATGAAAGTTTGTAAGAAACTTACATTTTGCTCTCAGCACGCATCGATTTTTACCAAACTTAAAAAAAGAGATTTTCTCAATTTGATGCTCATGTAGGTTTTTTTTGTGTTTATGTCAGGTCTCAAATATGAACCGATTTTGTTACCATGAGAATTTAGTGAAGATGGGATGAAAGTCTCGGGATCCGGAGAAAGAAACACCTTCACAGACATTAGCCTCAACGAATTGCTATGGCAATACGTTGAGGCTAATGTCTTGTCCTGTCCTGTAGACAGGGAATCCAAACCGAACACCTTCCACTGTGAGATATGCTTACCAGGCGTTGCAAGTACTTCCAAATCCTTAAGCCTGAAATTACAAATATTAGATCGACTAGTGTTTCTTCTCTAAACGGGGCCGCGGGGTACCCCGGGAATATTCGGCAGCAATGTAATCTAAACCAACAACAAGGTGGTATGTCGGACTCGATCCGACTAAAACCACATAGTGTTTCGTCACCGTGTCTTATGGCTGGAGCCCCTGGTGTACCCTAAATTAGTTTACCTACACTCTACTATGTCTGATGTCCAACATCACGCGCACGAAGTTGCGGGCAAAAGCTAGTACTTATACATAGTTGGATATGGTTGGATGTAAAGTGTCAAAGGGATCTCCATAGTAACCTAAATATTCTAACAAATAACAACATGTCAGCGCACGTGTAATAAAGTGTTAAAGGGTTCTTTCTCCCTTAGATTATATATAGGTAGTACATGGATGACTGGTTCTTTTTTTTTACATTTTCTAAAAATGAAACCTAGCTAGATCGATTTATCGCCCCCGAAACCCATTGCATCCTAAAATCGTAGGAGCCGTTTCCGAGATTCAGATTATATCTGTGACATACGTTGGTACTGGCGGGTGAGAAGTCCGCACTGATTTAAATGGGATCCATTTGAAATGTATAAATGTCAGAATAGGAAAGACTCTTGTGGGAATCGCCGGAGGTCAGGTGGAGGTCAGGTGGAGGTCAGGTGGAGGTCAGCACGGTCGACTCAAGAAATATTGATTTGTTCAAGATATTTAGGGAATAGTTTTAAAAATTTTAAATGTACTGAAGCTTAATCTTGATTATAACGCCATTAGTATTTGTTTATGTTTAGTTATCCTCCTCTCATCAGCGACACCCCGATCTAGGATATTCAAAATTAAAAAAATCTTTATTTCATAAAATTGACCATCAATTACTCGAAATCGTCGATTTAATAAATAATTATTATAATTAAAAATTATAGATCAACACACACAGAGTCACCGCAACAATAGTTTGCTTCGTCAAATGTAAAATGATTAAAGAAAACAAAAATGGATAACATAATATCACATCTGCCTATTTCGATCTATAACCGCAACGAAATTATTTTATTAAAAATGTACGTCAGCTACTAGCTTAAAGGGGGAAAGATAGTCAGTTACGTCATACACTGGGTTGCGTTGCTTGCGTATAAACCCTCAGATGACGGTCTTACCACCGTTGAATGTATAGCTGACGATTATTTTTATTATTTTAATAATATAAACAGTTCACTGTATAAGTTTCATTGAACCTGAAATGATTTTTCACAACATATTTTTATACAGGTTTAGATGATCAGCTGATGTATAATCCACCATTAGTTTAGCAGCTGACTTTGTTTTAAGTATTGTCATCATATTAATATTTGCTGTGCAAATTTTCAAACGACCTGAAATTGTTTTTAAAAAAAATTTTTTGACATAACCAGCATCGTCTCACAACCAGATCCACCATGGGTCTGGCAGCTGACGCTTGTTTCCATTGTTAGCTATCTCTAGGCTATCGATTACACACAAAATTAAGCGACCTGCCATCAGAAATGCAACGCTGCTTCCCATACCATCTTGGTTACCCGACGTTTCGATTGTGCACCGATCGTGGTCACTAGTATTATATATTATCCATATTATATTAACCAAGTAAGTGTAGTATATAATCACCAATAATTAAAAGGTATAATACCTATTGTACCTTTTAAATATTATCGCGATTAAGTATCGAGCTAAACACCTAATAAATGAGAAGTTTAAAACTTGTATAAAACGCACGGTATGTGAACGAGCACATTATAAACTTGATAATTATTTAGCTAATAAAAATGCTGGCAGTATACTGGTCCTGCACAGCCACTCTGTAAACAAGTAGGTAGGTAATTATTGTTGCGTGATGTTATATAGCCTAAAACCTGCCTCGAT
Organism: Callimorpha dominula; assembly: GCA_949752705.1. NCBI lineage: Eukaryota > Metazoa > Arthropoda > Insecta > Lepidoptera > Erebidae > Callimorpha > Callimorpha dominula. The sequence continues at coordinate 15,158,964 of OX457012.1, read as the reverse complement.
AAATGGGCTATCCAACACTAAAATAATTTTTCAATTCTAGCCAGCAGTTCCTGAGATCAGCGCGTTTAACCAAAACAAACAAGACCACGAGTTGCCGTTCAATTATATTGATCTACTTGAACATTGTCTAGAGGGCAACTATTTCCTTTTCCAAGGTCAACATTACCTTCAGATTGATGGTGTCGCAATGGGTAGTCCTGTAGCCCCTGTACTAGCCAACATCTGGATGGAGCATTTTGAAGAGAAGGCGTTGAGTCTCGGCCCGAAGACCGTTAGGCTTTGGAAGCGATTCGTGGATGACATCTTTAGTATCGTCAAAGGAAATAAACAGGAAGTAGATCAATATTTACAACATCTCAACTCCATTCACCCCAAGATAAGGTTCACATATGAGGTGGAGGCGGATAGATCATTGTCATTTTTAGATGTCAAAGTAACCGCGAGGTCAGATGGGTCCTTGTCGCACTGTGTGTACCGCAAGCCTACTCATACGGATAGGTACCTACACGCCACGTCTCATCATCATCCCCGACACCTGCAGTCTGTTATGACTTCACTCAAGAACAGAGAATACGATCTTTGTGACCCTGAACATTTGGAGCGAGAGCTGGATCATGTTCAGGAGGTACTTAAAAGTAACGGATATCAGGTGAATGGAACACGGAAGCAACCGACAATGAGACGCAAGCATCCGGAGGTGAACAGACAACCAGCCTACATGCCATATGTGAAAGGAGTAACAGATAAGATCGGCTCCGTATTAAAGAAATACTCCATTCCGACAGTATACACACCAGGCACAAAGGTCCAAAACATCGTGGGTACACCGAAGGACGTCTTGCCGTTACAAACTCCAGGTGTCTACAAAATAAACTGCAGCTGTGGTAGTTCCTACATAGGCCAAACAAAGCGGACTATTGCTGAAAGGGTCAAAGAACACATCGCTGCTGTGAAGAATCGACAGATTAGCAAATCAGCGATTGCAGAACATGCACTCGAAGCGGGCACCAATCACTGGATTGAATTTCACCGTACGCAACTCCTCTCCTTTTACTCAAGAGTTGTACGTGAAGCGATTGAAATTAAAAAACACAAAACTTTCAATCGGGAAGATGGTTTCAAATTATCTACAGCGTGGAATCCAGTGATAAAAAACATGCCACCTCGCTTTTATGCGCAGTCGGGTGAACACCAGAATAGGGCCACATCGGTTTGCTTACAGAATAGAGACACTGTTAGTATAGTATGTGACGGTACATGGCGAAACGAAAATACCAAAAATATCAAAAAAGTGGAGGTGGATGAAGAACCTTCTACCTCACGATGTCGACGACGGAGGGCGTGCACCGCTGAGCCAGTCAGCCTGTGACCACGGCCAGAGCAACCTGGTCGAAACGTCAGGCAATTCAGAGGTATGTAATACCTTTTCGTGATCGCGTTAATTCCCGTTAATACATAGATAATATTATACAAAACAAACAAGCTCTTCAGCTTTAAATATTAGTATAGATGTGTCTATCTATTGATATTTTTCATTATTATTATTGACACTGCTAATTTTACACAACATTGACATTTATTATACACTGTGTTGACATTGTTGTTTTGATATGTTGATTTAAAAAAAATTAATTGTACATATATTAAGTGAGAACTGTGTAGTCACTTATTAAGTTAATTTTCTATGCTGTCTGGCAGTTCTAAGTATGTCATAGTCGCGTAGAAGTCTTGCTGATGGTGGCGTATGTGTCGGGTCGTTCGGCTCCCTTCAACGACGGATGACTGCACAGATGGCGTGTTGTGAAAAATGGTCGCCTCGTCTCGTCACTGCGCCGCGCTTGTTGAAGGTATAGTTAGACACAGGAATCATTCCTAGTGCGGAAGTTGTCTTTTTAAAACAACAACACATGTGGCTGAGCTGGAAGAGGGCTGGTACGTTCGTCAAGCTCGTGAGCGAGTGCTATTGGTCGGGGCTGGTCTTCTCCGGATTGCTATTACTTAACTTACATATAGTAGTAATTTTGCGTGATTTCTCTACATTTTAAAACAATATGTTACATTGCGTTGACATTTAAAGTGCGTTTACAAGCAACATAACAAGAAACTTAGAAAAGAAACTACTGATGCGTAAGGTTATTAATTGGGAATGTGCATATGAGCGCGTGTGCGAGTGCAAGTGGATTGTGTGTATGTGTGTGTGTGTGTGTGTGTCTGTCTAATCGTAACTAAGGGATTTCAGCCAAGTTGTGGCCATCTTTTTACAATTGAAGCGTGTAAGTGAGTAAGCGCTGATGTCTTTATTAATTTTGTTGTAAAGGCAACCTCCTAGGAAACTGTGGAGGAACGGGTGTTATGTCTCTCCAACACAAAGGGAGGATCCTCCGACCAGGAGAGGTGATCATGCCTGGCGGAACGGTTGATGTTGGGAAGTTGTATATATGCTATACGGCGCGAGAACTCTCATAGCGCGATGCAGGATTAGTAGTTACTTCGTAGTTCAGCTCGTCTTCGCTAGATGATGTTGGAGTATGTTTTTACTGTATGTGGAAGTCGCCACAAAACCAAAAAATCTCCTGAAGAACGTTGTGTTCCACCGAACATTTAAAATGTCACAAGTGTAATGCTTTAGACGCTTGTTTGTGAGAGCAGTGGTCAAAGTAGTTAAAATTAAGTGTGGCATGCTGATTCAGAATGATCCCTGAAACAAACAGTTGCAGAAACTGTCACTGCCTCACAACCTCTGGAACAAATTGTCGCCTGCGGTATTTCTGGACCGGTAAGACTTTCAAACCTTCAAGAAAATAGTGTACTCCCATCTCAAAAGCCGGCAACGCACTTGTGACTCTTGAGTTACAGGTGTCTATGGACGACCGTCTGATCGTTTGCCCCCTATATAAAAAAAAAATACACTGTTATTGAATTACTTTATCTAAATGAATTGTTGTCTATAATAAGTATGTATGTACATAATCACTACATAGTATAAAACAAAGTCGCTTTCTCTGTCCCTATATCCCTATGTAAGCTTAAATCTTTAAAACTACGCAACGGATTTTGATGCGGTTTGTTTTAATAGATAGAGTGATTGAAGAGGAAGGTTTATATGTATAATAACATCCATTAAATAGTAGAGAAATACTGTTATTTTTGAGGTTTCTAATGTGATGTCGTAAATAATTACATAACTACTGGATCGATTTTAATAATTTTTTTCAGTGAATGACATAGGCTATATATTTTATACCCGTGCGAAGCCGGAGCGGGCCGCTAGTTATTAATATTGTAATAACAATCAGTGCTGCTAAACTTATTCTTAACTTATTTTAACATCACAGTCCATTATTCCTTTATTCATGAACTCATTCACGCAAATTTGTTTTGTTCTGCTCAATTTTGCATGCACCACACTTAGTAATTTATTCATTTGTAAGAATTTATCTGTAACCAATTTTTTTAATTCATATTCTTTATGTGCTTTAGATGACGCTGATACAATATAATATCCCTAAATATACCTTAACTAGACTAATATTATACTGAAATATATATTACTAGCATCCCGCCCCGGCTTCGCACGGGTAGCAGAGACATCTTTAACAATCATCAACATATTTCAATCAATTTATACCAAATCCTAACAAATCGTACACCTAAACCTTCCTCATGAATCACTATGTGTATTAGTGAAAATCGCATGAAAATCCATTCAGTAGTTTTTCAGTTTATTGCGGACAGACAGACAGATTGACAGACGCGGCGGGGGACTTGTTTTATAATATGTAGTGAAATATTCCGACCTATAGGTATAATTCATATTTAGGAACTAGCTGTTTCTTTATTTAACATTTTACAAAACCATTTACAATTATAAATTTTAGTGCATTTGAAAATTACTGAGGTTTGTAAAAATGCAACAGATGCTATAGATAAAGCTTGATATAGATAAAACAAAGTCGATAAAACCAATTGCCCGAGACTCCGTTCGCGTGGAAATTTTGATCGCGAATCGTACATTTTTACGGGTTAAAAGTAACCTGTGCTCTCTTCTGAACTAAAATCTATCCCTGTGCCAAATTTCATCCAGACCCGTTCAGTCGTTCTATCGTAATTGAGTAACAAACATCCATGTCAAGAGTTTATTTAAATGATTTGGCGAAGTAGGACTTCTGACCTGTATCTACTATTATGTATTCTGTGCCTAAGGGCAGACGCAGTGCACGGATACTTCGACAGTAAACTAATTGTACTGTACTGTTTTGCGAATCTGAACATAAATATCATAAGTAATGACTCCGTAAATGTTACATCAGAAGCTCTAATATTTTGTCTCTTGTCGCAAACTTATAAAACATTCACATAAACCTTACATATTTCCAAACAAACTTTCATCCCCTATTCCCTATTGTTATTTCACACCCTTGAGGGTAAAACTTTTACGAACTTTGAATGTCATATTTATTTATATCTAATTAACAGCCTAAATATAAGTTTAAAGCTTCTAGCTCTAAATATGACGATACTTCCATACAACTTTTCATCCCCACCTTTCAACCCTTTTTCGCATTAAAAAGTATACTATGTCCTTTTTCAGGCTCTAGACTACCTGTGTACCAAATTTCATTTAAATCGGTTCAGTGGTTTTGGCGTGAAAGGGCGACAGGCAGACAGACAGAGTTACTTTCACATTTATAATATTAGTAAGGAAGTAAGGATTTGGGTGGAGGCCTTTGCCCGGCTTTGGGACAGGTTAGGCTACCAAAATAATAATAATAATAATAAACTACCACGAAAGTATTTGCGCAAATCTAATAGTAACAGCAGTCGGTTCACATTTCTTGCTTCTTGTTCTGAGAGCTGTACAAACTATTTAAATTCAATATATCGTTCAAGACCTTCACTAACGCGAAGAAAATTAGCGGCAAAATTCGGTACTTTTGTAAAAAAATATAATTAATGTAGATTGTTTTCCGTTATTGTTGCACATACGTACGTCGTACAGTGGGTATTCGTGGTCGTCATCTTTTGTTGTTGTTGTAAGAAATGGCCGGCAGGATTGTCCTTTTATCAAATTACACTTGGTTTTGGTGTAGCGATAATTTTACTGACTTCACTTTACTTCACACAGTTACGAACAGCACGCAGCAGGTAAATATTTAAAAAATATTTTTTCATAGCTAATTTCATGTTTTATCTTGATACTTAAGTATTTAAATCAATAAAAATGTGATGATTTTTTTCTTTTTTGTTTTGATAAACACATGCTTAAAATATACATTTAAAAAAATCCGGATACTTGTCAAATAAGAGAGAAGAGAGCTGAAGGTACTTTAATGAGAAATGTTAACCTGTGACAAGTGTTTATAAAATAATAGTGACTTTAATTACTTACTGCTTAGTAATAACAATTTATTTATTTAATCCTGGTGAATTATACCCTTTTTATAGTGTCGAAATCCCGGGTATCACCATAGCCAAGGGTAGTGGTTATGTCGGACTGAAACCGACTAAAACCACACGGTGTTCTGTCACATGTGGGTCTATCACAGTGGACTCGGGTATCCCTAAGACCTATACCGCCTGATCAGCAGACCGCACCGTGGCTTTACCAGAGATTGTCTAGATCAGAGAAGAGCGCACGGAGTTCGCTGATCATTCTGCGCTCTCCGGAATCTGGTTCGTCGTCTGCAGTACGGTAGAGTGCTTGTTCTGTCACGTTTCCGTTCCGCCGGCTCTTTGGCCAACATCACTTCGTCTCAAAACGAGATGTCGGAATCTCAAGCACTTTAACTTTGAACCATGGACAGAACAATAGTCTCTAGCGAGAGGCCTCCCGCTCCAAAAGCCGTCACGAGGTCAAATCACTGTTGCATCTACGCTGAGCACTCCATTGAAGTGTGGAGTGCAGAGTCCTTGGACAGCCTCCGCAGATATTGGCTCCTGGCTTATATACCCTAAGCTGGAATAACTTTCTATTCAATTCTGCAAGTGTACCGCCGAATGGCGCATGGAGTGGTCTTGTGTGTCTACTCCAAATCTAAATATATTTCAGACCATTAAAGCCATTGTATTATATTCTCAAACATCATATTACTTGTATTTGATGTGTTTCAGTTACATACTTCTTGTCTACATTTATCTGGTGCTCAACTTTGGAAGAGTAAGAAATAAATTATGGGAGTCCTGATACAAATCATAAGTTCACTAATAAGTGAGTAGTGTGTTTTATTGTATACTAGCGATGGCCTGGCGGTGGAATTTCGATCATAATTTATTTTTGGTTTATTTCATTGGCCAGTGTAAATAAAACTGTCTTAAATAGACTTACGTGTAATAGACACATGACAGGTCAACATATTTAGACGCGTGTTCGCCATATACCATACTAGCTGCACCCGGAATGCGTTGCAATGCCTTTCTTTCTTTTTTTTTACAAAATTTGGGGTGGGGGCAAGAGCGTCAAAATACTTTACGACCTATTCTCATACCTACCAAATATAAAAAAAAAATTCATGAAAATAGTTCGAGCCGTTTCGGAGGAGTTCGACCACTAACACCGTGACACCAGACTTTTATATATTAGAGATAAACTTGAAGTGTCTTTCCGATCGATATGATATATCGATCAAATCAACGTAGGATCAGATCTACTATTAAGTTCTGTTAACAAAATTGGTTGGGCGCACCGCTAGTCCTTTCTCAGATTCACGGAATCGCCTTGGTGTGTACATTCAGCGGTATATGTTCGATTCAAATTAATTAACGAAACAATTTCGGACTTTGGTGATTGTCGACATACACCGGTGCATCTTAACATTCACTCATATGGGACATTCACAGTAACATAATATAAAAACAGGTTTTATAATTTTAAGAAAAGGTTTACAATTTTTCAGTATATTTTTCCTGTCTGAACGTGGGTATTTTCTACACGTGGCCATCGTCCACGATTCTTCTGTTCAAGTCAGTAAACACCACGTTACAACGTCCTATGGGAGATTTAGAGATAGCTCTCTTTGGCAGTCTACCGGCTTTTGCGACTCTATTCACCGTCCCCTTCTTGGTCGGGAACATCATTGACAGATTGGGACGAAAACATACTCTGACGGTAATCGCCTTGCTTATTGTGGTGAGTCACGACAAATAGTATTGATTTGGATGGCCTTACAAAGTAGGACTAATAAAAAAAAATATGCTGGACCCTGAAGGATAGTACTACGCCATCTGCCGAGCGTCTTGAGAACATTTTACAAAACATTAAAATTTAATTTTGCATATGGAAACAGTGCCGGCCCTATACCTTGATTAGGGTATGGCGACATTGTCTTTCAACGCTGTTTTGTTTTCACTTCACATAAATTTGTATTTCAGTTTCATGTCTCATAAATATGAATTACCAAATTTTCAAAATTACTATTATTTAAAAAATCTACATTGAATGGTTTTAAATGAAATTGGGTAGCTCTAATTGACATATTCGTCCTTCTTAGCCATTAAGATAGTTACCGCTATTAGTGCACATTTCAATCAGCCACTAAATAAATAAAACTTTATCTATGTAGCTATTGTGATTATAATAACTAAATAAAGGCCAGCGGCGTACCTCAGCTATCAAATTGTTATTTTCTGCTAGAAATTGTTTTTCACATTTGGCTTTTTGGCATCTCTTGCCACCTGGCGCCGGCGACGAATATACAGACGCACAGGGCCGACGCTGCGCTTATTCTATGCGATTCAAATAAGAATAGGACTGACTTCGTGCCATATTATGATGTCATAGCTGTCATTTCAAACCAGTTAGGTATGATGAGCAGAACAGATATGTTTTAAATATTCAAAATAAATCAAAACCTTTTAAAACTTAATAAATTATAGTCGAATATCGACCAAAAGACAATCTCTAGCTATTTTTAAACCTATGAAATCATTAGATTTGGTAATACCAGAGTTAAAAAAGTGAAGTAAAAAAATGTTAATGTAACGCAAATGAGTTTTGTGTGCAAGCCGTACTTTCCAAGTGACAGCTGACAGATTCAGGTCATTGACGTTCCTTTTCGAATTTGAAACGCATTGTATTATGCCTTGTGTTTACTTAAATCCTAATTAAAAAAGGATGTGTTATCTATTTATTTATAGATTAAAGTCAGACTTTAATGCATCATTATAATACAATTTAATTCGTGACTTTTTAATTTTTGCAACTTACATTTCTAATGTTTAAATTTCAGATGGCTTGGACGATAATAGCCTTAAGTAACCGAGTGGAAGCCATCCTCACAGCTGTAGTGATAGCAGGATGCGGATATAGCATATGTTTGGCATCTGTTATATATATTGGAGAATTTGCTCAGAACTCCATCAGAGGCACCTTGACAACTGGCCCCAACCTCTTCTGTTGTGTTGGATATCTAGTATCTTATTGCTTTGGAGGCTATTTAGAATACCATACGATGGTCTACACGTGCCTCTCATTGGCTGTGGTGGGGGTTTTATTGATTGCGGTGTTGAAAGAGTCCCCGGTGAGTCTGATGATGAAGGGGAGAGAGGAGGTGAGTTACTCGTCTGATGTTTTCTAAAATTTAATTTGTTGTTTATAAAATGTGTTACAAAAGTTATGGTAATATTTTAAGATTATTTTATATATATTATTAAATATAGGGTATCCCTTTATACACTGTACCACGTGTGCATATGTACGCTTTACTGGCTCACCTACTCAATATAGATACGCACACACGCCACAGGCGAGTGCAGACGTGTCAGCACGTCTGCACTCGCCTGTGGCTCATGCAATACTCACTAACCTGCGATCTCTACAGTAAGCACGACATAGTGCATATAACTTTTATTTAGTACTACCCTACATACACTACATTAATAAATTGAGTTAACGTGAAATAATAAAAATAATTTACTGATAATCCTTCTTCTCGTGTTAGTGCCTATTTTCAAATAACCTATTGGGGAATTTGGGAATTAGGTTATTGAATCTGGAGTACTTCTATAAATTTTATAGTATACTAGCTTATGACATAATAAGTAACTTTTCCATCCCCGGGAACAGCACTAGGGCATAGGGTGCCTCTCGTCCAGAAGAATACAGAGAACTGTATCCCTGGCAGGGCGTATGCAAAATTTCTTGACGATCGGTACCATGCGCTGCTCATTTTTGTATTGGTATTGGTGTAGGGCTCTGTTTCCGCATTTAGACTCATAGATGGTCCATTATGCGTTCAGATAGGCTGACTAGTTGAGCCAGTCTAGCTCCTTCCAGAAGCGAAGAAGCCTCCTGGGGCGTTCGCAGACTTCTAGGAGCGATCTCGCACCCGCGAGGATACTTGCCCGTTGTGTGGCCACTCCCTCGCACTCCAGGATAACGTGGGCGGCCGTTTCCTTCGCGTCGAGACATCCTCTGCATAGAGGACTGTCTGTCGCACTGATGGTGAATAGGTGCCGGTTTAGGGCTAAGTGGCGAGTAATGGTTCCTACAACTATTCTGATGTCGAGTCGGTTAAGACTGAGCAGTCTGCAAGTTAAACGTGGTGAGACCTCCGTCAGCACCGGTTTAGACTGCCTACAGCCCGGTGTGTCGGCCCAACGGCCGTTGTGCGCTGCGCATACTTAAAATATGAACAAACAAACTTTGATTTATATATATATATATATATATATATATATATATATATATATATATATATATATATATATATATATTAAACAAGAAGATATAATATTGATGAAATATATTACATTACGGTAGTTAACTGTCAATTGAAATCAATTTCCTTTTAGTAAACCGCAAATGGTAGATTCTCTAAATATGTGTATGAAATGACAATTTGTGACGTCATAGTTTGCGATCGTTCAATCTCAATCAAAAAAATTACAATGAAGTTGAATACATTAAGTATAGTAAAGTTTTAAAGTCTTAAATTCATGAGGGCTATTATGTAATTAACCCCCGATGCAAAAAGAGGGGTGTTATAAGTTTGACGTGAGTGTGTGTTTATGTATCTGTGTGTCTGTCTGTGGCATCGCAAACTGGTAAACCGATTTGAATGCGGTTTTTTTGTTAGACAGGTGACTTGATAGAAAGTGTTCTTAGATATAATTCAAGAAAATCGGTTCAGCCGTTCGAAGATCATCAGCTCCTTTGTAATCATTGAAGGGATTAATTTTTAATTTATAATTATTTATATTGAGTATAGAAAACTATCTTATTGTGAAGTGATGTCAATGTATACAATGTTCTAATGAAGGTGTACTACACCAAATCGAATGCCAAATAATCGAATAACAATTGATCAACCACTATAAATCGAACGTCTAAATACTCCAACGTTTTTAATATCGTATGGTTAATAACTCGAACATTCAATATATCGTACACTCAATACACCGATTCTTCAAAATATTGAATGTTGTTTCTATTCTATATCTTGAATATATTGTAATAAACGTTAACTTATAATTAGTTAATAAATTTAACAGGAAGCAGCAGAATCAGTGGCATTTTACAGAAACGTCAGTCCTGTTTCGAAGGAAGTTATAACAGAGCTGAACGACATTCGCCTCACTCTCTACTCGGACGTAGAAGGTAAGTCTAGCCATATTTTCATACTACTACATTGAATAATAGTTATATTACCTATATTGTATATTAAAACCAATCAAAGGAAAAAGGGTGAATAAAAAATTAAAATGTTTGGAATTGTCAGGAATAGGAGGCAATCAGTCTGTAGTGAAGCTAGTTGCCTGTTCCAATACGTAGATTTTACATGTTTCCTTTTTACACATTTCTGGTTACATTCCCATCAAGTGTAAGTTTAATGTGAGGATAATGTATCATAATATTCGTTATCTTGACTGACTTAGATTGACTGCTTAGCTTACAACCAAATCTCAACAAGCTGTCTGCCTCTTGCGTCGAAGAATGTCTTGCCGAGTATATAAAAAAACCAGCAGGCGATACAACATGAACGACGAACAACGAAGAAAAGAATGATGAATGCCCGCTATACCCAGCATTCATAGACTATAGCAAAGCATTCGATTCTATTTCCTACAACAGCATATGGAGACCTTTGCAAGAATGTGAATCAGAAGCTTCAGAATTTATATAAGATAGAAGAGATAAATATCAGAGAAGTACTAGTAGAGTAATATTAGAAAAACAGGGTCTGAAATACGAGTAGACATATTTAGAGGCGTCCGACAAGGAGACACTTTGTCACCCAAAATTATTATAATCGTTCTCCAAAACATTATGAAGACTCTGAAATTGGAAAACAAAGGTGTAAACGTTAACGACACAGTTTTAAGTAACCGCAGATTCACCAATGATATAGTACTGTTCGCAAAAAAATTAAACACAACAAAAACCAAAATTATGACAAACAATAAAGGAACCCCCGTATATGTTGACAACGTTATATAATATAGAATATATATTCAGGAGTACATATATATAGGTGGGAGAGCGATGCTTTGGCACGTATGGGCCGGCTCGACCAGGGTGATACCAAGGCCTCGCAGAAAACCGACCTCATAGCACAAAAACAAAACAAAAGGTTTCGTTGTTTCGCCGAGTGAGCTCTAATCCTTTCCTCTGATTATTTCTGCCCATTTTCCCTTTTTTGCCCCTCCCCCCTCTTCTCCCCCTTTGCTCCCCCCTCTCCTCCTACACCCACCTTAAAGGTCGGCAACGAATTTGTGACTCTTGAGTTGCGGTAGAGTAGAGTCCATAGGCGACGGTAGTCACTTACCATCAGGTGACCCATCTGCTCGTTTGCCCGCTATAATATAAAAAAAAAAACTGTCAACAGTGTGAGCGTTTCCACCAGAGATGTGCTAGGCCGCTGAGCGGTGCGAGGATGCGTAGCGACGCTGTGAAACGGTGCACAAATGAGCGGTGCCAGGATGTATACAATACACATCGACCTCTAACAAACACCGTCTAGCACACATACCTCGCACCCATCCCTCGCCTGTTTTGTACGTACAAAAACCTCGCTCCGCTAAGCCGTTTCCACAGGAGCTGCGCTGAGCGAGACTAAGTAAATGAAGCGATTTTATTGGTTCTTAACATACACATCCCTCGCTACGCATCCTCGCACATCTCTGGTTTAAACGCAGCCTTTAAGTGAAAGTGGGCTGGTCACGTTGCATGCATATGAGCGATGAAAAATGAACAAAAAAGGTTACCACTTGGAAGGGCCCATCAAGCCGGAGAGGCAGAAGTAGACAAGCAGAGAGGTGGCTTGATGAAATAATAAAAGTTGCAGAAAATGACTGGATGGAAAAGCCTAATGATAAGGGATACATGAAGAAAAATGAAGGATGCCCTTTACTCACTAGAGAGGTCCTTAATAATGAATTGAAATCTACCGAAGCCTTTGCATGCAATAAATATATCTATTGAAATATAAAATAATGAAATTGTTATTGTTAATCGTATTAACTATCTAAAATTAAATTGAATTGTAATTATTAAGGAATAAATAAAAGTTTTTTATGATTACGAAATACTTTTAATACCTACCGAATAATAATAATGTACTTTTAGGAACAAGAAATAATAGTAGAGCTATTACAATTCCTAAACATTTTTTGCTTTTATTTACATAGGTACAGAAATTAATAGAAACTACAGTTATCTGTCTGAAGGGGTATTACACAGTGGTGAATTTTATGTAGGATAATAACGCTTGGCTATTTCAAATACTTCCTACAAATGTAATGTGAGCTAATATGTATTTCATCTGTTGTCTTTTATGTCTTTCTTCAAACATTTTATCTTGTTTTGTTTTCAGTATCCATACTTTCATTTCTTAATTTTAATTTGCTTACTTTTTAATCTTAATAACATAATAGCGCCTGATAAAACAGTGTTCTATTATATTTTTTCACTAAATATGTATGGTTAAACTATCTGGTGATGTAAAAGAGTGGCCGTGGCCGTGAGTTTGTTTGCCCAATTACTTCTCACAAGACACTACTTGGAAATGGGCGGTTATGCCTTGGAATTGGAGATGGACATTGGCAGATGGCGATCTTACCTATTTGCAACGCGGTATTAGTTATTTTTATATATTATTTGTTTTACTTTCACACCCACTTATTATTGCGGTGACATCGTATTGATCTATAACTTTTAGTTAAAAAAAAAATCCGGGACCAGCAGGCCCACAGTGGTTGATTTCGTGTTTTTTTTTTAATTTTTTTAAAAATCTCCCCATTCACAAACTTAACCTTCATCTTTGCCCTGTTGATTTTTCGTCCAAGTTTCAAACAATCGGTGCATAATTGCGACCTCTATCGTGCCGGTAAAATATATATATATATATATATATATAAACTTTTTAATTGGCGGTTGTTTTGGGGTCTAGGTCTAGGGATCATAACTAGACCTCGTGTGAAGAATTTTTGGGAAAACTCGACAACTGGTACAAAACCAATAGGTAGACTTTCTTCGAAATCTACCTAAAAGACGTTTTAAACCATTTTTTAAAGAATTTTATGAAATAAATTATGTTGTTTGCCGTACCATCATGTCGCACCGTGGCGCACGCTAAGTCATCCATAGCGCGCACTCTTTCTGCCTTCAATGCTCTCCTGCGCGCCAATCCTGACTTTCATTTGTTTGCCTATTGATGAATTTAGTATGCTTGCGCTTCTGTGAGTAGGACGGATGATTTTTGTTTTGTTTTTGTACGTGTTTATATTTAGCTATTTGTTTTCATTTATATTTACCTACCTTTGTTTCCCTTTTTGTATTGATGTATACATGTCTTTAATTTGTATAAAAATGTTTTTAACAAAAAATTTAACCGACGAAAAGAACTAAAAACAAAAAATAAATAAACTTTAAGTCTTAAGTATTGAGCTTATTTACATATACACATGCTTATTTACATGTACTATCAAATTTTATATAAACTAATTTTGAGTCGGCGCCAAACAACAGCAGTAAACAGAAACACTAATCGTTCCTACAATTTTCGAGGGTTTCTCTCAATTTTATCAGGATCCCATAACCAGATCCTGACTTCCTCGACATGGGACCACCCTTGAGGTATACCCTATCCAACAAAAAAAGAATAATCAAAATCGGTTCATAAATAACGGAGTGATTGCTGAACATACATAAAAAAAAAAGTATATATATATACGGTCGAACTGAGAACCTCCTTTTTTTCGTCGGTTAATTAATAACCGTTATAATTAAGGTAAATAAATAAATAAATTGACTTTGATTTTAACTAAAGATTTATTAATTTTCCAGACACGTCTTTAATGCTGGTAGGGGAGATACCAGAAAAAAAACCATTAAAGACTAAAAATATTTCTTGTTGGCAGATGTTCAGTAAGTAATGTATTGTTACTGTGTCTTTATATTAGTTATGCAAATGTTTTTTTTTATGATATAGAGAGCAAACGAACAGACGGGTCATCTGATGGTAAATGACCACCGCCGCCCATGGGCGCCTCCAACTCAAGAGTCACAAGTGCGTTGCCGGCCTTTAAGGTGGGAGTAGAGAAAGGTTTTAAAAGGGGGAAATGGGGGGGGAGGGCTGGAAAGAGTTAGGGTCTTCGGTAAACTCCCTCACTCGGCGAAAAGTTAACTACTCAACAGACCATCATATAATTTTAGACATACAATGCCAGCTTTCTGTACCCCCGACAATGTGTAGGCCTTTTTTCTATATTAGAGGTAGTCAATGTTCTGCTGAACATAATAAATGGTACTTTACATTTAGAAAAAAGCACTGTTCTCATGGGATACCTGAATTCATTGAAATCTTCATTAACGCTGGAGAAGCTAAGCTAAGTAAGGGCTGATTTAAGTAAACGCATTTAGAATGTCGTGAGTGAATTCTGAGGCGCCCATACATTCTCGAATACTTTATTTCATCTATTTTTCAGAAACCACTCAAGCAGTTAGAAAGCAATTCTATCTCGGTATGGTTCTGAATACTTCCTACTCTTGCCACGGTCTGTCAATAGTGCAAATGTATGCGGAACCATTGTTTGAGGCGACAGTGGGCGACGTCATCTCTCCCAACTTATGTAGCATAGCATTAGGATTCGTGGTACTGATTGCTGGAGTCCTCGCTGCGTATCTAATTGATAAGGTGGGAAGAAGAGTAAGTATATTTTGTCATTATTTTTATGTTCTCATCATTCACTGTGGCTAGAAAGAAAAAGAAAATTATATGAGAACATACTTCTACCAAACTGCATGAAAGTTTGATAGCAGATACAACTCCCTTTAAATATACAATATTGACATAGTTTACAAACATTACTAACAAACAAACGATTAGCGTATCAAAGAAACCTTTTATCTACCTAAGTAAGTACGCGTACACTCGTACAGATACATGTGCACATACATATTCACATGACAATTGTTGTTTTTACACTGTTATTTTAAATATTACCTTTTAAATATTATCGCGATTAAGTCCTGAATTACACATCTAATTTTCTATTTTATTGATAATGAATGGCTTATTGGCCTAGTGGTTAGTGACCCTGACTGCTATGCTACAGGTCGTGGGTTCGATTCCCACCTGAGTCTGGGTGTTCTTTGTGTCCGTTGTTTGTATGTTTGTAAAGTCCCCCGCGACACAGGAGTAATTCCTAATGCTGAGAGTTGTCTTTAAAAAAAAAAGAAAATAATAAAGAAACATTAAGAGCCTGATACAGAAGGCAGTTCTCCTTGATACGGCAACGCATAGTGAGGAGGTGTCTGTCACTGAACCCTAACCACCGGAATCTTGGTCCACAGGGACCAAATATGAAAAACGGACGTAAAAATATAAAAAATAGTGTCCCACCGGTATCGGGTACAGACCCGATACCGGTGGAACACTATTTTTTATATTTTTAAATATTTTTTTTATATCTGAATGTATTTAAAAATATAATTATTAGTATATTTAAGTGAATAAAAAGAAAAATGCAGAAGACAGTTCTTCTTGACCCGGCCCGTATAGCGAAGAGGTCTTGTTTTTGGAACCCTAACCACCGGTGTCTTGGTCCCCGTACCCGATCGGTGGTCGACTATTTTTTATATTTTTAAATATATATTTTTATGTACCTACATATTTGAAACTGTAATTTATATGGTTTTTAAAATGAATAAAGAGAATAATTATAATAATCTTTATTTAGGTTAAAATAAAGGTATGTTATTCTCTATAACTCATTAACAATATAATATGAAACGTAAGCACTTGCACTTATGTATTTAAACATTGTATCACAAGTGCCAACGCATTCCACCACAATTTTCAAATTCAAATTGCGTTTCTTATCTGTGAATACTACACAAGTATCATCTGCGTACATGCAGGTACGACAGTTTGTCACAACATTGACCATGTTAACATGCATTATATAACCGAGCGGACCAAACACCGAGCCGGTCGGCACACCAAAGGTGACTTGTGTGAGGTCGCCGCTAACTCTGTCAATGAAGGTCTGTAGAGTTCTACTTGTGAGATAGGCACCAAGCCAACTGTTTAGTGGGCCTACGACTCCACACTCTTCCATGGCTTAGAGCAGCTGGTTGCACTTTTATGTGTTATGCTCTGCCTGCTTACCCTGTTGTAGACCCTCGTTGATGGAGTCCATGAAGCTCTCTAAAATCGTCGCTGTATTTCGAGCCCTTATAAAGCCATGTTCGGCGTTATTTAAAATGTTATATTTTTCTAAAAATGTATTTATTTGATTTACTATATATTTCTCAAATATTTTATTAATTACTGACAAGTTTGGTCTATATTTTAAGTAATTGCAGTGTGATCCCTTTTTGAATATGGGTCGTATTAAAGCAGTTTTAACCCTCTCCGGGTAAACCCCTCTTTAGACAAATAAGTTAAAAATACGCGATTACAGGACTGATTTTATTTTTAATTAATTTAATATATTTCATTCTAATTGTGACAACGCACAAGGAGCAGACTCTTTGTGCGTTGTCTCAGCTTAGTTTATTACTGATTGTTTATATATCTTGTGGTTTATCTTTTTGAAATCGTAATGATACCTGTCTACCTACTATGTAGTTAGTTCTATCGAGAAACTTCTGATTGCATACATGTTTAATTCCTTGGAAAAGCAATAAGAAAAATTATTGCATATATCGCTTGCACTCTCTCTTCTACCTACATAAATAAATAAATAATGTTATCTACGCCCTTTTTTAGGGTTCCGTTCCTCTAAAGAAAAAAAACAACCTTTATAGGATCACTTTGTTGTCCGTCTGACTGTCTGTCTATCAAGACTCTTTTTCTCAGGAACACATATACACATCAAGTTGAAATGAATACCAAATACTTATGTTTGCAGTCCCTTGAAGCTGCAATAAGTTCAAGCTTCATCATTCAATCAACACATCAATAAAAAAAAAATATTAGTCAGTCATTTCATTAACCTTAGACCAAACTTTTTTCACATTTTTTTACATACCTATAGACAATTTTTAGCTTTTTTGTATATTTATTAACTTTATTTCTGTAATTAGTGTACCTACTGCATTCGTTAGTTCATATCCAAATGACACCCAGACACTGAACAGATATTTTTTTTTTATTTAACTTACAATAGTAACTTAGATCTAAGATTTACACTTTATACTCGCCAAACGCAATTGTTTAACGGCAAGACGCGCTCGTTAATTTATTGAAAATAACCTATGCTACACTGTACATATTTCCACAAAGAAATTTAACAAATAAGATATAACAGCTTAGGGTAGATGACTATAAACATTATTACTATCTACATATTTAAGATGACTTCTTATGGTATAAACATTATTTTTATATTACATTAGCCATAACCCAGTAGTTTAATTAACATCCAACAATACATCCTTCAATGTTTTCTTTAATTTACCGGTACTTATTTTAGGACTTTGTCTTAATATTTCTATTTTGTTGAATACCTCAGGTACCATGTACTTATTAGTTCGTTCTCCATAATAGTTTGTCACTCTTGGTTTGTTAAGTTTTTTATCCCTAACCCTTCTAGTTTATACTTATTCTCAACAGCATATTTATATTGATCAGTATAGTATATTCTATATATATATTCTAGGCCTATTAAGTACTCCACTTTCTTCTCTATTGGTAATATTTTACATATAGGAAATAATTTAACATAATCCTTTTCACACTCATTTTTAACTTTCTTACTTACTAAATACTTTATTAGTCTTACTTGTAGGTCTTTAATGTCTTTTAAGTAGCTGACAAAAGTTCGCCCGTACACAATTAGTCCATAGTTGATCAAGGGATCAAAGTATACCATTCTCATGGTATCTGTTTAGGCAATTTCTATCAGCACTTTGTTTAGCTGATAGAACTTGCCTAATACGGATCTTAACTTACTACAGACTTCAGATACATGCATTGCAAAATAATAATTTTTGTCAATTCTTAGGCCTAAATATTTAAAATTGTCGACATAATCGATTGTGGTGCAGTTCCAACTAGATTTATTTTTCCATGTAAGCATTCATATGTGTGTCCTATTATGGCAAGATTGTCTCTGTTTACATTTATTGCACTTTGATTGTATGGCGAGTGTATATGAATGCATTTTGTTTTCTTAAGATTTAATATAATGCCATTATCATGTGCCCATTTCGTGATATTTTCAAAATCTATCTGCACATTTCTTGTACCTGTGAGATGTCTTTCGAAGCACATACTACACACATATCGTCTGCATACATGAAAACTTTACATTTGTTTATCACGTTTGATACACTATTGACGTGAATAACATACCCCACTGGCCCAAACACTGATCGTGCTCCTCACACAATTATTTAGCCTGGGTGGGAATCGAACCCACAACCTCTGGCTCAGCAGTCACGATCACTAACTATATACATTTTTGTCCTCAGCCTCTTCAGCTACACTCATCAATAGTAAGTGGCATCTGCTGCGTGATACTAGGGATTCAGATAGCAAAGGAGTGGTTCCCTAAGTGGACGGTAGCGCTCTTCATGTACGTTTATGCTACGTCTTTTACGCTAGGCTCGGGCACTGTCCCATTTGTGACTTCAGCTGAGATATTTCTACCAGAGGTTTGTCATTATTATCATCTGTTATACTTCGTTATACGTATCTGATTGTGTCTGGAAAATAAAAATTGGACTGTTATGGTAAAAATTTAATACAATTATTTGAATAGAATTCCGCAGTGAATCTAATTTTATTTTATTTGGGAAAACCCAATGACAAAAAACTTCTTAGGGGAAACCAAAAATGGTACAATGAGAGTTGCATATAGTTAGGTTTACAAATTACATAGGTTATTGTACAATCCACGACGTTTCCACAGATTACTCCTTATTAACTTTTAAACTTTCGCGTTCCATGATATAATATTATCTACGTATTAACCGGAATTAACGTCAGGCAATTCAGAGGTATGTAATACCTTTTCGTGATCGCGTTAATTCCCGTTAATACGTAGATAAGATTACTCCTTACTAATTCTAATCCCATATGTTCACAATGTTACGGCGCCATATAAAATATGTAATAAAACAACAACAAACGACTTACGAACAAAATAGTTATGCATATTTATGCCTGACCTGTATAATAAAAAACCTTGCCAAACACGTGTGTGAATTTGCAAACGTTTAGGAGCTATGATGCCACAGACAGAGACACGTTAAACTTATAACACCCCTCTTTTTGCGTTTGGGGTTAAACAATTAGCATAGATAGTAAGACATAACCTTACGAATGAATACTGTGGTGAATAATTGAAAATTAAAAAAAAAATTACATTTTTGATTTTGGACTTATTCAACGCAACTTTATTTTTATAAACTTATTACTTATATAATATACCAGTCATGTTAATAAATAAATCTTGTTATTTAGAGAAATATAGTCCAACCCCTTAGTTTCTTTCTGACAAATACTTTAATACACCGCTAACCACTTTTTTATCACTACTATGAATAGTTTTCTATCACTACTATGAATAGTTTTCTATCACTACTATGAATAGTTTTCTATCACTACTATGAATAGTTTTCTATCACTACTATGAATAGTTTTCTATCACTACTATAAATAGTTTTATCAAAAATCTCACAAACTCAAAAATAGACGATGCTGACAATTTGACAGCAATTAACAATAATCAATGCTGATGTGTTAATTACGTTTTTAAGTTACTCTTGCCATTAAAATAAATTGTGTCCGTTTGTTTTCCGCAACATGATGAGGTTTTTTGTTAAACTGGTCAGCCTATACCGATATTTTCATTAAAAAGTTTCTTTTATTTCAGATAAAGAGCGTATTTATGACCTTGATGACAACATGGTCGACGGCATGTCAGTTTACCCTATTTTTCCTTTTTAATTTGTTACTGCCATGGGTTGGATTATCATCTATGTTCTTCTTTTTTTCTTTTGCCTGCTTCTCAACTTCTGTATATTTCTTTTACTTCTTACCTGAGACGAAAGGATTGTCTGTTTATACTATACAGTCACTGTTCACGAAAAAAGTAAAAAGAAGTTTTTTATATAAATAAATTTATATTTTAGTAATAAATTGTACATTTTATATTGTTTGAAATTTTTGTTTTCAATTGTCTAAACTTAGAAAAATTATAAATAAGTGACAGTTTCAACAATTCATTGGATAAAGAAAATTACTCTTCATTTAAATAAAATAGGTATTATCATAAAGACACTAGGTACATCTCTACTGGTCTGTTTTAAGTGTCAAAAATAATAAACGCCTTAATAAGTTGATATTTCGTAATGAGTAGTCTTAAAATATAATAAAATCTTGCGACTAATCAGTCGTAGGAGTTGTGCAATTTGAATTGATTATTTGATGTACAAATAATGTAATTATTTAAGGAAAGGAAAATTTTGTTTATAAAGATTTTCAAACTAGCTGAGGCGCGCAGACTTAATCTGCGTTTGTAAATTTTCCCCGTTTTTGCAACATTTTTCATTGATGCTCCGCTCCTATTGGTGGTAGCGTGATGTTATACATCCTATAGTCTTCCTTGATAAATGGGCTAACCAGCACTAATTTTTTTTTTTCAATTTAAACCAGGAGTTCCTGAGATTAGCGCGTTCAACCAAACAAACTCTTCAGCTTTATAATATTAATCTTATATATAAAATTCTCGTGTCACAGTGTTTGAACCGGATAGTATCCAATTTTCTACTTTTTATTTTTAAAGTGATAACTTCTTAGGGGAGGGTAAACCGCTTCTTTACGTAACGCATTACGGCGCCAGTCTGTCTGGTGTTTAAGTTATCACTTCTGTCGGGCGTCCCGATACGCACAAATTTTTATTGTCGCCATTATTTTATACACAACTGGGATATTGTATAAATAAATAGGAATATAATTATTATATATGTATGTGTGTAAAGATGTATATATGCGATAGTGGCTATTTATGTATATATATGTATATATGTGTGTGTGTGTATGTGTATATGTGTACATGCATGTGTGTATGTAAGTGTGTATGTATGTGTGTATGTATGTGTATATTTGCATATATATTTTAAATGTGACAAAATGTGTAATTTTTGTTTTTTTTTTTTTTTTAAATTATGTATAAACGCCCGTGACGTCCCTTTTAAGAGGCACCATCTGAAAACCAGCGCTGCACCCGTTGTTAGGTGCAGCATTATGCTGAGATGGTGACCTTTTCAGGCCCGCACTAATTGGCGTAAATCCTTTTAAATCTATAAATTTATAGTTTTTTTTTATTTATTTTTTTATCTTCTTTCTTTGTTATTTATGTTATGAATGTTGCGGGTTGTGAATAAATATATTTTTCTTTCTTTCTTCTTTCTTTCTTTCTTTGTTACCAAACTCCTCCGAACGGGCTGGACCGATTTTTATGAAATTTTGTGTGCATATCGGGTAGGTCTGAGAATCGGCTAACATCTATTTTTCATCCCCCTAAATGTTAAGGGTAGTACACCCCTAATTTTTTTTTTTTAATTTTTAGATATTTTTTTTTATGATACAGCATTAGAAAATACATACAACCCTGAATTTTCAACCCTCTACGATCAACCCCTGTTTTTTAATAGCGATATTAGTATTTTTACTTTCATTGGTACAATATTTTTAAAGTATTTAACCGTCAAGTCGATGTGAAACTTTTTTTTTTATGGAATAGGGGGGGTTAACGAGCAGACGGGTCACCTGATGGTAAGTGACTACCGCTGCCCATGGACACCTGCAACTCGAGAGTCACAAGTGCCTTGCCGGTCTTTAAGGTGGGAGTAGGACAGGAGGGGAGATGGAGAGATAGGGGGGAAGATAGAGAGAGGGAAGGGTTAGGGCCACCGGTAACCTCACTCGCTTTGTGAAGTACAACTAAGCATTGTTTCACTGCCGGTTTTCTGTGAGGCCATGATATCACTCCTTTCGAGCCGGCCCATACGTGCCGAAGCATGGCTCTCCCACTGTTAAACTTTAAATATGTCAGTTAAGTTAATGAAGTACTTTGAATTAAGAAAATGAATGGTTGGTGTTTTGTTATTTATATAGGCCGTCAATAGACCACAGCGCTCCATTCTTCTTTCAGTCATAGACCCCATCCCCACAATAAGTTAGTTATTTTTTATTTGACTACCAAAATATTCTTTAGAAATAATTAATATGGCAAAACAACGTGTGCCGGTTCAGCTAGTATATATATAGATTTACTGATTTATTATGTTTTATCTACTGCTTAAAATTACTAAAACATCAAACAAAAAGAAAAGGAGGACTGCTTTCTTCATCAGGCCCTTAATCCAGCCGTCTAACGTGAGCCTCTGACGATGTTGCTCAAGGTTCTTAGCAATTAACCCATGGACCGAAATGGCAACGAGTGCAATGATTGCGAATCCATATCCCTCATGTTGAAAAGTACGTGGAAACATTCAAACTTCAGAACATTGCTTATATTTTAATCGAATGCACTGTATTGCAGGAAGGAATTAATTAATAAACAAATGACGAGCGTCTTTGCGTGGGACTTTTTTTCATTTTGGTTATTGCTTTTGTATGTAGGTATTTTAGTTATCTGTGTACATGATATTAAACTAAGACTTCCTGACAGATAATGCAAAATAAAGCGGTTTTTTTATATATTAAGGGGTTACGTGATGAATGTAGACATTAAACTGCCTATTGCCACCTTATCTTGCTAATGTCACGACTAGGGATGTTACGAACCTTTGAATTCGGTTCCGTAAGGTCGCCACTTCCGATTCCTATTAAATATTTTATACCAAAAATACTTATATATTTTTTGTATATTAGTGTATTAGTAACAGCATATAGATCAAAATACAGACTAAGGAAGATAGACCCTCTCTCACGACTACGTATTTGTTTATACTGCCACCACCCCACCCAACTTTACGTTATATGAGCAGGGTCAGTATACCTGCATCAAGTTCCCCAAACCAAGGTCCCGAGATGCAGGGACCTTTATACGGCAGGTCTTACCTCCAACGCCATGGCACCGGTACTAATTAAGGCTAGTTACCCGTATGCCTATCGGTCACAGAAGATCACCACTCGTGAAACCACACTCGCAGCGACCCCTCATTCGCGACCGGCACACTCCCTATTGTCCAGATGCGGTGACACCGCTAAGTTCGTAAGAGAAGCCGACTACCAGTATCCAGCTGGTACCGGAGCTGTCAGCACGCTCACATCCCGATCTACAATCAAGTGTAGGTCTACCCTTGTCTACGGTCGGGTGTCCGGATCAGTGTCTAGTCACCTTTCTACTTGCTAAGCAGGCAAGTACCCGAGCTGCATCGGTCCGACGGGACCTCTGCTGAAGGACGCTCCAAGCCTCGCAGCGGAAAACCAAGGACCCCTTCGCCTTAGACCGGTTAATTCCGCTGCTCGCTGTTCGCGAGAACCAACGCTCCACCGACAATAGTGGAGCAGACGAACGTGTCCCTTCTCTGCAGCTAACCACAAAACCCCCACGAGTCCAACTCCAAAACCGGTATCTGACAGCTTTCGCCATCAGAGAGCTCAGGATCCGGTTCCCGTGGTACCCTGATCTAACAGCCGGACCCGTAGTTCCGGCTGTGAACCTATCTACTCCGGGTGACTAGTAGATAGGAGGATAGTGAAAAATCGGGACATTTGGCGACCCGATCAAGGATATATCGGGACGTGTCACCAGACCCTTGAAAATCGGGACTCCTGTCTACGCTAGGTATAATTACGGCCTATGTCACTCAATGTACTGGCACGCGCTAAATACCTACCGGCCGCTTGTCCGCGGGCGGACCTTATACGCAGTCCCGTGCAGTGGGTTTCCGACACCTGTAAACGCTTTCATTTTTTAAGTACAAAAAACGTATTTGAGATCGCATTGATATATTCTTTAAATATTGTAAAATTCATAATGGAAATTGACATGGTTGTTTATGTGCAGTTATAAGAATAATAATAATAATAACTTCACACATCTCACACACGGCCGTCTGATCCCAAACTAGACAGAGTCTGTACTATGGTAACCGGACTGCTGATAAACATACTTATATATTTCTAAATACATACATATTATAGATAAATTACACCCAGACACAGAACAAAATGAATGTAGATAAAGTAAGAAATAAAAAGCCCGGCAGCACTATTTATGAAATTATGAAAAATGATCCTTTAAACACATAATGAGGCCAAAAGACAAGCTATGTGTACCTAATTAATTTTTGAATTATTGCATTATGATTAAGGAGACTGACCTACATATAACATAACCTTAATACAGTAAATTAGGGTTATGTTTTTATTATTTTATTACGTTTACCCTTAACGATGGCGACGGCTCTGACTTCGCCTCCGTTTCCAACTCCGGTTCCGATAAGTGAAAGTTAAACAGTCCACAAACACGAGATGCAAGCGTCATCTGTTGGCATCTACGAGTAGTTCTGCGACACTGCCGGGAGACAGTGGCCCTAATTCTGTTACTTCACTCGCTAAATTAAAATCCACTAAATTTTCTTCATATAAGATGTAAACCTTGCACATTTAGAAACAAGGTCTTATTTCAAATTGAAACAAGT
Organism: Callimorpha dominula; assembly: GCA_949752705.1. Taxonomy (NCBI): domain Eukaryota; kingdom Metazoa; phylum Arthropoda; class Insecta; order Lepidoptera; family Erebidae; genus Callimorpha; species Callimorpha dominula. Next base: position 15,133,859 of record OX457012.1, on the reverse strand, counting down.
AGGTAACATATGTCGCTATCGAAATAAGCAATTTATTTGTCGACTAAAGTCTGATACGCTTAAATAAACTTTAATACCACGTAGCGAGAGCCGCTATCCGTTCAATGCCATCTCTTTTGCTCTGTGTTTTTAGTAAGCGTCTGCGTAGGTGTAGATTAAAAACACGTCATCCTTGTTCGTTTTGAACAAGTTTTTATAGGACAATTATACAGCGTTTGAATAAATGAAGACTCTCGCTGCGTGGAAATAAAGTTGAGTATACGTTGACAGGTTTTATTGAAATTTAGCGGCGCTGAGAAATAGATTCTAGTAACAAATAGACCTTATTACGAAGAACACTAGGTTGATTTCATATGAAGAAATTAAGTCAGGTTTTAGTTTAGTCGAGTGTACAATAGAATCGGCAAAGGGTAAACATTCCAGGTGGTCCCATTTAAATTTTATCGTAATCGGTCTAGCAGTTTTTGACAAATCAACAAATATCTAAAAATTGTAGACATCAATGATATTTTCGTTTACTCCGAAACCTCACTGTCTCATTGGAGCAGTGCGTTTAGTTAGCCGACCAATATTATATTTAAAGCAAAATACATCTACTTTCCACTAAACTGCACATTGAAGTCGGTGATGCTTTTTTTAAAAGATAATTATTTAAAACTGTATGCGCTCGTTTGGTACATTGGCGGATTTAATGCTTAAGGCATTCTCTAACAGTCAACCTTTGGGTGATGCAGAGAAAAGAAGTAGGTGCATAAAAAAATATTTTGTAAAATTGTAAAATAATTGGAATAAAAATAAAAATTTGACAAAATTATACACAATGATACGTAACCTGTTTTTCACTCAATTATTTTACTACTATCACTCAAATACCAGTCAAACCATGACTTATTACGCAAAACTTTTTCGATGTTGAAGCAATATTTCTACAAATAACAGTAATAAATTAACGTTGATACCTGCTCTATCTATGTAAATTTACGTTCATATCAGTCGTTTAAATAAATTAAATAGTTTTTAAACTTGAGTATTATTAAATACTAATATGATAGCAGCCCTCTCTGTCCTTTTTGTTAGTTTTGGTCCACAAACGTGGTCCGTATATTACTATATTTATATAGAAAGAAGAATATGATTATATAATATTCCTTAAGTAACAGAGAGAGGAAATTCTTGAGACACAAAAAAAAAATATTACTAGTAGTACCTATAACAACATAGGTACTACTAGTACTCTTTTCTTATTGTTATTGTAGTGTCTGCTATGTAAAGTGTGGGTCTGTTAGCTCCATATAAATTTTCATTCTTTAATAGAAACCTAATTATTAGATATTGCAATATATCGCTTCAGTTCTAACACAACAGATATCATTTTTTGAACAAATTATATTCCGTATGTCATTCGATAGGGAATCTGTCTAAGGGAATTTCATTTTTAAAATAAATGTATCTGCATGAATAAGACATATTTAAATATTATTAGTAATATTAAAAAAACTTTAAACAGATGTTCTATAGAAAACGAAACAGTTTTTATGTTCTGATAAAAAGTTGCCGAATTTGACATCCACGGATTTAGAACTGAAGCGATGATATGTGAAATTGACTGATCAAAACTAGGATAATATAAATCCTGAGAAGAATTTGTAGTCTATCAATCTTGTCAATTGTACGGTAAGTAGTTTTGTCATTAACTATCAGCCGCATAAATTGAAATAATATTTACAGTGCATTATGACAGTGTTTCCGTAGTTCTATTTTTATATCTGTCAAACTTATGCAGTTTAATACTAAATCTAGTAAAGGAGAATTTATATCGGATTAGTATAGCCTAACTACTAGTATAGTACATGCAAAAAGAAAACACCAAAGATTTTAAAACCACCTAGGCGGCACTTGTCACGCCAGCGTCTCGGGCCTGCTTCTTCAAGGGTCAGCCGGACCCGCTACCCCAGGCCAGCGCTCCTGGAGGTCGAAGATCATTCTGTGATCTCTGCGACGCCTGGTGCGTCTTCTGCGGGATGGGAGAGTCCGCTTTAATTTAATTTAATTGTTTAAAGTCGCTTAATCTTTCATCTGTGTTTGGAAGTGCAAAGTTACAATTATCAGTGGACCATTACATATGTCAACTAATTTGGTGAATTTATTTATTTAGTGAAGTGTAACAATACTGAATAATTTGTAAATTTGGATTGAGTTACAATCTACCGCCGCCACAGAATACATAATTATAGGGGGTTGAAAATGGCCTGAACTGCTTCGAGAAAAGAATGGTACGGCCGTGCCGCTTTTTTGCTCGACTTGGGCACTGCCGTGCCCCCAGATAGTACCAGTACAAAAGGACCTCTTCGAAAAACCATTTAAATAAATAGCAACTCTTGCTCCGACACAATAATGTGTAATTCAGATCGCACACCGCTAATTACCAACAGGCTATATTAACCTAAAACGTGCCTCTCTTTTAGGCATCGCATCACATCATCTTCAGACGGCATTAACATTTCAGAAATGTTCGTTGCTCGCTTTTCTTCTACGTACAGTCAGCAAAATGTTACTCATCATCCATCTTCCTCATAGTACTTGCAGGATATGTTAGCTAATAGTTTGAGTTTCTTGCAGTGTTCAATAAATTGAAATCTTTGGATCGTCGAAAAGATGCTGGAACTGAAGGGATCCCTCCCTTTTGGTTATCCGCGTGCGCTTCATCTGCGCAAGTTAGAGTCTCCATGAATGTTACTAGGTTTGTGTATGTAGACCTAGAACTCACGAACCAATGTTAAGAATTACTAAGAAAAAGTTTCCAATGAGACTGCATTGTCACGAGTGCATTTCTATATGATCTAAAGGGTGAGATGTGAATGTTTTGTATGTATGTAGTATGTACCTACATGTTTACTATCCGTTTTAAACAAGTAACAACTTCATTTAGGTGTATAGGCACTTTACGCGTAGGAGAGGTACCCTAAAAAACAAATTATTTCAAGATTAGCAGCGCCCCGCGGTTTCACCCGCATAAGTCCCGATCCCTTGTGAATATTGGGATAAAGTCTATATGTTAACCCAGGTCTCCAGCTTTCTATATACCAAGTTTCATCGCAATCGGTTCAGTAGTTTTGGCGTGAAAGAGTAACAAACATCCATACATTCATACTCACAAACTTTCACGTTTATAATATTAGTAGGATTTTATTTTACCACATTGTATGGGTATTAATCATGCCTGATGATTAATACCTACGCAAATTAAATCTTTCTAGTACTAACCGACGGACAGACGGTTGTGGTGAAACTACAAGGGTTCCTTGTTAAAGCTACGCAACCCTAAAAATATCGAAAATATCCAGGTTGATAAAGAATCTTCTACCTCATGAATTCGACAACAGAAGGCGTGCACCACTGAGTCAGTCAGCCTGTGACTACGGCCAGTGCAACCTGTTCGAAATAATAGTAAATCTGTAACTATTTTATGCAGGTAGTTGGCAATTTCTATACGAAAGTATGGGAGTGCTGGGTCAAGTGATAGCTATTATATTCCGTAAGTATTTCTTTAATTCAAACGCTAATCCATCATTTCTTTCCATCATCATTTCTTTAACCGACTTCAAAATGGAGGAGGTTCTCAATTCGATTGGTATTGTTTTTTTATGTATGTACACCGATTACGCTGAGACTTATGATCCGATTTACGTGATTCTTCTTTAGTTTAATGCGGAATAGTTGCCATTTGGTCCCATAAAAATTTAACATTTTTTTTTATAAACATTTTTGCATTTTTGTTTACGTGGACGACGTAATTTTAGTTTGTGTACGGCTTTTTTATGAGTTTTCATTTAAGTTAATTATGTATTATTATTAAACCGTGTCCCGATAAGTGGATCTTAGGCTACCTGTCATTGAAGCGGAGCGAGCGTGCGGAGTCGAGAAACTGAGAAATGTTATAAGCAATACGATTGCATAAAATTTCGGAACGAAGAAATAAAAAGAAATTTCAAATATAAGAAAACAATTAATCTAGATTTAACTGTCTTAATCGTTGCATTTCCTGTAGTGCTTTGTCATCATGTGGTCTGTGTATTAATTTATTTCCGTTCCCGTTTCTTGGGATCTATATTGTTTATGGCACGCGGCACCTTTCGCAGGCCTACCCTATAGCTACCTTAAAAAATTACTATTTAATATATGACAATAAAAAGCAACGAAATGTTATAGTCTACCTGATGTTATCTAGAAAAATCCTACTGTAGTTTAACACACTGACACTAAAAATAAAAAAAATAAAAAAACTGCGTTTAAAAAAACCGACTTCAAAAACTAAAAAGTATAAAATAACTTAATAAAGATTTAATTTAATACTCTTATGCAAACCTAATACCTTTAATGTTAATAAAACATTATTATTTGGATGTGCTATTGATAGGTTTGAAGTCGGTGCCAAGCCAAATGTAATAAATAGTAGGTAACCGGTAGGTCAATGATTACTGATGTTATACAATTTGACAATTAAATAGTTATGATTTTATGAAATGGGAAGGTTTCCTATATATTGCTATACCCTATTAGGGTCATATATGATACTACATGTAAATTATTAACATATTTAACGTGGCATTATATATAATATGACGCAATGAATGATTGAGTATTGAAAAAAAAACTACTTAATCGATTATTAGAAATTGATTATATATATAAACGTTGTCAGGGGTACTAAAAAGGACTTAAGGGACTTAGAAAAAATGTACTGTTCACGAAGGATACTTGAATTGATTGACAAAATCTACATTAACGCGAGCTAAGCCGCGGGCGAGATCTGAAATAGCAAATATTTAGTACGTATAGCATTGTCCTAATTATAGTACACTAAGCCAGGAATGTCTGTTGTTCCTGGCTGAGTGTACTATAAGACAGTTTGAACTCATTGCGATACATGAAGGATGGTGTTATATTTAAAAAAGTGAAAATTATACGGACATAGTTTTGCAAAATTTTGCACTATGTTTCTCCTGCTTGAACATGGGTATATGTCGCATGGCCGTCGTCCACGATTCTTCTGTTCAAGTCAGAGAACACAACGTTGCAACGGCCCATCGGAGATATAGAGATTGCTCTGCTTGGCAGTCTGCCAAGTGTGGGGTCATTAGTAGCCCAACCTTTCTTGGTTGGGGGCATTCTTGACTGGCTGGGACGTAAACGTACTAGGCTGTTAACTTAATTGCTGTTGGTGGTCAGTATGACTATACTTTTCATAGTATTGTATTGCGTGCAATACAATACTATGAAAAAAATAAAAGTTTTCTTGTTTGATATTGAACTACTAGTACTTACGCAGAGTAATGTTTAACAGTAACAAAGGCATTATTTATTGAACAAGATATATTTGTTATCAAAACAGAAAAAAGGAAATATGGAAAATTATAGAATTTCGTTTTTTTGCCACCTAATACATTCCATGTTTTCGACATATAATTTTAATATCTACTTAATTATTACTTAAGTCAGGTCATTTATGTCTGGTGTACATTATATTTGGGGAACCGTATGTCTGTTATATTGGAGTATGTAACACATTACGCTAAGACAAACTTATATATTTAATTTTCAGATAGCCTGGTCTATAAGAGCCTTAACAAACAGAGTGGAAGCCATTCTCATAGCGGCAGCTATATCAGGAAGCAGTTATTCACTTTTTCTAGAAGTTCTCATATACATCAGCGAAATTGTTGAAGTTTCTATCAGGGGAACTGTAACAACTGGGCCTCCCATGTTCCTTTGTTTAGGGTTACTGATGTCATATTCCCTTGGTGGTGTTTTAGAATACCATACGATGGTGTATACAAGTCTCTCGCTTTCTGTGATTGGTGTTTTTATGATTGCGATGATGAAAGAGGCCCCAGTCACTCTCATGACGAAGGGGAGAGATAAGGCGAGTAATTAATTTTAAGCTATGTTTAAGAAACTAGTCGCTACGCTTTTATGAGACAACCAGCTTAACAGCTGGTTGTCTCATAAAACCGTAGCGACTAGTTTAAACTAGTTTAGGAAATATTTTACATACGAAGTCGTGGGTAACCCCACGACTTCGTATGTAAAATATTTCCTAACGTAAAACCCTTTATTTTAGAACATGTTTCAGAAGAAATTTGGATTTTTTTTTAAATTAATGTCATTTGCGAAGTAACAGTCAAGTTGTAGAGTATTTAAAAGTGGTTGTTTTATGAATAGGTGAACTTATAGATATTAGATACTATCTAACTGTTACATACTAAAGCAGCAGGTTGGCCGACTTCTTCTACCTGTTAAGTTCGTGTCTGCCAAATACCTATTTTTATTGGTTTAAACCACAATGAAGTCCAAATACAAAGGTCTATTGCCTGTAAACAAAAATCTTACAACCCTATTTATCTATTTTTACATCCAAACCAGAATAACTCAATTTTATGTTTTTAGTAGCAAAAAACCAAAAACTTTAACATAACGTTGCGAAAACCCTTATAATTATTAAGTGCCTAGTGCTACCTCGACCATTTCTGGTCTTTTGGAGCGCACTTTTGCTTTACAGTTCACTGCTCAGACTTATGGCTTCGAGAAACCTCCAGATCCTATCGGCAGTGATTGTTTGTATTTCCTGCGGTTGCATGATGTTCAACCTTAGGTTAATACTTCGGTGACTTAGACTGACAGTCTTAAAATCCATTCTTAGCCGACTTCCTACCTAAAAACCATCTCCCTGTCAAATTTCAGGCCTCTAGTACAGAAAACCCAGAATTTTTATAAAAACTTGCTAAGACCTCCTTAATCGGGCTCTGTCGCTATATCCGTTCTAAGCTCACGTATCCTTCCTATAAACTACTTGCCAGCCAAATTTCAGTTGTCTAGTGGAAAAAGCTGCGGACCTTCATACAAAGCGAATGCGAAAGCGCTTAGACTTTTTTAATCCGGTCCTTTCTCAAAAAAGTGTCGTGTGTGTAGGTAGAGGAGGAAGTAAAAGAAGAAGGTAGGCCTCCTAACCACCTTTTTGCCAAATTTTAGTTATCCGGCCCTGTCACAAAATTCGTTCTTAGCTTACGTCTCCTCTCAAACTAAATAGCAAAATTTCATCATGAGTCAAGTAGTTTTCCAGATTTCATGTCATACATGAATGAGTGAGTATCTTTTTTGCTTTTATATATATATATATTTGAAAAAGGAACACTTACTCAAATCACTGAATGGGCATGACTAGCATGCAGTTACATAAATATTTTTTGAATAGAAACCATCAGTTTACAAGTTACGACCATTTGAATTTCCAGGTAGTTTTACCTCCGTTTCTCATAAAAATAGGTGGAACGTGTAAAGATAAAGATTTTAAATCATACATATCAAATCAAATCAAAATCTTTTTATTTCAGACAACAAGGCTCATTTCTTGTTAGTATTAAGCATCTTAAAAAAATATGTTAGTTTAACATTGCCATACAATTAAATTAAATTATATTTTTTAAATTAGATTTTTAAGACTTGACGTAGTTTGCTTAATGCTGACCAACCGAACTGGACTTTTCGGTGTTCTTTTAGCAAAAGTAAAATTTGTCATACTAGTAGCTGCTTTACACCACAGTTTTTTTTAGGCATATACATTACATACAACTCCACGAAACACTAATCTCAAATTCATTTAAAAATAATATTTTCATAAAATATTTTAAAAAGCTGGAACTTGCATTTTTCCTACTCAAGAATCCCAATTTCAAGAAACTTCATAATAAAATATAACCTGCTTACAAATGTTATTTTTCAGAAACCAATGAATCAACTCGACGGCAGTTCTACCTGGCTTTAGTTCTCAACACTGCCTGGGTCGGCCATGGTCTACCAGTAGTGCAGATGTACGCTGAGCCCTTGCTCACTGCTGCACTAGGTGATGCCATTTCTCCCAACATATGTAGCATGGTATTCGGAGTTGTGGTGCTAGTTGCTGTCACCCTTACGGCGTGCTTATGTGACAAGATTGGAAGGAGAGTAAGTATTACTTGTGAATAAACTCAGGTCAGGGTTTATCATAAAAATAACTGGTCTTGAACTTACCTGATCAACATTAAGAATGTATGTGTAGGCATTTTTATAACCACTAATCTTTTATTCATTCTCTCGATACATCAAGTAAAGTTGAGTGACATGGCACACTGTAAGCGCTGCGCCGTACCGTTTTATGCAACGGCTACCATGGTACAGTTTTTACGCTATCATTTTGGATGTTATATATACTTCTTTACTCACATTATTAATCGTACGGCCAGTTGGTGTACTTCTCTTAGTGGCTTCTCCAACTACTGCAGTTTTAGTCCCATTTCTCACCCGAGACATACCTGCGATATATTAATTCTCCTCCCCCCACACATTTCTCTATCTCAAAATATCTCGTTACTTTTTTCCCGTCTTAAAGCAAAGCATCAGTCAAAACCTTGTACAATATGAATAGTATGACTGTGCCGGGCCCAAATAAAATTGGGACAATGGTAGTTAGATGAGAATGATTAATCGTAGGACAAGAATGATCTCATTTTTATAACCTGATTCTTTCTGACAGTCTCTTTCGATTATTTTATGAACAAGGCATTAAATATAAATTTTGACATTCAAAAATCTTACTATGCGTCTCATGTTTGAATTAGTTTCAAGATTTTTTTTATTTTCAGCCGCTTCAAATACTCTCATCTATAGTGAGCGGTATTAGTTGTGCCTTAATAGGGACCCAAATATCGCTGAAATGGTTACCGAAGTGGACAATACCACTTTCCATGTGTGTATTTGCAGCATCACATACTTTTAGCTCAGGAACTATGGGTTTTGGTATTTCAGCTTAGACCTTTTTACCGGAGGTTTGTTATAATTATCAGTGTTCAGAATTTGAATATTTTTTTTTTTCGTATTTTCAGACTTTTAGTCTGTTTACTTACATTAAGCATATTTAAATATACAACGTGAAATGTTAAGAATGTCTTCGACTTTCGAATCTTATATTTTATCATCAATTTTTATATCAATTATGCCAATGATTTTGACATATTTGGACAAATTCAGGTATTCCAACAACATGCTTGGTATTTATTGGCTAAAGTTTTGCTCATGTCAGCCTCCTTTGTATAAGGTAAATTTTCAGTTTCAATCAGTTTGAAAATAAAGTTTCTGTTTTAAATATTCCTGAAATTAATTTTTTTTTTTCATTCTAGTCACGAGGCCTTCTATAAGTGCCTAAATGATGGCAACATCACGTGTAAATGGTCATATTTCATTTTAAGTACGTAACACTCCCAGAATTGAACTATTTAGGTTGATGAAGTTGTTTCAATTTTATTAGGTATTTATACGGAAATTAATACATAATTATGTCATGGAACGCGAAAGTTTAAAAGTTAGTATGTTTTCATTTATTAGATGCACTCAATTTAGTTATGATGTATGAACTAAATGCTGACCAAAAATGATATCAGAATTCTAAGATACTAAATAGCTCAATATAAAAGACCGTTACACGTACTAGAAGACCATGACTATACAAGAGTTGTTATCATTTCAGGTGAAGAGAGTCTTAATGATGCTGGCAGAAGAATTGTCGTTAACTTGTCAGTTCTGCTGTTTTTTCCTTTTTAATGTTTTAGTGCCTTCAATTGGATTGTCATATATATAGGAGTAGGGCCCAACATTTTCTTTATAAAAAAACAGCAAACTTCCAAAGCACAGAGTTTATTCGTAGTAATAAAGTTTGATTACTATAATAATTTATTACTCACTTTAATTGCCACACACTTACACAATTACAATACTTTATTATAATTCAATGCAACATGTGCACCGGGCGACTGCTCTCGATCGAATCAATCTTCGCTTTGTCGAGCGCTGCCTTTTATAGTGTTTTAGTAGTGGGGGTAGCCTGTTGCACGTGTTGCTTTAAAAACAAGGTGTCGGCGCCGTCATATATATTCTACTTCTTTTCTTTTGTCTGTTTTGCTAGTTCTCTTTATTCCTTTTTCTTTCCGCCAGAAACTAAAGGATTACCTGTGTATGCTATACAGTTTCTGTTTAAGAAGAATGTATAAATGTATATACTCTTTCTTGACTGTTTGTTTATGTGGAATCAAGTTTTGTCTTTTGTGAAAATATTTAATATTAAAGTACCTTTGGAAATAATACGTTCTTTTATTTGATGTTTATACTGAAATTAAACGTAGAACTTGCAGCAACAATTGAGGTTCAATATTGTCTATCGTACCTCTAAGCTGTAAAAAATGTTGTTACTGTCAAAGAAAATAATAAAAATAACAATTATTTACTTACTTTGAGTCCTCATAACATTGTATGTGAATACGGGTGTTAATCCGTCCTGCACCAAATCTCTGATTAGTGGCCGGGGCGACACTATTATTTATTCACTCCGCTATTCAGTGTTGTAACCATAGAAATAAGTCGGGAATAAAAACGAAGTGTCCGATATGGCGTTAATAGAGCGGCTCTATAAACCTGAATCCCCTAAACAGCCTTTAGAGCTAACGGATAGGGGAAGTCTATCCAGCGTTTCAGATCCAGCAAAAATCTGCAGTGGCTAAACATAAATATGAAATGTATGTAAAACATATATAATGGCATACACATTTGTTAGGGATACAGGACTCTTTTATCCAGAAAAAAAATAACTTGCCGGGGATAGACGGTGTACTCACTGAACTCCTAAAGCTCAAGTGTGTACTACCATTGTTGCATAATTTCCTAAGGAAAAGCTGGGAGATGGAGCAGTTTTCACAGGACATGCGTGATGCAAATATTATTACCTTGTACAAAGGCAAAGGTGACCGCGGCGATTGCAACTCTTACTCTCTTCTTAGCATCGTCGGTAAGCTTTTTTCAAGAGTCATATTGACGAAACTGCTAAGTCTTGCCGAACGCGTATATCTTGAGGCACAGTGCGGCTTCCACTCTACGCGATCTACTACGGATATAATCTTTACTCTTCAACAACTTTAAGAGAAGTGTCGGGAGCAAAACACTCCGCTGATGATCGCGTTCGTTGACCTTAACAAAGCCCTCGACACGGTCAGCAGACAAGGGTTTTGTACCATATTTGAATATATAGGATGTCCCCTTAAACTGCTAAAGCTCGTCCTTTCACGAGGGAATGAAGCGCACTGCACCCCTAGAAGTAGTGGACAAGTTTTGCTACTTGGGGTCGACCGTGTCGAGCAATCTTTCCCTGCTGCGCTCCAAAGACTGAGCAAAGCGCGACATGGTTGCGTTAATTATCAAATGCAATTCATGGGATGCCCTTGCTTCCGACCGTGATGAGTGGAAGAGAACTTTATCGGAAGGATGTATTACTCATGACAGTGCCTGGTTTAAAACCTTAGCCGAAAAACGAGCAAAAAGGCATAGGCAACGGGATATGTCTCTTACTTCGGCGGCTGCCCTTCAACACACTTGCCAAAAGTGCAGACGAACGTGCCGTTCGCATATCGGGCTTGTTAGCCACACACGGGCGGCGTTACCTCTCAATTATAGACGCTGCTTAAAAACATCTGCTAAGATGTCAAAGGCCTTGATGATAATGATGATGATGACTATTTTTTATATGTTTAAATATACATTTTGTTATATACATAATCAATCCAAATAAGCAATATATACTCAATACATAATATTTGTTTCTCTCAAGAATCCGGCCTTCATATTAATTTAATTGATACACATATTAATTCCATTACTGTGTGTATCAATATTTATTTTATAAAGAGTTTTCTCATTAATACGAATAATTGACAATACATCAACATCAGTCGTCAACTGGCCTACGACAAATACAAGCAATGAAACGTCTAAGTTGATTCCAATAATAGTCAAATAAGTATTTATGTTTGTGAATATTTCATTTTCAAATATACAATATTCAAATATTGCATTAACAGAAAGAAATAATAAATATAACCAATATAATATGTCTCCTAAATTACGTAATTCAGTTGACAAAGATATTCAGTCAATGCTTCTACCCTTAAACTGGGCGCAAAATATTTTATTTTATCCCAAGTATTACATTAAAAATGATAAAATATATTCCAACAACGTCTTGGTCAAAATATTTTCCTTCTCTGCTACATTATTGTTAGTCTTCATATCCTTCTGCAATGTTTACTTTGAGGCAACCGGTAACCTAAAAAAATTAAACAAATACTTCTATTACAGCTTAATATTTGACTTTTTCTCCGATTCCTTTGGAGTTATCGTTAATTTAATTGGTATATGTTGCAATTCGAAAAAAGATGTTGAATTTGTCAACACTATCCAAAAAGTCCATTATTATCTGAATGACAAAATACTATTTAAGGAGTTTATAGTGTGGAACTGGTTAAGTGTTATTGTAGGCTTCGGCTTTTACTCAAGCACGACTATTGCGATATTGTGGTTAATTCCACATAGTTCATGGTATTCTTTATGCACTTGGATTATTACAGCTGATTTTGATGTTAACATGATGTATGCCATTAGATTGATAACATTGTTGAATCAAAAAATTTACTTATGGAACCTACGGTTAACAAGCCGTCTGTATGATTGCGAAGAAGATTACAAAGAAATGTTTAGAGCTTATGTAAATATAATGAAGTGCTACCAACTGCTCATTAACTCTTTTCGATATCTGGTAAACAAACTTATAAAATCAGAGGAAATAAAAGACTCCAATAAGTACAATATTCCACCAACCAGCACAAAAGACAATTCCTAATAACTTTTTCTTAATTACAGATTCTTTTTTATGGAACAGAATGTTTGTTTCATGCGTTAGTTTATGTCCAAATATTGATTGAGTATTGCAAAATGGATACCGGAAGTGAACTGAAGGTGAGTGGAAGGTATGATATAATATTTCATTTAATTTTACTACGATTATTTATCTAAAACGTTAACGTCAATCAAGAATTTACAAAACACTTTAAAAAGCTCTAGATGATGAGCCATCTTAATAATAAAAGTTATTGTTTATTCATAATTGGAATAAGTGTTTGTCACCTTCCACATCACCTGACGGAAAGTGATGTTGAAGTGAAGGCGGCACATATCTATCGAAAAGAAACCTATTCACTCTACGCTTGCGCGTAGGACCATATTTGTCTAGAAAAATAGACGCAGATAGCTAGTTCATTCCAGACGTTGGCGACTCGAAACATAAATTATCTCGAACCAAATAGATAAAGGGATGGAACTTCTACTTGCGTCTAGTAGTCCGATAAAGGAATGATGAGGGTTTAATTAATTTAATTCGAAGAGTGTTTTCGCACATTCAGCAAAGATTTTTTTTTTTTTTAATATAAATAAATTATGATTAAAACATTTGTTTTCCAGCTTGCAGCTAGTTATGACATCCTTTTCACACTCGTTTGGTTCATTAGGATTTATGTATTGCATATCTTGCTGATCTTGAATTTTGAAAAGTTCTATATGGCTGTAGAAAATTCACAAGAATCATGTGCTACTGTTTGGAAAGCTAATTCTTCAGGTAATCTTGGATGATACTTACGCACTTAATTAACACATGTATTGCCACGTCCCTGTACCCGGATCACCTAAAAATCGGTTCATACACAAATGTTAATAACTACAGGCAGGTTAATAATTACTATATTAACACGGTTCGGCTCCCTTTGATATGGTTGAAGTGGACGATGGCTGGCGTGTGCGCCATGCTCGTGTACGAGTGTCGTTGGCCGGGACTGATCATCTCCGAACTGCTATTACTTACATATAGTAGTAGTTTATAGTTTAGAACAATACGTTACATTTTTCTCACATTTAATTAAAATTAAAACCAGAGACTTGTAAAAAAACATGTTGAAAAGAGTTTCCTTGGAGGTTCTTGTTCTTGTCCACAGAATCTAAGTATTGGATCAAGGAACTAGCTTCACGACTGACTTAGTCTGAATGACTACTATTCCTGACAATTCAAAAATACCTACAATGGGATCAACTGAAATAAATGATTTTGATTTTGAACATTGTGTTAACAAAATAATTGAAAAGTACTTAGGTCAGGAAATAAGCAAGTTTTTAACACATAATTGTATGATTAACGCTAAGCAATTTTAATTACAAGACGCTATTTATGAAACCACAGCAAAATGGTATACCGGTGCTCCGTAATTAAAATGTTTTTATTTTTTTATTCTTTAAAGTGTAGCTGGTTCGTTAAGGACCATGATTTTAACCGATAAAGGTAGCACAAGGTTCTGCTCTTGGGCCGACCGAATACTTATTGTACGCTTATAAACTGTTTTACATAATATATTCACCAAAGTCTCCGTGTACCAGTTCGCTAACGACATTTGTTTAATTTACTGCTAGTAGCAGCAGCTTACTGCTCACAAAAATCTATGGATCTATGGAAGGCACACATGATGATGCAGCGTAACTTCGATCTGCTAAATCGATGAGCCCACGACGTACGCTTAATAATTTACGCAAAGAAGATAAAACTAATGCATATTCATTCACCCTACCTGACATCACCTTGTGTGCCAAGCGTTGTAGCCCATGAATACCTTTGGATACACCAACCGGGAAACGCATGTAACTGTGAAATGTTACAGATAGTGTCCCAGCATACTAGGGATGTTACGAACCTTCGTATTCTGTTACGAAAGGTTTGGACTCCGACTTCGGTTCTGGTAAATTGGAATCGACAATCGAAACACCATGTACCTTACTTTATGTAGTAACAGCATACAGATGAACACGTTAAAATTATCAATCAAAGAAGTTCAGACTAAGGAGGATATTGAAAAATCGGCATTTAGTGTCCTCATCAATGGTATATCGGGATCTGTCACAAAATCGGGACACCTGGCTGCGCTAGGCTAATTACTGTATTAAAGGATCTTTAACTTAAGAAAGATTAAGTAAATTTAAAGACTTTACATATTACCGAATGCGATGAATTATTTAAGTTGGAAACTAATAAAAAAAAACAGTCTACGACTTCAACCCCACAAAAACAAAATGTCTCTGAAGCACTCAATGAAATTTGAAACTAAGAAATCAGCTACCTTATTAATATTTGAATTATTGCATTCTGATTGAAGAGACTGATTACTGTATTGTATTTTTGTTTGTGTTTATTTTTTTATTACATTTACCCTTAAAGATCTCGATGCCTCTGATTTCGCCTCAGATACCGATAAGGCAAAGTTAAAAACTCCGATTCCGACTCCGGTTCCGGTAAACTCAGATCCGTAACAACCCAACAGTATAATTATCTAGACTGACTACCTGACTATAGACAATAAATTCCACTGGGGGTGGTCCCCAGTGGAATTTCATTGGATTTCGCTTATGTATGCAGTAAATTGAGATATATTTGATGTAAACTACACTTATACTTAAGTTTAAAATACCTTATAAAACACTTAGAACGATGTACAGCAATAACTGATTCTGTGATTGGTTGGTTATGACCCCAGTAGTTAATGGTGCCGATTCCATTGTACACTCGACTAAACTAAACCCTGACTTAATTTCTTCAAATGAAATCAACCTTGTGTTTTTCGTAATAAGGTCTATTTGTTACTGGCATCTATTTCTCAGCGCCACTAAATTTCACTAAAACCTGTCATCGTATACTCAACTTTATTTGCACGCAGCGAGAGTCTCCATTTATTCAAATGCTGTATAATTATCGTATAAAAACTTGTTCAAAACGAACTAAGATGACCTTTTTTTAATCGACACCTATGAAGTCACTAAAAACACAGAGCAAAAGAGATGGCATTGAACGGATAGCGGCTCTCGCTACGTGATATTAAAGTTTATTTAAGCGTAGCAGACTTTAGTCGAGAAATAAATTGCTTATTTCGATAGCGACATATGTTACCTACTTGTTTTAATTTGAAATAAGACCTTGTTTTGTTTACATCTTATATGAAGAAAATTTAGTGAATTTTAATTTAGCGAGTGAAGTAACAGAATTGGGACCAATAGCGTTTATAGATTAATACTAAGTAGGTATATTAAAACTGTTGTAGCATTAAAAATCTAAACAAAATACGAATATGATGAAAGTAGGCTATTCAAGCACTGTAAAATAGTAAATGTATTCGATAAGGTCCGCATGTGTGTGATCAGCGAGGAATACTAAAACATTGTAAATGTAGAAAAAAATGTGAAGTATGAATCAATACGTGGTTTTTCATAAGTAGCTACGTATAGGTATATTGCCTAAACATACCAAAGTCTATGGTACACGGACGTGGGAATATATATTTACTACCTAAATTAATGACTGGTTTATCCTTCGAACTCAGAAGTGCGTTCTGTACTAAGGCAACGTATCTCTATTAATACTATAAAGCTGATGAGTTTGTTAGTTAGGTGAACGTGCTAATCTCGGGAACTCCTGTATATCCCATTTATCGAGGAAGGTTATAGGCTATATAACATCACGCTACGATCAATAGGAGCGGAGAATCAATGAAAAATGTTGCAAAAACGGGGAAAATTTACAAGTACAGACGAAGTTGCGTGGGTCAGCTAGATTTAGATAATTCCTAATATTATATCCAACTATGTAATGAGATGAGGTGTCTGATATACCACTGTTAAATTTTGGGTGGTTTTGTGGTATGTTTATTAATCACACATAAAAAATAGATTAGATGTCAGTAAATGTATGTGAAACTTGACTCGTTTCGAATAATGATTCTACTACCAAATAAAGGGCTTAGTATAAGACTATAGTTATTGATGGTTTAAATAATTATAGTGTAACATATTTTAATCATAATTATTTACAGATAACGGACAACAGAAACTGTGCAAGAACATACGGCGTGTGTATCGAACATCGTTCAAGAAAATGACTGTATGTGGACTGTTTCGTATTGATGCTGTACTATCTTTGTCCCTGTTAAGTCTACTTGCCAATTACACTATTGTCTTGCTTCAGTTTGCCTTTCTATAAAATTTAAATAAATATTGAATACATGGTTTACCAATCAATTTTTTTTATTCTAATTTATAATATCGTGAATTACTGCAACATATTTAATGTAAAAGAATGACTGAATGACAAAATACCTGTCGCTTTAAAAATTTTGTGGTTTAACTGTAAATGAATTTCTAGTCAGAAATTTTAAACTAATAATAATAAAAATCCGGACCCGCAACAGGCCCGCAGAGGTAGATTTCGTGTTTTTTCAATTTTTATCTCCAAAAATATAAGTCGCATTAAAAACTTTAAATGTCTACATTGTAGACTAAAACAAAATAATTTTTTGTAAAACTTGACAACTACAAAACCAACAGGTAGACTTTTCTTCGTAGACATTTCTGACCGATACCTATGATTGTGTATGTTCCATCAAGAGTTTTAGTTTTATAGTAAATCCTTAGACTAATTCTTATTGACGTTTGTTAGTATGTTGTAGTTCAGTCGATAGTTTTGTTAATTATACTTTTAATGAGAAAGCTATTCATAAAGTATTAATGGAATTCTATGTGTATCAAGTCTATCAAAGAAAAGTAGGCTTTGTGCGTTGACAGGCCCTACCTATTTTTTGTTTTGAAGAAATTTAACACGAAAGACCACGGCAACACAAAGTTACCTACGTAGCGTGTTTTCATATAGTCCAGAATAAATTTTTGTTACGTGACATTAATCTAAAACATTATTGTAATAGAGATAGTTTCCTTATCTAAAAATTACCGTAATTGACCGAATTCAACAAATGGAAAATAATAGGTAGGTACATAATGATATTAATACTTTCATAAAGTAACAGTATTATCAAGACAGCTTACAACCTAGTCAAACATGTTTTGGGAAGAATCAAAAGTCGTGATCAAAAATAACCCGATTGAATATTTGCCAAGCAACAATCTTGACAAAGATGTCCAAAAAATGTTCTACCCGCTAAATCTGATGCATAATATATTTCTGAATTCAAAGTATAATGTGCGTGACAATTTTGTGACTCCAAAAGGGAAGAAATATAATATAACAACATTTTCTATTGCGTTTTCCATCCTAACATACTGCATGTATCAAGCGCTTGGGTTTGGTTTCAATGTTGGAGCAGGACTTGACGATAGCACTACACTTACTGCATTTGTAGTATTTGTCTTAATCTTCTATTATGGAGGTTTCACATTGTTATTTGTCCTTAATATCATACACGCAAATGAAAATGTTTTTTTTATTTTGACCATACAAAAGATCTATAAGGGGATTGATTATACGAAACGTGTTCAAAGTTTTATTATTTGGAATTGGTTCTCTATTTTGAGTGTTGTTGGAGTTAACATCTTCATGTTACTCTTGTACTATTTTGTTGTTCACCACTCTGACGCTATTCACTGCGTTTGTGACGTCATGTTCATTACTTTTGATATTCACTTGGTTTATGCTATTCGTGTTATTATATTGTTAAGGGAGTTTCTTGATGTGTGGAGCGAAAATATTCTGAAAATGAACTTTGATGAAGAAAATTATGGACATTGTAAAATTATGTTTAATATCTATAAAAATGTTTTACGAGCTTTTAATTTATACAAAACTATATATAACACCATGGTAAGACTTTTGAGCACATAATTATAGATTTTTTATTTATATGTAAATAGTTTTTTTTATAATTTCGTGTACTTTGCAGGTGCTCTTTCACACTGCGGATACTTTCTGCCGTACTTTATGCTATATGCAAATACTTATACAGACTCTTAAAATGCCAGAAACAAAGTCGGAAATAGACGTGAGCATATTGATTAACTTGATTTAGTATTTTTTAAGTAAAAGCTTATTATACAGAAAGTAAATCGTACAGAATATAAAAGGTTGAACTTAGTTCTCAGTATTTGTAATTTAAAAGGTTTTAATTGTCTTAATAATAGGACCTATGTATAAACCTTTTTACCTACGAACAGACAGAAGGATAACTTAAAAAATATTAACAGCACTTAATGTTAGTACCTTGTACTATAATAAATCATTTCCAGTTCAGGGAAATTAATGACTTTGAACTGTCATTAATTTCCCTGAACTGGAAAACTTACGTTGAAAGTTCATGTAAATATTGATTTGTACTATATAAATAATTGTTAAGATATGTTTTACAATGTATATATGAGAAATGAATTACAATTCTATTTAAAAACAATTCGGTTCATCATCATCATCATCATAAAAAAGAATAAGAAAAAAATTTGTTTAGAAGTTATGACCGTTTGGATTTCCGGACGCCATTTCCTTTGTCAGATACAGCCTGTACATGTATAGTTATGAGATAATGCAGATATTCTTGGTTGATTCCTCAAAGCAGACGTGTCTTGATCATAAGTGCTGTAGCGCTCCTCATTACCTATGGCTTTTGAATCTGTCTTTTTTTGCAAGTTGCGCATTAAATTGTTTATCTTAATATTAAAAAGAAGTGTCCACAATCATTGGAACTTGGAAGTACCCTACCCTTAATAATGTATGCTCAAAGATAGAAGTTTATTTTTTTAAATAGGTTTTTTAATTGTGTTGTGTAATATTCTGAACTGTATCGCGACGATGCAAGAGTCAATTTATATTTACGAGTCATAAAGACCACACCGTCTATACGCAAGTACTATATTTATTTTGTACTTATTGACAGGCAGTTTGATGCCATGATCGAGACCCTTAATCCTTATGCAGTGACCTGAAAGTCGCAATATCTTAACATATTTAGTTAATTAGTTCAAAATATTGTCATAGCTTTAGCAAATAGCTTTAGGCCGCGGGCACCCGTTGCGTGCGCCCGTCTCATTTAGCGTTGCTAGTATAATTTTGATCTCGAGCGTGTACAGTAGTGTCGAGTAGATTAGCATGCATTATTTGCTAATTTATTATTTGGAAAAAAGACGAACGATGATTTGTTGATTTTCGATTAATCGTCTACAAACTTCAAGCCATGCTTCTTGACGAGCATCTCTATCTTTATATAATTCATTCGCCATGTCCCATAATACTGGCCGAAATGGCACCTCAATTATTACACGCTCTGTATCGATGTTCATGGTTGTACCTAGCCTCCGATGCGTGTGACCGTAGCATCTAGCGGCGCTCGACTGATTTGTAGAAACAAACCCGCGGGCGAACGCCCGTCGTTTGCGCCCGCGCCGTGTACCCGCCGCCCGCCGCGCGTATTACAATCCGTCGCCTGCGTCCGCGCTCCGTCGCACGCGCCTCCGCTGCTCAAACGATTTTTCATTGAGCGTGCGCCCGCGCGAGTTTTAGCGTTCGCCCTTAAAAATGTTCAGTGTTCAGTGGATTAATAAAATATCAAATTTACAGGGTAAATCACCAACAAGCGTCATTGTAGTATTATGGTTGATGAAGGACATGCTATTGGAACTCCTTCAGTGTGTGCACTGTGAGAAATTTTACATCGCTGTTGAAGAATCAGAGACCGCGTGTATTCAGCGATTAAAAAATTCTAAATGTCCAGGTAAAATAAACCATTAACCTTGAAACACATAACTAGTATTGTATCCAGTGAATTAGAAAATATGAAATTGTACTTTATGGAAGGTAAAACAATACACATGTATGTATGTTTACTTTTTACATCATACACATGTTTATTATTGTGTTTTGAAAGTTGTTGGCAAGCCTATTGCTGTGAACCGGGCACTTTGGGACTAGGGCTTTATACAGATAGATAAGATAATTAAAAAAAACAGTTTAGTCAATATAGGCAATCGGAAAAAGATAGTTTCAGTTCATACGTTAAGAAATTAAATTTGATGATTCATTTCTAAGTTTTTAGTTTTTTTAATACAAACTGTGCTACAAATATGAGAAACGCAAGCCTCCGTTATGGCACAACGTTAGTAAAAAACTAATTTAATTGTAAATCTGACATAGAGACATTTTCATCAAGTTACGCGCGGAAATTTAAAAATATAAAATGGAAATGCATTTTAATGCCCCTTATTAATTGAATAAAATATTAGTAAATTTTTTGGTTGATTACTGTTGCATTGGGTTTAAATTAAAACCTTTTTCCAACCCTTTTAAAGATGGGAGAATTAGGAGTTTGTATATTGACAGGGAAAGGTAGGTAAGAAGGTAAGCCAATGGAAGTTAAGGGTTATTGCTAAGCTAGCTCTAGCAGATCAGGGTCACAGACCTATAACTCTAACTGGTTATTGCTGGGAAATCCGAAAAAAATCAAAAAAACATCGTAAAAAAATTACCTTCCGAGCTATTGTTTGCACCACACGAACCATCAGCATAAGCATGGGCGTACCCAGTTTTTAGTCCAGGGGGTGGCAAAATTTGTTTTTGTGATCCCAGGGGGGGGAGGCAAAATTTAATTTTGTTGGTCCAGGGGGGGAAGAATCACAATTTCAACTGAATATTACCTTAGTAAGGCAGCTGCTCTCCCTGCCCCCCGCCACCCCTCTTGGTACGCCCATGAGTATAAGGAATATCCCTTTGCTTTCATTTTTAATTCCCGAAGTGCCCGGTTAACAGCAATAGGCTTGCCTTCTATTACGCGAGTGTTTTTTTTTTTTTTTTTGAATTGGCTTTAGTTGTAAGCCGTGTGGCTGTATACAACTTTACGCGGACTTTACGGTGAGCCTAGTGCTCTCCACCGTATACTACATTTATAGCAACGGCCTAAGGGCACCCCTGAGGGGGGTTAGGACCTCGGCTTAGGTTGTTGCTTGAGACAAAGAGCTAGATGGTGCCGGCGTTTCCTATGACTAACCTTGAGAAGAAACGCCGAAACAAACTCAAGGGTCTAAGTCTACCTATGACTTATCTGTTGGGGCGCGAGTGTCTGTTTCTACCCCTCCGTCGGGGGCAGAAACGGGAGCCGCGGTGTGGTGAGTTTGTGCGTGTATTGTGTTGATGGAGCGCGGCATGCGCGGCGTCTTGTGCCTTGGTGATATCGTCGTCCGGCTCGGTCGGCGCTTACGAGAGATGGCTGACGGGATGTAGCTCGCCGCGGATACCACGAGTGGGTTGGGGTGGGATTCGGCGGAGTCAAAGAAGGTTCTGGAGCAGCTTTTAATGAATTGCCTTATGGTAGGCAGACCGAGGTCTATATGGAGGTTTTCGTTTCGCATGTACCACGGGGCTCCCGTGGCTCTGCGCATGAAGCGGTTTTGTACCGTTTGAAGACGATGGATCCTCCTTGGAGGGGAGTGAGCGAATACGACTGAGGCGTATGTCATTATTGGGCGGATACAAGTGGTGTATAGACGTACTTTGTTCTTGAGGGATAGTTTAGAACTATGGTTTAGGAGGTAATGGAGTCGACTTAGTGCCCTGCTGGCGCGGCCTTGAACTGTTGTGATGTGCTGGGAGAAGGAGAGGGTGTCATCAAGTATAACTCCTAGGTACTTGGCTTTATTCGTCCAAGGGATGGGTGTTCCGAATAGGGTGATCGGGGGTGGCGAGGGAGGAGCAAATCTGCTGTCCTTTCAGCTGCGGAAGATGACTGCTTGGCTTTTTTCGGGGTTCACCTCGATCCTCCATTTCCGAAACCACTCACCTAGTGAGTTGGCTGCGGATTGGAGGACCTTGGCGATGTTCCGGGGTAGCCTGCCTGAGTGATATAAGGCGGTATCGTCCGCGAACAGGGCTAACTGGGCTTTCCGATGCTTAGGCATGTCGCTGGTGTACAGCGAGAAGAGGATAGGGGAGAGTACTGATCCCTGAGGGACTCCGGCAAGAATGGGGCGGGGAGAGGATAACGTCCCTTCTAGTAGCGAAAGTGGCGGTCCGACAGGTAGTCTCGTATGATGAGCACGAGTCTGTGGGGCACTTCCATTTGGAACAGCTTGTAAATCAAGCCGTTATGCCACACTTTGTCGAATGCTTTCGCGACGTCGAAGAAGAGTGCGTCTGTTGACAGTTTTTTCTAGAAACGCGAGGTGATGTGTTCCACAATACGGTGGACTTGGTGAACACTTGAGTGTTGGGTTCGAAAACCGAACTGCTCGTGAGGGATGAGCATGTTGGCATCGGCGTGTGCTTTGAGGCGACTAAAGATGAGTCTTTCATAAATCTTGCCCATGCCGTTGAGCAGACTTATGGGACGGTAACTGCTGGGTTCGGTTCTGGGTTTGCCCGGCTTTTCGATGCCAATGACTGTGGCTTCCTTCCATTGAGGTGGAAAGAGATTGTTGGACATGGCCGCATTGAAGATGGCGGTCAGTAGGGCGATTAGGATGGGGGGAAAGAGTTTTATGACTCTGTTGGTGATTTTATCCGACCCAGGGGCTTTCTTGGGTTTGAGTTTCTTGATGACTTCGCACACCTCTTCGGGTGTAACAGGGGGGACGGGGTCTTCTTCCCCGTCTGGGATAGCGGGTACCGGGAGTGATGCTCTCCGTTCCACTTCTGCATCCACCTTTATTAGGTGGTTTTGGTCGACTGGGAGTGAGCTGGGAGTGCATTGAAGCTCGAGACTGTCTGCGAGGCATTCTGTCTTTTCATTGTCATCAAAGGCAGGAGGGAGGTTTGGCCTATTGAGGGGGGCATGGGGGCGATGGTGTCCTTGAGTAAGGATCGCGACAGCTGCCAGAACGCAGTATGAGAGGGCTCAAGTGCGCTCAGGTGGCTGTCCCATCGCGCTTGTCGTAGCTCGTCTATGCGTGCTCTAACGTCACGTTGTAGAGAGCGCATCGTTACCCTATTTGGTTCGGACGGATATCGGTCGTGTGCTCTGATGGCTGCGTTCTTTTCTCTCAGCAGCGCACGTATGTCCTCGGGGATGCGCCATCTGAGGTCATCCTCAAGTGGCACTCTCCGGGTGCATTCGCTGATTAGCGACTGCACATGGCTGTTAAGGGAATCGATTGCCGCCGCGGTTTCGTCTGCTGTCTTGATCTCGTCTGGGATGCGGTTGAGATGTACAGATGTCGTCAACTTGAGTTTTTCCTCGAGCTGGCTCCATTCTGTGATCTCTCTAGTCGGGGGGGGGGTTGGCCTGGAATAGGGGTGCCTGTGCGGGGTGAGAAGTCTAATATTACTGGCCTGTGGTCCGAGTCTAATTCTTTGAACACTTCTACAGAACATAGACGTAGGTTTATGTTCTTGAGGAGTGCCAAGTCTAGTATGTCTGGTTTTTGACTGAGAACATTGGGGTAGTGAGTGTGCTCTAGGGGAGCGATAATATCGAATCCTACGGTCTGCGATACTCTGTCTAGCTCTCTGCCTCTCGGCGTGGTCGTGCGACAGCCCCAGAAACTGTTCTTGGCATTTAGGTCGCCAGCCAGGATGACGGCGCCGCCTAAGTCAAAGAGGGCTTTAGTGTCACTCTCGAGTGCCACTCTGGTGCCGGTTGTTTGTCCGGGAGCTAGGTAGGCTGAAACTAGTATTATTGGCTGATGTCCGGTCATGCCTATCCGACAGATCGATGCCTCAATGTTTGCGAGAGGGGGAGGGTCCATGGGGACGCAGTGCAAGGAGCGTTTGTAGTAGATAAGAGTGCCTCCACCACGGGCGGTTCTGACCCTGTCGTTGCGGACTATTGTGTAGTTCGCAATTTTAGGGTCCCTATGAGAGGGTTTAAGGAATGTTTCTTGCACGAGGAATAGGTCTATGTCGTGGTCGCGGAGAAAGGTGGCGATCTCGTCGCGCTGGGATCTAATGCTGTTTGCATTGAAATAGCCTATGCGTAGGGATTTAGGTTTGACTCTGCTGCAGACGTGCTGGAGGGGGAACGTATAGGCTGAGGAGGGGTGGAGGGGCTGAGGTCGATGGTTCAGCCTGGCTTTTGGTTGGCAGCGCTGGGAAAGCAGGCTTGGGGGGAGCGCTTTTTGTGCTAGAGGGACCCCATGGGCAGGGTTTCGACGGAGGGGGGGGTACGCGAGTGTTACGCACGTGTTGTGTTTTATATGCCTCTGCCTACCCCTCCCCCTAACCCTTCCCTCTAACCACCTTCTCCCCTCTTCGCTCCCTTCCCCCCTCCCTACTCCCATCTTAAACTGCAACGGCTAGCAACACACTTATGACTCTAGAGATGCAGGTGCCCATGTGCGGCGATAGTCACTTTCACACCATCAGGTAAATCGTCTGCTCGTTTGCCCCCTATTCTATAAAAACAAAATGTATATATATTTTTACAGTGAGTCAAAAACAACTATGCGAGAATATGATACAATTAAATCGTTCGTCGTTCAGCAAGATGTCAGCGGGTGGTTTGTTCTACGTGGATGCTGCGCTACCCGTATATCTGCTAGAAATGATCACTAGCTACGTAGTTGTATTATTGCAAATTGCTTTTTTGTGAACTATGATACGGTTTTTGAACTCAAATTATTAAAAAAAAAAATTTAAAATAGTTATAATAAGGCTTTACTTCCTGCCATTAATGGTTTCACTTCTAGACGTTCGCGTCATTATTTCAAATGATGAAAAAAAAAATATTTTAATGTAACTGAATGTGACCCCAAGTTCTATAGAAGAGATTCAGGGTCGAACCCTGAATCTCTTCTATAGAACTTGGGGTTTGAAATTAAATCTTACAAGGACTAAAACTTGAATCAATTACCGTTTACATTTTAAGTGAAATAGTGCCATAATATAAAATAAACCATTAATGGTTGAATGCAAATAAACATCGTTATAAAATAAAATGGCTAAATCATAATATACGTGATAATAATTCGTAATGTCACATTAAAATATATTGCACTTTAGTAATTTTATTATTTCGTAGTTTATGTAGTGAATCTAATGAATGTATATTTCAGTGTTAGTTTTGCCTTAATTTATACATGGCATCCCTGTCAAAAACATGATGCCACAAACATTATTAAAAAAAAAAACTCTAACGTCGGTGTCACAATATTTTCTTGTTGATACTTATCGTTATTATTTTTTAACCTAATTTTGGCGTTCATTTTTTAATAACATCGAGTTATGTTACAATATACGTTTATATTTCAGATAACACTTAATGCAAGCTTAATAATACAGTTTATACATTAAAAAGTTGACGCAGCATAAAAAAGTGTGAAACTGATTTTCTTAGTGAAATGGGAAATCTCCTTTCGTAAACAGTTACTTTTGAAAAATTAATAAATACCTTAATAAAACTACAAGATTGTAATAAACCTTGTATTGTTTGCAATGTATAATATTATTATAACATAATTATTTACAAACCTACATAGCTTTAGTATAACTCTTACATTTTAATAAACTTATTATCTAATAAAATTATTTATTACTTACTTTCCACACTATATCGTAATTGTTTTGGGTGATATTTTTTATTAGTTCTTCTTTATTTTATTAGAAGGTAAGTGTAATGATGTTGATGATGATTCTTATCCAACATTATGACAGGTATTAAAGAAGTGTTATTATTAAATACAAGAGGTCTGCTCCCCTCCCACTCAATGTTAACATATAATAAAGAACGTTGTATTTCTTTAATTAAACAGATAAGTAAGTATTTCCTGACCGGGGACAATAAATGATTTATAATAATAATAAATTACACGGCTCCGTTCCGTCTTCTCTGAGACATGAAAGTTACATTGAGAGTTCCACAAAACCTTACTTGATGTATTTTTTTAAAGATTGAATATATTTGCTGAGAAGAATGCACCATAAAAACATCACTACTTATCTCAGTGCATACGAACGCATACAGTTAGTGATTTTTATTCTCTTTACTCGGGCTGACTAACTCAATTTATGCGTTCATTGGTCAACGGTAAAGATTTAAAGTTAAATACAGAATGTAGTGGCCTAGTTTATAGTTACAGGAAATACAGGACATTTGGGTACGCGACCCCGGCCTCTGCGAGCTACTGCAGCCTCGTCCCGTTCCCTATTCAAGACTTGTGGTATCCCTTATCCTGGGTTCCATAATATCCAGGTATAACGTAATAACGGAGATAAGCTCCGTTTTACATAAAATCAGGTGGAATATGTAAAGGTAAAGATTTTGAATCGAACATATTTTTATTTTGGAATTAATGATTCCGTCCAAATCCATAAAAACTAACATGCATAATTTTTTAAATATGTTTCATTTATTATCTGTAACTTTACACGTTCTACCTGTTTTCATGAAAAACGTGGGTGATAATAATGTAACAAATAATACCTGGAAATTCAAACTGTCAAAACTTTTAAACTCATAGATTTTTTCGAAAAATCTTTTTGTAACTGTATGCTAAGGTCATGCCTTGTATAATATATGTGTAGTAAACTTTTAAAATAATATTGCAGTGATCCTACTTCTCTTAGAAAAGTACTGTTTATAGATACGAAAGTTACACTGTCTTGAATATTCATCCCAACATATAATTTTATGACTAACTTACAAAATTGTTACCTTACTTTGTAACTAAAGAGACAAAAATAACTCCTGATTCTTTGTCATCTTGAATAAAAGTACATACGTTAACGAACCTAGTTTTTGTGATTCCTAAGAGTGGTGATAGAGTATGGCTAATGACTAACGACACATTGTGCCTTTCAACTTATAAAATTTAGCATATCGAGATTAAATTCGAGTAGTTCCAAGAGTTAGAGCCAACTTATAATATTTCACTTAATTTGTATATTGTACCACTAGAAACGCGCAAATAAAACAAATAAAATATTATGACAACGAGCACAAAACGCTCATAATAAGAACTTCAAACTCATCTCGTCATTTTCCGTGTGATGAAAACAGTATCGCTGGTAAGTTCATAACACAAAGAGTTCACGAAATTAAAAAAATCCAGTGTTATACACTTATAAATGCTTCACTTAAAAATATATTTAATTTTATATCTGTACATTTTTATATTATCCTAATGAGACTTTTGCTTAAGTCTTTTAAATATCCTTATGATCAAATTAAGAAATTACTTCAAAAACATTTTGATGATGATTCTTCAGTTTATTTTAATGTATGTTATTATATATAAATTCTCTACCATATTTGATTTTCTATTCTAAGGATACGTTAAGAAATTAATACCTTCCTTAGTAAAGCAAAAATGAACCCAAAAGATGAAAAAAGAATAGTTTGTTGTGGTAAAATGCCACAACAAACTATTCTCTTTTCATCTTTTTTTGATTTTTAAGAAATAATTTAATTGAACCAATATCATGATGCATCTCAATAATAGTTATTGTATATAATAATATGTTTTTTATCATTTACCACTTTGTCTTTCTACACAGCTCAATATTTTGAAATCTCTGCCAAACATTTCTCCATCTCCTAAAGTTTGTGGTAATGGTTGGTTTAAAGTTTCAGGTAGGAAGAGGGCAGTGATACCACCCAAGATGCTTAAAACACCCATGATAGTCAGCGGTAAGGCTCTCGAGTAAACACCCTGCAAAAGAAAAAAATTGGTTAGTGTTGCTTAGTTAAAGGAAACATTTTACAAATGGCACAGAAAAGTTCAAGATTTGCACCTACCCATTAAGTGCTTCGTTAAACGAACTTAATTGAATATTGTATCATTAGCCTTTACTAAAACACCCTTTGTTTAACACTTTAATTCATTAAAAATTAAATCACCTTTTTTGTTGTTTTCAACGAATTGCCAACCCAATTGAAACATTGACACATTATTATCAGAATCTATAATTTTGATATAACTAGAATTCATTAACTTTTTATAATTATAACTAAATAACGAATTAGTAAATTCGATCGTCGATGTCCAATGATGTAATGGTAGTTTTGAGTGTGTGAAAGACTAAGGACATGAATAAAAGGCATGTAGGTTTGAACAAGGGTATGTTTTTCATTTTATCTATTTCATTCATTGAAGCTACAGTGGCAAATAATTTAATTATAAGGTTTAAGGTCTTTTTTAATGTTGAGTCAACTGTGGGAGAGTCATGCTTCGCCACGTATACGGGCTCGACCGGAGTGATACCACGGCCTCACAGAAAACCGGCAGTGAAGCTTATAGCGGGTACTATAGGTATAGGTATATTGTGATTTATTATAAATAGGTACAAATAATAAATAGTGTAATGAACTTTTACAAAAAAATATTCTGTACTTTATTCATTTAAATGTTTACTCAATATTTATTTTTAAATTACTTAATGAATTTAAAAAACGAAATTGTAATAAAACTAGTCTAATAGACTAACGTCAAGATCGTCAAGCTGGCGCAGATATCGTTGTAGACGGAGTTCACGTAGAAAGTTTGCATAAGTTGACACGTAGACTAGTTGAAAAATTTAACTTTTTGAAGAATTTAACTAGTTGATCAACTCGTTGATGAACGAAAATGGACCGTCTAGTTTCGTTAACCTTTTTTAAGTCGAAGACCCATCGCTATAACTAATAAACTAGAACACCATACATGAATGAAGCCATCAGTCGTCTTTACCCTTAAATATATGATCATAACACCATCTAATGTTTTTTTTGTTCCTAACACAAAAACAAAAACATATCTTACCAAGTGTACAATATAAGGACATGCCAGCAATCCAAGTCCAGATATAAAAGACGAAGCGCCCATAGCTTGAGCTCTCAAAACTGTTGGTAAAATCTCTCCAATCAGCACATAAAATACTGCAAACGATGATGCAGCAAACAGTCTTCCAAACATAGACAAGAAAACTGTTATCCAAGGCCAAGCTGAAATAGATAATATGGTTCTAAATTTAATATTAATGCTTTTTAACAAGCCGCTGTTAAAATTTTATGATAGTGAGCACAGATTATAGTTTAAAAGCGAATTTATTAAACTTGGTTTAAAGACGTAGTTAACGTCTTTTAACCAAGTTATAACTATGAACATTGACCAAGTATAAACAGAACTATATATTTCATTACCTACTTTTCATACTAACTGGACAGGACTGGTGAAATTAATACTAATGGCTTACCAGTAGAAGACTTGATGAAATAGAAAATAGTAATTCCAGTGTTACACTTACATTCCGGTACCAGTATACAGCTGATACAGGCGACTCCGCCAATACAAGTAAAACTACAAAGCACCCAACGTCGCCCGTAGCGCTCCATGCAGCGCCAGGCCATAAAGTATGATGGTATCTCAACTGCACCACCTGAAAATATTTATGTGGTTTTTCCATTTATACCAAAACTAGTTTCGCCCGTGGCTTCGCTAACGTCAAAGTAGATTTTATCAAACAATTCAGGTATCTCTAGGATCAGTACTTTTTTTCTGGATGGAAGATATCCATGACCTTTTGGAAGGTATCATGATGATCGGTTGAGTAGTTCAGGCGTGAAAGCGTGAAAAACAAACGAATAAACTCATATTCTCATAATTTATCATATTAGTTCGGATTACAGAGAAAGGTAGCTAGTGATTCGGACCCGTCGCCTTCCGGTATGGTACTCAAATGCTCTATTGTTGCGCATCACGCATCGGCAATTAATTGTAAAGTTTACATTCTACCGGTCACTATTGATTTAGATGGACAAAGTTGATTAATGAAATATGCGTTTGTTGTAATGTGAAGTGAAACAAAAACGGATAACTATGCTGTTGCTATTTTGAAAACACAACTCATTTCAATTTTGTTACATTCAATTTCATACAAGGTCAATTATACGATACCGCTTCCATATGGTCAAATATTGAACATTGAAATAAAGTAAAGTCGATGATTACATATAATTGCAAACAGCGCTTGCTTGCCGCACGTTTACTGCTGGCTGTCTCGTATAAATGTGTTACAACCTTTATTGTTGTAAGTAAACACAAAAATTGTCTTACCAATAAAAAACGCCAAATAATCATTAACACCCAAGTTAGGTGTATTGTAACTTAAGCTGTTATACACAACACCTAGAGTAATCCAATCAAAAGTTAAAATACAGAACTTCCTCCTTATATTGGGGTATCGAAATATATCTAAAAGAGAAGCTTTACAATCTCCTTCAGAATTTTGATCATCCATTTTCTTATTCTCTAGAATATCATCATCTTCTCCATTTTCGTGTATAAATAATTTGTTAATTAATTGTATAGACTTTCTTCTCAAAGTACTGCCTGGGGATTTTGAATTATCTGTCTGTGTTGCCTTCTGGTGGAACTGAGAATCTAATTTAGTTAACTCTGTGATATTCTGTTCTTTTATTTCCTCATCATCTGTTTTAATTTTTGATTTTCTGTTAACAATTTCTGCTACTTCTTGAGCTAATGTCTTTTCTAAGCTTTCTTTGCTAGAGTTGTCTACTTCCGATATATTTGTAAGATCTGGTTTGAACGTAAGCATATTACTAATTCTTCTGTCAGCGAGCTCTTCTTTTCCTGGTAGTCCTGTATACCCAGAAATATGGCCGTTCATATTTGGCAATATTGCTAATTCTTCTTGAGTATTTTCTTCCTCTTTAATTGTTTTCTGTAAGTAGAAATGAACAATTTAGTTTATTCACGTTTTTTTAGTTGGAAATGAAAAACATGCCATTCGAAGGGATAATTGCACCATTTTTTTTTGTAAATTAAAACCGCCTATAGATCTAACATAACATTTATTGGCCATATCAAAAATTTTAAATACCAACAATACTTATACTTTATAACAAAATACAAATAAAAGTAATAAAAAAAAATAAAACTCACATGTATTTCTAGTAAAAATCCTTTTGGCAAATTAATGCCGTTCTTCCTAGCGAGATTCCTATATACTTTCTCAGCATCAGCTATTCGGCCTCTGCCAACGAACCATCTTGGTGATTCCGGTATCACCCAATAAAATCTACAAGGAAAAACCGTAATAACTGTTTCAAATTTGGATATGTTTTTAGATACGAATAGTTAACTCGCTTTTTTGCCACTTCTTGGCTCTTTAGAAGATGAAGATAATTTAAACTACAACTTTTTTTTGTCATTGACTATTTTATATTTATATACAACATTAATTGTGAAAGTGCCAAGATTGCCACCAACACCAAAGGCACATTGCACATTATGTATTAATACTCCCATCCCAAGATGTTCGAAAACTCACGTTAACACAAACAATGGTTATTCTCCCGATGGGCAACCCTCCTCATCGGCTGAAATACAACACTACGCTTCCATGGATTCCCCTATTCTTCTCAAGTTGGCCTGTCATAACCAGTGAAAGGCCATGCTTGGATTGAGAGAAAGAAAATAACCTGTACTCACCCATACAGTAATATGAATGGTATACTCGTAAGTAAAGCCAAATGATAAGAGTCTTGAACGGCGTACGCCAACATTGATAGCAGGCACATGCCAGTTGCAAATAGCATGCCCACCACGATACCTATAAAGTAATTATTTATTATAGTAATAGTAAAAACAAAATTGCCGTTTAACATAGGAAAATAATTAAATTGATCTGTCAAAAACCAATGTTTGTTTGTTTGTCCGCTATGCGTTCCGAAATCATTGATCAGATTGTGGTGAAACTTTGGTAGGGTGTTCTGGGTCCCAAGGGTTCCTGGCCCAAAAATTCTATATAAAAAAGGTATTGCAACGCATGCCGAGTGCAGCTAGTATATTATATAGGGTGTATTTGAAAAAGAAACACTTAAATATTAAATGTGTAACTCGGGACTTAATCGCGATAATATTTAAAACGTACAATACCGATCGTGGTCACGAGTGGACGTGTCCACGATCGGTGCAATTTGATCGAAACGTCGGGTAACCAAGAGGTAACCAGACACTGCCCCACAACTCCCTGTGACATGTTCTCTCCATCCCATGGTTGCCTGGAAGAGATTTTCTTGTGCGATAAGGCCGCCAATTGTACAAACCTCTCTATAGGTAGTTGTAATTTGTTTTTTTTTTTTCAAATACCTGGTGTACAGAGTATTATTATTCTCTTTATTCCCTTAAAATATACAGCTAAATTACATTTTTAAATACATTCAGATTATATAAAAAATTATATTTAAAAATATAAAAAATTGTGTCCCACCGGTATCGGGTACAAGGCCCAAGCTACCGGTGATTAGGGTTAAAGAGACAGAAACCTCCTCACTATGCGTGGCGTATCGAGGAGGCCTGCCTTCTGCATCAGGCTCTTAATGTAACTGCCCAACGTGAGCCTCGAAAGTAAGTGAGGTACGAGATCTCGGGGTGAAAATGGATGAAACACTAAGTTTCAGGCAGCATATTGATGAGGTCGTGACGAAGTTGGCTCAAATGTTGTTCCTAAAACGTAAAACAAAGGACTTCAAATTCGTTCAAACTAAGATAATATTGTAAAACGCTCTTGTGCGAAGCCGTCTTGAATATGGTGATGTCACTTGGAAGCCCCATTACGCTATTCATTATCAACGAATAAAAAATATCCAACGAGCCTTCACTCGTCATATAACCTATAATATCTCCAAGATGCCCATACCAGGATCGGCTTACATTTTATGGAATGGACTCTCTTCGTGATAGAAGACTGATGAATGAATTAATGTTTATACACAGAGTGTTACATAATAAAATCGAGAGTTTAGTTTTGAATTCAAACGTAGTCATTAATGTACCCAGAAGACCTCCACGTAATCCTGTTGTAATCTCTTTACTGTACCCTTGTCCAAAACTAACCTTGGTCTAAACGCACCTATAAGTAGAATGTGTAGAGATTTGAATTCGTTCCTCCGGACTGTGCCTGATGCGGATGTGTATCGTGACAGAGAAAACCAGTTTCGTCTAAAAATATTGAAATAATTTGGCAAATCACGAAATTCAAATTGATAAGACTAAGTACTCGTATGTGCAAATTGTTAACACAACCACTAAAATCACTAGATTATGTAAAATGTTATGTTTTGTTTATTCTTTTTTTACATATTATAAACTGCCTGTATTATTTTTTAAACCTAATGCTAATTGATGTTTTGGATGTTATATACAAAGTATAATGTTTTTATCTTTCTTTCCTAACTTAGTTAATATCTATGTGACGGTATGATTTTGTTTTAATATGTTATCTAAACTATGAATGCTGTGTTAGCTCATAAGTGGCATGTATATCAGAACCTAAATATCTAAATTTTATCATAAATGTTACATATATATATTTTTTTTTTTTTTATATTTGAGCTGCCAAAATGACTCTGCCCCGCCTGATGGAAAGCACAAGCAGAATCCAAGAGTGGTCACCATCCTCACTGCGAACAGGGACAGTGCAGCATGGTGACCAGCACTTTGGCGGCCTAGTGAGATGCTTTTTCACGCCCCGCTTAAAGGACCCGGGATCATAGTGGGACGGAAACACGTGCGCTGGTAGAGAGTTCCAGGTTTTAACTGCTCGGCACAGGAAGGAAGACCCGAATCGATGGGTGCGAGAGCGTATGTCTTCCACTCTGAAGGGGTGACTTCCGAGGCCGGCACGTGTTGTCCTGTAGAGAAAGGGAGAAGGGGGGACCAGTTGGAAGAGCTCTTCAGAACACTCCCCATGATAAAGACGATAGAGGACTGCCATAGAGGCGATATCTCTACGCATCTGCAGAGGCTCAAGGGACTCGGTGGCTTCAGGACTGCCAACAATGCGGATTATTATATTATTATATGCTGTGAGTAAACCAAATAAATACAAATAAAAGAAATAAATAAAAAAAAGGTGTTGGAAAATAGGAAAATTATGAAATTGTTCTTATTATTGTACCTTTTAAATACTATCGCGATTAAGTCCCGAGTTACACATCTGATATGTATCTAAGTCGTGAAAGTTTAAAAACAATTACTTAAATCATTGAAAGGGCATGACACAATATGTGGAAATTCGAACGGTCATAACTTGTAAACGGATAGTTTTATTTCAAAAATTCTTATTGTAACTGCACGCTAGAGTCATTAAAGTACTTTGTTTTTTTTTTATTAAATTTTATAGGGAATGTTATATTTAAGTTTTTGATGACCTTAAAAAACCTCTGATGTCGTTGAGTAAATATTACAAAAATGACTAAATTTAATAACAGTTCTGAAACTGCTGTGACTTATATTCGTATTAAATGTGTGAATCCGGCCCTAATTATTGTACTTCAGAAATCTAACCATTTTATCATTAATGCTATTCAGTCCTAATGTACACATTTAATAATTTCTCAATTGCCATACTGAAAAGAAATCGTACCACTATTGTTCCTCTGCCCTGGTGGCATCAGCTCCAATGCCAATATAAAAGGCTGCTGGTACAAAGCCGGAAAGAACAGTCCACCAACCAAAAACAGTCCCACATAAGTCCAGTAAGACGTAGCAAACGCTGCTGCAATTGGCAATGGCACTTCCAAAAATATCATCAGAAGTATTGTGGTTCGGCGACCATATCTGAAAGAGAAAATAATATTATCTTTCAAATATATTGAATACTAGCTGAAGCTGTCTCATGGTATAAAAAAAAATAAGAGTAAATACCTGTCAGACATCCACCCAAAGAACAAGTTTCCAAATATTGATCCAACCCAGAACAAGGTGTTACTCATCCTGGGCAACCATTCTAGATCACAGACCAGAGAAAACTGAAAAATATACAAATGTGAATAATAAAATAATAGGAAGAATTTTCCATCTTTCAATACAGGTACTTAACAAAATTGCAGGCGTAAAAGATTTTGTGAGAATATCGAATAGAGATCATCTCATTATAACCGGAGAAGCAAAAAAATTAAGTGAATTAATATTACAAAATTACACGGTTTTATTTCAGGAAATCATAAATATTTAGTTAGTTTAGTTAAATAAGTAGTTTACGTCTTTGATAACAACAAGCAAATCTATGTAGTCTAGGCAACTATCTATGTATCTTTATGTGCAAATAACTGAAAGTTTTCAAATAGCTGGATATATAATACTTTTCAATACACAAAACTAATAATGCTCAAAACATTCCCCCGTTAAACAAGTTTATGAGTTTCTGCAAAATCAAGTTGGCTATAGAAAATAGTTTATTTTCCTCCATTTTTATTTTATCATTTCAGCTGTGCACATACCCAATTTCTTTTCACAGATTGTGTTCATTGTTGATAATTCAAAAGAAAGGCCCCCTATACTTTTCTTTTACTCTTTCTTTAAATGTAATTTTTACCTCAAACAAAAACAAAACGGTACTATTATATTTCTTTATTACAAGGCTGACCATACTACAAGGGTTACACGAATTAAAATTTCACATGTGTCAAAAGGAACTTACTTCAGTAACGTGAGTTCTTTTGTATTGTTCTTTACTGAACTTCCATCCGTTTTGACATGGAGATGTACTATTTCTTCGAACTGATAGAACAGCCTTTGAAATATTTGCTATCTGAAATAAAGGGCTTATGAGATTTTACCTCTTAACTTTTGAGAAGTACATACCCTCATGAAGAATCCCTACTGGGCAAAGTTAAAAGATCGCAATTTTGTACAAGGTTTGCTTCTCTTACATCTATCAATCTTTCATCAATTAGTTATTATGACTATCACAGCGTAGGTGTGTTTATTTATATTTCTAATTCCCCCAATCTGCATAATATATTTGCATCTTAAATTTCTTTAGTCGCTGTTGAATCATTCAATTTCTCCTTAATGTTGTTTTTGTATCTTTGAATTTTCTCTTCATTGCTATTTTTTATAGTCTATAAGTAAATCGACTTTAGTGTTTAAGTGACTTGCGTAAAAGGTATACCAACTGGCCACAACAAAACATGTTATCTACATGTTTTGTTGTGGCCAGTTGGTTCATCGATAGCCTTGACTTCTTTAATTTTATAGCAAGGGGACAGTAACAGATTGATGATGACTAAGTTCAAACTATTAATACTTGTTACATTTGTAATCTATTTGTAGTCTAACTAGTATAATCTCTACAAGCTGTTACGGAACAGTGTGGTCCTATTTTAGGGTCATATAGTAGACCCCATAAATAACGTAAAGCGTTAACAATTAAAAAAAAATCATGATTTTGAATACAGAAATGCTATTTTAAAACTGATAAATTGAACTTGAAAATTGACCGTTGAAGCTAATACATCGTAAGCAAAATGTTTAGACTTTCATGATAATATCTGCATGAAAAAAAAAACATAATCATTGAAAACGAATTGAAAGTTCATAATATGTTGTTTCAAAATATGCTCCTACACTAGAAGAAACATTCAGCAAAGATTTTTTTTTTCAAAATACATATCTTTTTCAAGCTATATCAACTATTTGTTGCCTACACATAACTGTTGTTGCCACATTAAAAACTCTTTTTTATTTTATTAAAAATAGGGACAAACTATAATAGATGATAACACAGTTCACTATTTAATAAAAATAAGTTAAAAGATATTATTTTGACTGGTTATACCGGTAACGCAATACTATTGGTCGATGGATAAATATTAACAAATTGTGGGATTATGAAAGGGTAGGAATATGTTTAGAACGAGGGACTTGAGTGCAAACAGAGGTACGAACAACTTGGCAGTTGCTGTTAGTTAGGGATTTTCATAGTTTATATCAGTGGTTTTGAGACTGTTTCTAACATAACGTTCCCAAAATTTGATCACACCTTTGTGTTAGACCCAAATAAAAACAATCGTCTTCTGTTTATAGGCCCATGTTACTGTTTTTTTTTTGCGATCCTATGCTAACCGCATCCACGTTTTTAGACTTACATTTCAAATGTAAATCTAAAAATCTAGATGCGGTATTAAAATTCTCCACCCGTTTGCCATTTCCTTATCATACGTAATACAAGAGGCTTTACTCACAAGGTCCTTTGTACTCAAATTCCTGTGAGATGGAAGTAGTTCATATATCTTCAAGGAGCGTATGACATCGTCTTCTTTTATGACAACTATGCTGTGGAGAATAAAAGTATTATCAGAGTTAATGAATTTAAAAGAAGATTTTATAACCAGATTATGTAGTATTGTTATTTTTTTAAAAAAACATTTACAAATTTTAATTGAGTCTAGTAATATCGATAATATTTGATTTTATTGTGAGAAGAATCTTAATTTTTTTAAAGATTTTCTAAGGATTGGTGTTGTCGATTTGTTGATAAGTAAAAATAATATTTAACTAAGAAGAATAAAAGAGAACATATGAGCAAGTTCTTGATAACTTCGTTAAACATTGGTTAACGTTACTTGCAAGTAGTTATACATTGGATAGAGGAAAATGTTAACTATACAGAGCATGATAGTTTTTGTTAAGAAGAAAATAAATAAATTAATAAAAGTTAAAACTCAACCATATCACAAGAATATTTGGTCTCACTAAACACAAATGGAATTAAATATCGTTTACAGTTATTACTTGCCACGAGATGGGGGTGAATGTTATTAATATTTATTTACTAGCACCGCCCCGCGGTTTCACCCGCGTAAGTCCTAATCCCGTGGGAATATCGGGATAAACACTAGGCTATATGTTAATCCTGGTCTCCAGCTATCTACATACCACGTTTTATAGCAATCGCTTTAGTAGTTTTGGCGAGAAAGAGTAACAAACATTCATCCATCCATCCAAACTTTCAGATTTATAATATTAGTGGGATAATGGAATTTAAACTTCATTCAATGTTCGAACTTCATTAATGACGGCAATAGGCTTGCCTATATTGCGTGAATGAGACCAAATTATTATTGACAAATCATGCTCCGCATCGGCTCGTGGCTAAGTGGTAACCGAGTAGGTTAGCACATTACAAAGTTAAGTAATACTAGCCAGGTCAGTCTTAAGATGGGTGACAATTCTGAACACATTGAGACCCCTCCGTGCCTCGGAGAACACGTTAAGCCGTCACGAACATCTGTGGCATTCGTTAGTTCGAGCCCTAAAAAGTCCGACAACCTGGTCTAACTACAGAACTTCGATATTGCTTAGTGCTTGGGTTGTGGAGGTCTGATGGCAGTCACTTCACGTAAAATATCGAAGTTTAGCCGTATCGTAGTTAGACTGAAAGCCGGCCCCAACTTATTTGGGAAAAGGCGCGGAGGTTGGTTGCCAAAATGTGTGAGTTTAATACACCTCTGTCTAACCCATTGCGGATACAGGCGTAAGTATATGTGTGTATGTAAAGAAAAAGTATACAAAGAAGTAATGAGACTGAACACCACAGAACGATTGATATGTACAGTACCTTACAAAATCCGTGCTTAACAGCATTAATTTAGTCAGGCCTCCTTTTTTTGCTAGTGAGTACCAAAGGCCCATGGGAGTGGGATGTTACAAGTATTTAGGTATAGGTACTGAAAATGACTATCACGGTATCTGTAAATTTGTTAGCTAACGTAATAAATGTAAGTTTCCTATAGTTAAACTAAATTGTTCAACATTTACTATGAAATGAAGTATGACATAAAGCTGCGAAAAACTATATTCGTTACTGTTTTCAAGTTCTTTATTATTTTTTAATTGTTAAATATATTATTATGTTTATTTTTCTATAAAATATTTTATAAAAAAATTTTTTTTTTGATTCGGCAATAGTTAAGTATGACGTTAGACCTACATATTATAAATCAAAGTCCCCAAAACCAAAGAGGAGGTTCTCAATTCGACTGTATTTTTTATGTTTGTTACCTCAGAACAGACTGGGTGAACCGATTTTGAAGATTCTTTTTTTTTTTGGTACTTCCCGTGTGGTCCCATTTCAATTTGGTCCAGTTCTGACAATGGCATCAATGAGAAAACCATATAGGTCTTTTATGGAATAGTTTTTTTTTAAGTCGGTTTTTTTTTTAAGAATTATGGCGCACTTTAAAAATGTATCACCGACTTCAGGTGATACATTTTTAAAGTTAATTGTATAAAAAGGGTATACATTTCAAAATCAAACCACAATGTTCAACTATCAAACTTCAGCTTGACACGCTTACATTCGTATTTTTAAATATTATGTCAATCCTAATAGAGAAGGTTGGTATGAATATCACAATAAATATTAATAAGACCAATCAGCAATCTGTCAGCATGAAACTATAACAAGCCCTGTCATGGACGGAGTTATTACCACTAATAAGTCTTACTTGCCTCATCGCGGCATATTTGTTGATATCATTGCCTCATATTCTGAAAGCTTATAGGGCCAGTAGCAGTAGTAATAACATTTCAAATGAATGTATTCAGTTATTTTCTAATTTATATTTTGAACGACATATAACATTTGAAAAATACTAGAAGTTGTAAGGAATGCATACAAAAACGACTTTAGCCGGAAAAAAATGTTGATGAATACAATGCGACACAATATGTCGACACCTGATGTGTATCGCGCACATTACAACCACGCAATGCCGATAATAATTAATTAATTAAAATCAATAGTCCAATTGAATTAATTAATAATTCCAATTAAAAAAACTGGACACGTGCGAGGCTGACTCGGGCACCGAGGGTTCCGTAAACAAAAAAACTTCTCGGGAATCAATTCTCGAAGATTTTTGCCCGTCTTTTCCAAAAGATAAACTTCCATTTCTAAAATAAAAATACTCTCCAAAAATCGATTTACGACACAGTCAACTTTCTGGAACTGGATGGAACTGCGTTATGAAAATCTCTCGCTATAACATCGTTAAGCTTAATCTGTTTCATATTGTTGACCCCATCAACTGGGCACTTCGACCAAAAGTCATGAGTCATATGAGTCACTCATCCAGTCTCATGACTTTCTTTAAAGAGAAACCCAATAACCAAATGATTAATCACGGAAATTGCTATTGCGATACTCAAGGCTTCATTTTTTTCTAAAATCGTCGTGTATATTTATATGTAAGTAAAGTAAGATTTGAGCGAAAATCTCCAAAAATATGTTTCTAAACTTAAAAAAATTATGTACTGTTTATTTTTCTAAAATACTTTTGTTTTTACTCTCCGACTTCAATATACTTTATTTCTTATACAAAAAGCTATCAACCCTTGTCACGTAATTATGGACACCGTTAATGGATAGTAAACTAATGGCGCAATTACACTTGGTCGTTAGCTCGTATTCGGGTGCACAAGCGACGTTACTCGAATTCGGGCACCCGATGCATTAATTACATTGTTTTACTCGAATTCGGTCGCTGGAATACGGGCAAACGACGAAGTTATCTCTCTGTTTGAATAAATCTTGAAACTACAGTTTTCGTTTCTTTTTTATTCTGTGGGCCAATTCTATCAATAAAATATCACAAACAACAGAAAACGGTGTCCGGTATTCTGATTCGGGCAACCAATACGAAAGCTAGACTGGATTGTACGAAGACGGACGTACTCGACTCCGTTCATTTACACTTAGTCGTTTGTCCGAATTCCATAGGCGATCGAATACGAGCTAACGACCAAGTGTAATTGCGCCATTAGTTTACTATCCATTAACGGTGTCCATAATTACTGCCAGCTTAGCATTAAATGAAATATTTTTTAAGCCATGGCCATTAAAGAATGCTAAACAAATATTTCATAGTTCGTATTTCAATGTCATATATTTTTTGTTAAAATTTTGATTGATGGTTTTATAAATGGTTCGTTAGACAGATAAAAACTATTATGATCACATGATAAGACCGTTCGCGTTTGTGAAGATTAAAGAGCTTTTAAATACGTCTCTGTAATTTGATATAGCTTGTTGTCGTAATTATGTCTCGTTAGTGGTTATTGTAGATATTAAGAGTTAAAATTTAGTGTTTTTAAGATGGAGCAAAAAATGTATACAGTAATATTTATATATATATTTATTGCGATCTCACGTGTGTGTATCGAGGATGCCCATCAAAAGATTTATTGGCTAACTAGCAGTACCCGCGCGGCTTCGCTCGCGTGTATATATTTATATACGTTGCGCGGAACCCTAATTCTTTTCCCATTTTAAAAGTAGCCTAAGTTACTCCTTATAACACTAGCTATCTGCCAATGAAAGTCCCGTGGAAATAGGCCCGGCCCACTCGTTCCGGAGATTAGCCGGAACAAACAGACAGACAGACAGATAGACAAAAATTTTACAAACTGATATTTAGGCATAGATATCGTGCAAATTGAGAGAATTATTTGTCCTGGGTGGGAATCGAAAGAAGTATATATGAACAAAGTTCCATAACCATGTTTAAATTGGGTTATATAAAATATTATTTTTACTCTGACGTATGACAACTGTCTTAATAAAAAATTTATGTCAAAATAACAAGTGTTACTTTGCGCTATAATCCAGTAACAGTAATTTAATTTCAAAGATTACGTTCTTGACATTTTTAAACATTTCTATCAGCTTGCCCACAGCAGTGATGGGCGTAATTAGTTACCCATGTAACCTAATTAATAATTTAATAACAATAAAAGTTTATTAAAATATAATATACCTACTCGTATCATCGTTATTACACAGTTTTCCATTACACTGTAAATGGACTTTGGATGTGCAATTAAATGAATTATTAGGTACTTCAAATTCAAAGTATTTCAATAACTAATTACAATGTAACTGTAATTTGTAATTATTAATCTAATAACTTTCACAGGAACAATACTACTAATGATAGGTACCGATCATGATAAAAGTAATCCATGATGTTGATTAGAAAATTGACGGAATCGCATTTAGAGCTAGAAGATTGAAACTTATTTTTTAGGCTGTTGATTAGATATAAATAAATATGACATTCAAAGTTCGTAAAAGTTTTACCCTCAAGGGTGTGAAATAACAAAAGGGAATAGGGGATGAAAGTTTGTTTGGAAATATGTAAGGTTTATGTGAATGTTTTATAAGTTTGCGACAGGAGACAAAATATTAGAGATATTTTGATGTAACATTTACAGAGTCATTAGAAAATGTAAAACTGAAATTAACGCGAGTAAGAAACTTGCCTGTGTGTATGTAGGTGGGGAAATGGGCCTAAGGGCCTCTTTCACCATCCTCAAGTAAAGTGTCGAGTAGGCTGCTCACCGGTTAAAGTAACCAGTAACTTAAAGTGTCAATTTCACGACCTTTGAGTAGGGCTGCTCATAGGATTAACATCATCTACCAAGTAGCGTGATTACTTGACGGTTTTATATATACCTTTATATATACCTGATTTTATTGATCATTAATTGGATGAATTAGAACGTTCTTCAACGCAAAGGATGCCGAGGATGCGTGTATTTAAATTCCGTGTTAATTATTTCACGGATCTAGATGAAACGGATTTCTTTGCTAGATTTCCTCTGTCGAAGATTGCAGTTACCCAAGTGCATAACCTTATAAAACACAAAATCATGCCTAAAACGCCAAGGTGAGTGGCATTACCCATATTTTAGTGAAGTGTAGTAGTGTAGTTAGTGAATTTCAAATAGGTACATAATGTTATCCCTTTCAAATATAATTTCAGAAATCAAGCAGTTTCAACAAAATCATGCCTACTATTAACGTTAAGGTATCTCGCTACTAGATCCTACTTCACTAACTCAGATTTGAATAACAAATAATAATTAAATCACACGCGTAAGCTTCTCCCGACAGAGACAATAATAACACAAAAATGACAACTGCAAATCGCAATGACGTTTGACGGATGACACTTGACGTAAATTTGAACGAGTGAAACGTATGTTTTGTTACATCATTCAGTTAACCTGCAAGTTGTTACTCGAAGCTTTAATTTCGTTTGTGAA
The DNA here is from genome assembly GCA_949752705.1 of Callimorpha dominula. Lineage (NCBI taxonomy): Eukaryota > Metazoa > Arthropoda > Insecta > Lepidoptera > Erebidae > Callimorpha > Callimorpha dominula. Next base: position 15,090,326 of record OX457012.1, on the reverse strand, counting down.
ATTGACTAAAGTTACTCAGAACTTTTACTTGGCACGTAACGTTAATTGGCAATTAACTAATCAACACATTACTTGGAGATGGTGAACGAGGCCCTAAGTGTGCTTACCCGAACGGGCAGACACGTGACGGCAGACGACTGTGTCACAAGCATGCGAATACTGATTTTTTCATAACTATGCTGTTCTTTTTTGAAGGCAATATCAATTTGATTTCATATTATATCTCAAACTGGTTCTTGTTTATTGCCAAATTAATGAAGTTTATAGCAAATGTCAATAATTAATACCCATACTAATATTATAAATGCGAAAGTAACTCTGTTTGTTTATTATCTTTTTACGACTAAACGGCTGAACGGATCATAATGAAATTTAGACAAGTACAGAGGCTTTATGTCGTCAAAATTAACCTCGAAGGTGGCAAAATAGGACATCTAAGTTTGTATGGGAGATCATTCATTGGGCAATTTTATTTTGGTTGATATTTAGTACAGATATATCCAAACCTTGGAGAAAGACATAGGCTACTTATCGTATCGCGCAAACAGACCTTGAGAGTGGCAAAATAGGGGATCAAAATTTGAAAGTATAGAAGACCCATCATTTAAGTTATTTATCAAGGTTTTTGGATGAATCTAGGTACTTATACAGACAAACAAAGCCTAAAGCCTAAAGTATAATAAGCATTGAAGGTAACAAAATAGGGAATCAAAGTTTATATAGGAGACGTATCATTAGTCAAGTTTAGCGATATAAAAATTCAAGGAATTAAATTGTAGGACAGACCAACGACCGAAAGCATGTCACATGTTGAAAGTGATCTTTTCGACCAATAAATATGAAAGGAACAGCAATGGGAAAACGTGGATTAATTCCCCGTAATCCAAGAATCCGACCGATTTGTCATTCCAGTTGAAAAGAGTACTAACAGTTCCCCTGAAAGCAAGGGACAATGTACACCTAACATTTAGAATACAATTATTTGTCCTGGGTGGGAATCGAACCCACGAGCTCTGGCTCAGTAGTCACTAACCACTAGACCAAAAGTAACTGACGAGTACCTTACTTCTCCTAAAAAAATTGAAGAGATTTATGAAAAAATTCATTACAAAATCTACGCAGACGAAGTCGCGGGTACCAGCTAGTATTATCATGTATTTATTAATTAAACCGGCAGATGCATCATCTTTGGCACCAACTGATTGCTGATAAAGGAGTGTAGTGGTGAACGTCACATGGTCTATCCATTTGTTTACTTGGTTTTTAGTTATTTGTGGAATTTTAAGATGCATATTCAACGTTATGAAACAGAAACGCTTACAATGTTTTGAAGCCGTTGTTTAGTCACTATAGTGGATTAACAGTAAACAAATTATTAACGCGAGCGAAGCCGCAGGCAAAAGCTGTTATTACACAATTCCAAGTACCTCTCTTCAATGTAATCTTTCAACGCTTCACGGAGCTCCTTCGAGTCGATGTCATACGCACTACAGCTTTCGTAAACGCCATTTTGTCTTGGAATCGTAAGAGAACGGATGACGTCATCTGGAAGACCGAGGTTCTCCAACTCCTTTGGAGGGGCACACCAATGTTCTGGAGTAGCATTTGTGAAGACCTGAAAACATAAAAAAAATATAATTTAGGAAAACTAAAACACAAGCTTGGATAGGGAACTAACATAGAGAGTAGAAAAAAAAAATCATCTATCCACCTCATGACTTCAAATCCAATATCTTTATTTCATAAAATTCATCATCAATTATTCGAAATCGTCATGTTAAAAAATTACTGTTATTATTAAAAATTATAGATAAGGCCTATTGGTCTATTGCTTAGTAACCCTGATTGCTGTGACAGAGGTCGTGGGTTCGATTCCCACCCAGGACGACTTCTTGTGTTGATGAGCATGATCATTTGTTCTGTCTGGGTGTAATTTATCTATAATAAGTATTTACAAATATATAAGTATGTTTATCAGCAGTCTAGTTACCATAGTACAGGCTCTACCTAGTTGGGATCAGACGGCCGTTTGTAAGATGTGTAAAAAAAAATAATTAAATAGTTGGCTTTGTCAAATGTAAAATTATTTTAGAAAAAAAAATGGATAACATAATATCATATCTGCTTGTTTCGATATATAACCGCCCGTTTCCAAATGATTAGCCTTCTGAGAAGAAATCGCGCAAACAAACTCACGGCCACGCTTTTAAAAAAGAGACAGTTTTAACAATATTCAGTAAATTTTATTACATAATTTTGCTGTATGATATTATGTTTTTAAAATGATAAGTCATCATCATTTCAGCTTGGACATAGGCCTCCTTCAATGACTTCCAAGAAGACCTGTGGTCTCCAGGTCTCCATTCCAGAACTTTTCGGGCCCATCGACCATCCGTTCTACGTTCTATGTGCCCCACCCATTGCCACTTCAATTTGCTGACCTGATCGGCTGTGTCGGTAACCTTCGTTCGTCTGCGTATCTCCTCATTTCTGATTTCCCGATTCGTAATAGCCCTTTCCGTAGCTCGTTGAGCAAATCTGACCTTGCTTATCAAGCTCATAGTGAGGGACCACGTTTCTTACGATATTTCTACTAGGCACCTTGGAACTGCTAGTCGCCCTCCCGATAGTAGAATAGGTTACCGGACCCTAGGGTTATCATGTCCTCTCCCTTTCTAAGGACTTCAGATAATCCCAAAATATCCCAATGTAACCTACTCATTTCTTCTTTCAGCTCAAGAATATTTTAGTCAGTCCTCAAATTCTGAATGTTGTACGTTACCAGGGCCAGTTGTCGTTGGAGGGGTTGGTAGCGGGACATCTGCCGGGGATTTTTAGCAACCCTAGCCTGTAGCCTATAGATTTTGGTTTACCTACGAAATATTCAAATTGGTTAAAATCTAAGGCTTAATGGCCGTTACTTTTGATTGCATTGACTTAGAAACTTGATTTTGCTACAGCTTCAAGGGACTGCTAACATAAGTAGTTGATGTTAATTTGAACTTAATGCCTTTTCTGGTTTCAGAGGAAAAGAGTCTTGACAGACACACGGACATAAAAACGAATTAACGACTTTCTGATTTTTTCCTTTGCTTGTACTGTGAGACCTTGCTTCTTGCCAAATTTCATGATTCTAGGTCAATGGTAAGTATTATAGGTTTTGATTTACCTTGGAAATGTTCAAATTTGATTAAATATAGGTAGGGCTTAAGTGGCCATATCTATTGATTGCGTTGACTTAGAAGCTTAATTTTTTTAAACTCCAAGGGACCGCATTTATGGATTTGATATTAATTTCATTTAAATGGTTCGTGAGAAAAAGGTCTTGATACACAGACAGACAGGCGGACAAGAAAGTGATCCTATAAGGGTTCCTTTTTCCCTTTTGAGGAACGGAACCTGAAACTACTATTTCAAGATTCGGCAGGTTGTTCCTTACACACGTTATAAAATATAGGGAAGAGATTTCAGAGAATCTATTTAAAATACAAGATATTGGCTATTGGCTAATATTCTTATAATTCGCGGTATAAGAACCAGATGAACGTATCTACATTTTCTTGATTTTACAGGGGAGCAAAATTACTCCGAGAATTTACTTTCCTTGTGGTTCCTTAGCTATTTTATTATTTTGAAATTTGTGAAATATGGCATTTACGTTTACGTTACATTTCATATCATTCATATTATGAAAAAAAAAAAAACGATTTTTGACTTTTTTGTAGATACATTCATCTGGTTTTCATACCGCGAATTTCTCTCTCGTCTTGTTTCTCTAAATATGGTATATGTATGTTATTTACTGTTTTTGTTGTCGTCCGTCTATTTTCTGTTCCACTTTAATCATCATTGCTAAATAGTTCAGCCTTTTTGTCGTCATATAAGTTCAATCAATACTTGAACGTATTTAAAAAGCGGTCAAAGTATTTTTTTCATGGAATAGGGGGCAATTGAGCAGACGGGTCACCTGATGGTAAGTGGCATAGGCACCTGTAACTCAAGAGTCACAAGTGCGTTGCCGGCCTTTAAGGTGGGAATAGGGGAAGGGGGAAAAGGGGAAGAAGAAGCGAGAGAGGGAAAGGGGGGGGGGGAGGAAGGGTAACTTCAGTCACTCTGCGAAAAACAAAGCCATCATTGCTTCACTGCCTCCATCACTCCGGTCGAGCCGGCCCATACGTGCCGAAACATGGCTATCCCACGCATAAATAAATTTTAATAGTAAGTATACTTTGAGTAGATTGAATAATGCACATAAACCGACTGCATTACGTAAACTATTAATTTGTATGACAAAGAACTAGCACATCTGCGCTATTACAATACTTTGTTTGAAATAATGCAATCGTGAGAATTCTTAAGTGCGACTCAACTCATGACATGATAAAGGATAGTGGAATGTAGGTTACTGTTTGCTTATACGTCTTTGACTTCATGATATCTCCGCAGTCTGTAATATTATGTTCATAATGAAAACATGTCAGTTTTTACATTTTTTACTACAACAGCTGATTTAAGCACAATTTAGTTACTGCCATTTTTTGCCGTTGGTTTGAGCGCCTATCAAACATATATATCTACATTATATGATCTAAGGGCTATGCTAATTTGAAACGTCAATGGAGTACAAAGAGGCTAAATGTAGAGTAATAAATAGATTCAGATTAAGTGTTTAGGGATAATATGAAATGTGTCTTTGTTTGTATGTTGTTTACACGATCACGCCTTAACTGCTTTACCGATCATCATGAAACTTTGCTTTGCATACAAGGTACAAGCAAGGGCGAAGAATCTAGTGAATTAAAATAATCAGGCTAAAAATTTAAAACAATAATGTAAGTACTACAAGTGAATAGGTATTATACTGATAGAAAACGTCAATAACTTAGGTACCTACAGGTACCTATCAGCACTTGACACACCTCCGTTGTAATCAAAACAAAGGTGTGTCGAGTCAAGTTCAATTACTGATCTTAATCATCCTCCTCCGCGCCTTCTCCAACTAAGTTGGTGTCAGCTTTCAGTCTAGCTACGATACGGCCGAACTTTGATATTTTACGTGAAGCGATCGCCATCAGACCTCCACAACCAGCGTTGTTGACCAGCTTGTCAGACTTTTTAGGGCTCCAACTACCCGTAACGAATACCACAAACCGTTTGTATGGCAACCGGGACCGATAGCTTAACGTGCTCTCGTGCACGGCACGACGAATTTCTGATCTGAATATATACATACATATATTAAGATCGTAATACCATATCGCATAGGTAGGAGGGGTCTAACGGCGAATTTCTAAAAGTTAGCCTTTTACCGCAAAAATGAACTTATTAGATACAATCTCTAGCCAAGTATATATATTGAATTGCTGAAAGCATGGATCTTTGATCAACGTCCCAGATTAACTGATATGATACCTCTGTTAACTTGACAACAATATTTCAATCAGCCTTTCAGAAACAGGATGTAGGATTGCTAAGAACCAAACCGAAAAATTAAAAATTCCTTTTTTATTTTTAACAAAAAATTTGTAACAAAACACAACAAGGAGAAATAAAATAGAAATTACTGTATGATCGTATCATATTATTAATACAACATGTCACAGTTAAGTAAGGCGTTGTAATATAATAAGTTCACTAAGTATAGGCTTAACCGAGTCTTAACCTGATAAATACTTAAGTTAACCGAAAAGATCTGACTTTTAAAAAGAGTGGCCATGAGTTTCTTTGCCAGTATTCTTGTCATAAGGCTCGACGCATTTTGGAAACTGGAAGTTATAGATCGACACAAGCAGGCAGTAGATTTTGGTGTTTTCACCTAATTTACCTCGACAATCCAGTACATGCTGTGGCGTGTGTTTGTGCCGATCTATGATTTTAACTCTAGCTTTAATTTATCGTTCATAAATGTCACTTAGTGTCTTAGTTGAATAAATGATTTTGAATTTTGAATTTGAATATTGAAAAATAATCATTTAAAAAGAATTGAGTACATTTTTCTCTTTCTCTTTGCAAAACGTTCATCTGTGCTATTGCAATGTGTGCAATGCTAAATTGGCCGTACTACTAAAAGCATACCCGTTATCTTATCTACAAACTGCAATATTTAGCATAGTTAAAGCATTTATGTCCGATTGCAGTGGTAATTAGAAAAGGAACTAACGAGTTAAATACTTAGAGCTACAGAGATACGCATATTTTGGGGTCTTATATGTTGGGAACATACCCCTACTACATGACCCATTTTTTTTTTTAAATTATACCCCTGACTCGGTGACCACCCGTAGTATAGGCCAAGACCCCCCCATGACTGCGTGAAAATTAGAGCGAGAGGCCTATCTAATTTTCACGTAGTCATTTATAATGCTATTCTAGGGTCTGCTATTCCATGAATAATGTAAAGCGCTAACAGTTATAGAAAATTCGTGATTTTTAATACAGATATTTTATTTTGAAACGGACGAATAAACTTAATAATTGACCGATAAAGCTCATATTTCGTATGTGAGAGAGCTGACATGAATGGAACTATATGTATTTAATACCAAGGATGTTGATGAAATATCCGGATTATTCTAAAAATTTCTTCATAAAAAAATCTCATTAAAATTTACATGAAAACTTGTAATATTATGTTAACAAATGTGCACCAACATCAGTAAACACATTTTCTTAAGTAAAACAAACATTAATTTCTTTTTTCTCAAAATCCTTTTATTAAACTTGATAACGTCTTATAAATCGATGAACGCCGGCTGCACGCACGAAAAAGCATGACTCATTGTCACGTGCCGCCTGAGCCGAACGTGCAAGCGAGAGCGCGGAACAAGCGATAGAGAGGCACGATCGGCCTAAGGAGGGCCTAAGCGTTCGGCTTGTGACACATCTATCTCTCTTCCACTGTTTTCTTATGACGTTATCACGAAAAATTATCGTCCGTAAACCGACTTTACAGACAACCAATTTTTTTTTTACAAACGAAAGAAGTTCCTATCACTATATATAATATAAGTCAAATATATAGTTTGTACCTACTACTAGTATATGCTCACATATATAATTACACAAACATATATACATACAACTACATACATTATAATTATGCATAGTATTAGATTATGTAAAGATTTTATCTTAGACATGATTTTGCAGATAGTATTCCTTTAACATTTTTTTTGAAAGATGCTAACGATTGTGCTTGCCTGATAAAAACTGATAGGGCATTCCAGAGACGCGCTGCTTCAACTGTAAAAGATTTATCAGTAAACTTTGTTAAATACACTGGTATTTCAAGTATTAAGTTTTCCTATGATCTCAACAATTTCGAATGTGTGTCACGTAATATATATGTGTAGTTTCGTTTACCAAATCACTAACGGTCTCATATTTTGCTTTCATTTTTAACTTTGCTTCCTATTATGATTTTCAAAACAAAGTTAATAAAATTTTCTATGCAAGCACATCTTTCTAAAGTTTGTAATTTGACTCCTCATTTGTCACTATAGTCCACGAGCCAGGTACAAATTTCGTCAGTAATTTCCTCTCGGGCGATACTTCGTAAAATGCTTTAGAAAATTGTATCATGAAGCCTCGTGAACGTCAGCTGCGGCTCCGTCGGGGGGTTGAGGTGAAGCATCCTCCCGCGCACATAGAAAAAAATATTATTTTTAGTCATTTCCTCCCGATTGAGAATTGTTTTGTATAATGTTGACTGCCCTGTTGGCCTAGTGGTTAGTGACCCTGACTGCTATGGCATAGGTCGTGGGTTCGATTTCCACCCTAGTCTGGGTATTCTTTGTGTCCGTTGTTTGTATGTTTGTAAAGTCCCCCGCGACACAGGAGTAATTCCTAAAGCGGGAGTTGTCTTTTAAAAAAAGAAAAAGTATCAAATTATAGCTAATCCAATATCTTAAAGAAAAAGAAAAGTCAGCTGACTATAGAGCGCTGGATTATATGTGCGCGGGAGGCTGCTGCTCCTCAACCCCCCGACGGAACCGCAGCTGACGTTCACGAGGCTTCATGATACAACTCTCTGAAGCATTTTACGAGTTTTCACCCGAGAGGGAATTGGTCATGCAAATCTGTTGCTGGCTCGCGAGCCACTACAGGTTTTGATTTGAAGATTTGAAGCGGTTTTTAAATCAAACGAAGACATTTTTGAAACAGATTCACTTTTGTCAGTTTGACACAACACTAAAATATATTCATGTAATTCTAAAAATAAACTGCTATATTTTGGTAGTATAATATTTTATCTTAACCTTATCATTAAAATCCATTAGCCAAGTTCCTCTACTCCTCATAAATTACACTAATTTTTGTTTTGTAAAAATAATTTGTTTTCTTAATATTTTTTCGGTACTTCTTGTCTGTCCTAATTTTATTAAATATGCTCTGATTCTCCTTAAATCCTCATATAATGACAAAATAATATCCATAACTTACCACCATAACGTAGAAATAAAGCAAAAACAATTATGTGTATGTAATTCATATTAAAACATTAGTATAAAATAAACTCTTACACTGATGTAACGCAATTAGCACTACAGTCCAAAGTTCATTCAGCACAATGCATCTCCCAATATGGTATGTAACTGCATTCTGTAAAGTTCATGGTCACGCGGCGCGATACGATGTCGTGGATACAAAATTTACTACTTAAGATTATAGATTTTCTAGATTTTTTTTATGGTATAATTGGCAAACGCGCGGACGGGTCACCTGATGGTAAATGACTGCCGCCACCCAGGGGCACCTGCAACTCAAGAGTCACAAATGCCTTGCCAGCCTTTAAGGTGGGAGTAGCGGAAGGATGGAGAGAGAAGAAGAGCAGGAAGAGGGGGAGAGGGAAGGGTTCGGGCCTCCGGTAACCTCACTTACGCTGCGAAAAGCTATGCAGTGGTATCACTCCAGTCGAGCCGGCTACGGACACGTGCCGAAACACTTTCCGCACATATTCATTTTTATTGCACTTTTTTTTATGTGTGTATACGTTTAACGCGTAATGCGATTTAGTTTAACACTATAATACATCTTGATACATTTTTGGATTCGCCTCAGGTCCCTGCTGTAGTTGTTGCCAAAATGGAGATCGTCTCCTGATCGACCGATTTATTTCTTTATTTATCCATTTTCCATGGCATTTAAGGCCAAGCCAAATTAACAACAGGATAGCAGCCAGTATTATATAGATCGTGGTCATATGGAAGCGAATTTCCTCTGTAGCAGATTTATTGTCGCCAGCAGCCGCGTTTTGTACAATTACGGTATCGTCTTACCCGTAGTAACAATATAATTACACCCGATCCATTGCCACAAATTCTTCGAACTATCGAGACGAACTACGACCTTACATGGGTAGTCTCAAATTCACGGCGCACTGGCAGACTCCGTTGGCAGAATCGATATTACACTATCATACTGAGACTGGCCTGTTGGTCTAGTGGTTAATGACCCTGACTGCTTTGCCAGAGGTCGAGGATTCGATTCCCATCAAGGACAAATAATTGTGTGATGAGCATGATCATTTGTTCTGTGTCTGGGTGTAATTTATCTATAATATGTATGTATTTAGAAATATATAAGTATGTTTATCAGCAGTCTGGTTACCATAGTACTGGCTCTGCCTAGTTTGGGATCAGACGGCCGTGTGTGAGATGTGTGGAGCTATTATTCTATTATTATATATTTTAGTAGTTCAAATTATACTTTTGACACATTTTGTGCATAAAGTATAAAATAAATAACTAAAGGGCTATTCTATGGAATTACTAAATCCCCAAGGCGCTTATTGACCGACGCACTTGAGTAATAAACGCATTTATAATAAATCTAGATCAGATGCATTGGTTTAGATGGTCGCCTCGCCTCTACGCCGCCTAAGTACCTACTGTTACGGAAGCCTAAAATGACGGACGGGCGCCATCGATTAACGAGTAAAATAAATCATAGACGACTACGATTACCTAAATTGAGACGCACGCCAACTTTTGACCAATAACAGAACTAATAGTATATCAATAAATTGTTCTTTTATTTTTTATTTATTTAAAAAATCATTGCATTCTACTGAATTCTCGAAGTTCCAACAGCGGTCAAATCAGATAGTCAGAGTATGTGTTTCAGGAAAGTTCGCGAATTATCTATGAGATATTTTTCGAACTATATAAGGAAGTTGCATGGCGGTATGGACATTCAGTTCTAGTTGAGCGATACTACCAGTTAACAAGTGCAAAGTATAGTGAATAATATTATTATTATTAATAGTGAGAATTGTAACTGCATTCTGTAAATTGTCAATTGTAATTGTGTTACCTTATTGCTCATTATTTAAATAAATTGTGTTAATTTCGTTATAAATGGATATTCTACTACCGTCCCCCGTTTGTAACAATACTATGAATCCAACAGGATACCTGTCAAGCCACTCAAGCCGTTGTTTATGCAGATTACAGCAATGTGTCATTAATTATATTTTATGTGGTCTTTTGCAAATGTTAAATATGACATATAAATTATTTTTTTATTGTATAAATTCATATTATAATAATATTAACATAATATCAAATCTACAGGTTCTTTCCATGCATAATACATAATATGGTATTCTACGTAAATTATTATTAAATTATGACTTATACTTAATATTATAAATATATACTATATGTATAAAAATGAATTCCTATTTCCCTTGGTCACGGCATCACGCGTGAAAGGCTAGACCGATTTTGCATTTTTTTTTGTGTTTGTTATTGTCAGAAGGTTTTCATGAAAGAAAAAATTTAAGAAAACTTAACGAGGGACTTGCGCGGGTGAAATCGCGAGGCGCAGCTAGTATTAATACATTTTTTTAGTCAGGGCCATTACTTATCACATTCTCTTACATCGTTCATGCTTCGGTTTCATAACATACATACAGTAAGGTCATTTGTTTGCTAGTTGAACTAGTTAGACTTGTATCAAGGTCATTTGTTTGCTAGTTGAACTAGTTAGACTTGTATCCAGTTCTATATATACCTACTCTGAACGTATGTACATCTGCACTGATGCTAAAGCGATTAATGCGAGTCCTGCTGAGAAAAGAAATAAAATACTTGTTTTCTTTTACATTATTTATTTATTTTATTTAATACTTCCTGCATTTTACATTGCACGGGCATTTGCATTTACCTAGTTAGTAAATAAGAGAATAGTGTAAATATAGAAAGTCTTTAATATATACAATTCAAAGTCGGGGAAATCGTTATCAAAATTGCTTATCAGTAAACGTAATAAATGTAATTATAACAATAATAATCTAAGACATATCACACAGCGTTTTCTAGACGAAACCTAATTTACACTATCAATTCTAGAATCTCCCAGACCAATGCAAATACTGAGCGAGAATCAAACCCGCGACCTCGAAGCTTGAGACAATGTTTCACTAATCAGAGTTCACTTTCTAACCCCTATTCCAAACATTACTTAACTGAGAAGGATCAAAACTAACGTTGACTAAATGCTAATATTGATGTATTATCTTTTTTTTTATAGAATAGTGGGCAAACGAGCAGACGGGTCGGGATGGTAAGTGACTACCGCTGCCCTAGGGCACCTGCAACTCAAGAGTCACAAGTACGTTGCCGGCCTTTAAGGTGGGAGTAGGGGAGGGGATGAAGAGGGGAAGAGGGGGACAGGGAAGGATTAGGGCCTCCGGTAACCTCACTCAATCGGCGAAATAAATGAAGTTAGTGTTTAACTGCCGGTTTTCTGTGAGGCATGAACACAGCCTCACAGAAAACACGTCCATTGTTTCCATAACAATTATCATATTGATTATATTAATTATTTTAAACTGTGGAAGAGCCATGCTTCGGCACGTATCTACCGGAGTGGTAACAATCACTCCGGTCGAACCGGCCCATACGTGCCGAAGCATGGCTCTTGCACAGTTATATCTATATATATATAATCAATATGATAATTAATATAATCAATATGATAATTGTTATGGAAACCCATTATGCTAACGCGAGACTAATTCATGTAAATTAGTCATCACGGCATGCAAAACAATTCTAAAGTTTTACTATAAAGGAAGAACTAGTTTGACATAGATACAAAAGAAGATACGTATATAATCAGAAAGCTATATTGAGCTAACTGTTGAATCCTGCGAACAAGAAGATGTATTCAATGTATTCTCTAGCTACTGTACTTTTAGGCCCCGTGATGTAACATATACCGTAGGAGTCCAACATACCTACCTACACCTTGATACAAGAATGGGTTATCTTAGAGATCGGATATTCGGATGCATATTTACCTAAAGTTGAGATGTTGGCTATTATGGAAAGCACTTTTTTGTCGAAAGAATCCCGCAAATCACGGAAATTCAAATTTAAGTGTACCTATACTCCGTGAGATGTAATAAACCCCAGTTTGACACAAATGACACTTACTCTGTTACAACGTATAATGGTTGCTTTCCCTACTTTTATTGTCAGTGATTTTTGACGAAGCAGAAACAACCTTATTACGTTGTAACAAGTGTCAAATCAGGCCTATTAAACCCTGGGAAATGTAAGCATTTTGTAAGAGTGCGAGTGAGACGGCAAATTATACTTGCTTGTGCGCAAGTAGCGACGCGACAATACAACTGCATTCGTAAATAAAAATATACTTAGAAGCCGCTTCCATAATTTGCTATCCAAAAAATAACTTTAGGTAAATATGAATCCGATTATCCGATCTCTAGTTATCATACACAAAAAAAAACGGTATATTTTTTATAACTAGCTGCCACCCGCGCGCGACTTCATTCGCTTGGCAAAAGATTTCTGAAATTTTCCAATTTTCTTTCTTAATTTTTTCTTTCATAAGAAACCTGACTATAACAAACACACAAAAAAAAAGAATTAGCGAAATCGGTCCAGCCGTTCACGCGTGATGCCGTGACCAAGGGAAATAGAGATTCATTTTTATATATATTATATAGATTAGTTTTGTGTTATAGTTTTCTAACGTTTGGTATTTTATTGTCTTCATATACCGGTATTCCTTATGGTTTTTTGGCTTGTATTAATTTTATTAATGGTACGAATCGCTACATATTTAAGTGTATCGCTATTATCTATTCTGTAATTTGAAGGGGCATACATGTATCATATCTACATCTAAGCTTAAAAACTGATTAAAAGGTTTATATTTAGAATTTTAGATTTAAATCTTATCTGGTCAAGTCTATGTGTAGAGCCCTTGTTATTTGATTATCTTATCTGACCGAACTAAAAAAATAATTTGATATTATCACAAAAACACGTCCATTGTATTAAAAAATCTTACTACTAATATAAATGCGAACGTTTGGATGCATGGATATTTGGTACTCAATCATGCTAGAACGGCTAAACCGATCTGGATGAAATTTGGCGCAGAGATTAATTATAGTCCGGAATAGAAATTTATCCTGGAGAAATGTACATTTCAAAATATCCATAACGAAGGCACGGACAACTCCACAACTAAACTAATGAATCGATTTTAATTAAATTTTGCACACTGTGTGTAGTATAGTCTAACTTAAGAGATAGGATAGTTTTTATCGCAATTTATAGTCACAATATTTTTTATTGCAAATACTTAGTCACAGCAACGCGTGGCCGGGTAGCTAGTATACATTAACTAAAAAAATTAAGTGAAAAAAAATATTTATCTTAAAAATATAGTGGGTGCTAGATGTCAATTATTGTAAATATTTTATTGACATATGTAAAAGTAAAGTCATTATATAATATTTTAAAAAGCACCCCGCGCTTTTTTACGATAAAATGTTTTTTTTCTTAATCACTATTTCTTTTTTAACTTATAGAAAATTATTTTATACTTTTTAGTTCAGCTAGCTCCAAAAGTGTGCTTTTTTGGTTTTTTAAACTATTTTGTTTATTGTTTTTTTTTTTTTTATATTGTATTGTCGTCGGTCTTTGATAAGTGCACGTAGTTTCAATTCAATCCGTTTTAAAGTAGGTGAAAATCACGTTCAAACATTCTGTTACATAGATACATACTATACATACCAAGCTTATAAAATCATGTTAAAAATAGATGATAACACAGTTCACTATTTAATAAAAATAAGTTAAAAGACATTACTTTGACTAGTTATGCCGGTAACGCAATGCTATTGGTCGATTGATAAATATTAACGAATAGTGGGATTATAAAAGGGTAGAAATAAGATGAGAACTTCACTTGTACGAACGACTTGGCAGTTACTGTTAGTTAGTGATTTCCATAGTTTATATCAGTGGTTGTGAGACTTTTTCTAACATATTAAGGCCAGTTTTTCCCTGCGGTATCGCTTTGGAAAATTTGTCTTTATAGATTTTGTCAATTAATTAAGGTATCATCCGGAATCTATTTTTTCTGAATGAAATGTACTCTATGTGCTTCTCTGTATCCCTGACCATGTGTATACAAAATAATGGCCTGGTCTAGTGTTTAGTGACCCTGACTGCTGAGCCAGAGGTCGTGGGTTTGATTCATACCCAAGACAAATAATTATGTGATGAGTAGGATCATTTGTTGTGTATGTATTTAGAAATTTATAAGGATGTATATCAGCAGTCTGGTTACCATAGTACAGGCTCTGCCTAGTTTAGGATCAGGCGGCCGTGTGTGAGATTTGTAAAGTTATTATTATTATTATATTACTATCATGGTGATCGATTGAGTAGTTATAATTAAAAACGATTTCTCTGAAACCTATCCCACGGGAACCTTTTGAACTGAACGGGAAATTTTTACCTGATAGACTTTAATCTATAATAGTCATAATAATAATAATAAATTTATTCATTTATAGTTGGTACACATTATTACAGATCCTATATAACATTAATTGTCTTAAGAATATATGAGTGCCTGTACTAGGGTAAACCTGTGCCACAGGCGGTATGTGCACTTACAGACTTTTACTACATTATGTAATTATTTAATAATAACAATATTTATTTAATATACATGTGCACAAATAGACTTAACTGTGTAGTATATAACAATATAGGAACATTAACATTATGAGACTATTATTTATTTAACAACTGTAATTGAGGTCGTATATGGATATCTTTTTATTTATCCTGTTGTAAAGGGTAGGTCTAGGTAAAGTTAACACGCAACTCCACATCACAGCCCATATTTTACGTTGGTAGGAATAAAAAACCTATTATTTTTTTTATTTCTTTTTTTAGTTTATTTACTTTTAATTTTAATAACATAATACGGTATACATAGAACACAAAAAATATGTAATAAAATTTACTGAACATTGTGAAAACTGTCTGGTTTTTTTAAAAAGAATGGTCGTGAGTTTGTGTGCCCGGTTTCTTATCACAAGGCTCAACCATTTGTAAACGGGCGGTTATAGATCGAAACAAGCAGATATGATATTATGTAATCCATTTTGTTTTATAATTTTACATT
The DNA here is from genome assembly GCA_949752705.1 of Callimorpha dominula. NCBI lineage: Eukaryota > Metazoa > Arthropoda > Insecta > Lepidoptera > Erebidae > Callimorpha > Callimorpha dominula. The sequence goes on along the minus strand of OX457012.1, from coordinate 15,074,861 downwards.
TGACAATGCAAACTATTGTTGCGGTGACTCTGTGTGCATTTTTTTATTATAATAATATTTTTTTAAATTGACGATTTCGAATAATTGATGATCAATTTTATCATCAATTTTATGAATGAAATTAAGATATTGAATTTAAATTTGAAATTCAAGCAAGTCTAACTCCCCGAAGAATCCCAGTAACCCCTTTACGTTACCAGGGACTTTAATATGTCACATCCAGCCATCTTCACAGTTTCGCTTTTATAATATTAGTAACATTTAGTTAGAATTATGTCTTTGGTTGCTCTATTACATTGATAAACACCACTGTGCATATTATACACAAGCTTTAATATATACAATTTCAAGATTTGAATTTATTTTTTACCAAATCCATTTCGATACGTAATAGGGTAAAGGTGATCAAATTGCGTGCTTTAAAACAAATATATCACAGTGCTTATAGGCAATAAATTACATATGATATGTGTCAAGAGATAGCAGGATTAGATATAAGCAGCAGCAATTTCACCCGCGTTTAAAATCACTGGTCAACCCCTAAAAGTCTTAGCTTGATGTTAAATAACCTTAAAATGGACTATCAAACCCAACAAGATTTTTTCAAATTCTGCTTTTAATTCAAGAGATTAGCGCAAATAAACGCAAAATAAACGCAAAAAAAAAAAACAAATTTCAGCTTTATTTTATTAGTAACTAGCAGCGCCTCGCGGTTTCACCCACGTAAGTCTTAATCTCATGTAAATAAAAAGCTTATTTGTTAATCCAGGTCTCCAGCTATCTACATACCATGTTTTATAGCAATCGGTTCAGTAGTTTTGGTGTGAAAGAGTAACAAACATCCATACATACATACATACATACTTCCATACATCCTCACAAACCTTCACGTTTATAATATTAGTAGGATATATTGCCATTACAAGCACTTTTTTTGACGAATTAAAGTGACGATGAAGATGAAAATGGTGGATGGCCTTATCCAAGAGAAACCTATTCACTCTAGTCTTGAACGTTCATGGACTATATTTATCTGGAAAGTAGATGCAGCCAGTTTATTCTACTACCTTGTTCGTCTTTTTTTTTCGTGTGGAGACCCCCAGAGGTCATCACCTCACCAAGGCTATTGGAGAAGTTTTATGTCGGAATCGAACCGACTAAAACCACACGGTGTTCCGTCACAAGTGAGTCTATCTAAGAACTCCTCGAGAGCTTGTTGGTCTAGTGGTTAGTGATCCTGCCTGCCTTGCGAGAGGTTCGATTCCCACTTAGGACAAATAGTTATGTAATGAGCACGATCATTTTTTCTTTTATCAGCAGTCTGGTTAACATAGTACAGGCTCTGCCTAGTTCGGGAGCAGAAGGCCGTATGTTAAGTGTCTCAAGTTATTTTTATTATTATTATTCTAGATTTTGCCGACTTAAGGTTTTGTTTGGTAGGTGGAATGCCTTTAAAGATCTTATGCTGTAAGACATAGGGTTTGTTCTCACTCTATATTTTACAGAAGAAGATAGCCTGCTTTAAATTTCATTAGTTTAAAGAATACGATGTTAGAAGAAGTTCCGCTAATCCCGTACTTTCGTAAAATAACTGAATACCTACAGAAATACAAAACACATATTAATTAATTAACTTTTTATAACAAATTTTATGTCTCACGCCTTCTAGTAGTAAATACACTGTGCAGTGATGAGATGGTTAACTTTAAAGGAATATAAATTGTATGATTCAAACCTGGGCAAACACGAGAAACGAGGTTGGAATTGCTGCCAAGCCACACAGTAAGTAGAAGAGTACCACATGCCAGTATCCACTCCTGGTGGCAAGCACCGCCGCTTCATCCAATTCCTTAGTCCACGTCATTGTCACCTCAACACTACTTTTAACAATACGAACTTAATATCAAAACACGTTAAAAAAATCATTTTGTGTCTATGAATGTATTTTGTATTTAGAGTTCGTTTTTTAAAACATCTCGAGATCAATAACTTTTTTTATTTTATACTTGTTTTTTTTTTATTTATATAAAAAGTCCGTTTTTATTTGTTTATAGAATTTACAAATACAAAAAAATTTAAACGCAGATCTAAAATTAAAAAAAAATGTTAATTAACTATTTTTATAAGTAAAATAAATATCAGTTTTTATTAACATAAAACACTAATATCCTAACTCCCGTTTAAAAACTTTTCCGATAAATTCAATAACATAAGACACGTAAAAACGTCCGTTTCACTAGCAATCATAACAGAACTAAACCTACGTGCCTTGAACACATTCACTAGTGGTGGTAAATCGACCAATTGTTATAGCCCTTTGTTCCTTTACGCTTGTAAATACATATGAGCAGCCTCTATTTAGTCGCGTTATACCGATAAAGTAGAAAACTTCCACTACTCTTGCTTAACATCTCACTTTTAACTCGAAAGAGTAATTTTGCTGTTGGGCCTTTGGAGTTCCCTACTCCAAAGGCCCAACAGCAAAATTACCACAGCAATGGATCTATTTTATTTAGGGCCGTAATGTTGGAAAGGTGCGAGTGACACCGCTGGCTGGTTCCACAACCGAGTTACATTATATTGATATCAATTTTTCGTACCACAAAGTTTACATTTATTTACATTCCAGGGCAAATGGTAAATTTTGAGATTGATTTGATAGCTGGTTCAAAAAATATCGAATTTTCAAAAAACCGGTCTTTATTTGGTTTTTTGCTCATAACTTTCTTAATAATGGTCAAGATTCCAGATGCTCATCAAGCTTTAACATCGCTTACCCACATACGATAGCCTATTTGTCGAATTCTATGAAGCAGAAACTGTAACAAACACACTTTAAAGTTCTCGCGATAAAACTATTCGACCTTACTGATACTGCGCTACACCTTCGAAGCAGCGCATACCGTGGTACAGTTTTGCGCATTATTACCACTTTGCATATTATAACTTTGTGTGTATTATGAAAGTAATTGAACATACACGCAGCCACACGGCGTTTAGCTACAGAACAAAACTAAACTCTCGCCTAAATTCTTGAGATAAGGTAACGTTTTTTGAATAATTTATGATTTATTATTATCTTTTATGGTAATATGCACTTAATCCTATTACGTAGAGTCAGTATTTATTTAAGCATTTACTACTGTCTATAGGTATTTATGGTCTCACTATTTTTAAACTACACACTATATTACCGCCTACTCGTCAGACATTACAAAAGAAAAAAGAAAAAAATATACTTTGGTTCATAAATACAATAAGCGAGTAATAAGCGAGAAAGAGAAAATGAGTAAAATTGTGTGAGTATCAGTAGTAATGCCCAGCAAAAACTTATAAGGGTGTGGTGCGCCCGACAGCGAGTTGATCGAGTGTCAACAACGCAATATTAGCGTTGTTTGTTCAATCTCTCACGACTAATAGGAGGTCACGATTTAATTTGAATAATTTATTCGAATTTTCAATGTGCCAATAATATTGAGAGGTTGTATTTTTTTCAAATGTGACTTTAATGAATATTTGTTTTAGAATTACTTATTTATTTGACGTTGATTTATGATAATGTGACTGTTTACGACCTGTTAATAACTTATGTGTTATTTTATTGGCAATATAATATGTAGGTATACATAGTATATGACTAAGTTATTTGTGTCTAGTCAGAAATCGGAAGCTACAATTGAAAACAAATTATCTCTGTGATTTTCCTTGTTTTAACACAATTTATATAAAACCCTGACAGGTTACGTATATTTTATAACATTTTTTTTTTTATTATTTCCACACTAACACTTTGACTACTGATTGTACCTTTTCTAATTTTGATAGTAACGTGGGACGAGTTGCAGAATGAAAATAATATTTATTTTGATTTTCTGTAAGTTTTCCTAACGTAGAACGTGGAACGTAGGCATGTAGGACGAGTTGGTGAATTACTCCCTGAATGGGTGCATTTCTCCGTTAATTGCTTTAATTTTTGTAATGATTCTTTTTTAACTTACTTAAAGCCTCAAATTATGTTAGGGCAAAGAGGATACTTGAATAGTCTTCTGCGCAGTTGAGAATTTAATAAAAACTTGAAAGGATCTTCTTACGGCGGTTTAAGGTCAGTAAGTTTCATCTACTGATAATGCCTGGTCTCGACTCGGAATTCAGTTGTTATGATCTTAGATAACGTACCCATACCACGTGACCCGTGGGGGGAGGAGGGTGTTTAAGATACCACGCTTGGTCAGAGGGGGGGGGGGAGGGGGGGGTGTCATCACGTACTCATTAGTCTAACGAAATCTCGTGCTTTTTCGAGCTACATTCAAATATAGCGCGCAGCATTTAGCGCTTTTTAACTTTTTTTTAAAAATATCTTGAAAAACTAGAGTTCACCAAGGGAGGGGGGGAGGGGTATAATTTTTTTTAAATAAATGGTTTGCGTCACGATAGGTCACGTAGTATGGGTACGTTCCCTTCAGTTATGTGGCCCAGACTTAGGATGCAAAAAAAATCTGTTTGCGCAAACATTGGTCCCAATTCTGTTACTTCACTCGCTAAATTAAAATTCACTAAATTTTCTTCATATAAGATGTAAACCTTGTACACTTCAAAACAAGGTCTTATTTCAAATTGAAACAAGTAGGTAACATATGTCGCTATCGAAATAAGCAATTTATTTGTCGACTAAAGTCTGGTACGCTTAAATAAACTTTAATACCACGTAGCGAGAGCCGCTATCCGTTGAATGCCATCTCTTTTGCTCTGTGTTTTTAGTAAGCGTCTTCGTAGGTGTAGATTAAAAACACGTCATCCTTGTTCGTTTTGAACAAGTTTTTATACGGCAATTATACAGCGTTTGAATAAATGGAGACTCTCGCAGTGTGGAAATAAAGTTGAGTATACGTTGACAGGTTTTAGTAAAATTTAGCGGCGCTGAGAAATAGATGCTAGTAACAAATAGACCTTATTACGAAGAACACTAGGTTGATTTCATATGAAGAAATTAAGTCAGGTTTTAGTTTAGTCGAGTGTACAATAGAATCGGCACCATTGTCATAGTTTCTAAGATATTTAAGCTAAAATATGTAGTATTAATGCCTTTAGACTGTCGCTAGTAACACTATTTTCTCCAACCCTAAACCAGATCCATAGTCTACTTTGTTTCTCTTCTCTTTTTCCTATGTGTCTTAGGGTGTGCCCTCCTAATCCTTATGCCATTCTGTGCATTGCTGTGTCCAGTAAACCAGATCCAAAGTCTACACTGATAAATGTGGCGTCGCTAACCGACGCGACGACTTAAATTTTTTGTTTATCGTAAAAAATACTCTTAATATGCTAATATCTGGGTTTGATATCATATAGTATTGTTATCACAGTAAAGAGTATTTATTTACGCAAGGAAATTCGAGATTCCCTGACTCACGAGTTCTTTAGAAAAGTAAAATTAAGGGGCATTAAGTTTACTCTGATTCAGTCTACAGGGTGTATTTGAACATCACTGAGAGAGCATGACTAGAGTTGTGTTCTTTCAGTTACAAAAAGTGTTTTTGAAAAAAAAACTATCCGATTACAAGTTATGACCGTTTGAATTTCCACGTAGTTTTCCCTCCGTTTTTCATAAAAGTAGGTGAAATATGTGAAATTTAAAACTTCTTTAGGCACGTTGGGCACTTTGGGAAAAGTCACTTAACTCGCGTGAAAAAAAGGAACCTTATTGGATCACTTTGTTGTCCGTCTGTCTGACTGTCCGTCAAGACCTTTTTTCTCAGGAACCCGTTCACGCATCATGTTGAAATTAATACCAAATACATAAGTCTGCGGTACCTTGAAGCTGTAAAAAAATCAAGCTTCTAAGTCAACCCAATCAGAAGGTACAGTCATTTAAGCCTTAGATTTAACCAAATTTGAACATTTCGCAGGTAAATCAAAACATACAGGGTATTTTCCATTGACCTAGAATCATGAAATTTGATAAAAAGCAAGATCCAAAAGTCGTTATTTGTTGTTACATCACAAAAAAAAAAATGTTTTTGCTGATTACAAATTTATATTTTGCGGTTGGAAAGTTGACTTTGTCGTACATCGATGTATGGGTAAGTATTTTTGGAACCGCAAAGTTAAGTTTGTCTTTTGAAAAAAACGGGCAAAATACTTCGAGAATTGATTCCTGAGGTGGACGTGCTATCTACATACAAGTTTGTTTGTTTACGGAACCCTCAGTACTCGAGTCCGACTAACACTTGTCCGGTTTTTACTCCTTATTTCCATAAATTGATTCAAGAAATCTTTTTGTGGAAGTAATAAGCACAGTTTTTACTCTCGCTTTTATGATAAACTTTGTACCTACAAGGATTGAACCAACAAGCTTTTTGTACGTGACACGTAATGCGCAGTAAGACTAAGGTAATAACTAAAAAAATTCTCTACGATGGCGCTTAAGCAAACCATTACAAGATTAATTACCAAAATAGAAAGCTAACCGGACGGTAAATATGCTGTCTGGTCAACCCGATGAAGGTAAAGATAACAGTAGACGTAGACACATAGTACTGGGCAGTGTTGCAAGTTGATATTCAGGGTGAACGTGATGTTTGTTAAAATAAAACCATATAATTACCATGACTGCACGGATGGCGCAATGGTTTAAATGGTCACCTCGCCACTACGCCGAGCCGAGTGTTGTGGGTCTAATCGCACACGGGACAATAATGTTTGTGATCCACAAATAGTTGCCCCGAGTCTGGGTGTTTTTTGTGTCCGTTGTTTAAATGTCTGTGAAGCCTCGTAAGGCGATATACACCCAACACTTTGACTAAGCAATTAATCCAGGTGGACCTAGCCACTTGCTGGAAAGCAAAAAATATGAAGTTAGCTTGGACCAAGAAGAAAAACGTATTATCCGTAAATAAATTAATAAAAAACTAGAAAACGCACTGTAGGGAAACTACTAAACTCTACTAATTCTTAACTAAATTAAATAAAAACTAGGCCGCTTTACACGTTGATAAAGGCCTCTGTCGGTCCCGAAACAATGTCAATTCAATTGCAATTGAAAATTCAGTACAAGTTTTCATTTCCATATACTTAATATTTTCTTTGTAACTAGAACGAGCATTCTAAACATTTTATCAGCGAAATAATACTATTTAGATCAAATCTACACAAGCCCAAGCTTACCTACCTACTAAAAATACACAATTACTTCAACAGTAAAACATAATAATTATCTGATAAAGCATTGAGGAGACACACACTATGCGTTATCGACTTTGCGGTTTGTGACGATAAAAGATTATAAATTATAAAAGATTGTCAAAAACACTGGAATGAACGTATTCATCGCAGAAGTAAGCAAGTACGATTCACACCGAACGGGCCGCGCCGGAGCGCATCGGAACGCGTTTTTAGTACGGTGATGGAAACTGAAGTTTATATATTTTTTTTTTTTCACATCACAATAACAAATTACTTAAGTATAAGCTTACAAATATATAATTGTGACATCCACATCGTTCACCACGGATGGGTAGAGATAATATGTTATGTTGAGAGTAGATTCGTAGGTTCACTTATGACTATAACTTATGACTAATACATGATAAAGGTAGTGCGCATAGTATCTTAAACAATAAAAGGAATTTAACTAAGACTAACTTAAGCTAGGTACTCCGTTATGAAGTTTCTTAAGTACTAATCGTTTGTATGCGCCAACAACATTGCCGTGAATGTCAATATGATTAAAATTGCTATTATAACAGTCAAGTATGCTATAAATAGGTGAGCGCTTGCCCGCATTAGTGCGCGTTGTTGGTGTTGCGAGTGATGGAATTGTGCGACAAGCTCGTATATTTATTCTGGTAGGCACTTTGTAATTAATATTATTCATAATATCAATGCAGTCATATTTATTATAGCAGAAGTCAAACAAAAACATTGCTTGTAATTGTAATCTCCTAGATTTTAGTTCTGGGAGCTTATATTTTAGTAACAGTTCTGGGTAAGAACGGTACGCGTGACAGGATAATTTATAGTGTATGCAGCGAAGAAACTTTTTTTGTACTCTTTCAAGGCTGTCAGAGTATTTTGTATACATTGGGTCCCAAATGGATACAGCGTATTCTAATTGTGAGCGAATTAGTGTCTTATAAAGATGCAGATACGTATTCGGACGTTTGAAGTCATTACTACTTCGTAAAACAAAACCGTACATTTTATAAGCCCTACTACAGATATTATCGATATGTCCATCTAGTGTTAGTTTTGCATCTAAAGTGACCCCAAGATCGCGAATGGTCTGTACTCTATCAAGGTAATGGCCGCCTATGGAGTAAGTGAATATACTAAAAGATCGCTTTCTAGTAAATGTGATAAGTTTACATTTGTTGAAACTGAGTTGCATTTTATTGTTAATACAGTAGTTGTTAAATCTATGTAGGTCTTCTTGAAATTTGTTATGATCATTAAGATCATTTATAGTTTGGTAATTTTTTAGGTCATCTGCGTATAACAAGAATTTACAATGCTGAAAACAGACATGTACGTCGTTAATAAAGAGGATAAATAGCAAAGGGCCTAGAATAGAGCCCTGTGGTACACCGGAAGTTATGGCAACCGTATCAGACTCGTACCCATTGATGACAACCTTTTGCGTTCTATTTGTGACGTAGGATTTGAACCATCTCCATTGATTACCCTTTATGCCATTAAACGCAAGCTTCTCCAGTAATATCCTGTGATCCACCCTATCAAATGCTTTTCGGAAGTCAGTATAGACGCTGTCTGTTTGTTTGTTATTATCTAAGTTGTTAAATAATTCCGAAGTATATACTGTGAGATTAGTAATAGTAGAGCGTTTACAGACAAAACCATGCTGTTGCGGAATGATGGTTCTATGCAACAGTGGATATATGGTATTATGTACCAACCTTTCCATAAGTTTAGATAAGTTTAGATATTTATTACTTAAAATTCATTTTTGTATGGAACTTCTTGCCGCCGCGGGCGGTCGGATCCGCTCACTTGCGCTCGGCTACCGAGGCGTTCGGTTTGAATCATACTTTAACCAGCAATTTTAAAATAGATCATAATGTTGATGAAAAAGATGACTGATATTTATTTTATTGCTAACAAGCTTTTGCCCACGACTACGCTTGCGTAAAAGTAATTTTCCAAAAGTGAACAATAAATATTTCGTATGAGAGAGGGCTGACATGAATGAAACGATGGGTATTTAATACCAAGGATGTAAATGAAATGCTCAGATTTTCCTGAAAATGTCTGCATAAAAAAACAGAATTTATTTTTTTAAGCTAAATCAACTATTTGTCGGCTACACATGACGCTGTTAATATTTGACTACGCTTTGCTGGAACACCTTCTATAAGTAGGTAATGACAAAACAGTTAAGAACCATTTTAACCGACTTCAAAAAAGGAGGCCTAGACCGATTGTTTGAAAGGGTATACTTCCCAAGTGGTCCTATGGTTATCAGTTCAGTATCTGATGATGGGATCCTGGTTAAATCGAGGGCACTCTTCAAATTTCATAGGCACACTTGAAGCGATTTGAATATTTTGAGGCGCATTTAGTCGGTGATACTTTTTTCTCCTATATTTACCAACCAATTTTTTTTTTAATTTATAGCTATTGACGATTTTTAGTGACATCAATAAAATAATCATCATCATCATTAAATAGAATTTCATCCTGGGTCCATCATCAGACCATTGTTACTAAACCCAATTGGTTGAACTCGTCGAAACGAATCATACAAGTCCAAACTTGAGGGTTATACAAGTAGCCGCTGTAGGATACCACAATCCACCTAAAGGCTTCATCATTAGATCAGCTCCAAGATTCCAAATTATGTTATTATGAGCAGAACTACTATACATTCAAAGTTTAATGTAGGTACGACAACCTACTTCTAGTAGGTGACACAAATAAAGACGTGCTAAAAAATATTTTTTACTGCCAAAGTGACACACTTAAAATAAAATAACAATATTATAACAAGACAGTACAACAGTCTTAGTTTAACAAACCGGAACGAATTCGTATTTTCAGATGTAATTGATTGATTATAGAATTTATTTTTATTATCGGCCGACTGAAGATGAGATTACAATGATAAGAATATACCTAAATAACTTTGTTTTGATGGGCTACATTGAATATTGAGTTTTTTTATGGCAGACAGATAATTTTTAAGGTAGGTATTAACTAAATTTAATTAAGGTAATTTATGAAATTTACAAGGCCATACGATTTAGCTCAATATTCATCCTATACAATCTACTTAATTATTAAAACTCAAATATAATTCGGTAGAGTATTTATAGCAATGCTCCAGCGAAGGAAAGGAAAAGAACTGTTCAAAATAGCATTTACAAATATCAAATTGCCATCTTCATAATTTATCTGCGGAAATTGATTATAAGAATATTTCGATTTTACCAAAAATAATGTGTTTAAATGATGAATTAGCAGCAGGTTTTAGTTTAATTCAGACCACATGTGTTTTTCGAAAAGCTGAAAATAATAATTCCAAATGAAAAATGTGTACCTATCCCAAATCTCGTGATCTTTGTTCTAAGTGGTGTTTGTTTACCAAATAAGACTTGTAACAAATAATAACAAATCTTTGCCTTCTTGAAGTGAAAAATTCTTTAGACACGTTGGGACGGGGAAAAAGCACTGAACTCACGTCACGCTCCGCCTCACGTGCTCTCAGAAGTTTATGTTTGCACTTCTGACCTGCAGTCCTACGACCTACGACTGACAATTTTTATATAAAAGACCCGCGACTTAGTACGCTTTAACTTTCAAAGTAAGCATTTACTTTGAAAGTTTTTTAATTTTATTGCCATTCGCAAAATACTGAAACGGTTTCTGCGGTAGGTCTAAGGCAATATAGCTGTTATTAGGGTAAGTTAGGTTAACTTGGCTTAACTTTTAAAACTTATATAGACAAAATAGAAACACTTCAAATTAGATTTTCAAAACTACTGGTAAACAATAAAACTAAAAATTGTTGTAAAGATGACTATAGAAAACTATTTACAATATGCAATATTCTCGCGGCTAAATTAAAACATAAATACCTATTAGTAATGAACCAACATGGTAATCGCGAGCATAATTTATCGCCTGTTTCGCATGTTCACGGAACAAGGTTGATAACTACCGGTAGGTTCCATGTAATATCTTACTGTACCTGTATTCGCAAATAAACTATGATTATGATTATGATTATTATGATTATGTACCGAGAGTTAACAACTACTATGGTGATAGAAGGCTAAAAAAACGGATACCATATCTACTAAACAGTTTGCCTGTGGACATTAGACGAGAACCCAACAAAAATAAACTTAAAAGCATTCTAATGAAATATCTATTGGAAGGTATGGAATAATATAAATATATATAGCAGGTTATTCTTTACACATACACATATAAACATATGTGTTACATATTGCGATACTCATGTACATTTAGATATTATATTATGCTATAGGTACGTACATTACATACATAATTATAATATATATTGGCATGATATTTATAATGTTATAAATAGGTACAAATATAAAGAGACTGGACTGAGTCCACAGTCAAACTGTTTAAAGCAGTTCTGTGGACCTTTGTACTAAAATAAGGCTTATAAAATGACAAAACAAATAAATAAAAAAAATAAAAAAACTGACTTCTCTTACCTGTAACCTCCTACGTGTCTGCCAAATACCTGTTCTTTGTTTAAAAAAATCGCTTTTGATCACCTTAAGCCATCCCTGGCAAGAAAAATCTTATAACCCTATTTATTAATTTTAAATTCTAAACCAGAATAACTCGAGCTTATAATCTCTAGTAGCAATAACCAAGAAAATTCACATGAAGTTGCAAAAGCCCTTAGACCAACTTGAACCAGACCAGTCCCAAATTCATTCTTAGCTTACTTATCCTACCTGTAAACTACCTACTTGCTAAATTTCAGGTCTTTCATACTAAAAACCAATGACTTTCATACAAACTTGCAGGCCCTTAGACGCCCTAAATACAGCAATGTCGCAAAATTCGTTCTTAGCTGATGTCTCCTACTCATAAACTGCCCTGCCAAGTTTCATCTTCATAGGTCAAGCCTAGGTTAGTTTGAGTTTAGTCAGTAGATGATTGAGTGAGTGAGTATCCTTTTGCTTTTATATCTCCTCTCTTCTTCTGATCTCGCTCTCGCTCGATCTCGCTAAAACTCAAATCGAGAAAATATAATCGAGTAATATAAACCGAAAAAATAAAAATTGGTAATTTTGTATGGAAATCGCCCCCCTGGGATTAATTTCAATAGATGACGATCGTGACGGACCTATCGTCTAACTGAAGTGCTACACGATATTTTCATTACCACCATCAACATTTACTTTGAATAGATTTTAAGAAAATATTTAATGAGTGAAGTGAAGGGAAGTGCCATCCTATCTACCTATATTGATTTTGTAGATTTAGACACACCTAACCACAAATTTTACTGTGACTAGAGGACGAAGGTTTTTAAATTGACAGATTTGATTAAACAATTCCGTGTTGTTTTATAGTGTTCATTACTATGGTCAGGAAAAGAAGAACTGTCGTAGGTCGTCAAAGTCACTTAAATATGCGAGGAGTTACCTCAGCGAAGGACACATATTGATAATAGTCATATTAAATTTGGCAGGGAGGTAACTTATATACAGGTAGGAGACGTTAGCTAACGGATTTGCGACAGGGATAGTAAGGAGTTCTAAGGGCTCTCGCAAGTTTACGTGAAAGACGTGGGAGAGCCATGCTTCAGCAAGTATGGGCCAGCTCGACTCCGCTCGATACCACGGCCTCACAGAAAACTGGTAGTGAAACAATGCTTGCATTGCTTTTCGCCGCGTGAGTGAGGTTACCGGAGACCCTAACCCTTGTCTGACCCCTTTCCCGTCCTTCCCCTCTCCCCCCTCTCCTCCCCTCTAATCCCCCTCTCCCGTCTTCCCGCTCTTCCTCCCTCTCCTCCTCTTCTCCTACTTCCACCTTAAAGGGCGGCAACGCACTTGTGACTCTTGAGTTGCAGGTGCCCATGGGCGGTGGCATTCATTTACCATCAGGTGACCCGTCTACTCGTTTGGACCCCTATACCAAAAAAAAAAGGGTTTTTTGTACTAGAAACCTGAAATTTGGCAAGAAGGTAATTTATAGGTAGGACACGTCGACTGGGCCGGATCAAGGAGATTTAAGGTCTCTGGTCACGTTATATAAAAGTCTTCGGTTTTGTACTAGAGACCTGAAACTTGGCACAGTAGTGGCTTATATAGGTAAGAGACATCAGCTAAGAACGGGTTTACGATAGAGCTGGATTAAGGTTTATGATAATAGTCCTTAGGTTTTTCTGATAAAGATCCGAAATTTTGGCCGGGAGGTAGTTTATAGGTAGGACACGACTACCTTAGAACGCATTTTGCGACAGGACCGTATTAAGGAGATATAACCGGATACTCTTGGAAGGTTATATGAAATTCCTCAAATAAAATGTTGGTGATACGAGGTTCACGGGGTCATCTAGTAATATATATTAATTCTGAAATATGTAAATACTAGCAACCCGCCCCGGCTTCGCACGGGTACAAATTATACACCAGAACCTTCTTCATTAATCACTCTGTCTATTAATGAATACCGCATGAAAATCCGTACGGTAGTCTTTTAGTTTATCGAACAGACAGACAGACAGACGCGGCGGGGGACTTTGTTTTATAATATGTAGTGAAGAGAGAACTTTAGCTTGAGTACCATGAGTTAATGAGTAGTTAACTCATAGTACGTCGTAAACTGTACCATGTTTTCTAAGCACAATGGTAAAATCTAAATAAAAAATATTATGAGACATATGTATCGGTAACAAACAAGCAAATAAACCCAAATAGAGCTCAAATAGCCTACACGTTGATAGGTGTACAGTGAATTACATTACGAGCGAAGCCGGGTGTAAAATGCTAGAAAGTTAATAAAGACGATCACCAACATTCAATTCCCACACCTAATTCTTGACGTAAACCAGTTGGTCGTGCTGATACTTGGACAAGGCGATAAATAATTCAATTCATGAGATAGCGACCCTCCGTAGGAACTTAGCAATTGTGGCAGCGTACTAAATTGTACAGTCTCCGTCTGTTCGCTCACAGCACTACTGACCTGGTTCAAGGTACCTATTACTCTATTGTCTACTCTACCATAGCCATCCTAACCAATCTTACTAATATTATAAAGGGAAAGTTTGAGAGGATGGAATGATGTTTGTTATTCAATCACGCCAGAACGGCTGAACGGATCTTGATGAAATTTGGCACAAAGATAGATAGTAATAATAATAATATTACAATTGTGAAAGTGAGGTTGTTTGTTAAGTATTCACGCCTTAATTGCTCAACTGATCAGCATGAAATGAAGATGCGAGCGACACCGAGCTTTTCCTATCCTATCATATGTAACTTTAGCACCCTTTTTATGGTATAGGGAGCAAACGAGCAGACGGGTCACCCGATGGTAACTACCGTCGCCCATGGACACATGCAATTCAAGAGGCATAATTGCGTCGCCGGTCTTTGAGATGGGAGTACGCTCTTTTCTTGTAGGTGATATCGGTCGGGAAAATTGTTCCACAGATTGGTTGTGCGAGGCAAAAAGTTTCTGGAGAGCCGCACAGTGGTGGATTACCAACTATTCAAGTAATTGGGATGATAGTTTTGTCGCGTTGAACGATGGCGATAATGAGATCCTGACATGAAGCCTGGTATCTGAAAATTGTCCTCCGGCCCAAGCTAGCAGGTATGCTGGTATTTATTTAAAGGTTCCAGTTGACACCAACATCTGGTCCCCTAAGAGAAGGAAAACTAGTAATAAACCCGGAACGGTGCCTCCTACAAGGTGAAAGCCAGACACCTGCGGCCACACCGGCACCACACTACTGACTCGTCATTCCTCTGGGTCCCGCCGGGGAGGAGGCGAGGGTGTCATGGGTACTGGGCAAGCCCATGTTGCCACAAAGTCCGCTGTCCCAGGCGTCCGCGGAGAGGTCACTTCGCCCACCTGCCCTGCAGATGGTAAACCACACGGAGAGTGGCAGTTACCAGTTGAAAATCAGGTTAGCAGATAGATAAGCAGGTTGGATACTACGTCAATTTCACCAGTTGTCTTCAATGGTTCAATTATACCTCTAAGTCCAGTGGTCAAGGACCTGGGTTTACTCATTGACTCGACTCATGACTGGCGAGCTCAAGTTACTCGCGTGAAACAAAAGGTCACTGGTACCCTGCGAACACTATATCGTCTTAAGAATTTCCTGCCCCCTAAAACTAAAACTACGCTCATGCTGTCCCTAATTATGCCTATTATAGACTATGGTGATGTGTGTAATTTTGACCTGAATGCAGACCTTCTCAATAAATTAGATCGTCTTCTCAATAACTGCATTCGATTCATTTTCAATCTTCGCAAGTATGACCATGTGTCTGCTTTACGTTCACAATTAAAATGGCTACCTATTCGCCAGCGCCGTAATCTGCGAGCACTGACTTCTCTTTTTTCTTTTCTCAACTCTCCATCTTCGCCTTCCTATATAGCTCCCTATTTCCGCTTCTTGTCCTCTAATCATGACAGAAATCTTCGTTCAGAAAATAATCTGCTTCTCTTATGTCCTTCCCACAACTCCGACTTCGTAAACTCGTCTTTCTACGTTCAATCAGTTCTCCTCTGGAATGCACTCCCTCTGGAAATCAGGATGGCCACAAACCGTCTTATATTTAAAAATAAAGTTCGTGATCTCCTTCACAATGAGATGACTGAATGAGTTGGACGCTAGTTACTCGACTCTGTATTTCGGTATTCATAGTGTATGAATATAATGTATGGATTTATATGGATATGTGTATATATGATCTGAATATATATTATTATATTTATTATGTAAGAAATAGTGTGTACTTCTGTTTATGTACCGTGTAACTTGTATGATTTAATAGATAGAATAGATGTGATTTCTGTGCACCTACCTTATAAGATTTCTCCACCACCCCAAGGTTGGCTGGTAGAGAATGCCATCGGCATTAAGTCCGCCTTTGTACATATTGTGCATGAAGATTTTAATAAATAAATGTAAATAAGTGCAAACGCGAGACATGTTATTGTTATTCCACTGTTTCCTTTAGTGTACTTGTTATATTTTCTGTATCTCGATTTCTTGGTGTTTAATTTATATATATATATATATATATATAAATATATTATACTATTATACTCTTTCTCTTGTGTCTTAGCACGGAAATAAATGGATTTTCTTTCTTTTTCTTTTTATTTGATTTGATTTGACCTTCAGAGTCTAATACTACTCCTAATGACACACTTTGCCGGTCAGAAAATAAGTAAGGCCTGGCGGTTCTGGGATCTTACTCTATAGGTATAGGTAGGTACATATAGTACACCTTACTTACCGATTGGAATGTTCTCTTGCAACAATGTTTATTTTTATTTTTTTAGTGCATTGTCGACAGCGAACTTACAACTCTTTAAGGTACAGGGGTATTTAAAAAATAAACCACTGGTAACACTACTCACGCAGAATCTGTTTATAAATGGATGTATATACAGTTTCGTGTTTCATTGCCGGTTTTTTTTTTAGTGAAGTGATGATAATAAGGTCTATTTGTTACTGGCATCTATTTCTCAGCGCCACTAAATTTCACTAAAACCTGTCAACGTGTACTCAACTTTATTTCCACGCAGCGAGAGTCTCCATTTATTCAAATGCTGTATAACTGGCGTATAAAAACTTGTTCAAAACCAACAAGGATGACGTGTTTTTAATCTACACCTACGAATACGCTTACTAAAAACACAGAGCAAAAGAGAAGGCATTCAACGGATAGCGGCTCTCGCTACGTGGTATTAAAGTTTATTTAAGCGTAGCAGCCTTTAGTCGACAAATAAATTGCTTATTTCGATAGCGACATATGTTACCTACTTGTTTCAATTTGAAATAAGACCTTGTTTTGAATTGTACAAGGTTTACATCTTATATGAAGAAAATTTTGTGAATTTTAATTTAGCGAGTGAAGTAACAGAATTGGGACCATTATCGTTTCATTTAGCTATACTTAATGAAGCGTGAATAATGCTAATAAAATGTATTTTTTTCATCATAATTTTTTTTCTGACCCATCATCAAAGGTGATATTAGTACTATCGTCTGTCTTTGTCTTCGGGAGCGTTTATAAAAACAACAAAAGTGTAAAAAAAAAAATAGATAAGCAACCGTAACCTTTGTCCACGTTCGCAAACGGATATTGCCTACAATAAATACTTATATCAGTTTTCATTACATATGATAACATTTTAAGTACTATCTAGCTATCTAGTACTGTGTAATTATACAAGGTGATCAAGATCAGACCAAAACGGATGCTTACATCACCTTGTCTATATCTTTGTTGAAGTGCCTGGCCTGAACACTCTTTATTACGTATCATGCTCAACTTATTGTGCAAAAATATATTTTTTAATGTGCAACCCTTCAGTATCACTGAAAATGTTTAGAATAGGCCAGTAAGAAAAGCAGCCGATGAAATGTTTACTTAAATTTCGAATTAGAAACTCTTTGGGAATTTGTAGATGTTTAATGATTTCATATGTCTGACTTCGATTGGCATTTCATTAGGAAGCCCCAACTCGTGCCACTGGTTCAATGAACACTTACAACTGGTTTAATGAGTTTACACGTGGTCGAAACAAACTTACTGATGATTCTCGAGAAGGACGTTCTTCTACGGCGAATACTGAAGATAACGTGAGTGCCGTGGGGCTAACTGTAGAAGCTGATAGAATGTTGACATATGAACAGATTCGGGCAGCTTTAGGCATTGGTATGAGTCAAGTACAAAAAGTCTTACATGAACATTTAGGTGTCTGAAAGCTTTGTACTTAATTGATACCTCATAATTTGACGGAAGATCAATAACACCGTCGTTTGGATTAGTGCCGCTCAATGCTTGAGTGCTCAATGCTCAAAGTATGACGGAGGTGACTCGAATGCTGTATATGATATCGTCACAGGTGATGAAAGCTGAATTTATTGCTACGAACCCAAAACCAAAAGTCAATCTGCGCAATGGGTGTTTCCATTCAAAGATTTGACGACAAAAGTAAAGATGGGCAGAAGTTAAGGGAGAAAGATGGTTGTCTCATTCTTTGGAGGGACGGGTAATTTCGCAACAATCATTCTAGAAGATAAAAGGAACCCCTAAGATCCTGTGGCTGCGTTTGAAAAAGGCGTGGAAGAGATCCCTAAAGAAGAGTCGCATGTGCCGGTGGTTAGAAAGAAACGGAGACTACTTTGAAAAGCATTACAAATATTAACAGGCTTCTATATCATTCCGTTTTTTTAATTTCATAAAAACTTTCAGTGTTATGTTACAAAGGAGTTACTTCTAGAAAGATACTCCTGAACCCCCAACAGACTGGTCTACCTGTCGGTACCACAGTTAAAGTCGAGAGCGTTAGCGTTAGTCAGGGTATTAGTGTTTTGTGGCGGGAGCCAGATTCTTCTTAAATGTAGAAAGTGGGGGTGGAACACTGTGCGTCAACGTTTCAAGTCTATCTACTTTTACGTTGGGGCCTTGTTACCCTGCTCGGAGGCTTCCGGCTTGCGCTCATGTAGACTATAGACCCGCATGTACGGGCGCCTGGTGCGTCCTCTGCGGGACGGGAGATTCAACCAATCATCATAACATTGCATCCACATTGTTAGGTCTACAGAAAAGGCATAGGCATTTAATGCGAGCGAAGCCACAGGAAAAAGCTACTTAGGCATAAAAATATGAAAATACGAATGACATTGCGTCAGCAATAAATTAGCTCCCACAAACGTCATTGTTGTTTACATAATGTGTTCAGAAAATCACCACGCGTAAAGTTTCCGTAAAAACCACTTGCCTTTAATTCGGATTATTTGATAACAATTTGACATTCCTTAAATATGTCTCACTGCCTACGTAAGACGGAATTACTTTATACACGTGTCAGTAATTTGAAATATTAAGAATTCTATTCAAACTATTACTCAACTATAACTATTATTGGCCTGTTGGTCTAGTGGTTAGTGATCCTGACTGCTGAGCCAGAGGACGACCTCTCTCTCAGCAGTCAGGATCACTAACGATTTGTGGGTTCGTTTCCCACCCAAAACAAATAATTGATGAGCACGATTTGTTCTGCATCTGGGTGTAATTTAAGTATGTTTATCAGCAGTCTGGTTACCATAGTACAGGCTCTGCGTAGTTTGAGATTAGACGGCCGTGTGTGAGGTGTGTGAAGTTATTATTTTTATTATGGTTATTATTTGCGTATACAGAAATTCCAGTTGACTTAACTTATGTTTAATTGCGGTAATATCGATCGTATTCCACCAATCGTTTTGATTGGGGTGCAGTCGCCCAGTCCCGTCAGTCCACGATCAGTGCAATTGGAAATTAAACAAAAAGGTATTGTACCTTTTCGTTTAATTGCTTTGTAAATGTTCTATTAATGTAATTGGGGCCTGCGAGAATACCAGCGTTGCAGAGCGATCTGCGACAATAGCTGACGCAGGTACCTTCTTTGGTCTTCAATACTGAGTGTTAAAGTATGTTTTATTTAGTTATGTGTTTTTATTGTGTTACCTAGTAGAAGAAACAAATAAAATATTTTTCTTTCTTTCTTACCTTATAAGAATAATTAAAATTAATTATGTATTTTAGGAGTACTGGTTCTCGTTGACGCAAACATTATTTCGTTCACACGTGTGTAATATCAACCAATCGATCGGTCATGCTTGAAGAGTCACGCAAAGGTCTTTTACGGTCTGTCGAACAACTATTCAAACGTACAACATATACAGAATGTATTTATTAATACTAGTCAGGTATTAAAAGAGTCACTTATAAAATTCTAACAATTGCAACCCAGTACTGGCAATGTTTGAGAAGGTGCTACATCAAGGTAGCAGCCAAAAGATATGTCTTCAGTAGAGAGTAGTGACGAGGTCGTAAGTTCGTTATTCTTATGCTCCACTCTTGCAGGCAAATATTAATTTCCCTACTCATCACTCACCAATTAAAACAGAACACTTGCTTCATAGTCCCAGGTAGTAAATAACTCTACTATGATCCAAAGTCTTAGTTGTGCAAATCCTACATCAATCTAGATTAGTATTCGAGATTTGTGTTACTTTGTTATTTATCCTGAGTGCGTGGAATATGGTTTAATTTTCCTCCGATAGAAAGGTAGGAAGGTAGTTCCAACCACAGCACAGGTGGTGAATATGGAAGTAAAACTATTCAGCGAATTTTTTTTATTGCGCAATTCATTGTCAGCAATTACGATGCAGTTCGATTTTGTTTGCTTGATGACGTTGAGGAATATAAGCCGTATGTTTATGTTCCCACAAGTAGATCTGATACTACATAAGCTATGGTAGTGATTTCCGGGGCTGTTTCTATGTTTGAACATTATGTTACATTGTCCTCACATTTAGAAAAACGTAAAAAAAACATGTCAAAAAAGAGTGTCCTGGAGTTCCATAGGATCTACGTATTAGAACAGGCAACTAGCTTCACGACTGACTTAGTCTGACTGACTCCTACTCTTGACAATTCAAAAATACCTATTAATTATTGATATGGTTTAATTGAAATAAATGGTTTTGATTTGACAATTTGAAATATCAAAAGTGTTGCTAGGTCGTCCAAAATATCGTAAAACGAATAATAATCACATAAAATTATTTAATAACTATACAAGTTAAATTAAAATTCAATATTGTTATTTCATAAAATTGATGATCAATTAATTATTCGAAATCGTCGAACCAAATGCATTTTTTATATTCACGTTTATATGAATCCACATCTTGCCAGCTATATAGAACTCGATTGAGAATATTACTAACGCAAATAATAAATTGTATCGATACTAATTACACTTGCAAATCAATTATCATTATCACTTAATTGTATCTCAGTACTGTGACGGTAGTTGTAAAACGGAATATTTATGAAGATCTATTTACGTACAAGTGAATAATTTACGAACTATTTATAAAAACTTGTCGGACAACTGCCTCATTCTTATCTGTGTTCTTAGTATATCTTGAGGCTTACGTTAGCGTTTAATCCTGAAGTCCTGTGCTATCGAGTTTTTCTTTGAGGGAATTTCTAATAAGGTCAACCACTTGTACTTGTAATTAAAAATTAATAATAAAAAATGATAATTTAAAAAGCTTTTATTTTGAATTGTCATGAGAACCAAACGTGTGTGCCAAATTCAGCTTGATAGCTTCAGTGGAAGTGGGTGAAGCATTGATTGCAAAATTCCTGGACATACATACACATGAAATTAAATAAAGGCTTTTAATAATATTTAATGAAATATAGTTAAAAAAACAATGTAATATACTTATACATATACAAATGTGTATAAATAAATAATTATTCTTTAATTACTAAAGAAAAATACGCTTTAATGGCGAACCGAGTTAAAAAATAAAAAAAGGAGTTTCACTATCGACCTCCTGGCTTCATCGGCAGACCATCGTTACTAAGCCAACTTGTCGGACTCGTCAAAACTAATTACATGCACTCTAACTGAAGAGTTTCACTATCCACCTCCGTCATCAGATCAGTTCCAAGATGCTAAATTATAGTATTATCACCCAAACTACATAAACATACGAAGTTTCATTTCGATATAATAATTAAAAGCAAGTTAAAATGAACTTCAAGATTGGTTTAGATAGTTAGGGCAGCTAATAAAGGCATGATAAAACAACTTTTTTCTCCTGTTAGCTAATAATTGTAAGTATATATTTTTATTCAGGCCGTACGCATCTAGAAACAGTTGCGTACGGCAGTAAGTCCAGTGTCTATTTGACATACCAACAGTAGCACTGTGGATATTTCATAGAGATACTGGAATTTTATTTTAAACGACAAGATCTGATTTTACGCAACTGTTTGAAATTAATGATGAATAAACATTAACAATATCAAAATCTTAGCTACATTTGGCTCCAAAACATCCACCAGTAACAGTATAAACCGTTGTACGCCTAACTTTAATATTTTACGTGAAGCAACTACCATCAGACCTCCACAACCCAAGTACTAGGTGATATCGAAGTTCTGTAGTTAGACCAGGTTGTCGGACATTTTAGGGCTCCAACTACCACTAATGAATGCTACAAAGTTCGTATGGCACCCGGGACCGACGGTATAACGTGCTCTTCAAGGTACGGAGGGGTCTCGATGTGTTAAGATTGGTCATTTATCCTAGACTGACCTGGCAAGTATTACTTTGTAATGTGCTAACCAATTCGGTTACCACTTAGCCACGAGCCCCTCTTTTTACCCTCTATTTGTATATAAATAATTTCCTTTATCCACGTGATAAGTTGCTGTTATGTAAGAATCTTGATCATCGCTCTGATGTGATTTCTAAAAAATACTTAATGTTACTAAAATAGCAGCACTCGAAATAAAATTCACAATGTATAATCTTTGTGTCATAATTAATCATAATGAATCTTCGATCTAATGAATTATGAATAGAAGCAATTATTTTTTTGTAATTTCGTAATTGGTTGATGAATCGTACTTGTGGAGTTACTCTGATAACATTATAATGCCACGGATAAGGAAGATTTCAAAGAAAAATAATAGTTTAAGGAGTAATTATTAATACAATACTAAAATAATCAAGCTGAAGAGTTTTGTTTTATTGTTTCTCTCCGGAACTATCAATCGGATTTGTTTTTTTTTCTGCAAATTCAAATGCAATATAAAATTGATAATTAATTATTATTATTCGAAATCTTCAATAAAAATATAATTACAATAAAATAATGCAGATTGTTGATCTACAATATTTGATTACAATGTACACAGAGTCACCACAACAATAGGGTGCTTCGTCAAAATAATGTAAAATTTAAAAAAAAAAAGATCTATCATAACATCATATCTGCTTTTGTCGATCTTATGACCGCCAGTTCCCAAATCAGCCCAAATGGTAGAGCCTTGTGAGAAGAAATGGGGCAAACAGTATATAATATTTAGTTATAATCGAATATTTTGATCAGCTATAAACTTATATTATTATTTATAAACTCTTTATTTCCATGACACATTGAGCACGTGACCGGTGACATTCACCAGGGCTGACCAGGAGCGCAGAACGCGGCAGGCGGTCAATTCCGTTCCGCGCACATCGATTAGTTAATAACTAATAAATTGCGACTAATTGCTACCTAGTTATTTGCTTGTTGTTGTACAACCGAGTACAGATGAGCGCAGAATTGACATGTTTTTAAAGTTCCATACCCAAAATGAAAAACGGGACCTTATTACTAAGACTCCACTGTCCACCTGTCTGTCACCAGGCTGTATCTCATGACCCGTGATAGCTAGACAATTGAAATTTTCACAGATGATGTATTTCTGTTGCCGCTTTAACAACAAATACTAAAAACAGAATAATATATATATTTAAGTTGGGCTCCCATACAACAAACGTGATTTTTCTGCCTTTTTTTTGCTCGATATTAATAACGGCAACAGGTAGACGCTTGAAATATTCATAGAATATTATAGTGTCTAATGTTGATTAGATTATGGCACGAAACCCTTCGTGTGCGAGTCCGACTCGCACTTGGCCGGTTTTTCTACTACTGCGATTTATCCGCTGTAGTTAATAAAAGCCGCCAAGTGCGAGTCGGATTTACACGCGAAGGGTTCGAAAAAGATGCATCCCGCTAACAAACAGGCGGACAGACAGCGAAGGTTTAGTAAAAGGTTTCTGTTGACACCCTATGGGTACGGAACTCTAATTATATTTCATACTTAAGTTTATACTTGAAAAAATGCTGAAGAAGACCACTCAGAGACACACTCACGGAGATGAACGGTTGGGACTCTAAGTAAGATCACTATTTATTTATCTTTCACCGTCGAAATTGATAAGAAACGAAATGTTAAGGGAACTAAACATAGTCTATACGTCATTATCATCATCGCAATCATTAATATTCAATAAAATGTACACTCGCGTAGTTAAAATATAAAAATTATATTTAACAGACAAAGTGAAGTGTGGAAACTTAAACTACAAACTATTTTGTGCCTATTGCAGTGGAAGACTTTGGGCAGTTGGGGCTCTGAGGCGAAGGGCTTCATCGCGGATATTAGCCGCCGGATTAGGGATAGGAACGGTGACTCCCGTTCCGGGTCTTTCCTTGTGCAAAGGTTGTCCATTGCCATTCAGCGAGGCAACGCTGCGAGCATCATGGGCGCTTTTGCGCCGGGAGTGATGCGGGACGGGTTACTTTAAGGGGATTAAAGGGAAAAAATAAATTTGTAATTATTATTTTTATTAATTAAAAACGATTAAATTACAAACTCAATGTAGTTATAATTTGTACACGCGCGTGGAAAGCGCGATTAATTTCGAGCAAGACAGTGTTGTTGTTGTGTCAGTCCGAAGTACAGCACTACCAGTAACATCGTTGTCAGGCGCTGCATTATCAACTCACTGGCATCCGGATCTCATTTCCGATCCGATGTATCGGATCAGAAACGTCTGAAGTCTGAGAGGATCTAATAGTTCCCTTAATTCAAGCAGTGAAAGCTAAAGAAGTGCTATATTTTTATACACTATAGTAGGCACAAAAATTTAAGTAATTCTATTATTCATATTATTTTATTATTAAATATTTCATCTAATTAAACATTTAACACGCTACACAACACGTCTGCACATTAAGAACATAACTCATGATTAAGTACACCACTTAGCATTAAAGACTGCATAATGAAATAATATTACATACATGCGTGTCGGTTTGATAACCTCTTTACTATGAAGTCGGTTAATAAAATAATAGGTAGTCGATAATTTGATTTCATTCTTCAGCAATTTATAATCTTAAAGATACTATTACTGATATAGCGGTCTTTTTATACGTATTGTGTACCTACCTAACGTCACAGCGGAAAATATTTATTCGCAATAGTGACGACAATGATTAATCTTTATAGTCATCATATTAGTAAATCATCATTACATATTATAATATGCAATTATGATTTACCAGAGACTTTTTAGAAAGATTTGGTGACAGGAGAAAATGGTAGCAGAGGACGCAATAAATACATTAATACATATAAATCTATACTAATATTACAAAGTTGAAGAGTTTGTTTGTTTGGTTGAACGCGTTAATCTCAGAAACAACTGGTTCGAATTGAAAAATTATTTTAGTGATAGCCCATTTATCGAGGAAGGCTATATAACATCACGCTACGACAAATAGGAGCGATCAATGATAAATGATGCAAAAACGAGGAAAACTTACAAACGTGGACGAAGTTGCGCTTGTCAGCTAGTTACTGTATACTAGCTTGTCAGCTAGTTACTGTATACTAGCAACCCGGCCACGCGTTACTGTGACTAAGTAATTTGCAATAAAAAACATTGTGACTATAAATTGCGATAAACATTATTCTATCTCTCAATTTGGAATAAACTACACACAATGTGCAAGATTTGGGAGTCGCGAACAAACAACGTGACACGATTTTTTCATATAAAAAGAAAGTAAACAAACATTAATGATTTATAAATACTTCAATATATTTCGTATTTATTTATTTATTTATTTATCTCTTTATTGTACACCTTCAATATAAGATACAATCAAAAAATAATACAAACATTCAGGCATATCAATTGGCGGTCTTATCGCTCACGGCGATCTCTTACAGATCTTAATTCTTTTCAAAACAGTTTCATTTTCCCTGGAACTAGCTGATGGAATTATGTTTATGGCAATCTCAATTTCACTATAATTTGCTACAAATATAGACATACAAGAATACTTGGAAGTGCCAGTCAAGGAAGAGGTAAACAGATACCGTGCCATATACAAAGAGAAGCTGCAAATACACACGAATCAACTCGCTAGAGATCTAGTTCACACCAACAGAAACCCTACAAGACGTAAAACATGTCAGATACTACTGTTGGACCAGAGATGCTAGAAGCCTAAATGCCAGAAACCATTATGTGAAGACTGGGGGAGAGAATTTACAGAAATACTTATTGAATTTACAAAAATCTTAACAACAATGAAAAAACTAAAACATCTGATTAAGACTTCAGCAATCGTAGAAAGAAAAAGGTTAGGTATCCATAATATAGTTCGGAGTATGTCCTAGAATCTTCAGGGCGCAAACCAGCAGACGGGTCATCTGATGGTGAGTTACTACCGCCGCCCATGGGTACCTGCAACTCAAGAGTCACAAGTAGGTTGCCGGCCTTTAAGGCGGGAGTATAGGAAGGGGGGAAGAAGGGAAGAGGGGAGCGAGAAGGGTTAGGGCCTCCGCTAACCTCACGCGGCTAAACACAACGAAGCATTGCCGGTTTTCTGTGATGCTGTGGTATAACTCCGGTCGAGCCAGCCCGTACGTGACGAACCATTGGCTCTCCTACTTGCAAGATTTTTATTGTTAAATATTAGCTTTCCATGATCATATTAAGGCAATTAAGGCGATGGTAAGGGTAAGAATATGTATATAGGTAGTAGGTACACAGACTGACTGCAGCCGCTGTCAGTGGAATCTGGTCTAAACGTCAGACAGTTCAAATGTAGCTATTTATATTAATCTATTATGAGTACAAAATATTAAAGGTAGAATTTTCTTCCTAAAAGTAAAAAAATGTTTTATTCAGAATTTCTGTGACATTTTACATTTTTTTTAGCAAGGTTAAACAAATGCTTTTTAATGTAGTAGTTATCCTAAACTTTCTACCAATTTAACTAGCTAGTGGAGGTTATACGGTCGAATTGAGAACCTCCTTTTTTTCCTCCGTTAAAAACGTCACAACATAATAACTTAAATCATCTCTGTAATAACTTACAGAGATGCTTTTTACTTTTTACAACTATGTCCTCCTCTTCTCATAATAGGCATATGAACAAAAAACTTGGCGTTTTCAAAATAGCCTGGATGCTGAGAATTTTGTCTGAATTTTTCATGTTAAATATTTAAATTATTAACTTTTAAAAAAGTATCACCAACATCAATGTGCGTAAATCATGACAAATTGTAGTAAGCATTCTTCATCTTTTAACTTTACACCCTTTGAAGTGGAATTTAATTTCTTCAAATTAAAATGAGACCCACCTTGAATACAACCAATTCAATTAAAAATTATTAAAAATGATAGAAATCGGTACACAAATGGCCAAGATATTACGCACAAAAAAGAAGTAAAAAAATCGCTCTTATCCGTTAAAAAAGATTAGTAAAACGTCAATACGCAATTGAATATAAATAATCAAAATGGATATATTTCTTCACTATCTTTAGAATATATTACAACCAGCTTTGCCTATCTATAAGACGTCAGTATTGTCCTCACAGTGGCTGTACGCATGTCCGTCAGTAATCTTAGATGAAGGAGCAATGACGTGGTCTATTTATATAATCGAGGATTAATATATCATGACGCTTATTCAGACATGTACAGAAGATATCATGATTCATAATCGTGAAATCTTCGTTTTGACTGGAACCGCGGATAGCGATACAGTCGGATTTTTTTATTTCATAGCTCAGTTGTTGCAAAAGACTATTTTAGGCTTTTAACATGACGCTACGACCTTCATGAGGGACAGTGCTCATATTTGTTTGCTATGCTGGGTCTAGCTGGATTAGATTAACATGACGAGAAAACTTTTATTTTATTACTTGTAATTGCTTGCCTATTAAATGATGTTTTATATAGAACTCAAATGTTGGCCATTGAAATCTTGAATTTTTTTTTGCATTTTAGTTTAGTTAATTAATGCCTCTCCTGTAGTATTCTTTAAGATGAGATGCGATGAACTTTTATTCGAAATTTTTGTAGGTTTATTAAAAAAACGAAAATAATGGAAATCAGCTGGAGCAAGGCGGTTGTGTCGAAGTGTTTCCAGTATAACTAAAACTCCTTTATTTTTAACGGTCCTTTGTGCGTTATGTGGACGAGCGTTGTCGTGTAGAAGAAGCTTGTCTATTTCATTCATCACCATCATCATTTTCAATTTTTCACAGCACACCTCTGCAGTAATTGTTGGGCCAGGTCTCAAGGCTGTAATGAACAGTTGAAGCACAGGTCTCCCAAACATTCATGCAGCTTAACTTATGTTTTTATTTTACGTTATAATTTTATTAGACAATGATCACATCTGATAAATTTTCAATTAAGAAGAAAGCACAGAACGTATAAGTATATATTTATTTCATGTTCATGTGACCAGCTGACGTATAATCCACCACTCTATAGTCAGCTGACTTTTCTTTTTCTTCAAGATTTTGGTTAGCTTCAATTTGATACAATTCTCAATCGGGAGGAAATGACATTTTTTTTTTTCTACGTGCGCGGGAGGCTACTGCTCCTCAACCCCCCGACGGAACCACAGCTGGCGTTCACGAGGCTTCATGATACAACTCTCTGAAGCATTTTACTAGCGCATGGAAAAAACTTATTACCAGCCTCTCCACCGATATGGTGATAGTGAGGATCCAAATATTTCGTATAATTAGCGGGCTCGGACTTTCCCGCGACAGCCAGTTCGAGTAACAGGTTTTTTTTATAGTATAGGGGGCAAACGAGCAGACGGGTCACCTGATGATAAATGATTACTGCCGCTCATGACCACCTACAACTCAGGAGTCACAAGTGCATTGCCGTCTTTTAAGGTAGGAATAGGGGAAGAGGGGAGAGTAGGGGGGTAGAGCGTGAAGAGGGGAGAGGGAACGCCTAGGGCCTCCGGTAACCGCACTCACGGGGCGAAAAGTAATGGAGGCAAGGCACTGGAGGAACGGGCCTTAACATGTGGCCTAGTCCATCTGAACTGTCTGGTTCTACTCCAGACAGGCCCGTCGATATCGCGATGGTTCCGGGAAGACGACGACGAGATAAGCAACAGGAAGCATTCACCACAGATTCAGGATTATTTAAACGACCAATATAAAAATGTCTATTAATTATTTCTATTAACTATCTATTATTACATTTCTGTGTAAACCTCGTGTAAATACTCGTAAATTCTCCGATAAATGCATAATTATTGATTTTGAAACATTTATGAACAAACTTAAGTGTTAATGTAGGTCGACGACCTGTCCATTTTGTAAACAGCGGTCATTTATAAACGGTGGCTGACTAAAATAATGTATGGAGCGAACCAATAACACTCCTCATCAACGTAAATCGCCCGTCAACATATTATATCATAAAGATAGCGAAGGCGCAGCCTATTGAATGTTTTACTCTGTGTTACAGCTAGTGATCATATGAACATTAATATCGTTAATAAATCATCGTTTCCGTGGTGTAGCGGTTATCACATCTGCCTAACACGCAGAAGGCCCCCGGTTCGATCCCGGGCGGAAACATACTTTTTGACTATTTCGGGTATTTTCGAAAGAAGTCCAAAAATAGTAGGTATTTTAAACTTGAGAAATTAAAGCTGATCAATCAAATATTTTTGGATTAAGTTCAGAGAAACTAATATTTTATTATAAAAATCAGAACTTTAAATATCTACTAACATTAAATAACTTTTAGTTTTCTCTTAGATGCGGGTGCCTAAAATTATAATTTAACCAACTCGTGATTGAACATTTTAGCTGTTTTTATATCAATGAAGTTTGATCTATGCTGATTTTTACTTGGAAAAAAAAATAACATTCATACAAAAAGTGGATCTCTCATATTTTAGTTTTTGCATTTTTTTTTCAAACTAATTTGCATTATGCCGCAAACTATCCGCTTATTTTTATTTATTTACAGGCGTACAGGCGTACAGGATACGAACAAAATACAATTTATTTATTGCAACAGCGCGCCCTCTAGTGTATTATAGCTATATTACTTAAAATGTTGTCATTCATTATAGTATACCTATCCGCCGCTAGATGTCACTAATAGATTTCATACGCAATTATTCCTAAGAATAAGATTTATTAATTACTAGCAGCGATCCGCGGTTTCACCTGCGTAAGTCCCGATCCCGTGGGAATATCGGGATAAAAGTAGCCGAAGGGTTAAGGCCACCGGTAACCTCACTCACTCGGCGAAAAACAACGGATCATTTGTATCGGCGTTTTCTCTCATATGAAATGCCGCCACCATCTAGCTTCACCCGAACTAATCCACGACGACGTGTAAGAATGTCTGAAAAGACATATTTACAAAATAAATTGATTTATCATTTTTTTACAGTCTCGACCTTACTCGAAGTCGATACCAGGAACAATATTCTTACTTGCCAAAAATAAAAAACGGCAATGCGCTAGTAATGATGCTTAGCTACCGTCTTCTGAAAGGTGTAGATATTTCTTCAGTAGAGCAGTTCCAGTTCGACTAGACCTCAACGAGACAGATTTCTCCTCGTCTTGCGGCTGCCGAACATATACAATACCTACACTTTAACTTTGTTAAGCATAAAAGTGTAGCAAGTCAGCAGTCCAGCAGCTGCCATTACGTAAACTACTTCGCCTACATTGAACTGGAGTGAGTTTCTCACATCTGCAGGCTTAGACAAGTGGCTTTTTATTTTCTACTAGCTGACCCGCGCAACTTCGTCTGCGTTTGTAAATGTTCCCCGTTTTTGCAACATTATAGACTAGCAACCCGCCCGGCTTCGCACGGGTATTCAATCAATTTAGACAAAAACTTAACAAATTATACACCTAAACCTTCCTCATGAATCACTCTGTCTATTAGTGACCACATGAAAATCCGTTCAGTAGTTTTTCAGTTTATCACGAACAGACATACAGACGCGGCGGGAGGCTTTATTTTATAATATGTAGGGACAGTGACAGTAATAGAAAAGGAAATTCCACGTGACTAGGCGTAAAGAATTTTGAAACGGTAGACAAGTAATACTTTTGACAAACGCTTTCAGTACGAAGCATTCGTTATGGTGCGAACGTCAACACCTTGTAGAAAACGCAACAAAATATAGATTTTGAAAATAACTGTAGTGATTATATTAATAATCACTACAGTTATTGTTAAAATCGCCGTTAATGTTTAAATTTCTGTAAAATATATTCTTTGCAACTTTTTTTGGCTGCCCATCACGAGGATTTTATATTTTACAATAAACTTAAACCACTAGGGACACAAAACTTACTTTGCCAACTGTCTAAGTACCAAAAAAATAAATTACTCACCTAATTGCAACTTGCAACAAAATTTAAGATGTACTTTTGCTGATGGAATGTGTCCGGAACAAAATCGAACGCGATTCGCTGCTGAACGACCAAAAATTAAATACATTGAACGTAAGCTTAATAAAAAATATTCTATCAAAACCTACTTCGGAAGTGGCTAAATAATGTTGTTATCTTGTCTTATAAAAATGTAATAAGGAATGATGCGGTTGACATGTCCTTATTGGAGAAATGCCCCAAAAAAAACTGTAAAAGTATTAGGGGCGTCCATTAATTACGTGAAGCGATTGGTGATTTTTACCTTCTCCCCTTTGATGAGATGTCGGGTGTGTAGATTTGACTCGACTTCCCCCCCGACTAATCTCACGTGACATTTTTTAAATTGCGTATTTTTTGTGTAAATAAGTACTTTATTAAAAAAAATACATAATTTAGTTCATTATTTTTTATTTAAGACTAGTCTATGACAGTCTGTAATCGACGTAGTCTAGGATCACAGTAAGAAAATCGAACAATAAACTACTTTAATAAGAACTAGGTACTAAAAGTCATAAAAAATATTCTACTTCACAAAGACTCATGGGGTCTGAAGAGTGACTTTTTACAGTTTCATGCTTATAAAATGACGTGACTATGTAAATTTTGCTGAGATTCGAATCGCAACCCCCCTCTAAAGATCTCTCCCCCTCAAAGGCAGACTGTTGTCCATGGTTGCTTCCACAAACGTCAAAGTGTTATGGGCGTATTATTTAAGGGCGCGTCCAGTCATTACTTGAGGCCTTATCCCCATACCAATCTGTTATTGTTTTAGTTAGAACGTCAACATTTTTTTAAATGGAGATGTTTGAAACTGGTCTAAGGCTGCTGAGCTTTAAAGGAGAAGAAGATAGCGCTGGTAACGTACAAGTGACGTCATTGGTTTTCCAAGTATTTATAGATACCCGTAAGAGATAACCATTAAATTAGTCGAGTCGTCAGTTCACTAATTTAGTGGTATATCTTTTAAATTTGCGCGTTCCTTGGATATACGATTGACATTAACAGGAATGAACTATTTTAAATTATTACAAATACTCCCAGTCTTGTTTATATATTATTGAAGTGGGGCAATTTGTTAAACAGCACCCAAACTTGTTAAAAGAGGCGAAGGATATTAGAGGCAGAGAAGACATGAGGAATCCAGACCGGCTGGTACTTGACATAATACCCAGAACCACACAATTTTAAAATAACAGTTTCGCAATGTACATTAAAATTTATAATAAAATTCCAAAACGATTTAAGGAATTGCCATTAAATAAGTTTGTACCAAACCGAAGCTATTGGCTACTGGAAGTTTGTTTCTATTCTGTAGAGTAGTTTTTTACATATCGTGAGCAATGAGCAACACCTATTTTGGTTGATCGATATAACTATCATTATTTATTGATCTATTAATCATTATATTACTTACGTTAGTGAGCAAGGTTAATATTATGAAATGTAGTTATTCTAAAGTATAATTTAATCAAAATTTAATATAGAATATCACAAATAATGAAATATATGCAATGTAATCATTAATTAATAATTTTATAAATAGCAATTAAGGAAGAAAAAGCATGCTTGAATACTTACATATACTTGAATGGCTAAATGAGCTGGTACATTTATTTAAATGACAACCTACCACCACTCTGTATCCTCATTTAAAGCAATTATAGTGTTTGTATTTGTATTTGAACGCAATGGTTTGCACAAGCTGACTGCAACTATAGCTGCAAAGCCAGATAAGGTCCTACTAAGTTATGCTACTCTGGTAGGCCAACTCAGCTTCAATTAAGTAAGTAGTTCCAACTTGAATATGCTGCTCTGGTAGGCCAAGTAAGTAAGAAGTTCCAACCAAGCTATGCTGCTCTGGTAGGCTACGATCACTACAGCTACACATCATCGTATTCGTGGGAGAGCCATGCCGTGGCCAGTAAAGCAATAATTGTATTGCTTTGCGCCGAGTGAATGCGGTTACCGCAGACCCTAATCCTTCCCTCTCCCCTCCTCTCCCCTTCTTCCCCCTTCCCCTATTCCCAACTTCCCTTACTCCCACATTAAGGGCCGGCAACGCACTTTTGACTCTTGAGTTGAAAGTGCCCTTGGGCGGCGGTAGTTATTTACCATCAGGTGACCCATCTGCTCGTTTGCCCCCTATCTCATAAAAAAGAAGAAAATCACCACCATATAAAAATATAATACACAGGTAAGGTCTTTATCCATTGGGAGTAATAACCTGGACTCGCAATGATAACTGGTGCAATTTTTATCAGACATTGCATTTTTTATCGTGCAACGATCTCGGTTTTTTTTACTGAAAACGCATAATGCGATAAGCAATGTTTGCTGGGAAAACATCGGGTCAGTGAACACTCATGAACAGTGACTTATGCCTAGTGATTTATACGTAATAACTGTGCGGATAGTAGGTTTGCTCAGGAGGCAAGATACAATAGGCTTTTGCTCGCATCGGAGTAGAACGGTTTTGGAAGCCCCTCTAGATTAACATACCCATATTAATAAGAACTGTTAACGAAGTGTTGTAGTTCTGATGTGAGCCACACCTAATGTTGGGGTTCGATTCCCATACGGGACAAAATTTTGTGTGATCCACAAATAGTCATCCCGAGTCTGGGTTTTCTGTGTCCGTTAGTTGTATGTTTGTAAAGTTTGAAGGCGATTACATCCCGTTGTATCCTTTCCAAGGCCACGCTTTACTGTGGCTCAGTAAAAGTTCATACATGTTGCTATGCCGTTGCATTATCGTAGCAACCTAGCTAAGACAAATAGAAGATTATAAGTCAATCTAAAATACATAGAATTTGCCGTTTCCATTGAAACTTCGGGTAAAAATATACAAAACACTCTTCTGTTAAAATGCAGTGTTGTGTAAAGAACCAATCAAAAAGTCAATTCCTCAAATAGGTACTTTCCGAGATTTGCAGAAACAAACATACGGAAGCTGAATTTTTAATATATATAATGTAATGTAAATTTGAAGTGCATTTTACATATGTTTGTTTCTTTCTTTCTTTACTGTCGACTTACATCCGGGTTCTGAAAGGCTGATCAAAGTTCTGTTCAACTTACAGAACTGTCAAGTTCAGCTACTCACTATATATTTGACATACGAATAGTTAATTTTGCTTTGATCAGCCTTACAAAAACCGTTAGGTATATACTTATTAATTGTTATTTCTTCATCCCACTAACATTATAAATGTGAAAGTTTAGATGGATGGATGGATGGATGGATTGATGGATGTTTGTTACTCTTTCACGCCAAAACGATGAACCGATTGCGATGAAACTTGGTATGTAGATAGGTGGAAACCTGGATTGACATATAGGTTATTTTTCATCCCGATATTCCGGCGGGATCGGGACTTATGCGGGTGAAACCGCGGGGCGCTGCTAGTAGGTAATAAAGTAAACTTACAACGGATATTAAAAACATTATTTCTAAACAAAAATAGCTGCAAAATTAAATTCAAATAAAAAGAAAGTTTGTTGAAAAGCACAATGTCCATTGAAGAGACTGCTAACAGTGGAATATTTGGCAATTTTTGGAAATACTTTTGATAATACGTCACGTCAAAAGGTACGTCAAAAGGTCACCTCGCCCACTGGAACAACAGAATCACGTTTTACAATTTATTTGTGGGTTACCTACCTACAAATAATTTCTCTGCCCGGCTTCTGAACAACGTAAAAAAGTACTAGGTAATTATACCTACGTCATATCTCTCATCAAGTACCTATATATTGAGGTGCTAAAAGCATGATTAGGCACTTTGATTTAGTCATCGGATCAGTTAGCAGAGCTTATGTCAAATGTCAAATTTTACTGCAAAACTATAAGTCAAATGCCATTCAAAAATGAAATTGATCACACAGAAACTCGAACTGATTTGATACTATTGTTAACTTGACAGCTGTGTTAATTGAACAATATTTTGATCAGTCTTTCAAAAACCGGCTCTTTGCTCTGAGTTTTAATATGGTAGTTCTAATTGTTAAAATAAGACTTAAAAAAAAGATACTTTAAAATTTGAAGTTTGTTTGTCGTTTTGACGTGATAACGTCTTATAAATCGATGAACGCCGGCTGCACGCACGATAAAGCATGACTCATTGTCACGTGCCGCCTGAACCGAACGTGCAAGCGAGAGCGCGAAACAAGCGATAGAGAGGCACGATCGCCCTGATCGTTCGGCTTGCGACGCATCTATCTCTGTTCCACTGTTTTCTTATGACGCTATCACGTAAAATTATCGTCCGTAAACCGATTTTACAGACAACCAATTTTTATTTTATTAGAAAACTGAACATTAAAAGTAAACGATTGGCCGATAGGCAAGCATGACGTTTAGACAGAACGTCTTTCCGGCAACAGTCAGCACGAGTTGCAGCATTGGGTCCTTGCGCTGATCGAACTGTCGCTCACTCTCGAACCCATCCTCATCAGCAACATCCCTTGCCTCCCTTTCCGTTCAAGACTCCCAATTTTTATATTTTTTATTTATTATAGTTGATAAAACTTAGGTATTTAATATGCATACTCTTTCGTGTACATGCTTGAGTTGTGAGTTGAAAGTTGAACAAGTTGTCTTGTTGAAGTAGATAGCTCAGTTTTTTATTTATAAGTTATCATTCAGTTTTCTTGTCGACTATCAATCTCTCCTTACACATCAACCTCACGACCCCAAATCCTCTAGCACCAAGCGACCCTTACAAGATGTATATAATCTGAATTGAATTGACAGGCAACTAGCGTATACACCTACATTTCCGCGATCACACAATACACACTCACTTTTTCAGCGACATTGTTACGTAATACGAGCCAAACTATTGCCATTTAACATGTACCTTTCAGATCATACAAGAAGCTGTCGCACTTTATCATCACACAATATCATCAACTATACCAAGCAATGGGTGATCAATCATGATTCATTTTGCTTGTATGTGATAATATCGGTCACCCACCCAGGTATTGACCGCACGAGTGCGTAGTTTCATAACCTGAAGCCCTTCAAAAGGATTATACATTTTATGAATACCTTATCTTATTAATACAATAATTTTTACTTACATTCATCCTTCTTAACCAGGACTACATGTGCTTCTAGTATAATATTCTCTACTCACTTCCTCCCGACAATTCAGTATTTCTACCATATAGAAGACGGTGGTTAGACACTAGACTAATAATAATGATAATAATAACTCCACACATCTCATACACGGCCGTCTGATCCCAAACTAGGCAGAGCCTGTACTATGGTAACCAGACTGCTGATAAACATACTTATATATTTCTAAACGCATACATATTATAGATAAATTACACCCAGACACAGAACAAATAATCGTGCTCATCACACAATTATTTGTCCTGGGTGGGAATCTAACCCACGACCTCTGGCTTAGCAGTCAGGGTCACTAACCACTAGACCATATACTTAAATACAGAAAGCCTACTCGTTAAAAACACTTAAATAGCGACTCTCGATTGAACAAAATAGAGTGTAAATTAGCTTGCTATATCAAAATTATGATCCATTAAAAAAAAACATTTGTTTGTCGTTCGCTCGCCTCATATTATGTATGGAGTTTTATTAATTGCACCTAACTCAAGGAATAAAGATTAGCCTTCATTATATCTGTGTGTAGATGAATTTGAAGAAATATTATACATAAAAAGCAATTGAAATAGGCTTTAAGTTAAAACTGTAAAATAAGCATCAGACTTGTACTTATTTTGGTATTCATCTTTATTTAGCTGCTGAGCAATGAGGGGCTCGTGGCTAAGTGGTAACCGAGTAGGTTAACACATTGCAAAGTTAAGTAATACTAGCCAGGTCAGTCTAGGATGGGTGACCATTCTTAACACATTGAGACCCCTCCGTGCCTCGATGAGCACGTTAAACCGTCGGTCCCGGGTGCCATACAAACATCTGTGGCATTCGTTACGGGTAGTTGGAGCCCTAAAAAGTTAGACAATCTGGTCTAACTACAGAACTTCGAAATCGCCTAGTACTTGGGTTGTGGAGGCCTGATGGCAGTCGCTTCACGTTAAATATCAAAGTTCGGCCGTATCGTAGTTAGACTGAAAAGTCGACCCCAAAATTAGTTGGGAAAAGGCGCGGAGGATGACGATAGCTGCTGAACAATGACGTGCAACTGCATACAGGCAGATATGCAGTTAACTGCATGCAGTTTAGTATAGCTTACGAACGCACCGTTATCAGGGCGGGCTTGATATTATTTTGCCAGTGTATTAGTATAAAAATACAGAGCAATTAGTTCGTCATGTCCGTGAACTGTTAAAAGTTAACTGTTATTTTAACAATAATTATATTATATCACTTATTCGTCATTTATTTTGATAACTGGATCGTGTGTTAACGATAACGGTTTTCTAAAAAAAACGTTATTATTTTTATTAGTTATTTGGGTCACTATGACATAAGACGAGGAAGCGATCACAATGGTTCAGTTCTTCTCATTTTGCACACCGTTGCGTAAAAGTGGTTGCAATTTTAAGATTTTATATACAGCATGGGGTGGTTTTGATATAATTAATAAAAATTCTTAAAATTACAAGTAAAATGTTTAATGCGGATTAGTCGAGCTTTTTATGACATCATGAATAAAAGATCTAAAACTAGTATTAGAAATCATTATCCTGAAACTATTTCGTAACGCCTCCTTGAGCGTGTGCTATGTAAAGGTGTCACTCTTCTCCACAAAGATATAAAAAAAAGTGTTGAGGAAATTCGTTTTCCAAATAAACTACAACAAACGAGGCTAGGGTCCTAGGA
Source organism: Callimorpha dominula (assembly GCA_949752705.1). Lineage (NCBI taxonomy): Eukaryota > Metazoa > Arthropoda > Insecta > Lepidoptera > Erebidae > Callimorpha > Callimorpha dominula. Next base: position 15,036,692 of record OX457012.1, on the reverse strand, counting down.
AAATGACATAAAATAGGGTGGTATAAAATATATGTATACTTTTAGACTTTGCACAATAAACTTGGCAAGAAGCGAATTATAGAGCCGCTTATGCCACAAAAATCCACAATGTAAATTATAATAGCCTAATTAGCAACGGATTAAAACATATTATTCACTCTGAACCCGTTACGGTTGATTGCTTTCTCTCCAAAATAATATCCACATACTGCATAGCTATCATAATATTGAGTACATTCCACCCACTGTTTTTTTACAGAGCACTAACAAAGTGCTTGACTGTACAGCAGATATTCACCTAAACCTTGCAAAAGGGGCTTTGGAAACCGAAAAACCAATAACCTTTGAAAGACACCTCACAGACGAGGTCACCCATAGAGCCGCTAACCTGGAGCAGCCCCGGACAATTTAACAGCGTGAAAGAGAGGCTGTAAACAAAAAAATATAACTAAATGGGTCCCTAAGGAAGATCAAGGGGGAATAGTCGTTACGACCGTGAGTTTTACAGGAAGGTCTAGCCAACGTTGATCCTGGGTAAAGAAGCGTTAACTAAAGGATTCAGAAGTAAGATCTTCCAGGCTAAAAATAAATACTTATAAAATAATAGTAATTAATATAAACATATCTCCATAACTGTTTATGTGGGAATCGCTAATTGAGTATTAGCTTGACCGCCCGCTCCAGCTAATAATACCGATTTAAAGTATTTATTAACCTTACATAATTTACATACAACATAATTATGTGTCAACATCTCTATAGCATAAAGTAAAAGTGAAACAACCTGTACATAAAGTCGTTCCGGTCTACTTGCCCAGTTGTCGGTGAGTCGCCGGTTATGTAACACCCTGTAGCAACACTTTTATTGGTACAGCGCCATCTACAGAACTAATTTAGTTAGTAATGTAAACAACTTGCGGTTACCTTATGCGCTCCTGGTAGTTCTAGAAAAATTATAGTATGGAACAACAGCTGTTTGGTATTCAGAATGAAAATTTATTCTAGACTTCGTTTTGTCCAACAAAGTTTGTTGATTGACGTCAAATGTTTGACAGCAGGGGATATGTGTTTTAATTATTATTTACTCTGTGGTTTGGATAGAAAAAGAAAAGTGTTATTTTTACTATTTTCCTCGCAATTTTTACGTTTTTTCTCTCCATAAGAACCTTCCTTGTACCTCAATGAAAAACTTGAAAAAAAATTGCCGAATTGGTCGAGGCGTTCTCGAGTTTTGCGCTTAGCATCACATTTGGCGATTCATTTTTATTTACATAGAAAACATTTTCAGAGTATTCCAAGACAGTTCTGCTAGGGATACAGAACTGTCTTGGATACTCTGACGCAACTTGTGACTCTTGAGTTACAGGTGCCCATGGGCGGCGGTAGTCATTTATCATCAGGTGACCCGTCTGCTCGTTTGTCCACTACGCTATAAAAAAAACTACTTTAAATACATACATATCCTGCTAATATTATAAACGTGAAAAGTTCTGAGGATGTATGAACGTTTGTTACTCTTTCACGCAAAAACTATTCAACCGATTGCGATGAAACTTGGCATGTAGATATCTAGAGACCTGGTTTAACACATAGACTACTTTTTATCGAGATATTTCCACGGCATCAGAACTTACGAGGGTGAAACTGCGGGGCGCAGCTAGTTATAGATAAGTTACACCAGACACAGAATAAATGATCATACTCATCGCACAATTTATTGGTCCTAGATGGGATCACTAACCACTAGATCAACATGCCAGGTACGTATATATTATACACTAGCTGTTGCCCGCGACATTTTTCCGGGATAAAAAGTAGCCTATGTGAGCAATTCTTCGTTAGCAACAGAAAAATCTTTTAATAAACTAAACCTAATCTTTTAAAATAAATAAAAAATATTTCAATCCTTGACATTGTCACGTGCTTGATTTAAATAATATAGTATTTTATAAAAAGTACCAGTGATAAATTATATTTCTGCAGGAGAACAACTATAATCTATGTCCTTTCCTCTCATTCAGATCCGTTCAGCCGTTCGGGCGTCATTGAGTTACCAACATACATCAATGCAAATAAACATTTTCATGCAAAAACTTTACTTTCTTGACAGTAAGTAATATTTTCCAAAAAAAAACTACAATTATTTTAAACTTGCGTTCCCCACGTGGCTTCGCTTGCGTGTACTTATTCATATGTTTTGGGTGGAACCCTAATTCTTTTTTCAAAATAAAAGTACCCTAAGTTACTTCTTGTAACATCAGCTATCTGCCAGCGAAAGTCCCATGGAAACCGACAGGCAGACAAAAAAAATACTTTTTGTCATATTTCCCGTGTAAGCATTCGGATGCATTTAGTCAAATGCTATTATTATAACATTACAAACAGATGCCTAAAGTTTATTTATTTGTAAATCTACATTGGTTTACACTCATTCAGCACTTAAAAAGGCAATTCTTTAAAATACATAATAATGAATGAAGCGTTCGTATGTCAGCAAATTTGTGTTGTCAGCAAATCAGCGACCACCTTGCTGACAGTATATAAACAACAATTGTTGTGTTCTTAGAAGTAAAATATACCGAATAAGTTTAATTGTTTGTTTCGTTGTAAATTAGTCATTGTCACCTGCGAATTTATGGAATGTATTTGTGGAATAAATTCGATATTTTGGGACTAGCGACCGAATACAGGCCTGTATGTTTACTTAAATATATTACGAGTAAGTTCTAGGCGTTCTTGCAGTTTCAGCCCCGTTTATGGTCACAGCTTCGCTCCTAAGAATCGTAGCGTGATGTTACATAGCTTGTAACCTTCGTGAAGAATGGGGCTATCAAATGCAAACATATTTGTTCAAATCTGATCCGTAGTTTTAGAGATTAGCGCGTTTAATCAAGAAGAACAAACTCTTCAGCTTTATATATTAGTATAGATATGGGTTATTAGTAATATATATATTGCATTTAAAGATAAATTAAATTTTAAAATGACAGTTATGTAATCAGTGTACCGAAAAACTTCAAAATGACACCTATGTTTACTTTTAGACTATATGTTTGCACCCCCTGTGCGAAACACGTGTTGACGGTTGTATTCGAATTGATCTCTGTTATGCAGTTCTGTGTTTCTCTTAGTGTTTAGGGTCAGATTAACTCCGTGGTCCGATGATTGAGAAAGTAATGCTATCACTTGTAGGCATCACTCTTTTAGGTGGGTTGTGAGTTTGTTTGTCTTTGTACTTGTATAAAAATATTCTTTTCAACAAACCACCGGTAGTGTTTTTATATTATTTCAGGGCATTAAAGTCGATTTTATTTCGAAGCTCAATTGAATTTTTAGATAAGTTTGAGTGGTCGTTTTTAAATACACATTGTTTTTTTTTAATTAAATAAATTTTTTTATAATGGATTCTAAAATGTTTACAAAGGTTTGAAAAACATAAAAATAGAATAGTCCCAATTTTGTGTAATGACTGGATGACCACAGCATATTCATAAAATAATAATAACATTAATTTTAACAAAGGATTCCAGAAAAAAAGGAGCGTGTGTGGCAGGTGTATAATAAAGGGTCTTTCAACAAGGACGGGTCGATGTTAAAATTGAATAAAACAAGATGTGTGTGAGATATTAACGAAATTTATTTTTTACTTGAAAGGCCCATTTATGCCATTATGGATGGAATATGACATCGTTCAAATGTCCGCCGCGTCTTCGTATGGTGGCACGAATCCGAGAGGTCCAATTTTTAATGACTCTGCTGCATAGATCCGGCTGAATCTGAGCGATGGCCTGCGTTATGTTGGCTTTCAGGGCAACGGTCGATTGTGGCTTATTGGCATAGACCTGTGACTTCAGAAAACCCCACAAGAAAAAGTCTAGCTGAGTCAAATCACACGATCTTGGTGGCCAATTCACGTCACCTCTGCGAGAGATAACCCTACCCTCAAACCGTTCATGCAGAATGTCCATTGTGTCGTTCGCTGTGTGGCAAGTAGCGCCATCTTGCTCGAACCACATGTCGATCACGTCCATATTGTTCAATTCAAGCCAAAAGAAATTGTTTATCATTGATCTGTAGCGCTCGCCGTTGATGGTGATGGCCTCGCCAACGTCGTTTTCGAAGAAGTACGGACCAATGACGCCGCCAGACAAAAATCCGCGCCAAACAGTAACTTTTTGTGGATGCATTGTCACCTGGTGAACTTCATGTGGGTTGTGGTCATCCCATATACGGCAATTTTGCTTATTAACAAAACCATTCATGCAAAAATGTGCCTCGTCGCTAAAGATTATTTTTCGGCCAAAATCGGGGTCCTTTTCCAAGTGTTCCGAAGCCCATTCAGCGAACACACGGCGTTGTCTATGGTCATTAACTTTGAGCTCTTGGGTCAGTTGGATCTTGTACGGATGCAGGCCCAAGTCCCAACGCAAAATTCTCCAAGTTGAAGTCTGCGAAAGGCCGAGTTCTGGTGCACGGCGAGAAATCGACAGCCTCGGAGTGTCCTGAACACTCTCACGTACAGTGGCGATGTTCTCAGCCAATCTGGCGTTCCTTTGACGTAAAGGTGTTGGTTGGTTGTTTACCGAACCGGTCGTCTCAAATTTGGTCACCAGCCGTTGGAGAGTAGACTTTGAAGGGCCACCGCGTCTGCCGTAAAATGGGCGCAATGCGCGCAACGTTTGCACTAACGAACACTCATTTTGATAATAAAGTTTTATCATTTGCACATGCGGCTCAACCGTGTAACTTGCCATGGTGATTTGGCATCAGTGACTGTGTAAGAAAAAACTGATTTGACAGATGCCGCCATAATAAAATGGCCGCCACAGACTATTAACCTCGACCCGCTCTATTTGAAAGACCCTAGAATAAAAAAAAAATTAAGTTTAAAAGAAGAACAAAATAAGAGAATATTATATAAACAATATATAACATAAATATACCTACATAGTTATGTACACTATATATACAAATTGCACTTGCAAATATACATACAAATACATACAATACACTTACAAATATCTTCAGATGACTCTGCCAAAAAGTCTATGTAGAACTGTCGTGCTTTAACCTTGAAAGTTTATCGGTTAGTGGACATCCTGATTACTAGTGGGAGCGCATTCCAGAGGTTCACAGCTTGGACAGTGAAGGAAGAATGGACTATACTGGAATTATGGGAGAGACAAAGAAACAAAAGATTATTAAAAGAGCGGAGATTTCTGGCATGATTAGAGGACAGGTATTGGAAATAGGACGCTAGGTAAGGAGGGGAGTCGGGAGAGGAGAGATGAGAGTATAAGGTAGTCGACGCCCTTAAACTGCGGCATTGCCTTTACAGGTAGGAGAAGTCTTCTATTGAGTGAAACCTACTGTGTATTACTAACTTTTAAACTTTCGCGTTCCATGATATAATATTATCTACGTATTAACGGGAATTAACGCGATCACGAAAAGTCAGCCTGTGACCACGGCCAGTGCAACCTGGTCGAAACGTCAGGCAATTCAGAGGTATGTAATACCTTTTCGTGATCGCGTTAATTCCCGTTAATACGTACATAATACTACTGTGTATTTTTTGTCGCTCCATTTACTTTTCGCCGTTTCATGATTTAACAGTTAGATGTGTCCATATCTGGTAGAGGACCAATTCACAAAACAACCAAGTTTAAAAACTCTAGAAGTTGGTTGTCAATTTACAAATGTCATTAAAACTACAAATTTCTTTTAAAACATTATCTAAAATGAGGGGTTTTACGTTTGTAAGTATTTTAAGCGTAAGTCGCGGGTAACAGCCAGGAATAAAAGAAAAAGCTGAGTTTGTTTTTTGGAACAAAGGTCCTTATCGCACGTTGACCTTCCGACGCTCGGTGGATCAGGGCTAAACGGAAAAAAGTGTTAACGCAACGAAAAATGCTGACCCGCGAGTTGATTTATTTTATTCACGCCATCTGTAGATTCTGTGCGATGCTACTGTACTTCATGTTGTCGTATACTAATTTTTTTTTATGGTATAGAAGGCAAACGAGCAGATGGCACCTGATGGCAAATGACTACCGCCGCCCATGGGCACCAGCAACTCAAGTCACAGTCACAAGGTAGGGTGTAATGGAACGCATCTTTAAGAATTATATTAAATATCAATGTTCAAGTCAATGTCAAGGGATGATATATGTAAGACGAGTCAACCCCCCCATAGCCTCTTGTTTCTTAGCTGGGTTCAAGTACACACGTAACATTGTAATAAGTAAGATTATAGAAATAAAACCTGAAGACCTCACCAAGCAAACATCTTTTATTCTCCACAACAATACATAATGGAAGGGTGGAAGAGGGGGAGAGGGAGGGGGAGGGGAGGGTTCCGGGCCTCCGGTAACCTCACTCACTCGGCGAAAAGTAATGCAAGCATTGCTTTACTGCCGGTTTTCTGTGAGGCCGTGGTATCACTCCGCTCGGGCCGGCCCGTACGTGCCTAAGCTTGGCTCTCCCACGATATATTAGTTCGGGCAACTGTTAGAGATGGCGTAATTTTAATTTCGTGTTTTTATAACATTTACTATATCTTGATACAATTTAGTCAATCCATGAAATGTATTTATAGAAAGGAATTTCGTCCCAACCGGGTGTCTTAAAGACACATCACGCGTTTTTTTTTGTTTATCGCGCCAATTAAAACCTGGAACTCCCTACCAGCGCACGTGTTTCCGTCCCACTATGATCCCGGGTCCTTTAAGCGGGGCGTGAAAAAGCATCTCACTAGGCCGCCATAGTGCTGGTCACCATGCTGCATTGTCCCTGTTCGCAGTGAGGATGGTGACAACCACTCTTGGATTCTGCTTGTGCTTTCCATCAGGCGGGGCAGTCATTTTGGCAGCTCAAATATAAAAAAAAAAAAAAAATTTTTTCCTAATTATTTGCTATTTTTTTGCCAAAGAATTGATTATTTTGCCACAGCCATTGCCGAAAAACAATGGTCCTGCTGACTTGATACGCCAGCGTAGCCAACCCTATTCTTATCAAAATAGGCTTTACGGCATATTTTATTAATTCATTCATCAAAAAAATATAGTGTAAGTTTTATTACGACTTGGCTAGATTCATAGACACTTGAATTTGCGTGGTACGGCTAGGGTATTTAATATAACGTACTATGAATAATATTTACTTTCAATAATATTACTTAAATCAATATTTAATTAAATGTAATTTTCACCGATAAAATCGTTTTCTTTGACACAGTGGCGAGTTTTCCACGGGGCGGTAGTACGGAGGCTGCGCCGGAGTCGGTCGGCGACCCGTCGCGCGTCGGCCTTGCACGTGTGCGCTGTACACATAAAAGACAACATGGAGTGATTTATCTTCAAAGTTGAAATAAGTCAAGGCACTTTTATGAAGACAGTCAATGAAGGTAACTAATATTGTTTTCTTTTATGGTTCTTAATTTAGTTTTACTATATGGAAAAAGCTATTTACTTTACATATTATAAATTTAATAAAAAAAAGTAATATTATTTTGGATTTATTTTTGATGCAGTTTCTTAGATTCATTGGTCTCGTTGCATTAGGTATTTGGGTATTCTTTAGTGACCAAAAACTGAAATGCTACTTAAATTATAAGTCTTCATTAAAACTGCTGAGCGGTTTGAAAGAAGATTCCTTCCCAAGAGGCTTAAAAAACAAACAAGATATCTACCATTGTTTTCTTATAGGCAACACTGTATGGGGCTCTTTAAATAGCGTAATGTATTATAGTGCCGGCCACATGCCAGTGAGTGGTTACCATGAGGTTGGCAGAATGCTTGTTTGTCACCATGAGTGTACTCAGCTTTAGGCCCAGGGGAGGGGGCAAAAGTTGTTATTGTCAGCCCAGAGGTAGGCAAAATTTATTTTTTCCCCCGGTCCAGGTTCATCTCAAAAACTTTACACAAATTAACCTTTTTTTTTCGTGTGGAAACCCCCAAAAACCACACGGTGTTCCATCACAAGTGGGCGTATTGCAGGGGACCCGGGAATAAACACAAATTAACCTTAATAAAGTTAATGTACGCCCATATTTGTCACCCTTATGGTATAAAAATATTGTTCCGAAATTTAATTTACGGTTGGGTTTCTTTTGTTTTTATTAATACATGTATAAATATTGAAAAATAAAGAAACTGTTACACGCATCAATGCAAAAAAGCAATTATTTTCACTTTCATGAGTCAATTTTAATCATTATCATCAATGTCGTTCAGGTGTACAGTAGCGTGCATCGACCGGAGCGTTGACACTAGTCTATGCAGTTTCGGTAACAAACTACGCGCTTTACTCAGCTTACCGAACTTTATCGAACTACACCGAACCTTACCGAATAGTACCAAATTTTATGAGGTTGTTCTTAAGAAGAGTGGGTAATAATAAAATATTTTTTAGTAATTTCTTTCCTTCACTAAAGGTCTTTTTCCCATCCCTCGGGAACAATAAGTACTTTTTTTCTTAATGAAAGTGTCCTATGTTCTCTGTATCCCTGGTAATTTGCAAAATTTCGATGAACAGTAGGGACGGCAGCGCATAAAACGCGAACAAACAGACATTGATTATTATATACAGGATGTATTTGAAAACGACAACACTTGAACACTTACTTAAATCACTGAAATTACTCAATAAAAAGCATGCAGTTACAATAAAAATTAAAAAAAAAACTATCCGTTAACAAGTTATTTCAAGGTATTTTTGCCTCCGTTTTTCATAAATGTTGGTGGAATGTGTAAAGTTAAAGATTTTAAAGGGTACATATTTTTTATTTTTAAATTTGTCATTCAGTTACTAAGAAAATCACCAAAATTAAACTGAATTTTTTTTATATGTTAGTTTTTATTCAGTTTCTCATAAATGATACGATTTAAAACTTTACACGTTCCACCTGCTATTATGAGGAACCGAGGTAAAAATACCTGGAAATTCAAACTTGTAAACGGATAGTTAAAAAAAATATTGTAACTGCATGATAGAGTGATTTAAGTAAGTGATCTATTTTCAAATACACCCTGTATATAAGATAGAAGAAGATATTAGTTCGTTACTTATTTTCATTCAAGGTAGTTCTGTAATAATTCAGAATTACACTTCAATGTGTTAATAATGGCCTTCTTTTCTGAAGATTTCTTTAAATGTAACTAGATATATATATATATATATATATATTATTATGTTAGAGTAAGTTTTTATTTTACATAATTTTTTTACTAAGAATGTTTAGTCATAATTTTTTGAGTTTTATATATCGTCTGTGAAAAAGTTGTGAGCTGTGTGTTGTGTATAGGTACTTTAATATAAATCTGATAAAAAGCAAATAAATCGATTATGATTTCGTTTTAGGGTTCCATTCCTCCAAAGGAAAAAAGGATCCTCCTTTTACTCAGGAACCCATGGAAGTATCAAGTTGAATTAATAATCAAAAGATAAGGCCATTTAAGCCTTAGATTTGACCAAATTCGAACATTTTGCAGGTAAATCAAACCTATAGGGTACTTCTCATTGACCTAGAATCAAGAAACTTGGATAGAAGCAAGGTCTCACAGCACAAGTAAGGGAAAAAATCCGAAAGTCGTTAATTTGTTGTTATATTTATCTGTCTGTCAAGACGCTTTTCCTTAGGAACCCGTGGAGGCATTAAGTAGAAATTAAAATCAAACACTTATGTTGTCCCTTGAAGCTGTAAAAAAACAAGCTTTTAAGTCAACGCAATAAAAAGATGCGGCCATTACGCTTAAGATTAAAAAAAAATTACATTTCGCACGTAAATCAAAACTTTGTACTTGACATTGACCTAGAATCATGAAATTTAGCGATAAGCAAGGTCTGACAGCACAAGTTAAGGAGGCACAAGGAAGGTAAAATCCGAAAGTCGTTAATTTACTGTTGTAATACATAAAAAAAATATATATTTTGCGGTTGGAAAGTTGACTTTCTTGTACATCGAAATATGGGAGAGTATTTTAAGAACCGCAAAATTAAGTTTGTTATTGGAAAAGATTGGCAAAAAAACTTCGAGAATCGATTGTCGAGATGGACGTTATATCTACATACAAGTTTGTTTGCATAAGGAACCCTTGGTGAGCGAATCAGACTCGCACTTGTCCGATTTTGTTTGACAGGTGACTTTATCGAATTTGTTCTAAACTATGATCCAAGATACTCTGTTCAAGCAAGCTAGCTCCTCCATCTTCTTTTTCCTTCCTCCTTTTAGGACGATGCAGAAGTTTAACAATTATTGCCAAGAAAGCACGTGAAACCAATTTATCTTTGTTCATTTCTACAAATCAAGTAGAAACAAGATGAAAAATACGCGATATAAAAACGACGCGACAACTTGTGAACAGGGGACTTTTTAAGACCAATATAAGATCCAAAATGAGCTTCCATTGTTTGAGCCACTGTTGATTTGTAGTGAAGATATTTTTATCACTCTGTCTGCAGGTTGTACAGTAGTTTAAGAGTATTTACAAAGGGACTTTATTAATGAATTAGTGTACACTGCTCGGTTCTGATGAATTAATCTAACCTGTAAGCTATGAAATACAAAAGTAGAACGCACATTTATGTATACTACTTAAGAACTTCTAAAGTCCTGGTACCAACCAGAATTCTCTCGTTTCACTAGCCGTACTGTACCTACTTCGAAGGGTATTTTTTAGGTGCAGATAAGTGCGTCGGACCAGGGCTCAGGGCCAAGGGCCTCTAGAAAGGCATTCACCCCGGTGAAAGTATGACTTTAGAGTTTGAGACCATCTCGCTTATTTAGTTCATTCACTCTGGAGCGAACAATATAAGTGGAGAGGATAGACAAAACATGTATTTTTTTTTTTTTTAGATTTGATACGTACTTAATTTCTTTTTAATTAAACTAATAACTATTTTTAGTGCTAAAATTAATAAACTCATTTTACTGCTGATACCTATTATCGTTTTTAATTTAAAGTGTCCTAATTTTTTTTTTTTAGAATACAATATATTTTATAAATGGTGAAATTAGCTTTATTTTAATTTGACATTTTATTATTACAATGAAATCGAGAGAGCGGTGCGGGAGTTGGCATCATGTCAAACAGTTTCTCGGAGCACAATTCGTTTTACAAGAATAGAACACGCACAGGGAGGCAAAAGTCTCTCTTTAAGCTTAATGGTTTAATATCGCTGGTGAGTTTAGTATCGTCGAAGATTCACAAAGCACTTCTTTGAACCGAGTCAAAGCCTTAGTTTGTATCCAGATGCTCCCGCCCTGAGACTCCTGTACTCAAGGAGGACGGACTTGTGACTTTTATAATAGTCCTTGTCCCGGGCTGAAAGACCTCTTCGCTCTATTAAGAAAATGATCAGATTATTATGAATTAAAATGAAATACAACAGTTATACATTTAAGATAAAATACAATCAAAATACATGTTTAGGGTCGCAAAATCTAATCCATACTCACTAATTGTTATATGTAAAACATAAACAAACCTGGTCCTCTCTACGGATGTCTCTGCGCCGAATTTCCAAGGCTGTTTTAGTCGGAAGAAAGCTCGAAAAGCGACAGTGGAATGCTCCACGGCGCTTACGTATTTCCCCTCCCACCTCTCTAAGACGGCATAAGGGGGGGGGGGAGCAGTGCAACAGCACAGGGCGTTTCTTTTATAGAAATATAAAACTTGGCTGTTTTGTTTATTTACATAAAGTAATTTCTAAAGAGATTGTTCGTGTGTGTGTCTGTTGGCGCTTACCTCCGGAACCAGTAGTTTAAATATTACAATTATTACTAGTAGTTTTAAATAAGTAGGTGAAATAAGTAGGTACGTAAAAAAATTGGTTTATGGCATTTTAGTCAGCTAAGTCATTTCTTTGCTGCTTTGCTTTAGCTGCAAAGCAAGTGAATCGAACACGTTTATTTCTTCTCCACGAGTTCAAATTTACACTGTTTAGCGAATAGATGCAACTTAAAAACAAATTGACAAAGAAAGAAAGGAAAGATTACTAAACTAAATAAACCCTAAAATGAAGTAAAAAATTATTTAGGTATTATTACAGTAAAAAAAAGCATTGTTGGGCTGCATAGGTTTTGGTCTGACTTTAACAGGTTAAGGTGGCGATTCGATTCGAATTATAAAATTCGTGCGTTTATTATGTGCCACTAGCTTTCCTAAGTTACTAAAAACAGTATGCACGGCACAAAGTCGCAGGTAAACTGGGACTATTAATATCTAGACTTAACAAGTAACCAATGAGGAACAAGGAAGACAAAAGATTATTTAATGAATTATCATTATTAGCAATGTCGGATCAATTAGAAAACCAAGGAAAAAATATCGGGTTCATTGCAGTAACTATTTTTAAATCTTTTATTGTAAACATTGTTTATTATTAAAACGGTAAATATTGGTGGACATTTTGTATTCTCAAATTGTACTCCTAGATATATTTAAGTTCGGCACAACTTAAATTCATTAAGATATTCAACCTAGTCGACAATTGCTGTATTAGTATTTCGTTTTATATAAGTGTTTAACGTCTACACGTACTAGTAACACAATATTCAGCATCTCAGCAACAATACAGTTCACCATCTTAATTACCGTTGCTCATATTAGAATTACATACAGGTTAATAAATTCTAAATTTAATTTCTTATCAGATTAACATAATTGAAAGAACAATGCTCATAAATGTATGAAACCTGATTTTTTATGAACTACATTTAATATACTAACACGCACAACTGTTTTTTTTTACAAATAATACACCGTTTTTTTTACAGTTTAATAAAATCGAGACCAAGAATAACCTAAACTACCGTACCGTAGCGTACCTTAACCTAAACCCGAGAATAACCTAAACTACCATTTTCATTGATCTAAACTACCATCCTACTAATATTATAAACGTGAAATACCGGAACTATAAATCATGAATGACAGGAACGGAACATCAATGCCAATGCGAATATAAATAGCAATAAAATATTAATTAATATTTATATTGTTTTCAAATTAAATCCCCTATTCACAATCCATATTTCTGTCGCAAATACTTGTATTAAAATACAAAAATAATTACCATATTAATTTAATAATAAATACTTTACACATCTCACACACGGCCCTCTGATCCCAAACTAGGCAGAGCCTGTACTATGGTAACCAGACTGCTAATGAACATACTTATATATTTCTAAATACATACATATAATAGATAAATTACACCCAGACACAGAACAAATGATCATGCTCATCACACAATTATTTGTCCTGGGTGGGAATCGAACCCACGACCTCTGGCTCAGCAGTCAGGGTCACTAACCGCTAGACCAACAGGCCAGTCATATTAATTTTAGTTTGACGCATGAGAAATATTGGTACCACTTTTGGTCATTGTCCTTTTTAACTCTCATCTTCTTTTGATTAACCCTCTTCCCGGTGGAGCTGGGGCGGGTCTCCCTGTACTTCTGCGCCAGAGAGCTCTGTTCTGTATTTTTGGTGTCGTTCGACTATCTTTCTGATTATCTTTCTGCATGTTTGCATATTCATGTTCTGCATGTATTAAATTATACTCTCACTTGAAAGACGTCCATTTAGGCCTCCTGCAATATCAGATACAAGTCCATGTATCACACAAATTGAAAGTTGTTGTTAACAGACTGATACATTTGTGTCGGCGTACAAAGATGTATCACAAAAAAAAACTGTTTTTTTTTAAAATATGCATGTGTTCACATTATATGCTCATCATGTAAAGATCATGCAAAAGTAAACGAAAGAAATAATCAATTAGACTTCACCGAATAAACCTTTAAAATTGAAATCGTAATAGTGTCATTAGTAATGAACTAATGAGAGAGAGGTTTCATTTGCTTTCAATTTCAAAATATTGTTTCTACACTAAAATAAACCACAATTTTCTAAATTTTTTCTCAATTTTTTCGTTGGTTAAAAAAGGCCATGACTCTGTCTAACAAAGATAATTCTTTAGACACAGACACTAATCAAGCATACACGTGATAATTTATGTTTGACATAATTCTGAAGATCTGTACAGAATGCAATGGGACCTATCCTTCACAACTGATCCAATTCCATAGAAATGAGACAAAAATCACAACGACAAAGAATTTTACCCCCTACATCTATAACTTTACGGTTTCTTTTGATTTTTAAAATTGCACTATTGCCCCATGCCATCGCCGCCGCGCCGGAGCGCCGATCTCGTGGGATAGTTCCCAGAAGATAATTGTAATAGAATTTTTGTTCTTCTATTGAATTATACTATCCTGGTACTTGAGTTTGGATTATTACGTATTATGCGATGATAAATACATAGTGATGGATAAATTATTTAATTTATTTTTATTAAAAGTTTAAGACGAAAAAATTTGTTTTTATTAACTTACTTCATTATTACACAGCGCATTCTAGACACAAACTAACCATACATTGTACTTTTAGATAAGGATCGTCAAGAACAAACATACTTCCCTTAAAATTAATTTTGGTTTTCCTTATAATAACAGATACATATTTTTTTAACTTTTTTGGTAATTACTTTATTTTTGTACTTTCATTTAATTATACTGTCCTGGTACTAGAGTTTGAATTATTAAGTATAATGCGATAAACGCAAAGATAATCAAATTAATTAATTTTTGTATATTATAAGCATACACCAACTAAGAATTTACCTCATATAATGTAGTACGTGGTTTCACCCGCGTAAGCCCCGGTGCCGTAGGAATATCGGGATAAAAAGTAGCCTATATATTAATCCAGGTCTCCAGCTATCTACATACCAAGTTTCATGGCAATCGGTTTGGTAGTTTTGGCGTGAAAGAGTAACAAACATCCATCCATACATCCTCACAAACTTTCACGTTTATAATATTAGTAGGATGTTTACAGTAAGAACAGGGCGATCGAATTTCTTCTGAGTCAGAACCTACTTTCTTCAAAAAAGAATTCAGAGAAATCAATGGCTACGTGCTATCTCTCAGGCAAAGCTGCGGCAAAACCATTCACGTCTTTCCAATGCAGCTTGAACTGATCACACGATAACTGAATGCCATTTGAAGTACAATAGGGAATATTCATGTATTTTTTTTATCTTATATTGACTTGTTCCACCATTCTACCCTAATAAAAATATAAATAACCTTGGCAATGCTCACAAATTAATTTTTAAAATAACATTGAAAACATCGATAAAATTTTATCTGTTTGAACGCCGCCATATTTCGCGGGCCTTGGATGACGTCACGTTCCACGCTCAGTGTTTGTTTCATAAACTCACTTGAAGTGTTACAGTAATTTTATACCGATTTCCAGTTGTAACTACTATTTATTGTAATTAATAGACGATGGATAAAGTTAAAAAACCATTTTATAGGTATTGCCTTGTTCCTAAGTGTAAAAACACCATAAGAAGTACACCCAATACAGTATTTTTTCCTGTACAAAATAATAATGTAAAATACGAAAACAATGGTGTACATTAATGAGAAGAGATGAAGTATCTTCAATATCGTGTTTATATTGTTGTGAAGATCACTTTAATGTAAGCATATTACAATTTAATTGCTAGTATACTGTGAATTAGTCAGCAGTAATTTATGTTTGTTTTAAATATCAAGCAGAAGGCAACTTGCTTGTCTACTTAAACTAGGTAACAAGAGTCCAATAAAACTTCATGAATATAACTAACTATACATATCTTACCTATCCTTTAGATTATAATATAACAAGTATTATTAAAATTACCTTGCGGCTTTCACTCCTTTAACCTCAGCGGACGTAAAATCTGGATTTGATGCTAAATATATAGTCCGTTTGTGCTTTGACAAAACTACATTCGGTCATTGTCCTAGTAATTTCTAATATCACTAGAATGCTTGAATTGCACTAGCTAAGAGCAAAAACCACAGGAACACCTATCTTTCTCCGTAACACTACAAATATAGGCGCCTATAAATGACAGAACGTGGAATGTCATGTTTTGTTTCGACCAATGGTGAAGCGTTTTGGAAAGTTGAATTTCGCGCCCTTATTTTGCATGTTTTAATTAATATTTTTTGCAATTAAACACGAACTAAATAAGAAAATAATTGTTTAGGCGTAATATCTGGACAATAAAAGATTCAAGGGAAAATTAATCAAGTAAATTTAAACAACATGCATATTCCCTACTGTGACATTTTAGTTAAACTCAGGAAATACGTCATATATCTATTTACATCATTTTATATTGACATTAGAAGACACGCGAAACCCATTTTCTTGATGCCCTAAAAATAAAAAGCGTTACCACAATATTGAAAGGTAATTAGAAAAAAAACATATCTCAAGTGTAAAAGACACATAAAAATGGATATCTAGCAGCAGTAAAGTGACATTTTGACGATTTTATATGATATATATTTAAGGTTTATTACGATAGTGGCCAAATAAAAGCATCTTATTCTATTTCTTACGCACATAGTCTATTGTGCTGAAACTGGAACTACAGATGAAGTTATTTTGTGCTTTAAGATATTAGAAAACAAATTAGAATAAACTTTTCTAAAGATAGAATCGACCATGATTAGATAGATCCATTTGCTATTTCCCTAAGGCGGCAACATGCCTCAGATAATTAGTTAAGTGAATCACCATCGCCTACTTGCTTTGAAATTGAAATACCTTTTAACATTTGTGTACTCCTGGTAACAGCAATTTAAACTAGCGGTGTAGTTGTACAAATAATTATTTAAAGACTTTTACAGCTAGTTAGTTGATACATAAATAAATATGTGTGTATTAACTTCTTCTAATTTGTAGATTTATTTATTCCTAATGGAGGAAGTCTTATGGAGATGATGATTAGGTCCCTTATAATTAATGGTCAAACAATTTTTCAGGGTCTTCCAAGAGTTTAGTAACAAGAGAATCAACACCATTGTCTGGCTCGAAAGGCTAGATGTTCATAAAATAGCTCCTATATTTTGTAATGGACATTTTACTATATCTAAGGTAAATGTCACATTCAAACTGTGTAAGTATTTTCTTCTTACAATAAAAACTTTCGTGAGTGGTATTCATATTTATTAAAAACTATACGGTTTTACTCACGTTTGTATTTCGGGGATGCCCGACGAGTTTCGGACCCGACGGGGGCCCTTTCTCAAGGAGTGAAGCGTCCTGCCGCGACGCCTCAGTTTGACGCCTGACACCGTCGCGGCAGGACGCTTCACTCCTTGAGAAAGGGCCCCCGTCGGGTCCGAAACTAGTCGGGCATCCCCGAAATACAAACGTGAGTAAAACCGTATAGTTTTTAATAAATATCTTCTCCTTGCTATAGTTTGTCCGTGACTCAAACCAATTGAAAAATTTAGACACTCAACATTTCGGGGACTTGAAAACTTGTCTAAATTTGGATATACCTATAATTATGAAATATGAGATTAGAACTATCATTATTATAGCGATTAGTAGAGGAGATCCTGGGGCGGTGTGTCGGAATCGAACCGACTAAAACCACACGGTGTGCCGTACTGCGCCTTAAGTAGGAGGGATCCGGGAACAGCTTTCATTAAGACATCCGGATCCCCCCTAGCGCCTGCCCGCAAAAGCGCGGGCACCACCTCTGGGTAAAATATTCAAAACCTCTCAATTAGGCGACGTCCAGGCACACGCGGACGCCGCCTCCTCGCGGGGGGCCACTATAGCGGGTGGAGGGGAAAACCCGTCCCGTCCACCCGCGGCCACACTCAGGGCGGCATGAGGCGCTGGTAAGCGCGCCTCCGCCGCCCGGTTCGCCGGCGGCGAATTAGGTCCGAGTGGAGATCGTCCTCCCGGACCCGTTCCGCCGCCTTCTTCTGCGAGATGACGTCCTCGCAGAAGGAGTAGAGGAGATCCTAACCTAACCTGGTCAAAACGTCAGACAGTTTCACTATGTGCCTGCTTTACGTTCACAATTAAAATGGCTTCCTATTCGCCAACGTCGCAATTTGCGGGCTCTAACTTCTCTGTTCTCCTTTTTAAACTCCCCATCGCCACCTTCTTACTTAGTTCCCCACTTCCAATACTTGTAATCTACTCATGACAGGAATCTTCGTTCCACCAATAATTTGCTTCTTTTATGTCCCTCTCACAGCTCCGACTTCATGAACTCTTCTTTCTATGTACAATCAGTCCTTCTCTGGAATGCGCTCCCTCTCGAAGCCAGGATGTCCACAAACCGCTTCACGTTTAAAAAGAAAGTACGAGAGCTCCTCCACAATGAGTTAGCAGAATAGCCTCAACGATAGTACACGACTTTATAGTGGTATTTGTAGTGTATTTACTTATATATATGATATGTGTGAATATATATGTACTCTGTATAGGCATAATATAAATACTTATGTATGTTTATGTATAAGTATATGAAACTGTGTATACTATGTAGTAATAATATTTAGAAAATTGTACATGTAAGTAATATAAATGTTAGTTTGTTTTATAAATAAATTCAAATGTATATTTGCACCTACCTTATAGCAGTTCTATACCACCCTAAGGTTGACTGGTAGAGAATGCCTTAGGCATTAAGTCCGCCTTTGTACAAATGTGCAATTCTCTCGTTCCAAATGATTCTAAAAATTAGTTTGTGTAGGTCTTAATTTAGCTAAGTAGAAGTTCGTCTGGCAACGAGTTTCGTCAGTAACAGTGTGCACGTGTTAAATTACAAAAACACTTAAAGATTTGCAAAGAAAAATTTTAAGGCTTCGGGAGTTTCAAAGTTACATTTTGAAATGGTGTGCGTCACCTGTTGCTGACGAAGTCTCAAAATAAGGGATACAACCGCTGGGGTCTTGGCCGGATTTAGGGACCTGGGGCAACGAAAAAGCGGAGGCCTCTAATTATTTTCCCAATAAAAAATCAAAACCGTTTACTGCGCATATGGGACCGTTGTTTTAACGATGTTAAAATCTCTTCTATATTCTACCATCTGGTATGCAAATTGGTAGACAACAATAATAAACATAGTTTGTATGTAGGTCCTATATTTGAAATATATTGCTATTTAATTCATTAATACTTCAATTCTTACTTGGCATGTCTTGCGGAATAGCTATGCTTTGTATTTGGCCCACATCGCCATCTTCTTTATACGTAATCACACTTGGTTCTACAGTAATTTCTACTAAATCTATCTCTGTAACATCGTCTTCTTCAACCTTTACAGTATCAAGTGCTTCTTGAAACCAGGGGTAGTCACTATAACTGTTAAATGTTAGTTTAGAGATTGTTTTTCAAAAATTACATGTCGATAATAATACGACTATTTTGCCTTGCCTGATGTGTCCATTAGCCCCAACTGTAAAACGCTCCTAGTACAAACAATATTCAACTATTTTACCATAATTAAATTTTACCCTATTCTACGGAATGTATTTATGTATTTTATGTAAGAAAACTAGCAGATTTAGAGGAAAAAGTAACAAATGAAAATTCCTTCAACTTTGTTATCATCGAAGCCTGAAACAGCTCGATAATTTGCTCGGTAAAATCTCTTTTATCTATTTCTGATCACTATTTTGTCTAATAACGAGTCAATAGCTTTTTAACTACCAAATATCTACATTAGAAAAAGGAAAAAGCAAAAAGATAAAAAAAAATTACGGTACTTCTTTAGGTGTCCTCATTTGGGCACAGCGGGCTTAGATGGATAATGTTACACGATTCCTTCAATTTTCAATTCCAACCTGATAACTTCCTCTGGTTTTCCTAAAATACTTTTTCTTCTTAACATTTATCCGACACGGTTTAACTGCCAAGTTACTTGTAAAAAATAGTAAAAAGCATGACAGTCAACTATTATGACTACATTTGAAAGAGTCAGTGGCGTAGCTACCGGAGCGCTAGACGGGGCAGTGCCCCGGGGCCCCCAAGCTCAGGGGGCCCCTCGGACTCTGACTTACAAACTATAAATTGAAATAGTGAAAATTTCTCCCATATTCGGAATTTAAATAAACCAGATTTTTTAGAACCAGAAGTTATCAAGTTTTTACTAGAGTTGTGACTAAACCACTATTTATATTAAATTGGGTACTTGATAATTTGAATATAGAGTACGACGAATCTGGAGTACAACAAATCTGGAGTACGTCGAATTCGGAACACGACGAATACGGAACAAACGATTTTAAATAGTTTAGTTGGGGCCCTAGTTTATTTATTGCCCCAGGGCCTTTGGTTACCTAGCTACGCCACTGGAAATAGTCATAATTACGATTTATAACTCTTTCAAATAAATGTAGTCGTAGGTGACTGTCATGCTGTTGATACATTTTTTAAATATTCTATAAGTCCTATGACGTGTATGTTATTATGTGTACTAGTTAGGCTATGTAAATAATCTCAAAAAACAAGCATAAAGTAAAAATTTAAAATACCCCTGACTCAAAATCCTTTCAACAGTTAGAAAAGAGCTGATAATCTTTGAACGGCTGAACAGATGTTCTTCAATTATAGCTAAAAGCACTCGATTAAGTCACCTTTCAAACAAAAAAAAACTAATCCAAATAGGTCCATCCGTTTAGGAGCTATCATGAAATAGACAGATACACCGATACACAGACACAGATACTCAGGCACACAGATACACATGTTAAGCAAACTTTTTGCGTGGTGGTTAAAAAAGAAGGGGGCCCGTCGGACTGGTGGCCTTTTAAAAAGTGCTTCTTATTTGCTAGAAGTCGTTTTCTACTGAAGTGTGCGGTGAATAGTGTTGAAAGAGCTCCAGTAGGGTGGATGGGGTTGACCATTCGTGAGTAACTACACCAGTGTTACTCACGAGTGTTTATAGGCACTACAAAATGCCATAGAGATGAAAATGGAACAAAATCTTTTGTTTAAATAACATCAACTGTCATGTCTAACATAATTTTTGTAAAACCAGTGTCCCTTTAAAATGTATAACATCGATGCAATCTCGACACTTTCATCTGTATACCCAAAAATAGTAGTAAATATGGTTGTAGGTAGGTACGTGATATGCTTCATCAAACCCAAATCCGCATTAAAATTCGACGCGTGCGCCGCATCCCCTCTTCTACACTCCGCCTGACAAACTTTCACTTTCATTTCTAGGGCATGCGGTTTATTATGACAGAGTTCTTTGAAACACACTCGTGACAAGCTAAAAAGAGCCTTTTCCTCTTTTACATGCAGTTGGATTTAGTTTAGACAGATAATTATTATTTGAAACTTGGTTGTACTAAGACATTCAAACGACAAAAGCCGAAAGTGGTTATTCATATTTCGATTGAATAAAAACTTTGTATGTAATTTATTTAGGTTGAGTTTCGTGTATACGAAAAGTGCGTATAGGATGTTTGAAAAGGCAGACGAGCTAGTTCCGATATTTAGAGCCTTTGACGGATCCACGTTTTGTGTTATGAAATAGAATTGACACGGGCTTTTGTGTTATTTCTTTCTAAACATCATTTTTATGAATTAAGGACTTGCATCATTTGCAACTAGGAGCTCCTCTCTAGTCAAATAATTTACAATAAAATATTTGAACTAATTATAAGCACTATAGATTTTATTTCCAATGGATTTTTGAGCTAATTTTAGGTCATATTTGAGCGCCCTATCCTCCAGCTAACAGAAGACATCACTTGTTCCATTTTTGGACTTATATTTTTTATCTATATGTGATGTTAATAGGCCGTATAAAAGTTACACAATATACTATCATGTCTGTACTTGGTGTTTCTCTACGAAATGTGACTCGAAGCCAGAAAATCCGTAGAAAAATTAAAGTAACCGACATCTTCGAATCGGCAGGCTTCACAGTCTGGAGAATCGATAATTGTCAAGAAATAACGGTTCTCTAGTGGACAGACCTTCCATCTGGTCAAAGAAAACCAGGAACCGCTATATAAGGACCACTGATTTGAGGTGAAAGACTGCTTGTTGTGATAGTCATTGGGGTAGGTCTATGTTCATCAGTGTCTCATGGCCAAGAGAAGAAGGGAAAAAGAAAAAAAATTGTGTTCCCTGACGCGGAGCAACCTAGTTTAGGTGGCACACAAGAGGGGCTGGTTAAAAAGGAAATCTTATATTCAAAATGCCGTTGTTGATATCAATTCTGTTTAATTATAATATTCCTAATATGATTCGTAACTCCAATACACGTTTTGAGTTCCATCGGCCGCGGTGAATCCCCAACTCTCTTGTTCTTCTTTTTTCTAAGACTTAAATTCCAAAACCTGACTTCTAACCATGATTGTACTTCCCACTTGCCAGGAGTATAATGTCGCCGTCGTTGGTACATAACTCTTTATATAGCATGGTCTCCTGGTCTGTTCCTATAGCAAAAGTAAGAGTATTTATAAATAATCCTATAGCTTAATAGTAAAATCTACTTACACGAAACCCTCAAAGAAACATCCATGACCTGACCTGACCCAGAATATGAACCCAGAACCTCACGTACAGCTGCAATGCACTTCGTTCAGCACCATGATTTCTTACTTATAATAATTTATACGACCATAATTCCATGTTCTTGAAAATACTTTTTATAAGAAAGGTGTCATATGATACGTATTTAAAGTTAATTTTGAACGGAATCAAAGATGTCCTACTTTCTGAGGGTGAGTCAGAAAAAAACTCTTTATAACTTGGACGCCTATTACACCGTTTCGAACATTTTTTGTGGAGTTCTTTTGCCTGGTTCTGAAATTTTTTTATTAAATATAAACATGGATTAAACTAATGAGCTAGTTCAATATGCAAAATAAGACAAAAACTCTCTTCTCTTTCAGAATAAATCGTTTACACTTTTGCACTCGACATAGGCCCCTAATACATGTTTTTTTCACTGGTCATTTAAAATGTCACCTGACGTGATACTCCACAGGTTTCCATAACATTCGTGCTACATCCAAATCCTAAGCATAATCATAAATTTAAAATTTAAATTACCCCCCACTCGAAAATCTTTTCGACGATTAGGAAAAAGCTGATAATCTTCGAACGGCTGAACAGTTTTTCTTGAATTATAGCTTAGAACACTCTCGTTTATCTTGAAGTCATCTTTAAAAAAAAAAAGCACTTCCCTCGGTCCATTCGTTTGGGAGCTACGATGCGACAGACAGACACACAGATACAAAGACACGTCAAACTCATAACTTCCCTGTTTTTGCGTTGGATGTTAAAAAATAAATTATCAATCGAAAACATTGAAAACGTATGTTTATCTGCTATTACATATGTTATGCAATGGTGTAATACGTGGCCATGCGTATGCGCAGTTTTGCGGATGTGTACCGGATTCAGGATCTCAAACACTCTTACTTTCGTATGAATATCAAATACTTTTACCTTGACATCCATTGTATATACGTGTGCTTATAAGAGACTCTCTGACTAAGTTTTAGTATATATATAATCTATTCAAAAACTGGCATAATTTTATTTTGCCATCCCGGGGGGGGGATTGATTTTGTTGGTTCAGAGGGGGGGGGTGGGGGCAAATCAAAATATTGACTGAAAATTACCCTTAGTACTACGTAAGCCAGGGGGGCAGCTGTCTCCCCTGACCCCCCCCCCCCCCCACCCCTCTCGGTACGCGGTAGATAGTACGGACCAACGGTAGATATTGTATAATACATAATATTCTATAAAACAAATAAAATTTCTACTATAAAAACTTTATACTAACCACTACCCATAATTTCTTCTAAGTATTGTCGCATTGTCCACCCTAAGGTTGCCTGTAAGAAATTACTTTTAGCGATAAGGCCACCATTTGTAAATACATATGCACTTTGTGAGTTTCTTGTAAGCAAATTGTAATTTGTGTACAATAAAGTTTATTTCTATAGAAATAAACTACGACTATCTTGAATGACCTCATTTTATGTAGACGGTTATAAATACTAATTTCCATGCAGCACTCTTTGTTAACTCTTTGGAACATATTATGAAAAACAAAACAAATTAACTCAAAAATGTTACCTTACATCCTACTATCCTACTAATATTACAAACGTGAAAGTTTGTGAGGATGTATGGATGTATGGATGTTACTCTTTCACGCAAAAACTACTGATCCGATTGCCATGAAACTTGGTATGTAGATAGTTAGAGATCTAGATTAACACATAGGCTACTTTTTATCCCGATATTCCCACGGTACCGGGTCTTACGCGGGTGAAACCGCGGGGCGCAGCTAGTAATAAATAATCAAAGGGTCTCGAGTACGAAGGCGTTCTAAAACATTTTGTGATACCGTAAAACGAGTGACTCTTAATCGACGACCAAACTATAATTCAGCTTCAATAACCCTATCGGGGTCAAACAAAACGATGATCAAACTGCATTGATATTCACTGAGTTCCATTTTTAAATATATCCGCGTACAAAAAAGAAAACGATATTCCACATTCAAAAATGTGGAACCGTCATCGAACACGTCATTTTTAAACAGATATTCTATTAAAATAGATTCATTCGAAATTGAGTTTAAAAGCATGGTATGATTTGATCCGAGTTAAATTTTTTTGAAAATATATCTAGATAAGTGCCATGGTTCTAAAACAGTATTCTATATAATATATATATAGTATTATTCAACAGAGGAGAAAACATACTATCCGGCACTTGTATCCAAGACGGCGTTTCTTCGTGCGATTAAGTGTTTCTGCCGTACATATTGTTAGAACCAAACATAGGATCCAAAAGTACAATGAGTCTGTAAACTCTTTTGTCTCTTTTGCATAGGGTTCTTCAAAAGTCCTCTGGGATTGCAAGCGTCCATAGGCTACAGTAACCGCTTTCCATCAGGCGGGCCGTATGCTTGTTTGCCACCGACGTAGTATAAAAAAAGACCCTATCCCCATCCCTGAGACTCGCCGAGTGTTATGCTCGGTGTTATCGTTGGTCACTGCTATTTCTCGTGGTGTACATAAGTCATATCAGGCAGTCCTAAAGACAGTGTTATTTATTTGAAAATGTGGAATCGCCATTGAACACGTTAATATAAATATGGCCGAACCGCATAAAATGTTGTACGTAAGATCTCAAAACACCTTAACCGCCAAAAATCGTGATGGCAAATATTATTTTGTTTTACTTCTTTACACCAAAGACGTCGTATTATCATCTTCCTGCACTTTTCCCAATTTGCATTTCGGTTGGCGCAATGTGTTGGTAATACAGTTTTTTTTTTATATGGTGTAGGGGGCAAACGTGCAGACTGGTCACCTGATGGTAAATGACTACTGCCACTCATGGGCACCTGCAACTCAAGAGTCTCAAGTGCGGGGGCTTTTAGGTTGGAGTAGGGGAAAGGTGAAAGAGAGAGGGAGGAGAGGGGGGGAGGGAAGGGTTAGGGCAAAGCAATGCAATCATTGCTTCACTGCCGGTTTTCTGTGAGGCCGTGGTATCACTCCGGTCGAGCCGGTCCATACGTGCTGAAGCATAAGTAAGAAGTAATTTTATGGCCGGCCGGATGCCTGACGATAACCCTCCTTGGCAATGTAGGTATGTCGTTTTCAGACGGGACAAAGGAAGCAGGTAAATTGGGGTAAGGCAAAACGGATAGGGTGAGGGAGCTAGGGTAAGGGAAGGGCGAAACGGGACTGAGACTGCAGTAGCTCGAAGAGACCGGGGTCGCGTGCCCGTATGGATTTGGATTGGAGAGGCCGTTAAGACAGGAACATCAATTGTCAAATTTATCTCGTCAATATATATAGCGTCGTATATCTAATACCAACATTGTAACACATGTAAAATGTGTTTCATGAAATGAGTAAACAAATTTTAGGCAGAGAAAATATAAAATAAAATATTACTTATTTGTGCTCAGGATTCGTAACGGCAACTTAACTACCAAAAAAAAGTCCACGCACAAGAACGTAACATTATTCTGCCTATTTAAAAGCGGTTAATCGACTTCCTCTCATTAGTAAGGGGGTGGCATAAAAAGACAATCGGTTACATAACAGCGCAAATCGCTGAATGTCGGTCAGCAGTTGCGCAAGAGTGAAAGGTTGCATAAGCTGGCTTAGACGAGATGAAGCTCTTGCGCCATACTCGCTACACGCAGAAGCGCCACAAGTCTGATGTTTGAATACTTGTTTATATTTTCATATTTTTTTTTTTATGGTATAGGGGACAAACGAGCAGACGGGTCACCTGATGGTGAATGAAGAAAATGACTACCGCCGCCAATGGGCACCTGTAACTCAAGAGTCACAATTGCGTTGCCGCCTTTTAAGGGGGAGAGGGCTTAGAGGGGAGGAGAGAGGGAGAGGGGAAGGACGGGAATAGGGGAGAGGGAAGGGTCAGGGCCTTCGGTAACCTCACTCACGCGGCGAAAAGCAATGCAAGTATTGTTTCACTGCCTGTTTACTGTGGGGCCGTGGTATCGAGCGGAGTCGAGCCGGCCCATACGTGCCGAAGCATGTCTCTCCCACGTAAATTATAGAATTATTAGTATTTTACATGTTTAAATTTGGTAAAATATACATCATTTAAAAAAAATTACACACCGGACCATCCAAATATCGGTGGCCTGTTCCAGGATATTTCTTAAATTACTTTACTTTACACTGGGCTATTTCAACCAGGTACGGCCTGCCTCGGTTGAAGTATGGCCCGGCCCCGACCTGGAAAAAAATAAAATCTCGCAATCGCAACACACTTCTTTTACCGCAAAAAGTTGTAAGGTCTAATTGCTCCCTCATTAGTTGACTAACAATATTAGACAATTTTTTTCTTTAATAAATATAATGACTAGGCAATCGCACGCGCAGTCCCCTGCCATACCTGCCTATGCTCCTGGATTTAATTTTACAATTTGGGCGTCTTGATGTTATGAATGCCTAAGTCTGGGGGTAGATCGCTTAGCACCTCAGTACCTCAGCAGATCTGTGGCCGAATTGTAGACTGACTCTTTTGTGTTATTTTTTTAACACTAGCAACCCGCCCCGGGCGAGCGGGTAGCAGAAACATCTTCAACAATCATTATTATATTTCAACCAATTTACACATAACCTTGACAAATTATACACCTAAACCTTCCTCATAAATCGCTCTATCTTTTGTTGAAAACCGCATAAAAATCCGGTTAGTAGTTTTTTGAGTTTATCCCAAACAGACCGACAGACAGACGAGCGGGGGACCTTGTTTTATAATATGTAGTGATTAGCGTCAGGACGCAATTGACTTTTGTGGCCTTTTGCAACTGATCTTGGTTTTCGATTTTTTGTATGGATTAGTTACTAGTATATGACGGGTGTATGATCATGGGTAAACACAGTTCAGAACTGATAAAACGCTAGTAAGTATATACTTAAACGACCTAAAACCTATCCAGAAACAACTAACAGCTATCTTCGCTTTGGAAAAGACACGTTTGGTATTACGCAGTGATAAGCTAGTCCGTGCATTATCTGTCTAATGAAACCAAATTATATTCTTATCTATAATTACGCTGGTAAAGAAATGTCGATAAAACATGAAAATTATTGTGAACGTTATGATGAAATAATTAGATTCGAATTTTAAAGTTGGGAAGACTTGTAACAACGAAACGATCGATGACAGGTCAATATGTAAAAAAAAAATTAAAATATGTAGGCGTCCACTGCAATGGTATTATTTATTTATTTAATACTTCCTGTAGTTTAAATTGCATGGGGCGGACTTAATGCCTGATGATTTTAGTTGAGAGGTAAGTAAATAAAAATATGCACAGAGAAAGTCTACTTTAAAATATTGTGCTAAAATCCCGTAATGTACTATCATCATAACCTAACGTATCTAAAACATAACGATGTCTTCAATGAGACAATTTATATTTTTACCAACTGTCACCTCTGCGCTCCGCATACAATCTCAAGATCGCAAGTGGGGATGAATGTAGGTTGCTGGTCTTTGTCTCCCCCCCATTTTGTGGCTATTACAATCCGCAAATCGCATTGGTCTGCACTCATTTATTTGCAATTTGCTTAAAGGAACAATTTAATTATTACAATTTTATGCTAAATGCGCGATTTTGCATGAAATCACAATTTATTAAAGAAATTTCGTTTTGTAAATTAATTTTTGGTTGGTTAACATGGAGATAATATTTTTTGATATGGTCAGTTTATTTAAATAGACAAAATAGATTAATTAATTTCTCTGGAAATAACTAAGATTTGTAAGGGATTTTTTAGGGCTCCGCACATACGAAAAAAAACATGTCTAGTTTTAGTAGTTAGTCCAGAGACTAACAAAACCAAAAAAACTAAGTTGTTTTGACTAAATTAACAATTTTGAACAATGAAAAATTTTACAACTACCAGATCAGTATAAGAATCTACCTCAGTGGTACACTTGACTCTTAATTGTAGCAATAAAATATTTAATTATTTCAAAAATATAGTAAACACAGCAGAATACAGTACAGAGGTCATTCAAGTTGTTACAATACTGGTACCTAAAGTAAGATTTAACTTGTGTTATGGGCTCTCGCAGTTCTGTGTTTTGAGTTGCATTTGGTAGAAGAAGAGTTCGAGTGGGTAGCTGATTAATACTTTTCATGTAAATTATGTCTGTAAGTTTATAAGTGTGGATTTATGTGTAGAATGTGTTTATGAGAGAATTTTTAGTGTGCCTGCATTAGATACTGATATCTTAAGCATATTTTCTGTTTCTGCATATATTTTGTTCATCAACCATTTAGATACTACCTACCTTCCTACACTGGGATCTAAGCATTGGGTAAGTGTTGTATAGATGACTACCTACCTACAACGTTAAAATACCGTGCAGCTTGCCTGGTCCTAAATATTGGTGTCCCACATATTTTGTAGATGTGTTTCGGGCGATTCCGACCTTAATATCCGACCTTAATATCCGACGAAATTTCAGATTTCAAATGGGCGACATATCGACATATAAACATACTTTTTATCTCGAAAGAACGATACTGTTCCCGACAGAGGAAGATAGACAGGACTAAATGGAAGAGTGTAATGGAGTCGGTGATGCATAAATAGTAACGTCATGGGCGTACTGAAAAGTTGCCTAAATTTATTAGCCCCCCTGCCCCTTCAAACCACAAAAACAAATATTACTCCCACCCCCCTGGACCAAAAGCTTGGTACGCCTAAGAGTACCACCGTGATGTTGAAGTTAATACTTCTACCGACGGCTCACCCTGATGGTAAGAGAATACCAGTACCTATTAACATAGGCTGACTCATGTATTTACAGGAATTAACGCGATCACGAAATAGGTATTACATACCTCTGAATTGCCAGTGCAACCTGGTCGAAACGTCAGGCAACTTATAGGTATGTAAACTATGTAATACCTATTTCGTGATCGCGTTAATTCCCGTATAAATACATGAGTCAGCCTGCGACCTCGGCCAATGCAACCTGGTCGAAACGTCAGGCAACTTATAGGTATGTAAACTATGTAATACCTATTTCGTGATCGCGTTAATTCCCGTATAAATACATGAGTCAGCCTGCGACCTCGGCCAATGCAACCTGGTCGAAACGTCAGGCAACTTATAGGTACGTAAACTATGTAATACCTATTTCGTAATCGCGTTAATTCCCGTATAAATACATAAGTCAGCCTGCGACCTCGGCCAATGCAACCTGGTCGAAACGTCAAGCAACTTAGAGGTATGTAAACTATGTAATACTTATTTCGTGATCGCGTTAATTCCCGTATAAATACATGAGTCAGCCTGCGACCTCGGCCAATGCAACCTGGTCGAAACGTATATAATATCTATTTCGTGTTCGCGTTAATTCCCGTAAAAAAATATAATTATTTCATGGAACGCGAACGTTTAAAAGTTATTAAACGTAAATTTCGTTTGGGTAAAAATTGGGATTCAACATGCATCGTTTGATCACAAGTCCGACGCCTTGTCCTACATTCGCACATCGCTTTACTCGTAAATTTTATACATCCCAACTCGTAAAGTTGAGACCTTTACGAGTTGGGATGTATAAAATTTATATAAAATGAAAACATGTATAGAAATAAAGGCAAATCAAAGTTTATTTCTGATCTCATTCTCTGTTACTATGGTATAAAGATGGTCCACTTTTAAGTTTTATTTGTTTAAATTAGATGTTTTAATGTCATGGAAAAGTTTTTTTTAGTTTTATTAGATTGTCCCGACTTTCTGTAAAACT
Source organism: Callimorpha dominula (assembly GCA_949752705.1). Taxonomy (NCBI): domain Eukaryota; kingdom Metazoa; phylum Arthropoda; class Insecta; order Lepidoptera; family Erebidae; genus Callimorpha; species Callimorpha dominula. The sequence continues at coordinate 15,006,498 of OX457012.1, read as the reverse complement.
TTTCCATTTTTTTTTCCTTAAAACATTATTCGGTCTATTAATAACATTTAAAAGAAAAAATACCCACATCCGCCCAGCCGTTCTCAAGTGACGCGCTCACCAACGAATAACATTTTCATATACATAGATTTTAGTTACATATTTTACTTTTTAGATTATAGAAAGTCTTTTTTACACACAAAATTTTAATCACTGCATATTTATAAAACAAAGTTCCCTGCCGCTTGTCTGTTCGCGATAAACTGAAAAACTACTGAACGGATTTTTTTGGTTGGACGGACGGAAGGTTTAGGTGTATAATTTGTACCCGTGCGAAGCCGGGCGGGTTGCTAGTATAGTCATGAAGGAAACCTTTAAACTAAAAATAAGTATTTAGCACAGACCATTTACTGACAACAATAAATACCCACGAGTTCCGTCGAAACCAAGTCATTCTCGTGTGAACAAAACTTATATAAAATTAAATAATTTCACGTGTTACGTCATAGATCAATGATACGCTGATACGTACCAGTGTGTCAGTGGGTGAGAGAGGTTGCACAATTGTTGCGCAATTGTTGCTATAATTATATTACTGATACAGTTTATAATTGATGCATTGTGTAATAACAGTTTGTTGTTACCACGTTCGCTGGTTTCGGTACAGATTTTTTTTGTAGTTATTCTCTTTTTTATTTTAACGTGTTATAAACACTTTACTCCCTTTTGAATTGTATAATGAATCCTCAATAAAGTTAAGACACTTTTATTTTATTTTTTTGTCTTTAATTTGAATTTAAGTTATTGACATTTTTTATATCTTTAATGACATTTGTGTCCGATATATTATATGACGGCTAGTATCCTTAATTCCTTACTAGAGTAAGAGATGATTACTTATATTTATTTGCCTTGATATTTTTTGATTTTTATTTTTGAATGCATTTATTAAGAATATTATTGGTTTTTAATTAGGCACATTATTTAAGTTATTGCTATTAAAATAATAGACAAAGTATTCTCGAACCCTTTCCCAACAAATCACTTCACAATCAAACACTAATAATATAAAAATGCAAAAAAATATTTTTTTATATAATATTAAAATAAACCATTTTTACTATTTTAATTACAAATAAAAAAAATACATTATTTTTTATCATGTTGAGTTGCCTTGGAATCACTCAAACCACTCAATAACTAAATTTATAGTCATTTTGTAAATAAAAATTAACATATTTTGATAAAAAACACGTCGGCTTTTTTACTAATGTTTAATTTGTTAAACTAAACATTTCCTTTTACAAGTCCACTAAAATGCCTACGTCACTAGGAAACAAGATACTCAAGAAGTTCTGTAGAGGGCGTTGGCCGCAGTGAAATTCGGCGTTATACCATACTAGGCGGCCTTCACGCCGCTTTCCATTGTACACCTTCGGTTTCTGTGAGCCTGGTACCACAGCTTACTTAGTACGTACAAAAAATGTGGTTCAGTCAGTTTTTGTTTACATACTTGTACTTGGAAGTGGATTAGTTACTTGAGGACGGCAAAATTGTAATTGTTTAAAATTATCTTTAATAATATGACTTTTGACCCTAACACCTAACTAAGCTATAGAGCTTAGCTAGGTGTTAGGGTCAAAAGTAAGCGAAGATAAGCCTTCTCGACCTCATATTAATTTCCTAAAAGGGCACGCCTTCGTAATGTGATCAATAAGCGGCGGTAGCGTAATGGCTAAGGCGTCGCGGACTTGCGATCAAGTGGTTGCGGGTTCGAAACCCACCCAGTGCACTACCGGCGTGAACCCACTCCTAACACAAGCATTTAGCTTAGCTGGAGGGGTTAACAAGAATACTAGTAATGTGTGACCCACGTCACTAGTATTCCTTAAAAAAAAAAATATTATCACAGTTCGGCCTATTCATAGTTCCTCATTTGTACTAACAACTGGTTATTCTATAGGAATGAGTAGTTCAATAGAATTCCCAGTAACCACACTGGCACTATTTTCATCAAGGACTCATGGTAAATGTTTTTTTTGATCTGAAAAAGTTAAATAAGTCTTTTTTACTTTTTCATTTACTTCGTAATTAATTTCATTCATTTACTTCCGAGGCAGAAAAAGGCAGGAGCCCCCCCCCCCCCCCTGGCTTTGTTGTATTTCTTGTTAGTATTCAGTTTATTAAAGTAATTTTAAGTATTTTTTTTATAATTTGTTTCTCCGAAAGACATTATTCTACACAAGATAATTAGCATTTATCAGCAATGCTATAACCTTTTCCTGAACACATTAGTATGAGAAAACCCAATTTTCCGGTCCCAGGCGAGGCGGGGAGCGAGGGGCGGGACGGGTGAACGATCTCTATTCCACGCTATCATCCGCAATGCGCCCGCGCCGGAGACTTTATTAGTGTGCTCGAAGGGCTCGCCAGAAATTAATTAATCGTTTGTATTTTGATGATATTGTAAAGTACTATAGTTAACTCATACTATAGGTATTTGTTTAAAAGTGTTCTATAGAATGTTTTAATTTATCTACATAGATAAAAATTCAGCTTCCGTATATTCGTGACAACAAAGTGATCCTACAAGGGTTCCTTATTTTCTAATTGAGGAACGGAACCCTAAAAAACCATATTTGCTATATGAAATCCATTTATTTGTGTCATGTTTTTGTCAAGCTTGTCAATATATTTTGGAATACACTTAAAATTTTGTAAAAAAATACTGTAACCTTTTTTATAAAAAAAAAATAATTAAATAAATTAGACACGATTTTATAAAAAAAGTTATGAAATATGTAATGTTAAAATGGAAAACTGATTTTAAATTTCTGAATAAAATGTCTTTCATTTGATATTTGACCGACTATTAGTTTGATATTTGACCGACTATTAGTTTGACGAAGAAATCTTTAGATTCTAAACTCTGAACTCTTATTTTGTTTTTTTTATTTACAAATATTTTTTTATAATTTTTTTACTACTAAAGAACATGAAAAAGCACATTAAAAAAGGTCCGACCCTCCAACACGTGTCCCTCCTATCTCTGTGACCCACTTACACACACATACTTAAGCCTACGTTTGCGTGTGTGCGTGGGTTGTTAACTTATATTAGTAATGCATTAGTATGCATCCATCGACTGTAAAATGTACGTGTGTGAGTGAAATTTGGAATAAACAGTGTATATGTGTGTGTTTATCTAGGATTACTGGGTTTGTACCTCTGCTAGGTTATTATTTATTAAAGAAATGTTTATAAATATATTAAAATATATCTAATAGTTAATATAAAATTGTATAAAAGTGACTATTATCACGTATAAAACCAAACTGTATTTCACTGCCGTGAACGTGTTTCTTGGGTTTGATACCCAAACGAGGCAAATTGGGGTTTTCAGATAAGAATGCTCAGTAGCAGCAAAGAGTCAGGAGACGAGACTGGAAGTGAGTAATAATATATTGTCAAAAGCGTATATTACATGATATTATATACTACGTGGAACGAAAAAGGCTATGGCAAAATATGGGTGTAATAACCTCTGCCTACCCCTACAAATATACCAAAGAAAATGCAAAAGATCAATTTTAACTCGTACTGGAGAGACTCATACTGGAATTCTGAGAACTTGCATTATGTTCTCAGAACTCCATCATTATTGCTTTTTTTTTTTTAAAAGACAACTCCCGCATTAGGAATATTCCTGTGTCGCGGGGCGCTTCACAAACATTTAAACAACGGACACAAAGAACACCCAGACTCGGGACAACTATTTGTGGACCACACAAATTTTTGTCCTGTGTGGGATTCGAACCCACAACACTCGGCGCGGCGTAGTGGCGAGGTGACCACTTAAACCATTGCGCCATTCGTGCAGTCAAATTTAATTAATTAATTAATTATACATAATATGTATTATAGTATAGTGTATGGGCACGTTCATATTAACGTTTGCACTTACAGACCTAGGAACCCAATGACCTCTGCAGTTACAGGAAATGCAGGACATTCTACAGGACAGCTACTCAATCCGGTTCCCCGTCCGAGACCCTAGGTTCCTCTCCCTAACCATTTTTCTTATATATATAAATTTACCTTCTTCCTTCTTTCAGGTCTTAAAACGACTACATTCACAAGAGAGGATGGTTGGTGTCAGGCAAGCGGCTGACCATAAAATAAACAGCCAAAACCCCTTCCAAGGTTACACATTGCGGCGACCCGAATGAAAATTGGAAAAGGAAGATGATTCTCACTTTTAACCGTCGAAAAAAAAGGAGGTTCTCAATTCGACCGTATATATATTTTTTATTTATTATTTTATATACCGATTTTGATTATTCTTTCAAATCAAATCAAATCAATTTTTTAGGATGCGGTTACCAGTGCCAATAACAAATCGGAACAAAATCGGTGTCATTGACCCGCTGCCTACCTTATTCTCTTCTTGAAGAGGGCTACTGACAACCAACAGCTATACATATTATACTTTACACACACATTACTTCTGACGTTCAGTTTGACAGTTTTTGCTCTATGGTCAATTCAACTTCTAAGTCTTCTAACTGGTGTTCACTTACATTAGTTTTTCTTAACTGACTATTGAAAGCGCCTCGGTAGAATTATAATAATTTACAAAATTTATACATACTGTAACTTAGTTATTTAAATGAACCGTATAGATAAACCTATAATTTAATATAAATAAATGATTTTTAATGTCTATGTATGTTTCAACACAAAATAGATACCTTTGTTTATGAAATAAATCATTAATGGCTTATAATAAATATCACATCGATATAAATTTCCATTCGTTTATTTTTTAATTGTAGCAACATTGTAAACTGTTAACTCAGTTCTAGTGCTTCTGACACGACTCTTTGTTCTGTGACTATTGGCAATGTATTCTGTGCTATTGGTGCCGACGCGTTGATGGTGCATAAGTTGTGGAATAAATCTGATTATATCAAGTGATCCTTATAATAAAGTGATTCTATCAAATCAGTAGAAAACAAGCATCGTGTGTGCTAAATTACACTTCTATTAATAACAATGTTAACAAAGTCTTACCAGCAATCGAATATATGAACTTTTTAACTATAGTCTCTAAATACTATGTAAATATCGCGTTATAGGAGATTTTGTTCTGTTCAAAGTTATATGGACAGGTTATATATACGGAAGTGGTTTTTGTATAACTAATGCGTGGGAAGTGTCTGTTATGTCTTGCACTTAAAATCAATAAAAAAAACTAAACCTACACGTGAGTTTCCAAAGTGCCGAAAGGATTACATCTAGTCGGATATTATATTTTATTTCTACATTTGTGATCGTGGTACTATCCGCGTAAATCCTATTGCCTCTATGTCCACTTTCATTAAAATCAGTTCAGTTGTTAGACCGAGGTTGATTAACAAACATATTAACAAGTAGTAAAACATCGCTTCTATAGAAATAATTAATTAATGGGTTTTTGGCCCAAGATTAGATTTCATTGTGTATAGGCTGTGATATTACGCTGAAATATTGAAATTGAAAAGACGCAGGCAGCGACGGCGATAATATGAAAGCGGAGACGGTTTATCGTTTCAACTGAAGAAGTATCCTGGAGTACAAAAAAATAAATGATTGGGAGAAAACAAAATTGTTGGCTAAAGAGGCGGCGGAAAGTGAACGGGATTAGACGAGTACTCTCCCGTCCCGCAGAAGACGTACCCGGCGCCAAAGAGCCGGGTTGACAGGTGGGCTGTCCGTTGCCCTAGCAGAAGCAAACCGGAGGGGGGCAAGGCTCCGTACTCCACGGTGTGGCAACCTGCCGACCAAGAGGCGGCCAAGGTCTGCGGGGGTTCCTGGAGGCTTCCTTCTTAGGGTATACCCGGATCCCTTGGAATAGACCCACTCGTGAACACCGTGTAGTTTTAGTCGTATTTCGATTCCAACATACCAGTTGGCTCCGGTGAGGTAGTTATCACCGCGGGGGTTTCCACAAGAATAAGTATTGTAAATAGTAAAATATCCCTTTATTTCGTTGTTCCTGCATATTATTTATGCATATGTATTTCGTTTAGCAAAATTGACTAGGACAGCATAAACATGAGCAAATGTACTCGATATAATGATATGCGAGTAAAAATACAATAAACTTATTGGCGATAAAACTAAATTTAATCTATACCGGTTTTATTCGCTTTTACTTTCTGTTCACCTGTGAAGTGAACCAATTTATTTTATCGCTAGTAATTTATTTGTTGGTTACTATTTGTAATGAGGTTTACCACGATTGCATAGATACTAAATGTTTGTCGGTGTTCATGTAGAACGGTCAGGAATGCATGCGCGTTGTTCTACATGCGCACACACATGCCGTAGCATGTAGCCCAAATGTCATAGTGGGTTTTTGTTGTTTTCTATCAGAATCACAGAAATACCGATCGTAATCCAAGATTAATAAGTTTGTATTAACAGTTCGGAGTACGTGGCGGGGTCGACTAGTCGTACCAATTATGCAGTGGGCTACCACGCGCCGGCCGGGTCGCATAGATAAGGTCATAGTGCCTGTGGTCGCACGTTAGTGCGATACTCACTCATATGCCGCGTCGCATCCGTCGTTTAAAATATTACCACACAATACATAATAGTAAATAGTATTTTAATGCAATGAAACCAAACGTATGTTGCATCATAGGTAAAGGAGAAATACACGTCTACTTATAGGTATTGACTTTTGTTATCCTAATTTAGGTTTCCCGTATGGTATGGTAAGATTATGAATAATTTTTATAGTGTCACCCCGTCACCCTACCGGGCGACGAACCTAAAACCTCACGGTGTGCCGTACTGCGCCTTAAATAGGAGGGATCCTGGAACAGCTTTTATTAAGACACCACCTCTGGGTAACAACCTCTCAAAAAATTATCTTATTTAATTTACTACTTGTAGCGCGATAGGAAAAATAGAATCTCTTGTAACACTACATCAACCGATCAACGCCAGCATCCTGAAAAGGAAAATCTCTGTGCGAGTTGTAAAATAAAAATAAACTTGTCTTGTGGAGTTAATACTTACATGCTTTTAAATTTGTATGGTAGTCTTTAGATAACGCCTATCAGTGCCATATTGTTTAGTAGACCATGATGACATTCAAGGCATCTTTTAAAATGAATAGTGAAAGAAAACCAATTGAGAAGAAAAGAAAGAAAAGAAAAAATGATTTATTTTGTTATGTTGCACATCATACAACAAATACAAAATAAAAATAATAACATAGGTACAAAATAATACAAAAAAACAATTAAAATTTTAATCCGATGTAACATTTGTGACGTGTAATTTGTTACATGACGCTGACATGTCACATGACGCGTCAATGCCACGTACCCGACCACGTTTCTTTGAATGTAAATTACAAAAAAATAACTTTTTATGTTACTGAGGGTTTTTATCATGCCTGTATTTCAATAATAGCAATACGGAACAATAATATCGCCCATAACACCACTAAGTAATGCTCAACCGAGTGCAGCAAAATACTGAGCCGAAATACTTCTGGATGACTAATAGTGACCACCCAAGGGATTAATTACCTCCGTCACAAATATGAGTCCCTGGTATATATATCTAAGCAAGAAACAGTAAGTTCCGTCTAACCGCGCGTTGTCTACAACTGGGCCAGTTAAAAATAACGGCTAACATTCCCGGCTGCAATTCCAACGAACCATTTTGCCAAATGGTTAACCCTGATTAGTTAAGAATAAGGCCAAAGACCACAGTGCCGATTATAATTACCTATTCTTCTGCTCCTTTTTTAAATTGGAAGCTGCAATCATATCGGACCATCTACGGTAAAATCAATCAATCACCAGTCCACAGTCCAGTTTGTGTTTGTTTGTGTCTAGAATTATTACTTTTCAATGTCTATGTCCAGTTATAAAATACGTTCCTTTTATAATTCCTAAATAACATATCAATGACTAAGGATTAAACCTTGTATTAGCTAGTTTGCGTTAAGTTGGTATAGTTTGCGATCTACTATACAGATATGGAATTTACGATCACAGAGAACATCAAGATGTCCCTAACATTATCTAGGACTGTAGAACACCTTGTCCTGTCTAAGAGTAAGTCACTCACAAATCCCTGGACACAAACAAATTAGACCATCGTCGTCGTAGGTACAAACATACACAAAATTAAACCAAAATTAAAGGTATAATATATTTTTTTTTTATTTGTTTTTTGTACATCATTAAAATTTGATAAACAGAAAAATCAATGCGATGTAAATATCAGTGTTGAAGTTGAGAGATGGCGGTTAAAAAAATTATTATAGGCTTAACGAATAGACCGATTTTGATTTGGTTTATTTTGTTAGGCAGGTAATTTAATTGAGAGTGTTCTTAGTTATAATTTAAGAAAGGCTGTTCAGCCATTCGAAGATCATCAAGTCCTTTCTAATCGTTGAAAGGATTTTTGAGTGGGGAGTTTTAAAAATGTTTAATTTATACTTGATTATATAGAACATCTATTATTAATCTCTTTTATTATTATTATTAAAAAAATGCGCCTGTTGCAGCAGGATCACAGAACTATTCTAGAAGACCTGTTTATGTGTTCTTGAGCTTAGATCAAGTAAAAGAACGAGTCGAAAAATCGTTACTACTTTGGGCAAGAACACTTCACATCTCTTTAGATGGGTGATCATTGAACTGACGTCAACACACTGCCTTAATCACCAATACACGCTCTATAAGTATATACTTATAAAATCTAAAGCTTTTGACGTGATAACGTCTTATAAATCGATGAACGCCAGCTGCACGCACGAAAAAGCATGCCTCATTGTCACGTTCTGCCGAGCGTGCAAGCGAGAGCGCGGAACAAGCGATAGAGAGGCACGATCGACCTAAGCTTTCGGCTTGTGACGCATCTATCTCTCTTCCACTGTTTTCTTATAACGTTATCGTCCGTAAACCGACTTTACAGACAACCAATTTTTTTTTATTGTTTGTTTGTTTGCGCTAATCTCTATAACTCAGTCAGATTTAAATAATTCTTTTGTATTGGATAGAGTATTAATTGAGGAAGGTTATAGGCTCTATAACATCACGCTACGACCCTCAGGAGTGAAGCAGTGACCATAAATACAGGAAAAAACTCTGGGCACGCGTACGGCTAGTTCTGTATAATGTAACTTGTGTGTCTATACAACCTCATTGAAGTAAATGCTATACTTAGTATGTATTTTTACGTACACTTCCCTGTACTTGTGAGAGATTTTTTAATAAATATTTGTATGTCAATAAATATAATGAAGCTGTTAAAACGGTATTACGATCTCGGCACGGTTGCCGCACGCGTAACGTCCGGCCTGGCCGCTAGGGTTGGCACGAGGTGAAATGTGAAAAATGATTTAGAAATTAAAGATTTTAATTATATTTTTTATGGTGTAAGAATCTATTAGTTTATATTATTTAATAACAATTTACGTACATTTTTTTAACCATCTTCATATTTTTACTTCGAATATACACAAATGTTCTTATGTTTTTCATATTGTATCTTTAATAACTAAATACATTGTAATAATGCCATTGATAATGCTGAATTGTTGAGTCTTCTGGATTCGTTGAAAGATGATAGAGATGCTGATGATTTCTATGAATTTTGTCCCTCTTTTTTTTCTTTACATTTACATGAACAAATTTTAATACATATGGGTATCTATATTTGTAAGATGCTAAACCTTTTTTTTACACGAAGTGTAGGCTAATATTAGTTTAGAAATATTACTGCGATTAGTCTTATGTGTTAGTACCTAATTCTACATATATTATTTACTTTACCAAATAATTTAAAAGTGTATCTTAATTAAAATATAAGTGTTTGTTATTGCAGTCATCAGCAATATTGTTTTTGAATGAAGTACTTGTTTAAACTTTCTGCATTCTCTATCGCATGTGTCATGGGGAGTGCTCCGAGGAATTGTTCGGACTTATACCGGCCGCAACGTTTCGCCATCGTTCAACGCGACAAAACTTTCATTCCCATCACCTGGATAATTGGTAATCCACCACTGTGCGGTTTGCCAGATTTTTTTTACCTCGCACAACCTTTGGAACAAATTGTCGCCTGCGGTGTTTCCGGACCGATAGGACCTTCAAACCTTCAAGAAAAGAGCGTACTCCTTTCTCAAAAGCCGACAACGCACTTGTGACTCTTGAGTTGCAGGTGTCCATGGGTGACGGTAGTCACTTACCATCAGGTGACCCGCCTACTCGTTTGCCCCTATAATATAAAAAAAAAAAACTTACAGTGAAATCGAGTGAGTGTTAAACTAGCAAATAAACCGAATATAAATTAATAAAAGGATGAGCAATCATCCTATGTAGATAGCTTTTCAAGAGTTAAAGGTAATGCGACATTTTATTCCTAAATATTCATGACACCCCTGTGCGACGCGACGGTGCAAGTGCAGTGTGTATTTATAATCGTCCCAAATTCTAAAGTGGGATGCGTTTGTGGGCCAGCCCTGCGTCCCTCGGCTGAACACTTCGGTGCGGCTATGTACTCCTGGTACTTGCAAAAGATTTATTGATATGTATGATGATAAAATTTTAATCAAAACTCAGACATTTTATTTAGAGGACTTCCACAATTTACACAAAATATTATTTTAGAATTTATAGGATTAAGATACTTCAAAATACGAGATCTTGTTCATTTAGACTCTAGAGTCTAGACGAACCAGACGCCGTATTTTACCGAGATATAGACGTTGTTCCTCTAAACTCTAGAAGAACACCGCCTAATATGTTGTAACCTGATAGGTATTACAGAAAAGTCACTATCGTACTTTTCTCATATAATCATCTCTAACTCGAATAAAAATCACATTGATAATGATAATCAAACCTAAAATTATCTAAATTTTACATCTGATTCTAAGTGAAGGCGGTCGTGACTTCATCATCGAACGTGAACGTGAACGGGAACGGGAAAAAGAGACTGAGAGACCAAGGCGACAAGTGAGTAATTCCTGTATATAATATTTGACAGAATGTGTTTCTGTGCTGTGAAATTCACGATTCCTCTTTTCCAATCGCCTAATAACAGAGTTTTTACAAACAACACTAAAGTTCTGAAGTCAACGTATCAAAATCAAAAATAATGGTAATAAACTTACATCATAGGAAGTTTAGCCTGTGATTTGCATGTATGATGACGATCCCACCATCGTCAGCACGGCGATCTGAGTGACCCATTTTGTCATAGTCGCGAAGAAAATCCATTACAGTAATTTGCTGGCAAGAGCCGTGCGGATATTTGCACCAGATGAAATAAAAGACGCGTGACCGCTGTTATTGCCAGCTTCTCCGCGGTAGGGTTCGCTGAGAGAGAATTTGTAACAAAGTATCCCTTGATCTTTTAGTTAAGGTCGTGTTAATTAAAGATAATAATATTAACTTGAGACACCTCACACTCAGCCGTCTGATCCAAACTAGGCAGAGCCTGTACTATGGTAACCAGATTGCTGATATACATAATTATATAAGTATATCTAAATACATACATATTATAGATAAATTACATCCAGATACAGAATAAATTACCGTCCTCATCACACAATTATTTGTCCTGAGTGGGAGTCGGACCCAGGCTCCGGCTCAGCAGTCAGGATCAATAATATAACCACTAGACCAACAGGCCCGTCAAAATAACATGAATATAAAATAGATATAACAAGAGCTGTTTATTCATGACCACAAAGTATGTAAATTATGCAACTCTGATCTTTTAAGCAGCAGCAAATTATGCTAGCAGCTTACCATCAACCGCTCGCATAGATATTTTAATAGTATAAAAAATACTGAGTCTTGAAATATGAACAGTTATAAAATATATACCACAGAGGAAAACATCTAGGTACACAATATCACAACCTTAGAACATTTACATTGCGTGCTAGACTCAGGAAAAAAACCATAGTTCTATTGTTTTACACCGGTCGATAAATTATATGGTGCTATTATTGGATGGCGGGTAGAAGGCTGACAAATCTTCCGGGTGCATCATGTTTCATCATATAGGCTTATTTAATCATTTAATCGGCCACAGGACCTCCACTGCTGAACATTGAGTTTCCTAGCTACTTCCAAAAAGCGATCTTGAAGCCTCGACTCGGCCGCTTTGCTGTCAATTTTAAGTCGTTTTTTAGTGTAATTCTTCGATACGTATATATTTATTTTTAACTAGCAGTTCTTTATATTTATGTAATGAGGTTGCCCTTCATTAGTTTACTTTTTATTTAATGTTTGATGTTTTTGACCTATGACAGGCGTAGTGAGGCGTGTGTCAAACTGACTAAAGAGAAAGAAAGCTACGTAGCTAATATTATATTGAAGATAAAAGTAAATAAAAATCAGTCCACCCGTTCCGGAGATTAGCTGGACAGACAGATAAAAAATTTAAAAACTGATTTTTATGTTATTGTTTATAGACTTAAGATACAAAAATTGTTAAACCTTTGACTGCCACTACAAAATATATGCTGTCACTAAAAAAATTACGCTGAGGTGTTGGTAATGAAATTTTGTTTCTCTCTGCTTTTAACTACTGCTTTGGTTAATCTAGTTGGACAATCCCTGTCTTTCCTTAAACTTAGTGACGCCACATTTTTTCAGCTGAAGACAATATGTTTTCAGTTTTAGTTTGTAAAGTGACCTTAAATAATTGTGAATGGGAATAACATGTGTGATAATTTAATATCTTAACCGATGACACCTAATTGCAAAAATCTTCCAACTTTATTGTAATTCTAGTTATTCATTCATTAAACTACAGGACCTATTCTTATTCTAACTTAAAATACATATCATATCATGTCGTGGGAGAGCCATGCTACGGCACGTATGGGCCGGCTCGACCGGAGTGATACCACGGCCTCACAGAAAACCGGCAGTGCAGCAATGCTTGCATTGCTTTTCGCCAAGCGAGTGAGGTTACCGGAGGCTTTAGCCCTTCCTTCACCCCTCCCTTCCACCATTCGTCTACTCCCATCTTAAAGGCCAGCAACGCACTTGTGACTTTTAAGTTGCAGGTGCCCATGGGCAACGGTTATCAGGTGACCCGTCGACCCGTCTGCTCCTTTGCCCCTTAAACATAAAAAAAAGAATGCGAAAATGAGTACCTATGTTTGTTACGCATTCACGCCTTAACTACTGAACCGATCGTCATTAAATATTGCTTATACGTTGTAAGGAGAACCCCCGACCTCTGGCTGAGCCGTTGTTACTTTAGTAATCTATAAAAGTCAAGGGTTTTTTTTTATTAAAAAAAACAATTTAAGTTATAGTTTCCGTGGTTTGCAACAGCTTGTCATTCAATGTTGAAGTCCATGAGAGTCATTTTACCAAAAAATCCGTTTATTAAACCACAATAAAAATTGCTTACATTATAAATGGATAATTTGATCTTGGTCCTGATATAAGAGACAGCAACAACAATGTCTCAAACATGGCATAATATTATTTTTCGACAATACATGAAATATTAAACAAGCACGTGCCATATCATATTATTTTACTAAATAGCTAAAATTGATTTAAAATTTACTTAGTTAGACGGTTTATTTGTTTGCCATTGCAATAATTATTGAACACACAGTTTTGTAAATCATCATTACGTTGGCTATTTATTTATTTATGCTCTTTTTTATCTACACCATTTGCAGAAAGTCTATACAGAGGTACCATATATATGTGTGTTACAATTAGGAGTTAAAACTCCTATCGGTAATCACTTCCAGGCAGGCTTTTATGCTAGAAGTACATATAAGAAATACACAACCATGGATGTTGCGTTTCACACTTTCGACAAGGCAATCTAACACTTGGATATGGAATAAAGTAACATATCATTTCATAAAAAATCAATAAAATGATGAAGGTATAATAATAACGCCTGTTTACCGGTTTGTACCTGGCAACTTCATAGTCGTACTAGAGGGAAAGGAGGCAACCTCAAGGATAAGGAAGAAAGAAATATTTTTCAAATTCCTCGTGTAATGTTCTCTCGACTAATGCTCGATTTTCATCAATAACAAATGGTTGGAAATTATCTATAATGGTGGTCTTCAATCTTTGGACCTCAATCCAGCTCATCATCAAGAGGGTTGAGGTTTGACTGACGTGCTTCAATTAAAAAAAATAACAAAGTTTAAGACGTTTTGTGATTCTATGGTTGCATAGATGTATACCTATTTATATTTATCGGAGCCTCTTTCGCTCTAGCAACGGTTACCAATTAATACAAATGTGTGGAGTTATTATTATATTACAGATAGAAATACCAGTTCCAGGGCTATCTCCCTCTCCTATGGAGATCTGGTGACTCTTCGACCAGCAGAATAGGATAGCACTATTACTACTATTACTTGTAGTGTTGCCTAAAGCCTACGAAAAGATGGAGATTCCAAGAAGGACCATAAATCTGCAATGCCACGTTTTGAATTAACACATTTCTTGAAAATAGCTTACCTTGCGCTGTGATTGTAAAGTATGGTATATACATAGGTTTAAGTTCATTAAAGTTCTGCGCTTTAACTGACTTACGATCCTGTTCAAACTCCTTCAGCGTTATGTTGTCCTGGTCGATTGCTCTATTCTTCCATTAGTCATCATGGAACTGTGAAGATGTTGTTGCGTATCTTTAGATGTTCAAAAGTCTCCTACAAAAATACCGGCAAGTTTTAAATCCAATTAAAAGTACATTCATACCATAATTAAATTATAAGTCGAAGCGATATATAAATAAAAGTCAGTCAAGGTGATCAGGGAGACAATGCAAGTATTTTGGGAGTGATCTCTCGCCAATAGCTGTCGCCAGGTGTTAGTGTTGGATCCAACATTGTACAATAGTATGGTAGCTACTGAACAGCTAAGAACTAGAAGCTATCTAATATTATACACTTTTCACATTCGTTTATTTTCTTTTTGTCAGTCGCGACACATAACTATACCATAATATAACTTAGCTATAAAGTTTGTTTTTGGGTGAACGCTCTTATCTTTGGAATCACAAGTTCTATGAGTTCCTTTTACATTTGGGGAAGTCTTAAGGTTATTTAAGAACAAGAAACAACCCTTTACCATAAACGCGGGGCATGCATAGTCTAACATCATCGTCTTCATCCTCCGCGCCTTTTCCCAACCAAGTTGGGGCTGGCTTTCAGTCTGGCATGATTTTGATATTTTACGTGAAGCGACTGCCAACAGACCTCCACAACCCAAGTACTAGGCGATACCGAAATTCTGTAGTTAGACCAGGTTGTCGGACTTTTTAGGGCTCGAACTACCCGTAACGAATGCCGTAAACAGATGTTTGTATGGCACCCAGGACCGAATGTTTAACGTGCTCTCCAGGCACGGAGGGGTCTCAATGTGTTCAGAGTGGTCACCCATCCTAGCCTGACCTGGCCAGAATTACTTAACTTTGTAATGTGTTAACCTACTCGGTTAGCCCCCCTATAGTCATATATAGTCTAACATCCAGAAGACAAATTTATTTCTTAATTTTGTGTGCTATATACAGGGATGTTACAGAAAGGTACAGTAAAATTTTCTTTAAAAATGCTTATCTTGTTGTAAGTGTTCATTTCTAGATAGACAAGATTATAAATTTCCCTGTCAATTTCAATGATTTAGTTTTCTTTTCCCCATATATATACTATACCTATAGTTTTAACTAAGTCAGCCATGTTCCATACGAAATATTATATTTGTAAGGATAGGTGACACTCAGAGTGACCCTAAATGTGTAACCTATGGCGTGCCCCAGGGCTCAATACTGGGACCCCTACTATTTCTCTTTTACATAAATAGTATACATGAAATAGATTTGAACGGAGATATAACTATAACTGGACACATCTCACACACGGCCGTCTAATCCCAAACTAGGCAGCGCCTGTACTATGGTAACCAGACTGCTGATAAAAATACTTAAATATTTCTAAAAACATACATGTTATAGATAAATGACACCCAGACACAGAACAAATGATCATGCTCATCACACAATTAGTTGCCCTGGGTGGGAATCGAACCCACGACTTCTGGCTCAGCAGTCAGGATCACTAATTAATATTAAAATACAAACATTATGTGATTATGGCCATCTAACGTCAATAAAATATTTTTATATAGAAACCAAAATAATGAATACCTATAACTTATCCCACTAATATTATAAATGTGAAAGTTTGGATGGATGGATGGATGGATGTTTGTTACTCTTTCACGCAAAAACCACTGAACCGATTGCGATGACACTTGGTATGTATATAGCTGGAGACCTGGATTAACGCAGCTACTTTTTATTCCGATATTAACACGGGATCCGGACTTACGCGGGTGAAACCGCGGGGCGCTGCTAGTACTTATATATATTATAATTGTATACTTTTACGTAAAAGACTGCATAGAAATATATACACCAATACAAACCTCCCGAAAAACAATAGATGCCATTAAATGATATTAAGGTGCGTAAATGAAATAAAATTGTATCCACACCGAAGAAACTACGGCAGGAAATGTATATTTTTAAATGGTTTACAATAAATTACCTAAAAATATTAAAGATTCTAATAGTCTAATAGGCTTAACAGATTTTCTTAAATTATATCTAAGAACACTCTAGATCTTCACCTTTCAAACAAAAAAAAAACACTTAAATCGGTCCATTCCTTTGAGTTACGCTGCTACATGCAGACACAATAGACATACAGACACACAGACACGTCAAAGTTATAACACTCTTTTTGCGTCGGGGGTTAATAAAACAGTATGTCATGCATTACTTTTTACTTTGTAAGTACCTACATAATAACGTGAGACACATAGTTGCGCATTATCTGTGTAAAATTGTTTTGGAGCGAAAGTATCGAACAAAAATCCACCAAAAACATATTTATTTATTTTTTAGTGAAATGCACTTGATGTTTATGTGCTAAATTGTATATTTTTGATGGTATTTTGTTTAAATTATTCAACAATTTTATTGTTACTGAAAAATATTTCAAAAATCACAAATTTTCCTAAAATTGTTAGCGCTATACGTTATTTACGGGGTCTAGTATACTCTAAAATATGACCGCACGTTTCTGTAACAGCCTGTATAGTCCACTAAGGACATGACCTTCACTCAACACTAGTAAGGCATTACCAAGGATGCTAGTAGTGTAAAACTCTGGTTACTTCAAGCATCTTAAAAAAAAAAACTACAAAAGTAAACGGAAGAAACAACGTAATTATTAGTTACAAGTGACTAATTACCAGTAAATAATTATTTTATAACGTTATCCTCTTGTAATCCTTCGTTAAATCATCTAAAGGCCACGTGCAGCGACCACCCACGTCATAGCCTCCATTACCTCTTTTATTATTTTGTTTTTTATTAGTATGCACATTTACACTGCATCTTAGTTCATATTGACGCTGGACAAAATGTGTTAACTTCTTAGTCAATTTGAGTTGTGTAGTCGTTGAAATCGCGTACTGTAGTCAATCCTAA
The DNA here is from genome assembly GCA_949752705.1 of Callimorpha dominula. NCBI lineage: Eukaryota > Metazoa > Arthropoda > Insecta > Lepidoptera > Erebidae > Callimorpha > Callimorpha dominula. Next base: position 14,988,945 of record OX457012.1, on the reverse strand, counting down.
CGATCTAAATATCTAGAGTTCTCAAAATGGTCGTTAATACATTATAACACTCGGTACAAAAACTCTAACTATAGATATTTGAAGGCTCAATAAAGAGCAAATCGCCGAAATATAATATGATGTTCATACGCAGCCCTAGAGCCAAACTAAGCATAGCATACTTATGGTTCTTGGTTCTAGAACATAGACAAACATACAAAGATACATAATTCAGTTTTGTAAATCTATATATATATCTATTTCGTGTCACACTGTTTGTTCGCAATGACCTCCTAAATTAATAAAATTTTGCACACTGTATGGAGTTTGGTCCAACTGGAGAGATAGAATAGTTCTATCAATTTCAATAGTCACAATATTTTTTTATTGCAAATGACTTAGCCACAGCGACGATTGGAAGGTTGGATATTACATATGTAATATACAAAACAATAAAAATAGACTTTTTCATGATTCGCATTCACAATTCAGAAAATACAGTCGAATGCATGCACTGCGTCACATTTCAGTCAGCTTTATTACAGGTGTAAAGGACAGTTAAAAAAATCAATTTATACTGTATTTTACTGTCCTATACACCAATACACGTCGAAGTAGAGTAGAGTTATAAGACTTATAAGTAGAGATCGGATATTCGGATGCATATTTACCTAAAGTTGAGATGTTGGCTATTATGGAAAGCACTTTTTTATCGAAAGAATCCCGCGATTCCAGGAAATTCAAATTTAAGTGCACCTATACTCCGTGAGATGTAATAAACCCCAGTTTGACACAAATGACACTTGCTCTGTTACAACGTATAATGGTTGCTTTTCCCTACTTTTATTGTCAGTGATTTTTGACGAAGCAAAAACAACCTTATTGCGTTGTAACAAGTGTCAAATCGGGCCTATTAAACTCCAGGAAATGTAAGCATTTTGTAAGAGTGCGAGTGAGACGGCAAATTATACTTGCTTGTGCGCAAGTAGCGACGCGACAATACAACTGCATTCGTAAATAAAAATATACTTAGAAGCCGCTTCCATAATTTGTTATCCAAAAAATAACTTTAGGTAAATATGCATCCGATTATCCGATCTCTACTTATAAGTGACCACTTATAACGGGTTTGTTAAATTTATGCGGGACGAAACATAAAGGGGCGAACGGGTGCGAGGCCAGGGAACGTATGTGTACCTTACTTATTTATTTTTCCAGACAACTAAACTCCTGGAATGTTCAAGAATGATGAATACGTTTCGTTAATATTTCATGAAAATTCAACGAAATTTTACCGTCCGTAAGCAAAATGAATTAATATATAATATCCTCTCTTCACTCCCGAGGTTTGCTGGAAGAAAACTCAACTATGGGTTAAGCTGGCCTTTGTACATGCTATTTTCCTTCCTGTACTTATAAGACGACGTTAGGCGGCACTCATGGGTGGCACTGAAAATCGGTACTGGGGTGGGTTATACCCATCTCAGTTTATGCTGAGTGTCCACCCAAATTTCCGAAACACGACGTATCTTCCACTAAAAACGATGTAGGTACGAAATAAAAACACATTTGGCACGTGACTGATGTGTTGCCACTTGCAATTTTTAATAAAATTATGCTTTAATTAGTGTTAATAATTCGTCAAAAAGTGTTTTTTTTTGGTTATAAAAATTTGTTTGTAATAGTTATAGGATGTTTCGGAAATAAAAAAAAATATATGTTTTCTTTCTTTCTTTCTTTTGTTGTTTTGTGTACAATAAAGAATATGAATATGAATCGTTTCTTGTTTATAGGAACAGGGCATAAAAGTTATTTTTCTATCCCGGAAATAGTACTCTTTTCTACATCAATGGTAGAAGGTACACTATGTTCTTTTCTGTATCTCTAACAACGTGTTTACAAAATATCATGACGATCGGGTGAGTAGTTAAGGCGTGAAGCGAAACAGACCAAACCACATTCGCATTTGTAATATTTGTTAGGATTACAAAGGATTGCCCCAAAACTATCAACTAATGTTTGTAGAATACAAACGTTACCAATGATTGGATCCAACATTTGTCTACTGGTGTTTATCGCAGACGTATTATTGGCACCGGATGTAGAAAAAGACACTCCTGCAGATGGATTACAATATTATTGTGCATAACATACTATTGTGCATAACTACAACAATATTGTGCATAAAAGTGCATGCCATTTTATTAAATGAAAGATGAACTCAAACCTTTACTAATAATTATATATGTATAATATGTAGGTTAAGGGTTTTTTTTGGTTAAACATTATGCTTGTTTGCTAGTTTGCCGACATAGTAGAATCCTACTAATATTATAAACGTGAAAGTTTGTGAGGATGTATGGATGTATGGATGTGTGGATGTATGGATGTATGGATGTATGGATGTTTGTTACTCTTTCACGCCAAAACCACTGAACCGATTGCGATGAAACTTGTTATGTAGATAGCTGGAGACCTGGATTACCATATAGGCTACTTTTTATCCCGATATTGCAACGGGATCGGGACTTACGCGGGTGAAGCCGCAGGGCGCTGCTAGCAACCGACCTTGCAAAAGGTTACGGGGTCGAACCCTATAAAATACACAACCGGTTTATAATAATAATAACTCCACGCATCTCACACGCGGCCGTCTGATCCCAAACTAGGCAGAACCTTTACTATGGTAACCAGACTGCTGATAAACATACTTATATATTTCTAAATACATACATATTACATTAATAAATACAGAATAAATTATCGTGCTCATCACACAATTATTTGTCCTGGGTGGGAATCGAACCCACGACCTCGGGCTTAGCAGTCAGGGTCACTAACCACTAGACCAACATTATATTCACATCTGAGGGAGGTCGTTTATAGCGATTTTTTGCAGCGATACAGTCGCTATTACTATACTATTCAGTATCGCTACAATCGCGATGTTGTCGCCTGTAAACGCCGCTATAGTTGTAAGTCAGAAAAAAGTCGCGCGTTTGTATTGATACAGTCGATTTGCGACGACTAACCAAAAGCATTGATGCAGACGCACGTTATCGAAACGCCCTACTGAATCGCTGCACACTTACCAGTTCAGAATTAGGATGTTATTAAACTTACCAAATCAGATTTGAGTAATGACTCTCCCTCCGGTGCAACTGGACAGATTACCAACTGGACCGATTAGCAACTGGACAGAGTATAGTCGTGAAAAAAAAGTTAAAGTATTAAGCATAAAAAAATATTCCAGAAAGTCCGTATGAAGGCGCGACAGTAGATCTAACAAGATAATTTTAATGACCGTAGGCGTTATAAGCATCACTGTTTTTTTTTCGTTAACGCAGTCCGATAGTGTATTTTGTATCTACTTATCAATCAAAATTAGCTTCGGCCGACATTTTGTTTCCTCACAGTGATAAGAACTTCTATTTATTCTGGTATAACTGATTTTCAATTCCTTTTTTAAAAACTGTAGAAACAAAAAAATTGGGTGTTTTTTGGTATTTTGGCACTATCGCACAAATTCTTTACGACTCGAGGAGCCCACAAGGAGGAGTATTATCCCCACTACTTTGGACCGTCGCTGTTGACCAACTCCTTGTAGAAATGTCTAAACTCGACACACAGGGTTACGCAGATGACCTGGTGGTCATAGTCAGAAGGCCATGCCTCTAAACCATCTCCACACTACCGCAAGGAGCACCCAACATCATCAACACCTGGTGCAGAGATAACGAATTATCAATCAACGCACACGATGGTAGTTCCATTCACAAAGAAAAGGAAGTTGGAAAGATTGCAAAATCCTTTCTTTCTCTAGTGAAGTTAAGTGCCTAGGGGTCACACTTGACCAAAAATTAACCTGGAATTCTCACATTACAAACATAGTCCATAAAGCAAAAATGGCAGTAAGGATGAACTGTCGCATGGCTGGCGCCAGATGAAGACTTCAGCCCAATCGTAACGTACGGACCTGCCATCTTGTGCAGTTACGTAAGTCAAACGACTACCTCAAACAAATTAGACAGCCTACAAATTACGGCCTGTTTAATACACTGGTGCGCTATCTTCGACACCAGGGGACGCTCTAAACGCACTACTAAGCCTGACTCCGCTCAGCATCTATGTGTAAAAAGAAGCTACCAAAAGCGTATATTGGATATGCACACAAACGAAACCAAAGTGGCAATCACGAACACTCACACACACACACAAAACTCACTAAAAGTCTGTTTTCGAAATAAGATCCCTGAACATGGCACATGCAGAGATCGACTTTGCGAGAAGGTACACAGTAGGCATACCATAGAGGGATACATGGCTGGAAGGCCTCCAATCCAACAAAAAAAAAAGTTGTCACGAGTTGTACACCGGTGGGTCTAAAAAAGGTCTTAATGCAGGTTGTGGAATTTACGGAGAGGCCAAGATTCAAGTGGAGCGCCAATCTGGGAACAGAGGCCTTCGTCTTTCAAGCCGAGAGCTCTCCGCATTAAATAGATGCGTGGAGATCAACCTTGAAAGAAAAGTAAGAAATCAAGACATCTACATCAACTTAGACAGCCAAGCGGCGCTATTGGCACTATACAATTTTGAGACTAGCTCAAAACTAATACAAAATTGCAAGGAAAACCTGAACACACTATGGAAATCAAACGAAATTACATTAAGATGGACACCAAGCCATTCAGGTATCGGCAATGGAAACAGCCGATGAACTCTTCAGAGCTGATGCAACAACCGACAGCATGGACCGGAACCATTCTGCGGCATCACCAAACAGCGAGCTTATTCAATCATAAACGCCCAAAATACAACAATGGTAATGAAAAGTTTTAAGACCACAACTGGTCTAAGACACTCGAAAGCCTTAGTAAAGGGCTATGATAACAAAGTATCAAAAGAACTTTTAGAGATCAATAGATACAAAACCTGTGCAGTAACAAGAGTCCTCACCGGACACTGCAAATTGAAGAAACATAATGTACAACCTAAAGTTGGGCAAGAACACAATATGCAGGTTCTGTCGAGAGGCAGAAAAATTGCAATGCATATTCTATGCTCTTGTGGCCCACTAGTGCGGCACTGAAGTATTAACCTAGGGTTGCACATCATGCAACCGCAGGAAATACAAACAATCACTGCTGATAGGATCTGGAGGTTTCTCGAAAGCCATAAGTCTGAGCAGAGAACTGTAAAGCAAAAGTGCGCTACAAAAGACCAGAAATGGTCGAGGTAGCACTAGGCACTTAAAATAATAATAATACCCCTCCAGCGAATCTGAGTGCTTTTGTTAGGAGTGGGTTTCCGTCGGTAGTGCACTGGGTGGGGTTCGAACTCGCAACCACTGGATCGCAAGTCCGACGCCTTAGCCATTACGCTACCGCCGCTTTGTCATTGCGTCCCACGTGATTATATCTCTTCAAGGCAGTTCTATATCGATGTAATTTTGTACATTCCATGATATCTATTAACATAGATGGCTTTTATAGGTTACTAGCATATCTTTATTATTATATTTTCTGTATCATTGGTAACGTGTATGTCACATTTCATGATCATCATGAAATTTTGCATAAAAACGAGACATTGGTTTTCATACATTAAAAGAAGATAATATGTAACTCATTCAAGGCAATATCCAATCCACTGAGGAAAGAGCAGAACACGGCTGCCAATTCGTCACAAAGTACTTCAAATAAAGTCCCAGTCAAAATACAAATGATATACCATTTTCATAGGGCTGTCAAAAGAAAACAATAGAGTATTTTTCTATTAAATAGGTATATATTAAATTTAATTGCACCTATAACATCGAAATGACGCGGTTTCATTAACCACTAAACATTATTGTCAGGGAAAATCAGCAAGGTCTCATACTTTCTAAATAGGACTATTTCAGCAAATATATACATAGTATAACCAAAACAATAGATAAATTACATCATTTTTACAAATCAATTCCCAAATCGCAACAAAAATTGTTGACAGATAACGACAGACATACAGAAAATTTTACGATATTTTACGTTTTTGTATTCAAAATATTTTTGTTCTTATGTCTATCGATATATTACAACGCATTCACGTTATATAACAAAGTTAAAAGGAAAAAATAGTCTTTGGCTCAGAAGTTTAGAAAGATTTGATCTTGTACCATGCAGCACCATCGCCAGCACCATCTGGACGACGTAGGAAAATAATAAAACAACAAATTAAATATCGTAATTATAAATAAACAAATACAAGAACCTTTGGAAAAACAATATGAAAAATGATGTGATAGTTGTAAGAAGTAAAAATTCTGACATTACTGGTTTTCGCAAATTGTGTCATGACTAGAGATCGGATATTCGGATGCATATTTACCTAAAGTTGAGATTTTGGCTATTATGGAAAGCACTTTTTTATCGAAAGAATCCCGCGATTCACGGAAATTCAAATTTAAGTGCACCTATACTCCGTGAGATGTAATAAACCCCAGTTTGACACAAATGACACTTGCTCTGTTACAACGTATAATGGTTGCTTTTCCCTACTTTTATTGTCAGTGATTTTTGACGAAGCAGAAACAACCTTATTTCGTTGTAACAAGTGTCAAATCGGGCCTATTAAACCCCAGGAAATGTGAGCATTTTGTAAGAGTGCGAGTGAGACGGCAAATTATACTTGCTTGTGCGCAAGTAGCGACGCGACAATACAACTGCATTCGTAAATAAAAATATACTTAGAAGCCGCTTCCATAATTTGTTATCCAAAAAATATGCATCCGATTATCCGATCTCTAGTCATGAAAATGCAAGTAGCATGTGACAACAATTGAATTTTTGCATTTTGTATTTTTTTTTTTCAATTTTCGATTGATGATTGAAAGTGAAGCCATAACATTTTTTTTGAAAACTATTATTTTAGTGTAACAGCTTAATTTATGTTATAAATCTTTAAATAAGAACAGTTATTAACAGGACGGAGTAAAGTGACGTCTACACACTAGATGATTCATAAATATTTTTTGGTGATGTATAATTTCTCTATAAAGATTTGTAGAATTTATATTTTTTATTTTCTTTTGGTTTAGTATACTAAAAACGTTTAATATAAAAATATATATTTTTATATATTATTAAAGAAAATGCCGTTCTAAAATTGTAATGTATAGTCGTGATCAGAAATTATATTTTATCTTTTCAGTGTGTAGAAGACTTTTTCTAATATTCAATATTACATTGTAGGATTCAATCTGGTAACTATATGTTTCAAGACCCGTTTGACAATGATTGCCAGCCCTAAATATTTTCGTAAAACTGATTCAAAAATATATTTCTTTTTATCACCCTTATTAGGGCTGAATATCAAAGTTGATGTGCATATTAGTTTTATAAAAGTAATATAAATCTGTTTTAAGCAGCCTAAAACCCGTGCTTGTAGCTACCATAAAACAAAATTAAGTAGCATATAACATTTATATCAATAAGTATTTTTAACATAAATAACTCCTTGTACTTCCACTCTGGCGTCGCCATATTAGATCATGATTTTATCATATAAATCGTAAAACAATTTTGTAACTTAAAATAATTATGTAAGAAACATATCTAACAAAAAAGAAGTTAAAGGTACTTTAATAGGAATAAAAATTTTAGACTCAACAAAATAATTATAATAACCCAAAGGTACATTAACCTATTCGCTTAGCGCTAGTCTAAAGTAGAAATTATTTACATATTAAACATAAAAAGAATAATAGGTGTTTCTCAACATTTAATAACATTTATTACACCAGAACAAGCTAATACAACACACGTATATTTTGTAATTAGTAAGCTTCCTTTTAGTGGGTATTTATTTAATATTTTCTGTCTTAAGTTCAAGGAGTTACATAAACAATTACATTTTAAGCTAACACATTTTTATGTTCAAAATTATATACAACCAATTTACATTAAAGAAACTAACTTATTCTATATATTACAGTACACTAAAATATATTAACAAAAAGTAAACCAATAGTTATAGATTATTGTCTTCTTCGCAAAAATGTGATCAGTCATTCAATGGGTTTTTTGATGAACGAAAAGTCATGATCTATGATGGAAAAAAAATCTCTTTTATTGACCCTTGAACCTTCCGGTGCTAATCAAGGGTTCGTTCCAAAATGAAAAAATTGCTGTCTGAATTTTTAAAAACAAATAAACAAAATCAACTTTTTTATGATTTAGTAGACAAGACTGACACATAAAAGCGCGGTCATTTAAGCCGTACAAATATTCTTCACTTTAACAGTACCATTTTTTGCAATAATTTTGTAACGACGTTTAACGAGTTGTCATATTATGAAAAGTCGGTGACAAATTATGAAATATCATGATTAAATGAACTGCGAAATTATATATACAGCCTTTCTTAAACTTAGACTTTGCCATCTTCATTTTAGAGTACATTTTCGAGACAACAATGGCAGTGATCGTGTGAGCTGAGCGGGTCCCTACCTTCGTTTGAGATCACTTCTTTACGGCTAGGACTCGCTATGAACATCAGATGATAGGTATTAATGCGTAAGACTATTAAAAACACGTAATTATATACATTTATCATGTGGAAATAATAAATAATAAGTTTAATTAATAAATTGACGGCTCTGTCACTAATACACTAGTGATGTACATACAAATTTCAAATATAAAAAAAAATATACAAAATTTATTATTTTAAACCTTATTTTGGAAGATTAATTTAACTAAATATTTGTTTTGTCACACCAAGCGACGATTACGTATTGCGTTGCCCAACAGAAATAAAACTGGTTTAATCGTATGCATCTGTGTTTAGTTACGTGTTCTCAATATTACGTCATATTGCTTAAAATCTAAACTATTCGTGTATATTTATATAAAAGTAAACTGTAAAAATCACATAGTAATTCCGCTAACTAAACTTACTTATGCAGGCGTCACTTTTTTTTTTTGTTAAGTTTAGTTAATGCACAATTATCACACGAGCTCCCGAGCGCCGATGTTTACTCCATCTGTAAGAAATAAAAGAAACTATTTAATAATATGACACTAGTAATCGTGAATTATGATAATTTTCTATAGATTATATTAGTTAAACCATTGTATTACAATAGTATACAATACAATACCAATTATTCAAATAACTATAGAATAATGAAAATGAAATGGTTAAATTTGTGGTACTCATTTAGTGACATTATAATCAATTATAGACTATAATAAAACATTTAAGCAAAAATAAACTGTTTAATTATTTTTCAAACACTATATAAAAATTTAAGTAACATATATTTAGATATAAAATTTGGCGGTCTTATTACTCAAGGCAGTCTCTGACTCGTCCAGATAATTTTTGCACGGATGAGATTTGTGAAAATGTTGTACATTTAAGGGGAGTCTGTGATGTATTAGTTTTAGATTAGGAATCTGTATTTGTGAGAGTTTTAGGAGTTATTAGAACACTATAAAGATGTGAACAATTTATTTGATTTAATATTAAAATTTCTAACAGGTAAAGTTTGAGTAACCATGACATTTTATGTTTTATAAATAATATTTCTCTAACCCAAAAACTGTCGGTGTTCACGCGATTGACCGACTATTAAATTTTAAATCATTAAAACTAAAAACGGTTTCATGGTCCCACAAGTGTGCCGGCTTGAGAAGCCGTTGCATAACCGCGGAAGCTTGCGACCGACTTTCACAGGTTATGCAACGCCAAAAATCTGTTTACGTAATGCCCTCAAGACCCAATGTCCCACTGAATTACATCACTAGTAATTTTGAAGTTGAATGTTAGTAGAAAGTGGGACGTGCGAAATGTCAACACTAATAAGTGTTCTATTCAGTGACCCGGTTTGATTTGGGCTCATTTTTGTAAATATAATACATATATGTTTGACAACCCTAATGTTTGTAGCATTATGTTCGAAATTTAAAATAGTCTTATGAAGACTAGTTTAAATGCCCGCCTGCAAATATATTTTTTATGCCCTGGAAGTAAATTTAAAAGAATCAGTATTATAGTAAATTCTCCATAAGTCCCCATACTTCCCCTGTTTTTAAATTCTATTCTAAATTTAAAGTCATAACTTTGGAGTATGAAGTACACATTGATACGGATCACTACACTAATGGCAGTAAAACAATCTTCTACCTAAAAACGCAGCAGATTCACTGGTCGAGCCTGACCTCAAAATCATCATCTAAAACATTTTTGGAATAATTTTCTGATGTGATATACACGACTGTGGATATAATAAAGTCTCAAATATGTACACAATTTTTACAGAAAATAGTATGACCGACAATTTACACACACTGACGTACTACATAGTAACCATATAATATTATGTGTTAAGTATGTGCGCATGTATATTTGTTCATGTGTGTTTGTGTGGAAGCACTTAGACGTGTCTAACCACATGATATGGTCACATAAGCAAGCGCTTAAGTACCATATCAATTGGCGCGCTGTTTTCTTTGAGAATTTGGATGGATCAATATAATTGACAAGATGTGGATATAGCAACCAATTGGGTTAAAAGTGTTAAATATCTTGTATATATATTTTTATATAATATGTTTCCGATGAACACAATATATATGTTTAATGTCGAGTTTAATTTACATAATTACATTTTGGCACAGTTGTAACATAACCGTTGTAGGATAAGATTCAGTGTGATTCATTAGATTTTATAACAAAAAAAAGCATATTTTTATTTCGGTAGAATATTATCGTATTCTTTAAAAGTACATTCTCAAGATAATTTTTTTAAAAGACTAAAACAAAAAACATGGGTTATACAAAAAATATTCTAGCTTCTCATTCCAAGGTACCAGGTATTCATAAAAGCCAGAAACTCACTCGATCATAAAAAGATTAAAGTAAGAGTCGTGGCACCATCGAATCCCGCGGGCGAGCCGAGTGCATTACCCGATGCGTTTCGGGTACAGGTCGTTGACCCTCGCTGTGTGATTTTTTTATGATAGCTTGGTAGTGTGACCTCGGAAGTAGATTGTAGAAACTTTTTGTTGTTAGGAGGTTGATGCACTTTGAGTAATGATTTTTTTTTAGATGACTTAATAGGCCATGCTTGTTTGTAGTTAGATGTTGAGCTTTGATTAATGAAGACGAAACTGTATATAATATATGTATTTGTATCTTTAGCCTGCTGATCCGCCCTCGTACATTTAGGTTTCTGTGTGCCTAGATATAATTCCACAATATAATCTATCGGTGTGTGAATTTCATCAAAATCTGTCCAGCTGTTTCAACGTGAAGGAGTAACAAACATTGTAACATATAATTATTTATTTACACAGAAATTAACACGATCAGATCAAAGTAACACAATTACCTATATAGCGTACACACATTGGGGTGTGTACGTGTGCGCACTTTTTCTATATAGGTACTTAATATTATAAATGCAAAAGTAACTGTCTGTCTGTCTGTTTTCACGCCTAAACTGTTGAACCAATTTTGATAAATTCATATAGATATTTTGGGCCAGGAGCTTTCGCGGGCGTCCCCAGACTCTACAGAACACCCTACTAAAGTTTCATCACAATCTGATCAGTGGTTTCGAAACGCATAGATGACAAACATACAAACATTTTAGGGTTATGTTCCTCAAAAGGAACCCTTATAGGATAACTTTGTTCTTCGTACGTCTGTCTGTCAAGACTCATTTCCTCAAGAACCCGTAGACGCATCAAGTTGAAATTAACATCTTAAGTGAGTGGTGACTTGAAGCTGTAAAAAAATCAAGATTCCGAGTCAATGCAATCAAAAGATACGGATACGACAAATTTTAACTATTTATATTTTGTGGTTGGATTGTTGACTTTGTCATACATCGAAACCGCAAAGTTAAGTTTGTCTTTCGAAGAAGACGGGCAAAAATCTTTGAGAATTGATTCCCTCAATGGATGTACTATCTAAATACATGTTTGTTTGGTTACGGATTCCTCGGTAAGCGAGTCAGACTCATACTAGTCCGATTTTTTTATTCATATAAATAGATTAAAAGTTTTCGCACCGCACGCCAAATAATTACTTATTTTTGATGCCTTGATTTCTAATTTTTATATAGATAAAATACAGCCTATGTTTCTTTGGGTAAAAGAGAATTAAAGAAATCGGTTAAGTACTTTTGAATTTATCTATTACAAATAAGGGGTCGTCCATTTATCACGTGAGACTCGAAAGCTCCCCCCCCTTTTGGGGGTTCGGAAAAAATCACGATATATCACAAGGGGAAGGGGGTTTTAGTGAGATATCAGGTTTAGTGAGATATTAATTTTTCTTTGAACGAGCGATTTCTAAGCCGCAGTTGCCAGGCAATGATTTCCCTGTCCGCCACTTGTCAGTCGCCAGTACCTCTGCATTACACCTTTCCTTTATTATTTTTATGCCAGTCAGAAACAATCTTCAACCGTAATGTCTGTGTGAACATTTTTATCACGGTGATTAATTTTCCGGCACTAATGCTTGCCTGTCTAAATAAAAATATAATCTAAATTATATCTTTATTTAGAGATATTATTCTGATCTTTTTTAAGATACTTAACACATAATACAAGTGATTTTGGGGGTGGGTTTGGTCTAAAACCTCACCACGTATCACCGGGGGGGAAGGAGGAGGTTCAAAAAGATGCTAAAAACATCACGTGATTAATGGACGACCCCTAAACTTTAACACATACAAGGATTTATGCACAGGTTGGTCTGGTTTTTGAAATTCAATAATCATTCATAACCTATTCATTTCCAGTATGAGTTGAAATGGCGTTGTTAGACTTTCCTCACCAAGGGCAACATTATTATGCTGGACAGGTGTAGTATTCATGAAGCCGTTTTTCACGTAATTTTTTAATTGGTAACACATATTGTTTAATAATTTTAGCACTGCACTTCTTCTGTATATAAACTTTGAAGTGCGTACCAAGAATTATCTTCACGTAATAATATATATATATATGTGTCGGAGAATCGTCTCCCACCATCAGACCGACAGATCAGACCTCGCACCGAGCGGACGTGTCTGTTCGACATTATTCGGTTTAATAAACGTCGGTTAAAATCATTTTCGTTATATCGTTGGAACCCAATGAAAATACGTGCCCACTGAGTCCGGTAGGCTATTCAATTGCGACATATGTATTTTCAAAATTTTCCATAGGTATATAGAAGATATATACATATTCAAGAAAAAAAATTCAACCATAAAATCAAATCAAAAGTATATGGTTAATCTCCCACGCCCTAGCACGCTTCGAAGTGTACGTGTAAAAGCAATTGAGTACTCAGTGCGAAGCGGCTTTTGATAATTCATTACCATAGAACAAGCGCGACCAAGTTGTCGCCGTTTTCTTAGATATGGAGAAGGCATTCGATCGACATCCACTACTCTTCGCCGAGTAGTCAAGATTATGGCCACCTTCCTACAAGACAGACGCTTCCAAGTGCCGATTCAAAGCGCCCTATCTACAGAGCGGCTGGCAGCAGTATACAGAGGGACAGTTCTTGTACACGTGTGTAGTTCGCATGTCCTTTATTAGGTATGCACGACCTGCACGTCTCTCTGGCCTGCAGGAAAGCAAATCCCCCAGCATTCCACGTGCGGAACTATTGATCATTCGGCCAAGGTCTGTCAAGGTATCCGGGGACCTCCTTCCTACACAACAGAGCTACCTATTATGTAGCATCGTGTCTTTTTAATCGATTCAGTCTCGAGGTATCAGTATTTCACGAAATAGAAATAACCGGCTCATCTGTTCTTCACTTTATCCCTGAGGTGATCACCTAAGAATTTGTACAGGTCGATCGAATCGATTTAGGGCCATTGTTAACAATTCGACTAGACTGATTGCCGCAGTAAAAATATCAGATGCTAAAATTTTACAAATTTCACAATACGGTACAATATTTTTTTTAAATACAGCATCGTACGTGTACTGGCAGCTCTTTATTACAAAAAAAAAAGTTCTATTAACAAAACCGGTTTAAATACATAATAGTCAACGTCAGTAGATTACACAATGAGCGCATGCGCATCATTTTCGATGTCAACGCATTCAACTAGCACAATGAGGTAAAACTCGCAACTACAAATAGAAAAAGAGGGCACTACTCTGAAAAGCATTAATTTAAATTACGTGGTTATTATTGCTCTGAGAAATTACGTATAAAATAATTATTATCCAGTACATTGTTTTAATGTCAAGTTACCAGGGTCTCATAAAGTTAGAATTTGTATGAAATAATGTGAAATATTTTGATTGCAAATCTGGCTTATATATATATTATTTTATTATGGACTCTTAGCCCGCGCGTAGAATCAACTCAGGAATTCGAATATACAAGTTAAATAACAAAAACATAAAAAAATGGACGTCTATTCGTCCATCTCAAAAAAAAATAATACCAAATCTGGCTTGACAGTACATAATTATGTGGGTCAATGTTGCACCCTCTCACATGGGATGTAGCAGCATTTTGTATTTGATTTTAGTTGTATAATTTTACTAATAGTTCTTAAGTCTACTAATTTAATGTGCCTAAATTTTTTTATTCAATATCCGTGTGGAGTGTCCGTTTGTAATATCTTAAGAAGAGGTTTTATTGTGTCTGTCTGTTTGGTTGTCCCGGCTAATTTTCGGAACGCTTGGACCGATTTTCAAATGCAGATAGCTGATATTTATAAGAAGTAACTAAGGCTACTATTATTTTGAAAAAAAATAATAGGATTCCACGCAAAAAACATAAGTATGTACACGCAAGCGAAACAGTGTGTTATAATATAATAATATAAGTTTAAAAACTATATGAAAACGGCTAGTAAAATCTACTGGGATCCAGTATACATATAATATATGTTATTACCTATCGAAATAAGAACAGCTCAAACAGTAAACGCCTTCAAAGCAATGGTGAAAAGTCACTACCTAACCTTATAGCTCCATCAAGACGTACACTGAACTCATGTGTCACTTTTTAATGTTTATTTGCTGAATGTTATGTATTCTCTCAGTATTTCATTATTCGTGTTATTGCTTCAGTATATATGAGAATACTAGCAGCGCCCCGCGGTTTCACCCGCGTAAGACCCGATCCCGTCGGAATATCTAGATAAAAAGCCCATATGTTAATACAGGTCTATCTACATAACAAGTTTCATCGCAATCGGTTCAGTGGTTTTGGCGTGAAAGAGTAACAAACATCCATACATCCATACATCCATACATCCATACATCCTCACAAACTTTCACGTTTATAATATTAGTAGATGATGGCTGGTCCATGCGTCATACTCGTGAACGGGTGCTGCTTGGGGTGACGGGTCGGCCTATTCAGCAATGCTTTAGCCTATACTATTATTTTGGTTCGATCAACTGCAACTCTAGCCTCTTAATCCAGTCACGAATTATTTTTAACAGTAGATTTTGCAACTGAATGAAGGTAGATGTGCACCTTGAATGATTTCTATGTTTAATAGGTTCAAACCTTCAACGGTATCACTGAGTGATTTTTATTTTTTAGTACGTTAGCTTTTGGAGCATTTCAATAAAATGAAATTCAGGTGGCATCAGCTTGCATCCTGTTTACCTCTCGTGTAACACTAACACTATTGTACCTGAAGATCTGACTTTTAAAAAGAGTGGCCACGAGTTTCTTTGCCAGTATTCTTCTCATAAGGCCCTACGCATTTTGGAAACTGGAAGTTATAGATCGACACAAACAGGCAGTAGATTTTGGTGTTTTTCACCTAATTTACCTTGACAATCCAGTACATGCTGTGGCGTCTGTTTGTGCCGATCTATGATTTTAACTGTAGCTTCAATTTAACGTTCATAAATGTCACTTAGTGTCTTAATTGAATAAATGATTTTGAATTTGAATTTGAGTAGGATTTGCTGCTCTCGCTCTTTAACATAAGACGACGTACGCCGCGTTCATAAACAAAAAACGACTCGTTTTGCTTACGGACGGTAAAATTTCGTTGAATTTGCAGAAGCAAAAGATGCAGCGAAGTTTCCCAAACGCTGCCCATCCGAGTTGAATTCGACGATTGACCTCTTTCTCGAATGTCTCAATGTCAACATATGCCCCGATAATCAAGAAACGATTCGTTTTGCTTACGGACGGTAAAATTTCAACGAATATTATTTACCTTCCGTGTAAGCAAAACGATTCGTCTCTTGATTATAGGAACGGGGCATTACTAGGGTCTTATAAAAGTTTAAGAGGTCTGATGACTGTAGACTTGTTCAAGTATGAACAGTGTTGCTTAATTATTACGTCCGCGTCCGTGTGTAGTCGTAGGACTGTACGTCAGAAGTGAAAACACATATAAACGCACACAATAATATAGTGTGCGTTCCGATATACGCTGAGAGAACTGTAAGGTATGACCATATGATGTCAATTCAGTATAGTGCGAAGCCGTTCCTTTATAGTTAGCTATACTGGTTACAATTCAAGTCAATTGTCAAATCGCATAATAAAAGTGACAGTGTGACAGCACTGAGCCTCGAAAACTCCAGTGCTCACAGTACAAAAATGGTGACGTTTATGACATGTCTTGCGTGACGGTCACGAGTTCAGTGCTTTTTTTCCATAGCAAGAGTGCACAAACGTGCCTAAAGAATCGATCCCGATGGTTTTTTTTATTTTATTTTTAGCATTTTCATTATATTAATACAGCGAAATGCAACGATAATTTCATAAAAAATAAACCAAAAACAGCTGACGCTGGGGTCAAAGGACGCGCGGGCGCAGAAGGCCGCGCGAGTTCTGTGCAAAATTTTATCAAGTGAGTTCGAGTCTCTGTGCAAAATTTTATCCAGATCCGTTCACCCGATCTGGTGTGATTGAGTAACAAACTTCCATCCATTATAACTTTTGTTTTTATAATAGTAAGATCAGACATAGATTTAGATTTAATACAAATCCCAAGAGATAACAAAAAAATACGACTTCCATACTGCATTTGACTGTCTTTGACTATATTACAAACATTACACCAAGTTTACACAATAGTGACATTGGCATCGCGTGACGCTTCCTATGTATATCCAGTTCGATGCAAGTGCGATGCACGCTGACGTAACAGAATCCCGAATGTGGGCCAAATTAATAAAAAACATAGCCACGCCCACGATAGTAGCTCACGCACACGAACGCGCAGTGAAAGTGCGTTGAGCAGCGCCTGCGCACCTCAAAGCGAGCCGATTGTCATTTTAAATGCAGCCTCTGAATCGAATGGTCGTGTCGGGCTTAAAATGTTACGAGTCAATGTTTTACAGCAAAAAACGAACACTACGTTGCTCAAAATATAGAAAGGAATTAATGAATGCTTCAGAATTAAAATAAATAATTGGTTTTGAACTTATTATTAAATTGTCAAGTAAGACAGTTATTTAGATATTTATTATTAAAAAAAAACAAGTACAGTTTGTAAGTGACTTATATAAAAAAAATTATGAATTTAATAAAATAATTATACACGTATACCGTCAAAATGGTGATACTAGGAGTACAGATGCTAAAAGAGTTTAACATATTCCATTGAATAAAACATCTATAATGTTATTGACATTTTAAACGGCATAACTTAACATGCGTTCATTCAGTTGATCATGAATAAACAATTTTCACACGTGTTTACCGAAATAGAACTCTAGTTATATTTGGATGTGATAAGACAACATTTTGCCGTGTCAATGGACTTTAGTAAAACGTAAAAATATCGGATGTAATGTATTGTATTTCACTGATAGTAGTAATCTGATATGATTGGCGTTACACAAATTAATTATTTTCCGTAAGTCGCAGATTGATCTTTATCACTACATATTATAAAACAAAGTCCCCCGCCGTGTCTGTCTGTTCGCGATAAACTGAAAAACTACTGAACGGATTTTCATGCAGTTTTCACTAATAGACAGAGTGATTCATGAGGAAGGTTTTGGTGTATAATTTGTAACCGCGCGAAGCCGGGGCGGGTTGCTCGTATAGAATACGAAAGAACCTCTTACTTTTAATATTACACTTTATTATTAAGATGGCTCTTGGTCTACACCATAATTAAACAAGTGCAGTGGAATTATACGCTTAATATTTAAAAACTCGAAAATAGATGTGTGAAACAACCTTCTTCGAACCAGGAATTCGCTGTGCTGAATTCCTAGTATGAACTATTTTTTCAAAGAGGAATTCCTACCTTAGAGAAGAGTAAATTTGTTTATTGGCTCTTCTGTCAACAAAAGGCAATAAGGAAATATCATTTCGTAGTACTCTTTTTCTTTCGTTCTTTTTTCTCATGGAGAAGTAGTAGAAGAGTACAATTAATTATTATTTATATCAGGTTGTTTTTGAGGATGACATATAAGTTGCACAAGGTCTTCGTGTTTATAGTTACAAGTGCCTTGTAAACAAACAACTTGATATTAAAAAAATATTTCTACAAACTACAATCTTATTGATAAACTGATAAAAATACTGTGAGTAACACTTTTCTCATGGAATGCGGTTGATAACGGAGACAATTGATTGCCAATGCTTAACCTATTGCACAGAAGTTACATTATATTTAATTATTTCATTAGGAATGAACAATTACCTTCAGCAGTGAATTGACCCTAGTAAATCTAAAAAAAAAGAAGAAGAAAAAAAAGACAGGAAAAGACGGCCACGTTGTGATCCTATTTATAGAACAGATGTTAAAAATAAAAGAAGGACGGAGGGTAGGTGTTATTGCACTCATCTAATACGCTAAAAAATATTTTTTAAAACAAATAACGTCCTACCAATGTTATTAAGTCCTAGTACTTGACGTAAACTTCACACCACACTGTCGCTTTTCTTTTTTTCATTTCCTTGAAATCGTGTGGTACTTACTCTCTTTTAAATAAAACCTTAACTCCTTTAATTACAATAAAAAGTCATGCGAAATTTATAAGCGGAAGATAATATGAAAAGTTTCAAAATCACTTGCTTATTGTTTGTCTATCGTCTCCGCCCAAAAGCAAGTAGGAAATCAATGAAAAGTCAGAAGTATAAAAAAAGAACTAAAATAAACCTACGTCAATAAAAGTTATTGTGAAAAAAAATTAGGTAATAAATACCTAATGTATTAAAAAAAAATGTGGAATACGTTAGTGAAACAATCATTAAAATTGGTCCAATATTTTTTAAGAAAATCGCGGACATACAAACACACATATTATTAACCGTATAGAATATTTCTTTCAACAACTATAGCCGTTTCAAGCCAGGTTGCGTATGTATCACCAACATTCAATACTTTTAACACTGAATTTACATTACTTTTACGACCACGGAACCCAAATATCTATCGGCCATCTATCAGATATAATGTTTGTTTGTTTGTTCATCGTTTTGATAAGAATGTATGTCATTATTATCACTTGCTGCCCTAAATACTGAACGAAATCAGTACGCACTTCAATTTGTAGTTCGTAACTACGAGTGTTTTTTTATGAACTTGTTGTAGTACTGCGGTTATAATAGCTTTTTGTTTACTAAAACTGCTGTTTATGGAAAGTTTTAG
Source organism: Callimorpha dominula (assembly GCA_949752705.1). Classification (NCBI taxonomy): domain Eukaryota; kingdom Metazoa; phylum Arthropoda; class Insecta; order Lepidoptera; family Erebidae; genus Callimorpha; species Callimorpha dominula. The sequence goes on along the minus strand of OX457012.1, from coordinate 14,969,369 downwards.
CGGAGGGTTACGTTCAGCAAAGGCTCGGATGAAGATCATAATGAAATTAATGAGTCATATTTTATGTATCCTGGAGGACCCTCTCTCGGACTAAGGCATCAGTTAGCGTAAGGACAGAGATAAAGAAAATTCATTCCGTGATGTAAGATCGACAGTTTGTGTCGTCGTTTAACTGAATAGATACATAAAAAACTGGTATTATACACTTACACATAAAAAAAACCGGGCATTCAGCAAGCCCGCAGAAGAAGATTTCGTTTTTTTTTTTATTTTTTTTTGACAATCTGCCCTCCCTCCCCCCTTTGGGGGAATTTCCCCATTCACGAACTTAACCTTCATTTTTGCCCCTGTTGATTTGTCGCCCAAGTTTGAAAGCAATCGGTGCATAATTGCGACCTCTATCGTGCCGGTAAAATTGAGGTACAAACATATATAAACTTTTTAACTGTTGTTTTGGGATCTAGGGATCATAACTAGACCTCCTGTGAAGAATTTTTTGGAAGATAACTGGTACAAAACCAATAGGTAGAATTTCTTCGAATTCTACCTAAAAGAAAAGGCAATTTTAACATCGAAATCAAGTAAAAGAAAATGTCACTTATATACATCACAAGACGAACTCAGCCTGTATTTTGACCTAGTTGCCTTAAAGCCTTGAGCGAAAGTCAGCAATGTTTTAAACTAATGAAGTGTTAATCGGTACCATTTATGAACCAACCCACGTTGTATGTGTGATGTGAGTGTGACGTGACACACAATGAAAAGGAAAGTGACAACGAAATATTCGCGAGCCCTATTCATATTTACTAGGGACACATGTTAAGAAAGAGCTATTAGCAAACGACAAGTATAATAAAAATAGGGTAGATGACTGCGGCATTAATCTAGTAATGATGTCATGCCTTAGCGTTGTCAAATCATGCACTTTTATTGTTGATTTGACGATTATAAAATAAACTGAAAATAATTAATAAAAATTTTGGTAAATTTTCAGTTTTTTATGATGTTGCATTGTCTGATTTAAAAGAAATAATTTATTTTAAACATAGGAATGTACCCAACTAATCAAACTACAATAAAAACTTTGACTGGCCTGTTGGCCTAGTGGTTAGTGACACTGACTGCTATGTCATAGGTCGTGGGTTCGATTCCCACCCGTGTTTGGGTGTTCTTTGTGTCCTAATTCCTAATGCGGGTGTTGTCCTTCTTAAAAAAAAGCCTGCTAAAGAAAAATACCAAAAAAACATCGGTAAAATTTCGAGTCTAACTAGCTAGATTTGAGTCCGTGAAATGGATTTAAGGGTGATCAAGGACCTTAACGAAGTGTCAATTCTTTCCGATTATACCAACATTGAAACTAAACCACAGTAGACTGAACAATAAACATTCCGTAGTACACTCTTGATCGGATAAATTATTGTAGATGTACAAAGACGTAGTGTTTGTATACTCTTTGGTACAAAGGTACTCTTGCTTATAACTAGTACAAAGCTTAACTAAGCGTAATGCTATGTACTAAGAAAGCAGGTTAAAAGGAGTTGTTCATTTTGAATAAGTGTAAAAGAACCACTTAAACATGTCAATAAAAGGCCGTTTAGAAAAGAGAGGTAGAATGTTTGAAAGCCTTCACAATGTTTTATAACTTTAAACGAGCAATTCTTGTATGTATGTATTTATATTTCGGGTATCTCGGAAACGGCGCTAACGATTTTGATGAAATTTTGTATACAGATACAGTTTTGCATTTAAATTAAACTGCATAGTTGTATTTCCTGTAAAACAGAAATTTTACAAAAAAAAAGTTTACTAAAAGCTACCGAGCGAAGCCCGGTCCCCCAGGTACTTATACATAATACAACATTTTCAGTAAAAGAATTCATGCATAATTTTTTTTCAATATATAGAAAGTCTGTATATTTAAAATTAGTTATGGAAAAGCTGGAAGACTGTGTAAGTGCCTTTCTTTTGCTATCGTTTGTTCGTGATTCAAACCAATTAAAAAATTTAGACACTTCAATTTTCGGGGACTTGATAATTTTGATATATTGTACCTATAATTATGAAATATGAGATTAGAACTATTATATTATAGCGATTAGTCAAAGAGGTCATAACCTAACCTTTTTTTTTTATATTATAGGGGGCAAACGAGCAGACGGGTCACCTGATGGTAAGTGACTACCGTCACCCATGGACACCTGCAACTCAAGAGTCACAAGTGCGTTGCCGGCCTTTGAGAAAGGAGTACGCTCTTTTCTTGAAGGTTTGAAGGTCGTATCGGTCCGGAAACACCGCAGGCGACAATTTGTTCCAAAGGTTGGTTGTGCGAGGCAAAAAATTTCTGGAAAACCGCACAGTGGTGGATTGCCAAGTATCCAGGTGATGGGGATGAAAGTTTAACCAATATAACCTGGTCAGACAATTTCTTTAAGTGTATACTTAGAGTACGATCGTGTCAATTATCTCGTTCCAAATCTCCATAATCTAAAAATAAGTTTTTAGAGGTCTTAATGCGCGGTATAAGAACCAGATGAACGTGCCTACATTTTCATAATTTTACAGGAGAGGAAAAATAATCCAAGAATTTACCTAGTTTCTTGTGGTTCCTTAGCTATTTTGTTATTTTGAAATTTGTGAAATATTGGATTTACAATTACATCGTTTTGGCATTTCATAAAGGAGCACTTTGTGACCCGTATTATGAAAAAAAAAAACGAATATTGACTTTTTTGTTGTACGTTCATCTGGTTTTAGCTCAGTAAAAGTTCGTCTGACAGCGTGTTTAGTCAGTACCAGCGTCCACGTGAAAAATTATGTATGTTGTGTATGTTAAATTACAAAAAACACTTGAAGATTTGCCAAGAAAAATTCTAAGGCTTCGGGAGTTTCAAAGTTACTTTTCGAAATTGTTTGCGTCGCCTGTTGCCGACGAAGCCGTTAAAATAAGGGTTGTCACATTCAACCGCTGGAGTTTTGACGTACTTTTTGATTGGCAAAAATATTTTTACTTAGGCATTGTTTTTGTGAAAGTCAATGTTACAATAAAAATGTAACAGATTTTTTTTTGTGAATTAAATCGCAACTTTAAACACAAAAATTGGTAGTTCCCTATCAATAAATCTTAAGATTTAAAAAAAATACATGGTGAGGTCAAGCAATTAAATATTAAAAAGGAAATAGATAATAATATGAATCAAAAATGTTTGTTTATTGGTTTGTTTGAATCACACGATCTGCTAGATAGAATCTTTTTTCAAACCTCCACCTACACCACATAGTTAAATAAAACATAAAACCTTAGTTAGATTCGTAGTGCTATTCCTACTTATTATCGGTCTTACGAAGTTCGTAACATTGAACTTGATGGAGGTCATGCCAGGCCATGTATGACTTACTAACTGCTAACGATCATACGCTCCGTGTATTTGTTCCCCAAAATTTGGTGTTAAAAAAAAAGCAAAGGGATTTATTTAAGTGAGTTCTATTTTTTTTTTATTTCGTAACGCCACGAGTTTATGGACGTTACCATGTTAATGCCACGCTATGGGGCGCGTGATTAAAACTTTTCTTTTTTCCCTCCAACTTCCCATTCTTTAACTCTTATTTAGAACTTGAGAGTTTGTTCAAACGACATGTCAATGTGCAAAAACATTTGCACGTGTTTGCCATGGTAAACACGTGCAAATGTTTTTGCAGTTTCGCTATTTTTTACCTACGTAAAAACGGAGGAGGTTCTCAAGTCAACCTGTATATATTTTAGTTTTTATTTTTTATGTATGACCACGCTTCGATCTCTGCACGATTTCCATATTTCTTTTTTTATTGGATAGGGTATGGTTCACATTTGGTTCCATTGAAATATCAAACAAAAATTTCAACCCTAAGGGTAGAAAAATTTTAAAGGAATGATTGTTCATCCATTGACTTTACCCCTGTGAACCAATTTTGTTGAAACTTAGCACACATATGTATTTCTAATGACACTACAACGTGCCGGTGACCTGTAGTTGATTATGCCAGCCAAAAAAAAACTAACAAATAAAAACTTTTCAACGAAATAAGAAACGAGCTGAAAAATTAAAAATAAACTTGTTAGTCTGACTAAACTCCTACACTAATGTATAAATAATTTTGAGTCATAATAATTAATAGTTTTGATTGTATATTGTACTCACCAGTACAATATACAATCATAGATAATAAATAATGACTAATCATGGCACGGCTATTTTGTATTTACATTCTGTCATAAAAGTATCGGGAATTGATAATTTAGTTCTAATTCCAAATTCAACTCAAATTTTTTTTTTTTTTTTGGTTAAGTTGGCACAACTGTTTTCTATATTGGCGCGAAGTTTGAGCTATATCTGTAATTTAGTTTGTTTTCAGTACTCGATTTTGTAAGCTCATCACCCCATATAGACCCCGTGCTTCACCCAGGTGGCGAAACTAGGTGAAGCATGGGTCCGCACCCATCTCAAGAGTATTTTGCAATTTTTATAATGGATAAAACATCGAACAAAGAGTTTGTCTCAAATTTTGCAGTGAAATGGAATTTCATGTTTAGAGTCTCTGAAAATGTTACAGAAAGCATACGGTGAATTGACTTTATCAAAAACTCATGCTTATGATTTGTTGGAAGATTTGCCTCGCTCTGGTCCGCCATCAACGTCTTCAACTGAAGTTAACATCGCTAAAGTGATGGAAAATCCTCATTCAAGTTTGAGAGAGATAGCCGCTAAACTTTCTGCGTCTCACGAATCGATTCGTACCATTTTAAACGATCGCTTGGGCATGACACACGTTGGCGCTCGACTAGCCCCGAAAGATCTGTATTTTCTTCAAAAACTCAATCGCGTAAAAGTCGCTGAAGATATGCTACAATAAGTACATTCCTAAAATTCATTGTTATTAGTGATTCGAGATGAGTTTACGAGTTTGACATACAAACTAGTCAACACACTTCAGACTGGTCACTTCCAACTGAACTGAAAACGAAATAACCACGACAAAGTCCATCAAAAGTCAAGGTCATGTCGACTGTTTTCTTTGACTTCCGAGGTGTTGTGCACTCGGAATTTTTGCCAGAAAGTCAGACTGTAAATAAAAAATATTATTTAAGCGTTATGCGGCGTTTGAGAGAGCATATTCGTCGAAAAAGGCCAAATTTGTGGAAAGAAAATTCTTGGATATTACACCACGACAACGCGCCATCGCACAAGGCCATTATTGTGTACGAGTTTTTGACCAAAAACTCAACAAATACCATCGCACAACCACCGTATTCCCCGGATGGCACTGGCGAACTTTTTCTCTTTCCAGAACTCAAATTACCACTTCGAGGTAACCGTTTTCAGTCAATAGAATCTTCAAAGAGAATTCGCGGCGAGAACTGAAGTCGATTCCGGAAAATGCATTTAAAAAATGTTTTGATAACCTAAAATTGATATTCGTTGGCGTAAGAGTATTATTACAGAAGGGGCCTACTTTGAAGGCGATACAATAAATTTGGAAGAATAGTTAACATTTTGTGTTTTATTGACCTTTTCCCGGTACTTTCTTGGCAGAGTAGTATATATATATATATATATATATATAAGTTAAAGTGTTTGTGTGTTTGAACGCACTTATCTTAGATATCACTAAACATTTCACTGCAGGAATTACGTTTTTCGATTTTTTAAACTTGTCGAGTTAAACCATCCTAAGTGGTCAATCGATCAGGCGCCGAAATACATGTAAAGTGGAAACCTATTTTTAATCACAATATGTCATTGAATAAAACAAGTACAATATATTATCAGTTCCTGTGCTTATCAAATAGTCAAACGACAGTTACAACCAGAGTATTGTTGGTTCTGAATCATTTAGTTAGTCGATTAATTAGTTTGGAATTCATTGAAATTGTTATAAACGATTCTAGGGCAGAGGTCTGCTAGAGGATAGGTTAAGGAACGTTCACACAGTCAGAAAAAAGATGGGTGACCGATTATAAAAAATATTAAATCTGTATTTATTGTTTACAAATTATTTTGGTGCAAGTTCAGTCAGCAACAGGAGTAAATAAACCTAATATCCTTTCAAACTACTGTAAGTAAACCTTTGATCAAATAGTTTTTTTATTTATGGTATAGTTGGCAAATGAGCAGACGAGTCACCTGATGGTAAGTGACTGGCGCCGCCCATGGGCACCTGTAACTCAAGAAGCAATGTAAACATTGCTTCACTGCCGGTTTTTTGTGAGGCCGTGGTATCACTCCGGTCGAGCCGGCCCATACGTGCCGAAGCATGGCTCTCCCACGATTAAACATATTATATTATTATACATTATATTCTTATACATGTAGGTATGTACAAATCAATTATTATTTTGTTACTTTTTTTTTTTAATTTTCATCTAAAATTTGGGGAAAGAAATGCACAGGTTTAGTTAATTAAATATTTAAAACTATCCTAATAATCCCACTTATAAATGTGAAAGTTTGGATGGATGGATGGATGGATGTTTGTTACTCTTTCACGCAAAAACCACTGAACCGATTGCGATGAAACTTGGTATGTAGATAGCTGAATACCTAGATTAACGCATAGAACTACTTTTTATCCCGATATTCCCACGGGATCAAGACTTACGCGGGTAAAACCGCGTGGCGCTACTTGTATTATAAACGTGAAAGTTTGTGAGGATGTATAGAAGTGTTACTCTTTTACGCGAAAACTACTGAACCGATTGCGATGAAACTTGGTATGTAGATAGCTGGAGACCTGGATTAACACATAGGCTACTTTTTATCCCGATATTCATACGGCACCGGGGCGCTGCTAGTTGATAATAATGAAGGTAGTTAAATAAATGAAATGGAGCCTGAACCAGTGTTAAATGAGTTAATTCGCTTTTTTGGTCTTTTCTTCCGTCCCTTTCATGCAACGTAAGTTTTAGCATATTCAAAGCATTTGTTCCCCTTCATTTGACAACCTCCTACTCTTTACCAGGCGAGCAGAGGACAAAAGATACACACAAACGTTCGCGTCACAGATTTCCCCGGACACTGCCGAAAACTTTCGAACCGCGCCGGTCCTGTGCCACCGGCGTTATGCAATAACTGAACCACGATTGACTTTTTGTATTAGTAAAACATAATTTTAAGAAAATGAACAATAATAAAAATAATACATATTAATATTTAAAATTAAGATTCGTTGTTTTTACTTATTTCTGAAATTATCACGAAGGCTTAAAATCATCATTTGTTTTAGCAATGTTCTAGTAACTCACTTGATTTGCAATTATATTAATGTTTGTTAAGCGTAACTGCTTAGATAAGATATTTTTTTTGAAGTGAAAACTTCTTTAAGCACGTTGGGCACTTTTGGTATAGGGAAAAATCACCGAACTCGCGTGACCGTCACGCTCAGGTGACATATGTACAGATGTGTGTGTATATGTATATATATATTTGTGCATGTGTTTTCACTTCTGACGTGCAGTCCTAAGACTGACAGGTTTTTTAATATTAAACTTGTACTTATAAAATAATTAACAATAAATGTAAGGCAGTAATTTTAACTCGGTAAACTTGAAAACTAAATGCACCAGAATACATAGTAGTTTACATTTTATTCCATTTAGTTTCATTACTAATTTCTATAAAATTTGTAATGTTTCACAATAGAAGTTACTGAATTCACACAGTTGAAACTTGTGTAAAGCCATAATTTGATGATAATACATTTATAGCCAGATAATGGATTCACTATCCACAATAATTAAAGAGGTTATATAGTTTTTTTATCGTTTCATATCACGTAAAACAATCAAAACAAATAAAATCCACACATTCACTAGCATGACATAAGTCGTCCGTCGATCGTTTGACACACATTCTGTAGCGTTGCGCAAACGGCGCGCGGCGGCGTCTGGCACCGAGTGCCGGCCCTGCGCGTTCTGCTTAGCAAGTTTTGTAAGGAATCGGATGTCTAGTAGATTCTACAATATAAATTAGCCGTAAAATTTAAGCGATTGTCAGATTACAAATAAAATAAGTATTTATAGTTCTTGTACTTGATGGCTGACATTGACAAGATTTCATCAAATTAAAAACAATCAAACTGGAGTACATAACTACATACCAAATTATACAATAAAGATAAATGAGACATTTTATTGAAACATTTTACTACAGTAGTAATAAACTGTAAACATTATGAAATCATACTGCATAACATCATCCAAAACCACAAAAGGCATATTAACGAAAAAAAGTGAAAGTTGGATCGGGGCTCACACACACACGTATGGAAACGCCTACTCACGCACGTATACGCACAGGCTGTTAATCTCTTACTTCAGGGATCGTAAACCGTTTTAAATAATTATGCATATCAATCCAAAACCAGTCCAGCTCTTGAGAAGTGCCAAAACCATAGGTTTTGGCTTGTTGTTTTCAGAACGGACAATTGTTTTCGCGCCATTGCACTGCCAACTCAAGGAAATCACGTGGAGTAAATTTCGTAAAGCAAAATACCTGAATGCTATGATTTACTACTAATCTTCTATTATAAATGTTCACGAGCCCTGTCATACTTGATTCATCGAGTGTAGGCAGTGTATTTATTTAAGTAGACAACGATATGTAAATGCGACTACATTTGAATTTATATAGTTAATGAACGTAAGATTATGTGAGAAATCGATTACAAAGCAAACATAATTCGACTAAGCTGTGTAATCTAATTTTGTATTGGAACCAAAATAGCTTACATTTAATAATGTAGTTGTATTACAATGTTGTGAAGTATATTTTAATAATTATTATTCGAATTGGTGTCTGATAAAAAGTGACAAGTGATATTTATGTTTTAAATGTTTTTTTACAACAAATTAATTAGTCGATTTGTAATAGCGTTCCGCTTACTAAATTAAAGTTAACTGTCGCGAAAGTATAATCCGTTATTATTTTGAACGCCTACGCGTCTCTTAGTCATAGATGGCAGTTCGCTTCAAGTGCGATTTCAATCCGACCTACCGCAACATTTTGAAATTATTAGCTTTATCATCAAGACCACAGACTTAAAACATAAAAAAAAATTGTCAAATCTAAGACTAGACTGTGTAGACCAGTATTTATGCCCCAAAGTGGGAGAAATCTTCATCCTGAGAAATTGCAACGGCAAAGAAACTACAACAAATTTATGTGGATTGCTTTTTGGACTTTTGACGATACATGACATATTTATTTTTTGTGGTATAGGGGCAAACGAGCAGACGGGTCACCTGATGATAAATGACTACCGCCGCCCATGGGCACCTGCAACTCAAGAGTCACAAGTACGTCGCCGGCCTTTAAGGGGGAAGAGGGGAGGAGGACGAAGAGCGGGAAGAGAAGGTGAAGGGGGTAAGAGAGGAAGAGAAAAGGGTTAGGGCCTCCGGTAACCTCACTCACGCCGCAAGAAGCAATGCAAGCATTGCTTCACTGCCGGTTTTCTGTGAGGCCGTGGTCTCATTTCGGTCGAGCCGGCCCATACGTGCCGAAGCATGGCTCTCCCACGATACCTCATATGTTTTGTTCGGACTACTAGGACACTATAAATGAAAGAGAGTTCGGTTAGAAAGTTTATACGCACTTAGAGATCCACGACTAACAGGAAGATATTTCAATTACAAATTTTATCACCAAGCAACGATAACATTGCTTAAGCATTTTTGTTGACATACTTTTTGTCTTCAGAATTATATGTAAACCGAACTAAAATACTTCATGTATGTCCCGTAAACACAATAGGTTTAAAGTAAACATATTTTTAATTCACCGCCGTATTATCTGCTTGATCTGATATTAATAAAAAAATGCTCTTCACGAGTGTACTTAACTCGGTCCAATCCACTCCAGATTATTTTTCATGATGGGGAAAATGTGAGTGTAGAAGTCCAGGAATGGTCTCTGCACATTTATGTGTGGATTTCCCTTAAATGACATCTAACAAAAATTACAGTTTTACCAAAAAAGTAGCGAACCTTGCATACTATTGTTCTATAAACGTGCTAACATAAAATAGTTAAAATCAACAAGTCAAACCAACGGAAACCAATAAGTAGGGCACGAGCGGCGAAAATTTTAACATTGACAGCCCAAAAAGTGACTTAAGTTAACAATGCTAAGGTACCATTTGGAACGGCTGTTGAGCAGCGGTGAAAACGAAAGTTACCGACGTTTTGCACAAACGAATTTGAATACTAAATATTTCGATCCGGCATTTAAGAGAGCTCCTTTACGAAGAGGCCTTTTAGCACCACTATTTTTATTTTTCAACTGTTTTGGAACTTTTCAATAGAAAATTCAAATTTCATAACGTTTATGTTCCAAATTTAAACATCCAAGGATTATTTTAGACATATTATTTCAACATGTAAACATTTCAATAACACGAAGAGTTTATTTTAGTTCGAAAAAGTTAATGACTTGAAGTATTTCTTAGTCAGGCTAAGAAAGTATTCTAAGTACTTAATAATATAAAGTTATCAATTATTAAATATGTAAATACTAATAAAAATTAAAAATAATCTATTTATAGCCTTAACATAACTGGCCTGTTGGCCTAGTGGTTAGTGACCCTAACTGCTATGCCATAGGTTGTGGGCTCGATTCCCATTCGAGTCTGGGTGTTCTTTGTGTCCGTTGTTTGTGTGTTTTGTAAAGTCTCCCGCGACACAGGAGTAATTCCTAATGCGGGAGTTGTCTTTTATGAAATTAAAACTTTCAAAATCATTTTTAACCCCTGACGCAAAAAGGAGGGGTGCTGTAAGTTTAACATGTGTATAGCTCCTAGACGGATGGACCGATTTTGATTTAGGTTTTTTTTGTTTGACAGGCGACTTGATCAAGAGTGTTCTGAGCTGTACTATAAATGTTCTTGAATTATATTATCAACGCGAGAAGTCATTCGAGAGTATGTCCCGTAATTGCAGAAAGATTACGATTTCAAAATCATAAGAACTCATATTTTTTTTACATTACAGTACAATCCCACTATCCCACTAATCCGACTAATATTATAAATGTGAAAGTTTGGATGGATGGATGGATGGATGGATGTTTGTTACTTTTTCACGCCAAAACTACTGAACCGATTGCGATGAAACTTGGTATGTAGATAGCTGGAGACCTGGATTAACATATAGGCTACTTTTTATCCCGATATTCCCACGGGATCGGGACTTATGCGGGTGAAACCGCGGGGCGCTGCTAGTATAAGATAATTCCTTTTTCCGTCCCGCGGTCAAATTAAACACGTACTACTGACATTATAGTAACATTTTAAACAAATTAAAACGAAGGTATGTAACCCAATAGACAGACGCCTCTAGTCCTAACACATTGTCAACAATTGTTTGACGTCATCGCAAGTGGGTCAATAGACAAATTCCCTACATAAGCATTTCTAGGTAAGTTTCCGATACAATTGTGAATTTGTGTGCATTTTATTATAGACCAACATGAAAAAAAAAAAGATTTTTGGTTATTTATTCTTATATACTGTACTAGCAGTTCCCGCGCGGCTTCGCTCGCGTGTACATATCTATATATTTTGCGCGGAACCCTATTGTTTTTTTCCAAAATAAAGTAGCAAAGTACTCCTTATAACACCAGCTTTCTGCTAGTGAAAATCTCGTCGAAATCGGTCCGTTAACCCGTTCCGGAGATTAACCGGAACAAACACACAGACAGACGGTAAAAAATTTAAAAACTGATTTTTAAGCATGTGTATCGTGCAAATCACTATATGAGCTTAAAAAACTATTATTTTGACATTACAAACAGACACTCTAATTTTATTGATTTGTATTGATGATAGTGAAAGAGTATGTTGCCTTAACTTAATATTTAAAAACGTGGGTTTTAGTACACAGATAAACATGTAACATCGATATTTTGTTAATACATACATTAAATATATACACAGAAACACACACACACACCACTGCAAGCAGACATGTCCAATTGTTCATGCATAAAAAATTTTGCACTGAGCGGAAATCAAACCCGTTACCTCGGAAGTGGCAGGCGAATGCACTACATATGTATACAATGTGCCATAACTTTAATCACCGACTGTTGCTAAGAGAAAAAGGTATACGTATCAAGTTAACACATATTGACATGCTCTTAACCAACTTTAAAAAAGGTATTTGTATTTTTTGAAACAATTTTTTTTAATATATTATACTTTATTAGTTGAATAGCTTATATGTCAAAAAAAGCAATCATAAGACTCACAAAAGAGTTAAGTTGTAAGTGCCATTTTTGAAAAGAATTACTAATCACACTAATATTATAAAGGCGAAAATTTGTGAGTGTGTGTAGAGAATAAAAAAAATCTTTTTAACAAAAAATTAAACCGACGAAAAGAACTAAAAAGCAAAAAATAAATAAACTTTAAGTCTTAAGTATTGAGCTTATTTACATAAACTAACAAATTTTATATAAACTAATTTTGAGTCGGCGCCAAACAACAAACTGATTAATTATCAAAATTTTATATTTACCTACGTAGGCTCTACGTCGGTAATTAATCATTTTATTATTTGGCGCCGACTCTAAAAAAGTTTATATAAAGTTTGATAGTTTATGTAAATAAGGTCAATACTTAAGACTTAAAGTTTATTTATTTTTTGCTTTTTAGTCCTTTCCGTCGGTTTAATTTTTTGTTAAAAAGATTTTTATTTCATAATTTTTTTTATCATCAGCTCAGCTACATGAAGTGATGATTTCTAAACGCAAATACCTGATAAAGTAATGAAAAGTAAACAGAAACACTATTCGTTCCTACAACTTTCGAGGGTTTCTCTCAATTTTATCAGGATCCCATCATCAGATCCTGACTTCCTTGACATGGGACCACCCTTGAGGTATACCCTATCCAACGAAAAAAGAATAATCAAAATCGGTTCATAAATAACGGAGTGAGGGCTGAACATACATGAAAAAAAAAAATATATATATACGGTCCAATTGCGAACCTCCTTTTTTTAAAAACATCCATACATCCTCACAAACTAGTAACATAATTATGTTAATGAGAGCGGTAAGTAGCATCATCATTTGATATCGGCCATTGATGACAATAAAACTCAAGCTATAGAGGATTATTGGCACACAGGCCTGCGAATTTTACCTTTTTTACCTTTCGGATTTGATAACTGATACTGTGTACTGACTTAGTGTATTTTGGTCAGCCCATCATCCTACAATGTAACAAGTAAATTGTAAAAACAAATCATGTTGAAAACAAGTGTCTTTGGAGTTTCTTGCCTGTTCTTCTCCATTTTACCTACTCGTACGTATTGAAACAGGCAAATATCTTCACGATTGACTTATCCTGACTGACTGACTCCTACTCCTGACAATACAATTTCGGTTTTGATTTTTGATTTTACAATTTTTTGAAAAGCCCTATAAAAATGCCAAAAGACAAAGGTACTGAAATTGAAAAAAAAAAAAACTTATTTCAAAACATTATAAATAAATTAAAATTACGTTCATACATAAATTATCGTAAGGTTTCTTTTAAAATTCCTTGGATTATCTCGTTTCAGCAACCAACGATAGTCCGCCATCATTGTTACAAAGTTATCAGGAAAATACTGAGTCAGGAAATGAAATTTCATCAAGCCTATTATCCAAAAAAATTGCAAAATTTTCTGCACAATATCCTCATAATTTTATGATTTTACAGGGAAATGATTAACCAATTCCTTAAAAGCTTTCAAAGATTCGCATTCATCTTGTTCTTCGCTCACTGAGTCAGGAAGTAAATTTTCGTCAACCAACATATTAACCCAAAATTTTGTAAAATTTTCTGCACATTATCATCATAATTTTATAGTTTCACAGAGAAATGATTAACCAATTCCTTAAAAGTTTTCCAAGTTTCGCATTCATCTTGTTCTTCGCTCACTGAGTCAGGCAGTAAATTTTTGTCAACCAACATATTATCCAAAAATTTTGTAAAATTTTCTGCACATTATCCTCATAATTTTATGGTTTCACAGGGAAATAGTTAAACTTAAAAGTTTTTCTAAGTTTCTAACTCCGTTTTCCTTATTTTTATCGAATTTGTATTGTATTGTGCTGTATTGGGTTAAGAAATCCTGACTTCATAGAGCTTCTAGGCATTTTTTTAGGCCGTCTATAAAATATTTTTAGGATCTGATTCTGAAGGCATAGTTAACATTAATTTAAAGGTTAAAGGTGTTAATGAAATACAAAAAATAACTGCCTAATTAATATGATATACTCGTTATAGAAAGAAATACGATGCGAATTTTAATGATTGTGAGAAAGGATAATATAGCGGTTACAGATTATGATAATATATATTATTTAGCTACAGAATATTATCTTTCCGTGTAGGCCATTGCCAATTTGTAGATTATCAATTTTGCAAACACACTTATCATTTATATAATACTTATGAGCGTTTATCTTTGTAGGGTTAAGGCCGAAATCAGGAAAGCCTTTTTGTTAATTATATAATAATAATAATTGTATTATTATTATATAAATTTAGTGTTGGTGTATTAGTTCGAGCATCATATAAAAATAGCTGCAATAAAGTTATGATAATGTTTTTATCAAAATCGTTCTCATCATGTTGTGTAAAATGGATGCAAGGCCGCACCACCCGAATGATGATAGGCGAATGGCGATGTCTTTACGATTTACTACGATGGTAACCTAAGAAAATAAATACGTTTAGAACAGAGTAGAAATATCCTTCCATTACCTATTCATTTTGACATGCGATTACATTATATCGGCATCTAATGATATACACTAGCCTAGTATTATGGTTGCTGCGAAAGTGATAGTAAATTCATTTGGTTCGCAAAGCATGTTCCGACGACGCAAGATCTGGCTTTTATGTCAAAAGGAATCTTAGTACTTAAGAATAAGGGTCATAAAAGGCATCAAAATTGTACAGATCCTGTAACTCAAAAAATAATCAACTTTGGACATTTGGCATTTTTAATATGTAGTTAGTAAGTAATTATCTAAAAACGATGAAAAAAAAATATTATTAATTGTAATAACCTTAGGGGTTGTCCATTAATCACGTAAGGCTCGAAAGGGCGGGGGAAGGAACATATCACGTGTATTTATGTTTTCGTTGAACGCGTAATTTCTAAACCGAAAAGCGACTCGCCGTTAACAGGCAACGATTTCTGAGTGCTTAATTTTCCATCATTAGATTATATCTGTATTTTAAGATAATATTCTGAAAATTGCTTAATCTAAAACCTCACCACGTATCACCAGGGAGTAGTGAGGGGCGGTCAAAATTTTTAGACGAACCCCCTTATTTAAAATTTGAAATATATTACCAGGACATAAGAAATGGGGAGTAGTGCTGGTATACTTAGATAAAAAATTACGATATTTCAAAATAATTTAAAAAAGGAATTCAATAAAACCGAGCCTTCGTATGAATGTTACCCTACGACTTTGATGTGACAGTTTTACAGAATAAAGGAAGTCGTGATCTGTAAAGCACAACTAATGAAAACACCATGGGGTCTAACGTTAGCGAAATACAACATGACTTTCACTATGATTCAAAGTAAACGTGACCGTATTACGAATATCAACGTAATAATATAAGTTTTGAAAAACATTACGAGCTAAACACGTGAATGGAAATCTTACTAACTTTAGTTTACTCTTATACTTTCATAACATCCTGGTAGCTTAGTTTCTAAATACAAAGACTAACCTAACATAATAACCATGCGTAGTATTTTTTTTGTAGTTCTAAATTGAAATCATAAACGTTTATCACCTGTTCTACAAATTCAAAATGTAAAGCCAAAAAAAAAATATTTTGACCTATTTCTTCTTTGATCACGTTTCAGCCTTCATCTGCCTACCCTTGTCTCAATTATATTTAGGGGGCGACGCAATGTTTTATTCTTTAATTCTAGTCATCATTCGTCATTTCACTGCTTACTCCCTTTCTAGCCATATCTCCTTTAACACAGTCCATAATTATTTTTTTTTGATCGTCTTTTACTTTTGCACCCATCAACTTCCATACAAAAAACTCTTTTCACCACCATTCAACCAGTATGAAACTAAAATTACCTAAAAACTATGTTCAATCTTAGTTAATGTTTGGACGATATAAGTTCTAAATCGATTCCTATCACGATAGTTAAGTGAATACAGAGAAAAACTTGATGTGCGCAAGAGTTGATTACCTATCCATCGTTAGATGTTACGACATAGTAAGTACATAACATATTACAAACTGTGCAATAGGTCACCAGAATTTAGTTAATAGAGATTTCGGCACATTCACACAGATAACATTAAAAACAATAACTTTTGCATTCCATAGTAATACAATGATGTTGACGGGAATTAACGCCATCACGTATTTAATAGGTCTTGCCTGAGATTACCATTCCAGTCAACATAATTATAATATTATTAATGTCACTGTCAGATCATTTATATTGTATTCTTATTTGTGAATTTATCTCTGTTCTTTAAGGAATAGTCATTCGTGGTGGTCATATCTATTTGACCAAGTAAGTTTGGCAACTAGGAAGTAGGTACTCCCCATATTCACTTTGAGTTTGAATTTTAATATTAAAATATCTCGTGCTTTAATAAATGCTCTAAATTTTGATCTTAATTAACTTGACTGTGAAACAAAATTATAACTAAATACTTCTCGTTTCTTTGGCCTAAAAATCATAACAGTGTTTGACATGATGATTTGACCTAATTATAATAATTTCAATGTGGGTAGTATTTGAAAAAATAGGCCAAAGCAAGAAGCAAAAAGGTATTGTAATAACTTCCAAATACCTTCATAACGTTGCGTTACAATTACAATAAAACAAAGTTGATATAAGTCCAAAACCCACAGATGAAAGACACCAAAAGATTTACCACGAATTATATTAACCATAATAAATATTAGTCAGTAAGTTAACTTTATCGGTGTTCACCAAAAACAAGAAAAAATTAAATACCTAAAGTTTTTATTTATTAGCTAGCTTCCATTACTTCATTTATTTACGTATTTCAACAGTGTACTAAACAAATATTCTGTTTTAAAATAATTGTTTTGTTAATTTCCTTTAAGAATTATTGACATTATTAATTGTTTATAGATTTAAACATTATTCAATTTATTCAAATTTTATTTTATAGTGCATATATATGAGTTAAATAATAGAAATGAATATTGAGTATAGAGTAATTATGACAAATGATCGTAATTTAGATTTGCTGTCAATGATTAATAATAGTGATGCAATTTTAATTGCATCCTACTAATATCATAAACGTGAAAGTTTGTGAGGATGTATTGATGTTTGTTGCTCTTTCACGCAAAAACTACTGAACCGATTGCGATGAACCTTGGTATGTAGATAGCTCACACCTCGATTAACACATGGGCTACTTTTTATCCCGATATTCCCACGGCATCGGGACTTACGGGAGTGTAACCGCGGGGCGCAACTAGTAAAATATAATGTTCTGAATAAATCCAAAGGCGGTCGTTTTACAACGAAAGAAACACTCAACCGACAAATCCGACACTGCACCACTATTACAATAAACAAATTGCGTAACAGTGTCATAAAATAATATAAAACATTTTTCTCTTTACACGATGTGATTTATGACTTTCCATGCACCAAAGAAAATGATCACACACACTGAAACATTTTTATAGCATTCAAGCGTAAAATATAGCGGGACTCGGGACACGCGTAGATTTAGATGAATAAACTTACCTATAGTCAGAGAGTGTGGTCGGGCGCCTGCGGCGCTCCTAGCTGCAACATCGATCGGCACAACTCCGTGATTTCTGGGTGGTTCAAATTTATCAGATGCACGTACATCTGCTTATGCAAGCTCAACTCTCCAGACACAGCCTCCAACCTCTTTAGTAACACCTCTTTCTCCCTCAGAAGAGTCTTCACCTTCTCCTCGACCTCTCTGGAACGCACTTTTGCTTTCTCACGGGATTTTCTCACAGCTATATTATTACGTTCCCTTCGCCTTCTATACTCGTCGGTACCTTTGTCTATGGACTTCCCTGAAGATCGTCTCGATGGAGTCTGCTTGTGTTTTAATAACGGCGGGAGAAGAGGTGCTCCTAGAGGAGGTAGCGGTGTGAATCCGCCTCCGTAAGGACCACTAACTCCCACGGTTGGCTGAGGGTTGTATTGACCTGTATATTGTGCACATGCCACCGCTCGTCGGTAGTCATGGGGCTCGGGAGGCTCTTCCTTTATAGGAGGTGCCTGCTCGTGGCCTTGATTGGACTGGACCGGAGCGTAGGATGCACCCGAGTGTACCGGCTGCGGCATGTAGGCCAACGTCGTCCGGTTATACCTCGGCTGGGGAGACTTTCCACCAGGAAGGATTTCCTGGAAGAGAGCCATGCCCTCCTCACTTCTGAATTGGTCCTCGATGAGGTGCTGTAAATCCAAACTAATTTCCTGTCCATTGAGCTCATCTAGATCTGGGGGCGGAAAAGGCGTTCGTTTATCCTCTACTGCTTTTTTAAGATCGGGTTGTGGTGGTGGCGGCGGGGCTGCCGCCGCGTCGTACATCTGTGGGGATTCCATACCGCCGCCCGGGCCAATCACGGGCCCAGCGGCGCCGGTGGCCCGTGCCTCCACTTCAAAGCACTGAGAAGCCGTCACTAAAGCACAACATGCACCGCGAGTTAATCCTGTGTGTGTGTGTGTGTGTCGCGTCTAGTCACGTGTCGGGACGGAGCGGGTGATAGCGCGCGTGCGGGCGCTACGGCGGTCGAGCGCGAACTGCCGCGCCGCGCCGCCCGCGCACAACACGCAAGGTTGGCCGGAAGGAAGCGCTGAAGTTGCCGCTGAAAGTTCGCCGGTAAAAGTTCGCGCAGCAGCGTAGTACGCCTACGAATACGTATTTTTAAGTTTCCATTGTATACGAATTGCTAATTGATTTTTTTATGTAGGTTTAGAAGTTGGATAAATAAATAAATTTATTGTTGTATTAATTTAAATAATATCATCTAAAATATTACGACTATGTGGACTAAGCAATTCATAAAGCAATGAAGTTAGTACTTATTGTTGTCTACTAAAACTATTTTTAACCGACGAAAAAAAAGGAGGTTCTTAATTCGACCGTATCATATTTTTTTTTTTTTTTTTTTTATGTCTGTTCAGCCCTCACTCCGTTATGTATGAACCGATTTTGATTATTCTTTTTTTGTCAGATAGGGTATACTTCAAGGGTGGTCCCATGTCAAGGAAGTCAGGTTCTGATGACGGGATCCTGAAAAAATTGAGAGAAACCCTCGAAAATTGTAGGAACGAATAGTGTTTCTGTTTACTTTTCATTACTTTATCAGGTATTGCGTTTAGAAATCATCATCATTTTTCATCATCATCATCATGATGATGAAAAAAACGGTGGTTGGCGTCAGGGAGGCGGCCATAAAATATACCAGCCAAAACTCTTTGCAATAACAAAAATATATATATATATATATATATATGTTAATATAGCATATATATAAAATTCAAATTCAAATGTCTTTATTTGTGAGACAAAGGTAGGTACATTAATGGTCTTACAGTACATTTAGGATATATAATACAGTTCTCAATGTCCTACCAATGCAATTGGTGTACAAATACTTATTTTATTTCTAAAAAATATAAAATATTTTGTTTTTAATTATTTAGCCGCTGTCAAGAACTCTGTAACTGAATAAAAACATCTCTCAAGTAACCATTCCTTTAGGATTATTATGAATTTCTTATATGGCATCTCTTTTATTTCTTTTTGTATCTTATTATATATATATCCACACATTACATCACAGTTCTTTTTATATAATGAAGTTCTTGGAATTCTCGGTAATACTATTCCATTTGAATCACGAGAATTTCTCGGATAAATATCTTTGCACAAGTAAACAGGTTTTTATTAAGTTTTACAAATTTGGCACATTCAAATATATAACGTTACAGATTACCTTTAAATTTATGTTGAACAATATTTAAATAATATTCAGATATACAATACAATACTCTTTATTGTACACTATGAGGAACAGTTTAAAACATTTAAAAAGACAAAAAAATAATGGTACAGACGGTGATCTTATCGCTAGTTGCGATTTCTTACAGACAACCTTTAGATGGACAGATGCAATGGATTTGTTTATAGGGCAGTTACCAAGTGTACGAGTTTAGCTAAGAATATAATTTTAAACTGACGATTCAATAATTTTAAGAATAATTTCAATATAAATTTTAATGGACAAATATTATCGATACATTGCGCCGACCCCAAATAAAATGTGGAAGCGGGCAGGCAGATGAAGTAGACCACAACGGGCATCAGCTACTATTTTTTTAAGAATAAGAATGTTTTTTTTAATATTCCAAATAAGTTTCAAAAGGACCCAAAGGGACCAAAGGGTCGGTTCAGCAAGTGTGCCTACTATATAAGTATATACCAATAAATAATTTTTTATGTTTTTTATGAAAAAAAAAACTATACAAAAAAAAAATAACAACCCTACATCATAATTATGTTTATATGAATAATAACAAGATCGTGGGAAATAGTAGTTACACATCGCTACCTAGGCCCAAACTAAGTAGATACCTAGCGCTTGTTCTATGTTTTCTAGTACATAGATAAACATACATCGATATTTTGCAAATACATACATTACACACATACATAGAAACACACACATCACTGCAAATAGACATGTTCATGCATACGGTCGTACGTGACCCTCAAAGCGGCAGGCGAATGCACTACTGCCGCGCCACATCTAAACCAATCAATTACCTTCAGATATTAAACACCTGATGACAAGTGGAGAGCACAGATCGCCGACTTCTTTAAAGAAAAAAGATTTATCATGACACCCACCACACCAGCAAAGCTGCCAAGATCTGCTGGGATTTCACGGGTTTTTCTATACTAGTTGTATATTAGTAAGCGAAAAATGGAAAAAAATACAAAAAAAAAACTATTCCCATTTTTTATGGTATAGGCAGCAAACGAGCAGACGGGTCACCTGATGGTAAATGACTACGGTCGCCCATGGGCATCTGCAACTCAAAAGTCAGAAGTGCGTTGCCGGCCTTTAAGGTATGAGTAGGGGAAAGATGGAAGAGGGGGAGGGGACGGGGATGCAAGCATTCCTTCACTGCCGGTTTTCTGTGAGGCCGTGGTATCGCTCCGGTCGAGCCAGCCCATACGTGCCGAACCATGGTTCTCCCACTATGCCTACATAAATTTGAACCAAACAGGACAAGTTCCACTTATTCCAGGCGTTTATTCTTGTGCCTAGGTTCAAATGTAGTTTTAAGTTTTTTGTAACATTTTATATAGTGTCAAACCCCATCTACCATCTACGTCTTAAAATCAGAATCCAATGAGAAAAAAAATCGTCATTAGTTCCAACATGGATCTTCTTAGATTGACCCCTGCTAATGGTAAGCGATTATCGTAGCAAAGTGACGTTTGCATTACAAGTGCACATTTGCATGAAATTGCAATCGTCGTAGTATTATTTTCTTCAAACATCTTAAGTGTTTATCAAGGTTGGCAACTATGCTATGCAATCAACTATTGAAAATATCTTTGCATTTCACAAATTTCCTTAACCAATCTTTTACAGTACATGCAACTCGCCAGTGGAATGCATTGCCTGAACCTATTAGACGTGCTCAGTCGCTACAATATTTTTTTTTTAAATTCACTTATCTGTCACAGTAATATTTCATTTGAATAAAATACTGGATTTGTGTATATATATTTTTTTTAATACCGGTGTGTATGTATGTATATCTGTATGTTTATATATTATTATAGATAGGTAAGGTACGTATATATAATTATTTATTTCTGTTCTCTTGTATTTATATATATTGCTACTTAGCTAAAGTCGTACACCTGTTAACTGCCCTAATACATAAATGCATTGCATCTGTCCATCTAAAGGTTGTCTGTAAGAAATCGCAACTACCGATAAGACCGCCGTTTGTACCATTATTTTTTTTGTCTTTGTAAATGTTTGTAAACTGTTCCTCATGGTGTACAATAAATAGTATTGTATTGTATTGTATTGTATGGTATTGTATTGTATTGTATTGTACTGTATGCTAAACTTGGTATCTAAGAAAAACTACGTGTGTATGTATTTGTAGTCAAATCACCTACATCTCTAAACATATTCCGACTCCGAGCGCCATCTAGGTCTATAATTACTTGAAAATCTTACTAATATTATAAAGGCGAAAGTTTGTGAGGATGGATGGATAAATGAATGGATGGATGTTTGATGAAATTTAGCACAAAGATAGATTAATTTTTTTTTTATTGTATAGTGGGCAAACGGCAGACGGGTTTGTACATTTTTTTTATACCTACATAAAACCTTTTTCATAAATTAAAAAATCGTGTGCGTCTCTAATGCCAGACAGACTGGTGCCGTAACGCGTTACGTAACGAAGCGGTTTACCCTCCTATAAGAAGTTATCACTTCAAAAAACAAAAACAACTATCACAAACCAATTAATTAATAAACGCAACAAAAACAATGTGTTTCTACAAAGTCACAGGAGATTTCGTCACGTTTACTTATTGGAGCTAGTAATGCAGCTATCGGCACGATCGCACTATCGATTGAACACCATCGACGCAATTGTTGTAATCAGAAATACATCGATACAAAATCGTTATCATGGAAGTACGTGAGTAATCGATATCTTAGAGATTTTGGAACACGATTTGAAAACATTAGTTATTTTTTATACTTGAATAGTTACATTTTTTTGAACATGATTCTACAATCATACTACTTAAGACTGAAGCTACTACTAGCTTCAGCTTTAAGTATTCGATATAACATCAGGATTAGCAAGTTTGATTCCCGTTCAGGGCTAATGTTTGTATGCATGAATATGTCTGCATTGGTGTTGCTATGTACAAAATTTATTAAACTACTAAACGTGGCCTGTTGGTCTAGTGGTTAGTGACCCTGACTGCTGAGCCAGAGGTCGTGGGTTCGATTCCCACCCAGGACAAATAGTTGTGTGATGAGCTTGATCATTTGTTCTGTGTCTGAATGTAATTTATCTATATCTATTTAGAAATATAAAATTTAATTAATTTATTAAATATAATCAATTTGTTAATTAAAATTAACAATTAATTATGTTATAGGTGGTACTTGGTAAATGTTGTGTGTACCTGTAATGGGCATGCATACCAGACTTTATATTATTATTCATTTCTCTGTCAATGCTACTTATGTATGTTTGCTGTTGGTATACTAAATAAATATAAAAAAAAATATATATATATAAGTATGTTTATCAGCAGTCTGGTTACCATAGTACAGGCTAGTTGAAGGGATTTTCGAGTCGGTAATATTTTAAATTTATGATTATACTAACAACCCGCCCCGGCTTCGCACGGGTAGCAGAGACATCTTCAAGAATCGACATCATATTTCAACCAATTTACACAAAACCTTAACAAATTATATACCTAAACCTTTATCATGAACCGCTCTATCTATTTTTGAAAACAGCATGAATATCAGTTTAGTAGTTTTTGAGTTTATCGCGAACAGACAGACAGACGCGGCGGGGGATATAGTGATTAGTGATAAACCTTCCTCATGAATCGCTGTATCTATTGGTGAAAACCGCATGAAAATCCGATGTCTCTGCTACCAAGCCGGGGCGGGTTGCTAGTATTATTATAAATTACCAATCAGTGATTAGTTTTTAATTAAAACCGCGGGGCACAACTAGTTATTAATATGTCAACCCCGTTTATGGTCACTGCTTCACTCCTAAGGGTCATAGCATGATGTGACATAGTCTATAACCTTCCTCAATTAATACTCTATCCAATACAACTATAATAATTCAAATCCGATTCGCAGTTCTAGAAATTTGCGCGTTTGAACAAACAAAACAATCACCAAAAAAAAACTATTTACCTTTATTACTATATCTAACTACGAGTATATTAGTAAAAGTAACCCAACTACCTCGTTTAATTAAATTCAAATTTTATGTAACGTAATGGAAAAAATGTTGATTGTTGATCAGTAAAACTTACAATAATTTCAAAATAATTCCTTTAACTAACTAAAATACATGCGCGTAACTAGAGTTTGTATTTACAACTGTTTTAACACCTCGGCTCCACACTGATTACGCCGTGGAATTTTGATATCTAAACACGAGTTTTAGGCATACACAGCTATTATTTAAGACAGCAACTAAGGACATAATATGAAATGTGGCGAACATTACTTTGTTGTTCTTTTTAAAGAAATATTCGCAATCCGTTATTACATCTTACATTTTATGTTATGCTACTGTCTAATGTGAAACCCTAATACAAAATGCAAATACTTTTAGTATTTTCGATGTCCCGTTCATCTGTAATTGTGCTAAAAAGGAATGCTTATAGTAAATCAATTGTGCTTAGTTGTGCGTAGTTGTATGACACAACACAGTTGTAGGAACACATTCTGGAACGGCACAACTAGTTGTGCGTACATAGTTAGTCTATGAGGAAAACGGGTTTTTAACTTTATTTTATTATAGCAAGTCGTCAAGTCAAACTTACTTTGACTTGAATTAAGTAATTGGATTAAACATATTTGCTAAACTGTGGTCTCATAATCGCCACCATAAGAGAAAAGCCTTTCTAGCAATGCAGAGTTAGTCAGGCAGGTATTATACTTAAAAAAATAAACATCTTTACTAGGTGTGGGTCGTTACCTTAAAATTTTGAATTGAATTGAATTGAAAAATGACTGACTTTTACATGTTTCAAAAGACAACAATACATTAAATAAAGAGATTGTGGCTTAAATTACAAACAAAACCTTCGTGATATTAACTGCAATGATTGTAGTAGAACTCTGTAGCAGGTCTGCAGAGGAGCAGGTTTCCCTGGGAAGCCTGGCAAACCGCAGCTGACTGCCAACTACATATTTACTTGTTAAATTTAGTTTAACAATAGATATGGTCGTTTTGAGCCATAAAAACGATAGTCCTAGTGAAGAAATATGAAAATTCAAATTTAATCAGATTAAGTGAAATTGCTGGATTATTCTGGAAATAAAAAGTATTACTGTAGGTACATATTATGTCATCACGTATTCCACACTTCTCGGTTAGAAACAAATGAAAACGTGTTTGCAATATTACACGATAAGTACTTTCAAGTACAATCATTAGAAATGTTTACTTAGGAAAGGAAATTTTATTAACTAGTAACTATAAAGTCATACTTGCACACCCCGCGCATGTCGTATTAAATCCATTGTTACCTATTCTCACCCGGTTTCTGAACGACAGATCAAAATATTGTTTAATTAACAGAGCCGTCAAGTAAACACTGGTGTCAAATCACTTCGAGTTTCCGAAATATTGATCAAAGAAAAATTTACTAACAACATTCGAAAATTCGAATGTCATTTGACATACGATTTTGCAAAAAAATTTGAAAGCTCTGTTAACTGAAAGCAAAAACAGCCTACAGTACCTAAGAGATAGGGTATAAATTTGTTAAAAGAATACTTTGAGAGATATATTATGCATATTACCTCGCTATATAAACACTAGCTGACCCGGCACACGTTGTTTTGCCATATTAATTATTTCTAATCAATATTTTGGTAGTCAAATAAAAAATAACTAACTTATTGTGGGGATGGGGTCTATGACTGAAAGAAGAATGTGAAGCAATGCTTCGTTGTACTTCGCCAAGCGAGTGAGGTTACCGGTGGCCCTAACCCTTCCCTCTCTCTATCTTCCTCCCTATCTCTCCATCTCCCCTCCTCTCCTACTCCCACCTTAAAGGCCGGCAAGGCACTTGTGACTCTCGAGTTGCAGGTGCCCATGGGCGGCGGTAGTCACTTACCATCAGGTGACCCGTCTGCTCGTTACCCCCTATTCCATAAAAAAAAAAGTTTGACAACGACTTGACGGCAATCGAATAAAACAATCGCACTTTCTATTTTCACTGGGTTAAATACTTGGTTAAAAATTGTACCAATAAAAGTAAAAATACTAATATCGCTATTAAAAAACAGGGGTTGATCGTAGAGGGTTGAAAATTCAGGGTTGTGTGTATTTTCTAATGCTGTATCATAAAAAAAAATAAAAAAAAAAACAAAAAAAAAATGTAGGACTGGACTACCCTCAACATTTATGGGGATGAAAAATAGATGTTGTCCTATTCTCAGACCTACCCAATATGCACACAAAATTTCATGAGAATTGGTCAAGCCGTTTCGGAGGAGTTTAATTACAAACACCGCGACACGAGAATTTTATATATTAGATATAAATATTCTTTTAGTTGGTCACCCCTCTAGAGTCAGGCCCTTGGCAACATTACCTATTTGTAATAATGATCACCGCTCGGAACTCCGTCATGGTTGCAATACCCACCTCCTCAATAACCTAAAGAATAATCTATACTATTATTATTATAAATGCGAAAATAACTCTGTCTGTCTGTCAGTTATGTCTTTCAGTTATCTTGCCTACGCTGAACTTGTTAATAAATTTTGGTTCAGAAATTGAGGGGACCTTGAAGAAGTACATAGGTTACTTTTAAAACTTGAAGGAAATTCGAAGGTGGTGAAATAGGGGATGAAATTTTTTATGGGAGAGATTCTATGTAGATGAAGTTACGGGGCACAAGCTAGTAAGGTAATGCAAGGTTTTTTAACTCCTATGTACGTTGAGGCCTACCAGGGAAACAGAATCTCAAAAAGGTATACACATTAACACAATTTTTTCCTCATTTTCAAAGAAACCCGATATTCAAAGCTTACGATTGTATTCATATTACATTCTACCATTACATATATTTTATAACATCGTCAGAACGTTTCCTAGGCTAATGAATACTAAAGGCCTAGTAACAGTCCCCCCTCCCTCTTGTCAGTAGAGGGGGTGCGGTGAGCGGCCCGACTGCGCTCTGTGACGCAATTTTGTGCCTGCGCTATTTAGTACGGACGTTGTAGATTGGCATCATATGGACTGAATTGTTTTATAACGATGAAATTACAATAAATTAAAACATTTGCTTTAAAATATTTAATCTCATGTTTCCATACCGTCTCAAAAACTTTTACTAAACATGCAGTTTTGTCGGTGCTCTCAACTGGTGCTCTCTCTATTCTACATATTACATTTGACTGATGCCCGGTTCACTAATGTACCGTCCGGAAGCAAAACGAATCGTTTCCTGATTATAGGAACCGGGCATTTGTGAATTCCGTCTGTTTCGAGTGTTGGATTTCGCAAATTATTGAGGTATTTAAAATATTTTTTTAAATTTTATTTAATATTTTTGTTTACCCTAGATTTGCAACAACGGCCAAACTACACTGTTCTCACGTCTCACTGAATGGATAAGTAGGCGAGCGACAGCGCAGAAAGTGGTTTCAGTGACGCAACCGCGCCGGTAACCCAGTCACCGTGCCGTACCAGACGATGCCAATGGTGGTCTCCGTCACGTCACCACTCAAGCAAAGGTATTAAGATTCTAAAGGCATCGATCGCATATTCAGATATATTAATATTCTGTTCGTAAAGTACTAGGAGCGCAGATTTTAAGGGAAGATGATCTTTTAAAAGATAATAAATTTAGAAAGTAGAAATTAAATTTCGAATTGCCTGGTTTTAGATGACCTTAATCACAGTGAAACACGTAGCCTTCTGTTTGTATGTTTAGCAGCTTAGTCTTTAGCCTTTAGGCGGGTTGTATGTCTGCAATATCAGTCGTAAAACACAAAAATAACTTGGTAGGGCATGGTAGTCATGAGTGATGCAGTTTTAGAAATGATACAGAAAATTGATTTTAATTCGAGTCATTTCTTCCACCTAAGTTGCTGATATTGAAAGCATTCATAAATATGACATTGGTATTCTTATCACATAAATGAAATGTCAAAAATGTGGTTTCTTCTCCAAGAAAAAATACCTAGTTGTGCAATCATACATTCTGGAGTTCGATGAAACGCTGTCGGAATTAACAGAATATCACTTATTATACTAGCAACCCGCCCCGGCTTCGCACGGGTAGTAGAGACATCTTCAATAATCATCATCATCATATTTCAGCCAAATATCCTTCGTCATGAATCGCTCTATCTATTGGTGAAAAATCCGTTTAGTAATTTTTGAGTTCATCGCTTACAGACAGACAGACGCGGCGGGGGACTTTGTTTTATAATATGGACTGATTTAGATTATCCCCCTGTAGGTAGACTTTTTCTTTTAAAAATATTCTTGGTATATTATTACCAGTAGAGCAGAAATTACAGGATGTTTTTACTCATTCCCTTTTCACCAGGTAGATGGTATTTATTCTTCTTATTGGGTAATAAGAAGAAGGGTTTCTTCATACATACATAATTTTTTGCCTCGCACAACCAACCTTTGGAACAAATTGTCGCCTGCAGTATTTCCGGACCGATACGACCTTCAAACCTTCAAGAAAAGAGCGTACTCCTATCTCAAAGGCCGGCAACGCACTTGTGACTCTTGAGTTGCAGGTGTCCATGGGCGACGATAGTCACTTACCATCAGGTGACCCGTCTGCTCGTTTGCCCCCTATAATATAATAAAAAGAAAAAAAAAACATACGCAGGTAACGTGTTTAACCGTTACTACTGTAATACCGTTTCACAACATAACGTTATCGATTGTATCAAAATCAATGGTTATATTATCCGCATCGCTGTACTTGAGAGCGAGAACGTATATTTTCACTTTGAAGTTAACAAAGACCTTCACAGCTCAACACTGCGACAACTACGACCCGCCGGTATGGTGGAGGATTGTCTCATGGTGGTGGGAAGGTGGTCGCACTCGATACTTCCACAATTTTTTAAGTAGGGTTAAGCAATTAGTCCCTGGATGACCTTTTTTTTACGTTTTATAAAAATGAAACCTAAGTAGATCGATTTATCGCCCATGAAACCCCCTAGATACAAAATTTCATGAAAATCATTGGAGCCGTTTCCGAGATTCAAGTTATATATATATATACATACATACATATGTACAAGAATTGCTCATTTAAAGGTATTAGATTAGATATTTGACTGGCTTGCTGGTCTAGTGGTTAGTGATCCTGCCTGCTAAGCCAGAGGTCGTGGGATCGATTCCCACCTAGTAAAAATTATTGTGTGATAAGCATGATCATTTGTTCTGTGTCTGGGTGTAATTATCTATAATAGGTGTTTATCAATAGTCTGGTTACCATAGTCCAGGTTCTGCCTAATTTGGGATTCAGACGACCGTGTGTGAGATGTGTCCAGTTATTATTATTATTCCCTTTATTTATTTAAATAAACATAAAAATATAGAAAAAATAGTGTCCCACCGGTATCGGGTACAAGGACCAAGTTATCAGCGGTTAGATAATTTTAGATCTGAGCCTTAGAGAGTTATTCAACAATACACATGCCACACGTTGTTGTAAGTTGTAACTTATGGGATATGTGTGTTAAATAACTTCTAATAAATTATAAATAAGCTGTGTTTAGTCGTGTTTTCTTCTATACATTTTTTGTATGGTATAGCTGGCAAACGAGCAGATGACTCACTTGATGGTAAGCGACTGCCGTTGCTCATAGACACCTCCTGCAACTCAAAAGTCACAAGTGCGTTGCCGGCCTTTGAGGAAGGTGGGATAGGGGAAAGATGTAGGTAGGATGTAGGTAATCCGATGAATACTAGGATGCAATAAATGAAAAGGGTTTATTGTATCAAGATATCAAAGATCACACGAGACTAGGCATGTAGATGAGGTAAGTTCGGTTAAGGTACTACATATAACCATTCGATCATGGTTTGCACGGAAAGGGGACTAGGTCCGCGCCGTATTTTTGTCTGAGTGGGCAGTGATTTTCGATAAATACTATTATTATTAAGGCCTTAATCATAAATTTAGGCAAAGAATCGGCGGTTTTAAGCGGGAAAAATATTTATGAGTTTCTTTGATAAACGCAATGCTTATTTTGTTTTATTGACCTACTATTGAGATTTACAGGTGTACATTTTTTTAAACTTCATTATCATATTGCTTAATCATTACGAGTATAATTTTTCAATATTTGTCGGTTGCTGTTTTGTACGTCTTTTATTGTGGGTTCAACTGTGCTTTACTTCATTTACACGATCGAGAGAAAATCATATTATAGTTAGTTTTCTCTCACTTTTACAAACATCAATTAAATTCTTCTCGTCCCGAATGAATCATTTTCAATGGAAATACGCGGATGAGTAGCTGTAGCCCTGACCGGATACCATAGCATGTCACCACCTTGCGTAACATCAAGAAGTTATGGAAAGTCCACGAGAACTTTTTTAAAATTGAATTTTGGACGGTGACTAAAAACGATTTTGTAGTCATGGAGCAGAAATACAATAGAGGGACAATAGTTGCATTTGACAGAACACTTGATCCAGATAATATACTTTTTGACGTGCCAACGTCTTATAATTCGATGGAGCCGGCTGCACGCACAAAAAAACATGACTCATGCGGCGTTACCTCGCTCTGAGGCGTTCCTATGACGTTGTCACGTTCAACTATCGTCAGTAAACCGACTTTACAGACAACCGATTTCTTACCTACGAATTGAAAGCTAGTAAGAGAAAAACAATGTCAAGTTTTTCTCTTCAGATCAAGTGAAGTGTTATATAAAGCGATTAGATAAGTATTAACTAGTTAAAATCAATACATCTTGAGTCCAAAAAACCAGTAAGTAACTATATAAAAAAAATATATATGTAGACTTCTGAACAAAAACTAAGTTAGCTTGTAAACAAAGAATCGAATGTAGGTAACCACGCCTGGTACTAAGGCGTCATGATTCGAACAGTGTTACGCAACACGCCGACTCTCACTTTCGCGAGCTGAGGCCGCGCCAAGCTTTGTAGCGCGGCCTAATACCATCAACCGCCTACCTCGTGCTGTTTGCCTAGTATCACACTCTAATCGTAATAATAAGAAAAACGAAAATGCGTTTCGATTTCGCTTCGACTGTAAAACTAAATTAAATATAGTATGATAAAAAAACTCAAACTTTTATTTAGACGATAAATTAATTTTATTATTAACCGACTTCAAAAAAGGAGAAGTTGTCAATTCGTCGGAATCTTTTTTTTATGTATGTTTCCCTATTACTCGAAGGTGGTCCCATTTAAATTTTATCGAAATCGGTCGAGCGAGGTTTGAAAAATCAACAAATATCTAAAAATTGTTTACATTGATGACATTTTCGTTTACTCCGAAACCTCGCTGTGTCATTGGAGCAGTGCGTTTAGTTGGCTTACCCATATTATATTTAAAGAAAATATATCTACTTTCCAAAATTCGTCTGACGTAATTTATGGATGGCCCCTTATTACAATTTAGCATGATCTAGACAAATTAAAGTCGGTGATACTTTTTTTAAAAGATAAATATTAATTGTACAAGAAAATATATTTCTCAGTGCTATATTTTTAGCTTCTGCTAGTATTTAATATTGCAGTCAACCGATGAACTATAATTTTTTATACGATACAATCGGAGACTATTTTTACGGTTAAAATGGAACATTACGACAAACAACATCGACATATTACGCACTTAGACAAATTAAAATCCAATATCCTACTAATATTATAAACGTGAAAGTTTGTGAGGATGTATGGACGTATGGATGTGTAGATGTATGGATGTTTGTTACTCTTTCACGCCAAAACTACTGAACCGATTGCGATGAAACTTGGTATGTAGATAGCTGGAGACCTGGATTAACATATAGGCTACTTTTTATCCCGATATTCCCACGGGATCAGGACTTAGGCGGGTGAAACCGCGGAGCACCGCTAGTCTCTGTAATATTATAATATTTTACTTCAAAGTCAATTCCTTTGGTGACGAACTGGCGACCAGTAAAGAATTCCAGTAACCTCGATGTCCGTTGGGCACCTATACAGTTAATTCAATAGCCACGAAATTGGGAATTCTTCAATCACAATCGTTCTTGAATACAATCCTAAGTGATGCATATCCTAATATATAGAAACTAAAACATATACCACATAAGAACGCAACAACACCCCACGGATAAATTGCTAACAATCCTACAATTTGTTGTTGCCGCCACTAACTACAATTAGTGTATTCTAAATATTGAACAATTCCAACTAAATTTATAGGTATATTCAAATGTTATGATAGCACTCAAACGTGATTCGCTTGGAGCGAAAGTGTGTCATACCCACACAGTAAAGTGTAGTGGGGATGTGGTATTTCCCACTGCCTCAGGAGATAATACTAGCGCTGCCTACAGTTCCGCGTGAATACTTATAATGACGCCGGTTGAACGGGAACATAGGATGAAGAGAGTTAATGCGCAATCTCTTTAACCAATCTATGCCAAAGGTCTTCGGATAAACCCAGTGTCATACGAACCCTTTTTTTTTTTTGTGCGTGTGGAAACCCCCTCGGGCCGTCACCCCGCCGGGGTTTACGATGGGGTGGTGTGTCGGAATCGAACCGACTAAAACCACACGGTGTGCCGTACTGCGCCTTAAATAGGAGGGATCCGGGAACAGCTTTTATTAAGACATACGAACCCTACCCCAACTAGGCATTTTTTATTTTTATGAACGCATTTCCATAGGCTGCAAGATAGATAAACTCCACGACTCGCGGTTTGGATCCTGGAGTTTGTTTTGTTGTTTCTTCTCAAGCTTAGTCATAGATAATGTCAGCTCCTTCTGGTCTCACCAAAACAAATTGTTCAAAAAGAGAACAAAACCCTTTTCAAAAAAAAATATCATTCTCATTTTCATTCTCAGTATCCAAAAGAATTGGTAGACGTTAAAATCATTTGTTGTGAAAAACGCACCTTCATCAAAACGTCTAGTCAAGTACCCAATCTTAGGCAGCTTTTTACTTTTTTTATCTTAAAAAGACAACTCCCGCATTAGGAATATTCCTGTGTAGCTTGGGGCTTCACAAACATTCAAACAACGGACACAAAGGACACACAGACTCGGAACAACTATTTGTGGATCACACACTTTTTTATCCCATGTGGGATTTGAACCCACAACACTCGGCGCGGCGTAGCGGCGAGGTGACCACTTAAACTATTGCGCCATCCGTGCAGTAAAAAACATTAATATTAATATTCAAACCAACTATAGGCTCAGAATACATAATAGTACAGGTACAGAAGTCCCACTCTGCCAAATCATTTTAATAAATAGCGACTCTTTTCCGACACAATAAAGTCGCAATTCAGGTCACATAACACTAATTTGCCTACAGATATATTCACCTAGATGTTTCCTCTCTTTCTATCGCGTAACTCTTATCTGTTCTGACTACGCCGCGATGATAATGGTTCTCTTTTTGTAAAGGATTAATTCATCTGAATATTTAATTACCAGTAAGTTATGTGACTATTACTCTATTTTTGTGAACAAATAAACTTAAACTAGGTACTAGTAACTCGATAGTCTAGATACGAACGGATGACGCATCGTAGCGAGTGAGTGAGTATAGAAATAACGTGCGGCCCGACCCACGCGCGGCAACCCCCTGAATTTTGGCACGTTTACTCGACCCCGCCGTGTACTTGTAGCTTTATACCTACACTGTAGAGTAGATTTGGCCTGCTATAGGTCAGTTTTGCTCAATGCTTTCTATGCCTATGAATCCAAAAAGCCCTAGGGAATATTGTATAATTACATAAATACTGTTATGTAATTAGAGACTGTCACGTTCTATAGGTGCTAGACTATGCATGATGATTATGAGTGACTGGATACAGTGATTTGTTATGCAATTGCAATAAAAAGTTATTACTGTAGTCACTCAAAGGAGGTAACTTCTAGCACAATGTCACGTAACACTCATAGCAGATGTCTTGCAGACTACAGACATGACAAGAGAAATTATAATGTTAACTTGAGACACTTCACACATGGCCGTCTGATCCCAAACTAGGCAGAGCCTGTACTATGGTAACCAGACTGCTGATAAACATACTTATATATTTCTAAGAGATAGCCCCTTTATCGAGGAAGGCTACATTTCCAGGTTTGTTTACCTCTGTTTCTCATAAAAGCACGTGGAACGAGTAAAGTTAAAGATTTTAAATCGTACATATTTTTTCATTTTGGAACGATGCACTCAGTGATTGCGAAAATCAATAAATACTAACTTAAAAAATTCGAAGATTTCTTTGACTTTACACATGCCACTTACATTCATGAAAAACGGAGGTAAAAATACCTGGAAATTCTAACGGTCATAACTTGTTAACGGATAAGTTTTTTTTTCAAAAATTCTTATTGAAACTGGTACATGAGTCATGAACTTTTAGTGATTTACGTCAGTGTTCCTTTTTCAAATGCAACATACATACTCAACTGTTTTGTCTATGCATATCACCTGGTTTTCTATTTTGTATGGTATAGTGGTCAAACGAGCAGATTCACCTGTTGGGCACCTGCAATTCAAGAGTCACAAGTCCGTTGCCGCCCTTTAAGGTGGGAGTAGGGGAGATTGGGGAGAGGAGAGAGAGAGGGGGGAAGGGTGGTAATAGGGGAGAGGGGAGAAAGGGGAGGGGTAGGGCCTCCGGTAACTTCACTCATGCGGCGAAAAGCAATTCAAGCATTGCTTCACTGTCGGTTTTCTGTGAGGCAGTAATAAATATCACTCCGGTCGGTCGAAAAATGTTACATGCCCAAGTGCACGGAATTAGTTTACAAGCCGAACAGGTTCGAGTCTAACTCGCGCACCGAGGGTTCTGTCCGTACAACTTGTATGTAGGTAGATCATCCATGTCGGGAATCGATTCTCGAAGAATTTAGGGCGTATTATTGAAAGACAACCTTAACTTTTGCCGTTCTAAATATACACCCCATACATCGTTGTGACAATGATGACGACGATGACGACACACCCAATTTTTCAAGCGCAAAATGTAACTTTGTAATGGTTTCTAAAATATTTTTTATGTTATATAACAACAAGCTAACGACTTTGACCAAATTTCGTGATTCTAGGTCAATGGGAAGTACCCTATAGGTTTTGATTTATCCCGCGAAGTGTTAACATTGGTTGAAATATAAGGCTTAGATAGCTGTTTCTTTTGATTGCATTGACTTACTAGTAGCTTGATTTTTTTCAGCTTCAAGGGTCCGCAGATATAAATATTTGATGTTAATTTTAACTTGATACCTTTACGTGTTCCTGAGAAAAAGGGTCTTGACAGACAGACAGACGGACAACAAAGAGATCCTATAAGGGTTCTATTTTTAATTATGAGATACGGAACCCTTAAAAGGGCTACAAATAATTTTCTGATTTAAAATATGATTAATTGATTGAAGATGAAATAATGATTTATATATAGAAGACTGGCCTGTTGGTCTAGTGGTTAGTGACCTTGACTGCTGAGCCAGAGGTCGTGGGTTCGATTCCCACCTGAGTCTGGGTGTTCTTTGTGTCCGTTGTTTGTATGGTTGTAAAGTCCTAATGCGGGAGTTGTCTTTTTTAAAAAGAAGAAATAAGAAGATATAGATGAATTAATGCTTAAACTTTTTTGTTTTATATCACTACGGAGAGTGATATTGATATACCGATTATAGAAAGTACTAAAAATACCTACATGTGTGACGTCTCGCGTGTCGCGACCTATTAGGAGTTAGTACATGTTGTGACAAGTCAGAATAGAAAGTTGACATCTTACGTAACCGTTTGTGACTTTTAGGTCCTTTATAAACGATTCTTTTAGCTTGCCTTGTTTGTGTCTTGTATAGTCATGATTCTGCTGGGCCGGCTCGACCGGAGAGATACCACAGCCTCACAGAAAACCGGCAGTGAAGCAATGAAATTGTTGTCTTTCTCCGAGTGAGTGAGGTTACCGGAGGCCCTAACCTTTCCCTCAACCCCGTTTCCCCCTCTCCCTTTCTAACCTCCCTTCCCCTACTGCCAACTTAAAATTAAATTATGACACGAAAAATCCAGGGATACCGGAATCTGTATGTACTTATGATGATGTCACTAGTAGATGGCATCACATTTTGAAGTGAAAAGCTCTTTAGGCACGTTGGGCACTTTTGTTAAAGATCACTGAACTCCCGTGACCGTCACGCTCAGATGACATATATTGTCATGATGACATATAGATGTGTCTGTGTATATGTATATATATGTGTGTATGTGTTTTCACTTCTGAAAAGCAGTCCTACGCCTGAGAGTTTTTCTTTTTTAACCGACGAAAAAAAAGGAAGTTCTCAATTCGACCGTATTATATATTTTTTTTTTTTTATTAAAGATGTTTTACTCACATGTGTATTTCTTTAGTTCCAGGGGTGAAGCTACCTCGACACCGAAACTAATCTAAAACGGAACGGAATCCAGAACTTGCGCATAGGGAAATACAGAAACTTTGGACTTCCCAGCTCTTACCAGTTCAAGATTTTAAAGTTTTGTTTTTAAAAGATGTTTATTGTCACGTTGTGAAGCGGCTAGGGAACGGAAACTAATCGGGCATCTCTGAAACGCACACGTGATTTATAAAGCTGAAGAGTTTGTTTGTTTGTTTGGTTGAACGCGCTAATCTTAGGAACTACTAGATCGAATTGAAAAATTATTTTAGTGTTGGATAGCCCATTTATTGAGGAAGGCTATAGGCCATACCATATTTATATACCATCACGTTATGTCTAATAGGAGCGGAGCATCAATGAAAAATATTGCAAAAACAGGGAAAATTTATAACGAAGTTGTGTGGGTCAATCTATCACTACATATAATAAAACAAAGTCCCCTGCCGCGTCTGGCTGTCTGTCTGTCTGTTCGCGATAAACTCAAAACTACTGAACGGATTTTCATGCGGTTCACTAATAGACAGAGTGATTCATGAGGAAGGTTTAGGTGTATAATTTGTTAAGTTTTTGTGTAAATTGGTTGAAATATGATGATGACTGTTGAAGATGTCTCTGCTACCTGTGCGAAGCTGGGGCGGGTTGCTAGTTATAAATATGAATATCACTCACGAATGTTTTCTTTATAAGACTGTATACAACTAGGTTTTAAAACAAGCAAACGGCCCGCGAGGATGCTAAATGGGTACTTGTGCCTATGGTATCACTTGTTCTTTGTAAACCCTGTGTTCCCTTCGAGCCAACGAAAGACCATCTAACCGAGTCAGTCCAAATCCATTACTAGCAACGCGGGTCCCACATTACTTAGTATTCTTGTTAACCCCTCCAACTAACTATATGCTTGTGTGGGGTGGTGGGGTTCTAAGATCGATGAAAGATGACTAAAACAAAAATACGGTATTGTTTTTCGCATATTTACTCAACATATAGTATTTTAAAAGATTTGTGCCCACAGATATAAGTAGGACCACAGACTATTTTATACCACCATAGATAAGGCTCATTTTTTTTTTGTCGTTTGATTTTTTCTTGTGTACATTTTGTCCAATGTTTGTGTAAAATAAAAAGATAAAAATTAAAATACATACATAATAATTATCTATATTATAAGCCCGTGGTGTTAATATAGGCCCTTTGATTGCTCCGACACCCACAGCCATTGAGGATAGGAGGCTCTAAGCGTTCAACATTTATGTTATTCTATAATGAATCAATCCTAACGCATTTGTTATAAAATTATCGATGTGTAAATGTCTTCTGTATGTTGAACCTAATTTTTTTAACAATGTTTTTATAATATATTATTTGCTGCATGTAATTACGGG
Source organism: Callimorpha dominula (assembly GCA_949752705.1). Taxonomy (NCBI): domain Eukaryota; kingdom Metazoa; phylum Arthropoda; class Insecta; order Lepidoptera; family Erebidae; genus Callimorpha; species Callimorpha dominula. The sequence continues at coordinate 14,931,491 of OX457012.1, read as the reverse complement.
TACAAGAGTAGAAAATAACCAAATTCAACGGAACCCTAATTCTTTCCAAATTCTTTTCCTCTATTCCAAAATAAAAGTCCCGTGGAAATCAGACGATTAATGGAGTCCGGTCCGGTTTTTCTACGGGGCTACGAGGAAGGAAACCTCTGACAAAATTACGTTGGACATGACCAGGCAAAGATCTCTACCAGACCAAGCTTTACCGAACTTGACTGAGTCTACAAGAAAGAAAACCTCACTAAAAATCACCCAGGTGGCCTCGTGAGTAGCAAGAACAGCCTTTCATCCAATTTCTGGGTCAAAGAAGACAACAGATTTCATATCCAAGACTCCGTGAGCTTTTAGTGGCTGCAATTCCAACATAACTGCCTCGTCGCCAGTGCGTCCAAATGGTACACGGTTTCCACTTGAGAAAAAAGTAGAAAGTTACAAGAAACTTAGGTTTTACAATAAAAACTATTGTATTCAAGTGATGTCGCGCTCAAAAGCTGTCAGTACACGTAATAAATTGTCATTATAATAAATAAATTGTCATTATAATAAATAAATTGTCATTATAATATGATAAGTAGAGCTTACCAGTGACAGTGTAGGCAGAAGTGTAGGCGACCAAAAGTTTTAAACGACGAAGTAGATACGATGACTAACCAACGTGAGTTATTATGACAGTCTTGGTAATGTGTTCAATGAAAATGTTTTCGAACATCGAAATAAACTGGACAATGCAGTAGAACGATATTCATTGTCTCCTGTCTCGATAGATGGCGTTAAGATCGAATTAGATCGCGATATGGTCTCGTTGAGACCTTCAATTTCGAATTTCATCAATTAGAAAATTCATGTTTGGCAGCTATCAATCAGCGACCTGACTCTGGTACAAAATGAAAGTTTTTATATCACGACCTTATTATATTATATATTTGACTGTTTAAGCATCGCAATACCTACTAATATACCGACCACTAGACCACTAGAAAATAGCCCGTAGAGGCATGAGGCGTAAGAAAGAATATTAGGTGCTTTGATACAAGTTAGGTGGGACCTGTCAAAAAAAACGTATAACGTAAAATAAGTACAAGACCCGCTTGGCAATAGAGGGTTTTTTTTTTTTAAACTTAATGCACAATTTGCACAAAGGCGGACTTAATGCCCAGGGCATTCTCTGCTAGTCAACCTTGGGGTGATGAAGAAATATTAAACGATAGATGCACAAATAGAATTTAACATTTGGAGTTGTTTATAATACTTAGATAGTCATAACAAAGTAGATACACATATTACATGAAATAAATACTATTCTATAATACTTTTCTATAATAGAAGAAGAGAATTAAAAAGAAATAGTTGCAACGGATCCGTAGTGGAACTCGCACCTTGCCAACTCATGATTTTACTCAAACAAGAGATCGTCTTGTGATTTGTTTTATTTTATTCACCAGTATAACTTAAAATAAAATATATATTTAAAAATGTAAAAAATAGTATACCATTGACATCGGGTACACGGACCAAGACACCGGTGGTTAGGGCTCCAAAGACAGGAACTCCTCACTATACGGGCCGTATCGAGAAGAACTGAATTTTGCATCAGTCCCTTGATCCAGCCGTCTAACGGGAGCCTCTTAAGGTGTTGATCGAGGCTTTTGGTTATCAATCCATGAGCAGATATGACAATCGGAATAATGATCGCCGAATCGACATTCTACATATCGACAATCTCGTGAGACAAATCCAAATATTTGATATGTTTTTCTTTTTTAACTTTCACGAGGTTGTCGTCATGAGGAACAGCAATATCGACAATCATTGAGCGGCGCTCTGATCGATCTATCACCACTATGTCAGGTTTATTGGCAACAATAGTTCTGTCAGTGATGATAGATCGATGCCAATACAATGTGGCACGACCATTTCATTTTTATTCTCCTGCTGCTCTTAAAACAGGCTTCGGTCTAGCTTAGAGCACCAGATTTCCCACAAATTACATGAAATGCCCTTGTTTCGATTGTGTATTTGACCCCCTTCTAATTTGAAGAACGAAAAGAAGCTACAGCTATAGCAAAGTGGGAGAGTACTGTCCTAAACATAAAACCCTTCAAACAATCTAGTGACTAAGTTCACGCGATCAGACAGCCATTACCATACAATAATGAACATATAATAGATAATTAGTTGTTCAATATAGGGCGCGGTGACCCGGCGACTCAATTGTGCGGCCTTGGTACCGTTCTGGACTGTGTTAAGGCGCAATGGACTGTATTTCTGAGAGTCATTGTGATTCACGTTGGTGTCGCGTAGATATAGTGGAAGATAACATGCTGTATCTTAGTGTTATAATAAATTATAGAATACAATAAACTTTATTGTACACCAGTAAATATTACAGTAAGTTTACAAAAATTTATATGTACAAAAGGCGGCCTTAAAGCTAAAAGCAATTTCTTCCAGGCAACTTTGGGATGGAAAAATAATGACCAGATATATAACAATCTAATGGGTAGTTTTGGTGTGGGAATCAAAACATGTTAAGCTTAAAACTATATAAAAAGATATAAAATATAATTAAATAATATAGACTAGGAAAACCAAAAAAAAACAACGATTTGTGCGCGTGTCTGACTCGCGCACTAAGGGTTCCGTAAGCAAACAAACTTCTATGTAGATAATAGGTCCATCTCGGGATTCATTTCTCCAAGAGTTTTGTCTTTTCCCGAAGATAAACTTAACTTTGTTGTTGCGATGTACGACATAGTCAACTTTCCAACCACAATATATATATATATATATAGACGTATGGGTTAAGCAAATTTGTGTGGCACCTGACCTCGACTGGAATCTTCACTGATTAATAAAAGGCCCCATAACCAATAACTTGATACATCTCAAACACGGCCGTCTGATTCCAAACTAGGCAGAGCCATGGTAACCAGACTACTGATTATTCTAGGATAATGAGTTTTTATAAGAAGCAAGGTCTGACATCACAAGTGAAGGAAAAAATCCGAAAGTCGTTAATTTGTTGTTATATCAAATAAAAAAAAACAAACACATATATATAATAAGGAGCTGACAAAATTCAATGTTTAGATTAGCGCCCTCTAGTGGGTCTATTTATGTATTATTAGCGTGACGGTAACGAGTTCAGTGCTTTTTCCCCTTAGCAAAAGTGCACAAACGTGCCTAAAGAAGTTTTCACTTCAAAAATATTTTAAATGTTTTTGTAATTACAAACTTGACATTGTCGTCACAAAAATCTTCGATTTGTTTGCTTACGGAACCCTCAGTGCGCGAGTTATACTCGCACCTTTTTCTTTTATTATAGGGAGCAAAAGAGCAGACGGGTCACACCTGCAACTCAAGAGTCACAAGTGCGTTGCCGGCCTTTGAGATAGGAGTACGCTCTTTTCTTGAAGGTTTGAAGGTCGTATCGGTCCGGAAATACCGCAGGCGACAATTGTTCCAAAGATTGGTTGGACGAGGCAAAAAAAATCTGGAGAACCGCACAGTCATGGATTGCCAATTATCCAGGTGATGGGGATGAAAGTTTTGTCGCATTGAACAATGGCGAAACGTTGCGGCCGGTATAAGTCCGAACAATTCCTCGGAGCACTGCCCATGATACATGCGATAGAGAATGCAGAAGCACTTCTATGGTTTTTTCTTTTTATGTTATTAATAGTACAAATAAGGCTTAGGGCGAAAGAAAAATTGTACGGAAAAGTCTCACTTCACTCTCTTGGTGTCACTTTTACATTTACCCAAGTGTCTTTGAACCCGTCCTTCCTCTGGTCGAGTCTTTCACTAAAAGTACTGTCATTACGTATTCTGACATCATGTCCTTCTCAAGGCCATCTGAATTGCTGTGACCTGCTATTACTAAACCCATGTCGTGGTTTATTTTTTATAATAGAATCCTTAATGTCTCTGACAAAATATGTTTTATTTGTGTCACCTTAACCTTTGGGCCCTTTAATATTTATCTCAATAGACGGCCCATGATTTGGGATCGTGGTCGTGATTGTCTACACCTAAAGTGGGTTATTTATCTCCATGGACTTCTATATAATGTCTATATTTTGTCCATTTAATATATATAAATATAACAAATATAGAAACCATGCGCCCGCGCAAGAAATCCGCAGCGCAGTGTTATCACACGCACACATACACAAAGGATATGTGACCTAAAAATGTAACTAAAAGATGCAAACAATCTTTTAAAGTTTTTATACCAGGGGCGGACTCGGACGGCATTTCTTAGTGACAGGTGTATAGTAAATGCTTGAATCCATTTATATGTAGGTATGTATGTTGTGTATTTATTAAGGAAGTTTTAAAATTTCTAGATTGTTTATGATTTGTGGTGAAAATAGGGAAAATGGTCTTCTCTCACATAGTTTAAGCACTCTTAGTAATTCAGGCACAAATGCTTGTCTTGTTTTTGTTGAAAGTTATCTAAAATTTAAAGTAAATAGGTATGCATTTTTATATATTTCTTAAGCTCATCATCATCACACACTATACCGTCACGGTAACGGTACGGCTCCACCCCAGCAATTGAGTTGTTATTCAAATCTGAGCTTTAAACCTTAATTGTATAATACATTTCATAATGTGAAACCAAAACCAACGGCGGGCAGTAAGCGCGCATGCTGCAACCATAAAACTGCTAGCCGCCAGCGAAAAAACTTCACGTCGTGTCCCACATGAAGACAATGAAATTAGCTTGCACCTCGGGGGCGGCGCGCGGACTCTTGCACCTCGCCGTAAAGCAAGCTGCCGGCTAGCGGTAGCCTCAATTTCAGGCGGGCGGCGCCGTGCTGCAGCTGTGCCATTATAGTGTGTGATGACGATTTAAAAATGCTTTAATTTTTTAAAAATTTAAGTGAGATAAGGAACGGTGGTTATCACAACAATCACAACTTCTTAAAAACTTTCAGATTTATGTCAGTTTGCTTATACCTTTACCTTTTTTACGTATTAACAAAGTGCATTTTTTGTGTCTAATCTAAACTCAATTACTTATAGGAAACAAAGTGAATCTCTTGTTTAAAAGAGGCCCTGAGTGGCTTAGAAATTTCACTTTAAAATAAAAAAAATTGCCTAAGAAATTTTTTACTTCCCTTGTATATGTAGTAGTCGAATACAATCATGGTTTATTTTTGTATAATTATTGTATAGTTTTTTTGAATAATATTTTATAGATATAATGGTAACCTGGTAACATGGGACTGGTACCATGTAATTGAATTATATGATTACATGGTACCAGTCCCACAATACGCAAGTGTATTTTTTTTTTAATAGATTAATAACAAATGAGCACCATCAAACCTTCAACTTTAACTTGGAGTTATCTTCTTAATACAAAATATGCATAAATTTTAAAGGCATTCAACCAGGAAATCATAAAAAGACATGTTTACTATGCACATAAGTAAAATATCGATGAAAATCATAACCACGGCGCCGCGCCGGCCCTGCGTCTTTCTATTAGTATCTGGTCGACCTATTTTAGGGATTGCAACATAGGGCCACGCACACAGACGTATTAGCATCTACAACAGTATAAAAACGTGAGATTCTCTATGTGCGTGTAGATAGTGCGTATACGCAGACGACGTATTATGTTTTTTAATATAAATCTTATTATAGATGTAAAATTTTTAATTTGTTTGATCAAACGATTTTTTTTATTTATATTTAAAAAATTTCTGCAATTCAACCATATAATGGTGGACTTACTAGAAATGCAGTTTAAATGAAAAAAGGATCATTAAAATAGCTTTATCTTTTACTACCTTTGCAAGCAGTCAACATTGACAGCGATGCTGCACAGACTGATGATCCTACTCAAAAGAAAGACCAAAGTGTAAAGTCTTAGTCAAAACAGTTACCAAAATATACGCTTCCTCGAAGCGAGTTAACTATAACCATAACCACGATAGATATAAAATAAATTGCGTAAATAAAATAAAAAGAAAACCTTCAGTTGTAGGACTGCGCTTCAGAAGTGAAAACACATACACACATATATATAGATATACACAGACACATCTATATGTCATCATGACAATATATGTCATCTGAGCGTGTGATTCTAAAAGTGCCCAACAAGTGAAGCCAAGTTGGCAGACAAGCACACTATCCGCATATCCGCATAATAGTAAGTGGTTCTCACTTGCATGTTTTTTTTTATGGTATAGGGGGCAAACGAGCAGATGGGTCACCTGATGGTAAATGACTACCGCCGCCCATGGGCCCCAACAACTCAAGAGTTACAAGTGCGTTGCCGCCCTTTAAGATGGGAATAGGGGAAGAGGGGGAGAGGGGGGAAGAGCCGGAAGACGGTAGAGGGGGATTAGAGAGGAGGAGAGAGGGGAGAGGGGAAGGACGGGAATAGGGGAGAGGGAAGTGTTAGGGCCTCCGGTAATCTCACTCACGTGGCGAAAGCAATGTTATTTCCTGCTTGATCTGAAGCCTGATAGAAGTACCTACCTCCGGCCTGCAGAAAACTCCGATTTGCGATCAGTACTGGTGTAGTGGTCTTTTGTCACTAGAATGTATAGCGGAGTGGGATAATGTTGCTGTCCTGAGATGGGAGAGCCATGCTTCGGCACGCATTTGCCGGCTCGACTCCGCTCGATACCACGGCCTCACAGAAAACCGGCATTGAAGCAATGTTTGTATTTCTTTTCGCCGAGTGAGTGAGGTGACCGGAGGCCCTAACCCTTTCCTCCACCTCTCCCCCTCTTTCCCTACTCCCACCTTAAAGGCCGGCAACGCACTTGTGACACTTGAGTTGGCGGCGGCAGTCATTTACCATCAGGTGACCCGTCTGCTCGTTTGCCCCCTATACTATTTTAACGGGGTCAGTATGAAGATCGTTTGCTGTCACATGGCCGTGTCGCGCAATACCATTTATTTTTATTACTATTTAAACTATTTAAGTGCTGAGATATCTTTAGCAAACAAAGCTTGCTTGAAGCTGTTTTTTTTAATATTACACGTTTATGATTCTCTAGTTAACAAATAGTTAAATTGTAATCAGAAATCACAGTCAAAACCACAATCTGAATATTCTTGCATATTGAAATAAAGAGAGATAATATTTTATTTGTATCTTGCTTGAACAAGGTAACACAATAAAACATACTTAACACACCGTATTGAAGACATAATAAGGTACCTGCGTCAGCTATTGTCGCATATCGCTCTGCAACGCAACCCTGGTATTCTCGCAGGCCCCAATTACATTACTTGAACATTGACAAAACAATTAAAACAAACTTGGATAGCAATTAATATCTAAGAGTATATTATACATTCATAATTTATAGATAAATAATATTAATAAATGTTTTATAAATAATCATATACTACATATATATACCTATTTTACTTTACATAAATACTTTTATTTTACACAATTTAAACAAAACATATTATATATTTTTATGTACATATATGTCGATAATATGGGTACCTTCCATAAAAGTTTGGAAGGGGAGAAGAATAGGTAGTGATGGTTTTTAACCCCTATACATGAAGAATATATAGGGCTTAGTGAGGATATTGGTTATAATAATAATGATATATGATAATATATTTTTTAGACTTAGCCCACAAACTTGTCAACATATGGGATGTGAATTCCGCTATCGTTGTGCCGAAAGTCATTTGGGCCCTTAGCTAAGAGCCTCGACCAACACCTTCAAAGGCTCACGTTACGCGTCTGGATTAAGAGCCTAAGGCAGAAGGCTCGGCGGCTCGGGTTGACGGGACGGGTTTTCCCCTCCACCCGTTATAGTGGCCCCCCGCGAGGAAGTGGCGTCCGTGTGTACCTGGACGTCGCCTAATTGAGAGGTTATTACCAGGAGGTGTTGCAAGCGCTTAGCAGGCAGGCGCTAGGGGAGGTCCGGATGTCTTAATAAAAGCTGTTCACGGATCCCTCCTATTTAAGGCGCAGTACCGCACACCGTGTGGTATTAGTCGGTTCGATTCCGACAGACCGCCCCACCGAAAACCCCGGTGGGGTGACGGCCCGAGGGGGTTTCCACACGTCTAAAAAAAAAAGAAGGCTCGGCGGCTCCTCGACACAGAATGCATAGTGAAGAAGTAGCTTGGTCCTTGTTTCCGATAACGGTGGACACTATTTTTTATATTTTTAAATAAATTTATTTTTTATATATTATCTGAATGTATTTAAAAAAATAATTTCAATGGAACGACTGGCCAGTTGATCTAGTGGTTAGTGATCTTGACAACTGAGCCAAAGGTCGTGGGTTCGATTCCCATCCAGAACAAATATTTGTGTGATGAGCGTGATCATTTTGTTCTGAGTCTGGGCGTAATTTATCTATAATATGTATGTATTTAGAAATATATAAGTATGTTTATCAACAGTCTGGTTACCATAGTACAGGCTCTACCTAGTTTTGGATCAGACGGCCGTGTGTGACATGTGTCAAGTTTTTATTATAAATTTTTTTATTTACATCTTTTTCAGGCCATAAAATTTCGATCCAACTGTGTTAGCTACTGAAAATAATCATACATACATGCTCAATTTAGGCGCATTAGGCTGCGTTCCAGAGAATTGATATGCATTTTAAAATAGATTTAAATAAATAAAGAGAATAATAACAGTAATTATTAGTAAGCCATTACTGTTGGAGTAGAGTGACATAAATTGCTGCTTTAGCCGCCCAAGAGGAAAGGATTACTCCCTCAGTGGTGGTAGGCGTACAATTTCTCAAGGGCTCTTTAAGAGTCATAGCAGTACAGTAAAAGACTACAAGGCTAATTTTACCAACGATCTAAAGGTGAATTCCATTACAACTAATAACTCAGGCAAAGAGATCCTATCGGCATAGAAACTGCTAATACCAGGCTATCATAACTCGGGAAGAATTTATGACATGTTTGTTCGTAGTATAATTACATAAAAATATGTTACCCATATCTAATTCATAGTAAAGTCTGTTTCACACTCAGCTATTGGAAGCGGCCTGCTACGATATCACTGCTAATAAGTCTATTAACGAAATCCCTTAGCATTATCAACTGTGATCTATAATTAAACTGACAGAACGCTTACTGCGTTCTGTCTGTTTAATTATACTATAAACAAACATGTCATAAATTCTTCCCGAGTTATGATAGCCTGGTATTAGCAGTTTCTATGCCGATAGGATCTCTTTGCCTGAGTATTAGTTGTAATGGAATTCACCTTTAGATCGTTGGTAAAATTAGCCTTGTGGTCTGTTACTGTACTGCTATGGCTCTCAAAGAGAGCCTTTGAGGAATACTTTACTATGAATTAGATGTCGGCAGAGAAAAAGATGGATTAATTACATGCTTCTTTTAACGACTGGCTGCAGGATACCGTAGATGAATCTAGTTTGATTGCCTACACGCACCGACTCGCCCCATCACAGGAGGCTTTTAAATAAAAATAGGTAGTCATGGGACTGCTGACAGAAGTGAAAACTTAAACGAAACGACGAACTTAAAACGTCACATTCGCAGGTTGGTGACATTAATTAATAAGAAGCTGACAGAACTCAATGTTTAGATTAGCGCCCTCTAGTGGATCTATATATGTATTAATAGCGTGACGGTCACGACTTCAGTGCCTTTTCAACATAGCAAAAGTGCACAAACGTGCCTAAAGAAGTTTTCACTTCAATAATAATTATGATAATAACTTGACACAACCCACGCACGGCTGTCTCACTTCAAACTAGGCAGAGCCTGTATTATGGTAACCAGACTGCTGATAAACATACTTATATATTTCTAAATTCATAAATATTTTCATTTATTTATATTTATTTATTTCATACAAACTTACGTGTTAGTTATACATATTGGAAAGGCTATTTTATGACTTTTGTATGAATCAAGCTACTGTAGTCGAACTAGGCAGAGCCTGTATTTCGAATATTATAGATAAATTACAACAAGACCCAGAACAAATGATCATGCTCATCACACAATTATTTGTCTTGAGTGGAATCGAACCCACGACCTTTGGCTCAGCGGTGATGATCACTAACTACAAGGCCAACAAGCCAGTCATTTGGACATTCGCTCGTCACTCATTCTTGCAACATGCCCAAACCATTGCAGTATCACTTTCTGAGTTCTTGTCACTACGTCTTCTTTTATTCCCGTTGGTCTTAATTTAATTCTAGATTCAGGTTTTTAGTACCTGTCTGTTTCTTTTTAACCGACTTCCAAAAAGGAGGAGGTTCTCATTTCGTTGGAATCTTTTTTTTATGTATGTTCACCGATTACTCGAAGACGCCTGAACCAAATTTGAAAATTCTTTTTTTGTGTCAAAGGATATACTTTCCAGGTGGTCCTATTTAAATTTTATCGAAATCGGTCGAGCGGTTTATTAAAAATCAACAAATATCTAAAAATTGTATACACCGATGATGTTTTCGTTTGCTCCGAAACATCGCTGTCTCATTGGAGCAGTGCGTTTAGTTGTCCTACCCATATTATATTTAAACAAAATACATCTACTTTCCACTAAAAAGCACATTGAAGTCGGTGATACTTTTTTTTTAAAGATAATTATAATTAGGGTGAGTTGAGCCGTGTAGAGCACAAGTTCAGGGCTCCTCGTTAATTTACGTCCATATGGCAGTAAGATATCTATCCTTTATAATAGCAAACAAAAATATAGCTTTAGCTGTGCTTCAAACTTTAGAATAAAGACTATGGGAAAATGTGTCTTTCAATCCTTATATGGCTTTTAATCTAAAACGTCATTAGAAAAAATCGTTAATTAAGAGTATCACATGTAAGTGGTACTTAATGGACTTGCAAATGTCGCATAATTGATGATATAATATAGACATATATATAATATTAGTTCCATAGTTTTGGCTCCTTCGGTTCGTCTTGGCGAGTACTTTATTTTTGGATGGTTACTAGGGTCTGATCTGATGATGGAGCTGGAAGGTGGCCATAGGAATTCAGTAACGACATAACCCCATAGAGTATGGTCCTAGGTAATATCCATACGCGACCCCATGAGATTTGGGAAAATAAGTTCGACATAAAAAACAATCGGTGCATAATTATTGCGACCTCTATCGTGCCAGTAAAATTGAGGTACCTAGGTACATATATATATATATATGTATATGTATATATATATATATATATATGTATATGTATATATATATATATATATATGTATATATATATATATATATATATATATATATATATATATATAAACTTTTTAACTGGCGATTGTTTTGGGGTCTAGAAATCATAACTAGACCTCCTGTGGAGAAATTTTTGGAAAACTCGACAACTGGTACAAAACCAATGGGTAGATTTTTCTTTGAAATCTACCCATTGGTTTAAATGGGATATTTCTTATCTGAATAAAATTATGTTTAGCTTTTTAGTTGTTTTTATTAACATGTAATAAAAGCTTGTTTAAAAAAAAAAAATATTTATTTTTAATATTTATCTAAATCAGGTCAGATCAAAAATAACTATATATTACAGATCATCATCCTCCGCGCCTTTTCCCTACTAAGTTGGGGTCGGCTTTCAATCTAACTACGATACGGCCGACTTTGATATTTTACGTGAAGCGACTGCCATCAGGCCTCCACAACCCAAGTACTAGGCGATATCGAAGTTCTGTAGTTAGACCAGGTTGTCGGACTTTTTAGGGCTCCAACTACCCGTAACGAATGCCACAGATGTTTGTATGGCACCCGGGACCGACGGTTTAACGTGCTCATCGAGGCACGGAGGGGTCTCAATTTGTTAAGAATGGTCACCCATCCTAGACTGACCTGGCTAGAATTACTTAACTTTGTAATGTGTTAACCTACTCGGTTACCACTTGGCGACGAGCCCCTCGTTATATTACAGATATAATGTTATTTTTTAAATATTGAGTATATTCATTATATTATTGTTTTATTGTTTCTTTAAGTTCTTTATCGTTCATGTATTATTTATTTTTCTATTCTATTTTAAAAAGACAACTCCCGCATTAGGATTTACTCCTGTGTCGCGGGGGACTTTACAAACATACAAACAACGGACACAAAGAACACCCAGACTCAAATGGGAATTGAACCCACGACCTCTGGCTCAGCAGTCAGGGTCACTAACCACTAGACCAACAGGCCAGTCTTTGATATTGTAATAGGTTTTATTAATTAGCATTTTTTTATTTTGTATGTTTTATCACTATATATATATTATTATCGGTATTTATTTATGTGAGTTTTAGTTTATTTGAAAGTACTTAATAAAAATCTATTGCCGTTTACACAAAAGAGCGGAATTGGAGTACTTGCATTGTTATATCAAGTTAACATGTTAATATGTCAACTACTTTTGCTAATTAATGCGTCTTTCAACGATTCACCTAATTCATTTGTTTGTAGTTTCTCATAAAACTACGATGTTTTTTTAATTAAATTTGACAACTAAATGAAAATATTACAAGTATCTTTTTAACAAAGTTGATGGACAGACAAAATTAGGTAAGTAGTTGCCTTTGATTAACATATTATAAATTATTTCACTATTCATAAAATTAAGTCTTATTTGAGTTTAAATCAAAAATGTTTCATTATTATTTTTAAATTAAACCCAAAAATTTAAAGAAAATTATTTGATGATAGCTAAGTGTGACGTTAAAATTATTACTTCATACAAATTTCTATAGAACGTACTGCTACGAACGATTTCCCTTGTCAGGCTGCTCTGATTCTAGCAAAAATCTACTGTACTCTGCTCTACAATCAAGACGAGGTTACATGCACAAGCCTTATCAGCAAACGCTGTATGCTTGGTGAGCAACTTAGTTTCGTAACAAAAATCTCGTAGTTGAGAGTTGTATAACAAAGTAAAAACAGACAAGAGGAAGTCTGACTCTCGTGTCAGACCCCCTTTTGTCTGTTTTTACTCTTTAATTCTCGGATTTTTTCGACTTTGCCGTTCTAAAAACCGACCAATACGTACGTACACAGTCAATTATCCGAGCGCAAAATGTAAGTTTGTTATCGCAAAAAGTATTTTGTATGTGTTATATATAACAACAAATTGACGACTTTCTTCCTTCGCTTGACTGTGAGACCTTGCTTCTCGTCAATTTTCATGATTCCAGCTCTATGGGAATTAGCCTATAAGTTGATTTACCTGCGAAGTATAAAAATTGCTTAAAATATAAAGCGTAAATAGCAGTATCTTTGGATTGCGTTGATGTAGAAGCTCGATTTTCAGCTTCAAGGAACCGCAGACTAATATGACTATTTAATGTTAATTGCAACTTATTACCTCCACGCGTTCCTGACAAAAAGGACCTTGATAGACAGACAGACGGACAACTTATCCTATAAGGGTTCCTTTTTTTCCTTTTGAGAAACAGAACCCTAAAAACTTATGTACGCTGAAGTGTTAAGTAGTATTTTGTGGTAACACTTCGCATCTTATATGATGTCTACCTAAAAAAAAAAGTACAAAAACATTATGCCGCTTCCACGTAAACTTCGCTAGTTTATTTATTACTTACTTTAAATATGTTTCATAACAGATCGACATTGATTACGTAACTAATTTGTCGGTCAGTTCTCATGGATGTCGTTATGTAAGACAGTCAAAACTAGATTAACGATGAAACGAGATTTTTAGTTCAAGACACGAACCAAGAATTGTATAATGTTTGACAATGCTAATGCACAAATGAATATACACGTATGTATAAGCATTGGACTCAAGTGAGATTAATCATGTTTAATGTATTGTATATGCTACTAGCCCGCGTCTTCGTTCGCGTGGGAATTCAAATATATCTCACGGGAGCCGAACTTTCATCCCCATCACCTAGATAATTGGCAATCCACCATTGTGCTCCAGAATTTTTTTCCTCGCACAACGAAACTTTGGAACAGATTGTCGCTTGCGGTATTTCCGGACCGATACGACCTTCAAACCTTCAAGAAAAGAGCTTACTCCCATCTCAAAGGCCGGAAACGCAATTGTGACCCATCGGTCACTTACTATCAGGTGACCTGTCTGCTCATTTGCCCCCTTTAATATAAAAAAAAACTAATTTTTTAAAGTAGTATATATGCTATTCCAGACTATAATCTATCTGTGTGCTACATTTCATCCAGATCCGTTCAGTCTTTCCATCCATACCTCTGCATTTATAAGTAAGTTTAAACACTTGCCACATTACTTGCCTATACATTCTCAGCAAGAAGTGTTACTCATTAAGAAGCTTAGCAACCCTGGTCATCATTACATTACTTATCTTTTCCTTTTTTGTTAAACGTCGACACGACACGGTCTGTAGAAAAAGTGACTCGTGACGTCATACCACGGTAACAACATCAAGGTATGATATAATCATTTACTTTTAGTATTGTGTATGTTTAAATAAATTGAAAATACTACCAAATGTGAAAATAGTAGTAACGAATCTATAAAGTTGTTGGCAGGGTTGATGTTCGATTACCAGGGGCTGCTCCAATCATAGGACGGAGATACAGGTACGCGACCCCAGCATCTTCGAGCTACTGAAGTCTCTGTCCCGTTTCACCAGCCGAGACTTGCGGTATACCTTACCCTATGTACCTTCCTCCTTAGTACCGTCTGAAAACGACTACATTCTGAAGGAGGGTTAGCGTCAGGCTGGCAGCCTGACAGGAGGAGAAATCCCCCTCAGAACACCGCGGGGTCACCTGTTGTTTTACAGGCGGCCAAGTCTGCCAGATCTCACAGGGATTTCCTTTCAAGGGTTCACCTGAGGTCCTGGCAATAAGAACTGTGCCGGAACACCGTGTGGTTTTAGTCGGTTCGAGTCTAATATACCAACCTACTGCTACTCCGGTAGGGTGATGAACCGTTAGGGTTTCTACGAAACAAGCCAAAACCCTTTGCAATGTTAAAATAATAATAATAACTGTATTACCTACACATTGTGCCGACTCAAAATAAAATTGGAAAAAGAACCGACCTGTTTGAACCGACATGTTTTTACACTAAACTTTAATTTAAAATGTTTTCTCAGCTTGTATTCTCATTCAATAATATCATAATAATGATATTCAATTAACTGTGCTGTTAACTTTTTTAAAAAGTTACTCCATTTGAACTCTTGCACCGTAAAATATCAATATCGCATTTTGCATTACAAATTGTTTAATGTCCTGTTTCGTTACCTTATGTCACCATCCAATCAATATTATGTCGACTATTATGTAAGATAATTGGTTTTTGACAGCAATGCAGTGTGGACACGACATGCTCCAACGACCATCTTCATCTGCGACCGGACTGCTATTTCTAATCAGTCATGTTTGCCTGGTATTTCGATTGATTTCTCTCTTTTTTATATGCTTTCGAACTTGACCTGTGGCCGTGACGTAATCTTGTAATTCAATTAATTACAGGAATAATTCTTACTAGGACTGCATAAGAATTTAGCTCTTAATACCTGTGAGTTTTTACTGTTTACATTAGGTATTTTATTTTGTGTCGATGTATGACAAATATTTTTTTAAATAAAAACTAT
Organism: Callimorpha dominula; assembly: GCA_949752705.1. NCBI lineage: Eukaryota > Metazoa > Arthropoda > Insecta > Lepidoptera > Erebidae > Callimorpha > Callimorpha dominula. Next base: position 14,915,917 of record OX457012.1, on the reverse strand, counting down.
TCCCTAATTAATAACAAGGTTTCTAGAGGTGAAATGTCTAGTTGAAGGGTTGGCAATTTGGAAACTTTAATAACTAGAGATTGCTTGGTGGTCATATTTCGACCATAATTCACTAACATGTTTGAACTTTGTATGTTTTCTTTTATTTCGTGGGCCAGTATTACTTGAACTATCGTTGTATAGACTTTCTGTACAGTGACAAGTCAACGTATACATATACTGGACACGTCTAGATTTTTGTACGTAGCCGTTCATAGGAGTCATATTTTTATGTCGAATCTTTCATCAACCTCTATACCACCTTACCAGGGTAACAGCAAGGTGATATGTTGAACTCAAACCGAATAAAACCACATGGTGTTTTGTCGCGGAATCCTACTTGTCTGGGTTTCAGGTGTACCCTAAAGAGAAAAATGTGAACCTCGATAGACATGGTGGCCTGTTGAACAAAAGACACCTCCAATGTGAAGTGCCTTCTCTAATTCACAGAGGCACGGAACACGTCACGCCGCCGTCTCGGGCCTGCTTCTGCTAGGGTGACGTGGCGACGGGCAACTCTGCCTAATGCCCGGAGATCATTTTGCACACTCCGGTGCCTGGTGTGTCTTCTGTGAGGCAGGAGAGTACTCGTCCTCTCCCGTTTCCTTTCCGCTGCCTCTTTGGCCACCATCACCACCTCTCAAAATGAAGAGAAACCTTCGGACCATAGACAGAACCCGAGAAACTTCCCGCACGGATAACCGTCGCTCGGTCGAAGCGTTGCGCTCAAAAAGCATAGATATGATGTATTTTTATATCCCTAAACTTGACAAATGATTAATCCTATGCACAAACTTTGATCCCCTATCTTATCACCTTCACTGTTTATTTCGCGCCAAAAAATTGCCTATATCCTCCTGTCTTGTTTATCTTTATAGATAGGTACCAAAACTCATTAAAATTCGTTCAGCTGTTTTGGCGTGAAAGCGTAACAGAGAGACAGAAAGATATGATACTATGTGAGCCTATACGAAATATGAGTAGATTGAGTAGGTACAACAATAAAATAAAATAATAGTGTGTATTATTAACAATTAATTATTGCAAATGAGTGTCCCACAATGAGACAATTAATGATTAAAATTAATCCCTGTCTATAAATGACACATTAGCCGCAAATTAGTCATACCTATTAAAAAGGTGCGCAGTAGCACTTGGGTATATGACAGACATCTTGTGTGATCAGTTGAGATACAACATGCTTGAGTTTGGATTAGAGATGAAACGGGTGTTTGGCCGGATACCGTATAGCTGGATATCCGGCCATAAATGAATTTATTTTACAAATAGATCTTTTCAGACACCTTCACACGTCGATTAGTTCTGTAAAGCCGGAATTTATTGATTTTTCTATGCTACTATACTTTTACTATTTTTTAATTGGATAATGTTACCCCTTTCTTCTTTTTGTATCCCAGTATCCCTCACAACGTGTAGGTAACATTTCATGACGATTGGTTGACTACTTAAGGCTTGAAAGCGTTACACACACAAAAAAACTGACATTCGCGTTTATAATATTAATTTATTAACATTTGTTTGTCTAATTATTATTATTTATTTTTTGAAAAAAATAGGAGTAAGTACGTGTTAAAATTTATGACAGCGCCATCTGTCCAAAATTTATAGATTAAATTTGATATTTGGCTTATAGCGGCATCTACTTTTGAATTCTCTAGTAGTGTTTTGAAAGGTCAATTATAAGATGTATGAGTCAAACTAGAATATAGATCATATAAAATGTCTTAGTGAATGTATATTAATGTTATTAACAGTTCCTAATGAAATATTTATCTTAAATGTTTACTACTTATACAGAGATGTCGCTGTTCAAGAAGACTATTTAACTTTGTCTATTAGACTATAGATAGCTTATATAAGGCAGCATGCACAACAATGGCTCTGCCAGCTGGTGGCGCAAATCCCAATCTTTTACGTAAACATTACTTGACATTGCACTTGACATTTACACTTCACGTTATTAAAATAATTACATTAAAAGCAGTGAAAAACATTTAATTAATTGAACTCAATTGAATTTTCTGGATGTTTGAACACGTCAAAGAAGATCATTATATTTATCGTAAAAAGCGTGGGGGTACCTAATGAGCTAATGACTTTACTTTTACCAATTTGTCAATAAAATATTTACAATAATAAAATTGACATCTGAGCACCCCACGCATTTTACTATAAAATGTCTTTTTTCTAAATCACTATTTTTTTTTACTTTTTGAAAATTATTTTCTACTTTTTAGTTCAGCTAGTTACCAAAGCGTGATTTTTAGTTTTTTAATCTATTATTAATTTTCTACTTTTTAGTTTTTAGTTAACTAAAGCGTGTTTTTTAAAACTATTATTTATTTATGCTTTTTTAGTCTCTAATATTGTATTGTCATCGCTCCTTGATAAGTGTGCGAAGTGTTTCCATGGTTATGTGATAGTGATAAACGACATAGGTAAGTGGATTAATGCAGTAAAAAAAATATTAAGTAAGTATGAGTTTTAAAAACATTAAGAAATGACTAATAAGGTTATTTGTAAAAAAATAACTAATTTTAGTATACAGTATTAGTAGTACTATTCAATACAAACAAAACTGTAAGTAAACATTACCTCAAATAATTTTTTTGTGCAACTTACAGACAGCATCCCTGGCGGAAGCAGACGCGAACTAAAATACATGTTTACTTATGCAATTTTTTTACTACTGGTAGTTTTAAATACGTTGATTGTGCAGTACAAGTACATATATAATAATAAACGATATTGATAAAATGCATGCTGCATGCTTATAATTTATACTCCTATTTCATTCAATTTTCACGTCATCTATAGTCTAATAGACAAAGTTAAATAGTTTTCTTGAACAGTGACATCTCTGTATAAGTAGTAAACCCTTAAATTCAAAAATATTTAATTTGGGACTGTTCAGACATTCTTACACGTTCACTAATACATTTTAAAAAGACAACTAAGTTATATTTTTCTAATTTGACTCTTACATGTTATGATTGACTATTCAAAACCCTATTAGAGAAGACAAAAATATTTAAAATTCATAATCAGCATTTCCAAAAGTCAATGTAGAGGCCGCTATAAGCCCAGTATCAAATTTAATCTATCAATTTTAGACAGATGGCGCTGTCACAAATTTTAAAACGTACTTACTCCTACAGTAATGTGAACTTACGTATACTTACGGTACTCATACTAAGAACTCAGGATGACGAATTTATTTAAGAACGATTTATATTAATAAATAATAATTTATATACGTCCAGCAGTGTACGGCGATAGGCTGATGATGATGATCGTTTTATATTTGATACCTCTCAATGTTCTTACAAATATTTGGTGAAGCGGGTTTTAGAAAAAAGTCTTAAGCTTTCACCATAATGTACAATTTATTTACGTGCCGCTAATATACGCTATAAAACTTTCTATACTACCGCTGCTGCTGTCAGCCCTGGCCTTGAGAACCGTGTCCTCGTTGCTGCCATCGTTTAGCATAACTTCGTGCAACGCCAATGTTCTCAACAACTTGTCGGACTCAGTCCCTTCTTCATCTCCAATAATCCTGTCATTAATCATGTTTGTCAGATTTATTTCATCCATAGTCTTGTCATCGAGGTTGCTGCTTGGTTCGTCGTTGTTCAAGGTTCGTCTTGTATGAAAGCCTGCGTCTCTAAGTTTCTTCTTCGCTAGTTCTATGAATGTCGGTGATTTTAGCGTCTCCCGGAGCCAATGTTTTATTTTATTTTTCTTGTCTTCTACTCGGGCTTTGAATCTGAAATATTATAAGTTCTTGAGAAACATTTTGCATACGATTTTGATTTGTATGAATGGTATATAGATCTACAACTACAACCTATGGTTTATATGACTACTAAACAATTCCTAAAATGCCTAAAAGATTTAGCAATATTAATTTTATTGTACTAGAGATCGCCTGGTGGTTGAAGTTCGACTATAAATAATTACATTTTGTTATAATGTTTTGTTTTATTTCATTGACCTATTTGTAACATAAATCAAACTATAATTTGAAGAATAAGTTGAACTAAAATAAGTTGAAAATGAATGACAAGGGAAGGCAATGACTATCCTACATTGTCATTCACTTTACATACCATGACGTCCATGACAGGTCAACATACATATCGCACCTTTAACACTGTATAATGTATATACAGTATTGTGACTCGGCCCTTTTATTGAAATAATTACCTTCAGCCGGACGGTACGCAAACACGCGATAGGGCTGCCCATAATTTCATCTACCTGCTTGAGTTAATACGAGTTTTGTATCCAATTGAACAAACTGGCAGACCTGGTACCGAACTCAAGGCGTGGCGATCCGACCGTTTGTATGAAGATACAATACTGTATATACATTATACTGTGCCTTTAATCATAAACTGAATTAATTCAAAGTTTCCGTTTTTCGAGTTTTCAACAAAAACCGAATTAACTTCGTCAGTAGAATACGTGTAACCCAACAGCCGACTCGATAGTAATGAAAATGACAGAGATAAAAGATCATCGTTCTCTTTTTGATTATCTTGAGCGTACAATGGCGAGACCGGTAAAGTGAGCGACTTTTCAATTCAGTAATGAGCCGACCAGAGCCGACGATATTCCATTCAAGACCTGTACATAATAAACAAAATCAATTCACAAGATTTTTGCCCGTGTTTTCCGCTTGACAAACTTAACATTAATGTAGGCACGTAGATTATAATATTTACGATGCTTTTTGGATTTACGAGAAAAACTCATTAAATATCGGTTGATATGATCTTCCCTCGTCAAAGAAAGTTAGTTAGGGAATCAGATGACTAGAATTATAAGAGTGGGCACTTACATTAGTGGTAATGATTTGACAAGCAAGGTGTGACGTCACAAGTTGTTATTCCAAACAAGATTAGAACCTACCGTTATGACCGTTATCAACTACTTTATTTATCTTAGTAGGACATAGACAGGGTGTGATTCGCACTTGGCCGGTTTATTTTTTTATGTCTTGCCAGTTTTAAAAACACACTTACTTCTGTAATTCTTTCTCCCTCTGCCTCGCCTTCTGTATCTTCGGTAAGAGCTCGGATACGGTGTTAGCTTCATTTTTAGAGATAGTTTCTTCTACCCACTCAGTAATCTCCGAAACGCGGCTGTAGACCCCAGGTGAGCGGGGGTCTCCGCATTGCTTGCCGCCGAAGGAGACTATTCCGAGAAGAACACCATCTCGAACTGCTGGACCCCCCGAATCATGCTAAAGTGGTATTTCAGATATTAAGTGTCAAGTAACGGTAGAATAAAATCTTATTGATATTATAAAGGCAAAGTTTGTGAGGATGCATGTGTGTCTGTTACTCTTTCACGCAAAAACGGCTGAACAAGTCTGAATGAAATTTGGAACAGCGATAGAGGAAAGAGAAATCTGGAAACTCTAGGTCACTAACATTTCCACGCTAATGAAGTTGCGGACAACAGCTTGTATATTATAAATATATTTTTAAACAGAATGATATTCTAGTAAACAGCACCATCTGGGCCTAAACTAAACGTAGCTTGTGCTTCTAGAACATAGACTACATTATTATACATAGAAATAATCCAGGTGATTGCAAAAAATAGATACATTTATGAATTAAAATAATTGCACTGCAGTTCGAATCCCGTTGTGTGTTGTGTGTCTAATGAAGTTACAATCATTCGACTCACGCGACTCGCGCACGGGAAGACAACACATTTTTGTAACTTTGAAATAAATAATTTACAAGTAGTTAGTCGTTACAGCCTGGTCAAGAATAGGGGTAACTTTGCAATAATTCACATACCTACAGCTGAAAATTGGTACGAATATTGGGAACACCATTATAAATGAAATGTGAAAAGTCCCCATCGATCTCGTGCGTGTAAAAACAGTCATTCAAGATTCTCAAATATGGGATTTTGCATTTTTCTCTCTCTTTTAAAATTGTAGATCATGCGATTCAAAATCTAGATTGAAATAGTTAAAAATGTCGTGATCTACATAGATTCAGAATGCACGATTACGCCGCCTATACAAAGTGACAGGTACGATACATTCCTGTTAAGGGGTTGAAGTAGAGCACATTTTGAGCTAATTTAGTCCCGGGAATGTTCTGAATTTGGTTATTTCCGAGTTTTTCAAGATTTAATTAAACATGTTTTCAAGTCAAAATGTACCTTTGTGGTGAAATATACAGGATTTTGTTTAATATTTTGCACTCTTCTACTACTCAGATAGATCAGAAAGAAAAACAGCAAATACCATATTTTTTTTAGTTAAGGTTAAAAGTCAAACTGGTTTTTCATGAAAATTCACGTTTTAAGAAAAACAAACAATCAATTCCAAAACAATGTATGGAGTATTGCGTACAAGTTACTTAATTAACTTATTTAATTGAGAGATGTTAATAAATTAACTTTAATAAAAATGACTCACTAACTTTTATGCGCCAAAATGTTGATAAATTGTAAAAAGCTGTAATCTTCAGCCCTTAATTTTTCACCCTTAGACGTGGAATATTTCCTTAAAATTTAAATGGAACCAACCTTGAGTACAATTAATTTAATTAAAGAAGGAAATATAGAAATATGTTCACAAAACGACAACTCTACTTAACGTGTGCAGTATGGAGAATACAACTTTGGTACAGTTTAGAATCGCTTTTGCTCAGAACTGGTGAATCTTAAGAGAGAAAGTAAAAAGACAATGTTTATAGATAATTGCATGATCTATAGTTTTTGTTCAAGCTATTTTTATGATAAAACTTACCGTTTGGCTGAAAACCGTAAAATACCCATATTTGCGAACATTTATCTTGAATAAAGATTCTTAACTTTTCACTTGTAATGCTGTTCCGAACATACGTACCAATTTTTAGCTCTATGCGAACTTTGGTAATCTTGAATGTCTATTTAACTGGGCTATTAGTTTAAATGTAGAATCATGGCTGGGGAGTTTTTTTTAATACTTAAAAACTGTTCATACATTGCAAGCATCTTTTCCCCCGGTCGCGTAACCAGCGCACAGCATTCTCTGTGTGATGTAGAACCTGTACGACTTCTGACAGTCCTCTTTAGTCATCACTGGGACGGGGACGAAACGGACACGCTCCGGGATGTGGCCGTAACCGGACTCCTATGGAACAATTGCATAATTTTGATCACTTTTGCAACGATATCTATAAAAACACGAATAAAATGCCTAACATATTAACAGAGGGTCTGAATTCGTCACAATATATTTTAATTTATGTGTAGCAATAGTTGTTTACCTTACTACAGAACTTCAACGACAGTCAAATAAAAATATGTCATGCCTTTAAGGGCCAATTTAACAAGTTGCAGTAGAACGAACTTTACGACATTTTACAATAATTAAGTTGCATTTCGGTGTTAAGCTATCGGTATCATTTTTATAAAACACAAAACTTTCCTGAGGTTGAATTTTGAGCTTTTTTGTTCTGCTTTCTTCCTGATTTTGTAATTTACTTTCGTATAAAATAACAGAAAATGATGAATTCGATATCTTTATTTAAAAAAGTGGTCATTAATAATTTGAAATCATTTATTAAAAAAAACTGTGAGGCGTAGGACTGCACGTTAGAAGTAAAAACATAACTTACAATATATACATATGTGTGTGAACATGTATACACATCAGTATGTATGTATCTGAGCGTCACGCCAGTTCAGTGCTTTTTCTCCATGACAAAAGTGCCCAACAGGTCTAAAGAAGTTTTCACTTCAAAAATCATAATAAAATATTATAGATCAACTCACATTGTCACCGCAACCATCGATACTTTGTCAAATGTAAAATTATTAAAAATAATGAAAAACATAAGAATATATCTGCATGTGTGGATCTATAAGCGCCTTGTGAGAATAAACTATTATCAATATGCCCCATTGCTTTTAATGAAGAAATGTTTATACTTACATCAGTACTCCCCCAGCCCGTCACTATGAGGATATCATTCTCCTTCATCATGTAATCCTTTGAGGGTAAATTCAACACAGCTATGTTCCGTCCAATTGGCATTGGTCGATCCAATCGTAACAGTGAGTAGTCGAAGTCCGCGTTCCCAGGTGTGTACTCGTGGGGAAAAAATACCTAAAAAGTAAATAGCCGGAGTGATAGTATTATTTATAGTGTTAACAAATCTGCTGAAGAAAAATCTAGGAACTTTTGTAACACAACGGAAAATAGGGCAGTTGGAAATAGAGCATTACGAGGAGATCTGTTACAATAAATTACTGAAGAAATTGCTTCGCCTTCTCACTGCAGACGAGTGTGGTGTGGTTGTGGTGGTGGCTAGCGTTTTTTTACTGCTAAGCGGGATTACCAGAGTTCCTTTATAGGGCTAGCAACACAAAAGTGGCTCCATTAGCGTCGCTTGTATTTAAAATATTTAAAAGAATCCATTTAAATGTATTCTGCTTGTCACTTAATCGTCTTCACGCTCCGAATTTGAACGAGAAATTACTTTAAGCTCTACCTTTTAGAATAAGGTACTGAATTTTTTATACAGACTGCGATAGTCAGAAATAGGAAAATGTAAAAAGGCATTTCAAGTTGGTACTTACTTTATTGACTCTTGCTTGATATCCTCCCCTGTTGTGAAAGGAACTACCTGCCCTGATTATGAAGGGCTGCAATTTTCTTTTGTCACCATCAAATGCTCTGCGAAAATAAATCAACCAGCTATCATAATGATGTCCAAAAAGGATTATGCAACAAAACATGAAAATTCGTCGACTTCACTTTGAGTATTTCCTTCTCTTAATGTCGGCCTTTTTTTAGAATTATAGGTATCAAAATAATGGAGATAATCAAATCTGTTCTCGTTTCTGATGTATTGGTGTTTTAGACATCAGATCTCACTCTACTCAAATCAACTCTGGTTTATCTAAAAAGGGACCTTAACTAACTAACCTTATTTGGGTTTGTATATACGGTTAGAAAATGAAAAAAGCAATAAGCTAAACGGTCCCACAGCTGGGATAACTTGAAAGACTCACGATTCTAGACAGTGTCCAGCAGTAAGCACCCACTGCTCATCAATGATGGAGCCGCCACACCAATGCTTCGCGTTCCTGGATATGGCCACGTTATAAGGATACATGCTGATGCTGGTCTCCATGCCACCGACGATACGGCGGACGGCATAAGAACGGAAAGCCCATGCGATATGACGTTCGTCGTTATTTTCAGGAAACACTGAAGAAGCAACATAATTTGTGTGTCTATATCCAGCAGGCTCACCTGTTTGTGGAAGATGACTTCATTCAAAGAATGAAGTTTTCGTTGGATCCATCAATTAGTACCGAATGTAACTAAAGGATCCGACTTTCAAAGTTATGGCCAGATAGGTAGAACGTTCATATAGCAGATGGAACATCTTATTTGTCACAGATACACAATTATAGCTACTGGAACTAAAATTACACTAAAATAAAATTAAACACAAAATCTAGGATTCGTTGACTGATGAGAGTTTACGTATTTCAAATTATTTTGTAAAGTTACTGATGATCAGAGAATTTGCTACTCTTATGGTTTGTGGTAAAACTATGGTTTCTAATCGAAGTTCCTGTCACGAACTGAAAATTTTCTCTAACTCCAAAAGTATTTCGTGTCGCAAATGCTTTAACTTTATTGATGTCTTTATCGTTACTGTTGGTTAAGCTAGACTTGATCCTAAATATGAAGTGAATATAGTTTTCACGATTTGAAGGAATTCTTATAATTTTAGTAGTAACAAGTGATTTTAATCACTGGCTTCAACATTGGCTAAGTATGACTGACTCCTACTCCTGACAATTCAAAAATACCTATAATTGGTTTAATCGGAACAGATATATGGTTTTGATTTGATTTGATTGATTGAGAAATTTACAAACCTGGATATGTTCTTGTATCACCAGCGACCCTAAACCTCGTAGTTGTTTCGTCATTTCTAAACTTGTACCTGTCTTCTAGAATCGCTTTTAAATCATCATCATTGTCATATTTATCTTTCTTATTCTCTTGAATGTCCGAACTCCGTAAAGCGAATCTCGAACTCTCGTCAAATGTTTGTTTATTCATAATCTCATATTCATTATTCAACGGATCCATATTTCTTTGTAATAAAATTATCGGCCCGTCAGATTCACTTTCTGCATGTTCAAAGTTGTATAAAACTATAGTTATAAAAAATTTAAATATATTGTTGTTATAGTTTTTCATTTTCATTCATGTTAATATTTTTATTTTCATTCCGAGTTTTGATTTCTTGCGGTAATGGAATTTTCTGATTCGATCGATAACTTTTATGTTTGAATTTTATGATCTGTATCGTAAAGGCCGGCAATGTAAATCTGAATTTGGGTAATACATTTGGGTAATACAACACTACTGAGTGAGGAAATATTCTGATTAAATTTTGGTTAATTAATGGACATGTAAGTAGATAATTATATGGTAAGGAAAAGTATGGCAAGGTTGCAATAAAACAGTGGTAAGGGTTTAGTAGCAATTATAATACCAGAGGCATCACTCACGTACTGCATGTCAAGTCTAGTCTCTCTTATGATTTTTCTTAGTTATTTAAGAAATCAGCTTCGATTTAAGGTGTCCGTAATCAAATTATTTCCATCAATATATGCTAGCTATAACTTTTATAATTCTGGACAGGTTTATTAAATATTTGCACGGATCGTATACTATTCAATCAAATCATAAAATTACCGTAGTGCGTTTGGCAAATCAACAATTTAAGTTCGAATAAAAGTGTGAAGTGAGTGGTATTCATATAAATTAAGGATAAATAGTTTTACTCACGTGTATATTTTGGAACATGCCCTAGTCGTTTCACACCCGACACGTACGTTTCAGACCCGACGGGGGCTCTTAAGGAGTGGTATTATCCCCAATATCTACACGTGAGTAAAACCGTTAAATCCTTATAAAAATTTAAGTATTTGCGGCGGCATATATTTCTGGACATTCTGGTTATAGAGTGAGTACCTAGACTCCTGACAAGCGATGTGACAATAGAAAGTAGCCACAGGCAACATTAAAAAAAAATCCCCAGCACATAAATATAGAATCTGATATAATTGAGAGCTGGTTTGTATTTTATTGAACACGCTAATAGCTGTATCTACTGGCACTATTTGAATTATTATCTTTGCATGAATAGTCCAATTCTTGGGGATGGTTATAGGCTTTTTTTGTTGACGAGGTAAGGATTCTCATGGATGTCCTCCGCCTTTGTGGTTACGAATGGGTCTGTCGGGCTCTTACCGACTAAAAATCATCAAAGTGTTCCGCTACTTGTAGCTGATTGGGGCAGCGAGAATCGCCATAGCATTCTTCCGTAACTAGATATTTATAGGTTATTTTAATTCACTACAACCTTTAGGAGAGGAATAACCCCTATATCCGAGGACACAACTACCTCAATATATAAGAGATTATTTTTATATCATGGACCTGTTGATCTACTGGTTAGTGATCCTGCCTAGCTAGAGGTCTTGAGTTTGACTCCCACCCATGACAAATAATTGCGTGATGAGCACGAACATTTGTTCTGAGTCTGTAATGATGATGTGATGTCTGTAATTTGTCTATAATATGTATGTATATAGTAATATATAAGTAAGTTTGGTTGCCATAGTACTGGCAGGTTCTGCCGAGACGGCCGAATTATGTACAGTGGCAGCAGAGGATGCATAAATCTATTTATTATAAAGAATTTAATTTAATTTTAAAGGACAATAACATTACTTATTACTAGAATTTAACCAAATCGGCGATCGTCCAAAAAGTGATGTACGTAGCGCAGACGCAGCATCTTTGGTCGTGCTTGTATCTATGGTCAAGCGCGTTTGGGGTCAACTTATGCGTTAGCCTAACTACGCATGCGTAACAGCCGTGTGTGAGGTGTGTCAATCTCTATTTTGTACTAACTAACTTGAAACACCATATGTTTTTAGACCATAAGATATAAGTTAGGCTATCTCTAGTCAGGTTGGATCCCACTTGAGTTTCTGATCTTCAACCTTTTAGCATCAGCTAGAAAGAAATATCTTGATACTTAAGATTAAAAAAAAAACTATATTTTAAAACGGTTTGTTAAATCATACATAATTTAATGTAAACATACCTATAAATGTTATTTATTGTTCTCGTGTAAGTGACTTTGTCTTATTTGAGGATAAATTATTTCAATATATACACAATTAGACTCACCAAAATTTCATATAAAGAGGTAACAGTGACCTACCGCCATACTCTGTTGGGTACGCCGATATTTTTAGATATTTCTAAATATACGATTTTAGGCTAGTACTAAAGTATTAAAGAACACAATATTAAAGTTACATAAAATCATTGATTTCTGTATAATTTTTTTTTGTCCCGAGTCTGGTATTATTTTATCCTAAAGTCCCCCACTGCCCAGTTCCCCGCTCGTGGCTAAGTGGTAACCGAATAGGTTAGCACATTGCAAGGTTAAGTAATACTAGCCAGGTCAGACCCCTCTGTCCCTCGGAAAGTACGTTAAGCCGTTGGTCCTGGTTGCCATACCAACATCTGTGGCATTCGTTAGGGCAGTTGGAGCCTTGAAAACAGTCCGACAACCTGGTCTAACTACAGAACTTTGATATTGCCTAGTATTTGGGTTGTGGAGGTTTAATGGTAGTCTCTTCACGTAAAATATCAAAGTTTGGCCGTATCGCAGTGACTGAAAGCCGACCCTAACTTAGTTGGGAAAAGACTCGGAGGTTCATCAAACTGATAACTAACGTGATATCACAAATAAGAAGATTAATTTACACAATCTACCTAATTATATATCGTCCCTTTGAGTGATTGATTGATGATCAGCGGATTGATGTTATATACTAGCGGCACCGGGGCCTTGGGAATATCGGGATAAAAAGTATATGTTAATTATTAGGTATCCAGCTATCTATATACTAAGTTTCATCACAATCGGTTCTGTAGTTTTTGCGTGAAGGAGTAACAAACATCCATTCATGCTCACAAACTTTCGCGTTTATAATATTAGTAGGATTAGTATTACTTTTTCAAAATACGTATTAGGTATATTGCTGTTATTCTTTAGGATATTGTGTTGATAATATAATTGTACTTCTGTAATTACTTTGCAATAAATTGATAAAACTAATATTGCTATGACTATTTATACAGGTGTAGTTAAATTAAAGGTTACTTTATTTCTCAAATGATTGAGTCGCATTTCACGCAGTGTTCTGGTAACGTAACTATTTAATTCAGTGAAGGAGTAGGTGTTTCTTTCAAACTTACCTGATGAAAAGTGAGGATGAAGACGAAGATACACTCCTACCCAAAAGAAACAACCTATACACTCTACTCTTGAAGTTTTCAGGATTATAATTGTTGTTTGATTGGTTGTAAAATTAGTTAAACGATAGCTTATGTCATGCTTGCATTAGGAATGTTACGAACCTTAGAATTCGGTTCCGAAAAGTCCGAACTTCCGATTGATTTTATACCTCCGACTCCGACTTCGGTTCCGATAAATTTGAATCGGAGTTATAACGAAGGTCGAAAATCGAAACGATATGAACCTATCCTGAGCCGTGATGGACAAAAAAAAAATTATGTAATGACAGCATACAGATGAATCCGTTGTCCTTGTCAAAATTATCGATCAAAGTACAGACTAAGTGAGGATAGTGAAAAATCAGAACATTTGGCGTCCCGATCAAGGGTATATCGGGACGTGTCACCAGACCCTTGAAAATTAGGACACATGGCTGCGCTAGGTATAACTACTGCATTGAAGGCTCATTTAAAGACTTTAGGGATTACCGAATGCGAAGAATTAATAAAGTTCAGTTTTCACTGAGAAAAAAAAAAACCAGTCCAATACTTCAACTCCTCATGATGAGGCCATAGCGTATGTTATTTGTAATACTTAATTAATATTGGATTGTTGCATTCTGATTAAAGAGTCTGATTACTGTATTACGTAAGACATACGAAATGTGACATCTTATTAAATAATGAAAAGATAGGTTTTGTTAATGAAACCGCCATTTTAGGCTCTCACTTAACATCTCTCTCTAAGCGGCTAAGCTCTGCAGTATATGCGGTAAGGAAAGTCCGACAATTAGTAGACATAGATACTGCACGACTAGTTTATTTTAGTTATTTATATAGTGTCATGTCTTATGGAATTTTATTACGGGGGCGTGCCGCAGATATAGAATCTATATTCATTCTGCAGAAAAGAGCTATCAGAGCCATTTATAATCTACGTAGTCGCGAGTCCCTCAGGGATCTATTTAAAGAAATTAATATCCTGACGGTTCCTAGCCAGTATATTCATGAAAACATCGTATATATCAGTAAAATTGCATCTCTTTGCAAAACGGTGTCAAAGACATAATTATATTACTAGAGATGGAGATAAATTAGTTCAACCAAAATTTAGATTAACAAAAGTGCAGAAGTCTTTTTTGGGGTACTGTGTTAAGTTCTAGTAAAATGCTGGTCCAACTCCACAGCACTTTTGCATTTTTTTTTTATTCGATATGTATCTTTTTATTGATATTTTTTATTATTATTAGTGACATTGTTAATTTTCAACAGCATTGACATTATCTATAGGTATACTGTGTTGATATTGAAGGTATTACGTTTTTTAGTCATTTATTATTATGATTTTTTAAGCTTAATTTAGAAGTTCATGTGAGAGCTGTGTAGTCACTCATTTACAAATATTTTGAAAAAGAGTGTCCTTGGAGTTTTTTGCCTGTTCTTCTCCATAGGATCTACGTATTGGAACAGGCTTCACGAATGACTTAGTCTGACTGACTCCTATTCCTGACAACTCAAAAATACCTATTATTGGTTTAATTGAAATAAATGGATTTGATTATTATGGTTAGGTTTTAGGTATTTTATAACTTTTGCCGATGCTGACCTCTCATTTCTCTCAGCACTACATCCCTCCATCTTCTTTTCGGTCTGTATCCGGACCTTCTACCAGGGATGGATAATTGTAGCGCTAAGTTTTCAATGTTAAGCCCACATCTCTTTTAAAGTAGGTAGGTACTTACCTACTCAGTTACTTACATAACATTCCTTATGAAAATATATTTAGTCTTTAACAACTGGGTATATCCTAAAGGGGCGATGGGTCTCACCATATCTTATTAGATATTACCAGGAGGTGGAGGTGGTATCCAAATTAAAAGAAAAATAGCTCAAGTAATTAATGGACGCCTACATAGTTACATATCTTACTTAATTTATTAAGTCTATTACTTAATCTCATTTAATAACATCGTTGTCTCTGATATAGGCAGCGTTTGTATAATTTTTGGTCACAGGACCAAAGAGTATTCAAACCATAAACGTAGTATACTAGCATATGAGATCTTTGATTATATACCTGTCTATAATCAAAGCTTTGATTATAATCAAAGTCTGAGATCTATACTTTGAGCTTTGAAGTTTATGATACAAACACTGTGACCAAAGAGTATACAAACATCCTGTGCTCTCGGTAAAGAGTATATATATGTGTTCTGTGACCCTGTGACCAAACAGTATACAAACATCCTGTGCTCTCGGCAAAGAGTATATATGTGTTCTGTGACCCTGTGACCAAAGAGTATACAAACACTACGTTAGACTGTAACTTCGCAGCTTCGGTAACTTCCCTATATCGTATATTATCTATGAATGTGACTGTCATTCTGACATATTTTTCGTCCGCTCTTATATTTTTATTGTGCATGTCAGAATTTAATTTTTTGTAATGAATATATTAATATATATAATCATTATAATCTTATGACCAAAATAGTTACACTTACGTTGGCATATTCTTTACTTGTTTCTGAAGTACACATACTATTGAACCGTTAGTATCAAACAATTGTTAATATCATAATAATATTAACTCACTCCACGAAATAATAAAAACCGGACGAAGTGCCACATAGCGATTAGTCGTGTGTCACAATTATGCGGAGATTGGCAGTTTTTACTCCATCATGTTACCTCGCTGCATCACGATATCGGATCGCATTACTTGACTGTGTATTCGTGTGTGTCTGACCAGCATTTGCAAGCTTACTTTGGCGATACCGGTCTGTCTACAAAATAAAAAAAATAAAAACGTGCGTTTAGGGACACCCGACAGAAATGATAACTTAAACGCCAGACAGACTGGCGCCGTAACGCGTTACGTAACGAAGCTGTTTACCCTCCCATAAGAAGTTATCACTTCAACAACTCTAGACGACTTACCGTTTTTATTATTCCGTGAGTTACCCAAGTATATTCAACTATAATAGCGTAGCGTAGCGTAAGCGTCGGATATGCGATCAAGTGGTTACGGGTTCGAACCCCACCCAGTGCACTACCGGCGTGAACCCACTCCTAACACAAGCGTTTAGCTTAGCTGGAGGGGTTAACAAGAATACTATATTTTATTTATTATATTAGTTAGTATTCTTATTTAAAAAAAGAAAAAGAAAAAAGGAATAATTAAGCTTGGAATGTTTTGTTGTATTCCATTGACAAGTATAACTTGAACTCTCACTATATATATTTTCCGTACATGACAGGTCAATAAATATACTGGACGCTCTCTAGCTGTTAGTAGTCGTTTTCGCTTAATTTATGTAAAAAAAAAATATCTGATCCAATTTTTATTGATATCATTAAAACTCATCAATAGCTACTAAACAAAAATAAATAAATAAAATCTGTTGAGAAGCATTGGAGAAAATGGTTCTTTTATGTATAGATTTTGGGCATAGAAATCTACTCAACTCTATACAAATCACTTTCTATGAACGGAGGAATTGTACGTTTGCATTTAACTAGCCTTAATTAACTTTGTTTTCTTGCTCCTCGCATTTATGTAGCCCTAATTACGATCGCTGCGAGTTTCAAGTCAATTTAGTAGGTACTTTCACTGTCCGTGGATGCTTTTCCTTCGGTACAGTTTAATCGATACAAGTATAAGAAACAACTATCTCACTACAAAATTTTTCCCTAAACTCAGGGACTTTATCCCTCGAGAAAAGTACTTTTTTTTTTCTAAATGTATGTCTGCACCTGACAATTATGTGTGCGAAATGTAATGATGTTTGCTTGAGAAGTTAACACACTTTTTGAAAACAAGGGATTTTGGTTGTGGTGGTTTTGGGCATTTGTTTGAAAAGTATAAAGATATCTAACGAGTCCTTCGTTAGATATCTTGGAACAAACTTCTTCGAACAAACTGGATACAATTCTGAAATAAAAACCTGCGCAACGTAAAGGAGAGTAATGTGTTTATTAGTCTCTGTATTTATATTTGTTTCTATGTGGCGTTCTAGAGATCAAACGCGCAGGCCGATTTTGATGGTTTTTACTTCAATCGATTCGTCTAAACCTAGCAAATGTCACTAAGATTTAAATTCCTTTCATTATTTTTCATTTTAAATAACAGTTATGGATATATAACGATTTAAAGTTGGTTAGCAACCATTCTCGCTAATTTTTTCTACTTATAAAATATACTTTATACATATATTTTAGTGTTTCATCATGCTACTCTTATGCGGGAATTAATGTTAAGTATAAATAATATAAATTGATTATTATATCATTTAGTGGGGAGGGGCGCGGGGTGAATAATCAGTCGTTTAGACCACCGCAAGTAACTTAATAAACCCCACGATATTAACTCCCGCAATAAAATGACAAGATTGCGAAATTTACCGTCTTAAAATCTTATTAACGAAGTCAATCAATTCTAACTAAAAAGTGTAAAACAAAAAAATAATAATTCAGAAAATACACATACATATATATATACCGATACACACATTAAACATATCGTAAATTGTAAAGCAGAACAGAACGACTCACACTTAGGGTACTTCGGGAAGATTTGATGAAGAAGAAGACGAACCGACATTGAAAGAAAGAAAGAAAGAAAGAAAATCCATTTATTTTGGTGCTAAGACACAAGTTATTCCAAGTACATTGGTGTAGTTATTCAGTATTACCTAACAGAATTCTAAACTTTACCCATTTTTCCAATCAAATCAAACGCAGTCGGGCTTTTCGTTTTTATTTTTTTTACTTTGAACTATCTGATGTTTCGGCCAGGTTACATAAGGGCAGTGCAGCCTGCCCTGCAGTGTAATCTGTCTGTGTGAATCCCTAAACCATCGCGTTAATTTGATTAGCAGGTAGAAGTGGAAGTTCGCTCACTCCCTGACCCCACTGAAGCTACACAACACTACGCACCCATGGGTATAAGTAATACGTATAATATTTACCTTATACCCATGGGTGCGTAGTGTTGTAATAGTTTAAAGACACAGGTAACCTACACTTATTTGCTACATACAACTAAAAAGTAATTTTTGTTTCAGCGAGTATACTAGACAGAAGATACTTGACGTCTAATCTAGTAATTTTATTGTGTTTATGTCTAGCGCTTCGTAGGGTTGAATTTCTTCCACATGCTCTGTGGTGTAACAGACCCAAATTATGCTTCATGTTGGAGGTAAGAGGTGTCTTCTGTTTACAATGGTGTATATGACAATGGAACAATGACTTAAATCACTGAAAGGAAATGACTCTAGCACGCAGTTACAAAAAAAGATTTGCAAGAAGTTTACAAGTTATTACCATTTCAATTTCCAGGTAGTTTCTCAAAAAAGCAGGTAGAGTGTATAAAGTTAGACTTTTAAAAAATAGGTAGGGAGAGGAACCTAGGTTTAAGTGTGTATGTGTTTAAGTGGTCGCCTTGCCAAGTGTTGTGGGTTCAAATCCCACACGGGACAAAAGTTTGTGGGATCCATAAACATTTGTCCCAAGTCTGGGTGTTCTTTTTTCCGTTGTTTAAATGTTTGTGCGCGACACAGGAATATTCCTAAAGTGGGAGTTAAAAAAAAAAATTCTTTGCTACAAATTAACTGACTGATATGCAACTTTTTTGGGACTTTAATTAATGTTAGTGATATAAATTACAAAAGTCATTGTTTTCCTAAAGATTGCGTAAGGTCAAGTTTACAAAATACGACACATTTTTCATACATGTGTTTTAAGTTAAAGAAACCTTTAGAAGTTTAGAGTATCTATGTGTCGGGACAAAGAAAAGACGCTACTGACTCCTAATTTTAAATTAACACGTTTCTTTGGTTTCTGAAATAAACAAAAACCTACACACTGTTCGACAAAAACATCCATTGCTGCGTTTCATTTTATTTATCACTTCTCACTCTAACAATATGATGACGTATCATCACCACTTACCCAAATCTATATTTACAGGTTTTCCTAATTGTAGTTCTATTGGAGTTATGTATATTCTATATATGGCAGAGATTCAAGAGCTACGTGGTCCTCAACGCCGATTATTTTTTCACACATTTGGCTGAGGAGCGAGGACTGGACGGAATCATTTGCCACATGTGCTGTGGTAACGCCCAATGTTCCAATATATTTGCAGATTTGTTACTGAAGTCATTTAGTTTCACTGTTTTGTTGGCAGTCTGTTTCTGTATCGGGAATAAATGATATACATTGACAGATTATTTTAATTTAAAGTATTTTCAATAGAAATAACAAAATCTTTGTCTGTGGAGAGTTACGGTAATAGTTTATATTCTAAGTACAAAATGGTCTTAAACTCGGTAAATGGTTGATGTTTCAGCCACTCACAGTTGTTTCTTTAAAAAATTATGTATATTTATTTATTAAAAATGAAGGTGAGGTATGTATGGTGCTGTGCCCTTATATGTATGGTGCTGTGCCCTTATATGTATGGTGCTGTGCCCTTATATGTATGGTGCTGTGCCCTTATATGTATGGTGCTGTGCCCTTATATGGCTCGTAGTTTTCTTTTTCTAGAAACGCTTTATAAAAACCGTGATTGTTGCAATTCTTGGTAATACGAATGTTCATCAACGCTGCGAATATTGGGCAATTTAAAACAGAATAAATAATGACAATTTAATCTTTTGCCTGAATTAAAAAAAGAATACTTTATTTTTTAAATGAAGGTCTGTTTCTGAAAAGGCCAAATGCAAAGAAATATCCTGGAATAAAGAAAGTATTCTGCGTTGCCAAATTATACTTGTCAAGCTGATACTTAATTTAAAAAAAAATATCTGTCTTGAGTACAGTTTAACTTTATTACCGCTTCAAAACCAACTATCAACTATCAACTTTATCAATTTATTTTTTTATCTAATCGAATAGAACACATTCGATACATCGAATAGAACACATTCGATACATCGAATAGAACACATTCGATACATCGAATAGAACACATTCGATACATCGAATAGAACACATTCGATACATCGAATAAAATACACAAAAGTATCGAAACGCTATCAACGTATAATTCACTCTTGATTAAAACAAACAAGAGAGCCCTTTGTTAGAATGTTACCAGACATGCCATAGATTTATAAACTATATTGGATACGTTGTTTAAGTATATCGTTGTTTAATAAGAAACAAAAAAACAGAAAATACACACAAACAGAAAACTTGTTAAAATGAACACGCACACGCACACACAAGCACGCACACACGCACGCACGCACGCACGCATGCACGCGCTCACACACACACACACACACACACACACACACACACATACACACATTTATACACACTTAACTGTAGTTTTATTGTATAGCTTATATAACAAAATGGTTGAAGACACTGTCTCCTGTAACACAGGTTATCACCTACCACAGGAGGCAGGGTTCCAATGTATTGTGACAATGGCTATGTAAAAAAATAAATAAAAAAGGGTTCTATAAATATTGCATGTACGGCAATATTGTAGTAGTCGTCACATTATCATAAAATAATCAAAAATCCTCCTCAGAGTTTATGTACTCCTAATGCTTTAAGTCTTATCAGCAAGTTTTGTGCTGACTTTTCGAGACATTTTGCAAATCTGACTAGACTATACATACCTCTCGTATCCTTATGTCCCCATGTATACATGTACAGTAAACAAAAGATGTTCAAAAACAAAAAAGTACTACGAAAAATAGATCTTGACCGTGGTTTCATTAGGGAAAGAATAATAATCGGACCTCCTAATAAATACTCCACGGACCCAATATGGTTATAGGGTATTTTACCAATGAATGTACTGATCAAATAACATTATTTGTTGAATGTTTAGGTAGTCGGAAAATGTAAGTTTTAGTTCATTAATTTAGAAATTAAATTTGGCATTTTATTTTATTCCTCCCATGTATTTTATTTAAATATTACCATGGACAACGGTTTTGTAAATGTAGAAAATCATTTTATTGCCACAAATCCCTATTTTTGTTTCATTATTTTATTTTTACACACTACACACTACCCTGTGTCAGTCCTAATGTGATCGATGTCTATGTTCCATTATCTAGGACGAAATAAGGTAAAGTAGTAATGTCTCGGGAAACTCCGGTAAACTCCGGAAGTTTTCCCAGTAACGCGTCACTCTAGAGAGCGTATTTCAATTAGCGTTCGCTAAATCAAAGTACATTTGTCTGCCAATCTATAATTGTGTTCGTTAGAGCGTCAACGGTTTTTAGAAATGGAACGCCAAGAAACGTTTGACACTTGTCTATGGCTGCTGATATTTGAATATTTCATTCTATATATAATGAAACCTACACGCGAGATAGAGTCCATATTTAAAAAAAAAAAAATGAAACCTATAAAATGTTATGGTGTGTAATGCAACTTCTCCTTACAGCGATAAGAGAAAGAGTAGAGTACTTACTCTTTCTCTTATCCCTAATCTGTTTTTCTCTTATCGCTGTTTGCACTTACCTACTTAGGTAGGGTCATGTTAATGTAGGAAATACAAAAACTATCACTATATGAACGACATTAAAAAATACGGCGACGTCAATCAAACGAAGTCTTAAAACAACCTATCAGTTCAATAAATGGGTCAGTTATTATGATTGATAGACAATAACAAACTCTACCTGCATATAAATAAAGTAGATTTTTGCTAGATATCTAATGTAGGTGAATTTTTCCCCATCCAGCATCCAATATTATACGACTAAGATGGGACGACCAGATCTAGGTGATAAAGTTAAAAGTGTAAGTGACAATCTCCATCGGTTGGATTATGTAGAAGCTTTTACCGTTGGTTTTCGTGTTAACACACTTTGAATTTTACCCTATACGTAGGGAAATTTTAAAATTAGCCTCTTTTGCCATTTGCATTAGAAGATATTTACCTAAAAATTATAAACCAGTGTTGCCATATCCAAATACAATTCTCACTGTAATAATTATTTAGTTATTTTATCACATATGATTGCATTTATGTATATTATTATTTACATTTTTAAATAACCTTAATTTGAATGTAAATAAATATCAGATATGCAACGTGTTTAAAGAAGGTGTAAATATATTTAGATTTTATAGGTTTTTTCAGCAAAATTGTTTGAATTGACAGGAAGTCATTGTTTTTGTGAGGGGAATAATGTGCTGCAGAAAAATAAAATTATAACTTTTTTCCCAAATACTCATCGTTTTCAGGCTGAAGCAACTATTAATCGTCTGGACATAGACTCTAAAGTATGACTACATCTTTTTCTCACAGTTATCCATATTTTTAAGAAAATTGGCGCTGTTATGCGCTAAGCAGTACCCCACTGTCGGCACCATAGCAGAGACTATGACATAGTAAGTACCTGCCACGTCCTTCTCTGCACCACCCAAAGGTTGACTGGTAGATAATGACACTTGGCATTAAGTCCGCCCCATGCAATTTAAAATGCAGGAAGTATTAAATCAATAAAAAATTATATAATTAAGTTTTTAATGGGAGGGCCATTTTTCGGTAAAAAATTATATAATTAAGTTTTTAATGGGAGGGCCATTTTTCGGCACGTTTGGGCCGGCTCGAACGGAATAATACCACGGCCTCACAGAAAATCGGCTGCGAAGCAATCATGACGTTGTGTTTCGCCGAGGGAGTGAGGTTACCGGAGGCCCAACCTCCCGTCTTTTACATACTCGCACCCTTCTACTCCTACCTTAAAGGCCGGCAACGTAGTTGTGACTCTTGAGTGCAAAATTAATTAATTAAATTTATAAAACAAGTGTTTTTTCATCGGATTTGTATTTGAATGAGCGCAGCTAGCGCCCGTGTCTCTTGACACAAGAACTGCCTTCTGCAAGAAGAGATATATTAATCTACTGCTATTTGCAGAAGTCTATAATTTTTTTTGTCCGATATTAAATATGCATATAATATGAAAATAAACCGTTAAAGCTTATTATTATTATATTTACTATCTGACGCTGACAACCCGATACAAACTGTTGCTGGGCGGGCGGCACAAGCCGTCGCGTCCGCCCATCATTGAATTATACAGAGCTGTTATTACAATCTTGGTGAAATATATATATAAGAAAATGAATATGACGGATACGTAAGTTTATGTGATTTTATATATAATGTATGGTGGGAGTACGGACAAAATGGTTATTTTTTTAAACCGTTGGAGAGTAATCGTCTCAATGAAATTAAAAATACCGTTGTCCCTTATTAATATTAATTCAAAGACGAAAGTGGTTTACAGAAAATTTCTATTTAAATTTAATATATATATATATTATGTATGTACTAGCCCCGGCTTTGCACGGGTAGCAGAGACATCTTCAAGAATTTACACAAAATCTTAACAAATTATACACCTAAACTTTCCTCGTGAATCACGCTGTATATTAGTGAAAACCGCATGAACCCGTGAAAACCCGTTCAGTAGTTTTTCAGTTTACGTACAGACAGACAGACGCAGTGTAATGTAATGTAATAATGTTATGTAATGTAATGATTTAGCCGAAACGTTTATGAAGAAATGAAACAACATTTTAAATTCTATACATTTGAAACCAAATCTATCGAATGAAGACCCACAGATCATGTTTCTTGTGAACTACCATTTGCAAGTTCCACTCATACTCGAAGTGTTGTAATAATCCTTTTGATCATAAATTAAAAAAGAAACATTTTGTAATAAAACCATAAACCAGTATGCGGTATCAACATCTCTATAGATTTTTTTACTACCCTTACCAACTAACAGTCGACAGTATACCCCGGGCTGTGCGATAGCACGCACGCGTCACGTCATCTCACCCCTCGCGGGAAATGCACAGGTACCAAACACTATTTATTACACACAAATAAATACTAATCACCTATTTACTTAGTACATCGATTGAAATATACCAGGCGCTCATATATTGAAAGTGATGATTTAGTGTTAATTTTATTGACGACGTGGCGTCAAGATGAATTACAGTCTTGATGTAAAAAAAATGATAAATCTAGGTGCTACTATTTGACTATCTTTCTCAAAATATGTCAATAAAAATGTAGTTACGGAATAAAGCATGACCTTTGATGGATTAATAATAATAAAAAAAAAATTACGTTTGAAGGTTGTTTATTTTAAAAATATTAAACCAGTTATTTAGTGCCATCGTTATCGTATTTACTTATTAGGTGTATGTAGATGTATTTGTCTCAACGAATGGCTATCTTTTCACATTAAACTCCTTATCTATCCAAAATTCCATATTACATTATTCCATCTTGAAAATATTTTAATGAAAATTTACCAAATGATTCTTTTCCTGTCTGGCAAGACATGCAGTTTCAAATTTGACACTTTACTTTCACACTGAAATCTTAAGAAAATGGAGGCAAATTCACTGGCTTCAAGTGAGGACACGTATAACGACTTGTCGTTTGAAGGTCACTTTCAAGAAAGCGCGGTTGATTACTATTATTTACGTGAGTGACAAGACAAGTCTGACCTCTGCACACGAGGAGGGTCTCATCTCGTAATAAATGTGTTATATGTATGTAACTATCTATATACTTAATGACCATGGTTTATGATCGTGCTGTTTTTCAATAAAACAGTATGATTGGCTATTAAATTCTTTTGACAAACAAGAACATAACATTAAACTGTTTATGAATTAAGTCAAAACTCACATACATCACTTAAATACCTATACTCTTCTTAAATACATATACTATCTTACGCTAGCTTTATTAGCTCTTCCACGTAATGCGGGACTTACTTATTTCCGTGTACCGGATACGTTATCAGACTCCCATGCTGTTTCGGAAAATGTTCTAACTGAAAAACATGAAATAATAGTGCCTGTTCCGGAAATGATTCCAAGTAATCATAAACGTAAAATTATGTTACGGGTCTAAGTTTGCGTGAACACGGTGATGTAGTAATTATATCGGTATCGAAAAAACTTGTTCCCTCCTAAATCCAATTGCTAGCTGCAGCTGTATACACGCATCGTGGCGACAAATCTGTAGAGGAACTATATGATATATCCCTCAATTTCTAGGGGAGGATCCTTCGACCAGGCTAGGTGATCGTGCCTGGACAAATTCGGCAATATTTTACAGAGATGTTCATCATCTGACTGATTTTATGCAGCCAGAATAACCCACATTTTGAGTACCTCACTCTGATTGGCAGAGGGAACAATGAAAAATGGGCTCACCAATTCTAACTTCTTCAGATGCGGTAATTTGGCAAAGCTTTTGTTTTACCCAAAACCGTAACCCTGAACGAACGATTACGGCTCTTAGGAGCTCCAAAAAACGCGAAACTAATTGCCAAAACCTTCACATTTTGGTAACAAATACCATAACATGTTTTTAGTTAAACAACTAATACTAATGTAACGGCGACGTTGAGTTTTAGTCTTTGTTATCTTCTTTAGCGGCATGACCATAGAATACCACATAAGCGGTGTGAAGCATTGTGTTTCGCCGAGTGAGTGAGGTAACCGGAAGCTCTAAGACCCCCTGCCCCCTTTCCCTATTCACACCTTAAGGGCCGGCAACGGACTTGTGACTCTTGAGTTGCAGGTGTCCATGGGCGGCGGCAGACACTTACCATCATTATAAAAACCTTGGGAAAACTGCAATAAAAATACTTTGAGAAAAACCAATCACCTTCTGAGTCAACATCCTCGAAGTAGTTCCTTGTTGCTTGCAGTAGATATACAGATGAAATGTACACTTCTTGACATGAAATATACATACACACAATTATACCTATATACTGGTACCAAATAAAGAAATCAGAAAGTTAGAACGGACATGTCAGGGCGAAAGCTGCGAACTTGTGATATACAAGTAAGTAAGTAAGGTCTAATGACTGTAGAGGAATGTGAGGTATGTAAGTGGCGGGCTGTTGTCTCTGCCTACCCCGAGGAAGGTGTGAATTAATGTTACCAGTTATACCTATGTCTTCAAGTTTGTGATGTGGATGAAATTTGGCAGAGAGACAGATTATAGTCCGAAAAACGAATACTTTTTATCCCGGAAAAATGTACGGTTCGCTTGGATAGGTTTCACTAAAAATTCCACGAGCGAAGTGTGTGCAACAGCTAGTACACAATATTAAAATAACCTAACTCTTAACATAGCTTGCGGACGAATGGCGGACCAATGCCGCCCGGTTCAATGCTCACGCCTTCGTATACAAATGGATGCGTCCAGAATGAGTTATTATTTTATTTCTAATTTTATGTAATTTGTAGGTATTTTTAAAACCGAAGAAAAAATGGAGGAGGTTTTTAAGTCAACCCCTATAATTCTTTTTTGTTTGGATAGGGCATAGTTCGAATTTGGTAGTTGGTAAGTTTTAAATTAAAATTTTAAACCAAAGGGTAGAAAAATAGTAGATGATTGTTCACCCATTGACTTTACACCTGTGAACCGATTGTGTTAAATTAGCACACGTATGTATTTCTAATGACACTAAAACATGACGGAGACCTGTGGTTACGTAGTAACTACTCAGTAATCTGTGCCTGTAGTCTATTGATTATTTAAAAAACAGAAATCAGGATGGCCACCAATCGTTACTCTTTCAAAGTGAAAGTAAAGGAGTACTTTTTGGAACAACTAGCAGAATCAACTTGCTCATAGTTTATCATCTAAATCGTTACCAGTTTTTATTTGTATGTATGTATGTATATATTATGTTTGTGTACATATTTGTATGTATGTTTATGATATGTATTTTATCCTGTATACTTTAAGTATTTTTGTCTGATATTTAGTTTTACATATTTACCTAACTATAATATTTTTTTTGCACCTGCTTCTTGTTTTCTCTGCATCACCCAAAGGTTGACTGGCAGAGAATGCCTATGGCATTAAGTCCGCCTCTGTACTCTATGTGCATAAAGTTTTAAAAAAATAAATAAAACTAAAAACCATTTTTTGTTTGGCGCCGATTCAAAATTATTTAGGTATTTACATTAGTGTAGGAGTTTAGTTAGGTTAACAAGTTTATTTAACACTTTTCAGTTCCTTTCTACTTTCGTCGGTTTAATTTTTTATTAAAAAGTTTTTTTACTTGATACTCCATTACAATATCATAAATATTTGCCTAATAAGGGTGCGTCTAGCTGTAATTGCCAGCATTGTTGTCGGCAACTGTATTGTAGCCATAAATGCAATCTATGACAATATTTTGAGTATGGCCCGTTCGATGTAATTAAATTTTTGTTGTTCCAATTTTTATGTGTTGCCGGCATGATGCAGGACGATCACATGGGACTCGAAAATACTGATATATGGCCCGGCCAGCTCTATTGTTGTTTCGTTCTGTGGCATAGGTGCATCCCTTTCTAAGTGACACGAAGGTTGCCGTAAGTGAGATATTATCTGTATTCTTCGCACATGATTTCGTCAGCGATTGCTGTTTGCAGATTGCATGAAATGTTTGAATATTGTTTGATTGATTACATTGGATTTTTTCAGTATTATAAGTATTTATTAAAAATAAATGTAATTATTCTATAGAAAGTTCCAACTATTTGGAACTCAGAATAATTCCGGTACACCGTTTTGCTCCCATTATTGTACGAGTATAGCATAAAAACAACCAACTTATCTATATATAGCAGTATCTTATATACGTATGTATATATGCATATCATAGCATAAATACATGCTGGTTATAACATTCCTACGCATAGAATGATATATTATGAGAACTTTGAGTGGTAGCGACACCTGGCGCATCGATCGCAAAGTGCTGGGTAAAAATATAAATGTCAGTCTACTAATAACACAACGGGAGAAGAAAAGCACAAGTTATTTCGAGTTGCCAGACTAACAAAATAAATGAAAATCTGTAGAAGCACTATATACCTAAAAACTACTGAACGGATTTTTTATTGTGATTCATGAGGAAGGTTTACGTGTATAATTTGTACCTGTGCGAAGCCGGGGCGGGTTGCTAGTTTACACAATAAATATATTGTCCTGTTTATCTAATATTGTAAATATTATCCTATACGAGTATTTTATTTATATATTAATTACTGTATCTAAATAACTTACAACTAAAAACGTTACGTTTGCGAGTTCACTCAATCGACACGAGAATATGTCAAGCCGCTCGTGAACCTGGGCCACTATTCAGATAGCCCTAGTGTGGGGTGTGTTAGCGAGCAGGTTAGTTCTAGCCACGGGTACGTGTAGGAATTGTGGTCGCCTCCGCCAGACATAACGGTCTGGCTTATGACGTCATATCCCGCTAATGTCAAATCATTTACTTTTAATGTTCAGTTAATTTCTGAACATACAAGTCGTGTTATTTTTACAATTGTTTATTTTATCTTTTAGACTGGAAATCACGTCGGCGTCGCCACTTTAGGGGTATAAGCTGTGTATGATTTACTTCACTGGTCGTGCGTGTAAGGTTATGTTTGCAGGAGAGAAATAATAACTTGAGGTCACCAAAAATATAATTTATTCGTACTGAGGAATTACAAGACAAGTATCGATAACGGGGTTCTAACAACGACTAAAGTCTGTGTGGAATATTACTTAGGTACGTCGCTTGTGGCACTATACTCAGAATTACGTGTCAGCATTAAACCACCACAATCTAAAATGGCAACATTGTATTTGTAATTGAACAAACTGTTATGTACTTGTGATATTAATTGCTCTAAATATATTGCTCTAAAATATATATCCGGCACACAAATATGGACTACGGTAACTGCGATAATGCTTACTATCATTTGCCAACCAATTTTATTCAAGAACAGATAATTAAATATCATAAGTAATTTGTGGCTACACTGTTTTGCTGAAATTGCTTTTATGTTGATTATAAATGGAACACCATTTTTTCGTTTGGGATCCGCCCCGGGTAATAAATGGAATACCAAATAAATCACTGTAGATTCTGTAGAACTACATATAGGTCTCATAACGGCTTCAGGAACTCTTGGCAATCTAGAAATTAAAAGAATAGTTATTGGTGCCGATTCTATTGTACACTCGACTAAACTAAAACCTGACTTAATTTCTTCATATGAAATCAACCTTGTATTCTTCGTAATAACGTCTATTTGTTACTGGCATCTATTTCTCAGCGCCACTAAATTTTAAAACGTGTCAATGTATACTCAACTTTATTTCCACGCTGCGAGAGTCCCCATTTATTCAAATGCCGTATAAAAACTTGTTTAACTAAGATGACGTTATTTTAATCGACACCTACGAAGACGCTTACTAAAAACACAGAGCAAAAGAGATAGCATTCAACGGATAGCAGCTCTCGCTACGTGGTATTAAAGTTTATTTAAGCGTATCAGACTTTAGTCGACAAATAAATTGCTTATTTCGATAGCGACATATGTTACCTACTTGTTTCAATTTGAAATAAGACCTTGTTTCGAAGCGTACAAGGTTTACATCTTATATGAAGAAAATTTAGTGAATTTTAATTTAGCGAGTGAAGTAACAAAATTGGGACCATTAACTACCTCCCTATAAATTTTATTTGCCTATTCTGTTCGAAAAGAGAATCGAGATGTGACACGATGGGGCCCATAATGAGCTCTAAAGGGTTTTCTATAGGATGAAGCTAACACGGAAGTTGATTGT
This sequence comes from Callimorpha dominula, assembly GCA_949752705.1. NCBI lineage: Eukaryota > Metazoa > Arthropoda > Insecta > Lepidoptera > Erebidae > Callimorpha > Callimorpha dominula. The sequence goes on along the minus strand of OX457012.1, from coordinate 14,885,831 downwards.
CAAGTCAACTCAAATAGAATTTATTGAATGTCAAAACGTTTGGTTCTGTAAACTTGTAAGAAATAAAAACATGTCGCTGTTGTCAAATCATTCACTTTAAAAGTTTCGTTTGCTAATTAAAAAGTAAAAATATGAAATAGTAACAAATTTAATTTGTCAAAGTTCTATATTATAACAGTTTATTTCATGAGAACTGTTCAATAATTTATTTAAACTGTAAGAAACAACTCTATTCCTTATTTAGAAGGCTTCAGAAGTTGTTTGGGCTGCTCAGTTGTCACAGCCGCGGGCAAAAACATTGTTAACTATTTATACAAAAGTATTTTTAACCGACTTCAATAAGGAGGAGGTTCTATATCGGTCCTTTTTGAAGTCAGTACTTTTTTTTGTGAGGTGTCTGAAACTCTGTACTAGATAATATGTGTGCTTCGGACAGCAGCGCCTTCCGCGAGTAGCGGGTAGGTACTCGGTTACCACTTAGCCATGAGCAATCTATCTCTCCATGCATTATTTAAGTTAACTAGCATTTTCGCTAGAGGCGCTGTCAGCAAACGTATGTTTCAAACAATTATTCCCGACGTATACGTAAATATTAAAAAGTCATGCTGTTCTTAACACGCTCGTAGACACTTAATAGTAAGTTAATAAATGTTATTAGTTTAAGAATGTTATAAGTATTCGCATGCCTAGAAAAGGCGAATGTGCTGCGGACACTAACTTTTCAAAAACAACATGTAAAGAACCATATTCCGAGCGAATAAATGTTTCTTTCTTTCTTTCTTTTTTTCTTTCTTTCTTTCGTATTAGCTTCACTCGTAACTAATAAAGTATGTCAACAAATCTTGGAAGTAAGTTTAACCCACTTCTGATTATCGCATAGAAAGGAAACTTTGTATGTACCTATATGTAGTTTCTTTTTTAATGGTAAAGGGGGCAAACGAGCAGACGGGTCACCTGATGGTAAGTGACTACCGCCGCCCATGGGCACCTGCAACTCGAGAGTCACAAGTGCGTTGCCTTTAAAGTGGGAGTAGGAGAAGGGGAAGCGGGAAGGGCCTCAAACCTCACTCATTCGGTAAAATATAATGCAATCATTGCTTTTTCTGCCGGTTTTCTGTGAGGCTGTGATATCACTCTGGTCGAGCCGGCCCATACGTGCCGAAGCATGGCTCTCTTACTTGGATGACAATACTGTAATTTGGCATCTTGGAAATGATCTGATACTGGACCCAGCAGGTGGATAGTGGAATTCTTCAGTGGCTACTCGTAAACCCTTCGAGTTTATGCTAATATAATTAGTTTTATCAAATCCAACAGATAAGGCTTAATAACGTAGTAGAACTCTTTTTTAAATCGCGCTTTTATTAGTTTGGTATGTATGTATCTACGTATCTACGTATCTATGTAACGGAATCCTTGAACGTGATTTTCACAAACTTTTAAACGTCGGATTGAATTGAAACTACGCACACTTAACAAGGACCGGTTACAATACAATATTAAAGACTAAAAAGCAATAATAATTAATAGTTTAAAAAACACGCTTTTGCATCTAGCTGAACTAAAAAGTAGAAAATAATGTTCTATAAGTTAAAAAAAAAATAGAGTGGTTAAGAAAAAATAGTTTTATCGTAAAAATGCGTGGTTTGCTAGACGTCAATTAAATATTTTATTGACAGATATTGGCAAAAGCTGTGGCAAAAGTAAAGTCATTATATAATATTTTAAAAAGCACCCCACTTTTTTACGATAATTTGTTTTTTTTCTTAATCACAAATTTTTTTTTACGTATAGAAATTATTTTCTACTTTTTAGTTCAGCTAGTTACAAAAGTGTCTGACCAATTCATTAAAGAAAAATTAAGAAAACCTATTGTCCAAGTCTTAATTTACTAGAACATAATACCTGCAGTGTCTTACACAAATATTTTATCTTGATACTTAAATGAGACTGTTTTAGACCGTATTTTTATAATTATTAGACACAGTAGTGATTATTTATCGCACACTTAATAGTAAGGTATGCGTGACGGTACATTAAACCCCTCACAATGGAGCAGATAATTTAACAAGTAAAACATGGAACGATATTTGTTGAGTGCCTACCGCTTGAGGCGTGAGGTATTCTTATAGGGCTTATATCTTATAGGGGGCGTGAGGTATTCCTATTTGAGGGGCTTTATAAATTCGTCTTTATAGTTATGTATACTTTCGAATGTAAAAACAATAGGAAATAGAGAAGAGATAAATTGGCCTGTTGGCCTAGTGGTTAGTGACCCTGACTGCTATGCCATAGGCCGTGGGCTCGTTTCCCACCCGAGTCTGGGTTCTTTGTGTGTGTTTGTATGTTTGTAAAGTCCCCCGCGACACAAGAGTAATTTCTAATGCAGATTTCTTTAAAAAAAAATCTTTCTTACTTATCCTATATATAATATAACTGACTCCGTTGTTTGTATGTTTGTAAAGTCCCCCGCGACACAGGAATAATTCCTAATGCGGGAGTTGTTTTTTTTAATAAAAATAATAAAAAAAAAAACTGCGAGTCGGAGTTTGTTTATTTGTTACGTATTCACGTCTTAACTACTTAACCGATCATCATCATCAAGAATAAAAAAAGAAATAAGGTAATATACAGGGTGTATTTAAAAAAAAAACACTTACTTAAATCACTGAAAGGGCTTTTTTTATAAAAGTTTTTCATAAAAGTAGGTGGAATGTGTAAAGTTAAATGGTACATATTTTTTTATTTTGGATATTTTCATTCCGTTACTAAGAAAATCCATAAAAACTAACTTCGAATTTTTTTAAGTTAGTTTTTATAGATTCTCTCAAAAACTGAGTACATAGTTATAAAATTTTTAACTTTATACGTTCCACCTGCTTATATGAGAAATCGAGGTAAAAATACCAAGAAATTCAAACGCAACATCATAACTTGTAAACGGATAGTTTTTTTTTAATTTATTTTCAGTGATTTAAGTAAGTGTTCCTTTTTCAAATACACGCTGTATTTATATACAGGCTGTATTATGTATTTGTGGATCCACAAAAAAGGACTATTCCCGTGGGATAGCGAATTGATTGACAAACTCGAGTGAAACCGCGTGTAAAACCTAGTTTTTCATATTTCCTTACTCTGTTCATTAACGTAACAAGTGCGGAATAAATTTAGAGTAAAAGTACTTTATAACACTACTTATATGAGCTCGATAGTCGAGTGAATCATCTTTGGCCGTGGCTTAACTTTTACAGGGAGCCTAACATATTTGTAAAAAGTTACGTACATATTTTTATCATATTTGCTTAAGCTTTTTATTATATCGGTATTTTTAAATTGTAAACGTAGCAACCCTAGTCCCGCTCACAAAGGTTTTCACTGCCACCAAGAATGCTTTGATACAGTTTCTCGTTCCCTTTGAGAGGAGACTCCAAATGAGTTGATTGTAAAGGTGAATATTTTGCATATTTCTGAAAAGTTCAAACGGTGAAAGTTTATATAAAATTTGAATCTACCTTTTTAAGTTAAATAACAAAAGGTGACATGTGATTTAGGTAGAAACATTTTCCATGTCGCTTACCACCTGCATTGCTGGAAAGCTCTTACCACCTTTTAGCATTCGCAATACTAATTTTATCACATTCATTTAACCCTGTCCCCCTCTCGGAATTGTATCGGTCCCGATTACGAGAAGAACTCCACTCCGCACTTTATGTTTAAAGCCACAAGTACGCGGCGGGCACGTCTAATCGTGCCAAAATTTCAGTGGGCTGCTGCGCGCGTCTCTAGACTATCGAATTAATTAGTATCTAGGTTTATTTGTTTCACAAAAATGGAGTAATAGGGACATAACTTACTGGTAATGAAATATTCAGTTTAATTAATACTTATAAAAAGACTCTAACGTCGCAGAACAGTTAAGGTGTATTAAGCGCTGTGCGACCTGAATTGGCACTTTATTGCGTCGGAGTAAGAGGAGTCGCTACGCTGTGTGCTATTGTGTAAATGTGTGGTATTAATTCAAAATTTACAAAACACTAACAGGCAAAAAGACTTACTTTACGGAATTTAAGAATTGAAATCGGGCTTGGGTAAAGCATACATTTATAATTTTAAATTACTAATTATACAGAAAACCCTTTCTCATGAATCACTCTGTCTATTAGTGAAAATCCGTTCAGTAGTTTTTCAGTTTATCGCGAACAGGCAGACGCGGCAGGGGAATTGTTTTATAATATGTAGCGATTTAATTTATTTTAATTGACATACATCTTTGTGATCTTGGTTAATATAAAATGTATTCAAATAAAGACTGCTATGGAAGGCGTCTAGGTCTGGGCTTTCTTTGTGTCCGTTGTTGGTACGCTTGTAAAGTCCCCTGCGACACAGAAGTCATTCCTAAAGCGGGAGTTGTCTTTTTAAAGAAGAAAAAAAGAAAAAAAAGAAAAACGCTAATTCCATTACTTAATAAAAATGTTTGAGTAGTTAATTATGAGTACGGTTCACGGAGAATGTTTGAGTAGTTAATTATGAGTACGGTTCACGGAGAATGTTTGAGTAGTTAATTATGAGTACGGTTCACGGAGAATGTTTGAGTAGTTAATTATGAGTACGGTTCACGGATAATGTTTGAGTAGTTAATTATGAGTACGGTTCACGGAGAATGTTTGAGTAGTTAATTATGAGTACGGTTCACGGAGAATGTTTGAGTAGTTAATTACGAGTACGGTTCACGGAGAATGTTTGAGTAGTTAATTATGAGTACGGTTCACGGAGAATGTTTGAGTAGTTAATTATGAGTACGGTTCACGGAGAATGTTTGAGTAGTTAATTATGAGTACGGTTCACGGAGAATGTTTGAGTAGGTAATTATGAGTACGGTTCACGGAGAATGTTTGAGTAGTTAATTATGAGTACGGTTCACGGAGAATGTTTGAGTAGTTAATTATGAGTACGGTTCACGGAGAATGAAAAATAACTTCTGTCTGCTGCTGTATTACTTATCACTTCTTTATTCGATTACAAAGAGGTCATTATTCTGCTCATTATTTTCTTTGTTTGTATGTTACATGCTATCTCCAATATTTGAACCAATTGTTGGTATCTTTTTTTAATTTAGACTTATACTGGAGGTTACAGAATGGTGTGGTAAAATTTTAGGAGGGTTATGTGAAGCCAAGATATAGCTGAGTAGCTGACTCGCGCAACTGTCTGCGTTTGTAAATTTTTCCCGTTTTTAGCAACCATTTTCATTGATGCTCCACTCCTATTGGTTGTAGCGTGCTGTTATATAGCCTATAACCTTCCTGGATAAATGGGCTATCCAACAGTAAAATAAATTTTCAATTCGAACCAGTAGTTCCTCAAATTAGCCCGTTCAACCAAACATACAAACTCTTCGGCTGTTATATTAGTATAGATATATATATGTATTAATATATTTATTGCTTTATAGTATTAGTATAGATTTAGCTTGAAAGAACAACAGATTTAGACATTTTTCTTTTCTTTAGTAACGGGGTCTACTTTACGACCCTAAAATATAAAAAAAAAATCTGTAACAGCCCGTTTAAGGCTGAAATTTCATATAACGTGCTCAAATTGCACCCTAGAGAAGACGTCGCGGAGTCGCGCGTCGGTAAGCTTAAATCGATTTTCACACTATTATTCGTTAACCCTTCCAGCTAAACTAAATGCTTGTATTGTAGTGGGTTTACGTCGGTAGAGCACTGGGTGGGGTTCGAACCCCGCCAGTAATCGCTTCTTTGTTTCCCATTATGCCTTAGACATTTCGTACTTTTACCCATGAAGCGCTATAATGGAGTATTTATATAAGGTGGAGAATATTATGTTCCACGTGTTGTTTTCTATCTTCGGAGTAGGGGAAGGAAGGAAGAAGGTGGGAGAGGGGGAAGAGAGGAAAGGGTTAGGGCCTCCAGTAAGCTCAGTCACTCGGCGAAAAACAATGCAAGCATTGCTTAACTGCCGGTTTTCTGTGAGGCCGTGGTATCACTCCGGTCGAGTCGGTCCATACGTGCCGAAGCGTGGCTCGCCCACTTATAAGACTCGTCGTTCGTAAGATCTAATGACGTTACAATTGAAAGAATTTATTACTTGCATTAAATCCCACTAATATTATAAATGTGAAAGTTTGGATGGATGGATGGATGGATGGATGGATGGATGGATGGATATTTGTTACTCCAAAACTAGATGAAACTTGGTATGTAGATAGCTGGAAATCTGGATTAATATATAGGCTACTTTTTATCCCGATATTCCTACGGGTGAAACCGCGAGGCGCTGCTAGTATTTATTAAGTAAATACGTTTAAGTTTCTGTTCAGGTGCAGTTATCGCTGTTTTTCTGAAAATCTAGAAGGGGTTTGCTCTGTCATTACTATTCCTTTTTTAGGGTTCCGTACAAAAAGGATAAAAACGGAACCCTATTACTAAGACTCCACTGTCCGTCTGTCTGTTTGTCACTTGTTTGTAATAGGTAAACAGTTGAAATTTTCACAGAATGTGTATATCTGTTGCCGCTATAACAACAAATAATAAAAATAAAAAAAACCGGCCAAGCGCGAGTCGGACTCGCGCACCGAGGGTTCCGTAAAATATTTTTATTGTATGATGTAACTAATTTTTTTTCCTTTATCTGTGCTATAAGACGTTGCTTCGTAACAAATTTCAAGATTCTGAGTTCACGGGAAGTCCCCTGTAGGTTTTGATTCCCTTGCGAGTGTCGAAAATTTGCGGAAATTTGCGGCATAAACGGCTGTATCTTTTGATTCCGTTGGCTTAGTAGTTTGATTTTTTGACAGCTCTAAAGGACAGTAGACCTGAGTATTTGATATAAATTTCAGCTTAATACCTCCACGCATTCCTGAGAAAAAGGGTCTTGACAGACAGATAGACCTTCGGACGGACGGACAACAAAGTGATCCTATAAGGGTTCCGTTTTTTTCAATTCGAGGTACGGAACCCTAAAAATGAATTAAATACTACAAGGGGCTCTCCTACTGAAGACGTATTTTTTTTTGGCTTATTACTTATTTTTAATAAATTTATTATATTATTTAAAACTTAGCTTTATCATTTTAGTATAACCCTGTGTTCGCCTTGGAAATATCTTTCATACTTAATAGAAGGTAAATCGTAATAGAAGTCAAATATAATGTCACTTTGACAGTGTTCTTAAACGAAATTCTAAAGTGTACGCTTTTTTCCTCACCCATTAAAATAATGTTGCTCCGGAAGTGTCTTGTGTCTTATCTTAATAGCATCTCAAAGTAATGGTTTTATAAAATACCGTTCGGTAATTTTGACTTAATTTGTTCTATTAGTGATTATACAGTTTAAAAAGTCAGAGTTAAAAGGCAGTTTTAGGTAGATTTCAAAGAAAAGTCTACCTATCGGTTTTGTACCAGTTTTCACAGGAGGTCTAGTTATGATCCCTAGACCCCAAAACAACCGTCAGTTAAAAAGTTTATATGGAAGTCCTGTGAAGAATTTTTTTGGAAAACTCGACAACTGGTACAAAACCAATAGGTAGCCTCTCTTCGAAATCTACCTAAAAATAACAAAACATAACAAATTCTGTTGACTACCCACAATCTAAATTGACAACCAACTCCGACCGAATTTTACCGGCACGATAGAGGTCGATAAAAGACCCTAATTGGTTTTAAACCCCTAAGCGCAAAGCAACTGATATCTCGACATACTAGCAAGTTTGTAAGGTACATTTATATTTATCTGACTGAGTAACCGCGGACAATCAATGTAAGTGTTTATTACTTTGTATAGGAACAAATGATCTACGATCATACGGCGATTTTCTAGGCTTGTAAGTTTGATAATATATGTATCAAGTGAGAAATGTAGCTAGTTAATTTTTTGACCATATTGCAGTTATTCGACAAGTGCCAAAGAAATCTTTTCTGCACTGATTCTAAACGACTTTTATGTATTTCGTAGCACGGAGTCCAAACTATGCTGGAATATTCTAAGCCTGACCTGAGTATAGAGATTAATATTGCAACTTTAGTTGAGGCGCGTTTTTACTGTTACGCAGAATGAAATCCAACATCATAAACCCTTTAGCAATTTTATCAAAGTGAATATTAAACCGAAGCTTATTGTCAATATAAACACCTAGATCACGAATTACTTCTTTTTCGTAAAGTAACGTCCATTTGGTCATTTATTTTCTAATTACGAAAGTAAAAAAAAGGACCTTTTTTTCCTACAAAAATGTACGTGATTCCATTATTTTGTCAGCATTAAATAACATGCTATTGTCCAAACATTACTAGGAACACGGTCTAAGTCTTCTTGGAGTTTATATGGATCCTGATAGCAATCTATTCCTTTTATAATTTTTAGATCATCCGCGTATAAATAGGTATATTTTTGAACCAAGTCACCACGTCGTTTATAAATATATTGAAAAAAATTATATATTTATAATAAAATGTATACAAATATTTGTAGTAAAACATTGATGGTCTGCGTAAGCTTGCGTTTCTGGCCGACCTGGCGTCGAACTTCCTAGTGGATGTATCATGGCGGAGATAATGATGATGAGTATAAAATACTGATCGTCAGAAGTGATAATAAAAAAAAATTTTGACACAAAATGAAGACATATCTATGAAGTGTGGTCTACCGCCGGCACTACATGAGCTTGTCGCCATTTGCATTCGGCTGCCTCGTCGAGGGTCACTGCTTCGATTCTCGATCAGTGCGTACATATGTATATATGTTATAATATTCTGGAACATTCAAGAGTAGAGTGAATAGGTTTCTCTTGGATAGGCGTGTACCATCTTCGTCTTCAACATTACTTTCCATCAGGTGAGTTTGAAGGCAAACGACAACTCCTTTACTGCATTGAACAATGTAATAAAAAAACTAGATTTAAGTATGTTTACCCGTGTTTAGCCTTGTTCTAGAACAGTCCTAAACACAGTACAAGCTGTGCGTAGTTGAGGTCTAGATAGTACTGTGGTATTTCACATTATTATGTCAAAGAAATTACAAAGTATTATTACATCACCAAGAAAGAAAATAAGCTGCTGGCCGCAAGATGTTACTTAAGTTATAAAAGTTTGCAACACAGGGGTGACATTGGTGCGTCATCTTGTAAAAGTTACAGACGAAATTCACATCCACTAGCATGTGACAGGTCTAATAGTATCTAGGACCCTTAATAGGTCGAACGGACTGTCCTCTTTGATATTAGGTGTAAACGACAGATATCACCCTTCCGAAATAAATGCGTAGTCAAATTTTGCGGAATATTTATAAGAGGAATGGCTTGTTTTTTATATGTAATAAAAGACTGTGCTTGTGAGAGAAGCTACATTTTCTAAAACATACTCTAAAAATTCTAAAATATACTTTAAAATTCTATATACTCTAAAAATTCTAAAATATACTCTAAAATTCTAAAATATACTCTAAAAATTCTAAAATATACTCTAAAATTCTAAAACATACTCTAAAAATTCTAAAATAAACTTTAAAATTCTATATACTCTAAAAATTCTAAAATATACTCTAAAATTCTAAAATATACTCTAAAAATTCTAAAATATACTCTAAAAATTTTCTTGGAAAACACGCTTTTACATTTTCCCCTATTTTACACTTCCTTTGTCCATATAAGTCCCTATGCCGTGGGAATATCGGCATAAAAAGTAGCCTCCATCCAGGTCTCCAGCTATCTACGTACCAAGTTTCATCGCAATCGGTTCAGTAGTTTTTGAGAGCAACAAACATCCATACATTCTCACAAACTTTCACGTTTATAATATCAGTAGGATTTATAACCGAAATTTCGTTTTTCTAGACTTTTATAATTTTTAAGTCAGTTGTGGCGACTTCCACATACAGTAAAAACATTCTCCTTTTTTATTTATCGCTCCCGATACCCCCTGCATACGAAATTTCATGAAAATCTTTGGAGCCGTTTCCGAGATTCAGATTATGTATTTGTTTGTATTACATTGTATATACATATATACAAGAATTGCTCGTTTAAAGGTAATAGATTATACTCAAGAATCTAATTAAGGTATTGTATTCCTTAACATAAAGGCAGAAATACAAACGGCGCGGCGGTTCCATGCGGTAAGTCTTGAGTGGCAGGGGATAGACCGCAGCAGGATAATTGGGTTTTCGATTCATTCATTCGATTTGACCAACAGACATTTAAGGAAACCTTTAAAAAGGTATTAGCGTGGAAATGGCACGTAATTCTCTTATTTTTTACCTCTATTCAGTTTAAGTGGCCTGGTACTTATGACTTGCAAATTTCACTTAGTTAAAAAGAATTCGCTCGGAACACACAGGTACACGTAATTTTATAGTTTCAACCCATTCTTCGTTTTTGGACGCCTGGTACTACGGCTTAACGGTAGCTTTAAAACCGTATTTATTTGCGTGGAAAATATTACCTAATTTTACCTTTTGTATCCAACCTTTTAAAGATTTCCTTTTAAAGTCCAAGATCCCAGTCACCCCGGACTTACGTTATTTTGGAAAGATGAAATTTTTAGGATCGGTAGTATAACATAAACATTGAAAGGAATGGATACTCGCTGAGCTGAAAGCGGTGCCGTTTTACAAGTAGCAGCTTTCAAAGGTATAAAAAAAACATGCTAAATTACGTCAAAGTAGCAACGCTAGTTTTTACATATGTGATATATGATATTGTTATAAACAAACATATACAGTTGTCAGACACTTCCTGTGGGCCATAACTTTTAACAGACACTTTAAAAGTCGTAAAAAAATTAGGGAACTTACGTAATTTTAGGAAGGCTGAATTTGCTCTCGTGCTTCCTCGCACAGTGGAACTTTTCACGAGTCTGGGAGGATATATGGCCCGTCAGATTTGTCTGGCTCATTGGAAAATATTTTAAAATATTATACTAAATAAAATATATAAAATTCTGCCTTCCTAAAATGACGTAAGTCTGGGGTGACTGGGATCTCACTCTATTACTGGTGGTCATTATTCCCAATGGGCCATCTAGAACTGCCAAAGGTCCACCACGCTAGATTTTTTCCAACACATTTTTCTAAAACATACTGCAGCGCTATCTAAGGATTCTAGACACAAATTAGTTTAGTTTATAGTTTTTTTCTAAAACACGGAAACATTTTGATGTTAATTTTATCAAATTATTATTATATATATTATACACAGAAATACATTTTCAACTTTATCTCCTTTCCACCTTTTGTTATTAACATTAACCTTAAAGGCATTACATATTAATCTCTTTGCTGAAGCTTCTGAGAACATTAGCAAGCTGAACTTGTAGGACGAAGCTTCAGAAATTGAAGCATAATCAACTCTACAGTCCTTTAATACCTTATAGTATTACAGGCAATGGATCAAGTAGACAATTTGATGGAATTAAAACTTTGCGGATTCATCCAACATGGCCGGCCTTCAACGATTTTAAATACAAGGAATAAGTAGTACTCTTGTATTCTTTGATGAAATTTTCAAACAATTTTCAGATTAGCCCAGCGGGTAATCCTGTAAAGTTTGGTAGCTATCTGATCAACAGAAATTTTTTATTTGGTTTTTTGATACACACACAAAGCCGGGGCGGGCCACTAGTATTGTATATTATAACAAAGTGATGTTATGAAAATTCGATTCTTTAAAATAAATTTACGAATGAATAGTAACTCCTTTAACTATAATGTTTCTTTTTAATACTAAACAAGACATAAAAATATAATTATTTGTGACAAAGATAATTAAAAAAAAATGGGTTGCACTCCGGGAGTGCCAGCAGAAGTGAAAAATCGAATAGGTTTAATAACGATTATACACTACGCTCACCCCTCCCGTGAGCTGTCAGAATTATCATCCTAAAGAACTATGGCAAAAAATTGTCTCATTATTTAAAATGCACATAATAATTATTTATACCAAAGTAATTTATTGTGAAGTGCGAAAGTGAGCTTTATCTGAGTAATGTAAAGCTGATTTTCGCACTTCATCAAACACTGTCGCGTATTTCTTTTATTTATTGACAGGACAGAGGACGGAGGACATTCGGACATCAGGGTCACTCGTCCTGACGCGAGTTTAATATTTTTTACCCAACAAAAAGTGCACAACGCCGCTAAAGAAGTTTTCACTTCAAAAAGTTTTACTAACTTTTAAACTTTCGCGTTCCATTATTGTCATATTAATATTAATACATGAAGAAAATTCTTTGTACCCCTTTTTAAGAAAGGTTGCGTTTCGCGAACGTTGTAACGTGAATTTTGGAATATTTACAGTTTTTTTTAATTAAAAGTTTATTTAAAGGTTATTGATATCTTCATGACTTCTACATCACATAATATCATGCGGCGACTTCAGAAATATATGTATATGAACATAAACAGAATAAATAAAGATTCATCCATCGTTTCTATCATATTCCAATTATTTTATTTTTATTTATTTATTTTATTTTTTATTTTAAACTTTATGCACATTTGGTACATTTGCGGACTTAATGCCTAAGGCATTCTCTACCAGTCAACCATTGGGTGATGCAGAGAAAAGAAGAAGTAGGTGCAAATAAAAAATATGTTAAATAATTGTACAGTAAATAATACGCAACTTGTAGCGTTGTATATATATATATATTGGGCTACATACATACTACATACATATATATATGCATATACATATATTTTATTAATTATCTTTTAAGAAGAAAACAAACGAATGCATTGATGCATGATGATGATGATGATGCATGATGCACACGATCACACAAATTTTTGTCCCGAGTCTGGGCGCCGAGTATTGTGGGTTCAAACCCACAATACTCGGCGCGGCGTAATGGCGAGGTAGCCACTTAAACCATTGCGCCATTCGTGCAGTCAAAATCTTTGCTTTACAAATCGCTAGCTTCAAGTACTAAGCACTCGACAGCTTTATTTCAAAGCTCGGAAGCTTCGACAGCACTTGAAATATTCGCCAAAGAATATCCATTGAGAGGTTGATCTTTATAAACTTCTGTTCGCCTGGTGTAAAATTTTTCATTTCCTAGTGGTACATAGTGTCTAATATGTATATCGACTACGATCATTGCAATCCGGATGATTAACAAAAGTCATGTATATAGACATTTTTAGATACAGCAAAAAATCATCGAAATTGTGCCTTAAGTAGGTTAGCAAGTTCATTCCCTTTTTTATAGTTTGCGAGTTTTAAATAGGTAACAAACTTTGAGTGGCAGCAATCTGTTACGTTGATCAAAGGGTGGGCAAGTTACATATCGCAAGCCAAGAGACCCTGAAAATAATGAATCTGTGTACGGTGACGTTGAAATATGAGTGGAGCGCGGGACTGAAATTCTATTATCTTTTAAATGTGTGTGTGTGTGTGAGTGCGTGTGTGTCATACATAAACGTATACATACACGTTCTTTTACGTTATAGTGTGTGTAATGAAATTTATACTTTCATAAAGATGTTCCATATTTTGAAATTGTGAAGTACGGGCAGCAAACGCGTTGTTAAAAAAAGATAAAAACAGTTTTTTTTCATGTCACGATGTTATTTTTAGGGTTCCGTACCTCGAAAGGAAAAAACGGAACCCTTTTAGGATCACTTGGTTGTCCGTCCGTCCGTCTGTCTGTCTATCTGTCTGTCAGTCAAGACCCTTTTTCTCAGGAACGCGTGAAGGTATCAAGCTGGACTTTATATCAAATGCTCAGGTCTACTGTCCCTTAGAGCTGTGAAAAAATCAAATTTCTAAGCTAACGCAATCAAAAGATACAGCCGTTTATGCCGCAAATTTTCGACACTCGCAAGGGAATCAAAACCTACAGGGTACTTCCCGTGAACTCAGAATCTTGAAATTTGGTACGTAGCAACGTCTTATAGCACAGATAAAGGAAAAATGGCCAAAACCGTAAATTTCATCATATAATAATAATATAGTAAAAATATTTTACGAAACCCTCGGTGCGCGAGTCTGACTCGCACTTGGCCGGTTTTTTTTAGGGTGACGTACCTCGAAAGGAAAAAACGGAACCCTTATAGGATCACTTTGTTGTCCGTCCGTCCGTCTATCTGTCTGTCAGCCAAGACCCTTTTTCTCAGGAACGAGTTTAGGTATCAAGCTGGAATTTATATCAAATACTCATGTGTACTTGGAGCTGTAAAAAAATCAAACTTCTAAGCCAACGCAATCAAAGGATACAGCCGTTTATGCCGCAAATTTCCGCAAATTAAAATACATCATATAATAGAAATATATACAATATAAACGTTAAACGATGACAATTTCTCCGCTCACTTCTTTACTCACTCTGATTACACGAAGGCGTAGAAAGTGAAAGATCTGATATGAAGGGTGCGTAAGCCGCGGTGCCAGAGTGGAGTTACCGGAACGGCTGTTCGCAGCCTTTCACGCACTTAATTTGGCAGGACCCAGAAAAATATAATATAGCGGGGTTGCTGTACAGACACTTCAACACTTCAGTGTATCGGTAGTTTAGTAGGTAGTGTAGCAATTTGGCATTACTGGAGAAACTCAACTGCCCATGTTCGGTCCCTATCTACTAATCACCCGGAGTAGATAGGTTCGCAGCCGGAACTACGGGTCCGGCTGTTAGATAAGGGTACCACGGGAACCGGATCCTGAGCCCTCTGATGGCGAAAGCTGTCAGATACCGGTTTTGGAGTTGGACTCGTGGGGGTTTTGTGGTTAGCTCCAGAGAACGGGCACGTTCGTCTGCTCCACTATTGTAGGTGGAGCGTCTGTTCTCGCGCGCAGCGAGCAGCGGAATTAACCGGATTAAGGTGAAGGGCTCCTTGGTTTTCCGCTGCGGGGCTTGGAGCGTCCTTTAGCAGAGGTCCCGTCGGACCGATGCAGCTCGGGTACTTGCCTGCTTAGTAAGTAGAAAGGTGACTAGACACTGATCCGGACACCCGACCGTAGGCCAGGGTAGACCTACACGTGATTGTAGATCGGGATGTGAGCGTGCTGACAGCTCCGGTACCAGCTGGATACTGGTAGTCGGCTTCTCTGACGAACTTAGCGGTGTTACCGCGAGCATATGCAAATATGCGGGAAGTGAGCGTGCCTTACAGCTCTGGTACCTATCTGGACAATAGGGAGTGTGCCGGTTATAAGTGTGGGGGGTCGCTGCTAGTGTGGTTTCACGAGTGGCGATCTTCTGTGACCGATAGGCATACGGGTAACTAGCCTTAATTAGTACCGACGCCATGGCGTTGGAGGTAAGACCTGCCGTATAAAGGTCCCTGCGTCTCGGGACCTTAGTTTGGGGAACTTGATGCAGGTATACTGACCCCCCCTGGCGCCTCTATCGAGGTCAACTCGGTCCTCGTACCGGTTCAGGCCCACATAAAATATCTGGGCCTGATCCTCGACGGTAGGTGGCGCTTCGACGAGCACTTCCTGCAGCTTGCTCCAAGGCTGGTCGGCGCTGCGTCCGCCCTTGGGCGACTCTTGCCCAATTTGGGTGGACCCAGCGTCGCTACGAGACAGCTGTACACGGGGGTTGTCCGGTCAATGGCACTGTACGGTGCACCGGTGTGGGCGGAGGCTCTGACCGCCCAGAATAGGGCGCGCCTCTGGCGCCCTCAGAGGGTGATGGCGGTTAGAGCCATACGCGGATACCGCACCGTGTCAACGGAGGCGGCGTGCGCGTTGGCCGGGACTCCCCCGTGGGATTTGGAGGCGGAAGTGCTCGCCGAAGTATATCGGCGAACGGCTGAGTTCCGGGCGGGAAGCGGCAGTCGGCCCCCGCCCGAAGAGGTACGCGAATGGCGTGAGGCCGCTCGCCGAGCCACCATGGCTCGTTGGTCGTCCCGGCTGGAGGCTCCACGTGCTGGCTTTGCCGCCGTGGAGGCGCTCCAGCCGGTCATCGTCGAGTGGGCAGGGCGGCAGCACGGGACCCTTTCCTTCCGACTGACGCAGGTTCTTTCCGGGCACGGCTGCTTCGGGAAGTACCTGCACTCGGTCGCTAGGAGGGAATTGAGTCCCGCCTGTCACCACTGCGACTGCAGTGAGGACTCGGCTCAGCACACGCTGGCGGTTTGCCCCAGTTGGGCGACGCAGCGTCGGGCCCTCACTGCAGTCATCGGAGTGGATCTGTCGCTACCGGCTGTCATTCGCTCCATGGCCGGTAGCGACAGGAATTTTACCGCGGTCGCAACCTTCTGTGAGGAAGTCATCTCGCAGAAGGAGGCGGCGGAAAGGGTCCGGGAGGACGACCTCCACTCGGACCTAATTCGCCGCCGGCGAACCGGGCGGCGGAGGCGCGCTTACCAGCGCCTCATGCCGCCCTGAGTGTGGCCGCGGGTGGACGGGACGGGTTTTCCCCTTCACCCGCTATAGTGGCCCCCCGCGAGGAGGCGGCGTCCGCGTGTGCCTGGACGTCGCCTAAATGAGAGGTTTTTACCCGAAGGTGGTGCCCGCGCTTTTGCGGGCAGGCGCCAGGAGGGTTCCGGATGTCTTAATAAAAGCTGTTCCCGGATCCCTCCTATTTAAGGCGCAGTACGGCACACCGTGTGGTTTTAGTCGGTTCGATTCCGACACACCGCCCCATCGTAAACCCCGGTGGGGTGACGGCCCGAGGGGGTTTCCACACGCACAAAAAAAAAAAAAAAAAAAAAAAAGGTATACTGACCCCGCTCATATAACGTTTGCGTTGGGTGGGGTTGGGCAGTATAAACAAATACGTAGTCGTGAGGAGGAGAAGGCCTGCCCATGTTCGAAATATGGGGGAAGTGAGCGTGCCTTACGGCTCCGGTACTTATCTGCACAATAGGTAGTGTGCTGGTTGCGAATGGGGGGTCGCTGCGAGTGTGGGTTCACGAGTGGCAATCTTCTGTGACCGATAGGCATACGGGTAACTAGCCTTAATTAGTGCCGGCGCCATGGCGTTGGAGGTAAGACCTGCCGTATAAATGTCCTTGCCTCTCGGGACCTTGGTTTGGGGAACTTGATGCAGGTATACTGACCCTGCTTATACGAGTAGTATAAACAAATACGTAGTTGTGAGGAGGAGAGGGCCTGCCCATGTTTCGATCGAATCAGAGGCTTTCCCATAGTCCACAAACGCTAGATATAATAGCAAGTTATACCCTTCGGTATTCTGTATATATAACTTGCAGTAGCGTGTTTATGTTGTCTATGGTAATAAAGCCTTTTCGGATCCCAGCTTGTTCAAAAGGCTAGAAGTCATCGAGTCTGCTATTCAAACGGTTTGTGATGAGTGTATATATATATATGTGCTTAGAGTATATGTACATAGAGTGATAACCCTTGAAGTCAGCTTACATACATGGCTCAGAAGTGAGTTGGGTCGACAGTTCTTCAATAAAGTGTCACCTTTCTTAAATAACAGCACCAAGACGCTTCTTCTCCATGTCTCTGTCCTTCGAGTAAGATGCAATTGAAAAGCTTCTGAAGGACTTTAAGTACCGGTATCCCATTGTTGTACTACTTTCTGTTAAACTATTTGCTTTATGGATTGCACTCTAGGCGATGACCTTCATTGAAGCATAATTCTTGTGTGTGTTTTGTTTTTTAGTTTAAAATTTTCGTGCCTTTTTTACTTTGCAAACGCCCGAGGAATCTTCTCGAGATCGAGACGAACAAAAATCGTCTAAATCAGTCAGTCCGTTGACATACATAGGGAACACTGAAAATTCTGCGCTCCTAGCCGCCCATAAATTTCGAATGTTATATTTTTTAAACATAAGAAACTCAATCATTTTATCACAAGTTGAAGTTCGTCGTCCGTAGCAAGATGGAATTAACGCTAAAAGATTTTAGGGCGATGATTTTTAAAAGTTCACTGACTCCGTAAGACTGCACTGCTCGTCTTCAAAAGTCTGCTTCTTCTGCTTTTGGGAGTGAAGCACCTCATTTGAACACTGTAAGGCGTTGTGATCGTGGCCGTGTTTCTCTCCATGATGAAGTTCAAGAACGTCGGCCCTCAACTGCGATCATTGAGGAAAATGTGGCTAATGTCAGGCAACTAATTGAAGAAACTGGCGTATCACCTTTGAGGATATTCGAGGAGATTTGGGGATTGGTATGAGCCAAATTAAAAAAAAAAACTTACGTAAGAAAACTTTGTTGCCGGTGGAAAAATGTACTCGTGTTGATTGGTGTAAAAAAATGATGAAAAAGTGATCAAATGATGTGTATTACATTGTGACAGTAGAGGAAACATGGATATATTGTTACATGCCGGAAAGAAAGCAACAGTCTTCCGTATGGGTGTTCGAAAGTGACAGCAAACCAACAAAATAGAGGCAGGCGAGAAACGTAGGCAAATGATTAAAATGTAATGTGTGTGCAATATATTACTTTACATGTAAATGTAAAGTAATTATATATATATTTCAATAATAATAATTTAATAAAAATAATTTCATATTTTAGTTGTTTTTTTAATGAGTTACGTAAAACTTTCTGTGTATCCCACGTATCATCAAAAAAGCTGTTCCATACAAAATGTTTAAGAAATAAAATTTTTATTCTATATTTGTTTTCGTGATTTTTTTCCGGTGTTTTAATAGTTATTCTGCTAATTGAGGCGGAGCAAAATCCAACAAAATCTAAAAATCGGTCCAGCTTTTCTCGAGTTATAAATGACTAGCAACCCGCCCCGGCTTCGCACGGGTACAAATTAAACACCTAACCGTCCTCATGAGTCACTCTATCTATTAGTGAAAACCGCATGAAAATCCGATCAGTAGTTTTTCAGTTTATCGCGTTATCTATTAAAAGTAATCCAAACAAAATTACCAATTTTAATTTTTTCGATTTTTATCTGTTCTCTTTTGTTTTCTCTTTTTTTATTTCTTTTTAAACCACCCTGTAGTAGAGCAAACAAAACAAAACTTATTAAAATCCGTAGAGTATATAGTTATTTGAGTTTTAGTGAGACTGACGAACAGCAATTCATTTTTATTATATAAAAGATTGCAACTTGAATTTATTTTAAAATAGACCTTGCTCTAACCTCAAATTAAATTTCTTCACTATCTGGGCAACATAAAATGATACATACTATTAGAAAAGAGAAAAACAGGGTGAGTCGGTTCAGGAGACGGCGAACAATTGTCGACGATAAATAAGCTTAAAAGGGTTTCGGGTAGCGTTGTGGAAATTACAGCACTTCCAAGTTTATAGCTTCCTAGTACCTTGGCAATGTACAATGGCTACCAATTTTGCAGCAAAGGATATTAAAGATTGAATTTCTATTGTGTCATAATCAATTATAAGGATATGAAATAGTCTGTAAACTGGTTAAATGACTGTCTAATATCCCTGAGATAAGGGTATTTAGAAAAATAAAAAAACTTTAAATGTTCATAGCATATTAAGAATTAGTCGAATCGTTTTGATTAAAATTAGTTTTGTTTTAATAGCCATAAAAATAGATTTATAGGTTGGCTGTTATTAGTTTAAATTAATAATTATCTTTTAAAAAAAGGATCATCAACTTCAATGTGCTTTTAAGTGGAAAGTAGATGTATTTTGTTTAAATATAATATGGGTAGGACAACTAAACGCACTGCTCCAATGAGACAGCGATGTTTCGGAGCAAAACGAAAACATCATCGACGTATACAATTTTTAGATATTTGTTGATTTTTAAGAAACCGCTCGACTGATTTCGATGAAATTTAAATAAGACCACCTGGGAATATACCCTTTGAAAAAAAAAAAGAATTTTCAAAATTAGGCGTCTTCGAGTAATCGGTGAACATACATAAAAAAAAAGATTCCGACGAATTGAGAACCTCCTCCTTTTTGTAAATCGGTTAAAAACACTAATTTGAACATATTTTATTAAGAGTTAAGGAAATCTAAAAAACCGTAAAAAAAAGTACAGACAATTCGATCTGACAATTTATTTTTCTGACAGATAAAGTTCTGATTTGATTGGTACTTTCGTAGTTTCCTATCTCTAGGTCATCGTTTACAATTTTCTCGAGTTTCGCAATATAAAGGAGCAAATTAAAGAAAAAGCTAAAATTAGAAATTGAGGCTCAAAATAAATTATTTCGCCAAGCCTCGTAAAATCTCTTCATCCCGTTTAATTTTAACGTATTTAATATATTTTATAAACGTCAAGTTAGCATTAAAAATGAATGCTTATGTTATTGTTTATGGTATAGGGAGCAAACTAGCAGACGCGGCACCTGATGGTAAATGACTACCGCCGCCCATGGGCACCTGTAACTCTTGAGTAAAGGGCGGAAACGCACTTGTGACTCTTGAGTCACAAGTGCGTTTCAGCCCTTTAAGGTGGGAGTAGGGGAAGAGGACGAAGGGGGGAAGAGGGGGAAAGAAATGAATGATTTGATAAAGTCTAGTGGTAGCCAGGTTTACATTAAAAATGGTCTTGGTTATCATTAGAGGAGGACCAAACATACAGTTTTACATACACTAAAAAAGATACTGTTTTGATGTGATTGTCGACTACCGTACATATTGCAGCGGTTTAGATTCTAGACTAGATTTGTAAGCTCCAAGCGCTAAATCGCTTAACAAGAAACTTTCAGAAGGACTGATCTACGCCTCACGTGACTAAAACTCCTTTTTCTATTCACAGCGAATTTCCATTGCCATTCAACGTGGTAATGTCAGTCTTTTGGTCACTCTATCAGTAGATATTGAAAGGGAATTCTTCGACATCTAAACCTATATCGTTTTAGTATTGCATTAAATTTTTAAACAATTAAGATCATTTATTTGTTTACAATATGGTAAGATAAAGCAAAACAAGTTAGTAGTCACCTTTTCAACATTGCTGACATGTGAGATATAAATATTTGAACTTGAAATGAACTCATCACGTCATTATTATTATGAAATATTATACTTACACATAATTTATACTGTGAAAACTATAAATATAATTTCTTACTATATCGTATCTTTTCTATCGTCAGTTTTTATTCCTTAAACAATATTTAATATTTTATTCATAACAAATATGACAAATTACATTAATTAATAAGAACTCGTAAACGTCCTTTGAACTGTGTATTTTTTTTTAGTTGTATGCACTTTGAAATCACGCAATCAATTCAAATTACCCGTAAAAGTCTATCCATCAATCACAGCGCGCTTCAGATAGTCCGCTACCGCCAATCAGTTGTAATTAATGTTACAAGGAGTTCAGAATCAACGAAGAGGTGTTATTCTAATACCTAAGTTTTTTAAGTAGACGAGATTGGAATCAAATTACATTAGGTATATTTCAAAAGACCAACCATGAAATAAACAGTCTCCAAAAATGAAAATATATATTAAATAAATTTATTTATTATTTATAAGTAAAACAAAGGAAAAATCAAATGTTCATAAATACAGTCCACATAATGAAAACGATCAAAATATAAACGCTACGTAGAATAACTTGACACATCTCACACACGGTAGTCTGATCCTAAACTAGGCAGAGCCTGTACAGTACCCAGACTGCTGATAAATATACTTATATATTAATTAAACCCAAACATGGAACAAATGATCATGCTCGTCACACAATTATTTGTTTTGGGTGTGAATCGAACCCACGATCTCTAGCTCAGCAGTCAGAATCGCTAATCATTAGACCAACAAGCATCTCATAACTTAACAATTTTATGTTTAAGTATGAAACTAAGATCATGACATGATATCGACCCTTTTCGTAGGAATACTCCTATATAGTTAACTATTCTAGAAATAAGCAGTCGGGAAATTATGGGGTTAAAATATATTATATTTAGGTTATACAAACTTCAGTGCCGATTTCAACGTAACCTAATGCTTAAACATAATTATGCCAAATTACCATTATGCGTAATTTCTTTATTATAAAGTTCATAAAAACCTTTTTTGAAATAAATACTTCTATAATTTGTTATAGCAATTTATTATCCTAAGGATCCTTAAAATTTGTCCTTCCCTTATAATAATTTAAGTATCGTTCGTGGGAGAGCCATGTTTCGGCACGTATGGGCCGGCTCGACTGGAGTGGTACCACGGTCTCACAGAAAACCGGCAGTGAAGCAATACTTGCATTGCTTTCGACGAGTGAGTGAGGTTACCGGAGGCCCTAACCCTTCCCTCTCCCCCTCTCCCCTCCTCGCTCCGTATTCCCCCCTTCCCCTACACCCACCTTAAAGGCCGGCATCGCACTTGTAACTCTTGAGTTGCAGGTGCTCATGGGCGGCGGTAGTAATAGGTGAACCGTCTGCTTGTTTGCCCCCTAGAAAAAAAATGTTCTCACAAGCAAAAGTTATTTTAATTTTTATAAAAATTCTTGTAAATTTAATGAAATAATAATTAATGGTTGATTAATAAACCAATTAGGTACATTACACGTTTGTATTATTTATTCCATTCTCGTAATTGTAGATGCGCACATAAACATACTTAGTATAGGTGTCCGTACATTTCTATATAGTCATTTAGTTCCCTAGTTAATTTTAAGAGGCGCTGAGCGTAAAAACATAAGTTAGACCAGACTATTTCGAGTATAACATAAAATTTAGTTTATGGCTATCCCGCGAGAATTTACTTTAAGTACTGTCAGCAAGAAAATTAAATCATAAATCATAAATCAATTTACAAAACACCTAACCTCTTATACGATCCATAATCACTTGCCAAAGTATATTAACGGTACAAAAACCTTACACGTAAAAGCTGTGTTTGTCACCCGCAG
The DNA here is from genome assembly GCA_949752705.1 of Callimorpha dominula. Classification (NCBI taxonomy): domain Eukaryota; kingdom Metazoa; phylum Arthropoda; class Insecta; order Lepidoptera; family Erebidae; genus Callimorpha; species Callimorpha dominula. Next base: position 14,863,090 of record OX457012.1, on the reverse strand, counting down.
AAGTCTTACCAGATGCTTGAGTAAGAGAGGAATCTCAATACTTTCACGTATTTATTATTGATCCAAACTCTGCTAACACGAGATTTATGAATAGAGCAAAGTGATTATCGTTAATGAATTTACGAGGTCTAACGTCCAGGACCGTCAGTTGCGCTTTAGGTAGTAAAATGTCTTTTAACTGTTAAAACTTCCACCTGTATCGATCAGCTCTCCAGAGCCATGGTTCTCTTTATACTTTAGTTTACGTACGTAGTGAAAGAATGAAACAAATTATTAAAGGGCAGTTAATAAAAATACTTTTCTAGTTTTTAATTTCAATATGTGTTATTATTATTTAAATTATATTTAATTTATTTTCTGAAAATAAGCAATGTTTTTCTAATGAGAAGTCAGTTCTGTGCCTTGGTGCGAACGTTTATCGAACAAGAAATAAGAAGTTAGCCATATTCAAAGACTTTTGTATTTATTACAGATCATTAAGTTTTGTCGCTAGTAATGCATAGTAATTAACGACTTAATTGAGTTCAATGACTTTTATTTATATTTTATATTTATATTTATTAAGCAATTTTTTTCTTGTAGTTGTTGTTTATCAATAACTTATAGTAAAAAAATGGAAGGAAATATGGGAAACAAAGTACTTTCAACGACTTTTGCTGCTGACTTTACCTGACTGTGTTTCCTAGCTGTTCATCCAAATAGTGCTCCAACTTTGATTAGAAAATAGCGTGACGTCATTATACATAATTTATAATGAACAACTCGAAATTCTAGTATGCTATGTACGCCTAGTATATCATGTAAGGTCATTTCATTTAATAATTTACTAGAAATACTGTCCTCGAGGAAAAATGAGCATACCTTTTAAATATATATATATATGTTAGTTGACCCGCGCAAGTTTGTCTGTGTTTGTAAATGTTCCCCGTTTTTGTAACTGTTTTCATTGATGCTCCGCTCCTATTGATCGTAGCGTGATGTTATATAGCCTATAGCCTGCCTCGATAAATGGGCTATCCAACCTTAAAAGAATTTTCAAGGAGATTATTTTAAGGAGATTACAATGAACATCCAAACTCACAAACTTTACCGCTTTATATAATGAGTATAGAAATACGATGTTGTAATAATTTTACAAGATATTGTATTAGGTAGCAGGTAGAGAGATCTCGACTGTAAATTCCATTTCCGATGCCTAATTTGCGAATGTTAAATCTCCGCAGTGCCCTTCATTTGACCATAGGTTAATCAGTTCTTATGCCGATACCTTCCTTATCATTGAGTAACACCGTGATCTTCTAGCAATTCTTGTACCTTTGATCTCACGAAAGCTTGGCATATCAGCTTATCAGATACATGCTAGCATCTGTACCTTTAGCACCTTTAGCAGCCGATAAATTTTATCGGCTGCTAATGGTGCTTTTCTGATACAGTAACGAAAGACACGACTTTAATAAGAGTCATGTCTTTTGTTACCCTTGTGAGGGAAGAAAGAGATTGATGCAAGAAACTATACGCTATTATGGCTTGTTAAATTAAATCATTATCTTTATGTGACTGGTGTTGTGTATAAACTATGAAAATCACTAACTAACAGTAACTACCATGTTGTTCATACCTCCATCAGCATTCAAGTGATTGTTATCAACTTATATTATTACATTCCTAGCCTTTTATAACTCCCCTATTCATCAATATTTATCAAACGACCAATAGCATTGCTTGACCGGTATAAATAGTCATATAATGTCTATTAACTCATTTTTATTAAATAGTGAACTGTTTTATCATTTATTATTTTTGCTCCTATTTTAATAACATAAATAAGAATGTTTGATGTGGTGACAACACTTGTTAAGCCTCCTACCTAAATTTAACATATATGTAGTTATATGCAGTCTATAGGCTCGGCAAAGAAGTAAATATCTAGTCTAGAAACTATCTATATTAATATTACAAAGACGTAAAATTTGTGAGTTTGAATGTAGCGGGTAACCTTTGAAAATGTTGATCTGATATTAAAAAATTCTTTCACTTATTAGTATGATATTGGCTATTTTTATCATTGCACGTATACCAAGCTAAGGTGGATCTCTGCTGCAATATGAAAATATGAAAATTACTCCAATCTGCAAGGCATCTTCCTATTCTCCTTTTTCCACGCACTCGTGTAATCGTAATATGTACCTACCTACACTACAATAAGTTTAAATTCATATACACTAAAAAGACTCAAAAATATTATTATACATTCCATCATAAGATTTAAAAATTGAGATTTATTTATGAGCTACTCTCTACGCATTTATATTAAAATCCAGCAGACTAGATATTCATAAGCATGAAGAGATGCGATCATCACAATAGAAAGCTCTATGACAGCAAAAGGTTTTATTTGTTTTTGAAGTGAAACTTCTGAAACTTCTTTATCGACGTATGGGAGAAATTTTTGTAGCAATCGTCACGTTTTTCGGTTACGCGCCATGTTGCTTTTTTTATCAAAGTTTAGTATAGTGACGTAAAGAATATAATGTAATATATTATAATAATAACAACAATATATTAGTTTTGAAGTTTGGTTTGAAATAAGAATAACAATATATTAATTTGAAAGTGATAAAATAAAAAGACTTATTCAGATTTAAGTGAATTTACAAGAAAAGTGAGAGTGATTATATATTTCGTTTTATAAATTCAACACGTATGAGCATGATTTTAATATTTATTTGAGGTTAACCTCACTTTTTGATTGTAAGTATCAGTGAATGTATATAAGTTGATGTGAAGTTGCAAATAGTAGAAAAATGATATGTCGTAAAGAAGTTTCACTTCTTACCTGTGTACTCTGGTACACACACACATTATTTTTTTTTTTTTAGTTTCTAATGTGCTGTGATTTAAACATGACGTTTTACAGAATTTACATTCTGTAAAAGAAAAAGCGGATGGGGAAAATTATGTTATTCACAAACCATTTATTAGAACTGAAATATAATAAGACTGCTGCGTCAGCTAGTTAATATCAACAAACAATGTACCGTTGTACAAATATTAAGCGAATTGTGTGTTCACACAATTCGTTTGTTCAAATTATGTATATAAAATATTTACAATATTGTAAGTATTTTATAACCATATTTGATAAATACGAATTACATAATATGTTAAGAACTGATGTAACATTTGATTTTGAGAGATAGTTATCGTAAGACTATGACACATAAAAAAAATGAATGACTGTACTTGTACCTCCTACAGTTAGTGTCAGTGCATTCCATAAAGGAGTTGTCGTAGCAACATTAAATGATTTGTTGAATACAGAGGTATTCCCAATTTCAAATTTACCGATGACCAAAACATGAATGTATCTCGTGGAAGATGATGATGTGAACATGAATGTATCTCCAGTTATGTTTTGCAAGCCACAATACAGAAATTAGTTTGTTATTAATACATTTTTTCATATCGTTATTCTGATATGTTAGAGATAGAGGTCTCTAGAATCGCACCACTCATTTTGTTTGCCAGAAGTTTCTTCGCGTTTCTCATCGTGTTTTCTCGAAGTTTTTATGGTACTCTCAAAACCGACGTGTTTCACGACCACGCATTTTTTTTACTCCCACTATCGGAAATTGGCGCAGTGATAAAAGTGGAGCGACTCGTCGGAACGAAGGCGTATACGAACTTTCAGCCTGTTATTAATCATCGAAATCATTCAGGTGTGGACCTGTGGACTATAAAACATTATTTCAGGTAAGAAAGTCTACTTATCGTATAAGAAGAATTTCAGCATTCCTTTGAAGGTAATACACGACCGAATTCAGAGTAGTCGCAACATTTTAAAGAAGCTCTAATTACAGAGTAAGTTCGGCTTGAGGGAAATTGTTCAAGTATTCTGGGTATCCGAGACAAGAAAGTTTTGCCGTTTCAATCAAAATGTTTTCATAGACCCTTATATAAGGATTGACCTCGCTGATGATAACAATTTGCGGCTGACTTGCTATAGTTGAGAGCCCGTGAATAAAGTTTCATCTCAGTAATTACCCTATACTCTTTGCAGTATTAGATCATTCTATTTAAATAGATAATTTATAATCCTAACTAATATGTACCTTAATAAATAGATGCGAATATGTATTGTCGAGTAAATAGAAGTGTCCGTGTCTAATGAATAGCGGTGAAGAGAATTGGGGTAGTTTAGCTGGTTCCGATTTGAGCACTAGCTCTTGTTACTCCTCGTTTCTCTTTAATGATGAGATGATGATGATAAAGAAAACTTTCTACTAGTTCTCAGCGTCGGTTGCCGTTGCGTAATCTCGATCTCAATTGAAGCTTTTTTCTCGCAAATTAGGATTTAGATTAGGACCTAACAAATTTTGTAAATGCTTGTGGTAAGGTGTGAGTTTGTTTGTTTACTTGTTACGCTTTGACGCCTAACTGTCATGCGATCATCATGAATTTTTGTCAACACTTTGTCAAGATCACAGAAAAGGACATAAGGTACCTTTTATGCAGAAAAAATGCTATTTCTAAGTGTAAGTGATACCTGAATTAGTTGACGTAATCAACAAGCTGCAACGTCACGCATTCATGCTTTGGCTTTGTCCCGGGACTATGAACAATAATGACCTGAGACTTGGCTGAAATTATCCATATTTCTAGTATCATATATTTCTGGTAACTTACTCAATAGCGCTTATGCGCACATAGATATGAAGATCATCTGGATAAAGATCATTTGACTAGAGTATTGGAGAAAGAACGCTACCCTGTGGCACACTAGCCGTAATATCACACTAAGAATTTACTATTACTGTTTTACGTACCGTCTACGTATTATTTGTCTTTTGCCTACATTGCCGTCATCCAGACAGCTAAATTGATGGAGATGTATAAATTGAACGTAGTTGATCTGGTAGAATTTGAAAATCGACCCAGTTAAAGACATTGCTGAAAACTGACTGAAGTTACTGTGAGACATGCCTAATTTGATGTCGTTAGTAACATTGATAAGAGTTGTAACAGTACTTTGAACAATTAGAAATTAGAGAATATTTAGAAAGAAAAATACAAAACCAAGATTGGACGAGACAGTTAAGTTCTTACGAGAGGAAAGACAGTATAATTTTTTAGAAGTAGTCTTTAAAATACTGACGTTCCACATGTTTTTAAAATATGTTTCAATAATTATATGAAATATTCTTAGTTTACTTTTTATATAGCCTTATAGTGCCGTCTTACGGTATGGGTTTTTTTTTTTTTTTTGTGCGTGTGGGAACCCCCTCGGGCCGTCACCCCACCGGGGTTTTCGGTGGGGCGGTGTGTCGGAATCGAACCGACTAAAACCACACGGTGTGCCGTACTGCGCCTTAAGTAGGAGGGATCCGGGAACAGCTTTTATTAAGACATCCGGACCCCCCCTAGCGCCTGCCCGCAAAAGCGCTTGCACCACCTTTGGGTAAAAAACTCTCAATTAGGCGACGTCCAGGCACACGCGGACGCCGCCTCCTCGCGGGGGGCCACTATAGCGGATGGAGGGGAAAAACCCGTCCCGTCCACCCGCGGCCACACTCAGGGCGGCATGAGGCGCTGGTAAGCGCGCCTCCGCCGCCCGGTTCGCCGGTGGCGAATTAAGTCCGAGTGGAGGTCGTCCTCTCGGACCCTTTCCGCCGCCTCCTTCTGCGAGATGACTTCCTCACAGAAGGTAGCGACCGCTGTAAAATTCCTGTCGCTACCGGCCATGGAGCGTATGACAGCCGGTAGCGACAGATCCACTCCGATGACTGCAGTGAGGGCCCGACGCTGCGCCGCCCAACTGGGGCAAACCGCCAGCGTGTGCTGAGCCGAGTCCTCACTGCAGTCGCAGTGGTGACAGGCGGGACTCAATTCCCTCCTAGCGACCGAGTGCAGGTACTTCCCGAAGCAGCCGTGCCCGGAAAGAACCTGCGTCAGTCGGAAGGAAAGGGTCCCGTGCTGCCGCCCTGCCCACTCGACGATGACCGGCTGGAGCGCCTCCACGGCGGCAAAGCCAGCACGTGGAGCCTCCAGCCGGGACGACCAACGAGCCATCGTGGCTCGGCGAGCGGCCTCACGCCACTCGCGTACCTCTTCGGGCGGGGGCCGACTGCCGCTTCCCGCCCGGAACTCAGTCGTCCGCCGATAAACTTTGGCGAGCACTTCCGCCTCCAAATCCCACGGGGGAGTTCCGGCCAACGCGCACGCCGCCTCCGTCGACCAGCTTTGGAGCAAGCTGCAGGAAGTGCTCGTCGAAGCGCCACCTTCCGTCAAGGATCAGGCCCAGATACTTGATGTGGGCCTGAACCGGTACGAGGACCGAGTTGACCTCAATAGAGGCGCCAGGGGGTGGACCACGACGGGGCCCATGAAATAATAGGGCCTCCGTCTTATCCAGGGCCACCCGCAAACCCAGCGCCTCTATGCGCCCGACCACCAGAGAGACTCCCCTGGTGGCAAGGCGCGCCGCCTCCTGAAAGTTCGCCCCCCGGGCTGTGACCAACGTGTCATCGGCGTAACAAATTACGCCAAGCCCGGGGGGGAAGTCGCCTCGGAGGGCCCAGTCGTACCCCATGTTCCACAGGAGTGGTCTAAGGACAGACCCCTGCGGAACACAGCACGACATGGGCCGACGACTCAAAACTCCATCTCGGTCCTCGTACATGACGGTACGCTCCTCTAAATAGTCTGCCACTAGCCGCCTCAGGTGCCCTGGCACTCCGTGATAGTGGAGTGCTTCCCTGATGCAGCTGAATGGCAGACTATTGAATGCGTTGGCGATGTCCAACGACACCGCCAACAACACGCCGCCACAGACGGTATGGGTTACCTTAAGGTCAACCTTAAAGTGAAAGAAGTTTGTGTGCTAAAATTAATCAAATTAAAGCATTTATTTAAAAGTTTTTATTTTAAGACCTCAATTTCTTGAATTATGAATATGAAATAAACATAAAAACTTTTCAGTATTTCTCTCCCTTCTAAAACAAAAACACTAAAAGAAGAAAGTTTTTCCAGGAAAATTTCCGAAGTTACGAACACTACGCATTTATCAGGGCCAAAAAACACGAGTTAAAGTTAAAGTTTGACATGGGTCTGGTGTACCACGACTTCAAATAATCCGAAAAATAATTTATTTATTTCCAATTTAATGTTTTCGTTGTTCATCGTCGAGTATAGAATTATTTTTGTCTTGTCTGTTAATCGGCAGTGGGGGCATCCAATGTGCACTTTAATAAGCAGACTAGACTAGACTAAAAAACAAAAAACTTACACCTTACCACACACATTTATAAAATTTCTTAGGATCTTAATCTCTATCCTAATTTGAGAATCCAAAGCTCCATTTGACATAGAGATTACGTAGCGCGAACCAACTTAAGAACTAGTTGAAAGTTTGCTTTGTCATCATCATTAAAGATAAACAAGGCATAACAAGAGCTAGTCCTCAAATAGGGAACCAACTATACTACCTCAATTCTCTTCACCGCTATTCATTAGACGTGGACGCCTCTGGTTACTCGGCAATAAATTAACAAACTACCCATGATTTGATCATTTAGATGATTTAACTTGAACCATAAATAACCGTTACTGATGGGATATATCTTATACCTCTCTTTCTTATTGAGACCTTCTTGTATCTTGTAATCACATGACCTTTCTTTGTCGATTTTGGACCTTTATGATGAAAAAAGTATTTAAAGTAAAAACTAAAGAATTTCCGTCCGAAAACGCTTCTATAACAATGGTTGATTACACAACTGCTAATGTAGGCCGCCGCGAAGGTTCATAGTACGTGATCATTCAACCATAAAGTAAAATTACACAAGTCCCACAATCTTGACTTACTTGACTTAATGTTCTATGTCCCCTGGATAGGGCAGAGGACGTCCACAGTAAACGTCCATCTCGGTCTTGACCTTTATGTTTGATTTCGTCCCACACCTTGACGAAGTTCTTTGAGTTAATCTAAAATTCATTTATACATTTTAATTTTAGAAAATTTATTAAGTCCGGAAATATCTGCGAAGGACTTTGTAGACATTCATTAAAAATAAAATTCGAACACAGAACAACGCATACAATGTTCCCACGTAGTCATCGGATCCATAAAATTCGTCGCGGTGAGGCCCAGTGAGGTGACCATTTCAATTGCGCATTTTCTTTGCAGTCAATTATGCAAACTTTTTCTACATAAAATACACACTATCAACACATAAAGCAGGAGGCTTTATTTTAAAATTATTTATTATTCGACACTGATATTACTTACACTGAATATAATCTTTGGGGGATAAAACGTAAATGATTTAAAAAGAAAGATGTGAAACAAGGAGTAAAGGACATAAACATACACGCTATCGTTGTCGTAGAAGTCCTCTGCCGCTTATAATATCAAGTTGTACTTCTGCAATATTTCTGCGGTTTGTGTGTTGATGAAAATTTCGACGGCCGGCACGGCATTTGTCTTCGCTACGATTGTCACTGAGATGAGTAACTAGAAATTTTGTGTTTTGGGTGTACATATATTTATGGGTGAATTAATGATGAAAACTAAAAATTCCTCGAAGAAAACTCAAAAGGATTTTCTAAAACTTGACTGCTGAGCCAGAGGTCGTGGGTTCGATTCCCACCTGAGTCTGGGTGTTCTTTGTGTCCGTTGTTTGAATGTTAGTGAAGCCCCCCGCGACACAGGAGTATTCCTAATGCGGGAGTTGTCTTTTTAAAACAACAAGAAAGAAATTATTGGTATACTTTCAGATACACTTTTAACAGATTTCATTAGATATAAATGTACCCGTGAATATTTGATAACGATTCAAAGATATATAGTATTACTAGCTGTGCCCGCGACTTCGTTCGCTTATTTTTCGAAAAACAGGAATTTGTCGCTTATTTCATAGTATCTCTTTCTGCAGGCAGTATTTCTGATACTGTATTGGCGGTGAAACAACCTGGAGCCAAAAGGGTTGTTTTGGTTGCTTACACGTGAAATAACGACATAATTGGCCGTATTAACGTTATTCATTTGTTTTTCGTGTGGAAGCTCACCTCACCGGACTATTGGTGAGGCCGTATATCAGGCTTAAACAAACGAAAACCACACGGTATGCCTCACAGCACCGTTTATGAGTTGACCGTCGGTACGGCGACGTTTTGTCTCCAATGATCCACCCAGCGCTGATTAGCGGACGGCAACTGGGCGATGTCCAAACACCCTCTTCACGGGAGACTCTGCTTCGGGTGAAGAACATAAAACTCGTCTCATACACCCACGGCCACTCTTAGCGAACGCATGAGAGCGCGAGTAAAAAGGTTCCACCTGGAAGTTTTTCTACCGAATCCACACCGTCACGTCCTCCTTGCGCGAGAGTTGTTTTCCTCGCAGAAAATCGTCATAAATCAACTGTGATGACCTAACATCTCGATTCGTCCGACCAATTGGGAGATTCTTGCTGTAGTCAGTCAGTCAGTGTTGCTGCCTAGAAACTGTGGGACCTAACAGATAAATATTTGCTTCTGAGCTTTGTTTAGTCATGGTGTAACATAGGATTTCACACTACTGTAACCGAACGGAAAATAAATGGTCTGAAAGTGTAAAAAAACTTCACCGGTTACATGTCAATATTTCAGCTTAAAATACTGTAATACTAACAAAGTGTTAAGTTAAACTAACAAGTAAGTCATAGATGCTTTAAATAAAAATTATTTTCTATTCTAATATAATCATGTTGACGGGAATCAACGCGATCACGTATTTAAAACCTTTGCTTTGCCGTGGTCGTGGCCGTGATCACAGACCTGTACCTATAACACTTTTAAATACGTGATCGCGTGAATTCCCGTCAACATAATTATATTATCATGGAACGCAAAAGTTTAAAAGTTTCATCTTCTTTTTCTATAACTCTATTTATAAATATATGTATATTTACTGGACTGGCCTGATGGTCTAGTGGTTAGGTCACTGACTGCTGAGCCAGAGGTCGTGGGTTTGATTTCCACCCAGGACGAATTATTCTCTGTCTGGGTGTAATTTATTTATAATATGTATGTATTTAGAAATATAATTATAAGAATGTTTATCAGCAGTCTGGTTACCATCGTTCAGGCTCTGCATAGTTTAGGATCAGACGGCCGTGTATGAGGTGTGTGAAGTTGTTTATTAAAGCCCTGAAACATATTTATGAATGTAATGGCTGCGAGAGGCAAAATAGCTCGTTGGCATGGCAGTCAAGAACCAGCTATTTTTTTTCATTATCAGCTCGGCTACATGATGTGATGATTTCTAAACGCAAATACCTGATAAAGTAATGAAAAGTAAACAGAAACACTATTCGTTTCTAAAATTTTAGAGGGTTTCTCTCAATTTTATCAGAATTCCATCATCAGATCCTGACTTCCTTGACATGGGACCACCCTTGAGGTATACCCTATCTAACAAAAAATAATAATCAAAATCGGTTCAAAAATAACGAAGAGGGCTGAACATACATAAAAAAAAAAGAAATATGTATTTAAACGGTCGAAATGAGAACCTTCTTTTTTTTCGTCGGTCAAAAAACATTTTAAAAAGTAAATTAGTTCACATATTAAAAAAAGTGCAAAAAAAGAAAAGAGTGTCAAATAGGGATTCGATCCGGCACCCAACCTAGTAAAATTCGTACTCTACACCAGATAAGCTTAACGCTCGCTGTCATCTAATTCGAAATAAGTTTAAACATTCTACTAACGTTACAATGTTATTACAGCATTCATTGATTTTCCTGTGGGAACCAAAGTTTAACCCGGGATAAAAAGTACCCTATAACCTGCGCAGGCACTCAAACTATTATCATACTAAGTTTCAAGCATATCCCTTCAGTAACTTCTGAGTTTATCGTTCACATACAAACAGACAGACAGGCAGACAGACAGACAAAATTTTTTTGAATCGCATATTCGGCATCAGTATCGATATCTTTATACCCCTCAGTCGAATTTTTTTAAATATATTCAATGTACAGGATTCATCCCGCTACAGATTTATTATAAGTATAGATGAGCACTAAAATAACTTTATGTGTCTACAAAGCTAACGGTCTTTATAATAGACCCCGTTCATTATTATTCAAAACGGCACTTCATCCGTATAATTTCCTTTTGTCTACTGAAGGAATTGCAAATAGACGTAACGTAAGCTATTTAGACGTGTTTACGTTACTACGTCCTCGAAGGGCTCGTGGCTAAGTGGTAACCGAGTAGGTTACCACATTACAAAGTTAACTAATACTAGCCAAGTCAGTCTTAGGATGGGTGATCATTCTTAACACATTGAGACCCCTCCGTGCCTCGGAGAGCACGAGCACGAGTCCTGGTTGTCATATAACATCCGTGGCATTCGTTACGGGTAGTTAGAGCCCTAAAAAGTCCGACAATCTGGGCCCTGTTTAATAAACGTTACCTACAAATTGCAAATTGTAATTGTATTTTACAAGTTACAATATTTTCTGTTTAATAAAGAATACAACTTACAAATTTACCATGGTGGGAAACTGAAAAAATTATAAAATTGTACTTACAATTTTACATATTTCTTTTTAATAAACATTTTCTCTTTACCGGTGACAATTTACATATTTGTAAAGAAAACTGTTTTATTGAACGCATAATTAAAAAGTTAATTATTTTGTAAATTCTAGAACAATTCCGACAGGTGGACTCGCCTTGTGTCGGAATTTAACAATTTTGTACCTCAATTTAATAAGTGAAGAAATTAAATTGTTGTACGTAAAAAATGGTTCTAACAACTAATAGTGGAAGTAGTGACAGTAGTGATGATTACATTTTACGTAATTTGTAACTAAAAATTACAAATTTGTAGATACAATATTGCCATCGCAATCTACAGGCGTTTCTACACTTGTAAACGGTTAAACAGCATTTATAATGGTATTTTTTGTAATACTTTTACTTGTAAAATGATACATAATTATTGTAAGGTTTATTAAATAGCACATTTATAAAACTGTTGGATTGTAACGTTTATTAAACTGGTTTAACTACAAAACTTCGATATCTCCTAGTACTTGGGTTGTGGAGGTCTGATGGCAGTCGCTTCACGTAAAATATCGAAGTTGTTAGACTGAATGCCGACCCCAACTTAGTTGGGAAAAGGCGCTGAGGAGGATATTTATAATAATACGTCCTTTGCTCACTCCTGGTACTAGTCAAAAAATAAAGGGATCTCGCACGTGTCGACAACTCTGGAAAACATTTTCTTTTTTTGAAAAATTCCATATTCTCATCAACAATCTCTCTCTATCAGCTCTCAGTATTGTTAATAATTCATTTCTTTTTGCTTTCCTCCGTGGTCTCCACCACGGAGGAAAGCGTAGCAAAAAGAAATGAATGAAAAGTTCTAGAATAGAGATTCTAAAACTTTTCAACGCTTCAACCATCTGTTTTTCGTGCCATGTGCCCCACCCCCTGCCACTTCAACTTGCTGTTTTTTTGGGCTATGTCGGTAACCTTCCTTCTTTTGCGTATCTCCTCATTTAATAAGTCTAGAAATAAGTTACCCACTATTATATTAGGCTTAAAAATCCCTGTAAAGATAGTGTATGGTTATGAATAAATAAAATTTCTGATCACGTCGTTTGTTCTCATTTGATATCGCACAGAAACCTCGAGCATAGCCCTCTCCATAGCTTGTTGAGCGACTCTCAGAATTCTTATCAGGCCGATAGTTAGAGACCATGGCCATGATGAAAAGTAACCAGACTGCTAATATTAAAGAATTGCAATTTTATTAACGCTGGATAAACAGTAGAAAGGATCATCGGTAGACACTTATCATCAGGTGCCTCGCCTGCTCGTTTGCCCCCTTTCAAATAAAAACTCAATCGCAGACACATGCAATCGTCCAGCCAGCGCGGTTCAGTTTTAGGCCCACTTTGGTACATTCGGTTTAATGCGTATACAAGCATGGTTATATGTTATTTAAGTACAGAACCATTAACCATCTATAATCGTTTACTACATTGTCCTGTACTTAAACATATATATCTGTCAGAATGTCTTTACTTTAATGTCTTGTGCGACGATGTAAAAGTTAGACGGCTTATTTACGACTGCTCCGTCCCATTTGAACGAGATTCAACAGCATCAGCTGTACAATGTATTTATAATGTTATAACTTCTGTTACTTACAATTGCTTTTCATCATGAGGAGTTTCGAAAGAAGACATTGAAAAGCTAATGTTATTTAACAATTAATAGTGCCTTTAGTTGCTTGAAAAAAATCTCTGTAAAATGCTTTTCCTAGTGTAGGAGCACGATTCTTAATAACATATTATGAATTTTCATGTAAATATCCAAAATTTTGTTTTTGCATTTCGGACAATTTCAAAAAAATTTGGACATTCCATAACATCCTTGGTATTAACAGGTTCCCTGTCGTCATACAACTCAGAAATTTCATTCAGTAATGTTCAAAGCTTTTTGCCTCAATTCGGCTGCTATTTGTTATCTGGAGGTAGACGTATATTTTTAGAAGCACGTAAACACATTTTTGACGTCAAAAAAACGAAAAACGTGACGCGTATATATGATCCACGAGCGTGTTGGTCTAATTGCATTGACAAGTGCCATGAATCATATATGATTCTGACCGAGATACCAAGGAGACATGGAAAATTTATACGACAGCGGTGTGTCACTTGCTACGCGAATAATAGATCCAAAGGAAGGAACCCCAATCAAAACCGAAAGCGGCAAGGCTTACTGCTTGAATTGTTACAACGAAGCCCACTAAAACCTTAGTTGGATTTTTTTATAATTATGTAGGTACTCAGTTTCCTGTATATTTTTAGTTTTTAGGTATCTCCCACGTAAAAACGATAATGCTGAAATTATTGTATGATAACTTCTCAGTCATAGGTAATACCTCTACCCAATGATTTCATAAGTAAAAATACTCTTTTTACGTATAATATCATTGCTTCTACCTATGACCGATCATCCGAGTTATCATAATAATAAAGAGATTATGTACGGTACATATATGACTACGCAAATAATACTATTGTGTATCAATCGACGAACAAACGTAATTTAACATTATAATAAGGTTACAACAGTCTGTATTTATTTAAATTACCTTCTACATCGGACCGTCTTAATGGAATGCTATCATTTATTATAATAATAATAATAATTTATTCGCATTTAGTACAACAACATTTTCCGTTACATTAGATTACAATAATTAGAATAATGTACATGATATGGTTGCACAATTTGATGCATATCTTAGAAAATATATGTAACTATCTCCTATACTAAGCAAAGCTTGTATGATAGGAGTTAGTTGGTTCTCCATTGAAGATTTTTTGTCAACCGGGATATTAAAAGGTGGACTACATTTGTCATACAAGCATGCATTAATATAAAGTATTTAACAAATTAAATAAGATTAAGATAAGACTACTTAAATATTATGTTGTTATCCACTGCGAGTAATGAAAGTGAGTTCTGTGTATTTTTCTATACTTTCGCCCATCTTACATTGCAAAACAATCTCCGCCCTTCATGACCGTTTGCATGACAGTTGACAGGGTTATTCATCGTCCTAGCCAAAGCAGGCCCGAGACCGTTGCGCGATGTATTTCGCGCGCGCTTCTATGAAGAAGAGAGGATCAAATCCTCGCACTCAAAGCTATGGTTGCCCGTCGTTCAACAGTGGTCAAGTTTACTTTAATCCTAAACTTCGGCAGTAAGACCCTGTGACGGAACCTCGTGCGATTTTAGTCGGTTCAAGTTCGACATACCATTGCCGGTAAATGTCAACCCGTGGGAGTTTCTACGCGTCAAAAAAAACCTTTCTTCTATTACCAATAAAACAAGGTTGTCGATTTTGGTGCTAATTTAAATCGAAGATTTAACAGAATACGGAAAATAAGACGGAATGTATGTTCACCGCTCAAAACGAACAAATAACAATAACTCATCAGCTTCAAACTAACTTTGGCCGCGACTTGGACCGCTGAACCTATTCCTATTAAAACTTTATCATTCTCGGGCAGTTATTGTTCCTTCGGGAACCGGGAACTCATAACCACAATCTGAACTACTTACGGGTTCATGGGAGCTAGTATTCTGTAAACAATAAAAGGAATAACCTCAGAGTTTCTATGCCTATGTTTGTATTCCTGACATCAATATCTTTTGATTATACCAATCGTTTATGGACTTGTATTTTTAAGCGACTTCAAAGAGGAGGACGTTCTCAATTCACCTGAATATTGTTTTGTTTCTTGTGTGTATGTTATACCAGTCGTTTATGGACTTGCATTTTTAAGCGACTTCAAAGAGGAGGACGTTCTCAATTCAACTGAACATTGTTTTGTTTCTTGTGTGTATGTTATGCCAGTCGTTTATGGACTTGCATTTTTAAGCGACTTCATAGAGGAGGACGTTCTCAATTCAACTGAACATTGTTTTGTTTCTTGTGTGTATGTTATACCAGTCGTTTATGGACTTGCATTTTTAAGCGACTTCAAAGAGGAGGACGTTATCAATTCAACTGAACATTGTTTTGTTTCTTGTGTGTATGTTATACCAGTCGTTTATGGACTTGCATTTTTAAGCGACTTCAAAGAGGAGGACGTTCTCAATAGGACTGAATATTGTTTTGTTTCTTGTGTGTATGTTATGTGATATCTTCGCCATCTGTGAACCGATTCCAATAATTCTTTTTCTTATTGAATTAGTTCTACTCAAGGTCAATTTGAAAAATAATATTCCACGTTTATGGGTTAAAAATTAATAGATAAAGAATATAGCTGCTTATAATTTATCATTATTTAGGCACATTGAAGTTTTCTCTGGGACTTCCTTCTTAGGGTATACCCGAGTCCCTTGCCTTATAGACTCATTTGTGACGGAACACCGTGTGGTTTTTGTCGGTTCGATTTTTCGAAGCTCGCTGCTTTATTGAAGTGAAAACTTTTTTAGGCACGTTGGGCACTTTTGGTATGGGAAAAAAGCACTGAACTCGCGTGACCGTCACGCACAGATACATATATTTATTTATTTATTATTTCATATTTTATAACATACTTATGTATTTCTAAATAAATACATATTATAGACAAATTACACCAAGACACAAAACAGATATAACATTGTAATTTGTCGATTAGGTGTAGATGTTATTATCGTAACAATATAACACAAAACAGTGCCCGCGCGACTCTCTTCTTAATCGAGACACGAATTGGAGTGAGTGAGGGTGAGACAAGTCTTGCAACAATCTTCTGTACGGTGCCTAAATTAGAGCAAAAATTGGTTGTGTTTTACCTCCTTTAAGACCTTGCAGAATCTATAATAAATATAATAACAGTTCAGTATCGGACCACAAGTAAAAAAAAAATTGTTGCGTTCCCTCGTTCATCCGATTGCGATTAAATCTTGCTTATGATATTATTGACATTCTTGCAAATACTTCTGGCATAGAAGTGACGTCAATATCCTCCCACGTACCGGGGAACGCCGGGTACAAGAGCTAGTATTGTATATAATCCTGTAACTATATTTTCAGGTTAAAGTTTACGACAGAGCTCATAAAAAATACGTGACCCATTACCGACGGCGCGGCGACGTGTGAGATCTCGGGTTCAGTAAAGTTAGGGCTGCCATCCGTCTGGGTTTCCCGGGATTTGTCATAGTTTAAAGGGCATCCGGGGAGCGTCCGGGCGCGGTTTTCCAAAAGTGTCCGGTTAAAACCCGGACACTGTGCCAGGGGAAAATTATAATTGTTAGATGAATCGTTAACAAGCTTTTTAAATTAAGAACAGAAAATTAAAATTGGCGTTTTTTTTAAGGTGTCCGGGAAAGAATCTCAATTTAACCTGTGTTCGGGGTTTTGGAGTTTTTATCCGGCCTTGGCAATTTAAGTGATGGCCTAAGTAAAGTGAACATAGAAACCATATTTGTACAATACATATAACCTACCTAATATATGTATGTAGGTGCATTGATGTTTATACAAGGGTGTTACAGAGAGGTATCAACGTATTTTTAACCGACTTCAAAAAGGTGCTCAATTCGACTAAATATTCTTTTTTTGAAGTGGAAACTTCTGTAGGCACTTTGGACACTTTCTGTATGTCGAAAAAGTTCTGTACTCGCGGGACTGTCATGGTCAGATACATACTCGTATACATTTTTTTTTAAAGACTACTAGTAACGTGGGTCACACATTACTAGTATTCTTGTTAACCCCTCCAGATAATCTAAATGCTTGTGTTAGGATTAGTTTCTCGACGGTAGTGCACTGGGTGGGGTTCAAACCCGCAACCACTTGATCGCACGTCTGACGCCTTAGCTATTACGCTACCGCCACTTAATATGTTGATGTTTGTGTGATTTCACTTCTGACGTACAGTCCTACGACTGACTGTTTTATTTTTGTATGTATGCTACTATTACGATTGCGATATCTTTAACATTTGTGAACCAATTGCAATAATTGTTTTCTTAATTGACTTGATTGTACTCAAGGATTCGTCCCATTTTGAGTTTGTATTTCTATGTTTGTGTTCCTGACATTACCATCTTTTGTTTATACCAAACATTTATAAACTTAACCAACTCAAAAAAGAAGTTCTCAATTCGACTGAATGTTGTTTATTTCGCCATTTGTGGCCTGATTTCAATAATTCTTTTTTTAATTAAATTTATTGGTACAAGGTTGTTCCCATATAAATTTGAAGAAAACATTCCATCTCTAAGGGTACAAAATTACTAACTTTTAAACTTTCGCGTTCCATGATATAATTATGTATTTACACGGGAATTGACGCGATCACAAAAAGGAATTAGATACCTCTGAATTGCTTGACGTTCCGACCAGGTTGCACCGGCCGTGGCCACAGGCTGACTGACTCAGTGGTGCATGCCCACCGTCATCGAGATCGTGAGGTAGAAGGTTCTTCATCCACCCGCACATTTTCGATACTTTTGATATTTTTGTTTCGCCATGTACCGTCACATACCATACAAAAAAAAAATACAGCTCTCATAAATAATCTAGATTTAGGCGGATTGAAGTCGTTTGACTTTTTTTAAAAGTTAATCCTATAGTAGGCTCCTTGAAAGTAGAAAGAGTTTTGTATGGAAATAGATTACAAGAGTAGAGAAAGATCAAAGAAAAGATGGATGGCCTGCGTGAAAGAGGATTTGGCTATAAGGAAGTAAGCAGCCAAATGAAGAATAATAATAATAAATTAGACTTGAAGAAGAAAGCATCTTACACCGACTCTAATTTTAGGGTTCCGTACTTCGAAATAAAAAAACGGAACCCTTAAAGGATCACTTTGTTGTCCGTCCATCCGTACGTCTGTCTGTCTGTCAAGACCCTTTTTCTCAGGAACGCGTGGTACAATAAATTAGGTACTCAGGTCTACTGTCCCTTAAAGCTGTAACGAAATGAAACTTCTAAGCCAACGCAATCAAAAAATACAGTCGTTTATTTTCCTCAAATTTTCGACACTCGCAAGGGAATCAAAACGTACAGGGTACTTTCCGTGAACTCAGAATCTTGAAATTTGGTACGAAGCAACGTCTTATAGCACCGATAAAGG
The DNA here is from genome assembly GCA_949752705.1 of Callimorpha dominula. Lineage (NCBI taxonomy): Eukaryota > Metazoa > Arthropoda > Insecta > Lepidoptera > Erebidae > Callimorpha > Callimorpha dominula. The sequence goes on along the minus strand of OX457012.1, from coordinate 14,844,449 downwards.
AAAAATTGCGAAAACCGTTAATTTTTAGTTTCATAATATAATAAAATTATTTTACGGAACCTTCGATGCGCGAGTCCGACTCCTCGCACTTGGCCGGTTTTTTTAATATACAAGGTGTTACAGCGCAAGTCGTGCGTAGTCGTATAGTAGAGCTTGAGTATAACGAGAAGCACTAAATTTTCCAGAGAAATAAAAAAATTGTAAGTTTTCAACCAGAAACCTCATTTTGAAGCTATCGGTAAAAGTTCTATGGACTTTATATAATATCATTATTTGTCCGATATGGCCGTACTTATAACAAAATAAATAAGCAAAATTGTTTAGTACCACGCTGCTTAAAAAGCTGAACCTACACGATAAAGTTGATTTTTTTTACTTAAATATTATTTTTTCATACTAACTCAGCTATTAATTGGCTACGCATAACCATCTTCAAATATTATGACTGTTAGATCGTATCGTATCGGAGATTATTCACGTCACGAATTCGACTGTTTACATATGGTTATTAGATTACTGTAGATTAGATCTTGCCTGTTGTCTGTTTTAATGCGTCTTCATCCACCTTAAGGCGTGCAAATGTAAATAAAACTTCAATAATACAAACTTATGAAGTCACATTATAAAAATAGAAAGCTTATAAGCGTATATAACAATATTACACTTACAATTAAAATTAGTTACTTCCTGTAAACCCATTATAGGTATTTTTAAATTGTCAGGAGTAGGAGTCAGTCAGTATACGTCCGTCGTGAAGCTAATTGCCTGTTCCTAGATCCTGTGGAGAAGAACAGGCAAGAAACTCAAAAGACACTCTTTCTCAACATGTTTTTTTTAAGACACTTGTTACATTGGTTATAAGCGCAATTTAATGTCAAGTTACAATATAAACTATAATCAAACCATTTAAGACATTAAGGTTTTGGTTTTGAATTATTATTTGGGAATTATTCCAAATTTTTTTATGAAATAACATTAAAGAATACAATAACAATTTTTTTTCAATTTTTTTAGACTGTTGCATAAGCGTATGGTTCTTGGTAATTTGTTTTATACTTTAGGTACCATTGAAAATTTGCTTTTATGATGTAGTGGAGTATTACTTGCAACTAAATATATTTTATCAGCTCTTCGTTAACTTGGTACTTGTGCCAACTTGACTTGCGTTCATAGATGTACAAAGATGACACTGTTAATATTCCTAGCTTTTTAAAACATGGCTGATAACTTTCGTTGTTTCTAGATAAAGAAATAATAATATTTGTTTTCACTTCATTTATGTGTTCAGTGATGCCGCACACGGTACAGTGACTTGGCCATTAATTTTTATCGGTGCTATGAAAATCTCTAAGTTTAGTGTTATGCGAAAATAATCTTTGTATACGTACTAATTTAATATAAAAATAAATCCCTATTTCCCTTGGTCATGGCATCATGCGTGAATGGCTGGACCGATTTCGCTAATTCTTTTTTTTTGTGGCTGATATTGTCAGGAGCAGGTTCTTAAGAAGTAAAAGGTTGTGTGGAAAATCAGAAAGTTTTAGAAACTTAACGAGGGACTTACGCGTTTCAAACCGTAAGGCGCAGCTAGTAATATTATACAGGCGAAAGTTTGTGAGGATAGATGGATGTTTGTAATTATTTCACGCAAAAACGTCTGAACGGGTCTGGATCAAATATGGCACAGAGAAAGATTATAGTCCGAAATAGCACATTCACATTTTTATCCCGGAAAATGTACGGTTTCCGTAGCATAGATATTATCAAAATTCCCACGTGAACTAAGTCGCGGGCTAGATAGGATATATAATAAATGAAACAGTTTTTTTTGCGTTGCAAATATCACTGGACAAATCCGCATATTCCGCATATTTTAAATTCTGACTATATACGCCGAATACTCTTACAGCCAATATCCGATTACCATATGCAAATAACACAATTATATCGTACGTATGTAGTACGTATATCGTAAGTATGCAGTACGTGTATCGTAAGGATGCAGTACGTGCCGGCAATATTTATCGCAACAGCTCTAGTAATCATGAATATGGAAAAACTAAATGCCCACATCACATGTGAACATTATGAAAGGTCATTGTGAAAATTTTGCAGTAATTCGAAGTTAAAGTGCAAACATATTGTTTTACTTGAAAGAAAGAAAGAAAAATATTTTATTCGTATCTTCTACATAGTAATAAACATACGTCTTAACACCTAGGGTGGTATTGAAGATCAAATAGGGTACCTGCGTCAGCTATTATTACAGATCGCTCTGCAACGCTGATATTCTCGCAGGCTCCAATTACAATACGAATATTTAAATATCTATATTATTATATATATTATAATTATATTTATATTTTACATACAAATAATATCAATAATGTTAGACAAATAAACATATACTATATACATTTTATCATACACAAATACTTCTATGTCCACACAATTAAACAAAACAAATTAATAATTATACATACGTGTATTTCCGAACGCATCTGTCACCTGTCAGATAATATTAGTAAATTGAATTATGCAATAGTTGTATTATGTAAAAGTAACAATGTTATCTAATGTGTATCTGAAGCTGTTTTTCTATAAGATGGATACCATAAAAGTAAGTAAAGTTGCCGCACATATTGATTTAAGGTGATAATTTTTGTTGTATTAGTAAAAATTCCCTATACTTACAGTGGAATGAACGTAATGTTTTTAGGTTACGCAGAGGCGGTACTTGTCTAACGTAATAAAAATTCAGTGTTGAATAGAGACAGCAAGAGTGACACTGAGTGATAAATAAGTTGTAATATTACAGTTCTTTCAATTTCAACGAAAATGAGTATCTATTGTTTTGAGGGTTTCTATGTCCTACTAATATTATAAACGTGAAAGTTTGTGAGGATGTATGGATGTGTGGATGTGTGGATGTATGGATGTATGGATGTTTGTTACTCTTTCACGCCAAAACTACTGAACCGATTGCAATGAAACTTGGTATGTAGATAGCTGGAGACCTGGATTAACATATAGGCTACTTTTTATCCCGATATTCCCACGGGATCGGGACTTACGCGGGTGAAACCGCGGGGTGCTGCTAGTATAACATAAATGTATCTATTTAAAAAAATACAATAAAATCTTGCATAGCGCTATGAAAGTACTCGCACTGTTTTGTTTAGTTGGTATATGTATATAATCTTAGATCATTAATATGTCTAGACGGAGTGTCGTACTACAAAAGAACTAAAACGTTAACGTGGGAGAGCCAGCGCACAGAAAACCGCCGCGTGAGTGAGGTTACCGGCAGCCCTAACCCTTCCCTCTCCTCTATTCCCGTCCTTTCATCTCCTGTAATCCCCCCTCCCTTATTCCCACTCTCCGCCCCCCCCCCCTCTTCCCCTACTCCCACCTTAAAGGGCGGCAACGCACTTGTGACTCTTGAGTTACAGGTGCCATTTACTATCAGGTGACCCGTCTGCTCGTTTGCCACCTATAACATAAAAAAAAATATGAAAAAAGACACGGGCCAACTTTATTATGCTGGTGTGTACTATACAAAGCAACATTTGTTGTCGATATCGTAAGCATTGAAATTTTCTTCTTATGTAATTACATGGAAATCGTTTATTGCGAAAACATCATTCAAATTTCATCAACATTCTGAAACAACGAGGTGAACGAATGAGACAGGAACCATATTAATTAGAATTAAGTAGTTTTAACAATAGTAAACAATAAACTATGTACGAAGATTAGTTGTTTTGATAACGTCAATGTTTCTAAGTTAAGGTATAACGTTGCACAATAAGAGTCGATAAACTGTCGTGTAATTACTAACAGTTTTTGATGAATATGTATTTTTTGCTGCGAAGTCAAAAAGTAGGGTCCGTTCCTATGTTCTCTCGTACCTACTAAACGGCTGAGTCAATTTCAATGAATGATATTTCGTTAGATTTGTATTTATTGCACGAATATGTCATATTTTAAAATGTATTTTTTCGATTTTTTTCTCCCAAACCTATCGAGTGGTATCAAAATAATAATAAAAAAAGTAATTAAAAAATTATACACAACTTAAATTTTTAATAGTTAGCATTTTAAACGCAATCGGGTTATTTGTAACTTTATAATAGTTTCTTGTTAATTTTAAAAAAGATTACTAGCAACATCAGACACTCCTTGCGATGTGTACATGGCAAAGTGTATGTGTGTCTTGGTAGATCCTCCTAGTTATTTAGATCTTATCCAGTGGGGCCAAAAACTATCTTTAGAAATCACAGGAACCTTATGGTTTCTGTCATTTCTAAAGATAGTCTTTGGCCAAATGGTTACACAAAATGGCGGAAGACAAATAGTTACACTCAAGGAAGATAATTTATCTCTCCTCAAATGCAGGATTATTACTTCTAGAGTACCTGTTGTCGCCACATCAAAAACTCTTATTTATTTTATTAAAAATAAGGGCAAACTCTAATAGATGTTAACACAGTTCACTATTTAATAAAAATATGTTAATAGACATTATTATGACTGGTTATGCCGGTAAAGCAATACTATTAGTCGGTTGATAAATATTGATGAATAGTGGTTAGGGATAGGGTTATAAAAGGGTAGGAATGTATTATAATTTGATAACAATCACTTGAGTGGGGAGAGAGGTACGAACAACATAGGAGTTACTGTCACTCAGTGATTTTCATAGTTTATAGCAGTGATTGTACAGTGTGTAGTTACAGAAGTGGTTTCTTACATACCGCTTCAAACCGATCTTGTTGGAAGTCATTGAGGAAGGCATATGTCCAGCAGTGGACGTCCTATAGCTGAAATGATGATGACGATATCAAGACTTGTGTTGCAAGTTCAAAAAAGGATGATTAAAAGCAGCAGTCTCGAATGAACATGTTATATAATATGTAAATAGTAATTGAGAACAGAAAACCTACCGCTTACCGTCGTTTCGTAAACTGTAAAAATGACAGCTGTCAAGAATTTATGAGAAAAGCTCAACAATCCGAACGCGTTATAAAGAAATTTAATTACTAGGTACACCTACAAATCCATAATGCGCAATCCTAAGCTGGCACGAAGTGAGACTTCGACACGTTTTTCGCCTCTATGCGAAAATCTTCAGGAACTTCTCCTACCAAATCTTAATCTTTAAACGACCAATTCTTGTATATATGTATACCTATAATTAATCTGAATCTCGGAAACGGCTCCAACGATTTTCATGAAATTTAGAATGCAGCGGGTTTCGGGGGCGATAAATCGATCTAGCTAGGTTTCATTTTTGGGAAACAAAAAAAAAAACGAGCAAAGCGGTCGTCCAGGTACTAATAATTAAAAGATTTGTTAGCAAAACCAAATCTTTCAATTATTATTTACCAACAGATTGCGAACATGTACCAACCTATTCAATCAACTATGACGTTGACATTCATTAGATGACTGAGGTTAACCGCCCTACTTTTTAAGTCGATCCGTGTACATTCGTTTTTAAACCAACTTCAATAGTTTTCAATTCCAACCAATATTATCCCCTACCTTTGCTTAACTTTACTTTTGTTAGGAGTGGGTTCACATCAATTGTGTGGGGTTCAATCTAGCACCCTTTCAATTTCAGTATGTAAATAAGAACCTTTACGCAATCAATCGCTTCGATTGATTGTAATGAATATTATATCTTATAAGTTGTTTACATATTGTGTAATTTACTTTAAACTTACTTTTAATGTTAAAAATGTCATGCTTAAGTTTTTAATAATAACTACCAAAACGTATTTTTTTGTGTTCGGTCACGAACAGCGTGTTACAAACAGAAGGAATCTGTTAGTAGTAATTGTTATTTATCTATAGTTAACTTTACAAAGTGGGGATACTCGAATGGCCGGTTAGATTTCGAAGAGTTTATCCATGTGTTGGAAATTAATTCTCACTTGGTTAAGTGGTAAAGGAAGAGGTCTGAATGTACTCTATATTGCTTTGTAAATCTATTCTAGGCCAGCCTAGTGTACTATGGTCTAAACCTTAAGCGGAGAGCAATCAGTCTATCATTGGGCCAGTTGATTTTCAAAAGTACTAAGTACATTTTTTCTTGGCTCTGAACTTCATGAATGAGCACATCCAAGTTACAAAGAACTGTGGTAACACAACATTACCTACTATCATTGTATAATCACAATAGAATTTTAAATTTTACTACGATAAAGGTAATTTTATAAAACCTTCATCGTACAACTCTTAAGATATGCCGTCTTCAGTAAAAAAATAATCATTAAATTCCATTCACAATTGTCAAAGAACTTTTACTTTTTCAAAGTTCTTTTTTACTCTGTGGCATAAACTTAGTTTACCAGCGCTAAGTGACTAGTCTGCAGTCTGTGAATACAAATTTATAGCTTTTAGTTTACATTGATTTATTAATGTCGTCTACATCTTCAATAAATTACGGAGCTCAAAAGAAACGCAGTGTTGAAATTATAATAACTAAGATTGCTCTGTTGGAAGAGCGTCCGTTGTTGTCTACTGTTCTATGAATTAGCTTTTGTTCATTACATTTTCATGAGGAAGAAATATAACAACAACCTCAATAAATGTGAATGTGAGTTTGTTTATTTGTTACACTTTCAATCCTTAGCTACTCAACCGATCCTGGTGAAATTTTACATACACGCTGTCAGGGGCACAAAAACATATACACACATTTTTTTTAAGTAAAGGCCGCCCGCCCATGGGCACCTGCAAACTCAAGAGTCACAAGTTCGTTGTCGGCCTTTGAGGTGGGAATATGGATGGGAGGAAGAGGCTCAGGCGTCCGGTAACCTCATTCACTCGGCGAAACACAAAGCAAATATTTTTAGTTTTGTATTTACGGGAATTAACGCGATCACGAAAAATTATTACATACCTCTGAATTGAATAGAATTGAATAGTATGTGACGGTACATAGCGAAACGAAAATATCAAAAATATCGAAAAAGTGGATGAAGAACCTTCTACCCCACGAAGTCCACCAGGTGCACCACTGAGCCAGTCAGCCTGTGACCACGGCCAGTGCAACCTAAATGTTAGGTAATTCAAAGGTATGCAATACCTTTTCGTGATCGCGTTAATTCCTGTAAATATATAAATAATATTATACCAAGGAACGCGAAAGTTTAAAAGTTAGTATAGAAGTAGGTTAAAAACGACTTCCAAGAATTTTACATCTCATTACTTTAAACGAGCAAATCTAGTATTTATGTATGTATTTATATTTCGGGTATCTTGGAAACGGCTCAAACGATTTTGATGAAACTTTGTATACAGATACAGTGTTGCATTTTAAGTTAAAATACATAGTTGTATTTCCTGTAACAACGGAATTTTACAAAAAAAAACGTCGATTTTACAAAAAGCTACCGAGCAAAGCTGAGTCTAACAGGTACCAGTTAGTTAAAAGTGAAGCTAATAAAACTTTGGCAAAAATAGCAAAGTTAATGCCATGTTAAAATTTGGTTCAACATTTTCCTCATAGTTATTGAACAGAAAAGGTGTGGCGATATAATCAATACATAAATAATGAAAAGTTCCAAGTATGAGTCATTTGGTTCACAAACATGTCAATATGAGTGAGCTTACATTTATCGATGACCGTGAAAATGTAGCTTCTATTTTTACTTGGTCAGTGTCTATTTAAATAACTAAAGGCCATGTTTAGAAATTTTATAATAATAACTAGCAACCCGCCCCGGCTTGGCACGGGTAATAGGGACATCTTCAACAATCATCAAAATATTTCAACCAATTTACACAAAATGTTAACAAATTATACACCTAAACCTTCCTTATGAATCACTCTGTCTATTAGTGAAAAGTGAAAACCGCACGAAAATCCGTTGCGTGGTTTTTCAGTTTATCGCGAACAGACGGACAAACAGACTCAGCGGAGGACTTTGTTTTATAATATTCGCACCCTCGCGGCCTCGGTGCGACAATGTCAGTTATGCAAAATTTAAAAAAATCCGTTAAATATGTAATAATTATGCAAAGCACCCCTTTACGTGGTGCGGTATTGACAACGTCACAACTAAAAGTTGACTTTTTGATACAATCATGTCTAAATTTGTAACATCAAGAAAAGTCCAAAAAAAACTTATCGCCAACGGGCAAAAAAAGTGACATTTCACATGTTAGGTACGTTTTAACATTTTTATAGCATTGAATAGCAAATGTTGCGTTTGGTCAGCTGTAAAAAGGGAACTTTGTTCCCTTTTTCACTGAGCTAATAACGATGCTTTTTGTGTTCTGTTTTGTTCAATTCACCGGCATAAAAGTCGTGTTTTCTCGAAATAGCTGTTTTTGTATTACGAAACTTTTTTGCCGGATGGCGATATTTACTCGTATTCCATATGATGTAAATCGGCACAGTGCTTGCACCTAGAGCTGACCTTGGCTCTGTCTAGCAAGATGGTAAAACCAACGAAAGTGTTCGGTTACTTGGAAAACATCATTTAATGGTTATCCAAGTATCATAAATGAAGTTCAGCTTTTAAAGGTTTCTCTTATTCTACGCACGACTCGAGTTAACAATACAATACAATTAAATTTACACACACACAGTTTAGACACATACATGATTTCAAAGTGACAAAAAAAAGGAATACTTGTTAATTAAAGCTTTTTAATTTCACTCATAAAATTTCCATACCGGGGCCTTATATATAAATCGATTAAATATCGAAATATACACTCTGTAGAAATTTCAACTATTTACGTATATCATGAGATACAGCCCGCTGACAGACAGACGACAGCAGAGGCGTAGTAATATAAACCCGTTGGCACCCTTTGGGTAAGGAACCCTAAACAAAATTCTTTATTACTACACTTCACTTAAATAATGTACCTAGAAGTATTTTATATAAATAATTTTCGGAGTTAAGCTGAGAGCAAAAGAAGCAATCAGTATTTACTAGTATAAGTATTGAAGCGTTATTTTATGCCAATAAAATCTTTTTATAGCAGTCTCGCGATCCGAGCTGAAGAACTTTGGGAATACGCGATATATTACGATTGATGGAGCTGAAATGTTCTTTGCTGTTTCTGTATTTTATTGGAAATGGATTCTAAGCGGCTATTATTGTATCTATATGCGATCATTGTAGTAACAAATTTCAAATATCTATTTCAGGAGATGCGAAAGACTTTTAAATCTATCTATACTAATAATGAATCTGTAGCGGGATGAATTCTGTACATTGAATATATTTAAAAAAAAACGACTGAGGGGTATTAAGATATCGATACTGATTACGAATATGCGATTCAAACAATTTTTGTCTGTCTGTCTGTCTATTTGTATGTTCACGATAAACTCAGAAGTTACTGAAGGGATATGCTTGAAACTTAGTATAATAGTTTGAGTGCCTGCGCAGGTTATAGTGAATGTATATTTTCAATCGCAGGATATCATCGTGCTTTTCTGTGGTGATTGCTGAAGCAGCAGGATTTTTTTTCTTTGTTTGGTGATCCCAGAGTAATCGATAGCTGGTTCTTGACTTTGCCAACGAGCTATTTTGCATCTCGCAACCATAAAATTCATAAATATGTTTCAGAGCATTAATAATAGTAACAACTTCACACACCTCATACACGGCCATCTGATCCTAAACTAGGCAGAGCCTGTACTATGGTAACCAGACTGCTGATAAATATACTTATATATTTCTAAATACATGCATTTTATAAATAAACTACACCTAGACAGAATAATTTGTCCTGGGTGGAAGTCGAACACACGACCTCTGGCTCAGCAGTCAAGGTCACTAACCACTAGACCATCAGGCCAGTCCAGGTAAATATACATATATTTATAAATAGAGTTATAGAAAAAGAAGATCCAAACTTTTAAACTTTTGCGTTCCATGATAATATAATTATGTTGACGGGAATTCACGCGATCACGTATTTAAAAAGTATTACAGTACCTACAGGCCTGTGATCACGGACACGACCACGGCAAAGCAAAGGTTTTAAATACGTGATCGCGTTGATTCCCGTCAACATGATTATATTAGAATAGAAAAGAATTTTTATTTAAAGCATATAATATAATAAAAAAAGTTGTTAGTTTAACTTAACACTTTGTTAGTATTACAGTATTTTACTATATTAAATGCATGGCAGACTTTATCGCCAAAACAATTACAACTAAGCTGAAATATTGACATGTAACCGGTGAAGTTTTTTTACACTTTCAGACCATTTATTTTCCGTTCGGTTACAGTAGTGTGAAATCTTATGTTACACCGTGACTAAACAAAGCTCAGAAGCAAACACTGACTACAGCAAGAGTTTCCTAATTGGTCAGACGAATCGAGATGTTAGGTCGTCACAGTTGTTTCATGACGATTTTCTGCGAGGAGAACATCTCGCGCAAGAAGGAGGTGACGGTGTGGATTCGGTGGAAAAACTTCCAGGTGGAACCTTTTCACTCGCGCTCTCATGCGTACGCTAAGAGTGGCCGTGGGTGTATGAGACGAGTTTTATGTTCTTCACCCAAAGCAGAGTCTCCCGTGAAGAGGTGTCTGGACATCGCCCAGGTGTCCGCTAGCCAGCGCTGGGTGGATCATTGGAGGCAAAACGTCGCCGTACCGACGGTCAACTCATAAACGGTGCTGTGAGGCACACCGTGTGGTTTTAGTTGGTTTAAGCCTGATATACGGCCTCACCAATAGCCCGGTGAGGTGAGCTTCCACAAGAAAAACAAATGAGTAATGTTACCACGGCCAAATTATGTCGTTATTTCACGTGTAAGCAACCAAAACAACCTTTTTTGTACACTCCAGGTTGTTTCACCGCCAATACTGTATAAAAAATCCTGCCTGGAGAAAGAGGTACTATGCAATAAGCGACAAATTGCTGTTTTCCGAAAAAAACGCGAACGAAATCGCGGGCACAGCTAGTCTTAAATAAGATTTCGACATTTGGGACGAAATAAATCCTATTAATGTTTGTGGTTTGATTCGTGCTTGAGTTGAAAGTTGCAATGGCTTGGATAAATCTCACAGTTTTTTTGCTATTTGCTAATCTTGCTACCCATGGCCTTTTGACCATGGTTCTAATATAAGGTGTCACACTCACATGTTTGTATTTTTATTTTATAGTTGTATATACTTTCCTCTATTGAACTTCATTAGGGAATGAATGCATGAAGATCCTCTTCAAAGCTCTGATACTCGCAAAGCGAAATACGGATACCAGCGGGTCTCTAGGTCAATTTCGTTTTCTCCAGCTATTTCCCTTTGCTTGTAAACGGATATTGAATACCGAGTATTGCTTGATATTAAAACTTATTTGAATTTAAAACATCTTTCTGTATAAGGTGAAACCGAGAAAACGGTCAACCTCATTGTAAAATTCTTTAATCACTTGTTTCAAGAAACTTTTAGTGTAGTCTTATAGTCACTTAGAGAAACCGGAATAGATATGTGGAAGAATGTTTCTTTGGAACCGCTGCTACCTTTTGTTTTAAAGTGGGATTGGTAATCGTGGCTTGCGAGTGGCGTGACAGTAATAGAATCAATCACTCGCAAAATCACAGGCAGAGTTAATCACACAGAGTGAATCACAAACAAAGCGTTGCTTTATGTTCAGTTGTGTTCAGTTTGACGTCATGCAGATAATTACTGACAAACATTAATAGGGAACGATTAACTGTAGATGTTATCAACAATTATTGAACACAGAGGCAAACACCCCGCTATAAAATTATAATAACCAAGTTTTGTGTGCCTCGACTACTACTATTTTATATATATTTATTGTATATATTTTTTTTATTATGATTACGATCATAATAAAAAATATTGAACCATCGTGAAAACAACAACGACAACTTGTACTATGACGTTTGCCAAATTGAAGACAAAGTTATTTTTGGCTCCTAAAAAGGTACCCGCACATAGTCCAGACCTGGCACCATCTTTAAATTCTTAAAAATTAAAGATTTGATGAGAGGTATGACATTTACGGGGCTGGAAGAGTCCGTGATAGCCTAGAATTAGATATAGCCGTGATAGATTTAAAAATTTTAACTTTACACATTCCACCTACTTTTATCAAAAACGGAGGTTAAATACCTGGAAATTCAAAAATCAAAATCAAAACCATTTTTTTCAATTAAACCAATAATAGGTATTTTTGAATTGTCACGAGTAGGAGTCAGTCAGACTAAGTCAGTCGTGAAGCTAGTTGCCTGTTCCAATACGTAGTACTACTACTGCGTATTGGAACAGGCACTACTACGTCTACGGAATACGTTGATTTGAAACTTGTAAACGGAGTTTTTTAGTTCATTCTTATTGTAACTATGTGTGTGGCAAGCATGCGCTAGAGTTATTTCAGTGTTTTTTTTTTTTATGGTATAGGGGGCAAACGAGCAGATGGGTCACCTGATGGTAAATTACTACCGCCGCCCATGGGCACCTGTAACTCGAGAGTCACAAGTGCGTTGCCGCCCGAAGAGGGGGAAGAGCGGGAAGACGGGAGAGGGGGATTAGAGGGGTGGAGAGGGGGAGGGGAAGGACGGGATCAGGGGAGAGGGAAGGATTAGGGCCACCGGTAACCTCACTCACGCGGCGAAAAGCAATGCAAGCATTGTTTTACTACCGGTATTCTGTGAGGCCGTGGTATCGAGCGGAGTCGAGCCGGCCCATACGTGCCGAAGCATGGCTCTCCCACGTTTATTAATTTATTGATTATTATTTGCTGATTTAAGTAAGTGTGCCTTTTTCAAATACTTCCTGTATAATAATACCAACATTAGTTTTAATCGGCATATTCCTCACAAGTTAGACTGCAATTATCTATATACATATTATATTTACAAAGTTGACGTTTTTTTTATAATCTCTGAAGCCACAAAAAAAATTGTCAGTGCCACTAGGACCAGGCTCATCATTAGTAGGCTTTTTATCTATATATTTTCTTCTTTTCATCTGTATAAACAGGTGCTCTGGTATACAACAAGAAATTTTATTTAAGAACTAGCGACCCGCCCCGGCTTCGCACGGGTTTAATTTATTTTTTACTCTGTAACTTGATATATTTTCCTTAGTTTACACAAAATAAATTGCTGAACGCACGCATAAATATTTGACAACCAATATATATGTCAATCCTCTTCCATTACTGACTTTATTCTACATTTTTAAAATCTAATATACGATACTAACCTCACTCAATTGTTTTGCCTTCCCGGAACCTCTCCACTAACACGTGAACTGTATGGTATAGTATTAAAGTTCAAATTGACTTTTAAGTATTATTACGAATCATTTGTATGGGAGTATAGAAAAGTGTTTTTTTTTAGACTTTTTCAGGCAATTTTTTAAATTTTTATCGCCGTAAAAACTATCTTTGAACTTCAACGAACATTTAAAAAAAAGAATTGGCCAAATTGGTCCAAGCGTTGTTGAGTTATGCGCTTACCAACACATTTTGCGATTCATTTTTATATTATAGAAGATTAGTACGAAGTGCCAACAACTGCAGTCTGTATTCTGCATATGACATGCTGTTAGAGGAGATTTATGTTCAGAGCTATTTTTAACAAACTTTAAAAAGAGAAGTTTCTCAATTGGAATTTTTTTGTGAAACGATTTCAATAATTCTTTTCTTAATTGAATTGATTGTACTCAAGGTTGGTTAAATTTAAATTTGAAGAAAATTTTAGGTTACAAATTTCAGGGATGAAGAATACAGCTTATTACATTATTTATCTGTGTCTGTGAGAGTCTGTGACACTTTTTTTTCGATCTCTCTACAATCAGGTATTAAGTAAACTATTAATAATATATATTTTTTTTTAAAAGAGTAGAGGACGACCAAGGAAAAGATGGATTTACTGCTTGAAAGAGCATATGGCTAAAAAGGGAGTGAGCAGGGACACGACGGATGATAGAGTAGAATGGAAGAAGATAACGTATTAAGCCGACTGTAAATAAGTCTGGGAAGGTAATAGAAATCGTTAGTGTCACCTATCCTAGCCTGTAACATCGTGGTTATAGATAATTTTACTAACAATAGAAAATCGAAGAATCTATAATAAATATCTAAAATCTAAAAAATAAATCTATAATAACGTCACGAAGCTAGCAAAGCAAGGGACATTTGACAGCGTTTTTAATATTCTTTTCTACAGCTAAATTGATAAGCAAACGGCCTATATATACTCGCACGCCAAATATCAGTTATGTCAATCATGTGTTTCAAATTATATAGCGCAAACTATCTCTCTCTATCTCTATCTCTCTCTCTCTTGAACTCACCAGGCCTAGAACAAAAAATATACCTGCAGATATATCGGCACAGTGATTTGGTAATGGTACAGCCCTAGCATGGCCACAGTAACCCATGTTACAAGTATTCAAACATAAAAAAAACGGGCCCGCAGCAGGCCCGCAGAGGTAGATTTCGTTTTTTTTTAATTTTTATCTCCAAAAATATAAGTCGCATTAAAAACTTAAAATGTCTCCATTGTAGAGTAAAATAAAAAAAAAATCCGGTCCCGCAGCAAGACCGCAGAGGTAGATTTCGTTTTTTTTAAATTTTTATCTCCAAAAATATAAATCGCATTAAAATTAAAACAATGTAGACTAAAAAAGTTTTTAATGGGACTTATATTTTTGGAGATAAAAATTTAAAAAACACGAAATCTACCTCTGGAAGCCTGCTGCGGGACTGGATTTTTAACTGGTGGCTGATTTGGGGTCTATGGATCATAACTAGACCTCCTGTGAAGAATTTTTTGGAAAACTCGACAACTGTTACAAAACCAATAGGTAGACTTTTCTTCGAAAATCTACCAAATAACACAATATAAAATGTCATATATCTACAGAACCTTAAAGGATATTGGAAATACTATAAAATATAATAAAATTCCATATGCTATACTTGAAGACCTTTAGATTAGCCCACGCAGGTCTTTTAACATGAAACACGAGTTGCAACGTATCGATCGTACTAAACTGTGTATTATTAATTCAACGATGGCGACCCGACCGGACGACCATAACTTATTAACAGGATTATACGCAATGTATTGACTGCCTGGCTAAAAATAGGCGGAATAGAGAAAAGACCGATAGTATTTAAGTTAAGTACAGAGTTAAGGTCATTTGAGCCACCCAGCACCCGGCCAGCACCGTTTCGTCGTTCGATGTCAACTCGTTGTCTACTAGTGGTCCACGGGTGGACGCCGCGTTGTCACCAATGAACGTCCCGTGGTCAACGAGTGGACATCGCGTTTTTCCGAGTAGTCTGAAAGCGAATGGCACAAGGTCTACACCTGTGTTTCGTTATGTAAAATTTTACTAACCGTGAATTAGCTCTCATAGCTGTCACGCTTGATGAAAATTATGTGCACGAAATGTTTAGACAAAGAAAGAACGAGGGTATATATATAATATATATACATCACTCTTCAGCCTATTACCTATATTATTGGTCCACTCGAACCCGTGCGTTTGCAATGCGCAGTCAACGCAAAGCAAGCATGCGACCAGTGAGTGGTCACCGAGTGGTCCACTTGCCTTCCGCGAGGTGACCCCGTGACGTTAGGGAATTGATGTAGTAAGCGCATATCCACAGAAGTCCATATAAAAAATACTAACCGCACGAGCCGAAGCGGTGTGGTGACCTTTAGCATGTTAAATATTAACTTGTATTACTTGGGTGGTACGTCTTGATGAATTTCTTTATCGGTGTCACTTACGAGTACTACCCAGAATATTTGTCGTGTTAAATTCATTCTTGTTTATTTTTTTCTATTTTATTCCTTTTTTGTGTCACAGTTTATTGAAGAAAGAAGTGGATTAAGCATAACTTTGAATATTCTGAATTGGTCGATTGTCATGTACTGTGTTTAATGGGCGTGACCGATGTAAACATCCTATTGATTATTTAGTACAACAGTCAATAAGTTAATAAATTATCATTAATTCAAATAAGTTTTTTATAAATGTTTTGTACAAAACACATTTCGAAATTAATTGACTTGATTTGAAAATTTACAGAAACAGGGCAAGTTATTAGTATTATCATTATTGTAGTAAATAGTATTAGTTAAGTATCAAAAGAACTTCTGGAGCTCAAAAGATACAAAACGTGTGCAGTAACAGGAATCCTCACCGGACACTGCAAGCTCAACAAACATAATATGTTCAGCCTAAAGTTGAATCTGTAGGTTTCTCGAAGCCATAAGTCTGAGCAGTCTGAAATGTAAAGCAAAAGTGCGCTACTAAAGACAGAAATGGTTGAGCACTAGGCACTTAAAATAATAAAAATTAAAGCTTTCACATATTATAAATTTGATTTCATATAATTTATGAATTTAATTGGAAGTTACAGCCATTTAAAACAAGACTTTATTTTACAAACTCAACTTCCTGAGACCCTTACTGATTTGAAACCTCTCGATGACAAAGATTTTAGCTTATATTACCTTTCCCTATAGGTATAACCAGAACCGACTAAGTACATTTGCGAAATAGATAGTTGTTTCATACGGATTTCAAATCGATATTGACTCTGCGGCAGTAGATGAGACGGCTGATTAAACAGCTATCTATCCTTTTGATGAATTGAACATTATCATTAACTACAAACTAATATTATTCTAACATCCGTTTTGATGAACTTCCTATTATTAACTCGAAACTAAAATCATTCAAGTTTCAAATAACCGCGTAATGACCTGCGAATTTCAAGCAAGTACTATATTATGACTTGTGAATAACGCGAATAAATTGCACCCGCTTGCATGCATGCATTGCTCGTGCGACGCTACCACGCGAGCCGAATTCATGAGCTATTAATTTGCTAACCATATTACTTAACAAGAAAGGGTTTTTCATACAGTTTAGTTTAGATGGTCATAAACCAGCATAGAGATCAAGTGGTAAGCCGTTTATGTAATAATATATAACATATAAATAATGAATTTAAATTAATTTTCATCGTCACTTCACCATCAGGTGAATTGGAAGGCAAATGCCTATTCCACTACTCAATAATAAAAAAAAAACAGTAATTTAGAAAGTGGCATACTTGTTGACGACAATCACTCTAAAAAGCAGTAAAAATAATGAAAAAGCTTACAAGATAATTAAAACAATCTCACACAATTCTGAACAAAATAAATTTAAATCGGCAGTTACCAGACTCTAAGTAATGGCTAAAAGATGAACTCAGCGCTCTCAGAACAGATAGATATCTCCGCAAGGATAACAACACATTTAGCTTGGATTTACAGCTTTCAGTTTAAACCCCTGTTAAATAAATAGGGTGACGGAGCCTGTAATCTGCTGCATTGGGAATTCGATTTGTGACTGTTATTTGAACGTATCTCTGGTTTCGTGTTAAAGTAGTGATTTGGGATTTTGGTTTCCAGTTCAAAATGAAATTGGAGTCGATCTCTATTTAGAAGCAATGGTATTTTGCTACAATAATGATTTAAATTTAAGTTTAATGTAAATATTAAATGAAATTATTACCAAAACCATCTAACCAATTGTTATTATTATCTATACTAATATTATAAAGCTGAATAGTTTGGTTGTTTGTTTGGTTGAACGCAACTATCTCAGTAACTCCTGGTTTGAATGGAAATATTCTTTTAATGTTGGATAGCCAATTTATTGAGGAAGTGTATAGGCCATATAACATCTCGCTACGACCAATAGGAGCGGAGCATCAATGAAAAGACGAAGTTGCGCGGGTCAGCTAGTATTAAATATTACCGAAAACCTATTTTTCAAGTAGGTGATAGGAGCTTGATGTATCGAAAAGGTTGTTCTTCACTTCATATTATAAAACAAAGTTCCCCGTAGAAACGTCAGGCAATTTAGAGGTATTTAATACCCATTTCGTAATCGCACTAATTCCCATATATATACATAATTATTTTCATACTAGCGACCCGCAGCGGCTTCGCACGGGTTTAGTTTAGTTTTTTCCTTAGTTTACACAAAATAAATTTCTGAACGCACGCATAAATATTTGACAACCAATATATATGTCAATCCTTTTCCATTACTGACATTATTCTACATTTTTAAAATCTAATATACGATACTAACCTCACTCAATTGTTTTGCCTTCCTGGAACCTCTCCACTAACACGTGAACTGTATGGTATGGTATTAAAGTTTAAATTGACTTTTAAGTATTATTATGAATCGTTTGTATGGGAGTATAGAAAAGTGTTTTTTTTAGACGTTTTTAAATTTTTCTCTGCTAAAGAACCATCCTCGTACTTCAAGGAATATTCTAAAAAAAGAATGAGCGAAATCGGTTCAGATGTTCTCGATACTTGCGCTTAGCAACACATTCAGCGATTAATTTTTATATTATAGAAGATATATTATATAACTATTGCTTGTACAAATTCTATCATAGAAAATACTGAAGCGATGTGTATTTCTATTCATATAGCTATCATTTTCTTTCACTTAAGATGCAACCCACACTCAACCCCATTTTCGTCGAATCATTTTTAATTAATCCTATTCAGTCGACAATTGACATCGTCACCCTTCGTTTTAATTTAGCTCCGAACGTTTCAAAGTCAGTAGGTATTACTGAGATTGAAATCTTTGTTTGAATGTGAGTCTTTGCAAATCACAATCATGACGATTAGAGTGTTTATTCTGTTTGTTTTTTTTTTCAAAGAAGTGTATCATTTTATTTTCTAAAACATTCATTCTGAAGTTCAGATAACAACAATTTGTAATATATTTCGTGTATGAAATTGTATCATCGTAATATTATGTTGAAAAAGAGTTCATAAATTACACACGGCAGATTTCAACAAAAAATTCTAGCCGTCCAACTTCTGAACCGCCCTTCTACAGTGGAGAGCTACTAAGTAACCCAAGCCAGCTTATTTAGTGGTGTAATACCGAATAAATATGCCTATTACCTAAGACAGGTCCGTTATACACTTCTGGTTTGGCTGTCTCCCACGTCTCCCTCATCTAACCTGTGAGACTGACGTTTTCGATTGTCATACAAGACCTACTTTTCATTACAAGAGACAATTAGATCCAGAATCTCCATTGGTGTGCCTATTCAACAAGTTAACACAAACTTTTTCCTTAAATTTCAAATTCAAACTTTATTTGCTTTAAACGGGCTAAATAGTGAGTTACCATGTTTAGTTCTACAGTTCCAGCCCGTTACCTGTCACTAATAGCATCAACGGAATGCTCTAAAATAGCTACATATGTACATACAGGGTGTATTTGAAAATAGTCAGTTTTTGAGAAAATCTATTTTTATGGAAAAAGTAAGCCTTAACTTGTTGAATTGGCTCACCAATGGAGATTCTGGGTCTAGTTGTCTCTTGTCTGGATCTAGTGTTTACTAACTTAAAACATTTCGAAGTTAGTTTTTATGGATTTTCTTAGTAACGGAATGAAAAATTTCAAAATAAAAAAAAATATGTACCATTTAAAATGTTTAACTTTACACATTCTACCTACTTTCATGAAAAACGGAGGCAACTTGTTAACGTTTTTTTTTTTTTTTAATTCTTATTGTAACTACATGCTAGAGTCATACCCTTAAGTGATTTAAGTAAGTGTTCTATTTTCAAATACACTCTGTATATATATGTATATTACTATGTGAATAGAATTCTTTGCATTCTTTTTAGGTACAATATTTTTTATATTTTATGCTGCTGCACCAAGCACTTTATTTACATGCAAATAAAAATATTATCCTATAAGTACAGTATAAGTAATACCACTGTCATGTGTTATACTAAATAGAATACCAAAATAAGTTATAAGTAGTCACTAAATAAGTGACTCGATTCAATGGAACATCGGTAACGAAACATCACTAGCTTAGTTGATTGTATTACTATTGAAAAGGTTAACATTTCAGCATAAAAATAAGTTCAATAGAAATCGCAGCTGTCGAATACATTGTATGTATATTTCCAAAGGATATAAGGTGTTAATCACGTGTGTATTTCGGGGATACGCAAAACGTGCTCGCATTCGTGCATATGCCCGACTCGTGCTCGCACTCGTGCATCACCTGACACGGACGCGAAAGGTCGCTTCATCCCTCGATAAAGGCCACTCGTCGGGTCCAACACTATTTGGGCATACCTTTAATACACACGTGAGGAAAACCGTATTCTTTGTAAATATGAATACAACTCAAAAACGTTATTATATGAACTCAGATGAGGATGATTTGAAATAAAAATAGTTTTGACATGTTTACTACTCTCTGTCTACCACGTTTAGGTGCAATTTCCTTAGACTGATTAATGTCTAGGTAGTTAGTATTTTAGTTAGCAAATTAAAATTGTATGTTCTCATTATACATATGTTATATCGTTTTACAGAAAGATGTGTTCATATTTTGCTGTCATTTGAGTGTTCTTTGTGTCTGTTGCTTGTTTGTTGACATTTAAAACACCAACAAGTTTAGGAAAATTGTGATTCTTAATTCGTAGAAACCTCAAAGAAGATAGAGCTAATATTTTATAAGAATGAAAACTAATAAAGTATCTAATAAATACTAAAGATGTTTATAGAAATAGGATAAAAACTTTTTTTTTTTCAAAAATTTAAACTGTCATAACTTTATGACCGTTTAAATTTCCAGGTATTTTTGCTTCCATTTTTTATGAAAGTTGGTGGAATGTGTAAAGTTAAAGATTTTTAATGGTACCTATTTTTTTTTTTTCACATTTTTTCATTCCGTTACTAAGGAAATCAAAAAAAACGACTGAGTTAATATTTCAAAAATTAAAAATTTGTAAGAATCAAAATCTTTAACTTTATGCGTTGCACCTGCTTTTATGAGATACAGAGGTAAAAATATCTGGAATTCAGATGGTCATAACTTGTAAACGGAAGGTTTTTTTTTCATTGTATTTGTAATCTTTTTCATTGTAACCGCATGCTGGAGTCATACCTTTTCAGTGATTTAAGTAACTGTTCTTTTTTAAAATAATCCCTTTGTGTAGAAAGGCGTAAAACAAAAAAAAAGCATTAACCAAAATGTACTATAAACTTAAAAATTATGTAAAAACGGCTACATAAAGTCACAATATAAAAGTCTATACAATAACAGTTGAAGATACACAATTCAATAAAACCTTACGTTTATCAGAGAAATCGGCCGTCGCCTTAGAGAGCGGGGATTTGACAGTCGCTCCGGGTCTTACTTGGCGCAAAGGTTGTCCATTGCCGTACAGCGGGGAAACCCGGCCTGTGTAATGGGCAGCTTTGCGTCGGGTGGGGATCGGGGTGGCCTTTTTTAGTTTTAAGTATTTTTTGTAAAAAAAAAAATAAAAAATAATTTGAATTAAAAAAAATTTAATAAAATAGAACAACAAATTAAAACGGTCAAAATACAACCGCCAGACGATTTCTAATTTTGAATAGAACTTTGAATTAGGTACTACTCAATTGTTAAAGCCAAAGTGAGAAACAGTGAGCCATGAGCCAGTGAGTGATATGATGATGATGTTAATACCAGTATAGCACACAGTACGAGTTTTTCTCACTCAAGGTCAGTAGCACTTATCGGCGCCTTAAAATTCTGCTCACGTATGTAGTAGCCTCCGCCCTGCCCAGCACTACCAATCTCGAAAGAAAATCATAAAGTAACAGACATATTATTCCTTACATTACAGCGTGGCGTTACCTAATTGTATCGCCTATGGATAGAAATTCTGACTTATTATGCAATGTACATCATGCAAAGCGAATGTATTATTATAAAATGACTGGATGTAAACACCACAACTCCAGTATGTAGTGATGCATAAATTAGTAGAAATAACACATTAAAGTTGCAGCGGTAGTGAGGTAGTTGCGTGATAGTTATGGGCGCCTGGTAGTTACTGGCAAATGAGTACAAAAATAGACTGCTTTGTATTCCACTACGATAAGGCACCGATACGCCATTTTAACGCCTAGCAAATGTAAAAACCATATCTGATAATCATAAATTTAAAATACCGACGACACGAAAACCCCTTCAACTAAAAGAGCTGATGATCTTCGAACGGCTGAACAGATTTTCTTGAATTATGTCTAAGAACACTCTCGATCAAGTCGCCTATAAAACAAAAAAGTCGCACTCAAATCGGTTCATCCGTTTGGGAGCTATGATGCCACAGACAGACACACAGACACGTCAAATTATAACATCCCACTTTACGCATCGGGGGTTGAAAATGTGTTCTAAGTTGCAAACATAATGACCATAATACAAACATTGAAATAGTTTCTGTTTCTTTATCTATCTGTATCAGTGATCATGTTAATACAGTTTGGAGGTGTAATAAAGAACTTAAGGTTTCAACGTTAAATATTATTAGTGCATTTAAACTCAGATCATACATCTAACATGCAATCCAAAACACTTAGTAAGGAATTTATTGAATTAAAGATTATTTTAAGAGCCACTGCAAAATACCTAATAGACAACAGATTACCAGCGTAAACATCGTATTTTCCAAACATATTTTTCCATTACAATATTACACAAATGTCCACGCACGTTAATTAATGCTAATGGATTCCTAACCACTGGAAATCCGTTGGGAATCCAAGTTTATTGTGATGAACAAACATGTTTGTAATTAAGAGTAAACGAGGCAAATTGGTTCAAAATTTTCTACTTTATTGTGGTTTTTTGGTCGATCTGTGTTTTAGTTTAAATAGGCATAAGCCAGAATAAAGATACAGAATAAATTCTCATTAAAAGCATAAGCTTTTAATGAGAATTTATTCTGTATCTTGTATGTAGAGTATAATTTTTTTAATGAATTAACGACTTGTTAAGATGAATAATTTTATTCTAATATAGGTTATAAAAGTAATAAGTGTGACTAAGAGGTGTAAATAATTTAATTTAACTTGAATTTTTAATAGGCCTGTTTAAGCCTTGTTTCAGTCATTTGAGTGACTGAAACCACACATAGTTATTTAAAGATTTGGCTGTGCTTACGTGTCTGTATCGGGGAAGCTCGGCTAGTATCGGACGCGATAGAGGCCGCGGTGAAGCGAACTGTGTGTCACCAACGTGACACACAGATCTTCTTTTTGTAACCGGTTGTTTTGGGGTCTAGGGATCATAACTAGACCTCCTGTGAAGAAGTTTTTGGAAAACTCAAGTGGTACAAAAACAATACGTAGACTTTTCTTCAAAATCAACTTAAAAGTAATAAATACACTTGTTTAATAGCAAAGAAAAGAGATTAATTAAAATAACAACAAAATTCTCTTTTACCATTACCAGGAGAGCATATGTGACCAATGGTGATATCGTGCAAAGTAATTAGATGCGGAATGGAAGCAGAAAGCACAAATGGTTTGCGATGTCTACTTACCATGTCAAAGCCCAACCGCCTTGTCCTCGTACATTCACAAAGTGTAACCATAAAACCATGTACCGGAATACGAGCAAACCATTGACCTGATAGCCTTTAGTTGGGTCATAATTTTGTCAGCATGCATGAAGTATCAGAGAGATGTAAATATTCCTGGTACTTTTTCTTGTCACTTCTATTTCGAAAATTACATTCTTCGAGAATCGAATTCGAAATTCGAAAATACAATTGGGTTTTAATGTATCTTAGTAATCACATAAACTGCAGAAACTTTCAAGAGGTTGTAACTAGGCAGATAAAGAAACAGACAAAGGTACATCAAATGAATTATCCAATCTCATCTTTGCCTTAACAACCAATGGATCAACTAAAAAGCTCCCCAAAATTTACATAATACCACACTCATACATAATACATGCTACCAGGGTGCGATAAACTGGAAGAGCTTTATCTACAGACTGCCGTCAAGTGACGTAAATGGTTTGCATTAATGTGAACTCCTGAATACTACATTATATTTTTAAAACATGCATGCTTGTATTTTACCTATAGTTTGCAACTGCAACCTGCATTCCAAATTCAAAAACATTCTAGGTAAGACAAATAGTCGCATGAAATTTAAATACATGCCATCTCAGTTCCGCTTACCACGCCGTTAATGCATTCACACGAGATGCACGATCTTATAGTTTGTGGTGTTTGAAAAAAACCTCTTACAGTATCGATTTACACTAAAATTATTTATACTCTTAAATAGCAGGCAATGATGCAGAGGAGTTCTTTAACGCATGCATGTAAAATAGTCCTTAGCGTAATTATTATTTAGAATGTTTATTTTGATTTATTGTCTTTCTTTTGATTAAAATAAAATTTGTATAACTAAAAACTAAACATGCATTATCTCAAATGATGTAAAATTTTATCGGTCAGTATTGTTTATAGCCTTGTGGCATTAAAAGAAAATAAGATTTGTGATAACATTTTCAGATCGTACATAACTTGTCTATGATCAACGTTCTCAAGCCAACAGTTGTACTTTTCAAAAATCATTCTAGACATTTCCAAACCTCCAAACGGATTACATTGGGCTACAGTCAATATCGACTGTTGATGTTGAAATCCGGTGGGAAATTCGGCGGGTAACATAACGTAATCTGTGAACGAACATTTGATGTGTATTGAAGTGTCATGTACGAAATGCTTACTGGTTTTCAAGAAATTTATTTATAGTAAGAAGCCACTGCAAAAGTATTGAGTTATTTTTAAGCAAATTTGAAATACCTGGAGTTCATACGAAGGCCAGACCAGGAAGGCCTTCATCCAGCACTGGACGGCTATAGGTCGATGATAATATGTAGAAAAAGTGCAGGCGGCTAAAATAAAAAAAACAATAATGTTATAAACTAAAAAATATGTGTGATAAAGGCTAGACCAATCTATACATACTGTGTTATCCAAAATATCTGTTGATGTCTACACAATGAAACTTCAAGTGTTAATGGTCAATGAAATAGAACAAAACTTAATGAATTGTGATTTCAAGAATACGTCCTTTATAATTGTAGTGAGTTATGTAATCATGTTTCATTGAAAAAGTATTTATTACTTAGTTTACGTGCTAGTCCTTGCTTCCCATATATTGTTACCATTCGTTTCCCTCAGTTTCACCTACGAGTACGTCTGTGGTCACTGCTCCGCTCTTAGGGTCGGAGGGATGTTTAACAGCCTCAATACTCAGAATTCGACTATCCAATGCTATAAGATTTTTCCAAAGCCGACTTGTAGAACCACAAAACAAACTAACTCTTCAGCTCTCTATAGTCTATATCTCGACGGTCCCAACGTATCCTACTAATTTCATAAACGTAAAAGTTTGTAATGATGTATGGATGTTTGTTACTCTTTCGCGCAAAAACTACTGAACCGATTGCGATAAAACTTGGTATGTTTATAGCTGGAGATCTTGATTAACACACAGGCTGAATTTTATCCCGATATTCTCACGACTAGTAGAGAAGGCATCACGAACTAGGCCCTACGTAAGCTGTGATTGATTCGAACGGAAATTTACTTTATTTGACACGTTATCCAATAAAAAAAAGAATTATTAAATTGTTTCACAAGTGGCGAAGATATCGGATACACACATAAAAATACAATCGGATTTAGGACCTCCGACTTCTTTTTCATCTGTTAAAAAAAAATTGTTTAAATGACCTCTCGTTCTATCGTCTTAACCTTTATATAATACAAATGTATAGAAAAGTCAAGTTAAGTTTATTGGAAAAGTTACCAGGATGCCAGAAGCGAAACTTATTCCCAAGTGAACTAATAGCTATAGAACTATGCGATTACACGAGGGACGTTGCTGATATCATTTAAACTATGCATATTACGTGGACAAGAAACTTTCGTCTTATGTAATCCTTGTACCCATTTCATGTTTTGGCAGAATGTTACGTAGGTATCACAAGATCTTGCACGACATATAAATACTATGCGACCTTTGATTATATACTTGTCTAGATGACATATTCGTACAGAAGAGCGCCAGCGCTAATAAAGTCTACTATATTTATGTGACAGACGTCATTGTCATTCGAATATCTAAGCGGCGACGTGCTTGCGAAAAACAATTAATCATCTCGGTTTGTGATATTAAAATGGTGTCAAAACTATGCTACAAAACCTTATAAAAACACTAAGATTACTTTCCATCGGTAAGTTTTGTTTTAATTTACACTATTTTCTAAGGAAATACGATACTTTTGATCAATATTTGTAGCTATGACAGATTAGCCGGTGTTGTCAGTTTATTACGGGGTAATTTTACAAAAACTAACCATAATCCACCACATCATAATCAAATAAAGGTAATCATAAACCATGACGCTATTCCTGTCTTATATTATTAAACAAGTCTATCGCTAAAGAAAACGATACCTAATGATACGTCTGTATCATCTAACATCAATAGTTACAATACTTTAAAGAATAATAATAATAGTCTTATAATTATTAATCTATTATTAAAAAAATACATCTCATCAATTGAAATTAATCACTTATTTTCACTAATTCACATTGGTACCTTTGTAATTTGAATTAGACCGATAATTTTTCGTTTCTAACAGACTTAATCACTTACACCTCTATTTAAAAACAGATTATATTTTTCATTGTTTTTTTTGTTGATTAATATGTTTTGTTATAAATTCCTTTTCTTTTAAATAATTATTTTATTTACCCTTCATTTCCTTATGACGTAATACAAGAAGGTAAGTAAATAATTAAGAGCAGGCATCCCTTAACACGCACACAATGACAATTTGTTGACAATAACTACACGCTCGTACTCATACATAATTCGTAATTGGAGCCCGTTTAATGTGCATCATTTGTGAGAGTTACTCTATCTAGATATGTATATAATCAAAGTATGCGACATGGATACCAATTTTGTTTTTAAATGGTACCTATTCTTATTACCATCTATTACAGAAACTGTCACATACGGGGTTCCACAAGGCAACGTGATTGGGCCGACGCTCTTTCAAATTTACATATAGTCCTATCAATCTACGGAAATGCTCCAGACAAGTGAAGGCAGGAAAACAAAATATAAGCGTGTAGAATAATGAATTCTAAGATAGAGGGAAACGATTTCTCCCAAAAAAATCCGAAACAGTTTAATTAGAAAGTTGTAGATTTAAAAATTATCTTTCTATTGATATGTTATAAAATATTGAATTTCGTGAATTTTTTTAGTTAGGTTCGACATTAAAATTCCGAAAAAAGAAACTCTTTCTTCATTAGAATTAATTGTTCTACACGCTTATATTTTTTCCTGCCTTCAATTGACTGGAAATTAACATTGTGGATCCATAATTTGATTTGACTAATAAATAACCTATGTTTGCTGCCTTTACAAAACTCAACAATCTTCACTAATGCTGATGATACGGCCATTGTTATTCGCGGTAATCCGTGGAGGAAAGTAAAGATTATAGCATATACAGACTTGTACAGTTGTTGCGCCGTAATTTGCTAACCCTAAATGTGACCAAAACAAACTATATGCCTGTCTTTATTAACTACAAAAACATAGTTGCTCGTGCCAGGCACTTACCCGTGTCGATCATACAAAGTAGTGAGTGTAGTAATTGATAGCATTACAACTATACTGACACTACCACTTCAAGAATTAGAATATCGTGCAGATATGAACACCTTTTCAATGGGGCGGTGTGTCGGAATCGAACCGTCTAAAACCACACGGTGTGCCGTACTGCGCCTTAAGTAGGAGGGATCCGGGAACAGCTTTTATTAAGACATCCGGCAGATGTGAACACCTAGCGCTCTGTAAATCCTTTATCACTTACTGCATACCACATGATGTTTATTGAAGTGGACAGAACATAAAGAGCTATACTTAAAGCGATGCTTGGAAAGCCGTTTAGACATCCGATTATTCAACTATATGTGACCTGTAGTTTCCTTCCAGTTAGAAAATTATTTTTACTTCAAGGAACTCTTAGAGGACATAGGCGAGTTCCACCACCAGATGATATAACGCGTAAAGAAAGATTTTTATGCCCAATAGAAAATCATTGAACTGAATTAACTGGTCGGCAATTTTATGTAATATTGTTTCGAAGTAAATATGTAAAACCAGCTGTTGCCCACGATTTCGTTCGCGTGGAAATTCTCATTAATCCGTACATTCCCCAGGATATATTCTAGCTGGTTGCCAATTTCGTTACGATTCGTTCAGCTGTTTAGTCGTGAAAATGTAACAAGCAAACAGAGTTACTTTCACTTTTATAATTTTAGTTTGGATCATTCCAATAACTGGGACAAGCCGTCATGAGATCAAAGCGAGACTATGGACAAATAGAAACACTACGTCTTTTAAACTGAATTATATTTATAAAAGATATACAGTTTACACTATATAGATATACACTATCATAAGGGCATCTATAAAATTCATCTTACGGAGATATACCGACTGCATAAGCTTTTAAAGGAACGATCAGAAAACTTATCCAGAATTTAGAAAAATCGTGTTTAGGTACTAATTATAAACTAGCTGACCTATCTTTACGGAACATAACACTTATTATTTTCTGTAAAAGTTCTAATTTCAGTGTTTTTAAATACGTAATACCATAATCGTAATCCTGATCTGGCCTTCGACTAGCCTGTTGGTTTAGGGGTTAGTTATCCTGACTGCGGAGCCGTTTGGAGGGTTCGATTCCCACCCAGGACAATTAATTGTGTGATACGCATGATCGTTTGTGATGTGTCTGGATGTAATTTATCTATAATATGTATGTTTTTAGAAATATATAAGTATGTTTATCAGCAGTCTGGTTACCATAGTACAGGCTCTGCCTAGTTTGGTACCAAGACGGCCGTGTGTAAGATGTGTCAAGTAATTATTATTACACTATTCCTATAAAAAATCCTGACTGCACAAGTTCCTATCTTAATAGCAGGTACCAGGATCTTATGAATTTCAAGCAGTGTGTAATCTAACAAAAACTAATGAGACCATTTGTCCCCAGGAACCGGATTGAGAGAACCGCGTCTAAACGATGGCGGGGCTCAGTACGAAGGATTGCGTCGGCAGCTATTTGTAAGTTTATTATACAAATAACATTATCATTATAAAACCATTACCCTAGATATAGCCTGCGACTATTTTGAGAGAATATGCTTTTATATAGTAATATTACTCGGTTTTCTCTGCGACTTCTCTCGCTTTAAAGTTATTTTAAATTTTCTCGGGAACAGAACTTTTTTGTTTAGATGAAAAGTGCTGTACCTGGCAGCGTGTAATGCAAAATTTAACGATGACCGGTTGAGTAGTTAACCCGTGAAAGGATAACAAACAAACCCACAGTCACATTTTAATTTTTGTTTTTTTTTTCTGATAGTATGAGGCTAAGGCGACATCTACAAGTAATCTGGGCGCCAGAGCCAAAAATAAACGCGAAAAGTGGTGGTATTTTATAACAATACGATATTTGGCTTAAAATTTTCAGAAAAATACGTAGAATAACATCCTAAAGTGTCTACTTCGACGGAGATACGCGTCATTGTTTATTATTGCAAAATAACTTGAAAATTGGCTTTTTATCGGTTTTCATTAAAAATCTAAAAAAGTATTGCTTTTAGAGCAAAATGTTAAAAGCAAAAGCTGTTAAGCCGACGATTTCACATAAGGATTTGGCGTCAAAAAAAATTAGAAAATTGTTTCTATTATTTAAATAAGCGAGAAAGATGAAAAATGCAAAGAAATTAAAATGCGTGAAAATGCACGTTGCAATTTTCGAAATTGAATGAAAATCAAATATGTTACAGACATTAGTATGTTTGTCATTGTACGCCAAGTCAGATCGCGAAATTTTAAAATAGCAGCCTATTGTAAAATTGTTAAGTTAAAATTTCGATTGTGTGTAAAATGTGTCACGGGCTTGGTATTGATATCTGAGTTTTTAGAATCGATGGGAAAAAATTTTTTTTTTAATTGAACAAATAAAATAGTTATTATTGAATAACTGTAAATGAAAGATCGTATTTTTTCTAGTGTTAAACTTAGACGTAAACAACTTAGTACAAGTGATTGCGCTTATTTTGACATGAATTTAAAAAAAAGTAGTACTAGTACTTTTTACTCTAAGTACTATAAAAGTGGGCACGTATATTGTTAAAAACATCATACGACACGATCGATGAAATCGAGGTATAACAGATTTGAGGAACGTTAGACCTCGATTTCATCGACCGTGTACGGAGTTTGTTCAATCTACGTTGACGTTTTCAACAATCTACGTGCCCATTTCTAGAGTACTTGGAGTAAAAAGTACTAGTACTACTTTTTTTTTTAAATTCATGTCAAAATAAGCGCAATCACTTGTACTAAGTTGTTTACGTCTAGGTTTAAAATTAGAAAAAAACCGATCTTTCATTTACGGTTTTTCGATAGTAACTTTTTAACCGACGAAAAAAAAAGGAGGTTCTCAATTCGACCGTATATTTTTTTTTTTTTTTTATGTCTGTTCAGCCCTCACTCCGTTATTTATGAACCGATTTTGATTATTCTTTTTTTGTTAGATAGGGTATACCTCAAGGGTGGTCCCATGTCAAGGAAGTCAGGATCTGATGATGGGATCCTGAAAAAATTGAGAGAAACCCTCAAAAATTGTAGGAACGAATAGTGTTTCTGTTTACTTTTCATTACTTTATCAGGTATTGCGTTTAGAAATTATCATCATTTTTCATCATCATCATCATGATGATGAAAATAAACCTTAAGTCTTAAGTATTGAGCTTATTAACATAAACTATCTAATTTTATATAAACTTATTTTGAGTCGGCGCCAAATAAAATTTTGATAATTAATCAGTTTGTTGTTTGGCGCCGACTCAAAATAAGTTTATATAAAATTAGATAGTTTATGTAAATAAGCTCAATACTTAAGACTTAAGGTGTATTTATTTTTTGCTTTTTAGTTCTTTTCGTCGGTTTAATTTTTTGTTATAAAGATTTTATTATTTGTTCAATAAAAGATAAAATTTTTGAGCTATCAAAGATATTGTTATTTCCCATCGATTCCAAAAACTCAGATATCAATACCAAGCCCGTGACACATTTTACACACAATCGAAATTTTAAATTAACAATTTTACAATAGGCTGCCATTTTAAAATTTCGCGATCTAACTTGGCGTACAATGAAAAACATACTAATGTCTTTAACATATTTGATTTTCAATCCAAAGTTAATCAAGAGATAAATATCAGTGTCTAAGGGCCTGCCTGTTGTTACACACATGTTCACTATCGCACCCTTCAGTATAATGAAAATGTCATACGTTTTGTCATAATTAATTTAAAGGTGTATTAAAATGAGTTCTATACGTTTGGTTAGGAAAAAAACTTAGTATAATGGTAATTTAATATTATAATATTTTTTTTATATTCAACCTGTATGTATAGGAAGGATAAGCAGAGTTGTAAAGTTATTGCCGTCTGCCAGACACGTTTCCAAATTCGTGCTGATACTGTGGAAAACATAATAATAATTTTCAGCTCCGGAAATCACGCTTAGAATTTCACAATCGCATGCAAACCTAACAACTTAGGCAACTTTTGCAGCGAAGCAATAATTTATTACATACATACACACATACATATTTTTTATTTACATTCTTTAGGTACCCTAAGGATGTCTTTTTTATGTAGGTACCCTTGGCAACGTGTATGTAAACTTTCATGATGAATGGTTCAGTAGCTAATGCGTAAAAGCGTAAAAAGAAACAAACTCATTTTAGTATTTACAATATTTAGGATAAGTTATAAAGTTATGATAGAATTAAGAGTTAGGGTTCGTAATATAACCTCCTTTTTTTGAAGTCGGAAATAACTTAACTAGAGCTTCTTTCAAAGCTGATTAGGGTTTATAATTATGTTAATACATTTCTGTTACATATATTTGATTTGCCTAACGTTTCGACCAGGTAGTACTGACCGTGGTCACAGAATATTATCGTGGAACGCGAAAGTTTAAAAGTTAGTATGACTTGTGTTGATACATTTCTGATATAACAAGATGTGTTTATACATAACTGCCTCACACTAAAATCGTATGAACCTATTTCCATCCTTAATAGTATAAAAAAATAAATTACGTCACATCTTTCAGATAAAGGTACCTTCAAATTATATTTAACTGACGAAATAACCGGAGGTAAGTCAACTCGTATATTTTTTCTTTGTCTTCTACTCACCTAAATAACATTACTTTCCACAATTTCTTGTCTACCTTTGAGAAGGGATCAAATGGCTTGTCATGTACTATAAAAAGTCCGGTCCGCATGTCACTGTGCCCCACCACAGATTGCGCTAAGACAACATAAATGTTTGCAGCAAAAACATCGAGACAGCGGTCAACTCAAGTACGATAAAGGTTCCGAGCGGCAATGTCTGGTATTTGCATAAATGCCGTTTATTTGGAAATTCCATAATATATGTTAACATAGTGAAGTAGAATGGTAGAAGGGTTTATTTGAATTTGGAATGACCGCAACCATTGGTTTTGTTCAAACTACGGTACATACTACTCATTTCGACGAATATGACCATGATAAGCTTTTCCTTTTGTTAATGTTTTGCAGCAATTCTTGGGGCATTTTTTTTTTCATTCGTAACATAATTCACTCGCTTCACTCAACTGTTTTTCAGTATAGTATTCACCGTATTCACCTCTCCACGCGAGTTCAACTCGAACTGGGAGTTTTTCCTTATAATTTAAGTTAGCTTTTGCTGTTCAGTAGTCCAGGCAAAGACTGTAAAAGGTAAGTATGTAAGATATCTACCTATCCATCCAAACTCAAGTGGTTTACTGAAAACTTTTAAAGAGCCACACTCTACGATTCCGGCTCCATTAACAAACTCTTTACACCACATTAAGTTAGTTTAGTTACAATGAAACAAAAGAGTACA
Source organism: Callimorpha dominula (assembly GCA_949752705.1). Lineage (NCBI taxonomy): Eukaryota > Metazoa > Arthropoda > Insecta > Lepidoptera > Erebidae > Callimorpha > Callimorpha dominula. The sequence goes on along the minus strand of OX457012.1, from coordinate 14,811,520 downwards.
AATTCGAAGTGCATAGCGATAGCTATCGAAGACGTCGTCAGTACCTCCATCATATATTTATAGGTTAACCAACTAAATACATACATGGCACTTACATAAAGTAATTACGACGGTTAGTCTTTTTATGGTTTATTACCAGTGGTCTACCTACGCGGTTCACCTAGGTGAACCACTGTTAACATTTTGTACCCATGGTTCACCTAGTAGCTAAACCCCGGGTAAATGGACTATGCGGATAGTACGCCGTGTACTTTTAGCTTTATACCTACACTGCGGAGAGGTCCTGCTTATACTATTTTCCTTGGCTTACATCATAGCATCCCATCCACCCCATCCTTATAGTTGTTGTTTAACGATGGAAGTTGATTTCATTAGTTGTATTTGTTTCATTTTCATTAATAGAACAGGAGATGCGGTACCCACCGCATCTCCCGTACTATGTAATATTGTGATTACCAATTTTGTAGTATGCGCATTATAAAAATAGATCGGTAGTGTAGCGGCAAAGGTGAATGCCCATTTCAGTATGAAAATCAGTTTCACATTTTTTTATGCTGTGTCAACTATGTATAAACTGCATTATTAAGCCTGCATTGAGTATTACCTGAAATATAAACGTATATTGTAACATAACTCGGGGTTATTGAGAAATTAAATTCCAATAATAGGTTAAAAAATAATATATATATATATATATATTATTTTATTATGGACTCTTATCCCGAGCGAAGAATCAACGCAGGAATTCGGCCAATGTCAAGTGTTTAATTATACAAGTTAAATAACAAAAACGTAAAAAAATGGACGTCTATTCGTCCATCTTGAAAAATACCCGACCGAAATAACAACGACAAAATATTGTGACACTGACGTTAGAGTATTTTTTTAATAATGTTTGTGGCATCATGTTTTGGCAGGATTACCATGTTTAAATTAAGGCAAAATTAACACTGAAGTATACATTCACTACATAAACTGCGACTACATACACGAAATAATAAGATTACTAAACTGCAACATATTTTAATGTGACATCACGAATTACCATCACGTAGGTAAACGATGTTTATTTGCATTCAACCATTAATGATTTATTTTATATAATGACAACATTTCACTTAAAATGGAAACCAAAGAGTATACAAACACTACGTATGGAAACGGTAATTGATTCAACTTTTAGTCCTTGTAAGATTTAATTTCAAACCCCAAGTTCTATAGAAGACATTCAGGGTCGTCACATTAAAATCAATATTTTTTTTTTAATTTGAAATAATGACGCTAACGTCTAAAAATGCAACCATGAATTAGTATTCTCTTTTATTATTTTAAAACTATATTGGCATTTGATTTTAATAAAAGGAATCGGCTATCAAATACCGTTTACCATTTCTCACATAGCACGAGTTCGGTAATATACATTTCATGCATTTTATTATATAAAATGAAATATAAAATACAAGAAAAGAACCCGGATTGATAGAGGAATAATTTTTTTTTAATTTACTGTTTTTACGCCCATTCTCAACAAATACAGAACTCGAACTCAATTGCGACTACGCGCGTTCAACGCTCGTCATCTGAACACAGTCTAATACATGTTTTTCCTTGCACGTACGTGGGACGTGAATTGTTAGAAATAGTTATTTTTAAAGTACATTTTCGGCCTTGTGTTACCAAAGTATGGGACAAGCCGATCGACTTATACAAAAACAGAGATGCAAGTAGCGCTTCTTGCATCCCGCATAGGAGACTGCTTGGCTATTTCCGAGATTTTAATAGTTTACATTGAACGTTCTAGTACTTACTAGAACGTTCAATTAGTTAGTCTAGTTTCAAGATATCAACTTAACTCTGAATTGTTTTTAAACTCATTAGAAAATTATATAAGAGATATGATTTTTTTATCGTTCATCTATATGCATGAGTTTACTCACTGGCGACATGCCCGACATTGCAGCGGCGAACGAAATCTATGTCCTGCGTGTGGCCAGGAGCGTGCTGTCCCACGCAAGCAGACAAGATCCGCTTGCGATTGGAAATCTGCACGACTGGAGAAGGACCCTTATTGATTACTATTATTGTAGTAGTATATGGATATATCAGTAGTATAGTATATATCATATATATCAGTAGTATAGTGTTTAACTATTATAAGAAATGTTATGTGCATGAGAGTGAACAAGAGGTGTCAAGCGGGTACATTGAATTACCCATAGAACACTTTTGTGTTCCACGGGTAGATTGCATTATCCATACAACACCTGGGTGGACGACGGATATATTAAATTACTCATTGAAGACTTGGGTGATTCACGAGTACAAAATGTTAAAGGTAAAACACCTAGGTGAACCACGTAGGTAAACTATAGGTAATAAACGCTTACAGACTTTTTATATATATAAAAAAAAAAAATTAATTATTGAAAACATAGTTTTCAATTCTCATATTATTTTTTATATTTAAGTACCTATCCCAGTGAGTGCAATTTCTATATTTTTGTACTTACCTGATAGTGCTTGTAGCTGTGCATTAAAGATTTATTTAAGTCGTTATCTTCTTATAGTTAACCTGTCCTGCTTCACACATGGCTGCAGCACAGGCTGGGTGTCGGGGGTACTAGGAAACGAGGCGTTAACAGGAGGTGCATGGCTCGCCGCTCTGCCGTGTTTAGTTGCACTGCCAGCCGCTCCGTTCTTCGCGGTTCTCGCTGATGCAAGAGGAAGGAAAGCGGGCGCTTTTTGTATCTGTATAAGTTTTATTGTGAGTATTTCCACAAAAAAATCGGTCTTAAATTTTTTTCTCATTTACGTAGGTATGTAAATGCGGACAATTTATAAGACCGCATTTTTTCAGGAAAGTATTTTTACTACACTTGACACGTCACATAGCTATCGCGGACGCAAAGCATCTGATAGCAAAACAGCAGGCTTAGACAAGTGTCAATCGTTTCTTAGCGTTTCCATTTCTAAAAACGTGACGCCCTTACAAAAACGAGAATAGATTACTAGACAAGTTTAGTGTACTTTGAATAGCGAACGCTAATTCTATTCAACCTTTCTCTAAAAAGCAGATTGTTGTCTATAGTTTGTTTCAGAGGGTGTTTGGCTTTAGAGGGGGAGAGGGTCGATCCAAATCTCAGCAAAACCACATAATCATCTAATATTTTTTCTCACGAAACTGTAAAAAGTCGCTCTTGAGACTAGCAAGACTCCCTGTGAATTATAATAAATAATTATTCTTCTTTTGCTATTTACGTATTTCATTGTTCAATTTCCCTACTGTGATTCTAGGCTACGTTATGTCTTATACTAGTATTCACTAGTCTTAAATAAAACTAACTAAGCATGTTTTTTTTATAAATCCAACGCAATTAAGCAAATCACTTTTTTTACACAAAAAATATGCAGTTTAAAGAATCTCACGTAAGATTAGTGGGAGAGGGGTGGGGGGCAGGAGTAAATCGAGCTAAATCTACACATCCGACATCTCACCAAAGGGAAGGAGGTCCATAAATTATATATCCCTTCGCGTAATAAATGGACGCACCCTAATAATTCAAAGTTGGATAGTCGCGTATCTAGTATTTTAAATTTATTACAATTATAATTCATCTTTATGGGCAGCCTACAAAAGTTGCAACGAGTGCATTTTACAGAAATTTAAACAATTATCACTACGTCAATTTTATCAGCTGATTGTAAAAGTCGCCATTTTATTTCGTTTTCTACAAGGTGTTGATGTTCGCTCGGTAGCGTTCGCTTTAGACTGAAAGCGTTTGTAAAAAGTGTCACTTGTCTACAGTTTCAAAGTTCTTTACGCTTAGTCTCGTGATATTTCTTCCGCTTATGTCAATCCCATACATTTACTTTTCTATTCTACTATCGTTATAGAAAATGAAAAGCCACTTGTCTAGGCCTGCTGTGCATGCAACTGATGTCAGCACAGTTTAGTTGTTGCAATATTGTTAGCACCAATCAAACGTCTATGGTAAATATGATCGCAGGAAAAAAAAAAGTAAATAAATAAACTAAATATCATACTCGTAAAAAACCAAGTCAAAATGTAGAGATCGTATGCAGTTGGAAAAGGCTTTTAGAGCTAACCAGTGATATCCATAAAACACCATAATAATATGAAAGAGTGAAGCAATGCTGAGAACGTAAAAGAAGGAAGGCGTCCGAACTGATTACGTACATGTATTCACGAAAACACTCGGCCGTTTCCACTACACAGCTAGATTCTTTTGATTTTTTCTACAAACTCTTCAAGACGGATGTGACCCTAATCTCTCTAAAGGTTAAATTAATCTAAATCGCAGATAAGCTGGTCTCTAGCAGCATGGTGTGGCCAACGAGGCGTTTGGGCTGCCAGGGTAGCAGCCGGAGCAGGAGGTGCTGGAGCATTGGCCCTAGCACCATTATATTGCGCAGAAATAGCACCGAGGACCAGGGGCTTAGCGGCCATGCCTGCGTTAGCTTGCAGGTAGTCCTAAGCAATTTTTTCGATATATCATTTTTGTATGCAATAAGTACAAGGATCCTTTGATATTTACTCGAATCGTATCTATCCCACTTGGGTAGTGCTTCCAACTAAAACACACTCTAGACATGTTTATGGACATATTCCCATAAACTTGGCGTTCCAATTGCTTTTTTATCACCCAGGCTGTATGAAAAACACATCAGGTTATTAACACAATATTCAATTAGTTACTCTGCTCGTTATCAAGGAACGAAGCGACTTGCTTCGGTTTCATATCAGATTGGTCTGGTTGCGTCCTTAACGCCTTCCCTTTGGAGTTGAGAGAGACTGTAGATAAAAGATAACGTACTGATTACAATGAACCTATCAAATTAAAAACTGCAGCGTCTGACACCAACGCGACAGACTGCTTCATGCCTCAATAAAGCCACCCGTCGGGTGGTCACTAGTCGGACTTATCCGAAACACACACGTAATACTTTTTTTTAACAACCGGTTTTTAATAATTAAAATGTATTATTCTACTGTAATATTAGGTTGTTCACTTCAAATATCAACTAACTCAACCCTGGCACATAGACTAAATATTCAGTTTTCTTAGTATTCGCGATATAATTTCCTACCCTTAGAAATGAATTATTGACTTTAAATTTAAATGGGTCCAACCTGGAGTACAAGCAGTTCAAATAAAAAAAAGAATAATTGAAATCGATTCACAAATGGCAAAGATACATAAACACAAAAAAAAAAAACAGTCGAAATGAGAACCTCCTCATTTTTTAATTCGGTTAAAAACCCAACGTAATCTATAACAACATCTGTTCCACTACTTTTCAGTTCCGGTATCCTGTTTGCATATGCCGCTGGCGGCGTGCTATCGGCGCATGCTCTGTCGCTCTCAATGGCAGTGCCACCATCGGTTCTATTGGTGTCACTAATATGGCTACCGGAGACGCCGTCTTTTCTCATCAGTGTGGGACGAATACAGGTCATAGAGTATATATTTAGTACACTGGTAGTACCCCGTGTTTCACCTGCGTTACGCTTGAATTTGACAGACCAGACCAGATGACTGTCAAGTCTAATCAATTACTTTTTATTAAATGTCTAAATGGTACTTTCTATAGCAATTTGTTATCGTCAAATCATTTTCTTTTAATATTTGGATTTACATAAAAGATAAGGTCGAACGTGAAAATAACGAATATTGTTTTTCACATTCTCAAATTAATTGGCAGTTGAAATGAATACCAAGTACATAAGTCTGCAGTCCCATAAAGCTGTAAAAAATCAAGCTTCTTAGTCAACGCAATTAAAATATATGACCACCTAACCTTTTATATTTGACCAAATTTGAACATTTCGCAGGTAAATCAAAACCTATAGGGTACTTCTCATTGACCTAGAATCATGAAATTTGGTAAGAAGCAAGGTCTGACAGCACAAAGAAAGAAAAAAGTGTTGTTAGTTGTTAATTTGTTGTTATATTACATATAAAATAGTTTTTGTGATTACAAACTTATATTTTGAGGTTGGATTGTTGACTTTGTCGTACATCGCAACCATGTCTTATAAAAAGACGGGCAAAAGTCTTCAAAAATTGATTGTCGAGATGGACGTACTATCTAAATACAAGTTTGTTTGCTTACGGGACCCTTGAGTCGGACTTGCACTTGTCCGGGTTTTTTAAGTTCAACTTGGATTCTGTGATTAACGTGTTTAAAGAGATAAACAACTTTATTATAATTTGTACTGATTAATTTGCTACAATAACTAAAATCGTATAACAGAACCGTAATTTCACCGAAACCATGTTCACTAATTACTGTTTGAGAAAAGAATATCGACTTAAAACAAGAGGTGCTTCAGTGGAGATTAACATACAATACGCAAATGGTTTAAAATAATTATAATGTGTCGACACCAATGTTCTATAGTAAGTAACACACATCAAGGCGCAGTGACGTTTCACTACTCAAGTAGAGTCCTAACAAATCCGACTAATACTGGTTTTAAGCGGATCTTGAAAGTTTGGTGAAATAACTATTTTGGGGGAAGATTCAGTATTGACTCTCAGCCATTAATATTTTTTACAGGATGCGGCAAAAATTATCTGCTGGTTTGAAGGCTCCGATTTCCAGGACGATCTAACAGACGTCATAGAACAACAGGAAGTGAAGATACGAACATCAGACTGCTATGGGAGACGAGAACCGATGAGAAGACAGGACTCCGACACCTTTCAGCCAATGCTTAAAAGAACCAGTGGGCTGGATTCCAACTCTGATAAAAAGAAAGAACAGTCAGCTTGTAGAGAGCTTTGTGAGTATTTTTGTACCAGGGTCATATAAGTTAGAAAGAAAATACTTTCACTAAGCAACGGAAGGATTTAATGATACTTGAGTTTGCTTATATTGAAGGACTATTTTGTATGAACTGCACTTTGTTACATTTCTTTAGTGTGCAAACTAGTACCTACTAAGAATACAGAAGTACTTAAGACATCGTTATTAGTATGTATACACAGTATACACTACTTAGTACCAAACTGATGTAAACGTAATCCGCACGTAAGCTTTTGGATTATTTACTGTCCCACTAGTGGACGTGGCCCAGATCTGAATGCAAGAGGGTTTAGGCCAGGTTTAGCTAGTGCTTAGTGGCAAACTTCACACAACTTCGAACCATTGTCAGTCATACAAAAAATTCATGTTTTCGCAATTCTTTTTGCCTCGCACAACCAATTAGCGATGAGGCGTATTTACATGACCAGGGTCTAAAACCTGGTTTTTACTTGGAAGTGCGCCGAACACTATTAGCTGCCAATATTCCTGTTTTAGTAAAAAGTTCTTTACGGATCGGGACATTTTGACAAACGCCGGCGGTAGTTCGGCGTTTTCTGACAAAGTATGCAAATTTTCATGATATAATCAGTTGAGTAGTTAAGGCCTAAAAGTGTAACAAACAAACGAACTAACACTCGAATTTATAATATTCGTTAGGCACCCATTACACGGTAGGTTTTGCTGACAGTTTCGCCACGATCAAAAAGGGGATTGACGAATAACCTATCTCTAATGCAGTGATTGACGGTTGCATGATGAGATTTTAATGTCGATATTATTTCATCAATCACCAACGAACATCCGTCGATCATGACTTTTGGTAATGATTAACGTTTGCATGGGCGTCTAATGGACGCCTTAGTGATGTCTTCATTTCTCTCCACAGTTCACCACCGTCGCTCCCGACGTGCACTTGTCTCCTGCGTGGTGGTGCTGAGTGCGGCTGCAGGAAGCGGTGCTGGCGCCGTCAACAGCTTCGCGGCTGCGGTTCTGAGACACTCCACCCATAGCGTGCCGCATCTGAACATGACAGCCTATAATTTCACCATTTATAATGGGTGAGATGTTCTGCATGTTACTATGTACTTACTATACTAAACAAGTTTAGGTACCTACTTCTTCGTCTTTGTCTTTGTACCCGTCCATTTGATTTTTCGCAACCATGACTTCTGTCTACAACCAGGTCTCCGCTTTCCGGAAACTTTTCCCATCTTAATTAGTTGCAGAAGTTCGAACCTGTCATGCCTAAGCACGTGGCCTAGATATGTATCTTTGCATTGAGTCTAGGATATGCGCATCATGTGTGCCCACATTTCAAAAGCCTATACACGTTTCCTGAGATCTTCCTTAATTATATTTTTTTTTTTTTTTTGAACTGTAACGACTCTCCCTCACCGGGAGCATTCGCCTTTAATGTAACATTTGTGATTCGATTACGTTACAATACTGCCTTCCTGACTGACGAACATTTGCCTGTAATATAACATTTAAGACTCGATTTTGAGCATTACGTTACATTACTGCTTCCTGCCCGACGAGCACTTGCCTGTGATGTAACATATATGATTCGAGTTCATTAGTAAGTTGATTCCACATTGTCAGACGAAGCAGTCGTTGTGCTGAACGCGGCAATATTAATTCGAAATTTATTAACGTAAAAAAAAAACTGAAGAAACGATATTGGTGCCATGAATTCTTTTAAAACCAACGAAACACAGATGGTTTTACAAGTTGTATCAAAATGTTCCAATAAATGTATCATTACAGTTTGCGCGCTGTAATTGTTGATTCTCCTCCCTCACTGATGTAATTTTACCGTCCGTAAGCAAAACGAATCGTTTCTTGATTATGGGAACCGGGCATTGTCATTATTAATGTAATTTATAATGAGAGTTCCACTACATACAAAACTTTATTTTTAAGGAAGAAATCTTTATTAAAACTAACAAACAACGATAAAAATCTTATCAAAAACCGGCCAAGTGCGAGTCAGACACGCACACGTAGGGTTCCGTACCATCGTCGAACAAAATATTAAGATCGAGCAAAAAATGCCAAAAAAAACTTTTGTAGTAGGGGAGCCCCCTTTAATTTTTATTATTTGTTGTTATACGTAGCGGCAACAGAAATATACATTCTGTGAAAATTTCATGAGAATCATGAGATACAGTCCACAGACAGACAGACGGACGGACGGTGGAGGCTTAGTTTTTTTTCCTTAGTAGGTTTTAGCTAAATTGTTCTCAGACCTTAGAGCAGACCTTAAATTTCGAACAGCGGCTGTTTATGCTTCATACATGGACTCCATAGAAGTTCCACGTGAGTTTTGGCGTCATATCTCAAGTTTACGTACCAAAGGAAGATTTGAACCTAGCGTTACTTCCAATGGTTTAACCTTTTCTGGTGTGGGTGCAGCTGAGGCTTTTGCTAACTTCTTCGCCATCGTATTTTTGCCAGACGTTCCTGTACTTAATGTTGATTCAATAAATAGACAGGATATGAGTTGCAATAGTAACTATATTTACATTTTCAAATCACGCCCAGTGACGTCATCTGGGCAATAAACAAGTTCAAGCCCGTCGACGGTGGTTAAGCATGCAAATAAAGCCTTTTGCATTCCTTTGTATCATATATTCAATCTGGCATTAAAATCTGGACATTACCCACCCCAATGGAAACTATCAAGGGTAACCCCGATACCAAAGAATTCTGACAAGTCTAAGGTTGAGGAATACAGGTTGATTGCTGTTTTGTCGCTTCAGCAAAGGTGTTTGAGATAGTTATCCACAAATACATACTCGCACAGGTGGATAAACTCCTTTGTAACGAAGAGCACGGTTTTAGACCAAAGCGATCAGTATACTCTAATTTACTGACTCTTGTAGTTTATTACGATCATTAGATTTATCAAGCTACACGTAGCTTGTTGAATCTACCAAATTGTTAATAATCAACTTATTTTAATTTAAAATCTAATTTAAAAAAATATAATTTAATTTAATTTAATTGTATGGCAATGTTATACTTACATAATTTTTAAGATGCTTAATACTAACAAAAAATTGTAGTCTGAAATAAAAAGATTTTGATTTGACAAAGATTTTGATTATATATATCTGCTAAATCAAACAGGGGTTCTCAAGTAGACGTGCTTTACTTCGACTTCCGGAAGGCATTTGATAGGGTCACCAATGGCATACTGCTGGCAAAACTTTGCACCATTGGCTTTGCCCCTGGACTTCTCCGGCTTTTTGCAGACTATCTCCGTGATCGGTAAAAATTTGTCAGACTCGGCGTATACGAGTCTAAGCCCTAACACACGCGTTCTGGAGTGAGCCAGGGCTCAATAGTTGGACCCTTATTGGTCTTGCTCATGGTTAACGACCTTCCTACCGTTCCTACGATACACCCGGTGCTTAATGTATGCCGACGACCTCAAAATTTTCACTCAGGTAAGGTCTGATGTAGACTGTTTAGCTTTACAGAACGACATTGATGCTGTATTTCAGTAGAGCCATGAGAACGGGATGGAATTTAATCCTACTAAATGCCATGTTATGATATTCGGTCGTATGCGGCACCCAATAGAGTACGACTATAAATTAAATGACCCCAGCGTAACCCGTTTGATGTCCATCAAGGACTTGGGTATCACATTTGACCGTAAACTAACGTTTCACGACTACATAATTGCACTGGCAAAGGAATCTTTTGAACGATTGGGTTTCATCCTACGAAATTCTCGCGACTTTAGTTACCACCATGTTATAGGATTAATTTATGGGGCTCATTTGTACGCTGCAAGCTCAGAAGTGCTATATGTGTGTGGAATCCACACGATAGCATATACGCTCTTCTGCTCTAAAAAGTGCAAAAGGCCTTCCTTATCTATCTGTACAAGTGTGTCTACGGATACTATCGATATAATGTATCCCACAAATTTTCTTCTCGGTTGTCTTGGCTATGATTCATTGGAAGTCAGACGGGAGATGCACCAACTTGCAATTATGTGTTAATTTTCAGAGGGAAAATTGATGCACCAGACCTTCATGATGAGTTGTGTCGATTTTTTATTCCTCATAACTATCGTCGTAACCGGGGGCATATGTTGTTTGCCGTGTCATCATCGTGCACCCATACCGCGCACTCTTTCTGCACTCAATGCTCTCCTGCGTGCGAATCCTGACTTTCATTTGTTTGCGGATGGATGGCCGAATATAATGTTAGTATGCTTGCGATTCCATGAGTAGCCACGTAGCCGTTGTTTTATTTTTGTACGTGTTTAAATATAAGTATTTGTTTTGAGTTATATTTATTTACCTATCTTTGTTTTTATTAGTGTTCATTGATGTATGAGTCTTTAGTTATTATAATTGGTAAAACCGTTTTATATATAGTAAAGAAATAAAATAAATAAATAAATTAGTAATAGGGTCCGGTTGGTTACCCGTCGAGTACGGAACCTTAAAAACAATTGCTTTCAATAATTGTTTTTAAACTTTCGCGACTTTGATACATACGAGTACTAGATGTGTAATTCGGGACTTAATCGCGATAATTTCAAAAGTCCACTCGTGACCACGATCGGTGCAATTCGATCGAAACGTCGGGTTACCAAGAGATATTGTACCTTTTAAATATTATCGCGATTAAGTCCGGAATTACACATCCAGATTGCTTACAAATACACATAAATAATAAAATCTGTTGTTCTTCCCAGAACTGTACCTCGTCAATTGTTTGAACCATCGGAGGCTGGTTCCATACTCTGTGGTAGTGCACTGGTGTTTGGAGCGGCCGTCGCGACAGCCACTGTTGACAAACTAGGGAGAAAGGTAATTATCATTTTATAGAAGGGACTCGCGAAATGGATAATAAATAGCAATCTAATACACTACCAATTTCTAATCAAAGCATTTATCTTAGTTCGGAGGATTAACAATAATATTAAATGAAAAATTTCATACCTACGGCTGTAAATTTCCAAAGGGGTACACAGATGTGTTTTACACCTCCTTATTTCGTTCAGTTAGTCGTAAGATGTGAGGCGAGCAGAGCAAATTTTCAAATAAAAGTATCCTAGTGAATGTTAATAGGTATAACACAACTGTTCTATTTTTAACATTTTTTCTTCCATGAGTCGTTTCAGGAATGGCAGAAAATCAATGAATTTTATAGTTATATTATAGCTTCATCAGGCCACTAAATGTAACTCACAATGTACTTACCTATCATTTATTGTTTACAGAAACTACTTCTCTGGTCTTGCTCTGGTATAACATGCTGTCTCGCTATTCTTGGCATCTACTGTGACCCTAGTATACACTCGCACGCCTGGTACTCCCACCGACTGTGGCCTTACCGTCGAACGCACAATTTCAAAGAAAATGACATCCAGCTGCCCGATAATCTTACTAGCATCATAGTTCCAGAATGGAAATTATCAGAAATTCCAGAATGGAAAAACTACAGTGATGCCAAGTTGGAAAATGAAAGCTATTCTGAATGGAGAGAGCACGATGTGACGAACAAGACTCCAAGTGTGAAGGAGGAGAGTTTATGGGCTCCTGTAGTATTGATGTCGATTGTACTCTTCTTGTACAATATCGGTTTGGGATCAGTGCCTTATGTACTTATTTCTGAATGGTTTAGCGTGAATGTGAGTATTTCATTTTACAACCAATTATCCATTGATATGGTTTCCAAAAGATAGACATGTAGGTCACATTGTCACGCTGAATCTCAATGCAAGGGCCATTGCCATTCAGCGTGTCATAATGTCATTTTGTACTAAAAAAAAGAAATATGTACCTTGTACTACAAAAGACCACTCTTCTGGTCACGTAATTTGCAAATTCTTTTTTCATCACGTTCTTTTTTTGTATTTGTAAACCCCCACGGGTCGTCACCTAAACGAGCCAAACAGCAAGGTGGTATGTCAAACTGGAAACGACTAAAACTACATAGTGTTTCTTCATCGGGTTTTATGGCTGTGGCCTCAAGTGTACCCTATAAAAGGAATTCGTGTGAACCCCGGCAGACAGACCGCCTGTTGAGCAAGGGGACACCGCTATAGGGTTCTGCCTCTCTAATTAAGAGCAGCGCGTGCGGAACACGCCGCGCCGCCACGTCAGGCCTGCTTCTGTTGGAGCGAACGTCCGTCGCCCTTAATTAAATTACACTGCTGAGGATCGTTATCTGTCTGGGACAGGTAAACAGACTAATACCTATTTCATTAGAATTGATGTTCCCCATCAGATTTGTTGGGTTGCATTGTTATGAGATGAGATAGGAGTTTCAATTTACAAATGACACTACTTGTATTTGCAAATATATATAATGATGATACTTGACATGACCTTGGAATTGTATACCAACTTACTTTTTCTTTCCAATATAATTTTACTCATTTATAACTTCTTAAAGTATTTTTTTATGTCCACAGGTGAGAACCCTGGCATCAAGCCTCCTCATTTCCTGGATGTGGCTCAGCAGTTTTTTAATACTCCGCTACTACGGAAGCCTGGCGGTCGTAATTGGCCTCCACGGCACCTACTACATATGCGCCTCCGTCACGCTACTGGGCTCCTTGTACATATTCTTCATTATACCCGAAACAAAAGGGAAGTCACAAGAACAAATCAATGCAGATTTAGATGGACCTCTTCTGGTTATCACCAGGAAAAGAAAGAACGAACGATGACAGAGGTTCTCAAATATTTTTATGGTATAGAGAGTTGTTGCCAAAAGTGTGGCTCAATCTAATTTAAAAAATATATAAATAGGAATGACATGCCGTAAAGGTTTGATGATCTAGGAGGGTTCCTTTAAAGACACAGATTCCAGGTTACACACAGATATTATTTGTTCCTTTCAGTGACGTAAAAGTAAAAAGGACAAAAGCTTAAATACGTACATGCGTGAATACTTTAAAGTAGCTAAAATATAGCAAAAAATAAGAGAAAATCTGTTCTGGTTTGGTCACGTAATGCGCCGTAGTAAAAACCATTTGACCGGATAGGTGTTGACCAAAGGGAAAGGCAAAAGCAGAGGACGCCCACCGACTAAATGGACAAGAACAATCTACAATGATACGTTGACGATGGGCTTAACATCAGAAATGACGACAAGAGTAGCGTAAAAATATCAGGAGTGCTGGCCCCGAATAGGGAATAAGCCAGGGGATTGACTGATTGAGTATCATAAAAATAAACAGTTATGTTAGAATTTGGTTAAAGCTATCCCAAACTTCTTGTTTTATTCAGGTTTGCTTTTGAAAATTACCTAATTTATATAATTATTCCGACTTTTTACTTGGTGAAGCAATTTTACTAGTATTATAAATGCGAAAGTTTGGATGGATGTGTGTTACTCTAAGACGGAAGAACGGCTGAACGGATCTGGTTAAAATTTGGCACAGACATAGATTATAGTCTGAAATAGCACATAGGCTACTTTTTATCTCGAAAAAGTGTATGGTTTTTGTGTTATATTTCCACGCGAACGAAGTCGCGGGTACAGCTGTTCTGTTCTTTTGCTTCTTTATTTATATAGGAGAGTAGTAAATCTAATTTCTTTTCGAAGCCAAACAATAATAAAAATATTAAATAGTAATTATATTTTTAAACAAACTTCGGATACATATCTTAGAAGTCATTTGAACTCACAGTACCACCTAAAATAATCCTATATAAATTACTGTTTAATATATAATAAGCACTTAATTTACTTGAAATTATTAAACTATATATGAATATTAAACCTTTAATTCTTTGGTGGTTTATTTAAAGTGGATCAATTACTATCTAAAACTATTAACATGTACCTATAGTATAAAAACACAATCGATTGTTACTTAAATAATTATAAAAAACAAACTGAATAATTCAGAGTTCAATCTATATATATATAATTATATATATCATATAAAAATTTCATGTCACGTTGTCTGTTCGACTTCTAAAATAATGAACCGATTTTAAACAAATTTTGCGCAATGTTGAACACATTGTTTGGTCCAACTTGAAAGATAAGAATAGTTTTTTTTATTCTTTTTAGGGTTCCGTTCTTCAAAAGGATAAAAAGGAACCCTTATACGGTCACTTTGTTGTCCGTCTGTCTGTCTGTCAAGACTCTTTTTCTCAGGAACCCGTAGACGCATCAAGTAAAAATTAATACCAAATACATGTCTGCAGTTCCTAGAAGCTGTAAAAAAATCAAGCTTCTAAGTCAACACAATTCAAAGACATCGCTACTTAGGTCTTAGGTTGGACCAAATTTGAACATTTCGCAGGTAAATCAATACCTATAGGGTTTTTTTCCATTCGATCTATAAATTCAAATTTGGTAAGAAGCTAGGTCTAACAGCACAAGTAAAAGAAAAAAACTCCAAAAGTCGTTAATTTGTTGTTATATAACATTATATCACACAAAATATGGGTTTGTAAATCACAATAACAATTTTTTTATTAATTGTTTTTGTGATTGCAAACTTATATTTTGCGGTTGGAAAGTTGACTTTGTCGTACATCGCAACCGCAAAGTTAAGATTGCCTTTCAGAAAAGACGGGCAAAAATCTTCGAGAATTGATTCCAGAGATGGTCTTACCATCTATATACAAGTTTGTTTGCTTACAGAACCACTTGTCGGTTTTTTTATTGCAGGTTACATATCCACAGCAAAGCGTGGCCAGCTATATGTATATTTCTCGACAACAGTTCAATTGCTGAAACATATGTTGTCATTATAAGCATTTTAATCATCTTATGAACTCCTTGCACGGGTGCTACAGGAATTCGTATTGCTCAAGTTTTCACTTTAACCAATTAGCCTATTCTAGTCCACTGCTGGACATAGGCCTCTCCCAATGTACGCCACAGCCCCTGGTGTGCGTTCGCGTAGCGGAATCTTGTTGAATTTAAAGATTTTAATTATGCAGATATTTAGTGTATGACGTCGTGTAATTGTGTGTGGTAAAAAAAAATTGTGCATGCAGCCATTGTGGAGAAATTCGCTAAAAACTGATTCCGCTATGCGAACGTTGTCCTGGCAGAACTTTTTTTAATCCATGGACTTAGATGAAAAAAATGTGTCCAAAAATTAGTGTGTATTTGTGTGTAATTGTGTATATATGAATAAAATTAGTGCATGCATAAACTTCGGAGAAATTCAAGTTTCCGCTACGCGAACGTTTGGCCATTAGCTAGTTTTCATATAAAGCGATTATTAGGTTACGAACGTTACTTAGATATGGCACGGTAGGTTTACAATGCTTTGTCAGTATTTTAATTGTTTCTCTTTAATTACTGAATTTAATGAGATGAAATTTTGCATGTGAGTAGTTGATTTAATACACTAATTATTGGAATACATTTTACTATGCAATTCCTTTAGAACGTCGTGATGATATTTGACTGCTTTTTAACAGTGGTCTATTCATGGTAAATTGTCCTATAACTCTTTAATTACTAACGGAACATCATTGATACTTGGCAATATGTTGCAGGCACTCTTACAAGGTTTGTATAAACGTGAAAATCTAGACCCCAAAGTGCATACTTTACGAGCTAAGACCTAATAAGCGTATTTTACGTTTATATTTTTATCTTTTAAACCCTACGATTTTTTCTAAATCTGTTTTTTAAACAAATATAAACGAATTCAAAACAACGTATGTAAAAATCTACAGCTCTCTATATGAAAACTAGATAATGGCCAAACGTTCGCGTAGCGGAAACTTGAATTTCTCGAATGTTTACGCATGCACTAATTTTATTCATACATACACAATTACACACAAATACACACTAATTTTTGGACACATTTTTGTTCTTCTAAGTCCATGGATTAAAAAAAGTTCCGCGAGGACAACGTTCGCCTAGCGGAATCAGTATTTAACGAATTTCTCCACAATGGCTGCATGCACAATTTTTTTTTACCATACACAATTACACGACGTCATACACTAAATATCTGCATAATTAAAATCTTTAAATTCAACAACATTCCTTTAGTTACCTTCCTCAGGTCGTCGGTCTATGTGGCTGGGGGGCGTCCTACCTTCCGTTTACCGATTCGCGGTCTCGACTCTAGTACCCCTTTGCTTTTTTCACTCACTAGGAGTCTAATTTCAACAACGGTTTCACATCTGCACAAAGAGACCTCAGGACGTTCGTGAGGAATCCGTTTGGTAGTAGCAAATGAGCAAATTTTGAGCACGGTTTGTTAGCAAATGGGTGACTTTTAACTGCTGTTTGATATCAAACGAACGACTTTTAACAAGGGTTTGTTGGTAGCAAATGGGTGAATTTTGATAGCGATTCGTTTGCAAAAAAGTGACTTTCGACAACGGTTTAGTAGTGAATCGGTAAATTTTGATAGCAGTTTGATAGCAAATGAGCGATTTTTGACAACTGTTTGGTAGCAATGAACAATTTTTGACAAAAGTTTGGGGTAGCAAATGAGCAAAAAAGGGCACCGATTACTATTGAATAAATATGTGTTCTAATGTGTTTTAGCAATAAGGGAATGTAAAATAAATTATTCCTGTAAAGTAATCTATAGTTATAAGATTGGAGTTTATTTTAGTACATAATTTTCACAGTAGTCTTTTCACTGAAAATTATAAGTAAGGTGTCAATGATAGAAAGGTCTTTTGTTGGGCAAACATAGGCGGGCCGAAGCAGTGTAGATTTGTATTGCAAAAATGACGTTTCATGACAGCTAGGTTTTACTAGGAAAACATGAGGTTTTGACTGTCTGATATGGTCCCATAACAATGTTCTAGGAGTAATATAGTCAAAATGTTAAAGGTTTTTAAAATTGAAAGTAAAAATATCTTCTGAAGTTCGAAACATACCTTTGTCAATGCAGGTAGCAAGGCTATTTCGTTAAAACATTTTACATAGATCAAAACAAATCAACCAAATCTGCGATCTAAAAATGTAATATTTATTGGTGACCTTTACATTTACATTTTGTATCATACAACGGTAGAAGGATCTAAGGAGACGAATCAAAATCCGATTTAGAATGTCTTATCTGTCGAAATGGAAGCGCTTGTATTCAAAAAGAAAGATTACAGACATTTATATCCCGCAGAACTTTACATTTTTAAATATTGTAATAATATTATTTTGTACATACGTTTTGTGACATATACACACCCTAATAGAAGCAAACGTGACTGGAAGTCGTCAACATGCTACAAAGCTACCTCTTTTTTGGCTTTTCCATATATTTTGTGATACTCGTTACGACAATAGACTGTACGAGCAGGTTCTAGATATCAAGCACTAAGAAGCTTGCTTTTAAAATGCATAGTATTAAATCATATTTACGTCACACAGTAAACAAAGATATTAAATAATTGTTTATTGCCAAGCTAAATTCAACTTTAATTAATTGAGTACAGATTATAATTTTTGACATAAGGAGGTCAGTACTCTATTTTGTAGAGCATAAATGATAGTTTAGAATATAGAATTTTTATTAATTACAGCCACAAAACTGTATGTGTAATCATGTTTTTTGCATACAAATGCATAGCAATTTATTTACTATGAAATAAAGGAACAATTATTGGCACAAAGTGTGTTTACAAAGTTATATACATAGTTATTTATTAAGATAGGCATTAAAAATAGACGTATAATGATAATTAGCCAACTTTACATGAAAGATTGTATTTGTGGACTTTGAATATTGTTGTTGTATGTATCACTTTTTTTGTATGAATGATTTAATAAATGGCTCTAAATGTGTTTTATTATTTTATTTACTGTTAATTAAATACAGATGGATAACAATTTCTTCTGCTTATTATGATACGAAAGATAGAAGGAAAGAAACTAGCTGGTAAGTGATCTACGACACAAATCGTGGCTCATGAACATATTGGATTTACAGGCATTGAAATGACAGCGGAACTATCACTCAATCCAGAATCAACATTCATAAAAAGCCTTTGTAGAAATCTATCTAGCTTTTCCAAATATTATAAAAAACCAGAAAAATTACTACATACAAATCTGTGTTAATCTGTGACGCCGCGATTATGTCGGAGGCAAAATTAAATGTTCGATCTTTAATAATTTATATCCGCTGATGCGGTTACGAATATAGTACGCTAGCCCACGATGCTAAATAGGGATTCACTCGAGCGTCGTTGGGACCTATTGGATTTTGAAGATAATATGGTAGCAAGAAAAAAGTTTTCACGATGTATCCCTTTCACCGGTGAGGGGAGCGTCTACAGGTTTTCCATGATGTAAAAACAATTAGTAAAACGGAGATACATAGGACCGTCAGATATTAAAAGTGTAAACACCCTACATGTCTCTGATAACGGAGGTAGGTTAATCTGCCGATTTGCATGGTGGTAGTGGCCATATAAAGGGAAGAAAAAGTCAAAAAAATATATTTTTCGAGCGCGTCATAAGTTAAGAGGGTACGACGACTCGAAATACCACCGTTCTCGTCGAAGTCCTGGTGACGACAGTGGTCGACAAGCGCCCTAGCTTTCTGCAGCAACTTTCAAAATAAAATATACGAATGGACAGAGTGTGGGGACGGTGTGAAAGAGTGAGAGATAGAGAGAATTTGAAAGGGAAAGAGAGGCGCGGAGTGGGAAATACATGTTTTACTGCAGCTACATGCACTAAACATTCTTTACGATTTTTGTAACTTCGGCTTGTGGGAATTGGCAGATTATATGTTTCCTGTTCTTGAATTATTTCGTTCAAAATAAAAAAAATCAACAGAGCTCGAGAATGTCAAGACGACCTTTGATCTTTTTCTGTCCATTCATCAGATCGTCAGTTAACTCCAGAAGAAGAAGAAGAACTCCCGATAAACTTTACTTCTAGATTATTATGTTTAAAATAAGATTACCATAATAAGATTACAAATATTTTTATTTCCATTAATAATTTAAATTTACATAAATGCATAAACAATTAACTTTATCTTACATCGAGATTCTACAGGAAACATACCTAGATATACAAAAAAACACTTACAGTTAGGAAGGTAAAGTTCAAATTATATTATCATCTAACTAAAAGATGTTTATTTTTGTGTCATTAAGTCCAATATAGACGGAACATATTTTTGATGCGTAATATTTGTATAAATTATTAATTTGAACTAAGTAATAACGGTATTTGTGTGTTGTAAGGTAAATTCTCAGGCGTGTATAATAAATAAAAAACATTATAATATGAGAGTTTACGGACGAACTTTAGAGAAAAGTTCGTTGGCAAACAAGGCTTTTTACGTTCATAGTAAACTAATCAACAATATCTTATGGACTCTGATATTTTTATAATATATAATTGGATATATCTTACACAGCCATATTCGTAGTATAATAATTACAAATAACCTAAAAGAAAATTACACTGCACATGTAATTTCTTATTGTATAATAATAATTACTGACGTATTACAGGTATATTTAAGAGTTTATTCCAAATTGAGCATTATTTTGCCTATTGAATGGTATTGATTTAAGTGATATAAATGGAGGATTTTTTGAAAATGATTGAAATTATGCTCAATTTCATAAAACGGTACTACTATTATTGAATATATATAATTTTAGTATTACCAAACTATTTTTGTAACTTAAG
Organism: Callimorpha dominula; assembly: GCA_949752705.1. Taxonomy (NCBI): domain Eukaryota; kingdom Metazoa; phylum Arthropoda; class Insecta; order Lepidoptera; family Erebidae; genus Callimorpha; species Callimorpha dominula. The sequence continues at coordinate 14,791,057 of OX457012.1, read as the reverse complement.
TCAGTAAAGTTTTAATGAAACAAAAGATGATGTTGAGAACTCTCTATTAAAACATCTTCATATTATTTTGCCCCTGGATTAGGTGTTCTGAAGGAGTATGAATTTTAAAAAACTTCTAAGAACGTGAAGGATGATGTACAAAGAGATCCATATTGTTCTTTTCCTTATTGTTGAAACTATATGATAGTATCCATCAGTGTCATTATGATTATGCTTTTATTTCCTAACCATTCAACCCGAGGATAGTGAGTTCATATATTATTCTATTTATGAATTATCTTCAAAATTTATTCCACCGCAATAGAAATTGATAGGAATCCAGAAGCTAAAAATATATTTTTCCAACTTTTATTAAAATATACCCGGACATCATAGGGATAAAGGATCATACCTGTAAAACTTTTGTAATACTCATAGCCTAACTGCTCCCTGGATGATGTCATCATATAACTTTTGCGTTAGTGGCACATACTCGTATGTTTTCTGATCCAAAAAATACTGAGGGTCACTATGGATATTTACCGCAAAACCTTGTTCCATTAGTTCTTTCTTCTTGAGCTTAAATGTGGCAGTAAGTGGAGATTCGGGCATTATTCTAATGAAAAGCGGTCTGGCAAAAACTGGGAGTGACGATCTAAGACCTTTGGCTAAAGCAACTAGGTCGAGGGTTTTATCAGGATCAGCGATAGCGGCCATGCCAGCTTTTCCTTCAATGTTTGGTATCTGTAATGTAAAAGAAAATCTCAAATTGTACTGTATGAAGCACATATGGGACTAGAATAGAGTAACTAACGGACAAGACAGACGTTGTCCTCCCAGAACGTAATTATAAATCAATCAATGATTGATTTTCTCTTTGGTGTCATAAGTGATTTTCATAACAAAACAAAATACGCTAAAATGAAAATACTAAAATTTTAATTTTTTTAAACTATTTATTACAGTGTCTCCTACAACGGAAACTTTGTAAATCTAAATCATCCCAGGATACACTCGAACACACACAATAATGTTGGTAAAAACATCAAATAAAAATCCTAGAACTCATTTGCAGCGCCACCGGATCTAATCATGAATCTAAATATTTCAGACAATACAAACCTTGTCCTAGAAACACAACAAAAAAGATCAGCCAAATCATTTGATTTTTTATATAGTATAAATACGATTTTCAAAATTTTTGTCTTTAGGTATAGTGTACTTCAGTAAAACAAATTAGGTCACCCATGTAAATATGAGAGGTCTAACACTTCTTCCATTTACATGGTTTTACCTTTGAACGATTAGATATGATCATTTTCCGAAGTTAAACTCATAAAACTCCTTACAAATGCTTGAAATTGTCTGTTTTTAAACTAAAAATTATAAACCAACGTAATGTCATCGTAACAATAGGTTGTTGTGTGAAAAGTAAAAATATTATAACAATTACAAATAATACCGATTTGGAAATAGTTAAGATCGCTATCTGCTAGTGTCGATCTATAACCGCCGTTTCTAAGTAATCGAGTCTTGTGAGAAGAAACTAACTTTTAAATATTTTAAACTTCAAATTGGACTTTTGCTTCAGACAATAATCGTAGAAAAGTTAATTATTGTCTCAATATTTTCTTGTCCACACATTTACTACACCTATCCATAACCCAAAGAACCTCTGTCCTCGAGTTGTAAATACTCTTTAGCGGCTTTCCTACTAAAAGCGTGTACTTCTTATTACGTAGACCAATTGAGAAGTAACTTACTTTTACTCCGTATACTACAGCATCTTTGAGACCTATTAGTGTACTGATGACGCCCTCCACTTCTGCAGTAGATACATTCTCACCTCGCCACCTACAAGTAATAATATATAACTTTTTTCTTACAATTCTATAATCTTCATTTTGATTAATAATTAATTCCTATGAGCCAAATTTCTCTAGAACACACACAACAGTCTACCAAATCCATACTAATCACACCCCAGTTATTTAAGTCACCACAGAATATAATTTGTCTGCACAAAAACCATTTTGCACAGCCATTTCCATTTTGTAAAATGATTTCTTTAATAAAATTATGAGCATTTAGTCGCAGTATTTTAAATTTAGGAGAGATAATCTGATCACGTTCGTTATTATTTATGCAAGAACTTACCTAAACGTATCTCCAGTGCGGTCTTTGAAGTAAAAATATCCGTAATGGTCCATAACGAGTACGTCCCCGGTATTGAAGTAACAGTCACCTTCGGACCTTACATTGCGAACCATCTTCTTTTCCGAAGCTGTCTTATCAGCGTACCCCGAAAAGGTCAGGATCGCTTTCTTTTTATCGATTTTCCCTAGTAAAAGGCCTGTAATGAAAGAGAAATTAACTGAAACTGATGAGTAATAAACATAAGTTGAAGGTAATCATTAAATTAAGTGTCAGATAAGACAAAAAAATCGATTCCTTCTTATTTTCTTTATTTTCAACTACCTGACCCGCGCAACTTCGTTTGCGTTTGTAAATTTTTCCCGTGTTTGCAACATTATTCATTGATGCTCCGTTCCTATTGGCGGTGGCGTGATGTTATATAGCTTATAGCCTTCCTCGATAAATGGGCTATCCAACACTAAAATAATTTTCAAAATCGGATTAGTAGTACCCGGAGATTACCCCGAACATCCAAACTCACAAACTTTACCTCTTTATAATATTAGTATTTATGGATTAATATCAACCGCCAAAAGTAAAAAAATTAAGATGGTATACTAAGACGTCACAAGTTGTTACTTCATACCAATTTCTATAGAACTTACCGTTCTGTCGTTTATTAAAAACTATCAACCCGCCCCGGCTTCGCACGGGTAGCAGAGATATCTTCAACAATCATCAACATATTTCAATCAATTTACACAAAATTTTAAATTATACACCTAAACCTTCCTCATGAACCAGCCTATTAGTGAAAACCGCAAGAAAATCCGTTCAGTAGTTTTTCAGTTTATCGCGAACTGGCATCCAGACAGACATACAGTCAAACGCATCGGGGACTTTGTTTTATAATATGTAGTGATAAACTTTATTTGAGAGAGTCAAATTCCGTATTTTAATAATAGATGGCCATTTAAAATTTTAAACTTCAGTATTCTTAGGAGCGTTTATGCCTTTTTACACGCTTTATATTAGCTTCACTTGTATGTTTGTATGTTTGTTTGTAACCGACTCCTTAGGGCGCGATTTTGACCCACTTTAAACGGCCAGATTTCATTCAAATTTTGCACACCTGTCAAAGACCAATGACAATGCAGTAATTCGATAAAAAATAATAATAATAATAGTTTAAAAAAACTAAAAAAACACGCTTTTATAGAAAATCCAACTAAAAAATAGAAAATAAATTTAAAAAAAGCGTGGGGTGCATGCATAGTGTCAATAGTTATAAACATTTTATTGACACTATATACACCCCACGCTTTTTTAAATTTATTTTAATAACCTTAGTCAACGTTAACCTACTTCTAATTGTCGTTTCGAAATTAAACTTTGTATGTATCTATAGTTTGTATGACAATACTATAATTTGGCATCTTGGAGCTGATTTGATGTTGGAGCCAGGAGGTGGATACCGGAACTCTTCAACCAACAAACCCATAAATCTCTAAGGACGTCAGCAAACTGGTTTACGACTCTTTATAGTTCAAATGCACATATATGAACGATTATAAATGCTTTACCTGGTTCATGAGGTCCACACTGTATGCACTTGCCATTTCCATCTCTTAGAATTTCGCCAGTTATTTCATCACATCTGAAAAATATGTATATTTTTTAATACAACCAAAAATCCACAACAATCTTTTGTATTTTCATTTTAAAGGTGCATCCTTCGATTATATATCGAACCTGACGACGACACGGATGTTTGAGCAGAGCTCAAAAAATGGCACCAACTAAACTGTGCTTAAATGCAGTTTTAAGCACATTTGAGCTATCAGACGGTTCGTTTTGTATTAAATTTATTTACGCGTTATTAACGCGTTTCATCAGTTCGTTGGTTATATTATTATTAGAACAATATAGGTAGCATTTGTTAAAAAAAAATATTAGGCATACGGTAACCTTACTCATAAACATCCGTCCAGCACAGCAATTAAATCAAATGATAATTGGCGATTTAGTTGAGTGGACGCGAAATCTGTTTCTTAGCAAATTCAATCACAAATCTGATCAGGTAGTAAAATTGTATCGCGTGGATGCCGTTTAACATTGCAAAGGGTTTAGGCTGTTTTTTTTTATGGCCGGCCGCCTGCCTGACCCCAACCCCCCTTGGGAATATAGTCATTTTAAGATGGGAAAGAAGAAAGAAGTTAAATTTGTATAAGAAAAAAATGGGTAGGGAGAGGAACCTAAACCCTTTAAATAATGAGACGCTAATAATTGAAAAAAAAAACGTTTTTATCAAGCAATATTTTCACATAAGTAAGTATGTGTATATGTTTTTTCACTTCAGGCCATTCGTCTGTGGAATGCATTGCCACTGTCCATCAGGAACGCCATTTCCCAATTTCAAAAAACTAATAAAGGAGCACTACCTTAGTTGTTGAGTGGTTAGGTTCATGATACATGTATTGTATATTGTTATAAATATCGATGTCATATAGTAATGAGTTCATTTGTTTGCAATATTTGACTTGCACTTCGATGAACCTTTGAAGACACTTTGCCTTGAAAACATTGGAATACCAGGGAATAATAAAACATTAGAAGAGAAAAACAAAATAATATTGTGTTTACTTACTTAACTAAGGTGAGCGGGTAGATTGTGGAGAATATCCTACTCAAGAAACCAATAGCTCCAACTTTAGAGTCCAAATTAACTGTAAAAGCAAAATAGTGTAAGTTTAAAATAAACTTTAAAATTTAACCGTACTTCTACAAATCATTTAACCATGCCTTAGACATACGTTCAACAAGTCCGTGTCTAACCGCTGCGTAGGGTTAAACATGTCTTAGCCACGTGTTTAAATTTAAACAGCGGCGAAACGCGATTTAAGACGTGTTTAACTGCTGTTTAAACCAATTCTGTCATTAATTGTGCTTGGTGCCTTTACTTCTGAATGTTCATTTGTGATAATTGTAATGGATATGATTGATTTGGAATACCCAAAATTATGGACCATTATAGAGATGTAGTAAATCGTGCATGAATTTGAATATTAAATTGCTAATCCCACTAATCCCACTAATATTATAAATGTGAAAGTTTGGATGGATGGATGGATGTTTGTTACTCTTTCACGCCAAAACTACTGAACCGATTGCGATGAAACTTCGTATGTAGATAGCTGAAGACCTGGATTAATATATAGGCTACTTTTTTTCCCCGATATTCACACGGGATCGGGACTTACGAGGGTGAAACCGCGGGGCGCTGCTAGTATTATAAATGTGAAAGTTTGGATGGATGGATGGATGGATGGATGGATGTTTGTTACTCTTTCACGCCAAAACTAGTGAACCGATTGCGATGAAATTTGGTGTGTAGGTAGCTGGAGACCTGAATTAACATATAGGTTACGGTTTTATCCCGATATTCCAACAGGATCAGGACTTAAGCGGGAGGTCGCTGCTAGTATTATATAAAAAAATGTAACATGGGTAGTATTTCATCACAATCATCATCATTTCAGTCATATGACGGCCACTGCTGCACGTGCACGTCTCAATGACTTCCAAGATCTGGAATCGCGTAATATATACCAAGATACCAATGAAGGAATGTCCTTATATAAGTAACTAGCTGTTCCTCGTAGTTTCTTCTGTGTTTATGGCCATAGCTCCGCTCCTATGGGCCGTAGTTACATGGACTACAGCCTCCCTCAATGAATACACTACCTTAATAATATTATTCACGCAAAAACTACTAGATAGCTGGGCATCTCGATTAACACAAAGGCTTTTTATCCCGACATTCCCACGGCATCGGGACTTACGAGGGTTAAACCGCAGGGCGTAATCTAAATGCTTGTGTTTGGAGGGAGTTCACGTCGGTAGTGCACTGAGTGGGGTTCGAACCTGCTACCACTTGATCGCATTCCGTCAGTCCGACGCAGTGTTCTCTGAACCTCAAATAAGTGACATCCGCTTTTTATTAAATAATTCTACTCAATAGTTCATTACAAATGACGGAGTAAAACACCGATAGTTCATAAAAGTAGAGTAATAGGCGCATAACTTGTAATTAAATAATCGGATTAATTATTCTAACTGAAGACAACCCTAATGTCGTCAGGAAAAGAGAGGCAACTTTTTGGTGAATAACTGTAGGTGTTTAGCGCTGTGCGATAGGAATTGCACTTTATTGTGTCAGAGCAAGAGTCGATATTTATTTAAATAATTTTGCGGAGTCGACCTTCTGTACTAGTACTATTATGTATTCTGTGATTATGGTAAGCCACAACCTACAGGCGCTAAAGGTAAATTGCGATTTTTGTATAAAACTATTACAACATATATTCACAGGAACATTCATTGTATGATCTGGTTTATTATTACGATGGCATATTAAATGCATGCACGTAAAGTATTTGACTATTTGAGGTGATTTTGTAGGAAATTGTGTATCTATAGTATATTTGATCTAAGAGATACAAAATGCTATGATAATTGATAAATAGGTTTCTTTAATAGTTCTCAAAGAAGAGAAGATTGAAACTTACCAAGATTACTATTTCCTTCAGTTGCTCCATAAAATTCCATAATTCTTTTGACACCAAACCGTTCTACAAACTCAGGCCATATTTGAGGGCGAAGGCCATTACCGAATATTACGTTGACTTTGTGAGCGCGGTCACTTGGCCCTGGGGGCACTGCCAACAGATATCGGCATATTTCACCAATATATTGTGCTGCCTGTGAAGAAGGATAAATCTTTGTCGTACAGTCTGACTAATTGAAAATCGATCTGTCCGTTGAGGAGCTACGACGCCACAGACAGATATCTATATTTCTGTTTAGATGTTAAACTTATAATCAATTTATTTAATGAATGACGCTGTATGTCACCCTTCGCGCCTTTTTCCAACTAAGTTGGGGTCGGCTTTCAGTATATCTACGATACGGCCGAACTTTAATATTTTACGAGATCGCGCGATGGCAGTCCATCAGACCTCCACAACCCAAGTACTAGGCGATATCGAAGTTCTGTAGTTAAACCAGGTTGTCGGTCTTTTTAGGGCTCCAACTACCCATAACGAATGCCACAGATGTTTGTATGGCACCCGGGACCGATGTTTTAACGTGTTCTCCGAGGCATGGAGGGGTCTCAATGTGTTAAGCATGGTGACCCATCCTAGACCGATCTGGCTAGTATTACTTAACTTTGTAATGTGTTAACCTACTCGGTTACCACTTAGCCACGAGACCCTCATGGAACAATGAATGACGCTGTATGTAAAGTACCACTTTTCTTTATACCTTGGTAATTTTAGATGAGATTCGTTGTAGTAAGAAATGATACTATAACTATGTATTCCTTAAAAACTTACGGTGCATCCATGCTTAGCCGCATCTGACCAATAATTACTTGCGGAAAATTTCTTCCTCAAAACGACAGTACATCCTGATATGATTGCGAGACCTGCTCCTAGTACACCGCCCGCGGTGTGGTGAAGAGGTAGCGGGTCGTATATTACATCTTTGGATGTAAGCCTTGCAGATCTCTGAACTCCTAATGGAATCAGCATGAACCTGAAAATTGTATTAAGATTAATAAGCATAGAACTACATGAACCAATGGATGATAATGATGCTCTGGTATCCCAATGAAATATCCAGAATAAAGCTTTGCGACTACATTCACATAATTCCTGGGGCACATAGTAAATGAGACGACAATGAATCCTCTTCAAGCACTTTTTATTATGAAACCAAAATATTTCTTCACACACAAATTACATTGTAGCAGCTACATTTTCTCACTTCCACAGACCAAATTAAAAGAGAATATAATCACTTTTAACCTCTAACACCACAGAAATAAAATAGGAGTGTGTCGCTACTCAATACTCGTCGATTTAAGAAGCAAAAGGTTAAAGCTCCATTTGCACTAGGGGACATTTATTCGGAGACGTTGTCATCCGGCACAAAATATATGTCGCGTGACGTTGCATGCGATGCCGCCCGAGGTCGTCTGCGACACCTACGGGTAGCGGGACATGTCAAAAGTCAATCCTCTGTGATCGTCGACATTCGCAACTTTCGTGACAAAAAGTCGTGAAAGTCGGGTTATGTGTCTCCATGATATGTCCCCTAGTGGGTAAATGGTGTAAAAGTTATTCAAGACAAACCTCACCTAATATTAGTAATAACAGCAGCTTTAGGAAATCCTGTTGTCCCACTAGTATAAATATATAATACAGTATCTCGAGGTTTGGACTGCCCAGCATCCACCACTGGGTCTGAAGACATTTCTTTCAGTTCTGCTGCCAAAGGTGCTGTGTCTTGTAAGACTGCAGCATTTTCACTATCAGGAGAGTTGAATTGAAAGAAAGGTATGTCAGGAATCTCTGGTTGAATTTCTTTGATAGCTGCATTCAAAAGAAATACATTGTAAGAATTAGAATTATTTTGTATTTAATTTAAAAGGTATGCGAACATCTAATGAAACCTTTGAAAAAAGCTTCGTAGAGTGAACATTTACGAAGCTTTTTTTCTTCTGTGTACTGAGAAACAAAACATAAAATAAATAGTTTTGCTGACAACAGTTCAGATTTCGATATAGGAGCTGCCTCACATTCTGATCACAACATTGTGATCAGTATTATGGAAACACAGTTGGAAAATTAAATGTCAATGTTAGTAAATACCAGCAACGGCTTCTGCTTACTTGCCATTCTGTAGCATAGAAGGTCAGACATAAATAAATACTATCCATCACTATTGATAAGCATAACACTTTCCATAGCTAACAAGCAAAACACAACAAACATTGCAATTAAACAAAAATATCATTAAAATACCTAGCTGAGTTCAATGTAAACAAAATACTAGGAAACCAAAAAAATAAAGAGTTTACCTGCACTCATTTCATCACCAAAAACAACCGCTTTGCACCCCGCAATCCTCAAACAATGTATTAATTGAGCTCCTTTTAAGTTGGTATTGATCAATGCTGTAGTGACCCGGATCTTAGCAAGCCCTATCCAAATGAATACATATTCCGGCTGCGTCTCCATGAATAGAGCTATCACTTCACCAGGTTTAAATCCTTGTCGTTTAAAATACCAGGATATGCGGTTACTAAGCTCGTCTCCCTGAAAAACGTAACGATTACTATGAAAAAAAAAAAAACACGCATTTTCCAGATTTCTGCGAATATAATTTCAGATGTATGTAGGATAAGCAATTAATTTCAATTAAGGTCTGACTGATTAAAATGTCAATCTGAAGTCCAGCTTAGAATTTAGATATTTTACTCAAAATTATTTGTATTTCAAATAATAGTAAATTGTTGTCCTGCCAATTTTTTAAGCAAATTTAACGCCATTTTTCTCAAGTCTATCTGCCATTGCTATTAATGAAACGATCTGTTTAAAAGAGTGCTTTAATGGTATCTACTACTTTTTGGCCACTATTTTCTATAATTTGGCATCGCTAGCGTTAAATTTCTAGCTGCTGTAGTAATATGCTTGACTGTTGCAGGGTATTGTCATTTTAAACATTGCAGGACAATTAAATAAAAAAAAACAACAAACTAGAATAAAAATAAATGGAATTGTAAGATCGTTCAGTCAGTCTTTGTAACCGATTCCAAAAAAAGGCGGAGGTCGCAGTTCATCGGAATTCTTAACTTATTTTAAACAACCAAGTTCCCGGTTGGTCCGATTGTTATCTGGGCACATTCTGACGATGGGATTCTGGGGAAATCGAGGGAACTCTTAAAATATAGGTAAAGATATTTTTTGTTGTAACTTGTGCATTTGCTTTCGGAAAGCGCCCTTTGGTGAATTGGAACTGACAATGAACAGGAACTACCCAATAATAACTATTTCACGGGTTACAATTTTGTAGACATGATTATCAAGCAATTTATGCTCGGCACAATGCGTACGCAGTACCGGGAGAGCTTTCAACAATTAACAGCAGTCGACATAAGGGTATTGTAAATTAGATAAATTACAATCTGACCCACTCTGACCCACGCCCATTGAGAACCGTTTTGAATAATATTTTTTTTAAATGAATTGGTTACACTCCAGATTAGTCCCGTTTAAATATGAAGAAAATATTCCACCTCTATGGTTTTAAAATTAAGGAATCAATAATAAATTCTCGTGATCAGAAGGCAGGCTTTTTTCTTGCACAGAGAATAAGCATTGCCATTCAACGTGGCAATGCTGCCAGCCTTCTGGGAACACTGCCTGTAGGCGACGATGCGGAGGAATTTTATGACGCATGCATGTAAATAGCGAGTATATATATATATATATATATTTTAATAAGTCTTATAATCACAGTAAATTATCTTTAAATCAATAATACAATTCATTTATTTATAATAATTTAGGAGCATTAAAGTCCGATTTATATTATAAAATTTTCACAGCGAAGTCAGTGCGCTGGCTAGTGTACTAAAAGGATACTATAAGGAAGTGTAGCAGAACCAATACAATTGAAACTGATTGGAACAACTACCTTACACAACAAGTTTTTTATTTTAGATTTCATGACAGGAGCGGTGAGGTATGTAAAAAGAAGTAAGAAAAGAAAGAAAAAAAAAAAATTCTACTTTTATATATATTTTTTATTTTTATATTTGTAAGGTTAGAAGCAAGTAACGGGTTGTTGTATTTGCCTGCCTCGAAGGGAGAACGGTACGAACGAACGTAATGTATTTTTTTGCTTCGTTCGCGTAAAAGTAATTTTTCTATCCCTGGGAGCAGTTCTTTCTGAATAAAACTGACAACGGACATGCAAAGTTTTAAGATGATCTATTAAAGTGTTCAAAACTTACAATCGAATTTATAATATTAGTTAGGATGAGAAGTAAAACAATACCTAGAAGTACATATCTTATCATAGACCAAGGATAAAATTCAAAGGATTTTGTTACCTCTCTGAAAGTTAACGCCCTATTGTCCATGACAAATGCTTTTTTGTTTGCGTTCATTTTGGCCACCTCCGTCCATCTGGAGACTACGGTCTTGCCTTGCTTCTCCCACAGCCATATCCAAAATATCGTATGTAGAAGTACCCGAAGACCTCTGGAATTCATACCGTATTTGATGTAGATAACGTTCGCTCAAAAACATCTGTTACAGAAATCTATATTTATATCATTTATATTTTTGAATAATAGGTATGTTACATTGTCCTCACGTTTCATTTACGCTTATAAGTAATGTAACCAGAAATTTGTAAAAAACATTTAAAAATGAGTATTCTTAGAGTTTCTTGCCTGTTCTTCTCCATAGGATCTACGTATTGGAACAGGCAACTAGTTTCACGACTGAATTAGTCTGACTGACTCCTACTATGACAATTAAATCCTGACAATTAAAAAATACCTATTATTGGTTTATGTGAAATAATGGTTTTGATTTGATTTGATATAATAAACCTGAAATTTATTTTTCTTTTTCTGGAACTACGAGTACGAGTCGTCTTCCAAAAATTCTTTATGCATTTTATAGTGCAACTATTGGGGAAGGTTATGAGCTATTAATATCACGCTACGACCCTTAGGAGCGAAGCAGTGACCATAAACGATGTGATGATATATTAAGCAGTAAACTGGATAGACCTCGGGAACCAACCTTTAAATGTTTTGTGAAAATGTATTGACCAGTATAACTTGCACTGTCATTGTATACACTTTCGGTATTTTCATATAATTTTTAAACTCGTAAGATATATTGATTAAAAATGTAAGCTTTCTTTGATGTGATTATTTCACATAATCTTAAAGTAATTCAAATTTCACGTTTCTAAGTGTTAGGATTAGCTTAGTAACCATAAAGTTTATTTTTTTGATTTAGGAACGCAAGGTACACACTACTCTATGGTCAATCTCTGTTCATAATGGAGGCAATTAAAGCTGCATGTTTAGTACGATAAATATTTTATTCATAGTTTGATTCCCATTGAATAATAAGAAAATCAACACTATTATTTGCTTAAAAATGCGTACAAAGAAAACTCTTCACGAATTATAACTAGAGATCACGTGTTTGTTTAAAAATTTTAGCTTTCTGCACTTATTCTTATATGTAAACTGTAAATTCTCGAAAATTCACGTTATTACAAAGAATCTTTTCACGTATTAATTTATAGAATAACATTTCTTTGTACGCTTTTTAGATACCACCCTAAAAAAGGTAAAAAAAATATAGTTTGGTTGTTTAAGCCGCTTCAATGAAAATTACACAATCTCATACGGGATGTACGAGTACTAGGCATTCATAAACATGACGTGGTTACACAACATTTATGACGAGCACTCGTATGTTCGAGCAATCATTCAATCATCGCAAGTGTAGAAAGACGCTTAATCCTTGTTGCTTGCCAGTGTCCTGGTCTAATGGTACCCAGCCCGTGGGTTGATATGTTTATTGAATATTTTTTTTCGAGAGATGAAATGTTGTCCTCTTCAATTTTCAAGTTTTCTATCCCATCTTTTCCAATTCACCAGGAAACCTTTCCAATTTTTCTACGGTTACTGATGATATTTCAAAATGTTTTTTAATTGGATTTGAAATACCTATTGAATACCAAGCGTAAGTATGTTTTTAGTCCAGATGCATAAATTTTGTCTTGTAGAAGGCAGGTGTGTAAACACATAAAATACACATAAAACATGCTTTGGTGCCATCTAGCAAAGACAAGCCGAACTATATAGTAATTACTGATTCTATATCGCACAATGAAAGTTCTAGCGCTGATAAGTACACATATGCATATTTTGTAGCTGTAAGACTTACATCAACCGGAGGAAGTCTTAGGTCCACACGGTCCACTTACTGATAAATTAATGAATGGAAATTATGTAGACTCCAAGCATATTATAATAAAAAGTATGAAAAAAATGTAGTGTTATACTTGACTGTAACACAAGATGACGTCTAAGTTAATATGTTTTTGGGTTTAGTACTACATACAGTGTGTAAATAACACTGGGACACTTACTTAAATCACTGAAAGGACATGGATCTAGCATCCTGGTTCATAAACAATTATTGAAAAAAAACTATGCGTTTACAAGTTATGAACGTTTTAATTTCCAGGTGTGATTACCCTTGTTCTTTTTGAGATACGGAATCCCAGAAGCAACTTTAGAAGATTTTTTCGTCAACCTGAAACTTTTTTCATAAACACCGAGAGGACCATTTCTGCGCCGCAGCATTACTTGTTCGCATTGTTGAATGTTTGCACCTAGCTTCACTCCAACTCAATCAATTTAAGTGGGCAATAGCTCAAATTAAATAGCTTGTTGAGATTAGAACCGGGGGGATATTGAGAAATCGAGTTTGAGTATAACTTGAGTGGGTGAATGTAAGGTGCTCACTAAAATGTCATTGCTTGCGGCGTCGTCATGGGGCGGGTCATTTCTTTCCCTCTGATATGGCGAAGGAGATGATGGCTGGTCCATGACGGCCTAGTCAGCGATGCTTTAGCCTATACTATTATTTTGGTTCGATCAACTGCAACTCCAGCCTCTTAATCCAGTCACGAATTATTTTTAACAGTAGATGTTGTAACTGAATGAAGGTAGATGTGCACCTTGAATGATTGCTATGTTTAATAAGTTCAAACCTTCAACGGTATCACTGAGTGATTTTTATTTTTTAGTACGTTAGCTTTTGGAGCATTTCAATAAAATGAAATTCAGGTGGCATCAGCTTGCATCCTGTTTACCTTTCGTGTAACACTAACACTATTGTACCTGAAGATCAGACTTTTAAAAAGAGTGGCCATGAGTTTCTTTGCCAGTATTCTTCTCATAAGGCCCTACGCATTTTGGAAACTGGAAGTTATAGATCGACACAAGCAGGCAGTAGATTTTGGTGTTTTCACCTAATTTACTTCGACAATCCAGCACATGCTGTGGCGACTGTTTGCGCCGATCTATGATTTTAACTTTGGCTTCAATTTAACGTTCATAAATGTCACTTAGTGTCTTAATTGAATAAATGATTTTGAATTTTGAATTTTGGTGATTTCCAATGCTTGATGACAAATCTGTGCATCATTATTAACACCATTCATTAAAAAAAAACGGCTGGACGGACTCGTAATGGATGTCACAATTTTTTTAATTAATAGAAAAAAGAAAGAATAATAAAATTGACAATTATTATAATTCATATTATCAAATAGGGTGGGGCATCAAGGGGAATAAAGTTATCGTGAGAGCTCTCCAGATAGAATACTTCATTAGGGTTGTGAAACATTCAGATCACGCAATGTTGTGTTTCGATTTACACAGCGTACGCTTGATAACTTATAATGCTTTGGTATGGATGTATTTTGCTCCCCGTCATCTTGCTTGGGTAGTGTTCACCATTCACGTACAGGAACAAATTACTGGCTCTGTCCGGCTTGTTCAATGGACTTGTTTACTTAAAACATGTGACTTTCACGGAATGGTGTTGTAGTCATAAGAAACGATGCATTGGAACATTTTCAGTACAAAAGAAGGATGCTTCTACTAAGCTAGACCAGCGTAAATGTTGTTTAAATATCAAACGGAACGTTACCTTAAGTGTGCAAAACAGTATTGGTAATTTGAAATACTTTACAAATAGATTACGCTGCATTTATTCACTACACAATTTTCGTCGTGTATCACCTAGTTGCCTATAGATAGCTAGATTAACTCGTAATATTTATAATCAAGATACAGTCGCTTTGGGTCGAGACATTAGGGTCATGGGGTCCGACTGCTCGATCTTTTTATAAGGAACTAGCTGAACGACTAATCGAGGCTTCTCGTGAATAGGAGGCTTTTTCTTGGACAGAGAATTAGCATTACTATTCAAATTGCTTCTTGTCTGTCTGTTCTGTCTTCTTCAAACGCTTCGTTGGTGACCGGATGAAAAGGTCGGGTAAGACCGGCAAACCTGCAGAGACTCACGTCGTTTTATTCTCGTACTTTCCGCAATCTGTTCCATGCTCGATACTTAAGAATTAGTTTTATCTGCGACTATTTTGTATGTGACTTAAAAACTACGGGGTTTTGGTCGCAACCTGGTTTTCAGAAACCCTGCTTTACTACATGGATTCCTCCCCTTGTGTCTCTGGTACTGTTAAGCGGAGTACTTAAGCCAAGCATAAAGTCTGTCCGCAATACACATTCAGATCATATCAAATGGAGTTGTGTCTACAATGTTGGAACTTTTATTTTTATTGTTTACTTTATTTATTATTATCTTATTTAAGACTTGAGATAAAAAAGATACAGAAAAGAAGAACCTATTTTCAGAAAACAGCTATTGACCAAGTGGTGTGGAATATCAAACAAACTCAAACTTACATGGAAAATACATACATATTAAATAATTCTGCTCACGTGTTATAATATACTAGAGATCGCGTGGTGGTTGAATTTCGAAAATGGTTTATTTCATTGGCCAATATTACTTGGCCAATGAAATTCCATTCTATTGACTTTTGTACCATGACAGGCCAAAATATATACTGGACACTTATAGCTTTACGTAGCCGTTTTTGCATTTTTTTTTTAACTTTACAGCAAATATGTTTAAACATTTTAGCTTTCTGCACTTCTTCTATATATTTATAATCTGTAAATATTCTAAAATTCACATCGACGTTTGCGAAATTTTCTAAGAAAGGGGTCCAAAGAATTTTTTCCAGGTATTGATATAGCGATAGATATAATTTAGATATCCGTTCAAAAGTATTTTAAAATGGTACCAATAATAAAACCATTTTCTGTACTCAATACTTCTAAACTAATAGGCATGTGATAGATTATATCAAAATATATATAAATTTAGGCCACTTTGGCTTTGTGTAATAACGTCATGTTGGCACCTAGATTATATAAAAATATATATAATCTATCACATGCATAAATAAGATGGCACAAGTAATCTGAAACACCGGACGCGGTTGATACCTCGAGAGCTATTGTGCAAAGCGAGGTATCCGTAGCAATTGCCCGTTGGACCTTGGCCTCTTCTGGTCTCCTAGTACATTTCTGTACAGTTTAATGGGGACGCGTTGGGTTAGTTCCATTTAAAATTGGATGTTTCTAGTTGATTCTTAGCATTGTCGCCCATATTGTACCCATAACCTTATAGTTTACCAGCGTAATGGACAAAAAATGTATGCGAGTGAAATACCTAGCCTTATACAAACGTAGGTGTTAGACAGAGACAGAAACAAGCGGACCGTAAAACGGTTTTGAAATTGATTCCATGAATAAATCCTAGTCACTTCCATTATCACCTAGTCAGGATCTGATGATGGGATCCTGGAGAAATTGAAGAAACTCTGTACAGGGAGGAGGAAATACTTTTACTATGTTCTCTTGGAAAGCACGTGGAACTAATGATGAAGACACACACACAGATGGCTACTGGAACTAATCAATAATATAATAAGTATTTCATGGGTGGCGATTTGATTACTTTCATGTGCTAAACAATTGAGCTCCTGACAATGTGTACCTATAGTAAAGTGGAGCTGTTAGTGAAGCACCAGGAGAACTCCTCAACAATAATGTTCTTGCATCGGGAAAAGCATTATTTGTAACAGGTGATGATGAGCAGTTGACATTAGGCTATTGCAGCTTAGATGAATTGCAAACTGACCTAGTCAGAAGCGAAAAATAAAAGTTTTGATACTTTAAATTGACTTAAAAAAACATGGAGGTTCTCGACTCGACTTGCTATGTGCAAAATGGTAAAGAAGGTAATTTGGTTTTGATTACAGATTTAAAGGAATACATGATTATCGATAGGTAATGTCAACTTTGCACGCTGCGCTTGCGTCACATCCCCATCACACAACTAATTCAAACAAAAAATATATGAAAATACATTTCTATGACCTATTGTTTTACAACCTTGCTGTCAATATTTTAGAGATTACAATAGTGTAATAATATGTCATCATAAGTATTTTTAGATTTGATTTCTCGCGGCGGAATAGGCATAGCATTTTAATTAAAGCACGCATCTTTACATCCTGCCGTGGTACATCAATGCAAATAAATTAAATTGAAGTTCTGTTTATAATGTCAAAATTATAGTTTTTAAGCTCATACAGTTATATTGATACTTATGCCTTAAAATCAGTTTTTAAAATTTAAATTGAAGTGTCTGTATGTAATGTAAAAATAATAGTTTTTTGAATAATACAGTTATTTGCACGATACCTCTGCCTAAAAGTCAGTTTTTTAAATTTTTGTCCCTCTGTCTGTCTGTCTGTTTGTTCCGTCTAATCTACGGAACGCGTGGACCGATTCCCATGGGACTTTCACTGGCAGTTAGCTGGTGTTATAAGGAGTAACTTCGGCTATTTTTATTTTGGAAAAAGAATAAGGGTTCTGCGCAAAATATATAAATATGAACACGTGAGCGAAGCCATAAAGCTTTTACACTACGAGCCTAAGAGGAGTGGAGTAGTATCCTTAAAGGCGGTTAAAACTGTTTGGATATCTTAAAAGTGTATTTAAATTAGGCAAAACGCTTTCGAGACACAAACTAAGCTTAGCTTGTACCGAGGCTTTCCAAAAACCGCATTTTTTGTACATTCATTATCATCATCTTCATCATCATTTCAGCTATAGGAAGTCCGCTGTTGGACATAGGCCTCCTTTAGTAACTTCCAAGAAGACCGGTTGGAAGCTTTACCAAGGCGCTTTCGGGTCCGTGGTTTCCATTCAAGAACTGTTCGGGTCCATCAACTATCCGTTCTACGTGCTTTGTACCCTGCCAATTGCCACTTCAATTTAAAAGTAATAAAAACAAAGTATACTTTTGTACATTGTACAAACATGTTATACACTGAGCCAATATCGAAACGCGACCACTTCAATATTTTAGCGGCCAGCCATAGGTCATCAATAGTTACAAATTGGTATTGGTATAGGGCTATGTTTCCACATTTAGACTCATAAGCGGTCCATTATGCGTACAGGTGGGCTAACTAGTTGAGCCAGCCTAGCTCCTTCCAGAAGCGCAGAAGCCTCCTGGGGCATTCACAGGCTTTTAGGAGCGACCTCGCTCCCGCGAGGATACTTGCCCGTTGTGTGGCCACTCCCTCGCACTCCAGGATAACGTGGGCGGCCGTTTCCACCGCGTTGAGACAGCCTCTGCATAGAGGACTGTTTGTCGCATTGATGGTGAATAGGTGTCGATTTAGGGCCAAATGGCCTGTAATAGTTCCTACCACTATTCTGATGTCAAGTCGGTTGAGACCGAGCAATCTGCAGGTCAAACGTGGTGAGACCTTCGTCAGCACCAGTTTGGATTGTCAACAGCCAGGTGTGTCGGCCCAGCGGTTGTTGTGTTTCCCGAGTCCGTTGTCTTACCCGTGATCTAATAGTTCCTAAAATGAATACTACAAAAGTTTGTCAGACATAATTATGTATGCGTTAATTAAAGTGGAAATACAAATTTATATCATGGAACGCGAAAATTTTAAAGTTAATATAAGTCAGAATTATATTATTATTGTAACAAAATGGATATAACACGAAGCAATTTATTGAAAGGGGCGTTCAATTGTTTGATGCGGGACAATCTTTCGTTTAAAGCATTAGTTTAGAGTGTTAGTGTTTGAACGTTGACCTTTAACCTTTAACACAAGTATTGTACTTTTACCACAGATAAGATAATAGTTACTTCGTAACAGATACATCACTCCCATACAAAACTCAAAATACCTACGTTATAATAGCCTACAAAATTGAAATAATAATACCTGGTGTTAGCTGCGACCAGAAATATATCTTATTTACGCTTTTCGAAAGTTGAGAACGCCTTGCCCACCGCGCGACCTTCGTCTGTGCATGTAGCCGAACTGCCGGTCACTCTAGGGTTGTACAAAGTACACAAATAATGAAATAAATTATTTATTTGGGGTATGTCATGTATGCAATGTCATGTACACTGCGAGCACTGTTCAGTGCTCTTACTGGAGATAACTTCGTTCCGTTATAGACTGACAGAATACTGCCGCAGTATCCTAGGGAAGTATATGACGTCATAAATCGTCGCCATTTTTGTACTGTGAGCACTATCGTTTTCGAGGAAAGGTGCTCTCGGTGCTTTGATCATGTGATCAACTACAATTTTTTTTCCAGTTAGATTATAAACAATTATTTGTCGAAATATGTTCATCACTTTTACCGTACATAGCCCCATTTAAATAATTCGGTTATAAAGTTATTATGCATTCGGTTACTTAAAAAACAATATTTTCTTTTAATAAAAAGTAAACTTACTTTTATTATGCGAGTAATTGTCAATTGACAATTGACTTGAATATTAATTTTTTAAATATAACTACATTCAAACAATTTTTTTTCTTGTTGAACAAATAACTTGTACCTATAATTATATGATAATTATTTTCACGTCAAAACAGCGCCAAAAAACATAGATGGCAGTATACTGGACTGTGTTCCGTATTAAACAGTAACCAGTAAAGCTAATTATATAGGAACGGCTTCGCAGTATACTAAATTGACGTCAGTTCTTAGTGCTCGCAGGGCATATCGGAACACACACTTAATAATAAAATTTATGGGTGTTGAGTTTTATATCATGATTAATAAAATTATTTCCCCTATGAAATTTATATCTTTAATTTTTATAGGAAATTAAAATATCCTTAAACCGTCAATAGTAACATAAAATGTTGACATATACATCACTATTACTACATCACTACATTTTACACGATATCTGTTCACGATAAACTCAAAAACTACTCAACGGATTTTCATGCGGTTTTCATCAATAGATAGAGCTATTTATGAGAAAGGTTTAGGTATGTAATTTGTTAAGGTTTTGTGTAAATTGGTTGAAATATGATTATGATTGTTGAAGATGTCTCTGCTACCCGTGCGAAGCTAGGGCGGGTTGCTAGTAATGGCTGTTGCGTAGACTAGAGAAAGATACTCTTATAATTTAATACTTTTGTATTACATATTATATTACACAAAAGTATTAAATAACAAATAACTACCTACTCAAATAAAAACCTCAATCCGTGGCGCTCTCAATATGTTTTACATTTCAGTAGCTCTTATTATTATTTTCACTATATTTCTAACTATATTACATATTGTGTGAGAGAAGCAGCCGTCAGTTTGCCTTGCCTACAAGTTACAACAAATGAATACGCTGGCAGTCCACACCTTCTAAGTTCGTCACCTTTCGTAGAAATTATGGGTTTATTATTGACGGTTTAATAGACTACATTTATTACAACTTCACTCTGGCTAATCACTCAAAACCTGATTTAGTGCAACATTGTATAGAATATGTATATATATAAATAACATTTATTTTTTGTTGAGAAGATTACTATTATTTATTATTAGTACAGCCACGCGGCAATGGCGAGTAAAGAATAAACACCTACGAGTAAAGTATTTTTATATTATATTGACAAAAAAGTAATAGCTAAAATCAATTTTGCAACTTATTTTTAAAGGATTTTACAGATCACTAACATCTAGCAATAACGCAATTTAACATAATAAATACATTTAGCAATAACTAAACATCTCCACTTCATAATAAGTTCGATTTGACATTTTGTTTTTATTACGGAGAATGCCGTTCGGCCGTGCTACGCGTTGTTGCCCCTACTGACACTTTTACCGTGGACGGATAGCTAAATTGGTAGGTATATAAAACGCGACCTCGAGTGAGTGATGTAGCCCTGCTTTTACTTACTTCTTCTATCTATGTTTTGTTCTAGAGAATGTTTATTGAACAAATCATTCAATATAAAATCAGAATCAGAGGGTTAATTTGAAGTTAGTAAAGGTTAGATTCGTACAATGTTAAAGTATTTTTTTAACAACCTTTTACCAGCCTTACTTTTAACTATCTAAGAAAGAAAGAAAGAAATGTATTTATTTTGTACTCCTATGAAATATGAGTGTACATAGTAGTAGTTTACACAGTAAATGAAACACACTAAAATTACATTATGACAAGTGACTTTAAACTAACAGGAGAGAAAAACGGTCCTTAGCTCATCATGGAGCCATTTTTTAGTAAAGAGGTAGCGCTGATATTCTGCTAAGTCTGGATGTAATGACACTCATGGCCAACAGATGGCGTTAATACAGGAAATTCTGTCTTTTTTTTAGTTTTACTGAACTATAATAACTATTATAATCATTCTCATTAATGACGTATTTTTGAATACCATAAATTTACTAACAGATATCTTTTGTCATATTTCCATTCAATACGGAATCTTTTCTACCAACTTTAGAGCTACCAGTTTTTTTTAAGGTTATGGTTCAAGTATTTTAAAACGATTTATTTGAAATAGTAAAGAAAAATCGCGCTTTGTACAATTAGTAAAACTAGTGGTTCTGTAAATAATAACCTCGTGAGAGAAGAGATTATAATCAGAGTTTAAAATGTGTCTTTGTTCTTACTTCCCCGAATTAGTTTCGTTAGTTTCCCAAAAAGTGTTAGAAAAGATAACCCATACAGAAAAGAAATATGCATTACCAAAAAGAACAAAAAAAAACTTAACATAACTTTTATTAAATGCGTTGAAGGACATATTAATTATTATGGTGTTCAATCGATTTGTAAACAGATGCACTACCCACATTTTATGGCACCCTAGCCACGCGAATGTATGATTACATGAAGATACACTTGGCTCTGTATCTCCAAGGGGTAGGCAGACGCGTATTAAACACACAGATTTTGTCAATTATAATTTTGTCCCACTCATGTAATTGGGGGCAAGCCCATTGCCCTCACGTAATACGGGAAAGCTCACTGCCCCCACGTAATAGGGGGGCAAGCCCATTGCCGTCTCTAACCTTTTATAATGATTCCACTGCTAGTAATTTATTATTCTTGTCTACAAATTATTTTTGTTATTTATTGTAATTATTTCTCATACAAACTGATAACGACTACATTAATAAATAGACAAGGACTTGTTACAACGGCGCTCAAGTCCTTCTTACTTAGCAACAGTAACCTTTTACATAACAATAGATTGCTGGTTGAAAGTAACTTTATGACGGTATGAAGATAACCTATGCACGGTCCATAAATTGCTGAGGCTAATAAAGTCGCTGACTAACCTCTAAACAAGCAATGGTTATAATACATGACGTACTTTACAAGTTGCGGTGATTTAATTTAAACTCAAATATATTACAGTCTAAAATTGAGGAGGGTCATAATCATAGGTCATAAAACATTCCGCTTATACTTTAGACCAGTTAAGTGAAATGAGCTCATGGTGCCTGTCTTTTGGCTCCCTCTTTGCCAAGGACGAAATGGATTTTAAATTTTCTAAATCCTTCAATATACGTTCGATAACGCCACAACCAATATATGGTTGCGGTTTTTATGGCAAATAAACTGTTCTTGGAAACTTGGGCTATATCTTGGGATAAGCCGAGTGGCATGCTCGAGTCGTGAGTTTGTTGGACCAATTTCTTCTCACAAGAAATTGGAATTCTCACATTTGGAAACGGGCGGTTATAGATCGACTCAGGCAAATAATATATGATATTTATGTTATCCATTTGTTATTATATTTTTGAAATAATTTTACATTTGACTAAGCAACCTATTGTCGCGGTGACTCTGTGTGGGTTGATCTATAACTTTTAATAATTATAGTTTTTTTTTTATTGTCGATTTGGAATAATTGATGACTAATTTCATGAAACAAAGATACTGAAATTGAATTTTAGCTTGGTGTTTGAAACTGTTGTTGATTCTGGAGTACAAGAGTTGCAGAAGTGGGAATGTGATTCAGATAAGCCCCAATTTAAGTCTCAATTTTAACGAGATTGAAGTCGATGGGAATAGTAAATGTTTTATAGTTACTGTACCGACATGAACAAAGCATGTTACTACTTTATTTCTTTTACAACTAACACTTAAGAACCGATTACAGACTGACGTATCGATTGAAGTCTGCAGCTCACTGTACAACAGATACTAATTTGTTTAAGTACTACATGTGTACATCTCTTCAATTTTACTAAAAACAAACAGGACAATAATTGGACTCCCGAGTCTTGATAGGGGTAGGATAAGATTTAAGAGATTGTGGGGAAACCTTTCTTAGTAATCATGGACACCGTAGTTTACAACAATTCGGAAATAAGAATCGGAATCCTAGATGCATTCTGTACACTCCCAAAGTTGAAAAAACGACAAACATAACAAAAAAGTACTCATACTAACTATCACCCATCCAAAATCCAGACCATACCAGAAAGTGAAACACTCCTTTTTGATAATACTGATTAAATATGTTGATAATACCAAAAGCTAATAATTTATTTTCAAATATGCAACAAAATCGCTCCATTGTATTGGATGTAAAGAAGAATGGTGGACTTTGTATCGTTCACCAGTACCAGGGCTCGATGAATGAACAGAGTTGTCAGACACGCGACACCACACCGAGCGACGCGACGCGACCCTTGTACTGTTGATACTATAAATAAGATCGATGCACTGTAGGAATTAGGAGTAGCTCCAGTTACTGTTGATTGCAGCGGGCATTTTCTTTTACTTTAAATACACGTTTTAAACCTATACATAACGTCATTTTTGTATATTAATTATGAAAATTATTTAACTGTTCAGAAGCGATAAATATTTTTTCCTTGGGTTTTGTAAAATATTCTGAGTACAAATAAATGTACAAATGTTCTTATTTAAAATTAAAGTCATTTGTGGGTGTCATTTTTTATAAGTATTGGACTTGAGATTAATAATGAAGAGGGTGATATATCATCAATAACAACTGCATGTTTATAATCGCTGTAAACAAGTTAATGGCTCACTTGAGAGACATCTACCCACTTATTATTTCATATTATGCTATTATAATATCCGTCGAATTTCTTAACCTTTTGAACTATGTAGACACAACAAAAGCTTATTTTTAATAAAAAAAAAAAATTAATTGTCCTTTGTGTTTCTTTTTGCTTACAGTAATGAAGGTAAGATATTTGAAGTGACAACTTCTTTAGGCACATTGTGCACTTTTTGTGAGGGGAGAAGCAGTGGGCTCGTATGTATTGTGTGTAGGAAAGTAATATTTTCACTTCTGACGTACAGTTCTACGAGTGACAGGTTTTTTTCAGTACTAGAGTAATTATTTAAAAAAATGTTATCGAAATGTATTATTTTCAAGCTAACTTAACTATTTATCGACTATAATGATACTCGTAGTACAGTACACTGCAAGGGTACCTAAATTGAAATGTACTTATACATAAAATTAAGAACAGTAATTGAATATTTCACTGAAACACTATCATCCACAAGAAAGCTTTTGCGGGTAGAATCGTATTTCAGATATGTATACAACAGTGTTACACAACCGCAATCATTTTGCAACCACGAATAAACTATCTTACTAATGGCAAGTATATATTACAATTATTAATTTATTAATAGGTTCTGACTATTTATTACCTAGAAATTCGAAGAAAAGTCTACCTATTGTTTTGTACCAGTAGTCGAGTGTTCCAAGAATTTCTTCACAGAAAAAACTCCCAACTCCCAAAACATCCGACAGTTAAAAAAATCCGGTCCCGCAGCAGGCCCGCAGGTAGATTTCGTGTTTTTTTTTATCTCCATAAATATAAGTCGCATTAGCAAGTCGTAGAGTAAAATAAAAAAATAGCTTACATTTAAAAATATTACCGATTGTAAAAAGGTTTATAGTTTCGGGGCTACGAATTTTTTTTCAACAAATTTTGGTTGTGGTTTGGTTGTCCGACTTACAGAGGCGCACGCGGAACACGTCGCGCCACCGTCTCAGGCCTGCTTCTGCTAAGGTAACGGGCAGCCTCACCCGTTACCCCCAGGCCAGCGCTCATGGAGGCCGGAGATCATTCTGCGCTCTCCGGCGCCTGGTGCGTCTACGGCGGGACGGGAGAGTACTAGTCCTCTCCCTTTCTTTTCCTTCCTCTTTAGCCGACATAACTTCCTCACAAAAAGAAGCGGCGGATTCCCACGCACTCTCACTTTGGACCACGGGCAGAACCATGGTCTCCAGCGAGAGGCTTCCCACACCGATAGCCGCCGAGAGGTCGCGGCGCTATTGCATCCACGCTGAGCAGTCCACAAGAGTGTGGAGTGCAGTATCCTGGCGACAGCCTCGCAGTGATGGCACGCAGACGTTGGCTCCCGGCCTATGCGACACAGGTACTTTCCGAAACAGCCGTGGTCGGTCAGCACCTGCGTCAGCCTTTAGGAGAGGCGGCCGTGCTGCCTCTCCATTGTGGCGTGCCCCAGCTTGATACCTTCATGCGTTCCTGAGAAAACGGGTCTTGACAGACAGACAGTCGGACGCACGGACAACAAAGTGATCCTACAAGGGTTCCGTTTTTTTCCTTTCGAGGTACGGAACCCTAAAAATAAGTTATTACGTTTCGATAGAAGAAACTAACACGATGGATCCGGATAGAACTATTCACTATACATAGGTAGACTTTTGCAGTAGCTCAACAGACACGGAATTCAATTGCAAAGAGAAAGCATGAGCAGAGAAGAAACCTTATAGGTATCTCTAAAATGTTGAAACCCAAAAGTAATCTGATTCCTTAGTCAAGAGGAACAATGAACACAACAATAAATAAAATAAGTAATGAGTACTTACTGAAGATCCCTATTATGAGTTTTCTTCCATATATAAATCCATTGATATCTATCACCAGTCATAAAATATGTGGCAAGCAGTGCAATCGCACCCACCACAGTTGGTGATCCACGTGTGAGCCATCCTAAGGCGGCACACGACACGGCAATAGATCCTAAAATAACACCCTTCTTTTTCTCCGCCTCTTCGAAACGAACTCCTGGCTTTTCTGTCATCCTGGTAGTTTCATTTGGTGCGTTGCATTGTTTACCTGAAAAAATTAAGTTGTTGAGAAATTTATTTATTTACGAAAGAAAGATTTCAGTATGTGGTATTCTCCCCCTCTCCACTACAAGGTCTACTTGTCGGCACTACTTACTTCTTCCTATTCCTTCTTTATCAAGTTCAACTCGTAACTCGTTATCGTAACTACTTCCACTATGTACTAGTTTCAGCTTCAGCCGAACAATTGACCAGCATTAAATAACTGGGAAGATTTAAACAAAACTTAATGTCACATAGTGAACATTCGTGTGTCAGAACTATACGGAAATCAGAAATATTTACTTTATAGCGATTTGTTACGTGCCACATCTCGACATAGGGAGCCTATTAAATGACCAATCACGTTAATATTTTTCTAATTCATTTGTAAAAATGTGGGAGTTTGGTGACACCGGTACCCATGCAAACTGTGACGACATAAACATACTTCAAATCCACGAAGGCAAGGCCAAAACTACAAAACTCCTCTACAAAACTAAGCATGGCGTTCATTTTCAATGACAATCTAGTACAAGACGCCGCTATTTTATAGTTCTAGTAAATCGGTTTCTAGGGTTTTCTCTGACCCTTTATATAGCTTATTAGTGTTTCGAGACAATGGTTTCGAAACACTAATAAGCTAAATGCCAATGGGCAGGCAAACGTTATCAATAATATAATAGATCAATAGACTAGCCTGTGGCGATGTTTATTTATTGTATAGTCCAAAACCGCAGATCAATTTCTTAAAAAAAAATTACACTGTAACTCAGAATACACTAACGATCCATTATTTTTTGTAAAAGATAGATAACTCTTTATTTGTAAACTATTATAACAACGGAAGTAACATACATTTACATAATTATGTCAAAAATATAATGTACAAATAGCGGCCTTATTGCTAGATGCAATCTCTTCCAGGCAACCTTAGAATGGATCAAAATGATTCCGAGAGGCTGGTAATCTGTTGGTGGTGTATTTACAAAAACACAAAAATAAAAATTATTTGTCATTTCTAATAAAAATAAAAAAAATACTAAGATTCTACATTAACCTACTTTACCTACCATAAATGGCAATGCTTATCAATATACTAACAAATATACATACATAAACAATACTGTCTTCAAAGAAGTTTTTGTTATTTTTCATTATAAGCAATTAACCACTAATATAAATGAATAATGCGAAATGAGAATATAACTATATACTACTTATAATTAGGTAAATTAAAACTAATTAAAAAAAAAAAATTACGGACTATTTACATGCATGCGTCATAAAATTCCTCCGGATCGTCGCCTACTGGCAGTGTTACCAGAAGGCTGGCAGCATTGCCACGTTGAATGGCAACACTCATTCTCTGTGCAAGAAAAAAGTCGAAATCGATCGAAGTCTCGAAGTACGTCACTACACACTCTTGCAACCTCGTGGGGAGCTCAGCCGTCGCCCGCTGTTGAAACTTTGGGACACTTCGAGTCCTTTGACTAGGGCGCAAAAATCGACAACGATTGGCAGTCGCCCGATACAAGGCGAGGTTGCACGAAGCAAAGTGTCCGCCTACCTGTCTACATTCTCATATTCGCGTAACTTCGCATAACAACTGTAGTAAAATATATGAAACTTATCAAATTTAGGGTATGATTGTGTAGTCATTAGTAATTTTAATCCTAAAAATTTGTCGTTCAGTTAATAGGTAGGCCTGTTGGTCTAGTGGTTAGCGTGATGAGCATGATCATTTGTTCTGTGTCTGGGAGTAATTTATCTATAATATGTATGTTTTTAGAAATATATAAGTATGTTTATCAGCAGTCTGGTTACCATAGTACAGGCTTTGCCTAGTTTGGAATCAGACGGCCGTGTGTGAGATGTGTTGCACATTCTGTAAGGCAATACAGTGTTAAAAAATACACCTCGTACCGTATGCAAAATAATGATCAAGTACTGCGCGCGCATTTATGATGTGCAAGGCCGGCGGGCAGTCATTAAGCGTGATGTAGGTACCTAAAATAGCTCTTTAAACGTAAGTACTATTTAAAAATATTTTCACCTTCTACGTAAACGAAGTCGCGGGTTAAAGTTAGCGTTAGCCCAAAGTAATTATTCCACGCGGACGAAGTCGCGGGCAGAAGCTAGTAACTAATTATAAGTAATTGGAAAACAAACGATTACGTCATGCATATTTTTTGACAATCGATTATAATATTTTCCAACTTGTCTACAAGTATGACAAAGCACTCCAATCGTTCATAATGCTTATCTAATGCAATTGTGCTAAGTATATGCATCTCTTATCTTTAATATGAGTACTCGCAGTTGGTGTTGTAACTATGCGGATCATTAAATACTATCTTATCACTTCATGTATATATTGCTATTTATTAGAAGCTGCATATTTACTGTCACACAAAGGCATTCTTGGAGGCCTATTCTGCATCAGGCCCGTAATTCAACCACCAGTTCATCTCTCTCCATCTCTTCAAGTCGAGATGTTGGTTGAAGATATATATAGCTCTTGGATATCAGACCATGAGCAGATATGACGTATGAACACAACGATCAACATTTCCATGTATATTGTGTTATTAGCTAAATAGTCAAAAAGATGGAGGTACCCTCCCCTTCGCCAACGTCAATTTGTACGACTACAGGCTGGTGTGCGAACGCATTAGGGCGCGTTTATATGTCCGCAACCGCTTTCTCAACACGAACGTGCAGCCACCGAACAGGTGTCGCATAGCCACCACGCAGTACCCGCTGAGCTGCTAGGGCTTCCATAAACAACGCATACTACAGTCCACACATTCTATATAAATGAATATAAATGTATAATCATTATTATTACTGCCATGTGGAAATACAACATTTTTCAAAGTAGCAATATCTAGATCTTTTAGACTTGAATAACATTATTATATTATAATTTTATTAAAATAATACATATCTCGTTTCAGGCCTGCAAAGTATTGCGTTAGTCTTTGTATATATTTTAAGAGTTTGATCCCACAAGATATCGGTCTCTTCTATTAACGAAATGAATGTTTCTGAGGATATCGTACAAAGGCAATTGGCACCTGTGTCGCAGCATATTTTAACGAAATTATAGACACACTAGCAATGTGGAGGTGATGCATGCGCTGCGTGTAAAGTGTATAAAGCTGAAGAGTTCGTTTGTTTGGTTTAAGGCGTTAATCTCAGGAACTACTGGTTCAAATTGAAAATTCTGTATGTGGTGGATAATCCATTTATCACCATCAATGGTGGAGTATCAATTAAAAATGTTGCAAAAACAGGGAAAATTTACAATCGCGGATGAAGTGGCGTGGATCAGCTAGTTTAAAAATAAGCGTTATCTAATTAGCATCGAATCCAAAGTTGCAATAACCTTAGGCAGAACACGCCAATGCGCGGAATCAAAAGTTGCAATAACCTTAGGCAGAACACGCCAATGCGCGGAATCAAAAGTTGCAATAACCTTAGGCAGAACACGCCAATGCGCGGAATCAAAAGTTGCAATAACCTTAG
Organism: Callimorpha dominula; assembly: GCA_949752705.1. Taxonomy (NCBI): domain Eukaryota; kingdom Metazoa; phylum Arthropoda; class Insecta; order Lepidoptera; family Erebidae; genus Callimorpha; species Callimorpha dominula. The sequence continues at coordinate 14,761,441 of OX457012.1, read as the reverse complement.
GCAGAACACGCCAATGCGCGGAATCAAAAGTTGCAATAACCTTAGGCAGAACACGCCAATGCGCGGAATCCGTGCGCGCAGTAAACGTGTACGTCTTTACCCGCAAGCCAGCAACAGATTTTAATGACCAATTCCCTCTCGGGTGAAAACTCGAAAAACGCTTCAGAGAGTTATATCATGAAGCCTCGTGAACGTCAGCTGCGGTACCGTCGGGGGGTTAAGGAGCAGCAGCCTCCCGCACACGTAGAAAAAAATATTATTTTTAGTAATTTCCTCCCTATTGAAAATTGTATCAAATTATAGCCAACCCAATATCTTGAAGAAAAAGAAAAGTCAACTGACTATAGAGTGGTGGATGTGAAATAAATATATACTTATACGTTCAGTGATTTCCTCTATGAAAATTTATCAGATGACAGTTTATATGCTATTGTGAATAAATAAAAATGTCAGCTGGCTGTATCTCGGTGGAAAGATTGTCAGCTGATCCCCAACGGTGGTGTAACGCAGGAGCCAGACGGGAGCATCTATCGTCTATTTAAATGCGACGAGTTGACGAGTTTTCCCTCGGCATATTGCCAGCTGATTTTTTTTGTAACTTACAAGTTCATATTAACAAGCAGCTTACGAATTTTCATCCGAGAGGATATGACGTATCTACGGTTGTTCGACATAATGCTCCATACACTAACTGAAAGATTTAATTTTATTGTAATGTTTCGATTTAAACAATATTACTACTTATGGGTACTTCCTATCGACCTAGAATCAAAAAATTTGATAAGAAGCAAGGTATGACAGCTCAAGTAAATAAAATATCCGAAAGATTGATTTTAACTCTAGCTTCAATTTAACGTTCATAAATGTCACTTAGTGTCTTAAATGAATAAATGATTTTGAATTTGAATTTGAAAGTCGTCAATTTGTTCTTATATCACATAAAAAAAATAGTTCTTGTACAAACTTATATTTTGCGGTTGGAAACTTGACTTTGTCGTACATCGATGTATGGGAGAGTATTTTTAGAACCGCAAAGTTAAGTTTGTCTTTAGTAAAAGACGGGCAAAAATCTTCGAGAATCGATTGCCGAAATGGACGTACTTTCTACCTACAAGTTTGGTTACGCAACCCTCGGTGCGCGAGTCAGACTCGCACTTGTCCGGCTTTTATTTTAATAATTACTAATAAACTGCACGGATGGCGCAATGGTATAAGTGGTCACCTCGCCACTACGCCGCGCCGAGTGTTGTGGGTTCGAATTCCACACGGGACAAAAATTTGTGTGATCCACAAATAGTTGCCCCGAGTCTGGGTGTTCTTTGTGTTCGTTGTTTAAATGTTTGTGAAGCCCCCCGCGACACAGGAATATTCCTAATGTGGGAGTTGTCTTTTTTAACAATAAAAAAAAAAGAAATGAAAAACAAAACTATTTAAGTACATTTATCCGTATTTCAGAACTTACATAGAGTACAAGCTATGCTTAGTTTGGTTTTAGAAAGCGTTGTGTATCTAATATAAAAAAATACAATACTGTTGGCGTGATAGTAACTGTTGAGTTATTTACTGGTTCAGTCCAGGCAATCAGTTGTCAGCGGATATTAGTTATCGGACATCACATACGTAATCACTCGAACTCGGAACCCTTTATCATCATAATGAATCTTACTTTTTTTGCGAGCATCGAACTCGTCAATGGTGAAACTAAAATGATAAGGGACACTGATGAATCACTTGTGTTTTATATATATTATATAGGTAAGTACATGTTTATTTATACTAATCCTACTAATATTATAAACGTGACAGTTTGTGAGGATGTATGGATGTATGGATGTGTGGATGTGTGGATGTGTGGATGTATGGATGTATGGATGTTTGTTATTCGCTAACGCAAAATCTACTTAACCGATTGCGATGAAACTTGCTATGTAGATAGCTGGAGACCTGGATTTACACATAAGCTACTTTTTATCCCGATATTCCCACGGCACCGGCCTTTACGTGGGTGAAACCGCGGTGCGCAGCTAGTATAATAAATAATGTATATTTGGCCTCGGTGAATGGTCGAATACCCGTATGTGCGCCGATTAAACATCTATTTTACATTTGATTGAAGCTCTGAGAAATAAAACAAAAAAACTTCATGAATGCAGGAATAGTTTGTCTGGCTATGTATTTAACACAGTCACAAGAAATCAATGGCTAATAGCCTAAATCTTTCAAAATCTACACAATTAGTTCGGGCAATTTTCACAGATGGCGCAATTTTAATTCCGAGTTTTTAGACTATTTTACTATATTTTGATACAATTTATTCAATTCATTAAATATATTTATATATAGCGAAAGGAACTTCTTCGTTCCAATCGGGTGTTCCAAAGACGCGTCCTCATGCGTTTTTTTTTAATAAATACTTTCGCGAGTGAAATTCATACTTATTAAATATATACGGTATTACTCATATGTGTATTTCACGTGTATTACACTAACGCCGTGATGCATCTGACACCGACGCGGAAGTTCGCTTCGCTCCCTGATAAGGGGCCCCATCCGGTACGAACCTAATCGGGCATCCCCGAAATGTGCACGTGAGTAAAACCATTCATTAAAATTTATAACGTTTAGAGCCAAAATAATGGTGTGAAAGGTTATAAATCTCATATTACGAGTGTTTTTACACACTTTAGATGACAACTGGTAATCGCCGACATCCGTCTAATGATACCTTCACAAGGGCGGTTTTAGAAGCTTCAAAAGTTTCCCATGGTATGGCTGCGTTTCCACCAGAGATGTGCGAGGATGTGTTTGTTAAGAACCAATAGAATCGCTTCGTTTACATAGCCTCGCTCAGCTCAGCACCTGTGGAAACGGCTTAGCGGAGCGAGGTTTTTGTACTTACAAAACAAGCGAGGGATGGGTGCGAGGGATGTGTGCGAGGGATGTTTGTGAGATATGTTTGTAAGTGAGGCATATGTGCGTGTGAGACGGTGTTTGTTAGAGGTCGATGTCCGATTGTCCACATCTTCGCACCGCTCATTTGCGCACCGTGTCACAGCGTCGCTACGCATCCTCGCACCGCTCAGCGCCCTAGCACATCTCTGGTGGAAACGCTCACATCGTTTCACAGCTTCGTTACGCATCCTCGCAGCGCTCAGCTACCTCGCACATCTCTGGTAGAAACACAGCCTTACTGCGAATTCCGTCATGGACTTTATTAAATATTTTTGTTAACTTATTATTGTATCAGTCTATTAAAGTAGACAAGAGGAAAGATTATAAAGGAGTATTATGCCCCATATGAAACAAACAAGCAATAAATGAAAGATATAATGATAAAATGACATGATAACAACAGATATCTTTAACCAACATATTTGTTTACACTCTACAGTACTCTACTGGTTGATGCTAAGTATCACTATACTATAAAACATAGTCAGTCGCAGCGTCGGTCTGTCTGCCTGCCTGAACGCGATGAACTCAATAACTACGAAACAGATTTTCAGCCTGAAATATCACAATGATTTCGAAGATATTAATCAGTGACACTGTGCATACCTATATCCACTATTTTTCTACCAATCTATCTATTCAGGTAGTGTATGTTAGGAAAATTTTTATGAACTGCAAAAACTTTGTGATTCTATATCTATTAAAATTAAGAAATACAACGTTACTTATTAGTGTATATATCCAGAAAACAGGACTGAAATTGCAGTATGTTTGAGTTTTTCCTTGTTTTATAGGTTAAAATCATATTTAGCAAAATAACCTTTTCAGGTACATAACAGGGCTTAACAACAAAACATCTGTATTAATTACTCTCTTTTATAATGTACAGCGTTGTTTACAAATAGAACTAACATCCCAACACAAACCTTTTAACGAAAAACCAAGTCAGCGTGGTCAACATCATATCGACCAATAAAAAGTGTGCTCACGACTCGTGCCGGTAACGCTATCGTGATATTATATCTTCTTTGTACAGCCTTTCGGGAATACAAAGGTGTGGGTATTTAGAAAAAAAAACTAGTATGAGTGGACTTTCTTGCAATAACTCACTGTTTACGACGTAGTACCCACAAATGAAGTCAGTTATAATAAAAATTTGCGGGTAGTACTTATGAGGACACTAATCATTGCATTGCTGATACCTTGTCTAGGATGATGTCCCTCAGTCAGGTAGGAACGCTGATCCCTTCATCAAAAGTTAAACAAAAAAATTATCCCACAGACAAAAACCCAATTCGGGTGGTGAATTGGGTTTTTGTCTGTGGGATTATTTTTTACGATAGGTATTTTACATCGTGTTGGTGGTTGGTTAAAAAAAACTTAAAATGGAGACGTTATTTTTGTTTTTCACTTGATCTTTTAGTAGTCTTCTTTTCATTGCTTTAGCGTCGTCTAACCAAAGAAGGACCAAGAAAAAAACGATAAGATAGTGCCTTTTTTTGCTGGTGGATAGTGTCACCAGGTCGAAGTGTTCCTTTTTAAAGCACCGGTTACCGCTAATCATCATGTGTTCGTTAGTTTGTTGTATAAACAAGTATAAACGCCATTTTAAAATTTTATTTACAAGTATGAATAAAAATATTCCGACTTAAGAATCTCTTCAACGATTAGAATGGAACTGATGATCTTAGAACAGCTGAACAGATTTTATTGAATTATAGCTAATAACACCATCGATCAAGTTATCTTTCAAACAAAAACCTAGATCAAAATCGGTCCATAAGTTTAGGAGCTATAATCTACAAACACAGATACATACGTCAAACTTATAACACCCCTTCTTTAGCATCGGGGGTTTAAAATACTTTAATTGCAGATACTTCTATAAGGAATATAAATCCAACGCCTCGTCCTCGATTTTTAAAAATCAACTAAAAAAAAAGAGTCAAACCCAAACAACATAAATAAAACACTTCCTTAACATGGATTAAAAACATTTACAATAAAGACAAATAAGATAACTACAGACATGTAAACACAACACTATAAAAATAACTGATAATATTACTTACCTAATAATATACTCTTAATATCAGATCACTGTTAAATAATAACGATTAAAAATCACAATGACATTGGATAAACGTGTTGAATGTTCAGCGATGTATGACAGACTAACTCTTTGTACAGTTGTCTGTCTGCAGTTGTACTAGCAAGTCTGACCATGAAATAACGTGTCTGCTATATACGGATACCGTTTTATACTATAACCGTTATCGTGTTATTTAACTATTGTCGTTAAAACATTATGCGGGTCAATTCGTGTCCTTCAATTGTATAGTTAATTTATATTTTTACTTGTTTTTGCAAACGAATTGACCTCTCAAACGTCGTAGGGTGAATCATCAAAGATTGCAGTATGATATTTCTGTCTAACTTAGTATCTTTACAATTTTCAAACGACCTTGGAATTTAGTAGGTACTATGGACACAATTTTGTCATCAGTCATGTTTTACAAAAATAAATGTCTTTGTCTTTTGTAAAAGGATACCACAAAGTGCATATGTTGTACGTATGATTTCATTGCTAAAGTAACTATAATAAATAAAAGAAATTATGCGTAGTTTTTGGTGTAAACAGTTATTGTACTTGACCTTTTTTTGTTAGAATGTAGTGTATTTTAATCGAATAAACAAATATGGGTGCTTATAATTTTATACCAGATATAATCAAAATCTGTTAATTAATAACGCCAGTGAAAACTTATCCCGTCAGATCCTTATTCCTGGCATTTTTTTGGTGCTTTTTTAGAATTATAGAATTAAGTCCTTATTGTTACTAACATGTATGCACAATACAAGTGAACGCAAGTCAGTAAATAACGAAGCAGCTAATTTCCCTACTTTTTGGGGAGATCAGAAACCCTATCGAAAATTGCCCACGCTTAAATAAGTCTACAAATCAATGAGCCCTAATACCAAGATTCGTAAAAAAAAAGTTGAAAAAAAAAAAAACTGTCAGTCGTAGGACTACACCTCAGAAGTGAAAACATAACTGACACATTTGTCATCTGAGCGTGACGGTAACGCAAGTTCAGTGCTTTTCCCCTTACCAAAAGTGTCCAACGTGCCTAAAGAAGTTTTCACTTCAATACGATCGGTATAGTACACACAAATAGAGACGCAGACGAACGTCTAAAAATGCCTTATCTAAAATGAAAACGCTTCGATCAATTGCGTTGATTAAAACAATCATGTTTTAAATCAAGTAGTGCCTGCTTATTTCTTTTGAATGCTGGAGATTACTTCTTATCTTTAACATACAAGACCTACCGCTGCTAGACATTTTAAGACACACTTTCTTTCTCTCTCGTATTGTACAACAAACAACAATGGGTTATTGTATCTATTAACTAATAAATTATGCAATGCTTTGAATCAACTCGGTAGTCGATAAAATGTTAAAAGTCACAGTGTTAAGGTTAAGTGTTGCCATAATTTACCACCCTTTTATTGACTTCACTTGTAATTAACTAACTATGTTAACAAATCTTGGAATTAAATTTTTACCTACTTACAATTGTATGGAAATAAAACTGTGTATGTATTTATGTAGTTTGGGTGAGAATACTATAGTTTGGCACCTTGGGACTGATCTGATAATGGAGCAGCCAGTAAAACCCTTTGAGTTCAGGCTTACATGATTCGTTTTAACGAGCCCAACAGATTGGCTTGGTGGCTATGGTCTGATAATGAAGCCAGGAGGTGATTAATGGTTTTGTTTACTCTTTGTTTTTGGTTCGCAATTTAAGCGTGTTTTTTAGGTTTATTTAACTATAATTATTAGCTATTAGTTAAAAAATTAAGCTAATGATTTTTATTTAGCTCGTTCATATAGTCGTTTTACGTGCCTACGTATGTTTCAAATACTAATAAGAATTTTAGAATAAAATGCTTAGAGTTGAATTTGTTTCGGTACCTTAAAGTATATTTATATATAAATAAAAATTAAAATTCGTATGTTTGTCGTCTATGGGTTCCTAAACCAGTGATCTATGAAGGGTCTTCTGATGACGCCCAGGGTTCCTGGCCCAGGAAATCTTTATGAATAAACAAAGTGAATGTTCGTATGTTGTTTGTTTTGATGACAATCTTATACAACCAAACACTTTTGTACTTTACGTTAAATGCAAAATTAGAGGAGGAATAGATGGATGAAATGGGCAAATGTGCTGAAGAGAGTTATATGCATAGAAGTTAAAAGATACAAAAGTAGAGGATGACGAAGTAATAGGTGCATGGACTATGTGCAAAAAAGGTGTGGCTAAAAGTAAGCAGTGAAATGACGAATGATAGAGTGGAGAAGAGAACACATTGCACCGACCCCTAAATGAATTTGGGATGAGAATAAGAAGACGATGATGACGTGGCATTGCAGCGCATGCCGATCACAACTAATGAAGTTGTTTGGGTACATAAAAAGTTACGTTTTTCTGTCTATACCAATCTGTACTATTTATACTATATAATAAAGCTGGAGATTTTTTGTTTGATCGTTTGTTTGTTTAACCGCGCTAATCTCTGGAACTATGAGTCAGATTTAAATAATTCTTGTATTTGTATTAGATAGGTTTCTTTGAGGAATGTTTTAGGCTATGAAACATCACGCTATGACTATTAGAAGCGGAGCAGTGACCTTGAACACGGGTGAAACTGCTAAGAATAGCTAGTTTATTGAAGGTAGTGTACTAATTATCAAACAAAAAAAGCATTAAGATGATAAACATTTACACGTACAGAGTTAGTAAGTGAATTAAAATTATATTTTTTAAATAAAATTAGTTGTAACGTGGGTGGACTTATTACTACTGTTCTTATAAACCCCTCGAACAAAGCTGAATGCCATTGTTAGGTATGGTTCAGTGTATACCTATGTATACAGGGCCCTAACTCAGAACCAGTTGATCAAAAGTCCGAGGCTTTGGCCATTACGCTATTATATTTTTACATTTAACATAGGTTATAAACTTGTCGTTATTAACGAGCTTTATCGATGGCTGGCTAACAAATAACGTTATTAATAACTGCTAACAGCATATCTTCCCCGACATTAATGTTAAGTGGTCAGCGGACGCGATACTCAATCAACATCAATTCGTTACTCGTACCATTTTTGTCTTCCACTCTTCATCTGCATGAATAAAGAGATATATATATATATATATATATATATATATGTCTTAAGTGCAAATTTGATGGTTTAAGATTTCGATAAACAATATTTTCTCCGTAGAAATCTTGAAGGACGTTAACTTCAAATAAGTGTCTTAAAAGCTAGGGATGGTGACAATTATGAAAGCTGTCGGGCACGGCAAAAGTAGAAGAGAGAGAGTCACGAGCTGTTAGGTGTTGTAGGTGACAGTGATCCTATCAGTGTTGGTTGCTACAGCTGTGAATCTAAAAATTTATTATAAAAGCCTGTAATAGTCTAGTTTCGTTTTAGTTTTTAGGTCGTCAGTGGATGCAGGCTGCTTCCAAACGGTCTTCTTGGATGTTGTTGAGGTCTATGACCAACAGTGGACGTCCTATGGATGAAATTGTCACGATGATGATGAATCGAAGTTTATCAATTGGTAGAATTCATCATTTAAATATTCATTAATTTGGTAATAGTATTCTTATAATAAAAACTGATTTAATTTATCATTACATATTCTTATATTGTACATACTGTACAACTGTGTGGATGATGATATTGCTAACGCGAAAGAAGTAGGCGCTCCAACAAATATATTCAGAGGTTTTTATGAGACATTCCCAAACAAAGGAGTTTTATGATACCTTCTCGCATTATATGCATAAATAATATAAACCTAATTACGGCTTGCGCGATCCAGTAGTCGAACTGTGAAAAAAGCGTTAAGAGATGCGTATATGGCATGACATCAACGCTTCGCTTGATTGCCTAGAATGACATGTTGATAGGTACTTATGATATAAATAACACAAATCGATCCTTGGTTTTAAAAGCAATGTCATTCAACTGTATGTTCAAATGTTTCAACTATAAGATGTTTTAGTTTTTCTTTCGCTTATGGACTTCAGTCCTCTCCCAACGTGTGCCATAGCACCTGGTGCGCTGCCTTCTGCATCCAATCTATCCCAGCTACCTTCGTCACGTCGTCGGTCCATCTGGGGAGCATATTCCCTTCCATTTACCGTTCATTAGACGTTGGGAGAATTATACGTCCAGGAGTGGACTGCAATAGACTGATTGATGAACTTTACAACATACATTTTTGGTGATTTACAAAATATTTTAAATCATTATTTAATTCAGCTATATCAAACTTTTTAGCAATCTGATTGTTCTTAAATCTTTAAAAATCTAATGAAATCACATTTTTAACCCAAAAAAAAAAGGTTTCCAAAGGGAAAACAAAAATTACATCTACGCTTGTTTGTCACCAAAGTTAAATAAACCGGCCAAGTGCGAGTCGGACTCGCGCACCGAGGGTTCAGTAAAACATTTTTATTATATGATGTAACTAAAAATTTACGGTTTTCGCAATTTTTCCTTTATCTGTGTTATAAGACGTTGCTTCGTAAAAAATTTCAAGATTCTGAGTTCACGGGAAGTACCCTGTAGGTTTTGATTCCGTTGCAAGTGTCGAAAATTTGCGAAAATTTGCGGCATAAACTGCTGTATCTTTTGATTGCTTTGATTGATTGATAGAAGTTTGTTTTTTCCACAGCTCTAAGGGACAGTAGACTTGAGTATTTGATATAAATTTCAGCTTGATACCTCTTGACAGACAGACAAACCTTCTGACGGACGGACAACAAAGTGATCCTATAAGGGTTCCGTTTTTTCCTTTCGAGGTACGGAACCATGATTTTAATAGCTTAACTTGTAACTATTTAACAAATCTTGGAAGTCAATTTAACCTACCTCTAATTATCGTATTCGAACTACTACATAAAACTGTACATGTATATGTAGTTCGGATGACAATAGTATGATTTGCTATCTTGAGACTGATCTGATGATGGAGCCCGGAGGTGGATAGTGAAACACTTCAGTGGCTACTAGTAACTATACGAGTTTGGGCTCATATGTATTTTGACGTGTCCAACAGATTGGGCTTGGTAACGATGGTCTGATGATAAAGCCAGGAGGTTGATGGTGGAATTCTTTTTATTTTTTAATTCAGTTCCGTATTGAAGCGTGTTTTTTAGTTCTACTAAACTATATATTATTTATTTTAAACTAGCAACCCGCCCCGGCTTCGCACGGGTACAAACTATAAACCTAAACCTTGCTCGAAAAATTCGTTCAGTAGTTTTTCAGTTTATCGCGAACAGACAGACAGACAGACGCGGCGGGGGACTTTGTTTAATAATATGTAGTGATTATTAGCTCATATCGTTATCAGTACTTAGTACTGTTCGATGACCACTGTCCATGGGGCAGGCCGTATGGTTATTTGTAAAATGAACATATCATCATCATCATACATATTATAAAACAAAGTAACCCGCCGCGTCTGTCGGTCTGTTCGCGATAAACTGAAAAACTACTGACCAATAGACGAGTGATTCATGAGGAAGATTTAAGTGTATAATTTGTTAACGTTTTGTGTAAATTGGTTGAAATATGATGATGATGTCTCTACTAAGCGTGCAAAGCAAGAGCGGGTTGTTAATATGAATATATATGTCAAAATTATCAGCTCATATCATATCAGTGCTGTTATTGATACAGGTAATCAGTTAGCGGGCAATCACATTTTTTTCTTATCTGACCGTTTTTATTCATGCGATATGAACAGATTTGTCACAAAAGGTTCAATGGGATTGTCCCAATGGATCTCGTGATTAATTTTGTTTAATAAGGGCTCAACTACTTGGAAACGGGCGGTTATAGATCGACATTGGCAGATAGCGATTATTGTTGTGGTGACAATCATTGTTTTGATCTATAATTTTTAAATTTTAGTTAAAAGAAAGACGTTTTCAAACAATTTTTAAAGAATTTTATGAAATAAAGATATTTGACTTTGACCTTAACAAATAAGGTTAGTTTCTCCCTATCACAAAAATGAGTTCAATTTCATAATATTAGATGATACACAAGTGGTTAAAGGAACGCTTTTGCATTTCTAAGAAGCTGATCAGTGATGTCAGTAGCAGGAAAATATGAGAAATAGATCACTAGACTTTTGGGCTAGTCGGCGCGACTATTTATCACTACATATTATGAAACAAAGTCCCCCGCGCGTCTCTCTGTCTCTTCGCTATAAACTTAAAACTATTGAACGTATTTTCATGCGGTTTTCACTAATAGACAGAGTGATTTATGTGGAAGGTTTAGGTGTATAATTTGTACCCGTGCAAAGCCGGGGCGGATTGCTAGTTAATTATAAAAACATTAGAAAACATTACATTATTATATGTATTTACTAAATCTTCAAATCCTGACACCTATGCTTTCGAGTTTTTGCAAAAGGGTATTGACTAGAATGGTACTGAACGCCTTACCGAGATCTAAAAATGTTGTAATCACTTAAATACTGACTGGGAGCGTGCATTCCGGATGCAAAAGCGCGCCATTCGTCCTATTCTACGAATACCACAAGATACGTCCGCAAGGCCATATTTTAAAAATCTAAGCATACTCACGTTCCCTTCAATAATTATATATCAGGTGGCAGTAAATGTGAGATTGAATTCTGAGCAATACTCTAGAAGCGGAGACGTGCATTGTTACTACATTAGAGGTAGGGAAAAATTGTCGACAGTGCAGAGAACTCTCGCTAATACATCTAAGACGACTCATGTCATGGGCCCGGCAGTGTATAATAAGTAGAGATCGGATAATCGGATGCATATTTACCTAAAGTAATTTTTATGATAACAAATTATGGAAGCGGCTTCTAAGTATATTTTTATTTACGAATGCAGTTGTATTGTCGCGTCGCTACTTGCGCACAAGCAAGTATAATTTGCCGTCTCACTCGCACTCTTACAAAATGCTTACATTTCCTGGGGTTTACTAGGCCCGATTTGACACTTGTTACAACGTAATAAGGTTGTTTTTGCTTCGTCAAAAATCACTGACAATAAAAGTAGGGAAAAGCAACCATTATACGTTGTAACAGAGCAAGTGTCATTTGTGTCAAACTGGGGTTTATTACATCTCACGGAGTATAGGTATACTTAAATTTGAATTTCCTGGAATAGCGGGATTCTTTCGGTAAAAAAGTGCTTTCCATAATAGCCAACATCTCAACTTTAGGTAAATATGCATCCGAATATCCGATCTCTAATAATAAGCTACCTATGCATATCATCGATGCCAGTAGTATTAATATTTTCAAAAGTCGGCTAAAGCGCTGGCTTGTCGAGCAAACGTTTTATTGCTTTGACGAATTATTGAATGAAAATATTTTTAATTAACTAATAGATTTACGAAAGTTATGAATTATTTTTGACATTAACCTAGTATCATTTTATTCACATCCGATGGGACTGTTATCCAATTGCATTTTTATAATGTTGTAATTTATCTATTATTATTATATATATTAATTTTTAATTGATCTAATATCTACTTGTCTATGGCATTTTGTAATTTTCTATATTTTTGGAACATAGTTCCTCATTAATACAAGTTAATGTAATATTCGTTTCAACCTCCTTTAATAAATATTCATATTATGAGTAATTGTGAAATTGGTAGTACGTATTATACTATTATTTTCATTGTTATGTAATGCACTTATATTCATATGTATTTTGACCTGTAAGTGACCCTTACCAATAAATTCCTATTATGACTATTATTATTATGACTATTATAGTCCTCGTAAATATAGTCACCTAACTAGTCATTTCATGTTAATGAAATTGATACAGAAAAAACTTTTTGATTCTTAATTATCGTCAAAACCCTAGTTGTTTAGATTTAAATAACCAAAACAGACTTTGCAAATTTAAAATAAATTTTCTTGAAATTGCAAAAATAATATCTTCTATTACAAATATCTGACAAAAATGGTCCGCCAATAAAATGAGCCAATAAATTGTTGGACATTTGTGATCACAACTTTCATCAAAGACATCCTTCATAGCGGTCTGGGTTAAGATGTTTCACATCCCTGGAGGAGTCTCTGAGGCATTCAAACCTAACCCGCATCTTAGACATTGAATACTTGATGTGCCCGCGGCTTTGCCCACGTGAAAATCAGTTTGTGACTATAAGTTTGATTGCGGGAAAAGGCTGCCTATGAGGTGGTAAACCTGCCCTTCCGACCTTAAAAGTGAGCATGAAGTTCCCTTCATTAATTTCATAACTTATTTTATTTCCAAACGAAGGCATATGACAGAGACTATTGCACCTTTTCAAAAAATGGTCAATGGACGAATTTCCGTTAAAAGATTTTGTATCGGTTGAGGTACCTCCTATATATTGGGAAGAATCACTTTGCCCGGATGCATAGCACACACTTCTCGCTTCATCTATCTATTTTTTGTGTATGGCACTTAGGGCAATTTTACTTATTCCTCCAAATTTACAGTAGTTTGGATCGTAACTGAAAAAAAAAAACTGAAAAACTTGAATCGAATGTTTAATTTTTCTTACGAAAAATCACTATTTACTGGTGCGTTATACACATCGTCAGACGTCAACTCCCAGTATGTCTGTTGGATCAGCTAGATGTTAGATGTTAGTTTTAATTAATTTTAAATATTTTTGTGGGAGAGTCATGCTTCGGCATGTATGGGCCGGCTCGACGCAGGTTCTTTCCGGGCACGTCTGCTTCTGGAAGTACCTGCTCTCGTTCGCTAGCAGGGAATTGAGTACCGCCTGTTACCACTGCGACAGTGAGGACTTGGCTCAGCACACGCTGGTGGTCTGCTCCACCTGGGCGACGAAGCGTCGGGCCCTCACTGAAGTCATCGGAGGGGATCTCTCGCTACCGGCCGTCATACGCTCAACGGGTCCGGGAGGATGATTTCCACTCGGACGGCGAACCGGGCGAACCTGAGTGTGGCCGCAGGTGGACAGGACGGGTTTTTCCCTTCTCCCGCTGTAGTGGACCCCACGAGGAGGTGGCGTCCGCGTGTGCCTGGACGTCGCCTAATTGAGAGGTTTCAAGGTTTTTACCCGGAGGTGGTGCCCGCACTTTTGTGGGCAGGCGCTAGCGGGGTCCGGATGTCTTAATAACAGCTGTTCCCGGATCCCTCCTACATAAGGCGCAGTAAGGCACACTGTGGTTTTAGTGGGTTCGATTCCAACCCACCGCCCCATCGAAAACCCCGGTGGGATGACGGCCCGAGGAGGTTTTCACACGTACAAAAAAAAAAGGCCCTAACCCTTCCCTCTTCCTCCTCTTTAACTCTTCCCTCCCTTACTATACTCCCACCTTAAAGGCCGCCAACGCACTTGTGACTCTCGAATTACAGGTACTCATGGGCGGCGGCAGTCACTTACCATCAGGTGACCCGTCTGCTCGTTTGACCCATATACCATTAAAAAAAATTTGGTTGAATTTATTTAGATACGATACGATAAGAATATTTGCTTGTTAATTAGTCGAGACACTTCGTTAGCTTAAAATGAAAACAGAAGCGCTGTTATAAATTTCCCATTTTTAAGTACCTACTTTTTTATAAAGTTTTATAAAGTCTATAGATTTATTATAATATATATTAGAAACAGTCTTAAAACCACTGATATAAACTATGAAAATCACTAACTAACAGCAACTGCCAAGTTGTTCGTACCTCTGTTTGCACTCCACTCAAGTTCTCGTCTTATTTCTCCTTTTATAAACCCACAATTTGTTAATATTTACCAATCGACCAATAGTATTGCGTTACGTGCCCGTAACGCAATACTATTGGCCAGTCAAAATAATATCTATTAACTTATTTTTATTAAATAGTGAACTGTGTTATCATCTATTATAGTTTGGCCCTATTTTTAATAAAATAAATAAGAGTTTATGATGTGGCGACAACACGGCACTCCTGCGTACGCATCCGTCCCGGATAGCGTCATGGTGTGGTATAGTTGCTGAGGACAAAGTATTTACCATTAGATTGTATCTATTTCAATATATTTCTTTGCATCGATCACTTTTTTTTTGTTAACAGCAACGAGGGCTCTTCCATCTACTACTCCATCGACGGCCAGTAGATAAAGAGCTCCCCGCTTCATTTAGACAATCCCCGGACACTACTAGGACCTAAATGTTTACATAACTGTTCCATCGGCGGTCAGTTATACAGCCAACGTTAAGACTCGAAGTTTACCCTAGGCGATGCCTTTGGCCAACCCTAGTTGCATATCACAACAAGTCTTAACATCTGGCTTTAAGAATTTACTCGTGCGTGTATAACTATTCCATCGGCGGTAAGTTATACAGCCAGCGTCAAGCACCCGAAGCTTCCCCTAGGCGATGCCTTTGGCCAACCCTAGTTGCATATTACAACGGGTCTTAACGTCTGACTTTACACGAGTAAATTCCGCATATAGGTTACACAGTATTGTCCGAAGCAAATGTACTAGACTAAATATCATTTCATATCATTTTCTTATGTTCTTATTCTTCACTCTTAAGTCTATCATCATACATACTTCTCTCAAATATCAGTCAACAAAATTATGACGTAGTCATAATTATGTACTAGGCAGATTTCTCAAATACAGATATATAAATACCGGCCAACATCCTGGTGTATCCAATTTCAGGTGGTTTTCGTACGGTTCTGCTAATTTAGTCCAAGTCCAATCTATATTTAAGCACATGTTGTTCTTAATGTTTGATAGCCACTGGTTCGTTTTACGCCTGACCAAGTTTTTCGACGTGGTTGTACTTCCTTTCCTGTGAAGTTCGGCCTGGCCTGACTGTAATGCTTAAGTGTCTAATAAAACATTAGCACCTAGCAATTGAACTGATAAAAACCAATTCTCTCTTTTTTTGTTTGATATCAGCGGAGAACAGGCACTAATAGTATTTCTGCTTAATGCGTTAACAGACTACTTTTGCGAAACTAGAGAGTATAAATTTACTTTAAAAGCTTTTAACAGGATTGGGATGTTCAACACACTTTTTATGACTACTTCATATATCAACAAAAACCAGTTATTAACATCACTTTAAAGGCATATTTAACCATACTTCATTTTCGATTTTCATCTTAGTAGGTACCTTCTACTAGGACTTTTGATGAACACTTCGAATTAAAGTCCGAATTATTTTATTTTATTTTTATAAAATTCTTAACGTAATAACTCGTAAAACCAATTAATCCAAGCAATCAAAGTATTAACAGTTATGTTTTTGTGGCAAATAGTTTCTACAAATATAGAAATATTCGAACACCTCATTTTATCCATATACCCTCTTTTTTAAATAAAATACATGTACACTTTTTCAATCCGTAGATTTTTTTGAACAAATTAGTAAATTATAAATAATAGTTAAGCTTCCAACTCTAAATTAACAGTAAGAATATCATAATGAATCCGATAGTACGAGTATTCGCTTCTATCACATCTACCCACATTAGAATAAACACACACTCGGAAATTACTAATAAAAACGTTTTTGCTTACTGTTAGGTGCATACTCATTGCATCACGATTGCTTGATGAACACCATGATGAGGACGTTGGGATTTGCGAATAGCAAAATCTTGCACAAGAAACTTTTTACTTACTAACACTTTTTTTTTCTTTCAATTGGGGCGCGTTCTTTATCTCACTTCTGATATTAGAAACAGTCTCAAAACCACTGATATAAACTATGAAAATCACTGACTAACAGCAACTGCCAAGTTGTTCGTACCTCTGTTTGCACTCCACTCAAGTTCTCGTCTTATTTCTCCTTTTATAAACCCGCAATTTGTTAATATTTACCAATCGACCAATAGTATTGCGTTACGTACCCGTAACGCAATACTATTGGCCAGTCAAAATAATATCTATTAACTTATTTTTATTAAATATTATAGTTTGGCCCTATTTTTTATAAAATAAATAAGAGTTTTTGATGTGGCGACAACATATATATTAATAATATATTAAAAAAGATTACGTGACAATCTACAAAGTGTCTACTTTCCAACAAAAAAAGAATAATTGCAATCGGACTACACATCAATGAATTACAACGAAGAACACATTTTGATTTTTATCCCCCCTCTCAAGGAAACCGTCTTGAATTTCGGGATAAAAAGTATCCTATGTCCTACCTCGTCCTATTAACGTATTAGAGATTGTTACGGATACTGTATGTTAGTTGATTGATTTTACGATTTACGACTGTGTGAATGTGTTTTGTGCGTAAATGCAAAACTTAAACTATAAAAAAATAATTTGATTGCTAACTTATATTAAACGCAATTAGATTAATGGTTATTATTTTTATAATCAACTAGCTGCACCCCGCGGTTTCACCCGCGTAAGTCCCTCGTTAAGTTTTCTTAAATTTTCTTACTTTCCGCGAAACTTTTTTATTTTTTTCTTTTATATTAACCTTCTCCTGACAATAACAAATCAGTAAAGCCGGTCACGCGTGATGCCGTGACCAAGGGAAATAGGGACTCATTTTTATATATACAGATAATTAATTATTTGATTGGATTTTTAATTGATTCGTGCCTAGCTCTGATACATACATATACCTATATAGGTGCTCAGTCATTTTAGTAATAACATATGACAACACTAATAGATTACTTTTTATTAAATGACGATGGCTATAAAGAATGAAATATTGTACTCTTCCTAACCGAAGAAAGATGACTCGTAATACTGTAAAGTTGAAGAGTAAAATTGTACTAAATGAGAAATTTGTTGGTATTTTTCGTCCGTTTTACTACATTAATACGATCACATGTTCAAGGAAATTTAATATAAAGTGCGACTGCGTGGAAACCATTCCTAAAAAAAATATATTATGGTGGATCTTAATAAATTTCTTCGTGATGGCTTTGTTTTATGTGACTTTACAAGACATCGGGCTTGCATATGGTATAAATTCGCACTTGTTTTTATACTATGTTGCATATTTTGAATATTTATTTAATTTCATGATTGTAACTACCGTCAATTTATATAAAAGTAAATACAGCTTTCGTTTGCTTTCTTTGTTGGCATGGATTAATAGCAATCTTGACGGCCAAAAGGATTTGAAGTTTTTCAAAATATTGTCACGTACATTATGTCTAATACTTACTATGTATTATGTAATCTTAGTATTTTTAAGACAATATTTTAACGCTCGTTGGACTATAGCAAGATCTTGTTTTGTATTTATGGCACTTCCATTTGACTTAGAAGTTGTGCAGTCAACGTTCATGGTCCTCATGTTGACTCGTAATGTTTCTAAACTGAATGATTATATAACGAAGTTCCAAAATGACGAAGAAGATATTATAACTGAAGATAAGGTGTTTATGTTGAACAAAATCCATAGATTGATTAAGAACATTATAGTAGCATGGGATCTTATGAAGGATAATAATGCACAAATTGTAAGTAAAAATTTAAAGCTATTAACATACCTCGTACCTCTTTCGGCAGGTATGTGACAAAAAAAACATTACACACCACAATTGTGGCCAAAAGAACCATCATGGTGGCTGTAGAGGTGATATGGCAGCCTTGGTGTGGTAAGCCTCTCGCTAGGGGCCATGGTTCTGTCCATGGTGCAAAGTAAGAATGCGTGGGATTCCACCGTCTTGTTTTGCGAGGTGGTAATCTTGGCTAAAGGGGCGACAGCGGAACGGGACCGGGAGAGGATAAGCACTTTCCCGTCCTGCAGCAGACGCACCAGGCGCAGTAGAGCGCAGAATGAGCGTGAGTAGCGAGTCGGGCGGACCGGTACCCTTGCAGAAGCTGGCCCGAGACAGTGGCACGTTTTTCACGCGCGCCTCTCTGATCCGGCGTATCGGCTCCGCGTACTGCACGATGCGGTCGCCAACATGTCAGGTGGCCACACCGTGGAAGAGCTTTCAGAGGCTTCCTTTTTAGGGTATACCTGAGTTGGTTCGATTCCGTCATATCATTTTACCATCAGTTCCGGTGAGGTGTTGACCCTTGGTTTTCGAACGATAAAAAAGGACACGAGACAAAATAGAAACAATTTTTACTCGCAATTATATAATTCTTCTGCTATATTTTGTGTATTGAGAAAAACAGAATTATTTAATACTAGCAGTGCCTTGCTAGTATTAAATAATTATATTTCTCTCAATCTGGTTTCACCCGCGTAAGTGGTTCAGCCCGTGGGAATGTCAGGATAAAAGTAGCCTATGCGTTAATCCAGGTGTCCAGCTATCTACATACCAAGTTTCATCGTAATCGGTTTAGTAGTTTTTGTGTAAAAACATTACAAACATACACACAAATGTTTCCTCTTTATAATATTATTTTAGATAGGTACTCATTTCTTATAATTTTTATGTTATTTGTCTTAATGCATGTTGCGAAAAGTCACCTCATATACTTTGGTATTTTTCGCAACATGCATTTAGGTTAAATTAATAAAGACATGAAAAAATGTATACAGACATGATGTAAACATTTTCTTATATTTTAATATATGTCTCAATCATGAACACATGAAATTCCTTTACAGATACTGTTTCATTTTGTAACAACATTTGTACAAATTTTGCTTTATGTTCAAATCGCAATTACAAGGTCAGAGTTAGTTTGTGTAAGTATCAACGTGTTGTTTTTTATTATTCTTAATCCTATTGTTCTTTGAATTATAATTACCCTGCATCTCCTATTAATTAAAACTACTTAATACATAAAAATAACTTATATCTTCCAGGACAGCAATGCCATTTCCAGCTTCATAGCCGGTGTTGTTCTCTGGGTGATTAGGGTATTCTTAGTTGAAGTCAGTTTTTGCGTAGCATGTGAATTATTTTATTCAGAGTTCACAACAGCAAATGAAATAGTTTTATTGAAAACCCTTGAAGACGGTAAGTTTTGTAAAAAAGCAAAGCGATTATTTGTAATTTTATGATTTCAACCACCGCATTGATGTATTCCTTGTTTTAGAACAGTATAGAAGTATTTGGAAGAACATTAAACGCCTAATAGATAAAAAGTTTCAGAAGCTGACCCCATGTGGTGTTTTTACGATAGATGTGATGCTAATCATTAACTTTTGCCAACTGGTAGCGACATATACTATTGCGTTACTGCAATTTGCATTTTTGTAGCTGAAGAATATTGAAGACTTCACATCTGACAGACTCAGGACTAAATGTGCAACTTGTTAAGGACTCCTACCCTTTACTAGGGAGTAAAGATTTCTACTTCTTTAAAACGTTACATTTATGTTTGAAAACCCTTTGAGGTTTTTTTCTGAAATATCTTGATTGCAATTTCGTATCCCGTGTTATTTAAATTGTTGAGTGTCTGTAAACTAATGATTAAATTAACTAAATAATAATTAATTTAGATGTACTAAAATATAAAGGGTCGTTATAGTTCCCTGCCTCATCTGATATTTGTATATAAAAAAAAACAATGTCAATACCGTCATTTTATATCCAGGCGGTCGATGAACACATATTATAATTGTTTTGTGCTTGCTTAACTGAATTAAACCATTTTAAACATAATAATTGCTTATGCTGAAGTTTTTGATGGTATACCTAATTTTGAATTTATTAGAAAAACAATACAGGCTTACTTGGTTATCAGCCAGTTCACACGTTTAACGCAGCAAACTCTATTTTCACGGTATACAGGGTAGATACTTGTTGCGCGTCGGCCGGCGAACGGCCCGTAGATTTCATATTATCACATTTTAATGTCTTTCAGTAACTGATTTTAATTCTTGCAACACTAAGAAAAATGTACTTGGTTTTATAGATAAATGTTTGCCCCTATTGGGTTAGTAAATCCAGTAGCAGTTGCAGACAAGCTTTTAATAAATAAAATATGGTGTACAAATTTATAGTAGAACTCTGCATTACCAGATAATTATCAGAACGTCTAAAATTTATGAATAATCTGAAGAATGTGGAACGATTGTCAACAACTAGGTTAGCTAACGCTAATGAATGTGAAAAGATAGAGCTCGTAGGATTTTCAGATGCATCTTTTCTTCCTTTCAGCTGTTGTCTCTGCCTTAGGTTTTTAAAACCAAATGGTCATTTAGATTTTTATTGTGCTCTAAATCTAGAGTTGCGCCTTTATTTAAAAGCCATCCTGTTCCACAGTTACAGTTAAATAGTGTTTTTTTTTCTTTTATTTTTTTAAATGCTTGTAGTGTTAATAGGATGTTACTCTTTAGATTCCCTCATGTTTGTTTATACTCAGATTCACAAATAGATAGTTTTAATAATAATACTATTTATTTATTTACAGACTGTAAGATCCACAGTATCAGTGTTACATGAACTTATTGAAGTATTGTTATATTTGGGTATGGAAAATGGTTCACATATTTTGAGAATGGATTTAAATTAAACAAGTGAAACATAAAACATTATGTAATTTATTTCATAATAATAATTAATTATAACTTGAAACACGTCACACACGGCGTCTGGTACCAAACTAGGCAGAGCCTGTACTATCGTAACCAGACTGCTGATAAATAAATGTAAACATTGCTATGAATTTATAGATATTATAGATAAATTATCAGTCATACAACAAATTGTCGTGCTCATACTGCTCTCATACTAATAGTTAATTTAATAGTAATACTAATAGTTATAAAATTATGAACATATTAAATTTGTGACATGACTAAAAAGTTATTTATAATGTAGCATAAAAATTAAAGGCTTCTTTAATTACAATCTTTATTAAGCTGGAAGTATTTGCCCACTTAAGCAATGTAACTTTGCCTTCACTAATAATATACTCTTTTTTTCTATTGTCACAAATGCTATATCAGTCCATTAGACGCTCATGCAAATGTCAATCATTACCAAAACTCATGATTGACGGATATTCGTTAGTTTATTGATGAAATAATATCGACATTAAAATCTCATAATGCAACCGTCAATCACTGCATTAGACGATAGGTTATTCGTCAATCACTGTTTTGATTGCGGCAAAACTCAAAGCAAAACCTACCGTGTAATGGGCGCCTTAGACCTATTTTTATCCTGTGGACTTGTTTAAAGTACTAAACCGATCGGTAGGCCTCATCTCACCGGACACCAGGCACCTTGGCACCGACTTCAAACAAGTTCAAACAGACCACTAGGTATCTGGTGCCTTTATAATGTTACCTATTATTTTAAAAGTGTTACATGTATGTAGTATTTTCAATTAAGTTTGAAATCGACTATTTTTCACTTTTCAGTATCGTAATATCGAGATAAGGCGGTAAGATTTATAGTTTGTCTAGCAACTTGCTGCACTTTTTTGAGTAAGTTGCAAAAAAGATACAAACAGCTGGTCAGAGAACCTTCTCATTTTTTAAGTCGGCTAATAACCTTTTAACTGTGTACTGTCAAACGCCGTATTCGTCAGGTGTGTGCAACCGGCTCCCGGTCGCAACACGGGGCTTTTGGAGGGCAATTATTTCATTCCAACTTTAATATCTATAATTATAACTAGAATTATGGATATTTATTAGAAAAGTATGACTCTAAGATAACGATTCTACAAATTTTATTAAATTTCTTTATCATTAGTATTAAATAGCACGGTTAAATATAGCCCATAATGTAGGTTCCTCTAAATTTGATTGTTTTTATTATTTATTGTAAAAATGAAACAATTAATAGCTTTTAAATGTTATTTTATTTACAGAATAATATGTTTAAAATAATACAAAAATTACATGTCATCATAAAAGAATATCAGCTATAAATTAAAAATAGCAACATAGTCCTAAGATTAATATAACTTGAGTAATAGTTAAACAGATATGGTACTTAAAAAGGGTACAAAACACAGTGCTAATTTAAAACTCTTTTCTTTGGTTTTAGGTACATCCTATAAATAGAGTGTTATATTTACCAAAATTTACATAGAATAAGGTATCAAATTCAAACAGAAAATAAGTTTACTTCTTAGAAATATTTCATGTACAACGTTGATAAAAATTATGAAAAAACAACTACTTTAGTGACAATAAGGTTAGAAAAATGTGGATGCGACTCTTTATTTTTTGTTGTATGAAATATTTTAAAATAACTTCTCTGTGTTTAAGGATAGTGTGTCTGTATAGTGTTACTGTGGTGTGTGGTGTGGCCCAAAGCAGGTAAATACTCATAGAGGGACATTGCACGATTTGCAATAAGCGGTTGTTCGTTTTTTGCACACGGCGCACAAACGTTGCAACCGCTCATGCTGTTTGCCGGCAACAAACTCGTATTAGTCGTATCGAAAAAAAACAAATAAAAACACTAAACGGACAAAGCATAAAAAAACAAACGGAAATTTAAAAAAATCATGGAAATAAATAACTATTCAAAATATGATACATAACTTTTCAAAAATATTATGAAAAATTAAAAACCTGTAGTATATAACACACTTCAACAAAAAAAATAACAACCGACTTTAATTTCATCCAATTACAATCCAGAATATTTTTTTTTCTTTAATTTATATACCACCCCTGTGGTAGCCTATCAATAAAAAAGTAAAATCGGGTAACAAACATGTAAAAAAAATTAGTCAAATGGAGAATCTCCTACTTCTGTGTGAAGTCAGTTGAAAAATTCTAACACCCAGAGGATATCCATACTATGCTTAGTCCTAATTAAGATCTGTCAAACTCTGTCTGTGACGAGACCGACTCCCGGTTTGGAAACACAGTACATCTATTTTAGACGAAATAATCACTTTTAAGGTATTAATACATGTTTCACACTAAATCTAAGCTATATTCATTAATTGGGCGACTAATGCATGATATAAAAATAATGTTTTAGACGTGTTTTAATAAAAATAAAACCAAATCAAAATTATGCTCATAGTTGGACACAGAGTAGGTTTGAAAAAATAGGCTGAATATTACAAAGAACCAAGGTACAGCTTTAGTTATGTTTAATTTCTATGAATAATAATTCATAGAAATTAAACATAACTTACCTTTTCATCGTATTTTCCTCTTTAACCACTGTTTTTTTTTTTAAACAATTAAACACGGTGGTTAGACGTGCGTAACCGGCGAACTTCTTTTCATAATATTTCACGTTTACATGACGTAATCCGACAAAAACGCGGTCCAATAGCTATCATGTTTATGCATTATGCTTTCGTAATGACTTAAAAAGAGAAAGATATAAGCGATAACCCTTAATATAAGCAAGACGAAAGACCACTTATTGGATCCCGATCCCGGTCAGCCAGACGCGCATCTTCTGTCAGTAACCAAGACCCGGTCGCCTCACAGACGAGAGGATAACAATAATGTTCATCTCTTTAAACGTCAATGTTGCTTAATTTTAATAAAAATCAACGAACACACTACATTCTGTCCTCCATTTCTTAGGATTTCCCTCGTTTTCCCTCAGATACTATCATCAGATCCGGACTTGGTGACAATGGGACCACATGGGGAGCATACCCTTTCAAACAAAAAAAATATTTTTTGAAATCGGTGAACATACATAAAAAAAACACATACAGCCGAACATAGAACTTCTTTTTTTTTTAGTTTGTTAAAAATAGGAAGCTATTTAACTTCACTTTTCATTTACACTAATTATACACATTTATCGTTACAACAAATTCAATTACTATTTGCTACTTTACCTGGTCAATAATTTCATAGGAATGCGTTACTAACGTTATTTTCGCAAACATGCTCTGCAGCAAAACACACATTGGATTTTATTATTATTAGAGAACACCTAGCATTAGTTTTATTAGATAAAAACGATTATGACAAAGCAAATTGCAATAATACAATAACGTAGTTCGCTATTAGACTGGCTAATATCTTGGGGAAGGAAGAATCAATCGTGAAGACCCCGAACGCGTTCATTTTCTGGAATGTGACTCGATTCAAACGAAGCACATTCTTGCAAAGTCTCTTACTTCCATCTGAAACCATTATGTAATAAACAAAGCAAACATCAGTATTATCAAGACTTTTTGCTGATGAACCGACAGCTACGGAGAAGAGCTTAAAAATAAATTTAAGCGGCGGTAGCGTAACGGCTAAGGCGTCGGACTTGCGATCAAGTGGTTGCGGGTTCGAAGCCCACCCAGTGCACTACCGACGTAAACCCACTCCTAACACAAGCAATTAGCTTAGCTGGAGGGGTAACAAGAATATTAGTAATGTGTGACCCACGTTACTAGTATTCTTTATTAAAAAAAAAATATATAATTTTAGATCTATGGTCTATTGGTCTACTTTATTTCTGCCTTCTTGGGCTCAATTTTTTAGGTGAATGCACAGAAAAAAAGTATGTGTTACGGTACCTACGAGTATTATCGAGATTTTAGGTAAACCTTCGAGAAAAACAAACCTGTAATGTAAACAGACTTTGACCAATTGTCTAATAATACGTGGTATTTAGCCCTTTTGTTTAGTTAGGTGCTTGTGAAATACCTAGTACATACATAATCCTAGTCGTGGATCTACTTCTGCAAGGACTTGCCCTACTAATAACTGTTACAGAGTGTTTGAAAGGTAACAAAATTAGTTTTTGAATGGTTAATTTTTTTAGTTATCAGATCTTAGTTACTAATTTGCTCTCGGACAGAACTAGAGGTTTCGATTCTTGTCAGCGTATCCGCGTTTAAATATTAACATTTCTTACCTAATTCCTGGTTAATGGTTAACAAATGACAACAAACTGCATCCACGTCTTCAATAATTTTGTAGAATTTCTCGCAATTACAACTGAATATTGTTATAAGAAACATATTTTTTGATAACCAATATACTGTTATCAAACGGAAAGTTGAAAGCATCTAAAAAAAAAATACATTACAGTCAAAACAACATAGAAAAATTGTATAAAGTAAATTTTAACCAAAATGTTTTTAAGAATATCAAACTCACAACGAGTCATAATGTGTTTATTTAAATCACAATTTATTCTGATATTTCTGATCTATAAACTATTATCGACTATGTGAATGAAAGGCTAAATAATGTTATTTTCAGTACACTGTATGTCTCGTAGTGGACATTTGGAAGTTTGAAAAATGCAAACCTCAGTTTCTTTTTGTGGAAAAAACGTTTTTATTGTGTAAAACAATGGTACAGTACAATATATTTTGACTTGCTTTAACCGCTAGTTGTAATTGTGTGAAAAAAATAAATGTGGGTAAGTAAGAAAGAAAGAAAGAAGAAGAAAGAAAAGGAATTTATTTAGTAAAACAAGGCATACAACTTATTTCTCTAAAGTATCATGTCTAAAAGACTTGTTCTCAAACTCACTCTAGAGTGAGGTCAGGTGATATAACAATAATCTGTGGTATGTTGAGTGAGTTGTTGACGTGGCGTGCTGACGTATCATAGACCACGTTTATTACATAGGTTAAAAGTAATTATAATATTATACACAATTAGTGCTTTACTTTATATCCTACGTCATGCCTATGATACAAGCATATATATTAACGAGGGTTGTACACCGTGTCCCACTAAAAGGTGGACTCTCAGCATTTACTGCGATAGGCGTGGCCCACCCCAGCACTGATTTTCAGTGCCCACCGTAGTTGTCGACCTGACGCCGACAGATGCAATTACCACATCATACTTTAATAATCATGGTAAGTAATTTTCATATTTAACTAAAACTAAAAACTTTACAAAGAACTTTACAAAGTACAAACTCAAATAAAATATAGGTACTTAAATTATGGATGATCAGTCGCCACAAAATGCATGGTGATAATTATATCAAGCACTACCCTTACACATCTATATACATACGTAGATATGTATATACATACATATACACATGATATTGCCATTTTCATTAACCAGCTCTTATTACAGGTTCCTAAACTAGTAAGGTAACAAATTATATTACAAAGAGAATCAAAATGAATAAAATGAAAATTGAAGCCTTTCTACTTCTCAACTCCAGAGAGCCCTGCTCAAGCTTCTTACCCACTATTGTATACAATAGGAGCAGATAAAAGGAGACACTAGAGGTGGCCTGGATATGCTATACAATACCACCATTATATTGCCAATGGGCCATAATACTACAGGTATGTGTGCTAATGTCTTACTATTGTTGTTTTTGTTGGTCAAGAAAGTATTTTCTTAAGTGTTTTTTAAAAGAGTATACTGTTTTTAGGTCCCTAATTGGCGGTGGTGTTGAGTTCCAGCATCGTGTAGCAGCATACCTGAAACTACCACGGAATGCCATTGTTCTGTGTGCTGGAATATTCAATGCTCTAGCTGAAGGTCTGATGGAGTATGAGACATGATTGAGTCTCCAGTCTATTTTCTCATACAAGTAGGTAGGGGTTTGCTTATTAATTATCCCGAACAGTAAGCTAGCTAGATGCAGCTGTCTTCTAGCATCCATCTTTAGAACATTATTATCATTCATGTAAGGAGTTACATGATGGCGTCTGGGGATGTTGAAGCAGTAACGCATGCAGGCATTTTGAACTCTTTGTATGAGACCTTTTGTTCTAGTAAGTAAGCACGGACCATACACTATATCACAGTAACTAAGTCTGGATAGCACAATACTGTCTACTAGTTGTTTTCTTAATGGTATACTAAGATAGTCACGGATGTTATATAAAATTTTTAACCTATAGAAACAGTTTTTTACAACATTATTTATATGTGCTTCAAATCGCAGCTCGGAGTAAGAATCACAATTTTATAAAGACCGTCTTAAACACCAAGAACGGTGTGCGTTTTGTTCTCATCGAAGTTCTATGCGCTTAGACATCCTCCCCCTCGTTGAAGATCTACCTTCAACTTGAGTCTTCGTCAGTAGTTGGCAAGGGGCAGATGCGGGTAAGAGGTCTCCTAAAACAGCCTCTGGTCGTCTCGATGTCCGCGACTCGCGAGATGCCATCAGTCCCAGGAAATAAACGGCTGACTCGTCCCATGCGCCAGCAGAGTGGCGAGACGTTGTCTTCTTGTAAGAGGACTAAATCTCCAACGCATAGTTTTGTGGAGTTAGAGCGCCATTTGGAACGCTGTTGCAACTCTCCAATGTACTCTCTTTGCCATCGCTGCCAAAAGTGTTGACGGATTTGCTCCAGCCTCCTGTAGCGATCAAGACTTGTTGCGTTCTGATCTTCAAGTGAAGGCGTAGGTAAAGAGTTCAGAGGGCGTCCTATCAAAAAGTGCCCAGGGGTTAGGAAAAGGTAGTCGTTAGGAGATTAGGAAAGAGGACATAAAGGTCTACTGTTTAATATAGCCTCTACCTGTGCAAAAAGAGTAGATATTTCTTCAAAGGTGAGATGGGTGTTGCCCATCACACGTTTTATATGATATTTAGCGGATTTGACGCCGGCCTCCCAAATACCACCAAAGTGAGGAGCATAAGAGGGCGAAAAGATAAACTTTATACCTTCACTATGAGCATACTCAGCGATAGCAGTTTTATTGGCCTTTAAAAAATCTCCTATTTCTCTGGCAGCTGCCACAAAGTTACGACCATTATCAGAGAATATTTCCGCTGGCTAGCCCCGTCTGGATATGAATCTGTGTAACGTGAGTATATATGATT
Organism: Callimorpha dominula; assembly: GCA_949752705.1. Classification (NCBI taxonomy): domain Eukaryota; kingdom Metazoa; phylum Arthropoda; class Insecta; order Lepidoptera; family Erebidae; genus Callimorpha; species Callimorpha dominula. Next base: position 14,732,803 of record OX457012.1, on the reverse strand, counting down.
CTTTTGACAAATCGCTTACGGCCTCAAGATGCACGCACTTGTAACGAAAGCAAACGAACACACACAAGTAAGTTTTGGTTACACGAGTACCTCGACCCTTTCGGTTAATCGTATAGAAAGGTCCAGCAAAGTCAACACCGATGGTGCGAAAGGGAAAATCAGCTGTGATCCTTTGTGTAGGTAAGTTTACCATCATGGGAGTCATTGTTTTACCCTGTACACGCCTACAAGTGACACAACCATGAACTGTACGACGGGCCAGATGTCGACCATTGATCGGCCATACAGCATCTCTGACACAGGCTAACAATAGTTGGGGACCAGCGTGCATGTTATGTAAATGCTGGTACTTAAAATAAATTTTGGTTAAATGATGAGAAGAATGCAAGAGAATGGGATGTTTTTTATTGTAGTCGTAGTTGGAAGCATCTATTCGGCCACCAACTAATCTGGTTGTTATCTAAAAACGGAGTTAAAGATAATATACTACATTTAGGGCTAAGTGACTTGTTCCTTAACATTAAATCATACTCATGAGCGAATGACTGTCGCTGAGATATTTTACATAAGGTGATGAACGATGACTCTAATTCGTTCGCCGTTAGTATACCAATTATCTTGTGTTTAGGAGAGCGTGCATTATGTATGAAACGTTTGATATAGGCAAATATGCGTCTTAATTTGGTAAAGCTAGAACAGTTACTAAAAAGTTGTTCTATTGATCTATCTATGCAATTGTCACTTACTAAAATAGAATTGGTTTTTAATTCAGGAATCTCTAAGTCATCTAAGGACTTATCTAAACTAGGCCAAAATGATTCATGCTGCTTAAGAAAATGTGGGCCAGACCACCACGAATCGATTGCTCCAAGCTGATCAGGGTTCACTCCCCTTGATATCAAATCTGCTGGATTTTGATCAGTAGGGACATAGCGCCATGATGAGCTCTCGGTGAGTTCTGTAATTTTAGAAACCCTATTGGCTACAAAGGTTTTTAATTTTCTATTGCTTTGAAGCCAACTAAGTACGACACTTGAGTCACACCAGTGGAGTGAAAGATTTACCTTGTACCGAAGTGAATCTACGACTGACTTAAATAATTCGGCTGCCAATAAGGCAGCACATAATTCAAGGCGCGGTATAGTGGTTGCCCTAATAGGAGCTACCTTGGATTTCGCACATAATAGTTTTACTGTGACGTCACCAGTTACATTAGTGGATCGCATATAAATACAGGCTCCGTAGGCTAGTTGAGAAGCATCACTAAAGGTGTGAATTTCTCGACTGATTGGAGAGTCACATAGTACTAACCTAGGGATTTGTAAACTTGCTAAGTAGTGTAAATTACTCGTGAAATTAATCCATGATTTTTGTATCTTCTCATTGACTGGCTCGTCCCAATCTGTTTTAGTAAGCCAAAGAGACTGCAGTAATAATTTAGGCTGAATGATGCATGGACTTAAAAGTCCCAGCGGGTCAAAAATTTTAAAAGATGTAGATAATATGTTTCGTTTTGTAATAACTTGGTTTATTTGAGGAATTTTAATAGAAATATTAAGAGTATCCTTGGCTGGAGTCCAACCTAAACCAAGGGTGCTTGTAAAGTCGCTAAAACATAAAGTATTGTCTTGTATGGCTGATGAATTTGAAATTAAAGATGAATTTGATTTGAATTTACAAAGGTTAAAACCACCACATTGTAAAGTCGTAGATAGCATGTTCTGTATGTAGAGCATGTGGGACTCTATATCTGACCCGGTAATGACGTCATCAACATAAAAATCGTTTTTAATGATTGTACCAATGTGAGCATTGGTGCACTCGTCCCCCAATTGCCACAGACACCTAATGCTTAAATAAGCTGAACTTGCGAGACCGTAAGTCACAGTATTTAACTGTAAGGTTTGGATTGGCTTCGACTCATCTTCTCTCCATAGTATTAGTAACAAATTGCGGTCGCGCTCGTCTATTTCAACTTGATGGTACATTTTCTCAATATCACCGGTTAGAACGTATTTGTATTGACGGGCGCGAATTAAAATGGAGAAAAGAGAGTCTTGTATTTGTGGGCCTATCATCAATATGTCATTAAGGGAAAATCCGGAGGATGTATGTGCCGAACCATCGAAAACTACACGCGTTTTAGTGGTGTCACTACTAGGCTTAAAAACAGCGTGGTGACATAGGTAGTATGAGGGATATGGTTTATTGGTTGTAAATGTTCGTAAATGGCCTAATTCGGCATACTCCCGAATAAAACTACTATAAGCCGTTTTTAGCTCGGGATTCTTTCTAAAGCGCTTTTCTAACGTAAGAAATCGTTTTTTTGCCATGAGATATGAATCTCCCAGACAATCAGGTGTCTCAATGAGGGATAATCTAACACAAAATCTACCCGACTGTAAACGGTAAGTGTTTGTTATGTAGTGATTTTCACAGGCCCTTTCCATGTCAGTTTGTATTGGCCTTTCGGGAACTTGTTCTAGTTCCCAAAATATCTTTAGTTGTCTATAAACATCCTGTATAGTGTCAATATCGGTACTAATAGTCGAGGTATTACATTTAAATGTTTTTGTTGACGGAGCTGTAAAGTTAGTAATTACAGACCCCGCAATCAGCCAACCTAATTTCGAGTGTTGTAATTTAGGCAAATTTGGCCCTAATGAACGCTGACCACAACTCAATAGATCCCAGAATAAGTCAGCACCTATTAAGATGTCTATAGTGGAAGATTCGTAAAACTTAGGATCAGCGAGTTTTATATCCTTAGGTATGTTGTGAAGTAAGGTGTGTATGAAAACATTTGGCACCTTTGTAATTTGCTTTAGTACATAGAAAGATCTAGTTACTGTATATCTACTATTTAATGACTGTAGTTGAACAATACAGCTTTGATTTATTTTATCTACTAGATAGTTACATACACCCCTTATGTTAATGTATTTCATGTGGCACGGTTTGATTGAGAGTTTATCCATTAGTGACTGGCTAATAAAGGAGGCTTGACTTCCACAGTCTAGAAGTGCCCGAACCTTCATTGAATTATTTGTGCACGGATTTATTAATCTTACAACAGCAGTGGATAGGAGTACTTGAGTGCTGCCGACCTCGTGGGCAATAGAGTTATTGACTGAAATGTTAGTACCCGTAGTCGCATCGCTACTCTTAAGATTAGATAAGTGTAGAAGTGTGTTGTGTTTACGTTTGCATTCCCGGCAAGGACCTAGCTTACAGTCACTTACACCATGACCCAACCGTAGGCAGTTGAGACATAAATGCAGTTTAGACGCTTCAGCCCTTCGCTCATGAATACTCTTACCTATAAATATAGGACAATCGTAAATCCTGTGATCTTGCTTGCAGACCACACAGGATACCTTAGAAGTTTGGGAAGTGGAGGATAAAGTCTTTATAACATGTGTAGAGTTGCGATTGGTGGAGTGCGATTGTATTGCCACTGATTTGGTCTTTTCACACTTGTTCGGAAATATTTTATCTAACACATTAGCACGATCAGTCAAGAATTTATTGAATTGTTTTAAAGAAGGATAAACGTCTTGAAGGTCATTACGATATTCCTCCCACTTAACAGTGGTGCACCTATCGAGCTTAGAAGAAATTAGGTGAATTACCAGCGTGTCCCAGTGTTCGACGGGTTCACCCAAACTAGACAACGGTCTTAAATTTTTTGTGACGTGATCGACTAGAGACCTTAGCGAATGGTTAGACTCGCGAATAATACTTATATTGCATAGAGAATCAAGGTGATGATCTATTCGTGCACGCTTGTTATCGTAACGCTCGCACAAAAGCATCCAAGCGGTTTCGTAATTGCTTTCAGATTTTCCTAAGTTAGATATAATTTGAGCTGCCTCACCTTCTAAGTAACTTTCTAGATAATGAAATTTGTGAATATTTTTAATACGTTCGTTGTTATGAATTAATGATAGAAAGGTATCACGGAACTCAAGCCAGCGGAAATAGGCTCCATCAAATTTCGTTATCTGTATTTGAGGAAGTTTAAAATCTGTATGATTACAATGGAATGAATGATCGTGATAAGATTGAGATGAATCATATGATTTAGGATTGTTTAAGAGTTCAGTTGATTTATCTAATAACTCGTTGGCAGTCGCAAGCAGAAAGCTAAATATCCTCTCGATATCATCTCGCTCATCAATCTCACTGTCCATACTTTCACAGTTTAGAACCTCAATCCGCTCTTGTAAATTATCAAATTTGTCTCGCATAACCCGTATTTTCTCAATATTAATCTCTAATTCCTTAATTTGATGTTTTGTTAATGTTAATGGAGAAATACAATCTAAATATTTCTTAAACTTTGTTAACCGGCCTTTAATGGAGCTACGTTTAGCTAAAAGTTCCTTTAATTGCTTAGCACTAGTTTCCTCACTCATAGACATATTGAAAAAAAGGAATTTAAGTTCGTAATGAAAATTGATTAAAAATTAAATAACTAAACGACGTCCTTGAGGATTATTTTCATAGGTTACGCGTCAATACATGAAGGAATAAAATGATAATTGATTCGCCTTATCTTATACTCCTGACCGCGGGGCACGGAGACACCGGCGCCTGGTCGACAGCTCGAGGCCTGGAGAACCCGCTGTAGCGCTGAGACACACCGAGCAGCGGTGACTGGGTACTCAGCACGGCACTGAAAATAGTCGGCCCAAATCGATTTGTACTAATTGTTTCTAGGAATAAAAGGCACTTCTGTACTGGTAGCAGTGGGTATGTAGATTGGTAAACTATTTATTGTTTAATTGAGGTTATTGAATTACATATAATATGAAAATAATCATATATTTGATTAGAAGAGTACTTTGTATATGTTTCTGTAAATTGGTTTGAATTTTATAATTTAAGTTAATTTAAATACTCTGTCAAAACCAATATTTGTAGCTTAATGATATACAATTGCTTACTAGATACAGGTTAGGCTATAAAGTGATCTGTTAGACCTTAGGTAAGGTGAGAGTAAAGGTTAAAGGGTCAAAAGGAGGGCACTTAACTGAAAGAAGTGACGAATCTAGGAGCTGCTGCTGTTGCTTTTGATGTTTGTCACTGCTTGTAGTGCCGAAATTCCTGTCTGTCTGCCAGATGACCTTCGCATTCACTGGAAACGACTTGCAAAATGGTTTTGTTGAATGTGGACGCTGGATCTTGACGAATCTAAGGCTGGGCGCGGCGCGTCTTTGCTGACCGACCTGGCTAGCTTAGTCGTAGTTCCTTGTCCCTTTGTTGGTAATCTTGAAAATCTTGTATAGTGATTCTTCTTACAGTTTTGAAAATTCGATAGTCCTGTCACGGTCGCCAATTAATGTCTCGTAGTGGACATTTGGAAGTTTGAAAAATGCAGACCTCAGTTTCTTTTTGTGGAAAAAACGTTTTTATTGTGTAAAACAATGGTACAGTACAATATATTTTGACTTGCTTTAACCGCTAGTTGTAATTGTGTAAAAAAAAAAAAATGTGGGTAAGTAAGAATCACAATTTTATAAAGACCGTCTTAAACACCAAGAACGGTGTGCGTTTTGTTCTCATCGAAGTTCTATGCGCTTAGACACTGTACAAAACTAACCTTATGATCATCTTCAATTAACACCGTTTTATCAAGTACTAAAAATGTTTGGACGTAAAGTAATGTGTGCAACAGTGTATCGCATGTTGTAAAAAATATCTGAAATGAATTATCAAACCATCAGTCAAAGTTAAAAAAAATGTTTTATAAATACAATACACAAAATATATTTTACTAGCTTTTGGCCCTGGCTATAAAAAAAATTCTATATCTTAAGTAGTTTATTTTTTTGGATAATGTCCTTTTCTATACTCCTAGCAACGTGTATGTAAATTTTCATAATGAACCGTTGAGTAGTTAAGACGGAAAGCGTAACAAACAAACAAACAGACTCACATTCGCATTTAGTTAGATAGTTAGAATTACCGGAACTTGAAATAAGTCCTTGAATATAGTAAACGCTTCCATCAAATCCGCGTATACTTGAAACAATTTCGTCCAAATTTTATCTTCCTCGTTATTTATATTTAAACATCGTTGGGTGTGATATTGAATTTCCGAAATCCATGCAAGTATACCACCACGCAATAGTTTGTTTAAACAAACGCCATATGATATATATACATCGAAGTATACCAAAGAAAAATAGTAAATAGTGACTGACATGTCAACTCTCAAGAAAATGAAAATCAAATAAGGTAGAGAATGCCTCAAAATATAAATCCAATTTTCAAAGATGAAATTCTTATACTTGTCAAAATAGATCATTCTTAAAGATTTTTGAATGATCACAATCATTCTGACATGCTTATTGCTTTGGAAAACATTTAGGAAATAAAACAAAATGAAACCAGCAATACAAGCCAAATAGTTTGAAATAAAACTGAAATACAAGAACATACTAACTTCAATTTTTTTAAGGATGTCTCTAATTTTGCTATTATTTAAATTCAAGAACATAAAAAACAGCATACCAACAAGTGAAATTATATTGTAAAATATGCCATTAGGCTTAATACAATTACTTTTAATACTAAATTTTGATAAGAAAAAGATATGTTGCGTAATTCGCGTAGGCAGTAACACTTTTTGGAAACATTTGTCTAAAAAATTTTTACTAAATTTTATTTTAATAGCCTTTACTTCCATGTTTCTGGTTGTTTTGAATGAAATGAATGCTACACGTAAAGTAAAGCATTCATCAGTCAAACTGATTAAATGGCTTATGAAATATACTACAACTTGACTACAATTAAGTTAAAAGGCTATCAACTCAATATTATTTCAAATTACGTGTCACAGCGTAAAGTAAACAACTTCTATCGGTAAATTATAATGCGATCATTTAATTGAAAGTGGTATTGTGAAACACCTTTCTTTAAATGATAAAAAAGCAAGACAGAACATGTTTTGATAAGCTCAAATATTTAAAAATAGCGGCCCCTTAGATGCACCTCATAAATACTCATCAGTACAAAACCAAAAACGTAGATAATTATCTTTTAAATAAAAGTATCACGGACTTCAATTATGATAAATTGTAACAAACTGTATTTTTCATCCCTTAATTTTCTACCCTTACAGGTGGATTATTTTCTTCAAATTTAAATGGGATACACCGTATGTACAACTAATTCAATTAAAAAAAGAATTATTCAAATCGGTTTACAGATGATGAAGATAACGCGTAACATATACACCCAAATAAAACATTCAGTCGCATTAAACCTCCTCTTTTTTGAAGTCGGTTAAAAATTGTTCATGAAAACACAGCCATTTCTTATTTTTCCAAGTCATTCAAAGTTATGATTTAGTGGTAGAGCATACTCGATATACATACTGATTATAATAAATCGACGGCCGCAATGAACAACCGGCTATCTGCAAAATCACTAGTTTCCAGGAGAGCGTTTTTAACGCGAAAATTGAATAACTTTTACAAGAGTAAAGCTAAGTTCTTCAAATTTGCAATAGTTAATTAATATTGCATTTCAAAGAAAATTGTGAAAGTCAATTAACTGATATATATTTTGTTTTCGAAATACGGCAAATGTCTTTATATACTTCGCACAAAAAATATAACTAACCGAGTCAACTGCCATATCGCACTGCTATTACGAGGCTGTATCAACTCAAAATAGGGTAAATTTGAGATAATTCACTTTTTATACGTAAATATCAATTCCCTACGCGTCAATAAATATAAAATAATAATAATAAAGTGTAATAAGCCAAATTTTTCAACAAAACTACTAAAAATAATCTAAACAAATAAAAAATTTATTTGTTTAGATATTAGAGTATTAACTCAAAAATTGGAAATAACTTGATAACCTGCAATCATTTAAATAATTCATTAATACAGAAATCCCTTAATTTTATCAATAATCTATATACAGTGTTCACTTTTTATAATCTTTAACAGGAAGCGAGTAATCAGTTTTCTGTCGTTACTGAAAAAAGCTACATTTTGAGTTGATACACTCTTGTAATAGCAGTGCGATATGTTCGCTTCTATGTAGGACTTTTTAATTACTGATTCCCAAATAATGTTACTTATAAAAGGAGATATTACTATTATTTTTTATAACATATATCTGATTAAGACCATAAATAAAGGGTAACTGTGATAGACACCAAAATACTGTAGTTGTCTCAAATTACTTCGTAATTCTAAAGGTTCCGATATTGATATTGCAGATAATATACTATGAATATGATACGCTTGAGGAGTTCAAGACAATTATGTGATTATTTTTAAAACATCGTAGTCATATTACCAAGTAACAAAAATGCAATATCTGCAGAGAAAATAACGTTACTGTATTAAAAAATCAAATCTTATTACACCAAAGCAAAGCCAAGTATCAAAGGACCCGTCATTAAACCGTGTTAATACACGTGTTAAGTAAAGGATAAAGTAAGTAAGTAAGTAAGTCATAAAAAAGAATTTTAACTAAGCTTATTTTTATAACAATAAACAAACTTTTAACATATTTCTAACTGTCAAATTATTACCATCAACATAATTATAAAAATTACTTATTCAACAATCTTTTTTAACAATATTATTACAAACAATTACTTAAATATCACTATCTTAATAATAATAATAATCAACGTTCTAATCTAGGTCATAACTATCGACTTAGTTTAAAATATGTAAATACAGCCTTCTTCTTCATCGCATATTGTATTATCTATTATTGTACGTATGCTCTATTTTCATAAAAATCGTGTTATCTTGAACGAATTTAATTCTGTTCGCAAAAGGAAATCAAATCTTTATATTTAGCCAATGTTATAGGCAGGGTTTTAGTGTAAGCATTTTTTAATGTTACGACATTGTTACGGGTAGTTGGAGCCCTACAAAGTCCGACAACCTGGTCTAACTACAGAACTTCGATATCGCCTAGTACTTGGGTTGTGGAGGTCTGATGGTAGTAACTTCACGTAAAATATCAAAGTTCGGCCGTATCGTAGTTAGATTGAAAGCCCACCCCAACTTAGTTGGGAAAAAGAGCGAAGGATGAGGATGAGACGACAGTTAGTTTGCCTGTTCCTGGTAAATACGATCAGTCAGTCAATTGGTAAATAATCAGCAATATTTACCAATTGACTGAGTCCTACTTAAATCATATTTGTAACTAATAACAGACAGATCTTTTGGGTCTACTTTTAGCTGTCTAACTTGATCCCATTTAACTTTTCAACCAACAACTAAAATCTTTGATCCATGTATATTGATTCGTAGTAGTAGTAGTTTGTAGTCCAATTACTTCGTAAGCCTCACGATTTACTTTGCATCATCTTATACAAGTATACCATTGTTGAAGCGTGTATTTCGTTACCTTTTGTACATAATTGTAAAAACAGCTGACCATTTCATTGGATCCATGTTTTGCAATCGTTTTATCCTACATATACCAGTACTTTTTTTCATCCCAAGTCAAATACTATGAAACTGATAACTTGGGCTTATTGTAAAAAGAACTAGTTTCACCATGCGCAGTTGAAAGCATTTTTCGAAAACAAAACTTACGACTGAAACTTCTGTCGGCTTACACTGTACGCTTCTTATCTTCAGACTTTAGTGATCTAGCGATATTTGAATTATTTATATGATTAATTTTTTTTTTAATTTTTTTTTATTTATACTTTATGCACAAAATGTGACAAAGGTGGACTTAATGCCGTAGCCATTTTCTCCCAGTTGATCTTTGGGCGATGCAGAGACAAAACAAGGTAGATGCACAGAGTTTGAGAGATATTTATTTTAAATTAGATATAATATTATTTCAGTACCCACAGTACTTTATAATCTATATGCTAATATAATACATACACCTGTACATATATATATATATAATAAGTGATAATGATACTATTACATATAATACATAAATAAATACACATATACATATAATATAAACTCGTGAAGGAGAGAGTCTAAAATTGAAAATAATCTGATAAGGCATGTCTCCGCAACATGTATTTGAAGGTAAGCCGAGTTTTTGCCCTCCTGATCTCGAGAGGGAGCGCGTTCCATAACAGGACAGATTGAACAAAGAAGGTAGAATGTACGAAGTCGGAGCGGTGAGTGGAACAATGAAGAAGTCGGTTGTGTGAAGATCTAAGATTTACGGTATGATTTGCACCTAAATATTGAAACTGAGAAGTTAGGTAGAAAGCAGGACTTGGAGAGAAGAGTATAGAATATAGAGTAGTTAATGCTCGTGTCTGTCTACGTTGGCGAATTGGCAGCCACTTCAAGTTAGAGCGGAGAAGACGGTCTATTGAGCAGATCTGCATTCAGGTCAAAATAGCACACATCGCCATAGCCGATTATAGGGAGTATTAGAGTCTGTACAAGCATTACCTTTGTTTTCGATGGCAGAAAATCCTTTAGCCTATAAAGGGCCCGTAATGACCCTGTTACTTTCTGACAAATAAATGCGACATGTTTTCGCCAACTCAGAGTTGTGTAAATATACAATCCGAGGTCTTTCACACTTTCACAGTATGGAATGATGTACGATGGACCATCGTAAGTAAATGGTGGGAGTGAAGCGAGGTCGAGTTTGCTCATACTACGGCTACTTCCGACGATGATAGCCTGACATTTATTCGGGTTCACTGATACTCCGAACATATCAGACCAATGTTTAATGGCCGCTAGATCAGTATTTATTAACGAAACCCCGGACAATATATTGCACAACTCTGTTTAATAATATAACTGCAAAGATGGTAGGAACACTGAAGTCTTGGAGTGATAAGATTGATAAAGATCGAAAATAGAAGAGGTGAGAGAATACCGCCTTGAGGGACACCAGCAGCGAGACCACACCAACTAGATAGGACGGAAATGATCGCTCAGTTTGTCAACGTCCATTCGCTTAAAGCAACGCCTGTACAGAACTTTAGGTTTGGGTTTTGAGGGTTTGAGGACGTAGGAAAGGAAAATTAGGTCGTGATGTGAAAATCCGGGAGCGTCGAGTTGACCATGAGAGGAAACAAGGGAAGCCAAGTGTCCTCGCCAACGTTATTATGGTGAGTGGCTTGTAATGGCAAAACATGAAAACTGACCGACTCTAGAAGGAGATGAAGTTTATGGGAACGAGAGTAGTTATGGGCTAGGAAATTTGTATTAAAATGATGATGTGATGAGCATAATCTGCACCCAAAGATTCGATAACTGATTCAAATTCAGTGAAATAGTCAATAGAAGGGGGACAATAGACGACACCTAGTACAGCTTTAGCGCCCTTGATACAAACCTCTAAGAAAAGGTACTCAGCTGAGGCAGAATTAATATGCGATTCATCAGTATTAAGTTTATTTGTATAAGCAGTACAGATATCGCAGTCGAGTTAACTACGTCCCGATATTGTCTAAGTGTGCTTACTTTGTCATAGATATGATTTTTAGCTGCCATTCCTGGTACATTTTAATCATAATCAAGGTACATCTTGTTTAAATATTTTCGAGTATAATGTTAATGGGGCAAAATAATTTAACACGATCACATACACCTTTAAACATCAAAATCTGTTTTAAACCATCTTTTTGTTATATATGGGAATATGATTATACACCCCTTTTATCAGTTTCGCATACTCCTATATAATGGCATATTTAACTATTCCACGTTGAAATAATTGATTCGGTAAAGTATTTTTAAACATGGTCTTTATAACATACACACTTTATAACAGTATCTTCATTTAAATCATAATAGGTAAAAAGTATTGGATAGAGTAATTTATATGTAATTAATTATCAATAGTGATTCGCCTTTTAGTAAAACGTATTTTCCTCTAATTTGCCATCGTTTTGTAAGGTTGCCTAAGCCCAAAAATAAGTTATAGATTCGGTTTCGGCTTTCTGCAGTAACTTTTGTGCAGTAACCGCCCGTGACAAAACGGTCATGTAACTGATATCTTTGTTTATATGGCGCGACGCGCCGAATTGTACGACGCACAAACAGACAATTGTAGTTGTTCGTGTGTACTTCGTTACTTCGTAAAAATAGGTGTAGTTGTCTTTATATACGCGACAAAATACAAGTAAAAAATGAGTTTTTTATGAAGAAAAAATATCACTCGGTAAAATAAAGAATTTTGAATTCAATTATGCAAAACACTGAAATTCGCAAAAATGCAGTTGTCTTTTTGTTCTTTGCTGCCGTCGAAATTATACCTATATTCAGAATACTCTAACACATATGTCCTCAACATAAGCTCATGTGAGAACATTACTGATATAACAAAACACCATGAAGAACTTAAATGAAAAGAACTTCAAAAAACCCCCATTCTCTTGAATTTCTTTTCTATGTTCGGTTGTATGTATTTTTTTTAATGTCTGTTCCCTGATATTTCCATCAGTTATGGACCAAGACCAATTTCAAAGACTATTTTTGAAGTGAAAACATATTTAGCGGCGTTGTGCACTTTTAGATGGGTAAAAATGTTAAACTCGCGTCAGGACACATGACCCTGATGTCAGACACTGATGTCCGACCATGATGTCCGTCCCCATCGAAAATTCATACGGAGCCAAGTTTGTTATTTTTTATTTTTAAGAAACAGGCCTTAGTTCTTATTGGTTACCTCTACCAAAATATAATTAAAAATTGAATTTGGAATCCCGAACGGACTGACCTAAAATTTAAGCTGTGAAATTGCCGAACGAATTAAAACAAATGGAGGTGCCATATTTGTCGTGATTACTTTTGAATTGATTATTTTTGAAGTAAAATCTTTTTTAGGAAGGTTGGGCACATTTTGTATGAGGAAAAAGGACTGAGCAGTGTGCGCGTGTGTGCGTGTGTGTGGGTGTGTGTGGGTGTGTGGTTGTGTAGGTGTGTGGGTGCGTGGGTGGGTGCGTGCGTGCGTGCGTGCGTGCGTGCGTGCGTGCGTGCGTGCCGTGCGTGTGTGTTATATTTTTACTTCTAACGTGCAGTCCCATGACCGACAGTTTTTTTGTTTGTGTTTGTATGCCCAACGGTGGTCCCATTGTCACCAAGTCTGGATCTGATGATGGTATCTGAGGAAAAGCGAAGAAATTAAGGACAGATGTATCGCGTTTGTTGATTCGAAATTAAGCAATACTGTCTCTAAAAGTGATAAATGTTACTGTCATTAACCGACGTCAACAAAAAGAAGAGGTTCTACGTTCGGCTGTGTATATATTTTTTTTATAACTTATTAAATCAAGTGTAGCAAGTTTCTAGACGAACTAAAATCCTTACCACTTTGTCTAAATAAAGTATCGAGCTTTATAAACTGACTTTAATATGTAGGGGTATTACATACAGTATCAACTTATGTTATGTGTCATCACTAGAGTAGCGAAGTAAGTAAATTCGTAGCGCGGCTGCGACTGCGTGTACAATTTATTTTAGTCGCAATAAACTCGTGAATGGCATCGGATGTATCATTTAACCTCCCGAAAACTACCACGAGTACGAGCACCAAACTCACAGTGAGTTGGGTGTTGAATTAAAGGAAAATAGTAAATAAAAAATATAAATGTAAGTGGGATCCAACATCCCGGCAACAGCCAGATCCAGTTACAAGAATGCGACCATTACTAACTAGCTATTACTTAGACTCCTCATTCGCAAATTTTCCCATCTTTAATTCGCAAAGTACCCGGTTGACGGTAATTGTTTGCCCCTGTTTCTTAAGTGGGGGTTTACCTACTTTTACGGGGAAAGAGGCGTTTGCGTACGTATGTATGTATGTATGATAGTAATTAAAATGCACATTCTGGCAGCAATATTAATTACAGTACAATGTTACAATTACAGTAAATAAATAAAATTATTATTTGATTTTTGTATTTTTTTTTTTTTAAAGACAACTCCCGCATTAGGAATTACTCCTGTGTCGCGGGGGACTTAACAAACATATAAACAACGGACACAAAGAACACCCAGACTCAGGTGGGAATCGAACCCACGACCTGTAGCATAGCAGTCAGGGTCACTAACCACTAGGCCAACAAGCTAGATCTTCCAATAGGCATCTTCCAGATTTTTATTTGTCTTTTTCTTTGGCTTTTGTTATCCAGTTTCTTCGTGCTATTTCTAATGTGTCGTTTTCCATCTTATTTTTGGCCTTGCGACGAAATACCAATATAAATATAGGGCTCCTCCCTTTGTGTCCCAATCCCCGAACACTCAATAAAATTATAACTATAAAAAAGTTGGTGATATACTTAATATTCACCATAAATGTTTCTACAAGAATGCGAATTGCAGCAAAACAATAGTATAACTAGTTATTAGTCCCATGAAATTTAATAGTAGAGCTCCGTCTACATAAAATAAGCCGCATAAACATATCTTGGTAAACTTCAACTGAATAACGGTCTTATAGAGATGTTTTTCATCATCTGTAAAAAATACAATAGTGTGTATTATATATAATGATTGCAATATCTACCAACTACGAACTATAATAAATCTAAATTGATAAATAATTATCTCCAAACATAAAATGTAAACAGGTTAACTTTAATACAAATAATGAATTAATAAACATTTGTTTTGTCTATGTCAACTATAGCTGCCAATCACTGCAAATTATTACAAAATAAACCTAAATTTTATTTTGACGACACTGTGTTATAACTTTTAGCACACCGTATAAGAACCCTATAAGAAATGAGTTCCGTCTATATCACGGGATGCCTGGGGGGCCCTAGATGGATTGAACACCAACTAGAGCTATTGCTTGAGACTATATTTTTGATTGTCAATATAAAAGCAGAACCAACTGTATAAATTACCATGTATCCCAGACGCTTGTATTTTTTGCAATAATATTCTATGGTCAACACGGTCAACACGGTCAAAGCATTTACTGTAATCATAATAAATTACATCTGCTTGTGCTCCTTGCTTCGTAGTAGAATGTCCTCGGAGAAACCGTGTTGTGCAGTACCGAAAGTTTTTGATTCGCATGATAAACCTCATCATAAACAACAGGTTCGAGTACTTTTGAAAATAAGCATAATTTCGATATTGGGCTACAATTTTCAATGTTACATTTATCACCTTTTTTGAGTATAGGTGTTACTAGCTGATTTCCATATCAGTGGAAGTATGGCTTCTGTTATAGACCTATTAAAAAGTATACGAATTGGCAATACTAAGCTATCTGCTAAGTTCACTATAAATATTGGTGGAATGTTATCAAGGCCCCCGGATTTGGAAAGATCCAGAACTTTCAGTAGATTTAAAACTTAGTATGGATATATTTGTCTACCGAGTTACAGTACATAATGTTTTCGATAACGATAATTATGGCGTTCATGACTATATTTAAGATGATTCTTTAGATAAGCAATAAGTAATTGTCTTTAAACCAACTTCTACGTCCACAACAACTAAAGTAATCACAAAATACCCGTTGCCTTTGTTCGACAAGGCCAAATGCCGGCATTAATATAATAATAAGTTTAAGTTTGAGTCCCTTGTGGTTCTGCCTAGCTTTAAATCCTCTGAGCACTATGTTGGAGGGTTCAGGACAAGGCTATCGTTTTCGGAGAGGAGGTCAGGTTATATCCCACCTCCTTTTCATGGATGATTTGAAACTTTTTGCCTGCAGCAATTTCCAACTGATAAAATTACTAGAGGTAACTGAAAACTTTAGAAAATGTATCAGGATGGAATTTGGTGTGGATAAATGTGCAGTCATGCATGTAAAAAGAGGCAGGATTGTGGAATCTGAAGGGATGGAACTCGCAGATCCTACACACCTTAGATGTCTTTCCGCGAACTATACTTACAAGTTGCTAGGAATGTCACCGGTGTTAGGTTTAAATGAATTGACTATGAAGCAATCGTTACAGGAACGCTTCTATGGCCGCCTAAAAAAGGATTAAAAAGCCTTTTGTCAGGTGGTAATAAGGTGCGGGCCTATAACGATTGGGTCATACCAGTCCTAACCTACTCCTTTGGCGTTCTTAGATGGACTCAGACGGAACTTGATGCCCTGGATAGAAGAGTCGATAGACATTACTAACCGCGTATCGAATGCACCATCCACGTTCATCGGTAATGAGATTGTATATCCCGCGGAAATGTGGGGGTCGTGGTTTTTTAAATG
Source organism: Callimorpha dominula (assembly GCA_949752705.1). NCBI lineage: Eukaryota > Metazoa > Arthropoda > Insecta > Lepidoptera > Erebidae > Callimorpha > Callimorpha dominula. The sequence goes on along the minus strand of OX457012.1, from coordinate 14,716,636 downwards.
CCAGGACACTACATAACCGCGAGGTATGCAATCTCAGAGATTACTTCCTCTTTGTTGACGTGGTAGTTGACAACGGACTCACTCCGCTTGCTCTAGGTAGAGAGAACTGGCGTAAACCTGCAGTGCTCAATATTACAGAGCGCATGGAGATATGGAAGAGCAAAGACCGGCATGGACGTTTTTATCGGGCCTTAAATGGGCCCGAAGTAGATCTATTATCGTCTGTGTGGCTACGTTTCGGTGACCTCTTGGGGGAAACTGAAGGTTTTATCTGTGCAATTACTAATGAAGTTGTTATGACGAACAACTATCGGAAACATATATTGAAGGACGGCACGATTGACATTTGTCGGGCATGTCATCGTCCCGGAGAAAGCCGCAGGCATATAATTTCCGGTTGTTCTCGTCTTGCCAACGGCGAGTACTTGCATAGACATAACCAAGTGGCCAGGATAGTCCCTCAACAACTTGCTCTTAAATATAACCTTGTGACTCCATAGTCAGGGCACATACCTGTAGTACGGTAATTCCATAATTACCGTACTACAGGTATGTGCCCGACCCAGTTCTTGAAAATGGTCGGTCTATTATCACTGGCAGGACTATTGTTGCCAATAAGCCTGATATAGTGGTAAAAGACCGATTAGAGCGCCGAGCAATGATTATTGATATCACCATTCCCCATGACGACAACCTCTTAAGGGCTGAAAAAGAAAAACAAATGAATTATTTGGATTTGGCCCACGAGGTGGTCGACATCTGGGATGTGGATTCAGCAATAATTGTGCCGATAGTCATATCAGCTCATGGGTTGATTGCAAAGAGCCTCGACCAACACCTTCAGAGGCTCACGTTAGGCAGCTGGGTTAAGGGCCTGATGCAGAAGGCGGTCCTTCTTGATACGGCACGTATTGTGAGGAGGTTTCTGTCTCTGGAACCCTAACCACCGGTAGCTTGGTCCCTGTACCCGATACCGGTGGGGCACTATTTTTTATAAGTTTAAATGTATTTTTGATATAATCTGAATGTATTTAAAAATGTAATTTATGTGTATATTTAAATGAATAAAGAGAATAATAATAATAACTTCACACTTCTCATACACGGCCGTCTGATCCCAAACTAGGCAGAGCCTGTACTATGGTAACCAGACTGCTGATAAACATACTTATATATTTCTAAATACATACATATTATAGAAACATTACACCCAGACACAGAACAAATAGTCGTGCTCATCACACAAATATTTGTCCTGGGTGGGAATCGAACCCACAACCTCGGGCTCAGCATTCAGGATCACTAACCACTAGACCAACAGGCAGGAAATAATTTAATAGTGTTTTTGTTTCTATCTGTTTATGTTGTCACTTATATCAATCAAGAAATAAATTTATGTGTTTACTAGCACCGCCCCGCGGTTTCACCCGCGTAAGTCCCGACCCCGTGGGAATATCGTTATAAAAAGTAGCCTATATGTTAATCCAGGTCTCCAGCTATCTACATACCAAGTTTCAGGTAAAATCATTCTATACAATGTTCAACAATTGTTTTAGATCGGCTGCACTGTAACTTCTATATTGTACATTTCCAACATTTCTGAGTATAGTTTTTTAAAAGTATTTAGATATTGACAAGTGATACAATATAAATCAGTCACTTTTTTTTTTCAAACTTAACTTGTAATAAAAATTCTTAACCTGTGTTCTTGGATCATTATTATGTCTAGATGGAGTGTCGCACTACAAAAGAACTACCTAATATGAACTTTATTATTCTTAATTTTGAAATGCTTATTTAATTATTTTGCTTGAACTGATATGAAATACATTACATACTGATGAAAAGTAACTTTTTCCGTTGTTTTAGATCGACCTTTGTAATTTCTGCACACTTATTTCTCACAAACTGTCATTGTTAACAATACGATTTTGCAATGCACTTCGAGCGTATTGAGTGACAGCGCCGCTGACAACTGACACTGAGCGCGGGAAAGGTACTTTAAGTTAAGTGGGTGTAAATTAGACATATTATTGCTTTGTATAGCGTCTGTCTGAGTACCTTAAATGCTATCTACTATTCTCATGTAAGTGACTTTGTCTTTATGAGAATAAATTCTTTAAACCTAAGTCCAATCGGACTATAATAATTTAGACATTTTCACAGCTTTGACAGTCCATCTAAACATATTAATGATCTAAGCCTGTGAGTAGGTTAGAATTGGGGCTTCTGCATCTTTTGCTCTCGCTATCGCTCGAGCGCGAAATGCAGAACGCCCCCAACTCTATCCAATACATAAACAATTTCACGATTGTGTTACAACGTGTTCTAATAAACCTAGTATTTGTATGAGACTGACTCATGCGCTCACACACTCTACGAATGCCTACCGCGTGCGCCTATATTTGAGAGGCTGCAATACACGCGTTAGGCATTCGTAGAGTGGTTTTAATATAAAATGTTCGTTTCGATCGGAATAATTGAGATATCGTAAAGAAACTTATCGAGTCTGTAGCACAGACAGCTTTAAAGAAATTGGGAGTCATTTCGAAGGTCTATTAGTATTTTAGTTCTAAACAGCTGCTCAATCTAATACAGCCCAAGTTTGAATTTGCATGGAGAGCTGTAGGCACCATTAGGATAGCGCAACTATTTATCAACTAGAAGCCCTGGACTCTGTTGACCGAAGAGCCCAGTTTATAAATGACGATGTGCTCACGAATAGGTAGAGATAGATACTCTTTCACTTTCCATCAGGTAAGTTGGAAGACAAACGCCTATTCCATTACACAATTTAAAAACAATGTATTAACGAAAAATAATAAAACTATTTTTCTTTATAAGTGACAAGTGAAAGCGATAGAAACAAAAGCACTCTATTCAATTAGCTAATAAAAAAATCGAAATATGGCCTTATCGTACTATATTTACACATCAGGTATTTTGTAATTATTTAAATGGTACTCTCGACATAGAAGTTGTTCCCAAAGCACTTATTTATTGTGGAAAGAATTATTAAAAATATAATCATGAACTCCATAATCGTTGGTAAAAATAATAAAAGGCGTCATGTAAAAATTATTTATCGTAACTTAGTAGACAAAGATATTCAATCCATGCTTTGGCCGTTGAACATAATGCAAACTATATGTTTTTGCCCTAAATACCGCATCAAGAAAAATGTTATATATCCAAACAGTCGTTTATCGAATATAATATCTCTGTGCGGTACTATATGCTTCATTTCTATATTTTTGCTTCGTATAATTAACATATCTTTCGATGAGAATATCAGAAAAAACTTGAAATTTTTCTATATTGCCTCTTATCTTGATTTCTGCCGTAACGCCATTGGGTATATTTTGAATTATTTCTTAACTATTGCTCAATTCCGTAAAAATATTGATTTTGTTCTGACGATTCAAAGCATTCACAGATTTCTTAATAATAAAAAATATATAAAGTTATTCACCTTGGCTAACTGGGTTCTTGTTTTATCTATATTCGGTATCTACATTATGGCCCTTTATTACTTTGATTTAGCAATATTTGCTTCTTTATGGATCTTAATTAAAATTTGTTTTGATATAAACATTATTTACGCTATACGGTGTATAATACTTTTAAAAGATATGCTTGATTTCTGGAACGAAGAAATTTTACACCCTCAGTTAATGAGGGATATGAACATAAAGGATTACTGCAAAGTAATGTTTAAGACGTATACCAATATACTGAATGGATATAATACTTTTCAATCAACCTTCAAGCATTTTGTAAGTAATTAATTTTTGACCCATAATCGTTTAGTTAAATAAATATTATGTAATTTACATTATCATATTCGTTGTGACTTATATCAGCTGGAGTTCATACGTGTGTAGTTTCAGTGGTTTGTTACTGGGTAATACACTTTTTTTTTGATCATATGGAAACCTTCCCATGAGTCATCACTTCATCGATTGCGCTAAAGTTGACGTGATACAAGTCTCAATGAAATCGACTGAAACCGCACAATCGTCACATATGGGTCTATTAGAGGATACTCATGCTCGTTATAAGCTAAGAAGAATTACCATGAGAGCACGGGGCTCGTAACGCTATGATCTCAGGCCTACTACTGGTAAGGTAACGGGCACCTTACATAGCACATGCTATTCAGAAGACTGACGGCAAAAGTTTAGTTAAGTTTAACAGGATTGTTAATTAAAATAGTATTTTTTCAGGTTCTCTTTTACGTACTTGAATTCTTTTTTCATGCATTAATTTACATACAAATAGAAATTGAAGCTTTCAAAGTATCGAAACTGATTGGACTAGTAAGTATTGAAAAAGTGTAGCTGACATTCGTTTTAAAGCTATTAGGTATTGCTTGCTTAGTTAACATTAAAAAATTACTATTTGCAGGAGGATTTTTTCTCAAAAACTGCTCTGGCAGTGACCACATGGCTCTTCAAAACCTTTTTAATTTACATTATATTTTGTCTGAATTGCGAAAAGTTCTACATAGCTTTGAAAAATAGCCAAAACTCCTGCGCACTTATTTTCAAAGCAAGAAGTTCAGGTACCATACTATTATTATCTTAATTATACTATACTATTATTACTATTATTTTAAACAAAAGTAGCAATATCTAATACATAATAATTAAAAGTTTACCACATATTCTCTTATAACAGACTGTGTATTAGAAATTATTGAGTTTCGTAAAGAAAATAAAAATTTATTTTCAGATGTAGAACTGAAATTGTCCAAGAACATACAACGCGTGTATCGATCATCGTTCAAGAAGATGTCAGCTGGTGGCTTGTTCTACATCGATGCTGTACTACCGCTGTCTTTAATGGGTCTGCTTACCAGCTTCACTGTCGTTTTGATTCAGTTTGCATTTTTTTAATATATTCAACTGTAGAAAATTATTAGTTATATCTTGATGTTCATTTCTTCTTCTTAGTTGATGTTTGTTGTTGGTAGCGTAATGGCTAAGGCGTCGGACTTGCAATCGAGTTATAGCGGGTTTGAACACACCCAGTGCACCGATGCCACTGATGTCACTGATGACGCCCTCTTAACACAAGTATTTAGCTTAGCTTAGCAAATATTGACAATTTATTAAAAAAAACAAAAAATATCTTGACCTGTGTAATTGTTTCCAGAATATACCAACAAATACTAGGATTGTTAGTTTTTTTTTACTTAGCGCTTGAATTACAGTTTTTTTTCACACCCGAAACATCTATGTTTAGAATTTTCCTCTTTCGATATTTATCGAACCTCATCGATATCTTAGACAAGCCGTTCCCGCAGTTCCATGATTGCTTTACGGCGCTCCTACGCGGAGATACGCAAATGTTGTGCTAGCTTGATATCTTCTGAGTCGTTTTTCGCTGGTCAGCTGGACCCTGGGCTCGCGACAATTTTTAGATTTGGGAACAAATTAGCGATAAATTAGCGACAAATTATAGTGCCAATTAGGAATAGGAAACTTAACTTTGTAGTGCTAGCTTGATATACCTTGATTTAAGTAAGTACTAGATGAAAACCCGGCTTCGCTCGGGTGAAATGTGGCTCATAATACACAATCTTTTACAAAATTTAGGTAGATATTTTTGTAGTTATCGATTTTCAAGGAAAATTAGGTAAGGCATAGATTCGTATAGCATCGTTTATTGTGTTTAATAATTATAATACATTAAAATTGCAAAAGTTTTTACATAAATATTTTTTATTTAACATCAACACAAAAAAAGAAAAAATTAACATAAATTAACAAAATAAAGAGCTTTCAAATTCTATTCTCTGTAAACCTCTCTGTTTTAGGCACTCAGTCTTTTTCTTTACTTTAGTGGATAACAATTGCAATTTTCAAAAATCATTAAAATTGGTTAGTTTGATAGAATGAGTGAGAACTCATTCTATCAAACTAACCAATTTTAATGATTGGTGCCAACTTCTCGGGTGAGTAGCCGAGAAGTTGGCAAACTTATTAAGAATCTGACAGCTCAATCAATAAAGGCTCATATTATTATACACACTGAGAACACTGTGTCATCACCGACACTGACTGACAGGGATGCGTTCATTGAAACTATGGCGGTACTGTGCCGGACCGGACGGAACTGTAACTTCACTGATACGTGTGAATCGGCCTTAACGAACTTAAGATGGCATCCGAGTGGCCAATATGGCGACTGCTATTTGCACCATTACGATTTAACAAAATACTCGACAGTTCGAATTTTGCGGATATACGTTGTCGACTCGAAATCATTATTTTTTTATGTTGTATTGTTCAGATAAGGTTTCAATTGAGTCTTTCGTACCCCTTGACCTAATTATTAATATAGATTATATTAATAATTAGGAAAATATATATAGATTATATATATTTTCAAACACATCCTGTATAGTATAGGTTCGATGTTAACATCAATGTCAACATCAATTATTTTCTGATATCAATCATCCCTACTCCAAATTCAATATCTTTATTTCACAAAATTGATCATCAATTATTCGAAATCGTCAATCCAAAAAAATAATGTAATGTCAATTTAAAATTATAGATCAACACGCACAGAGTCACCGCAACAATAATTCGCATAGTCAAATGTAAAATTGAAAAAAAATGTATAGCATAATATCATATCTGCCTGTGTCGAACTCCACAATTAACTCCACACTAATCTTCGCAGACACTAAACAAACCGACCTTACTGTCACGAGAAATGAGACGAAGGGAACGAGTATCTCGTTATATTTCATATATATCTAGTTCAAAGCAAGGAATACATAAAAGTTATACATTTTAAGTGTCAGGTGAGTGTCGGCGAATTGAATTCTTATTTGAATTCAACATTTAAATAAATGTTCACTAACATTATTTATTTAATTTTTTACATCGGGTACGTAAACATTGGTGATCTAAGAATAAATTCAAAAAAGAAAAAGAATGTAGAGACAAATAATTTATTAAATACTATTAAATTTTATAGAAAGGCAAACTGAAGCAAGACAATAGTATAACTAGTTAGAAGACTTAACAGGGACAGAGGTAGTACAGCATCAATTCGAAACAAACCACATGCAGTCATCTTCTTGAACGATGTTCGATACACACGCCGTATATTTTTGCAAAGTTTCTGATCGTTACCTGTAAATAACTATGCTTTAAGTATGCACATGAACGTAACCAGCTTTTAGAATAGGCTAGACAAAAAAAAAATTGGGCCCGAGGCTGGTTAAAAAAAAAACATTTTTTTTATTGGTCCAGGATCAATAAATCAAAAATTGTACTTAAACATTGTTTTAATAAACTTAATGCTACGTCAGCAAACAAACCGGGGGGAGGGAGAGGGGCAGCTTCTCTCGTCTGCTCCCACCTCTTATGCTCATATTGCTCATGTATATGCGCTATGATTATTTAAACCTGCATTAGTAGCAGTGGCTGACTAAGTCCCGATAACCAAAATACATATAACTTCAAAAATTTATGCTATGGTTATCTGAAATTAAGGAATCGTCATATATTTTAATTATGTAATAATCAAAGAACTAAAGAAAAAGACAATTAGACATAAAGTTAGGATTTGTTTTCACGATTCTTAGGTCTTTATTCACCAAAAAAACATGCAGTTATCATAATTACAATCAAGGCCAAAATGTTAACCAGTTTCTTGACAATACTAAAATAGTCCAAGCGCCCAAGTGTCCAAAATCTCTAGACCTTTTCTGAAATATACATCAATGCGAATCTGGAACGACCTGCCACCACCTTTTACGAACCTAAAATCAAAATATACTTTTAAAACAAACTATAAAATAAGTTGATTAGTGCAGATTTTTGTTTATTCATATTTAGAGAAAGATTCATTTGGTTCCTTTAGACATCTTATAATTTAGTACTTAATCTAATATTAAATGTTATTATCATTTAGACAATTTACCTTGCAAGATCTGGTTCCTTTGCTGTTTAGCACTCCAGCCAGTGAAATTATTTATCACTGGAGAGTGTTTACTTACCCTGCTTATCTACTGTATACTCCCGTTTCATTTATTAGTATAAATTGTATTTAGAGTACTCGAATAAAAACTTTCGTGAGTAGTATACATATTAGTTAAGGCTGGCACCTGGAACCGGCGCGGTAGGACGCCTCACCCCTTGATAAAGGGCGCCCGTCGGATCCGAAACTAGTCGGGCATCCCCGAAATATACATGTGAGTAAAACCGTATATCTTATCTAATATGTATTTAGAGTAGTAATTAACCGATATTGCTTGCCGGTGTCAGGTGACGCTTGTGGTTGGCACTGAATATCAAAACTGGGATGTTTTATACCATCTAAGCTGCAATGTATGCTGAGTGTCAACCCGAAATTGTAAAATTGTTCGATTCGTTTGATAATTTCTTCAAAATTATTCTTTATTAAAAAAAAGAAATAACCACCTGTTGCCACGTCAAGAATGACACGTCATCAACTTTCTATTCTACATGACAAATGTTGTAGCAAAATAATAGACTTAAAATATGATGTTTGTGAAGTAGTGGATTATTTTCAACGTGTCTCTTAATTGGATTATAATATTAGGTACTTATAATTATGTTTATGTACTGCTATTATTTTATTTTAATTATAGACTTAAGTAACAAAAATATATTGACTGTCACAACAGAATACAAGTTGTCACTATGTACCAAGGCTAAAAACTAGGCTTGTTCTTGCTCGGTCACTTGAAAGAGCGCTCCAATCTAGTACAGTCACTCACATGTACTAGTTCGGACTTCTAGTTCTATTAGTTCAGTAGTACATTGCTGCGTTGAATGAATATTTGGACCTTCTTCATACTTTGCATGCATAGGACTGTCATTCATATACCCGTAAAATCACCATACTAATTTACTTATTTACATTTATATTACAAAAAATTATAACTAGTAAGTCAATGCATTTTTTCGATACTTTTTATAAATACTAAAATAAAATATGTGCAGACAGCATGCATCTCATTCATATTCGTTCGTTCGTCGCCGTGTCGCGCGAGGACGTAACGTACTAACCTACGACATTTCAGTTGATGATTCAGTCGTTCCATGTATCTTGACAGTACTAATGTACCAAATGAACTAAGTCCTATTAGCTCACAGAATAGTTCGTTCTAGTTCCATGTCAGGAATGAATTCTTAATAGTACATAGTTCGTGAACTACACAAGTCTACTAAAAATGTACGCTGAGGTTTTTTTAATAAATCATATTTTCTTTTTTTAATTCTTCTCATTTTATAAAAGTCGAAAGTTTTGCTATTCATATGCCCGACAAAGGTACGAGTAGGAACGGTCAGTGAGTTTGAAGTTTGGATTATGGTGGCTTTGGCACCTAACACAAGACAAAGGTGCATAAAATTGAACCCCACTTTAGTTTATTATTGTTTTTATCGAAATCACTAAGATAGAAAGTCATTTTCTATTTATTTATTTAATGCATGGAAGACTTACAGCTATATAATAGTAGAATAAAAATGGAGATGTGGGTTTCAGAGAGCCAATAACAAGTCCTCACATATAACATTTGAGTAACAAAGAAATAGAACTCAAGGAAACACATCACGCATAACGCTCAGGAGCCAAAATACATCATTAGTTAATTAATCTAAAACAATACATCACATACATAAAAAAAGTTAATAATTCTATTCAGACACCCTAAAACTTTGATAAATTGTAATTCTACTTCATAGTATAAAAGCTGAATTTTATACATGTCACTGGAGTACTATTAAAGGATATTTCCTGCATAGCCAATTTTTTTCTTGTAATTGTGACTCTTCTATAATAATAAAATTACAGTACCTATCCCATAAACTTCCTCTAACTTTTGTAATATTAAGTAGGTATTTGTTACACAGGTTAATTGGTAGTATCTGGGCCTTTTCTTCTTTTGAATGTCATTACTTCCCTATTACTGGCATTATAGGTAAGATAATGTTGAAATGCATATTTCTCACAAATAACAACTAGCTTTCTTAGGCCGTTGACCGAAAGGGCTAAGCAGCAGCATATCATCGACATACTTAACTGAGATTTGCCGGTTCTGGTGCTGCTCAACGTAGAGGAGCTCGGGTCGATAGTATATAGTTTGAACAGAACTGCCGACGTCAAGCCTCCCTAAATATATAAACTTTAAATATATATAGGTATAGGTAATATATATAGGTAATATGTATAGGTAAACGAGAAGGTGGGAAGGGGGAGGGTCAGCTTCTCTCTTCTGCCCCCACCTGGCTATGCTCATGTATATGCGAGATGCAGAGTGTCCTTGGAGTTTCTTGCCTGTTCTTCTCCACTGGATCTATGAATTGGAACAGGCAACTAGCTTCACGACTGACTTAGTCTGACTGACAATATATACTACTCCTGACAACTCAAAAATACCCATAGTGGTTTAATTGAAATAAATGATTTTGATTTTGATATGCGCTATGATTATTTAAAGCTACATTAGTAGTAGTGGCTGAGTAAGTCCCGAAAACCAAAATGCATATAAGTTTAAAAACTTATACCTACTATATGGTTATGTAATAAACAAAGAAGTAAAGAAAAAGACAATTAGATATAAATTTAGGATTTCTCTTCACTTTTTTTATTATTCGTCTTTATTCGCGAAAAAAACATGGAGTCATCATAATTACAACCAACACCAAAATGTCAACCAGTTTGATGGCGATACTAAAATAGTCCAAGCGCCCAAGTGCCTGTGATCCCTAGACCTTTTCTAAAATATACTGCATCTTTAATGATCTTCCGCCACCTTTTATGGATCTACGTGGACGTCCAATATGGCGTGCCTCAGGGAAGTGTACTAGGACCGTTACTTTTCCTAATCCTACCTATCACTACTTTATTATTATGGCTTAATGTTTAAAACTAAATTTATTATTCGCTTTGAATATTTATAATACTTGCGTGATTGGACAAATGTAAGCGATGATTTACCAAAATGTACAGAACAACAAATGGTCCTTTTCGCTGATGATAGCACATGTGTCATCAAATGCTCGAACTTAATTACATATAAAATTTACATTGATAATACATTACATAACATAATAAATTGGCTTGACAAAAATAATTTGAAAATAAATCTAAACAAAACAAAAATCATGCATTTCAATCAAAGGCGTGAAATAACTGATATTGTTTTGATCTATAAAAATTTCGAAATTGAAAGAGTAAGTGAGGCCAAGTTCTTGGGTATAACAGTCGATCGTCAACTCAATTGGAAAGCCCATGTGGAACAAGTGTGTATACGGTTTAGTAAATCTGCATATGCACTATCACAGCTGTCGAAGAAAGTTATCATATTTTCTTTTTTTCTTTCTTCTCATTTTATAAAAGTCGAAAGTTTTACTATTCATGTGCCCAACAAAGATACGAGTAGGAACGGTCAGCGAGTTTGAAGTTTGGATTATAATGGCTTTGGCACCTAACAACAACAAAGAAGCATAAAATTGATGACTGGCCTGTTGGTCTAGTGGTTAGTGACCCTGACTACTAAGCCAGAGGTCGTGGGTTCAATTCCCACCCAGGGCAAATAATTGTGTGATGAGCACGATAATTTGTTCTGTGTCTGGGTGTGATTTATCTATAATATGTATGTATTTAGAAATATATAAGTATGTTTCTCAGCAGTCTGGTTACCAAGGTACAGGTTCTGCCTAGTTTGGGATCAGACGGCCGTGTGTGAGATGTGTGAAGTTTTTTTTTTGTTATTATTATTATTAATGATTGGGCCGTACTTTAGTTTATTACTGTTTTTATTGAAATCACGAAGATAGAAAAACACTTTCTATTTATTTATTTAATGCATGGAAGACTTACAGCTATATAATAGTAGAATAAAAATGGAGAATGTGGGTTTCAGAGAGCCAATAACAAGTCCTCACATAATATATAACATTTGAGTAACAAGGAATATGTAAACAAACTCAAGGAAACACATCACGCATAACGCTCAGGAACCAAAATACATCATTGGTTAATTAATCTAAAACAATACATCACATACATAAAAAAAGTTAATAATTCTATTCAGACACCCTTAAACTTTGATAAATTGTAATTCTACTTCATAGTATAAAAGCTGAATCTTATACATGACACTGGAGTACTATTAAAAGATGTTTCCTGCATAGCCAATTTTTTTCTTGTAATTGTGACTCTTCTGTAATAATGAAATTACAGTACCTATCCCATAAACTTCCTCTAAGTTTTGTAACATTAAGTAGGTATTTGCCACACAGGTTAATTGGCAGTATCTGGGCCTTTTCTTTTTTTGAATATCATTACTTCCGTATTACTGGCATTATAGGTAAAATTATGTTGAAATGCATATTTCTCACCAAAAGCAACTAGCTTTCTTAGGCCGTTGACCGAAAGGGCTAAGCAGCAGCATATCATCGACATACTTAACTGAGATTTGCCGGTTCTGGTGCTGCTCAACTTAGAGAAGCTCGGGTCGATAGTATATAGTTTGAACAGAACTGCTGACGTCAAGCCTCCCTAAATATATAAACCTTAAATATATGTAGGTACTCGGGATTCTGAGATGAGTTGAGAAGTAAACTGTAAAAACTTGTAGTAAGAGTGTAGATGTTAAATCGATTGAAAAAATAAATTGATTAATGAAACAATAATTTAGATCGTATAAATGAACCTACAATAATGTATACCAAATATTGGAATCAAAAGAAAAAGTAGTTATTCCCCATAAGAATAGGCTGCTGCGGCTGACTACGTTTCGCTGTTAAAGATAGTTAAATGCCTTTCCTAAGTAGGTAGGGTTATTCCTGTTTTAATGATGATTTAAGTCTCGAACTCGACAAATCACCCGGAGTTTTGGGTAAGCGAACCAAGCAAAATCAAATCACGTCTAATCCCGGAAAGACACCTTAACTCCAACTCTTAGTATACATATAAGTATAATTGAAAACAAGAGTACCTGAAGAATTAGTTTTCCAAACAATAGCACAAGATTCTTGTGAATTTTCTGCAGCCATATAGAATTTTTCAACATTAAAGCTCAGCATGATTTGCAATACATAAATCTTTAGGAACCAGACAGCTATTAGTATTAGAGCATGGTTAGCTCCAACCTGAAAAATAAATGCTTAAACTGTACTTTAACTGTTATGAAAAATTATGTTTTGATGATGCTTTTCATAAAATGATAAAATAATAAAATAAAATCCCATGATACAGGTACCTTGTTCTTACCTTCAATGCAGTTGTGTTCATCATTTTGCAAATTTCAATCGATATTTGGACATAAACTAATACATGAAGCAAACATCCTGTTCCATAAAAAAGAATCTGTAATTGAGAAATTATATTTAGGAATCTTCTTTTGTTCTGGTCGGTAGGATATTAATTCATTTCCTCCGATTTTATAAGTTTGTTTACCAGAAATTGAAACGAGTGTATGAGCAAATGGTAGCACTTCATTATATTTACATAGGCCTCAAACATTTCTTTGCAATCTTCTTCGCAATCATACAGACGGCTGGTTAACCGTCGATTCCATAACTTCATTTTTTGATTTAACAATATTATTAATCTATTGACATATATCATATTAACATCAAAAGCAGTTGCCGAAAGCAAACCACATAAGTTTTGCCATGTTATATTTGGACTTATCCATAAGGCTGTGATAGTCCTGCTTAAGTTTAAGACAAAGTCTAGAATAACGATTAACCAGTTCCACGCTGTAAATTTCTTAAATGATGTTTTGTCATTCAGAGAATAATGAATTTTCTGTATTGTTTTGACAAATTCAACGTCTTTCTTTGAATTGCAACAGATACCAATAAAATTAGTGATAACTCCAATGGAATAGAAGAAACAGTCAAACATAGCGGTATAATAGAAATAACTGTTTAACTCTTTCACGTCAGTCGAATATGCGTAGTAAGCGTTGGAGAAAAATATAAATATGAATAATAATGTACCACAGAAGGAGAATAGTTTAAGCAGGCGGTTGTTGGAATATATTGTACTATTTCTTATATAATACTTGGGATAAAATAAAATAGTTTGCGCTAAGTTTAAGGGTAGAAGCACTGATTGAATTTCTTTGTCAACTGAATTACGTAATTTAACAGACATATTATATTGGTTATATATTTTTCTGTTCATGTAGTAGACGTTTGCTTGTGTGTATATGTCGTAAGCTAGTAGATGACTGACATTTTGTCAATTGTCCTTATTAATTAGAATGCTATTCATAAAATATTAACGGAAGTAATTTTGAATAATTCAATTAATTTGACTGTTGTACAGGGTGTTAGAGCACATTACTAAACAATATTATTATAACTTTTCATTATCAAATTCAATGTTTTTTTACGCTGTCATTTTTTGGAAAAATTTGGATTTTCCATTAATATCTTTAGTATTAAATACTCATAGTTACATCATAGCAAACATTAATTTAAGTTTTATCGGTCAATTTCCAGTTCATTAAAAAAACTCTCACACAACACAGCAAATAAATTACTTTATTTGAATATTTGTAGTATCGTAAGAATTTCTGTCAGCTTTGCATATTACTATCGCAAATAAATCATACCTGCGACGTCACAATTCTCACAGAATGCTGGCTGGGGAAAGTAAAAAATATACCTGCACTGACTGTAAAACGATGGATTAAAATTTTTTTGAAAAGCCCTTAATTTTCTATAATATTTCGTTTGGATCCTAAAGGGATAAAAAAAGACAAGAAACAAACAATAATTAATTTAGAAGCATATAATGGACTTTTGACCAAATTTATACAATTGTAATAAAAATGGCACTGATCTGATTGAAAACCATTATTTAACGTTTTTAGAAGTAGTATGATTGTCAACTGTAACACGTAAGCTTGTAAATGTTTGATAGGAGTGGGTTGGATGGAATGGGTGAAGTGAAACATGCTACATTTCGATCGTTGATATTGATACCGTTCGACACTTTGACCAAGGCTACCACCCGCACCGCTACTTTAAAAAACCTACAATAAGTAGTTCAGATAGGATAACAGAATATTTTATCATGGCTGAATGACTGATTTTGTTAATTTAGTTTATTAAGAACAATAATTACCTAAATAAAAAATTTACAAGTTGTATCAAGGTCAATGTCTGTGATTTTTTAATATACAAATATTAAGTCTCAACAAGTTTAAGTACACAGTAAAATAGTAAGTATGCCTTAAGGGCTATTACTCAGTAGCGGATAATACGCAGAATAAAAACGCTTAAGATTGAATTGTTTTGAATTTATTTCATAATACATAATATAAATATAATGTGAGCTATTACGTTTCTTATTTTAAATCTGTAATGTTATTCTTTTCTTCTTTTTTCAATATTTGTTTCCTCATTTGTAATGTTTAGGGTTCCGTACCTCAAAAGGAAAAAACGGAACCCTTATAGGATCACTTTGTTGTCCGTCCGTCCGAAGGTCTGTCTGTCTGTCAAGACCCTTTTTCTCAGGAACGTGTGGAGGTATCAAGCTGAAATTTACATTGAATACAAAAGAAGTGTACTGTCCCTTAGAGATGTGAAAAAATCAAACTTTTAAGCCAACGCAATCAAAAGATACAGCCGTTTATGCCGCAAATTTCCGCAAATTTTCGACACTCGCAAGGGAACCTACAGGGTATTTCCAGTGAACTCAGAATCTTTAAATTTGGTACGAAGCAACGTCTTATAGCACAGATAAAGGAAAATTTGGGAAAACCGTAAATATTTAGTTACATCATGTAATAAAAATATTTTACGGAACCCTCGGGACGCGAGTCCGACTCGCACTTGGTCGGTTTTTTTCCTTATATTCAGAGCCTAATTTTAGCTTATTTAGTTTTAATGTTACTAACATAAAGCGCAGTGTTGTAGTACAATTTACTAAATATCATTATAACTATCTCTTGATTTAAAAGAGTGGCCGTGAGTTTATTTGCCAGATTTCTTCTCACAAGGTTCAACCGTTTTGGAAACGGGCGGTTATAGATCGACACAGGCAGATACAGTATTGTAATGCACTCGTTTAGGCCGTGAGAGTGGTACCAAAGGAAAGCTTTATATTCATATGAAGAATGAAATTTTACAGGGATATCTGTAAATAATTCTTATTATATTCGACTTTCCAACTACGACAATAACTTGTTTGTATATTTATCGCTTCTTCATAACAGGGCTGTGAGTGTGACTGCTCATCTGTCATCTAAGACGAGACTCTTCCTTCTATTGTTGTATCCCATGATATTATATATATTTATACGACAGACTTACAACACTACGACAGACTAACATTGAATGGTTAAACACCCATTTATACCGAAAACAATGCAAGCTCTTGCATTTCCGGTTTTCGTTACCCTATAACCTGCTGTTGCCAGTTGTCCCAACGTGGATGACCGAGACCAGTTACCAGAATTTAAGAAAGTAATGACAACCACAAAAGCTCTTGATTATAAAAATATAGAATAATATCTTAGAAATGTTCAGCGATTATTAAAACTGGATAATCATTTTTTTTGTAAAGTCCCATAGTGACTGTTTGCCAAAGATTAAGGTGACAATAATAAGGCATACGAGGAACAGTTCCATCAAAATAAAAGTGATAGGAAGAAGGTATAAAGGCATTTGGGAATATGATAACTGAATAATTTGATGTAAAAAATCTTAAAAGTAGAACAATAAAACACGGCTTTACAAGAAAAACGGTCAAGTGTGAGTTGAATTCGCATGGAGAGGGTTCCACACGATGAATTGCAGACGTAAGTTAATACGCACAATATTGAGAGATTTGCCATATTATTTTAAGACCATACACTATTCTGTAATCTATAAGTAAAGAACAATTTTGTGTTTTTTTTCTAAATATTAGGTTCATTACGGGGGGGGGGGTCTATTTATAATCATATACTATACATTATACTTTGATTTTTTTCATTTAATGTTCTATTAAACTTATTTTTTGTTTGTTCGAACTTGTATCCAAATACTAAGTCCTGGGTTGAAGTGGGTAGTTGAAGGCTAAACACAAAAAAGTCTTACTCTTGCATTAAAAATATATACTTTTTACTGGTTTCTATGAGTAAAATAGTATACTTGTAAACAGTACCAGTCCAGTGCTATCTCCATACTTTAATTCACTTACACAACACTGCAACCAGTCTCTTTGTGACCATGGACGCTGAATTGTTAAAAATGTCTTTGGCGGAGATGAACGCAGCTTTCTACAAACGGATGGAGAGTTTTGAAGCCAAGTTACCGGAAGCCAACACTTCGAACACAACATCCACATTAG
This sequence comes from Callimorpha dominula, assembly GCA_949752705.1. NCBI lineage: Eukaryota > Metazoa > Arthropoda > Insecta > Lepidoptera > Erebidae > Callimorpha > Callimorpha dominula. The sequence continues at coordinate 14,699,284 of OX457012.1, read as the reverse complement.
CAGCCGACTTTGCCTCTTTCAAGTGCTTTGTAAGGAGACACTGAGCACCCTCCAGCGCCAGATTGAGCTTCTTGTAAATCAAGTTGATACCATGGAGACACGCAGCCGGAGGAAGATGTTTCTTCTTCATGGAGTGCCCGAGGAAAAGAAGGAGGGCACTTTGACTGTGGTGGTTAATTGTGTAAAAAAAGAAATAAAACTTCCTGATTTCACTGCCATTAACGTCAGAAGGTGTCACCGCATGGGACGTTCCTCTAGTGGCACTAAGGCTAGACCTATAGCTATAAAATTCGAGTCCACTGCAACCCGGGACAAGGTCTGGTTTGCCAAAACAAATTCAAAGGGTTCTGGTGTGACTGTGTCAGAATTCTTGACGAGGCAGAGGCACGTTAATTTTAGGGCAGCCAAGGAAAAGTTTGGTGTCAAGCGATGCTGGACACAGGAGGGATTTATTTACATCCTTGGCGATAGCGACGCGAGGCATCGGATAGTCTCCCTAGAACACTAAATCCCATTGGAAACTAACAAGCCGCCCGTTCCCTCGAAATTAAGTGTGAAGTCAAAACGCACCGCCAAAAAGTGATTGCACCGACTTGTTTGTTTCTATCTGTCCAAGGCGCCAAGTATGTATAGTTATACTTTAAGTAGGTATGTTTGTCTATTAGACTGAACTCTTTACTATTTTTTTTTCCACATCTACACTTTAACGCAATTAACTTAGGTCTATTCATTATTATTAGTTTACATTTCTGTAGACAATAACCTTGTCTTGTAACGACATGACGTATGACATCTGTCAAATATTTTTATTTTACGTTCTGTTCTGGATACGAGTTAATTGTTTATGGTTTTCATGATAGACAAGTGCCATTATTGATAACATGACTGCATACCTTTCTAACTATCACTACTTTATTATTATGGCTTAATGTTTAAAACTAAATTTATTATTCACTTTGAATATTTATAATACCTTCGTGCTTGGACAAATGTAAGCGAACTCTTTAATGTCATTCTGTTTTGGTTACCTATTAGTTATTATTATTTTTATAGAACACAACTAGCAGGTGGGTATTATAATATTTTGTTGTATAATTATACATATATGTATATATTTTTTTCTTATAGTTTAGTTTAATCGATCTTTCTTTCTTTTTCTATACATTTACAGTTTTTTTTTACCAAAAAACCTATGACTGATGTGCCCGACAGTGATGATGAGAGTTTTTATTCGTTAAGTGGTATCAATAGTAGTTTTGTAAGCCTTCCATCCTTAAACAATACTCTGGAAACCGCTTTTTCTGATGTTCCTAGGAATTTTGATGTTGTACACATCAATGCTCAAAGTGTTCCGGCACATTTTCCAGATATGCTGGTGAGTCTCGACTGTAAGAATGGACACGCAGTTCTTATATCAGAGTCTTGGCTCAAACCCTGTCTCAACTCCATATTGTATTCCCTACCCGGATTCCAACTAATTAGAAATGATCGCGTGGCTGGCAGTGGTGGCGGTGTTGCCATATACCTTCGCTCTTATATTCCTTACACTATCCTCAATATGTCACCACAGCCACCTCCGTCTAATGCTGGCGAGCATTTCTTTTTGGAAGTGGAACTCCAACAAACCAAGATCCTACTCGGTGTATACTATAGTCCCTCACTACACATAGACTTCTTTTCCTCCTTCGAAAGGATTCTTGAAAACCTCATCCCACACTACAGTCACAGCATTATTATGGGTGACTTCAATACATTCCTTGTGAAGAATGCAACCTCTCAATCCTTCCCCTAAATCCAACTCACCATTTTCCTAATTCTGTTTCGTCACTTCTAGACCTAATCTTAGTTTCTTCTATAGATCACGTAGCCAAGCATGGACAGTGTCCTGCTGACGTTTTCTCTGTTCATGATCTAATCTTTCTTTCCTACACAATTCGCCCACCTAAATCCAAGTCCAAAATCCTGATGCAGCGCAATTTTGGTGGTATGGATATACAAGCGCTCCGTGAAGACGCCAGCAACATTGACTGGTCGCCGCTGCTTACTTCAGATACGGTAGATGAGCAAGTTGAAATTCTTACCTCAAATCTAATAGAGCTATACGACAAACATGCTCGTGTACGGCCAATTAAAATCAAGCACGCTCCTTCTCCTTGGTTAACAGATACTTAACGATCTCTAATTTCTAAAAAAGCTGCAGCCAAATTTAAAGTTAAAATAAGACTTACCTCTTCGAGTTGGGAGAGGTATACTCGCATACGAAATCACTGCAATAAGGTGTGTAGAGATGCACAACGCCAACACATTCACAATTCCGTTCCAAACGGTGATCCAGTGAAAGTCTATAAATTCCTTAGAACATTAGGGGTCGGCAAGTCGCGACAAGACACGATTCCTAAAAATTTAAACATTGATCTACTGAATCAACATTTCTCGGCTTCGTCCAATTTTAATAGGACTACCAAGGCTAACACAGTAAACTATCTTTCATCTCTGCCAACCCCTAGTTATCCATCATTCGTCTTTAGTCAATTCACTACTTGTGATGTTAAGAAGAGTATTATGTCAATCACATCCAATGCGGTTGGAAGAGCCGTAATATGATCCTTCCTATTCTTGATGAGGTTCTTCCAGTCATCTGTCTCATCCTTAATTCTTCCCTGTCCAAAGGTGTATTTCCGTCCTTATGGAAAAATGCACAGATCATTCCTCTACCTAAAAAAATAACCCTTCCTGTTTCTCTGACTATCGTCCTATATTACCGTTTCTTTCTAAAGTACTGGAACGACTTGTCCATAATCAGCTTAGTATGTTTCTTAACAAAAACAAGCTTCTGAATCCTTACCAGTCAGGTTTTCGGCCTGGACACAGTACTGTTTCAGCCTTGGTGAATATTACGGATGACATCAGATACGGTATGGAATGTAGAAGTTTAACTGTTCTCGCACTACTAGATTTTTCCAACGCTTTTAACATGATGGACTTCGACATACTGATAAACATTGCTCGCTCACTTAACGTATCTCCAATGGTGATTGACTGGCTTCGAAGTTACCTGTGCGGATGCTGACAATGAATACGCATTGATAACACCCTCTCTTCTTGGTGTAATACATATGTTGGTGTGCCCCAGGGTGGCGTTCTATCTCCTTTACTCTTTGCGTTATTCATAAATTCACTGATCAACTTCTCTCTTCCTTTCACCTTTACGCAGATGGTCTTCAAATATACCCCCAAGCACCATTGGACAATATTGCTAATGCTATTGACATTGTCAATAGAGATCTGGCTAAGATAAGTGCTTGGAGCGAATCTTACGGACTTACAGTGAACCCTTCAAAGACTCAGGTCATTATCGTTGGGAGCTCCAGGAAAGTGACAAAGATTGAGTGGTCTCATGTTCCTTCGATCATTTTCAATGTTTCTGTCATACCTTTTAGTAATAAGGTAAAGAATTTAGGATTACTTATCGACTCAGAACTATCCTGGGCTCCTCAAATGCAGGAAATAAGTCGTAAGGTATTTGCTTCTGCGGGTTCTCTAAAACGATTGAGAAATTTTTTACCAACTGCCACCAAAACTGCCCTTGCGAATTCACTTCTTCTTCCAATTCTTGACTATGCGGATGCCAGCTATCCAGACCTCACCGAAAACCAATTACATAAACTAGAGCGACTTCAAAACTTTTGTATTAGATTCATATTTGGACTGCGTAAATATGATCATGTCTCTGCATTCCGAAAAAAGCTCAAGTGGTTACCTATTCGTCTTCGCCGGAACGCTCATATTCTCTCTTTGCTATAGAGTATACTGTTTAACCCTCATACACCTTCCTATTAAAAAGGACGATTTGAGTTCCTTCACGATACGCATACGAAGTTCTTACGATCATCAGAAAATCTGATATTGAAAGTGCCGGTACATTCAACAACTTTCTCTGATAAATTATTTATGGTTTTCTATGTTCGTTTGTGGAAAGAATTACCGGTGCAAATTCGACAAGCTGAAACCCGTACATCTTTTAAAAATTTGGTAAAGCAACATTATCTGTCACTATATTTATATCCACTAAGTAGCTGTATATGTGTGTGAATGTGTGTATGTATGTAAATAATTAGTATTTGTCAATATTTAGAATAGTACGCCATCAACTACTATGTTTTTATTAAATAATTTTGAAATTATCTCCATCCTAAAGGTTGTCTGGTAGAGATCGCTTTTAGCGATAAGACCACCCATTGTACTCTAGTTTGTAAGTTATTTATTTTCAACTGTATTTTATTAATGGTGTACAATAAAGATTATTCTATCTATCTATCTATCTAAGTCCTCTGAATCCAGTAAATGTGACTTGGTATAGATCATATGAATGTTGTTAAATATACCTTTTAAGGCAATCACAACAGATATTGTCAATTTATTAAAAAGACAAAAAAAAATATTTTGACTTGTGTAATTGTTTCCAGAATATACCAACAAATACGAGGATTGTTAGTTTTCTTTTATTTGGCGCTTGAATCACAGTTTTTTTTCGTACCCGAAACATCTATGTTTAGCCTTTTCCTCTTTCGATATTTATCGAACATCATCGATATCTTAGACAAGCCGTTCCGGCAGTTCCACCCGTGTTTACGGTCACTGCTCCGTTGCTAAGGGTTTTAGTGTGATGTTACATGACCTATATCCTTCCTCAATGAAAACTCTATCCAATGAAAAGAGAAAAGACAATCGAATCCGTCTATTAGTACCAAAGATTAGGGCGTTTAAATCAACAATCAAATAAAAATTTAAAATCTTTAACATTACACATTCCACTTACTTTTATGAAAAATGGTAGTAACTTGTAAACGGATAGTTTTTTTTTTAATTTTTATTGTAATTGCATGCTAAAGTCATGCCCTTTCAGTGATTTAAGTAAGTACTAGATGAAAACCCGGCTTCGCTCGGGAGAAATGTGACTCATAACATAATACACAAACTTTTACAATATTTAGGTGCATATTTTTGTAGTTATCGATTTTCAAGGAATATTAGGCAAGGCATAGATTCGTATAGCATCGTTCATTGTGTTTAATGACTATAATACATTAAAACTGCAAAAGCTTTTACATAAATATTTTTTGTTTAATATCAACATTCAAAACAAAACAAACTAACATAAATTAACAAAATAAAGAGCTTTCAAGGTTTATTCTCTGTAAACCTCTCTGTTTTAGGCACTCAGTCTTTTTCTTTACTTTGGTGGGTAACAATTGCAATTTTCAAAAATCAATAAAATTGGTTTTTTGATAGAATCAGTCAATAAAATTGGTTTTTTGATAGTTTGATAGAATGAGTACTCACCCGAGAAGTTGGCAAACTTATTAAGAATCTGACAGCTCAATCAATAAAGGCTCATTTACACACTGAGAACACTGTGTCATCACTGACACAGTCTGACAGGGATACGTTCATAGAAACTATGGCGGTACTGTGCCGGACCGGACGGAACTGTAACTTCGCTGATACGTGTGAATCAGCCTTAATGAACTCAGATGGCATCCGAGTGGCCAATAGTGCGAATGCCATTTGCACCATTCGAATTTAACAAAATACTCGACAATCAGAATTTTGCAGATATATGTTGTCGACTCGAAATCATTATTTTTTTATGTTTTATTATTCAGGTAAGGTTTCAATCGAGTCTGCACCCAAATACACTCTGTATAGTATAGATTCGATGTTTACATCAATGTCAACATCAATGTTTTTATGATATCAATCAATTCAATATTTTTATTTCACGAAATTGATCTTCAATTATTCGAAATCGTCAATTTAAAAAAATAATGTAATGTCAATTTAAAATTTTATTATAGATCAACACACAGAGTCACCGCAACAATAGTTTGCTTTGTCAAATGTAAAATTATAAAAAAATGGATAACATAATGTCATATCTGCCTGTGTTGAACTCCACAATTAACTTCACACTAATCTTCGCAGACACTAAACAAACCGCCCTTACTGTCACGAGAAATGAGACGAAGGGAACGAGTATCTCGTTATATTTCAAACATATCCAGTTCAAAGCAAGGAATAGATAACAGATATACATTTTAAGTGTCAGGTGAGTGTCGGCGAATTGAATTCTTATTTCAATTCAACATTTAAATTAATTGTCACTAACATTATATTTAATCTTTTACTTTTCATTGGTGAATAAATTGATAAAAATGAATAAATTCTAAAAAGAAAAAGAATGTAGAGACAAAGAATTTATTAAATACTATTAAATTTTATAGAAAGGCAAACTGAAGCAAGACAATAGTATAACTAGTTAGAAGACTTAACAGAGACAGAGGTAGTACAGCATCAATCCGAAACAAACCACATGCAGTCATCTTCTTGAACGTTGTTCGATACACACGCCGTATATTTTTGCAAAGTTTCCGATCGTTACCTGTAAATAACTATGCTTTAAGTATGCACATGGACGTAACCAGCTTTTAGAATAGACTGGATAAAAAAAATTTTGGCCCAGAGGCTGGTTAAAAAAATAGTTTTTTTATTGGTCCAGGGCCAATAAATCAAAAATTGTACTTAAACATTGTTTTAATAAACTTAATGCTACATCAGCAAGCAAAAGTTGGCCGGGGGTGGGGAGGGGGAGGGTCAGCTTCTCTCTTCTGCCCCCTCTCTATAGCCAGGTCTATGCTCATGTATATGCGAGATGCAGAGTGTCCTTGGAGTTTCTTGCCTGTTCTTCTCCACTGGATCTACGAATTGGAACAGGCAACCAGCTTCACGACTGACTTAGTCTGACTGAATACTACTCCTGACAATTCAAAAATACACATAGTGGTTTAATTGAAATAAATGATTTTGATTTTGATATCCGCTATGATTATTTAAACCTACATTAGTAGTAGGGGCTGAGTAAGTCCCGATAACCAAAATGCATATAGTTTTAAAAACTTATACCTACTATATCGTTATCTGAAAATAAGGAATCGTCATATATTTAAATTATGTAATAAACAAAGAACTAAAGAAAAAAATAGTCCAAGCGCCCAAGTGCCCGTGATCCCTAGACCTTTTCTAAAATATACTGCATCTGGAATGATCTTCCGCCACCTTTTATGGATCTACGTGGACGTCCAATATGGCGTGCCTCAGGGAAGTGTACTAGGACCGTTACTTTTCCTAATCCTACCTATCACTACTTTATTATTATGGCTTAATGTTTAAAACTAAATTTATTATTCGCTTTGAATATTTATAATACTTGCGTGCTTGGACAAATGTAAACGATGATTTACCAAAATGTACAGAACAACAAATGGTCCTTTCGCTGATGATAGCACATGTGTCATCAAATGCTCGAACTTAATTACATATAAAATTTACATTGATAATACAATACATAACATAATAAATTGACTTGACAAAAATAATTTGAAAATAAATCTAAACAAAACAAAAATCATGCATTTCAATCAAAGGCGTGAAATAACTGATGTTGTTTTGATCTATAAAAATTTCGAAATTGAAAAAGTAAGTGAGGCCCAGTTCTTGGATATAACAGTCGATCGTCAACTTAATTGGAAAGCCCATGTGGAACAAGTGTGTTTACGGCTTAGTAAATCTGCATATGCACTATCACAGCTGTCGATGAAAGTTATCATATTTTCTTTTTTTCTTTCTTCTCATTTTATAAAAGTCGAAAGTTTTACTATTCATGTGCCCAACAAAGATACGAGTAGGAACGGTCAGCGAGTTTGAAGTTTGGATTATAATGACTTTGGCACCTAACAACAACAAAGAAGCATAAAATTGATGACTGGCCTGTTGGTCTAGTGGTTAGTGACCCTGACTACTAAGCCAGAGGTCGTGGGTTCAATTCCCACCCAGGGCAAATAATTGTGTGATGAGCACGATAATTTGTTCTGTGTCTGGGTGTGATTTATCTATAATATGTATGTATTTAGAAATATATAAGTATGTTTCTCAGCAGTCTGGTTACCAAGGTACAGGTTCTGCCTAGTTTGGGATCAGACGGCCATGTGTGAGATGTGTGAAGTTTTTTTTTTGTTATTATTATTAGATAATGATTGGGCCGTACTTTAGTTTATTACTGTTTTTATTGAAATCACGAAGATAGAAAAACACTTTCTATTTATTTATTTAATGCATGGAAGACTTACAGCTATATAATAGTAGAATAAAAACGGAGAATGTGGGTTTCAGAGAGCCAATAACAAGTCCTCACATAATATATAACATTTGAGTAACAAGGAATATGTAAACAAACTCAAGGAAACACATCACGCATAACGCTCAGGAACCAAAATACATCATTGGTTAATTAATCTAAAACAATACATCACATACATAAAAAAAGTTAATAATTCTATTCAGACACCCTTAAACTTTGATAAATTGTAATTCTACTTCATAGTATAAAAGCTGAATCTTATACATGTCACTGGAGTACTATTAAAAGATGTTTCCTGCATAGCCAATTTTTTTCTTGTAATTGTGACTCTTCTGTAATAATGAAATTACAGTACCTATCCCATAAACTTCCTCTAAGTTTTGTAACATTAAGTAGGTATTTGCCACACAGGTTAATTGGCAGTATCTGGGCCTTTTCTTTTTTTGAATATCATTACTTCCGTATTACTGGCATTATAGGTAAAATTATGTTGAAATGCATATTTCTCACCAAAAGCAACTAGCTTTCTTAGGCCGTTGACCGAAAGGGCTAAGCAGCAGCATATCATCGACATACTTAACTGAGATTTGCCGGTTCTGGTGCTGCTCAACTTAGAGAAGCTCGGGTCGATAGTATATAGTTTGAACAGAACTGCTGACGTCAAGCCTCCCTAAATATATAAACCTTAAATATATGTAGGTACTCGGGATTCTGAGATGAGTTGAGAAGTAAACTGTAAAAACTTGTAGTAAGAGTGTAGATGTTAAATCGATTGAAAAAATAAATTGATTAATGAAACAATAATTTAGATCGTATAAATTAACCTACAATAATGTATACCAAATATTGGAATCAAAAGAAAAAGTAGTTATTCCCCATAAGAATAGGCTGCTGCGGCTGACTACGTTTCGCTGTTAAAGATAGTTAAATGCCTTTCCTAAGTAGGTAGGGTTATTCCTGTTTTAATGATGATTTAAGTCTCGAACTCGACAATACACCCGGAGTTTTGGGTAAGCGAACCAAGCAAAATCAAATCACGTCTAATCCCGGAAAGACACCTTAACTCCAACTTTTAGTATACATATAAGTATAATTGAAAACAAGAGTACCTGAAGAATTAGTTTTCCAAACAATAGCACAAGATTCTTGTGAATTTTCTGCAGCCATATAGAATTTTTCAACATTAAAGCTCAGCATGATTTGCAATACATAAATCTTTAGGAACCAGACAGCTATTAGTATTAGAGCATGGTTAGCTCCAAGCTGAAAAATAAATGCTTAAACTGTACTTTAACTGTTATGAAAAATTATGTTTTGATGATGCTTTTCATAAAATGATAAAGTAATAAAATAAAATCCCATGATACAGGTACCTTGTTCTTACCTTCAATGCAGTTGTGTTCATCATTTTGCAAATTTCAATCGATATTTGGACATAAACTAATACATGAAGCAAACATCCTGTTCCATAAAAAAGAATCTGTAATTGAGAAATAATATTTAAGAAACTTCTTTTGTTCTGGTCGGTGGGATATTAATTAATTTCCTCCGATTTTATAAGTTTGTTTACCAGAAATTGAAACGAGTGTATGAGCAAATGGTAGCACTTCATTATATTTACATAGGCCTCAAACATTTCTTTGCAATCTTCTTCGCAATCATACAGACGGCTGGTTAACCGTCGATTCCATAACTTCATTTTTTGATTTAACAATATTATTAATCTATTGACATATATCATATTAACATCAAAAGCAGCTGCCGAAAGCAAACCACATAAGTTTTGCCATGTTATATTTGGACTTATCCATAAGGCTGTGATAGTCCTGCTTAAGTTTAAGACAAAGTCTAGAATAACGATTAACCAGTTCCACGCTGTAAATTTCTTAAATGATGTTTTGTCATTCAGAGAATAATGAATTTTCTGTATTGTTTTGACAAATTCAACGTCTTTCTTTGAATTGCAACAGATACCAATAAAATTAGTGATAACTCCAATGGAATAGAAGAAACAGTCAAACATAGCGGTATAATAGAAATAACTGTTTAACTCTTTCACGTCAGTCGAATATGCGTAGTAAGCGTTGGAGAAAAATATAAATATGAATAATAATGTACCACAGAAGGAGAATAGTTTAAGCAGGCGGTTGTTGGAATATATTGTACTATTTCTTATATAATACTTGGGATAAAATAAAATAGTTTGCGCTAAGTTTAAGGGTAGAAGCACTGATTGAATTTCTTTGTCAACTGAATTACGTAATTTAACAGACATATTATATTGGTTATATATTTTTCTGTTCATGTAGTAGACGTTTGCTTGTGTGTATATGTCGTAAGCTAGTAGATGACTGACATTTTGTCAATTGTCCTTATTAAATAGAATGCTATTCATAAAATATTAACGGAAGTAATTTTGAATAATTCAATTAATTTGACTGTTGTACAGGGTGTTAGAGCACATTACTAAACAATATTATTATAACTTTTCATTATCAAATTCAATGTTTTTTTACGCTGTCATTTTTTGGAAAAATTTGGATTTTCCATTAATATCTTTAGTATTAAATACTCATAGTTACATCATAGCAAACATTAATTTAAGTTTTATCGGTCAATTTCCAGTTCATTAAAAAAACTCTCACACAACACAGCAAATAAATTACTTTATTTGAATATTTGTAGTATCGTAAGAATTTCTGTCAGCTTTGCATATTACTATCGCAAATAAATCATACCTGCGACGTCACAATTCTCACAGAATGCTGGCTGGGGAAAGTAAAAAATATACCTGCACTGACTGTAAAACGATGGATTAAAATTTTTTTGAAAAGCCCTTAATTTTCTATAATATTTCGTTTGGATCCTAAAGGGATAAAAAAAGACAAGAAACAAACAATAATTAATTTAGAAGCATATAATGGACTTTTGACCAAATTTATACAATTGTAATAAAAATGGCACTGATCTGATTGAAAACCATTATTTAACGTTTTTAGAAGTAGTATGATTGTCAACTGTAACACGTAAGCTTGTAAATGTTTGATAGGAGTGGGTTGGATGGAATGGGTGAAGTGAAACATGCTACATTTCGATCGTTGATATTGATACCGTTCGACACTTTGACCAAGGCTACCACCCGCACCGCTACTTTAAAAAACCTACAATAAGTAGTTCAGATAGGATAACAGAATATTTTATCATGGCTGAATGACTGATTTTGTTAATTTAGTTTATTAAGAACAATAATTACCTAAATAAAAAATTTACAAGTTGTATCAAGGTCAATGTCTGTGATTTTTTAATATACAAATATTAAGTCTCAACAAGTTTAAGTACACAGTAAAATAGTAAGTATGCCTTAAGGGCTATTACTCAGTAGCGGATAATACGCAGAATAAAAACGCTTAAGATTGAATTGTTTTGAATTTATTTCATAATACATAATATAAATATAATGTGAGCTATTACGTTTCTTATTTTAAATCTGTAATGTTATTCTTTTCTTCTTTTTTCAATATTTGTTTCCTCATTTGTAATGTTTAGGGTTCCGTACCTCAAAAGGAAAAAACGGAACCCTTATAGGATCACTTTGTTGTCCGTCCGTCCGAAGGTCTGTCTGTCTGTCAAGACCCTTTTTCTCAGGAACGTGTGGAGGTATCAAGCTGAAATTTACATTGAATACAAAAGAAGTGTACTGTCCCTTAGAGATGTGAAAAAATCAAACTTTTAAGCCAACGCAATCAAAAGATACAGCCGTTTATGCCGCAAATTTCCGCAAATTTTCGACACTCGCAAGGGAACCTACAGGGTATTTCCAGTGAACTCAGAATCTTTAAATTTGGTACGAAGCAACGTCTTATAGCACAGATAAAGGAAAATTTGGGAAAACCGTAAATATTTAGTTACATCATGTAATAAAAATATTTTACGGAACCCTCGGGACGCGAGTCCGACTCGCACTTGGTCGGTTTTTTTCCTTATATTCAGAGCCTAATTTTAGCTTATTTAGTTTTAATGTTACTAACATAAAGCGCAGTGTTGTAGTACAATTTACTAAATATCATTATAACTATCTCTTGATTTAAAAGAGTGGCCGTGAGTTTATTTGCCAGATTTCTTCTCACAAGGCTCAACCGTTTTGGAAACGGGCGGTTATAGATCGACACAGGCAGATACAGTATTGTAATGCACTCGTTTAGGCCGTGAGAGTGGTACCAAAGGAAAGCTTTATATTCATATGAAGAATGAAATTTTACAGGGATATCTGTAAATAATTCTTATTATATTCGACTTTCCAACTACGACAATAACTTGTTTGTATATTTATCGCTTCTTCATAACAGGGCTGTGAGTGTGACTGCTCATCTGTCATCTAAGACGAGACTCTTCCTTCTATTGTTGTATCCCATGATATTATATATATTTATACGACAGACTTACAACACTACGACAGACTAACATTGAATGGTTAAACACCCATTTATACCGAAAACAATGCAAGCTCTTGCATTTCCGGTTTTCGTTACCCTATAACCTGCTGTTGCCAGTTGTCCCAACGTGGATGACCGAGACCAGTTACCAGAATTTAAGAAAGTAATGACAACCACAAAAGCTCTTGATTATAAAAATATAGAATAATATCTTAGAAATGTTCAGCGATTATTAAAACTGGATAATCATTTTTTTTGTAAAGTCCCATAGTGACTGTTTGCCAAAGATTAAGGTGACAATAATAAGGCATACGAGGAACAGTTCCATCAAAATAAAAGTGATAGGAAGAAGGTATAAAGGCATTTGGGAATATGATAACTGAATAATTTGATGTAAAAAATCTTAAAAGTAGAACAATAAAACACGGCTTTACAAGAAAAACGGTCAAGTGTGAGTTGAATTCGCATGGAGAGGGTTCCACACGATGAATTGCAGACGTAAGTTAATACGCACAATATTGAGAGATTTGCCATATTATTTTAAGACCATACACTATTCTGTAATCTATAAGTAAAGAACAATTTTGTGTTTTTTTTCTAAATATTAGGTTCATTACGGGGGGGGGGTCTATTTATAATCATATACTATACATTATACTTTGATTTTTTTCATTTAATGTTCTATTAAACTTATTTTTTGTTTGTTCGAACTTGTATCCAAATACTAAGTCCTGGGTTGAAGTGGGTAGTTGAAGGCTAAACACAAAAAAGTCTTACTCTTGCATTAAAAATATATACTTTTTACTGGTTTCTATGAGTAAAATAGTATACTTGTAAACAGTACCAGTCCAGTGCTATCTCCATACTTTAATTCACTTACACAACACTGCAACCAGTCTCTTTGTGACCATGGACGCTGAATTGTTAAAAATGTCTTTGGCGGAGATGAACGCAGCTTTCTACAAACGGATGGAGAGTTTTGAAGCCAAGTTACCGGAAGCCAACACTTCGAACACAACATCCACATTAGCAGCCGACTTTGCCTCTTTCAAGTGCTTTGTAAGGAGACACTGAGCACCCTCCAGCGCCAGATTGAGCTTCTTGTAAATCAAGTTGATACCATGGAGACACGCAGCCGGAGGAAGATGTTTCTTCTTCATGGAGTGCCCGAGGAAAAGAAGGAGGGCACTTTGACTGTGGTGGTTAATTGTGTAAAAAAAGAAATAAAACTTCCTGATTTCACTGCCATTAACGTCAGAAGGTGTCACCGCATGGGACGTTCCTCTAGTGGCACTAAGGCTAGACCTATAGCTATAAAATTCGAGTCCACTGCAACCCGGGACAAGGTCTGGTTTGCCAAAACAAATTCAAAGGGTTCTGGTGTGACTGTGTCAGAATTCTTGACGAGGCAGAGGCACGTTAATTTTAGGGCAGCCAAGGAAAAGTTTGGTGTCAAGCGATGCTGGACACAGGAGGGATTTATTTACATCCTTGGCGATAGCGACGCGAGGCATCGGATAGTCTCCCTAGAACACTAAATCCCATTGGAAACTAACAAGCCGCCCGTTCCCTCGAAATTAAGTGTGAAGTCAAAACGCACCGCCAAAAAGTGATTGCACCGACTTGTTTGTTTCTATCTGTCCAAGGCGCCAAGTATGTATAGTTATACTTTAAGTAGGTATGTTTGTCTATTAGACTGAACTCTTTACTATTTTTTTTTCCACATCTACACTTTAACGCAATTAACTTAGGTCTATTCATTATTATTAGTTTACATTTCTGTAGACAATAACCTTGTCTTGTAACGACATGACGTATGACATCTGTCAAATATTTTTATTTTACGTTCTGTTCTGGATACGAGTTAATTGTTTATGGTTTTCATGATAGACAAGTGCCATTATTGATAACATGACTGCATACCTTTCTAACTATCACTACTTTATTATTATGGCTTAATGTTTAAAACTAAATTTATTATTCACTTTGAATATTTATAATACCTTCGTGCTTGGACAAATGTAAGCGAACTCTTTAATGTCATTCTGTTTTGGTTACCTATTAGTTATTATTATTTTTATAGAACACAACTAGCAGGTGGGTATTATAATATTTTGTTGTATAATTATACATATATGTATATATTTTTTTCTTATAGTTTAGTTTAATCGATCTTTCTTTCTTTTTCTATACATTTACAGTTTTTTTTTACCAAAAAACCTATGACTGATGTGCCCGACAGTGATGATGAGAGTTTTTATTCGTTAAGTGGTATCAATAGTAGTTTTGTAAGCCTTCCATCCTTAAACAATACTCTGGAAACCGCTTTTTCTGATGTTCCTAGGAATTTTGATGTTGTACACATCAATGCTCAAAGTGTTCCGGCACATTTTCCAGATATGCTGGTGAGTCTCGACTGTAAGAATGGACACGCAGTTCTTATATCAGAGTCTTGGCTCAAACCCTGTCTCAACTCCATATTGTATTCCCTACCCGGATTCCAACTAATTAGAAATGATCGCGTGGCTGGCAGTGGTGGCGGTGTTGCCATATACCTTCGCTCTTATATTCCTTACACTATCCTCAATATGTCACCACAGCCACCTCCGTCTAATGCTGGCGAGCATTTCTTTTTGGAAGTGGAACTCCAACAAACCAAGATCCTACTCGGTGTATACTATAGTCCCTCACTACACATAGACTTCTTTTCCTCCTTCGAAAGGATTCTTGAAAACCTCATCCCACACTACAGTCACAGCATTATTATGGGTGACTTCAATACATTCCTTGTGAAGAATGCAACCTCTCAATCCTTCCCCTAAATCCAACTCACCATTTTCCTAATTCTGTTTCGTCACTTCTAGACCTAATCTTAGTTTCTTCTATAGATCACGTAGCCAAGCATGGACAATGTCCTGCTGACGTTTTCTCTGTTCATGATCTAATCTTTCTTTCCTACACAATTCGCCCACCTAAATCCAAGTCCAAAATCCTGATGCAGCGCAATTTTGGTGGTATGGATATACAAGCGCTCCGTGAAGACGCCAGCAACATTGACTGGTCGCCGCTGCTTACTTCAGATACGGTAGATGAGCAAGTTGAAATTCTTACCTCAAATCTAATAGAGCTATACGACAAACATGCTCGTGTACGGCCAATTAAAATCAAGCACGCTCCTTCTCCTTGGTTAACAGATACTTAACGATCTCTAATTTCTAAAAAAGCTGCAGCCAAATTTAAAGTTAAAATAAGACTTACCTCTTCGAGTTGGGAGAGGTATACTCGCATACGAAATCACTGCAATAAGGTGTGTAGAGATGCACAACGCCAACACATTCACAATTCCGTTCCAAACGGTGATCCAGTGAAAGTCTATAAATTCCTTAGAACATTAGGGGTCGGCAAGTCGCGACAAGACACGATTCCTAAAAATTTAAACATTGATCTACTGAATCAACATTTCTCGGCTTCGTCCAATTTTAATAGGACTACCAAGGCTAACACAGTAAACTATCTTTCATCTCTGCCAACCCCTAGTTATCCATCATTCGTCTTTAGTCAATTCACTACTTGTGATGTTAAGAAGAGTATTATGTCAATCACATCCAATGCGGTTGGAAGAGCCGTAATATGATCCTTCCTATTCTTGATGAGGTTCTTCCAGTCATCTGTCTCATCCTTAATTCTTCCCTGTCCAAAGGTGTATTTCCGTCCTTATGGAAAAATGCACAGATCATTCCTCTACCTAAAAAAATAACCCTTCCTGTTTCTCTGACTATCGTCCTATATTACCGTTTCTTTCTAAAGTACTGGAACGACTTGTCCATAATCAGCTTAGTATGTTTCTTAACAAAAACAAGCTTCTGAATCCTTACCAGTCAGGTTTTCGGCCTGGACACAGTACTGTTTCAGCCTTGGTGAATATTACGGATGACATCAGATACGGTATGGAATGTAGAAGTTTAACTGTTCTCGCACTACTAGATTTTTCCAACGCTTTTAACATGATGGACTTCGACATACTGATAAACATTGCTCGCTCACTTAACGTATCTCCAATGGTGATTGACTGGCTTCGAAGTTACCTGTGCGGATGCTGACAATGAATACGCATTGATAACACCCTCTCTTCTTGGTGTAATACATATGTTGGTGTGCCCCAGGGTGGCGTTCTATCTCCTTTACTCTTTGCGTTATTCATAAATTCACTGATCAACTTCTCTCTTCCTTTCACCTTTACGCAGATGGTCTTCAAATATACCCCCAAGCACCATTGGACAATATTGCTAATGCTATTGACATTGTCAATAGAGATCTGGCTAAGATAAGTGCTTGGAGCGAATCTTACGGACTTACAGTGAACCCTTCAAAGACTCAGGTCATTATCGTTGGGAGCTCCAGGAAAGTGACAAAGATTGAGTGGTCTCATGTTCCTTCGATCATTTTCAATGTTTCTGTCATACCTTTTAGTAATAAGGTAAAGAATTTAGGATTACTTATCGACTCAGAACTATCCTGGGCTCCTCAAATGCAGGAAATAAGTCGTAAGGTATTTGCTTCTGCGGGTTCTCTAAAACGATTGAGAAATTTTTTACCAACTGCCACCAAAACTGCCCTTGCGAATTCACTTCTTCTTCCAATTCTTGACTATGCGGATGCCAGCTATCCAGACCTCACCGAAAACCAATTACATAAACTAGAGCGACTTCAAAACTTTTGTATTAGATTCATATTTGGACTGCGTAAATATGATCATGTCTCTGCATTCCGAAAAAAGCTCAAGTGGTTACCTATTCGTCTTCGCCGGAACGCTCATATTCTCTCTTTGCTATAGAGTATACTGTTTAACCCTCATACACCTTCCTATTAAAAAGGACGATTTGAGTTCCTTCACGATACGCATACGAAGTTCTTACGATCATCAGAAAATCTGATATTGAAAGTGCCGGTACATTCAACAACTTTCTCTGATAAATTATTTATGGTTTTCTATGTTCGTTTGTGGAAAGAATTACCGGTGCAAATTCGACAAGCTGAAACCCGTACATCTTTTAAAAATTTGGTAAAGCAACATTATCTGTCACTATATTTATATCCACTAAGTAGCTGTATATGTGTGTGAATGTGTGTATGTATGTAAATAATTAGTATTTGTCAATATTTAGAATAGTACGCCATCAACTACTATGTTTTTATTAAATAATTTTGAAATTATCTCCATCCTAAAGGTTGTCTGGTAGAGATCGCTTTTAGCGATAAGACCACCCATTGTACTCTAGTTTGTAAGTTATTTATTTTCAACTGTATTTTATTAATGGTGTACAATAAAGATTATTCTATCTATCTATCTATCTAAGTCCTCTGAATCCAGTAAATGTGACTTGGTATAGATCATATGAATGTTGTTAAATATACCTTTTAAGGCAATCACAACAGATATTGTCAATTTATTAAAAAGACAAAAAAAAATATTTTGACTTGTGTAATTGTTTCCAGAATATACCAACAAATACGAGGATTGTTAGTTTTCTTTTATTTGGCGCTTGAATCACAGTTTTTTTTCGTACCCGAAACATCTATGTTTAGCCTTTTCCTCTTTCGATATTTATCGAACATCATCGATATCTTAGACAAGCCGTTCCGGCAGTTCCACCCGTGTTTACGGTCACTGCTCCGTTGCTAAGGGTTTTAGTGTGATGTTACATGACCTATATCCTTCCTCAATGAAAACTCTATCCAATGAAAAGAGAAAAGACAATCGAATCCGTCTATTAGTACCAAAGATTAGGGCGTTTAAATCAACAATCAAATAAAAATTTAAAATCTTTAACTTTACACATTCCACTTACTTTTATGAAAAATGGTAGGAACTTGTAAACGGATAGCTTTTTTTTTTTATTTTTATTGTAAATGCATGCTAAAGTCATGCCCTTTCAGTGATTTAAGTAAGTACTAGATGAAAACCCGGCTTCGCTCGGGAGAAATGTGACTCATAACATAATACACAAACTTTTACAAAATTTAGGTGCATATTTTTGTAGTTATCGATTTTCAAGGAATATTAGGCAAGGCATAGATTCGTATAGCATCGTTCATTGTGTTTAATGACTATAATACATTAAAACTGCAAAAGCTTTTACATAAATATTTTTTGTTTAATATCAACATTCAAAACAAAACAAACTAACATAAATTAACAAAATAAAGAGCTTTCAAGGTTTATTCTCTGTAAACCTCTCTGTTTTAGGCACTCAGTCTTTTTCTTTACTTTGGTGGGTAACAATTGCAATTTTCAAAAATCAATAAAATTGGTTTTTTGATAGAATCAGTCAATAAAATTGGTTTTTTGATAGTTTGATAGAATGAGTACTCACCCGAGAAGTTGGCAAACTTATTAAGAATCTGACAGCTCAATCAATAAAGGCTCATTTACACACTGAGAACACTGTGTCATCACTGACACAGTCTGACAGGGATACGTTCATAGAAACTATGGCGGTACTGTGCCGGACCGGACGGAACTGTAACTTCGCTGATACGTGTGAATCAGCCTTAATGAACTCAGATGGCATCCGAGTGGCCAATAGTGCGAATGCCATTTGCACCATTCGAATTTAACAAAATACTCGACAATCAGAATTTTGCAGATATATGTTGTCGACTCGAAATCATTATTTTTTTATGTTTTATTATTCAGGTAAGGTTTCAATCGAGTCTGCACCCAAATACACTCTGTATAGTATAGATTCGATGTTTACATCAATGTCAACATCAATGTTTTTATGATATCAATCAATTCAATATTTTTATTTCACGAAATTGATCTTCAATTATTCGAAATCGTCAATTTAAAAAAATAATGTAATGTCAATTTAAAATTTTATTATAGATCATCACACAGAGTCACCGCAACAATAGTTTGCTTTGTCAAATGTAAAATTATAAAAAAATGGATAACATAATGTCATATCTGCCTGTGTTGAACTCCACAATTAACTTCACACTAATCTTCGCAGACACTAAACAAACCGCCCTTACTGTCACGAGAAATGAGACGAAGGGAACGAGTATCTCGTTATATTTCAAACATATCCAGTTCAAAGCAAGGAATAGATAACAGATATACATTTTAAGTGTCAGGTGAGTGTCGGCGAATTGAATTCTTATTTCAATTCAACATTTAAATTAATTGTCACTAACATTATATTTAATCTTTTACTTTTCATTGGTGAATAAATTGATAAAAATGAATAAATTCTAAAAAGAAAAAGAATGTAGAGACAAAGAATTTATTAAATACTATTAAATTTTATAGAAAGGCAAACTGAAGCAAGACAATAGTATAACTAGTTAGAAGACTTAACAGGGACAGAGGTAGTACAGCATCAATCCGAAACAAACCACATGCAGTCATCTTCTTGAACGTTGTTCGATACACACGCCGTATATTTTTGCAAAGTTTCCGATCGTTACCTGTAAATAACTATGCTTTAAGTATGCACATGGACGTAACCAGCTTTTAGAATAGACTGGATAAAAAAATTTTTGGCCCAGAGGCTGGTTAAAAAAATAGTTTTTTTATTGGTCCAGGGCCAATAAATCAAAAATTGTACTTAAACATTGTTTTAATAAACTTAATGCTACATCAGCAAGCAAAAGTTGGCCGGGGGTGGGGAGGGGGAGGGTCAGCTTCTCTCTTCTGCCCCCACCTGGCTATGCTCATGTATATGCGAGATGCAGAGTATCCTTGGAGTTTCTTGCCTGTTCTTCTCCACTGGATCTACGAATTGGAACAGGCAACTAGCTTCACGACTGACTTAGTCTGACTGAATACTACTCCTGACAATTCAAAAATACACATAGTGGTTTAATTGAAATAAATGATTTTGATTTTGATATCCGCTATGATTATTTAAACCTACATTAGTAGTAGGGGCTGAGTAAGTCCCGATAACCAAAATGCATATAGTTTTAAAAACTTACACCTACTATATGGTTATCTGAAAATTAGGAATCGTCATATATTTAAATTATGTAATAAACAAAGAACTAAAGAAAAAAATAGTCCAAGCGCCCAAGTGCCCGTGATCCCTAGACCTTTTCTAAAATATACTGCATCTGGAATGATCTTCCGCCACCTTTTATGGATCTACGTGGACGTCCAATATGGTGTGCCTCAGGGAAGTGTACTAGGACCATTACTTTTCCTAATCCTACCTATCACTACTTTATTATTATGGCTTAATGTTTAAAACTAAATTTATTATTCGCTTTGAATATTTATAATACTTGCGTGCTTGGACAAATGTAAACGATGATTTACCAAAATGTACAGAACAACAAATGGTCCTTTTCGCTGATGATAGCACATGTGTCATCAAATGCTCGAACTTAATTACATATAAAATTTACATTGATAATACAATACATAACATAATAAATTGGCTTGACAAAAATAATTTGAAAATAAATCTAAACAAAACAAAAATCATGCATTTCAATCAAAGGCGTGAAATAACTGATATTGTTTTGATCTATAAAAATTTCGAAATTGAAAAAGTAAGTGAGGCCCAGTTCTTGGATATAACAGTCGATCGTCAACTTAATTGGAAAGCCCATGTGGAACAAGTGTGTTTACGGCTTAGTAAATCTGCATATGCACTATCACAGCTGTCGATGAAAGTTATCATATTTCCTTTTTTTCTTTCTTCTCATTTTATAAAAGTCGAAAGTTTTACTATTCATGTGCCCAACAAAGATACGAGTAGGAACGGTCAGCGAGTTTGAAGTTTGGATTATAATGGCTTTGGCACCTAACAACAACAAAGAAGCATAAAATTGATGACTGGCCTGTTGGTCTAGTGGTTAGTGACCCTGACTACTAAGCCAGAGGTCGTGGGTTCGATTCCCACCCAGGGCAAATAATTGTGTGATGAGCACGATAATTTGTTCTGTGTCTGGGTGTAATTTATCTATAATATGTATGTATTTAGAAATATATAAGTATGTTTCTCAGCAGTCTGGTTACCATAGTACAGGTTCTGCCTAGTTTGGGATCAGACGGCCATGTGTGAGATGTGTGAAGTTTTTTTTTGTTATTATTATTATTAATGATTGGGCCGCACTTTAGTTCATTACTGTTTTTATTGAAATCACGAAGATAGAAAAACACTTTCTATTTATTTATTTAACGCATGGAAGACTTACAGCTATATAATAGTAGAATAAACATGGAGAATGTGGGTTTCAGAGAGCCAATAACAAGTCCTCACATAATATATAACATTTGAGTAACAAGGAATATGTAAACAAACTCAAGAAAACACATAACGCATAACGCTCAGGAACCAAAATACATCATTGGTTAATTAATCTAAAACAATACATCACATACATAAAAAAAGTTAATAATTCTATTCAGACACCCTTAAACTTTGATAAATTGTAATTCTACTTCATAGTATAAAAGCTGAATCTTATACATGTCACTGGAGTACTATTAAAAGATGTTTCCTGCATAGCCAATTTTTTTCTTGTAATTGTGACTCTTCTGTAATAATGAAATTACAGTACCTATCCCATAAACTTCCTCTAAGTTTTGTAACATTAAGTAGGTATTTGCCACACAGGTTAATTGGCAGTATCTGGGCCTTTTCTTTTTTTGAATATCATTACTTCCCTATTACTGGCATTATAGGTAAAATTATGTTGAAATGCATATTTCTCACAAATAGCAACTAGCTTTCTTAGGCCGTTGACCGAAAGGGCTAAGCAGCAGCATATCATCGACATACTTAACTGAGATTTGCCGGTTCTGGTGCTGCTCAACTTAGAGAAGCTCGGGTCGATAGTATATAGTTTGAACAGAACTGCTGACGTCAAGCCTCCCTAAATATATAAACCTTAAATATATGTAGGTACTCGGGATTCTGAGATGAGTTGAGAAGTAAACTGTAAAAACTTGTAGTAAGAGTGTAGATGTTAAATCGATTGAAAAAATAAATTGATTTATGAAAAACACAATTTAGATCATAAAAAATGCACCCACAATAATGTATGTAACATACGTAATACATACATAAACGCATGTGCAATGTAATGGGTGTCACAGTAAGAGTGCACTTTTTCATTTTAAAATAAAAACAAGTATTTTATGACAGAGTTGTGATATTTTTATTGTATTGTAAAGAAGACATGTTCCGATTAAGTATGGAATAAAAAATTCGGCAAATGACCCCCACGGCTCCGATGATAGGCCATTACTCTTTTCAAGAAATTTTCCATGACTTTTGCACAGAGATGTGGCTGTATCTCACCGATGACGCGTTGGATTTCCGATTTGAGCTCAGGAATTGTTTCGGGTTTATTCGCATAAACCCGAGATTTCACAAAACCCCAAAGAAAAAATCGCACGGCGTTAAATCGCACGATCTTGGTGGCCAGTTGACATCTGAATTTCGTGAGATAATGTGTTCTGGAAGTCGTTGCTGCAATAAGTCGATTGTTTCATGCGCGGTGTGGCAGGTTGCGCCGTCCTGCTAAAACCCCATGTTGTCCAGATTCATGCCGTCCAGTTGAGGCTACAAGAAGTCCGTTATCATATTCCTGTAACGAATGCCGTTTACAGTCACTGCAATTTTGACCTCATTTTCAAAAAAATAAGGTCCAATCACGCCGCCTGACCAAAATCCGCACCAGACAGTTACTCGTTGTGGGTGCATTTGTTTCTCATGGATTGCATGAGGATTTTCTGAGACCCAAATTCGACAATTTTGTGTATTCACGAAGCCATTCATATGGAAATGCGCTTCATCGGAGAAAATTACTTTTTTCGAAAAATTGGCATGGACTTCACTTTGCTCCATTACCCATTGAACGAATTGCCGACGCTTTCCGTAGTCTGCTGGTTTGAGCTCCTGAGTTAGCTGAATCTCGTACGCATGAAGGTGGAGGTCTTTAGTCAATATTCGCTGCGTAGTGCTTCGTGAAATTTGAAGTTGTTGAGAACGATGCCGAATTGATGTTTTCGGGTTTTCGGCGATATTCTCGTTTACAGCAGCAATGTTTTCAAGAGACCGACCGGTAGGTTAACGCAAAGGATTCTTATTATCCATAATCGACCCAGTTTCTTCAAATTTCTTAACCACTCTTCGAATGGTTGACACATCAGATGCACTTTCTAAGCTGAAAATTTGGCGAAGTTTGCGATTTCAGAGTAACTTTCCCCATTTTGTAATGAGTTTCCACAATTATAACGCGATGTTCTTTCGAAAAGCGCTCCATTTTTAATAATTGAAATAAACAGAGGTGACAGCTGTCAAATTTCAGAGTTGCCACTTGCATGAAAAAAAAAATCCAATTTTAAAAAGTGCACTCTTACTGAGACATCCTTTATATATGAACATTGGAATAAAAAATAGTAGTTATTTCCCAAAAGAGTAGGCTACTGCGGCTGACTACGTTTCGTTGTTAAAGATAGTTGAAAGCCTTTTCTAGGTAGGTAGGGTTATTCCCATGTTTTAATCATGATTCAAGTCTCAAACTCGACAAATCACCCGGAGTTTTGGCTAAGCGAACCAAGTAAAATCAAATCACGTCTAATCCCGGAAAGACACCTTAACTCCAACTATTAGAATACATTAAGTATAATTGAAAACAAGAGTACCTGAAGAATTAGTTTTCCAAACAATAGCACAAGATTCTTGTGAATTTTCTACAGCCATGTAGAACTTTTCAACATTAAAGCTCAGTAAGGTTTGCAATACATGAAGCCTTAAGAACCCGACTACTATGAATATTAGAGCATGGTTAGCTCCAAGCTGAAATATAAATGTTTAAACTGTACTTTGATTGTTATGATTATAAATTATGCTCTGATGATGATAACTTTTCATGAAAATTAGATAATCATAAAATAAAATCCTATGATATAGGTACCTTGTTCTTTTCCTACCTTCAATGCAGTTGTGTTCATCATTTTGCAAAATTCAATCAATATTTGGACATAAACTAATACATGAAACAAACATTCTGTTCCATTAAAAAGAATCTGTAATTGAGAAATAATTTTTAGGAATCTTCTTTTGTTCTGGTCGGTGGGATATTAATTCATTTCCTCCGATTTTATAAGTTTATTTACCAGAAATTGAAACGAGTGTATGAGCAAATGGTAGCACTTCATTATATTTACATAGGCCTCAAACATTTCTTTGCAATCTTCTTCGCAATCATACAGACGGCTTGTTAACCGTAGATTCCATAACTTCATTTTTTCATTCAACAATATTATTAATCTATTGACATATATCATATTAACATCAAAAGCAGCTGCCAAGAGCCAACCACATAGATTTTGCCATTTAATATTCGGACTTATCCATAAGATTGTGATGGTTATGCTTAAGTATAAGACAAAGTCTAGAATAACGGATAACCAGTTCCACGCTGTAAATTTCTTAAATGATGTTTTGTCATTCAGAGAATAATGAACTTTCTGTATTGTTATGACAAATTCAACGTCTTTCTTTGAATTGCAACAGATACCAATAAAATTATTGATAACTCCAATGGAAAAGGAGAAACTGTCAAATATAGCGGTGTAATAGAAATAACTGTTTAACTCTTTCATGTCAGACGAATATGCGTAGTAAGCGTTGGAGAAAAATATAAATATGAATAATAATGTACCACAGAAGGAGAATAGTTTAAGCAGGCGGTTGTTGGAATATATTGTACTATTTCTTATATAATACTTGGGATAAAATAAAATAGTTTGCGCTAAGTTTAAGGGTAGAAGCATTGATTGAATTTCTTTGTCAACCGAATTACGTAATTTAACAGACATAATTATATTGGTTATATATTTTTCCGTTTATGTAGACTTTTACTTGTGTGTATACGTCGTAGGCTAGTGGATGACTGACTTTGTGTCAATTATTGTTATTGTTAATGAAAAAGCTATTCATAAAATATTAATTTAAGTACTGTGATCAGTTCAATTCATTGAATTGTTATACAGGGAGCACATTTCTAAACAACATTATTATGACTTTTTATTGTCAATTTGAATGTTTTTTTTAATGCAGGCATTTTCAGAAGAATTTGGATTTTCCATCAACATTATTGGTATTAAATACTCGTATCTAAATCATACTAAACAGTGATATTACCTTAATCATCTTAATTTGAATAATTATTTTTTAAAAACATTTCGAAAATAAATCAAAATGAAACCAGCAATTCAAGAAAAATAGAATAGAACAGAATGAATGAAATATTTTTTATTGTCCCCCATATGGAATTACAATGGATGTTAAATTTAATATTAATGTTTGGTACAATGGGCGGACTTATCGCTAAAGGCGATCTCTACCAGTAAATCTTTGAATGGATTAAGTGACAGGTGTACTTACACCTGTCACTTAATCCATTCAAAGATTTTTGACTTAAGTCACAGCGAAAATCGTCAGCCATACTACTTAGTATGGCTGACGATTTTCGCTGTGACTTAAGTCAACTAGAGAGTTGACAGTGTTTGAATTGACATTTGGTAATGAAGCCTACTCTATTCGGCATTGGAATGCGCCAAATGCAAGTGTTCAGAAAGTTTGCCCTCGATGGACACCGCATGATGTTTTAATTTGATAGGTCTGGGAGCGTAATTATCGTACAATTGTAGAATAGATGTGTTAAAAAAGTAAACACTATTATCTACCGAATCTGAAGCTAACCATGGTGACCAATCAATTTTATTGACATCCTCAGGCAAATTATTCATATTCACTTGTATGCAGTGTTCAAATATAGTGTTGTGAAAAATTTCGTGGTTTTTTTTAAAAGAAGGTAAGTTCCTTGACATGTTGAACCATTATATGTATTATTATTATTCAATAATTAAAGTTTAAGTGAAAGACGAAATTACTATTGTTATTGCTATAATTTCTGTAAAACCATTGAATTTGGTGCTGCGACGATTGCCTAAGAGGTAAAACTCTAAGTCATAACAATTATAGTAGTTAGTCTTATTCCGTTTCTGCTTTGATGATTAATATTATTATTTAACAACTGACTGCATTCTAATCTCTAAATCAGACGACTTTAATTTCGATCAAATTTCGTATGACCTATATTCGCAGTGCCTGACAAATTGCAAACAAAGAATGTCATGAATACATTTTTATATTAGTTGGACTCAATTGTCGTCTTTAGTAAAATACATATTTGTGTTATATAGGTTAGTGATATAATCACATAATTACTTACCGTGTTGTTTAATAACTTAATCGCTGTATGTAGTGTGAAGTTGTCAAAGTAGTTCTTGATTGATGGTTTTTTTTTTCATTTAAGAAAGACGTCAATCCATTAAGTCGTCATTCCAGCAAATCAATGACAATCTTAAGAACACGATGAACAAATAGATCAATTTTTCATTAACAGTGGGAGACCCATGCTATGGGCCGGCTCGACCGGAGTCACAGAAAACCGGCAGTAAAGCAATGCTTGGAAATGCAAGCATTGCTCGGCGAAAAGCAGTCTTTTCGCCGAGCTAGTGAGATTACCGGAGGCCCTAACCCTTCCCTCTTCCTCTCTCCCCTCCTCTCCCTTCTTACGCGACTTACTTCTAATGCAAATTTAGTGCCTAGCAACCTAATATTTTTTATTTGATTTCTGTTCCGGGTTCTGCATGTTTCAGATCGCATTTACTTAGGAGGAGTCGCCAACGAGGGGTGCCTTTGCTGCTCCCGCTACCATTGATACTTAGTGTGGCCTGCTTACTCCTGCCGGAGCCTTGATTCGGACTTGCCAGTGATGGGTATTTACGAATGGCTCTTCTGGTGTCTCTGCGTTCGACAGCCACGCATCGTGTTGTTGATGCTATGCGGTTAATCAACAGGGCGGTGAGATCTACCCAACATTTTTTTTACTGTGATCTCAATCACCACCTTCAGGTTATAACCTCTCAATCAGGCGACGTCCAGGCTGACCACTATGGTCAGCCTGGTGGGTGAACGGGAAAGCCGGTCCAGTCCACCCGCGGCCACAGGGCAGTATTAGGCGCTGAAAAACGCGCCTCCGTTCGCCGATAAACTTTACCGGCCGGATCGATCACAGTGATACCACGGCCTCACAAAAAACATGCAGAGAAGCAATGCTTTGTTGTGTTTCGCGGAGTGAGTGAGGTTACCGGAGGCCCTAACACTTCCCGAAAACCCCGATGGGGTGACGGCCCGAGGGGGTTTCCACACGCACAAAAAAAAAAGGCCCAAACACTTCCCTCTCCCCTTCTTCCCCCCCTTCCGCTATTCCGACCTATTAAGGTGTAATACCTTTTCGTGATCGTGTTAATTCCCGTAAATACGTAGATAATATAATGCAAGATTAAATTCAATTAGACCCATATGGACAGAAAAAGTCACGCTCAACAGGCCAGGCTTAAACGCTTTACAGGGTCATGTCGTCTCCTTTAAAATGAAGTACTTAATTGAGCTGCTGCTTGCCATCAGCAGAAGACTTCCTACATGTATTTTTTAGCTTCCCGTCCGGACTTAAATTTCGAAAGCCTCAAGACATGTAGGAGACTCGCTTTTTGTAGTCACAACTCCTGCTTGAAATTCGGGCTTTTACAGGCAGGCAAAACAAAACGAGTGTTGTCACACATCATCCGATACCGGGGTATAAATAGCCACACCGAGATGCAGATAGGTCTCTTTTTTCTTCGAACGGCATGCAGAGAGAACCAACGTCAGTATAGTATAGTATAAAGAGTTGTTCTTATTATTTTTATTCATTCTTTTACATCTGTGACCTTAATATATTACAATTAATGTAAACAGTATTTATTCTCAGTATTTACATAAAATTCTATATTGTCTTTCCGAATCAATTTAATCAATAATGTAATCAAATTGTCACAACAAAAAGCACTTAACAAGATTATTTAATATAATTTATGGCCTGCGCGTAATTAAACCCATGGCGTATATAATTTATTATTCTTAAGTTATTCTTGACATAGAAGTTGGTGTGAAATAAAAAATTGTTTAAAAACTAAATGTATTATGAAATCCATGCAGAGTGGTAATAAGAATAAACACAATCACGTAGAAATAATGTTAAATAACTTTGTAGACAAAGATGTTCAATCATTGCTTCGACCTCTGACCATAATGCAGACTTTATGTCTTTGCCCAAAGTACTGGATTAAAGATAACTTTATATATACAAATGGTCGCTTGTGCAATATAACAATATTATGCGGGACAGTTTCTTTCATTTTGATGTACTTAATCCGTCTGATCATGTGCTTTTCTGATGAACTTATCAAAAAGCATATAACTTTCATGTACATTATGGTTACTTATGATTTCTGTTTATATTTCATTGGGTATAGTTTGAATTTCTTTATGAGTGATGTCCAAGTGAAAAAACATGTAAAGTTGGTTTTGACTATTCAAACCGTTCATAGATTTATCAATAATAAAAAATACCTACAGATTTTGACACTAGGAAATTGGATTTTTGTTTTATTTATTTTTAGCGTATACATTACTGAAATGTTTTTCTTTGCTTATTGGTCACTTGCACCTAAACATTTTATAATAACGAGATTAATTTTGATGTGTTTTGATGCCAACGTCATTTACGTCATACGATGCATGACATTGATAAAAGATATGATTAATCTTTGGAGCGAAGAAATGTTAGACCCACGGTTGATAAGAGACATGGATGAGAAACAGTACTGCAAAGTAATTTTTCAGTGCTATACCGATATTCTGAGTTCCTTTTATATTTTAAAATTGTCTTTCAAGCACATCGTAAGTAACTATTATTTAAAGAGTATCGGGTGGATGATGTATTAAAATGTTTAATTTCTCTTTGGAGACGGCAGAATCGCCTGGTATACTTTCTTAGTAATTTTTTTTGAAATTTTGTTTATTTATTTTAATATTATCTCCTCCTTCTCCTCTATTTGTCAACAGATTTTCTTTATTACTTTATTTAATAGCTATTGACGAGCTTTAGAGTTGTAAATAAAACAAAATTGAAAACGGTTTTACTTAAAATTATCAATTGAATTAAGATTTAATTTTGACTTTAGGGCAACCACTAGTTATATGAAATAGATATGTAAATAATTAAGTCAAGACCGTTGCATATTGCATATAATATTTGAGTACTAACTACATTGGAGCTAAGAGAGCACGCAATGAACTACATTGTTTACAGGAATAATCGCACATTGTGTTTTATTTTATTTATATGAGCAAATTAGTTTTATGTTAGTTCACTATTATGAGATGAGAATGCCTGAGTTGTTAAGCTCTTCTATGTACCAATGGTACCAAAAATTTTAATAAATAAAAATATTTTTTTCTAGGTTCTCTACTACACTGTTGATTTTTTTTCACATGTGTTATTGTACATACAAATGTTGATTGAATTCTTAAAAGTATTAAAACAATCTGAACAAGTAAGTATTTTTCAAGCAGTTTATAATAATTAAGGCTCAGAACCGTTAACTTAAAAGGTGTTAGATGCTAAAAAAACACTATATAAACAAGATTTTACACAATATATTTAACTGTTATACATAATATACTCTTGTAAAAGCCTACTTAAAACATGATTAAACTATGAAAAAATTAAAAAACAACTTTGGTTCCATTTAAGTAATATCTCGTTTTAGTACCTACGTTTTAGTAGGATATCCACACAACACATAGACATGCAAACATTCATACATGCGTTTGCGTGCAAATACTTTCAGCACTTACAAACACATATCTATCACAAGCTTATAAAGATTTTAATAAAAAATAACTTCAAGCAACTACAAAAATATTTGAAATTCAAATATTAACCTAATATCTGATCCACATATATTTAAAAGTATATACAAATAAATCTTATCTCGTGGAGGAACTCTGACTGCGGAATGTCAAAAACAGGTTCTTACCTAGTTTAGAAGACAGGAGTCCCTATACATAAAACCTTTTTAACAAGAAATTAAACAGATGAAAGAAGAAAGGAACTGAAGAGCGAAAATAATATTAAAATATTCTTGTTAGCCTAAACTCTTACACTAACAATCATAGGTAAATTATTTTGAGTCAGCGCTAAGTACGAGTATACTTAAGATGGGTGATACTGTCGCTTCGCGACATGGGAAACTCCACTGCATCTTTTCGTCCAAAATTCCTCAGTGCCCTAAAACAAAGGTTTTCGACAAGTTTTTGTTACCGGTGATGACATATGGATCCGAAACGTGATCGCTCACTATCTGTTTGATAAGCAAGCTCAGAGTCGCTCAAAGAGCTATGAAAAGGGCTATGAAAGAAGGTTACCGACATACCCAAACGGGTCAGCAAATTTAAGTGGCAATGGGCACGGCACATAGCATGTAGAACGGATGGTCAATGGGCCGAAACAGTTCTTGAATGGAGACCACGGACCGGAAAGCGCAGCGTAGGATGCCCATTATCGCGGTCGACAGTGAACCAAAGATCGCAGGACGTTTGCGGATGCAGGCCGCTTCCAAACTGTCTTCTTAAAAGTCATTAAGGGAGGCCTATGTCCAATTGTCCAACAGTGGAGGTCCTATAGCTGAAATGATGATTATTATTGTCCAGAATTATATATATAGTGACAATGGAACTTTTTGTGGTTGTTGCACGCAAGTTAAAAACAATCAAAAAGAGTCCAAGAACAAGATCAAAGAAAAGTCAGTCTTGACTATGAAAATCGCGCAAGGGCTAGGCAAAAACTGGAAAATTATTTGATAGGTGAGTCTTTAGTGCTTGTACGTGATAATGACAATGAATCATTGTCTATTTCATCGCTTAGCCGATGGCAACTAATACAAAAAATGGTTCAGCAGTTTTGTCGAAGACGGTCAATCAGTTCTTACACCGCTATGAATGGGCAAGCAACACTCTGGAACCAGAGATCGGGAATGTTTTTTTTTATAAAGAAGGACGATCTGCCTGCAGCAAGACGACTTTCAGGAGGTTTACTGGGTTGAACAAAACTACTCTCAATGTAAGGGAGTACCCCTTAAGCGACCTATAGTAAAGTGGTGCGTTTTACTGTGCGTACTATGTTTTGTTTAACATATATGCGTTTGTTTAGTTACAAATACAATGTTAAATCTAAAGTTGAGTGAAGGGATAACGCGGAGATACTATCGAAAGACTTTGCCCTTGTGGCCCACTAATGCGGTACGAAAATATCAAACTAGGGATGCACGTTATGCAACCGCAGAAAACACAAACAATCCCTGCTTATAAGATCTTGACGAAGTTTCTTGAAGCCATAAGTCTGAGCAGTGAACGACACAAAAGATTAGAAATGGTCGAAGTAGCATAAGGCTCTCAAAAATAACAAACATAAATACTTTATTAAAACTCTTTCCTTCCTAATTTACTTATTGTGTTATATAATTACCTACTTTAACGACAATAATTTGTTATTAGTATTTATACAAGACTCTTCTATTAGGTTTAAAGTTCCCATTAAGATTTAAAAAAATGAATAAGCCTAAACACGAGGTAACTACTGTTGAGTAGCGTTGAGGAGTCCCCTCAATTGGCTTCCGTCTACATTATCAGATCAACCACAAGCCTACGTTATCGTGTAGTATCATTACAACTACATATGTGTGCTAAGTTTCAACAAAATCGGTTCTCAGATGAAAACTCAGTGGGTACATAATCATTCATTTCCTATTTTTATGCCCTTTGGGTTAATTTGTTTTTTCAAATTTGAACAAAACCGATTTCGAAGTAAACCCCATCGATTATAAAATAAATAATCGCAATCAGACTACCCTGTACAAAAAATATAATTTGGTCATACACAAAAAAAATATTACGGGTTCGGGGAAAACGTCTTCCGCTTTTTCGTCGGTTGAAAAGTGCATTAGCAATGCACTTGTCATTATATATAAGAAATAAGTTATTGCTATTATTCTTATAATTGTCTTCTATTTGCAGCCAAGAGTCATCCACGCAACTTTGGTACTGTTCTTATGGCTTATGAAAACCGTAACGGTTCATTTTATATTGTGCACCTCTTGTGAGAAATTCTACATAGCTTTGAGAAACAGTCAAAGTTCCTGCGCGCTCATTGCTAAATCAAACAGTACAGGTACTTAAATTTGTTTCAAAAGAATGAGAATGAATGAATGAGAATTTATTTATTTTTGTTAATACATCTGTACAGGCACTTTTACACGTTATTTGTTCTGGTAAAACTTCATGGTGTTACGTCCTTAACTAGTTTAACTAATATAATTATATTACGCCGGGTTCACCGCGGTGTAAATTGCAATATGAAATACAATAAAAGCTGTTAGCAGAGAAGAGTTGTATAGTAGGCTCTATGGATGACATACAAAGCTAACAATTTTTACATATATCATAATGAAAAAAAACATTTATAACCACAATATGAAATAAATAAAATTATTATGTAAAATATTATTATCTTGATGAAAATTAAAGCGATCACGTATTTAAAAGGTCAATTACATATCTATTAAATACGTAATTTCGTTAATTCCCGTCAACATAATTATATAACCACAGTATGAATTGATAATATTTCGTGACAGAAAGGGCCGATCCCAGAATACTGTTAATACTAAGTAGCAAGTGTAGCATTATCTTTTAATCATATTACTGTCAATAGGTTTATGTTATTTTGTTAAATTTATTAAAAGTTTACGTTATTAAAATAAAACTAGTTACAGGTGAAAGACGGAAACTGTCCAAAAACATACAGCGCGTATATCGCTCGTCGTTCACGGAGATGACCGCATGTGGCTTGTTCTCCATTGATGCTGCTCTACCATTGTCTGTGATGAGTCTACTCACTAACTATACTATTGTTCTCCTTCAATTTGCTTTTTTGTCTACAATCAATATTTAATGAACTATTGAACTCAAGCCATGTTATTCTTATGGATTGTGACACTGCTAAGATTATTGTCTCCTTTAAGTTTGATTAATTTTATTATAGACTTTACCAACATTTTGTTTGATAAACGATTTTGTATCTTACTGTTGTATTATTTCTTGTTGTATTGTATTATTTCTTATTATCTTTGATCTAAATGAAAAATCATTTATGGTCACGATGATTCAATGTACTCTTTTTTTTGTGTGTGTTGTTATTACCTTCTCCTGTACCCAAATATGCTGACTGCATCTGCAGCAGGTATGGCCGCAGTAACACTACTGAGCACTTTGGACATGACAGTCTGGAACTGTCCTGCGGTAGGGAGTTTACGTTCCACCCTCGCACCGAGTGGGGTGAGGAGTGAGGATGAGTGGAGGTTCTTCCTCAATTACTATCTAACAATGGATTTCCACCAAGTAACGCCTTATTCAATTAAATTCATTGCAGCATGCTCTAACCTACTAAAAGTTGTGAAATAAATAAATTTTAATTAAGAAATACAATTCGAGGTGAAAATAGATTAATATATATTTTTTGCTTTTTAGTGATTTTTCATTTTTAAGTAGTATATTTTTCCATTTAACCTTATTTGTTTAGTACTCAGTAACAAGATTTCTTCATTGATTGGTTGTACCTACAATCTACGATAGCTGATGTCGGCCACCACGCGGACTAACTCGCGGGCAAAAGCAAGTCGCTCATATAATAATCCTGTACTGACTGTTTCTTATACTTATTACACCGAAGACACTTACTTGTATTTTATATAAGTTATAATAATATTAGCATATGTTTTAATAGATAAATGTGAAGACTTCAATATTCTTCAGTCACAGAAATGCAAATTGCAGTAACGCAATAGTGTATGTTGCTACCAGTTGGCAAAAATTAATGAACAGCGTCATATCTATCGTTAAAACACCACATGGGGTCAGCTTCTGGAAGTCTTCATCTATTAGACGTTTAATGTTCTTCCAGATAGTTGTATACTTTTCTAAAACGAAGAATACTTGAATAAGGTGTTTGAAACCATTAAAGTACAAAAATGGATTTGCTTTTTTTCACAAAACTAACCGTCTTCAAGAGTTTTCAATAAAAATATATCATTTGCTGTTGTGAACTCCGAATAAAATGATTCACATGCCAAGCAAAGACTGATTTCAACTAGGAGCACCTTCATCAGCCAGAAAACAATACTTAATAGGTGGCTGGCGAACGACTTGCTGTTCTGGAAGAAATACGTTTTTTTATCATTTAAACAATTTTTATATAATTTAAACAAAAAAACAATTGTAATTTAAAGGAAGTATATTTATAGGTAGTATTACACTTAAAATAATTTAGAAAAATAGGAAACAACAGGTTGATACTTACAGCAAACAACCCTGGCCCGATGATCGCGGTTTGAACATAAAACAAAGTTTGTACTAATGTTGTCACAAAATGAAACAATATCTGTAAATGAATTTGTTGAAATATTCATAATTCACATAGATAATAAGAGAATTATTTATATCATATCTGTCTGTAACATAAATATACATTATAATCTGTGTCTGTTTATAAGAAAAAGATATGAGTATATTATGTAGTTCATTCCAATTCTCTCAATGCATATAATATAGATCGACTTGGATTGAATGGAGTAACAATTGTTTCTATTTTGTCTTATGCCAACTGGAAAAGGTAATTCATATTTACTTCTAAAAACTATTTGAAGTGTTTTTTTTTCCACAACTCTGTGTGTTACGGAGGACTACAAACGTTGAAACAACGGATACAAAGAACACCCAGACTGTGACAAATATTTGGTGTAGATCGCATAATTTTTCTACCGTATTGAACCTACTACACTCGAAGACCACTTTAACCATTGCGCCATCCGTGCAGTAAGTTCGTGTCAATTATGTTCATAAAAAGCTTTATTTTTTACTTACAATATGTTCATTATTTTCCTTCATAAGGTCCCAAGCTTCTATTATAATCTTTATTACGCCATTGATTTTGTTTAACATAAACACTATATCTTTAGTTATATCGTCTTCATCATTTTGAAACTTGATTTTCGTTACATAATCATTCAATTTAGCAACACAACGACTTAACATGAGGACTACAAAAGTAGAATGTATAACTTCTAAGTCAAATGTTAGTGACATAAATATAATCAAAGCTCTTGCAAAGGTCCAATTATCGTCTATATATATTTTGAAAAACACAAACATAACATAATACACAGTAGGTATTACACATAATATACGTGATAATATTCGGAAAAACTTGAAATCCTTTTGGTCGTCAATATTGTTATTAATCCATGCCAACATAGCAAGCAAACGAATGTTGGATTTACTTTTATATAAATTTACTGTAGTTACAATGATGAATTCAAAGAAATATTCGAAGTATATAGCATAGTATAGAATCAAGGATGGGTTTATCCCATAGATAAACCTGACGTCTCGTATAGCTATATAAAACAAAGCCATCGCCAAGCAATTAATTAATACATAGCATATTATGTTTTTTCTAGAAATGGCTTCCACGCAGTCACAGTGAATATTGAATTTCCTTGAACACGTGATAGAATTAATGTAGTAAAACGGACGAAAAATGCCAACAAATTTCTCATTTAAGACAATTTTACTCCGTAACTTTACAGTATTTCGAGTCATCTTTCTTCAGTACAAAAGGGTATTATAATTAAATTTATAAATATTATCCCGATTGAGTCTCGAGTCACACGTCTAATACATATTTTTTCGGTTATGAAGCTTATACCATTCCATTCTTCATAGAAATTGTCATTTGTTAAAAAGTAATCTATTACTGTTAAGTTTTATTACTAATACTATTGAGTACTTAGTAATATTAGGTACATACTCATTGGCAAGGACAACAGTCAAAATATTAAATAATAAATTAATTGAAGTAAATGATAACTTTTCAAGATATTATAATTGTGTAATTGAAGTATCTAATGATATTATATTAGTTTCAAGGGCTTAGTGGTCGATTTGTACAAATTTGTTCGCACATGTTATGCGAAACTACCATTTTTAAATTAAAATTTTGATTAGTGTGCGAATCGACACCTCTAGAAAAATTTGATGGCTATTCGCGCACATTTTCTTAAATGGACATATTTAAGAAAATGGTACAGTA
Organism: Callimorpha dominula; assembly: GCA_949752705.1. Lineage (NCBI taxonomy): Eukaryota > Metazoa > Arthropoda > Insecta > Lepidoptera > Erebidae > Callimorpha > Callimorpha dominula. The sequence continues at coordinate 14,662,528 of OX457012.1, read as the reverse complement.
GCACATAAAAGGGTTACGTATTATTAAAACAAAGGAATCAAGTAATAAATCAACATAATATATATTTGTGGAAAATATTATTAATCAACAATAATAGATCTTTAAGAAAAAAATCACAAAAAAGGCAATAACACGGAACAAACACTTATTATGCAAAATGCAACCGGCAAGGGCGCATCGGACATGCATGCGCGTCGAAGTGTTAATGCGACCGGGTGGCCCGCGGCGCGGGCGCGGCCCTCGGCCGCTCACCGCAGAACGAACCGTTACTGCACTCCTCATATTTTTATTTATTCATAAAACAAATACATTTGTCCTAATGTATCTAAATATTTATAGAAAACAAAAATATTTTTTTTTAATTATAAACTAAACTAAGTACTAAACTCAACTCCATGTTGCAAGGATATAATATTTTCAGTAGTTTTTAATAATTTATGCTCAGCTTCAACGACAGATGTTTACGGGCTTGAGTAACGGCCACCTTCCCCACGTATGGTTGTTTTTTGAAAGTACTCAATACACTTTTGACGGTCTATTAAAGTTGAAGTTTCTTCTAACGTCGTTTAACATCTTCTATCTCCCAAAACCTCTTAATATCGTTAAACAGTTGACGACATAACATTGACGTATTGAGGACGGCGAGGTATCAGTACTGCCACAGATTATCCAAACGAGCTCAGTTTGTTGTGCGACTGGAATCCTGGGGTTCTTTCCCTTGCGAAGGCCATCTAAAATAAGTTCTGGGTAAATGTTGGAGCCTAATATCATGTCCACTGACCTACTGATATTGAAGTTACTGTCTGCTAATTGTTTACCTTCTAACTGTGGCCAGTGTTTCTTCTTAAATGTGAAGCTAGGAAGATCTTGGACTAGTTTGTTCACGATGTAGTTTGTTTGTCAACGGTGAATATAACTTCGGATTCTATAAAGACGAGCATGTTATAGTAATTACACCTTTGCAACTGTTCTCTTTTTCTCCCACGGCTGCTATATAACTCTTACATATTTTCTAGGTAACTTTAAACGCTGGGCAGCCCTTTCAGTTATCAATGTTATTTGTGAACACTGATCCACTAGCACTCGCATCTCGTGATATGTCAGTACATCCTTGACCATGCCAGCCTATACCTTGACCATGCTCTGGTTATTAATATTTCTGAAATAGAGTGCTGATCTTCGTTGCGAAACATATGTTCTACTCTGTTGTTTTATTTCCTGATTTGATGTTGTGCTTGTAGAAGGAGAAACTGTGTCACTCGTTATGTATATTTTGGAACCGTTTATGCACTATTGACTTATGGTATTATATTATATTGGGGAAACTCAACTAACGTGCAATCCACATTCATACCGCAAAAGAAATGTCTTAGGACAATTTATAAAATGCACATTACCGAGTCGTTAAGAGACATCTTTAAAATAAAGGGATTTCTTACATGAACTGCAGTCTACATCATGGAGCTATGTTTATTTGTAAGGAACAACATGCATTATTTAGATTTTTAATCTTATTCGCAGCTAATATAAATATAATATTAATTTCCCCAGGATCAATAATATGTTATTTTACAAAAGTACATATATTGCTGCCATCCGCGTTTATAATCACTTACCCATAGCTATTACGCAAATAAGCAACAACAAAATATTTAAAACTAAAATCAAGAAGTGGTTACTGGATAATGTATTTTATAATCTGCAAGATTATTTTAATAGTAAGCACTGATGTAATTTTGTTGTAGTAATTTAAGATGCGTATTATTATTAAGTACTTTTATTTTATGTTGCATGTCCAAAAGGATAAGCTGTTGGACCACAATATTTAGTATAAGACCTACTTGTACACAGCCAAGCAAAAAAAAAAAAAATTAATAACGATTCGTTTCAATACTTATTTCTCTTATTACTACTGAAAATACACATTTTATGTTTACTTTTCGACGCAGGTTATTGATTGTAGTTTTCTGTACACCTAATTTTTTTTTGGGATGTTAGCGCCAGCTTTTTAGTCATCATACACGACGTGTCAAGATTTTGTTGTAAAATCTCAAATGTTACAACAGAATAATATAATAACTCCACACATCTCACACACGGCAGTCTGATCCCAAACTAAGCAGAGCCTGTACTATGGTAACCAGACTACTGATAAACATACTTATATATTTCTAAATACATACATATTATAGATAAATTACACCCAGACACAGAACAAATGATCGTGCTCATCACACAATTATTTGTCCTGGGTGGGAATCGAACCCACGACCTCTGGCTTAGTAGTCAAAGTCACTAACCACTAGACCAAAAGGCCAGCCGTGACATCCGGAGAAAAGGGTATAGAACTTGGTGTTTCTTCTTCTTTCTTTTTATTGTTTTGGTTTAATTTATCTGTGCTATCCTGATTTTGTGGCGTGTTTATGGTATTTTGGTTACATTTCGTACTGGGTGTTTTGTCCATCTATTAGAAATTTTGTTTGTATGGCCCTTTTTATTTGTAATACATTCATATGTTTGTGTGATTTGTTACTCTTTAGTTTTAGAAGGCGTTAGATTACTATTTAGAAGTTTCATTTTCCGTTTCCATCCGGTAAGTGGAGTCATGTTTATAATATCTGTAGATTTAATTGTTTTTTACGTTTCTATTAGATTACTGCATTTAAGTAAGTCTGCTTTCAGTCTTAAATTTTCTGAATTTAAGTTTTCTGTTTCAGCATGAGCGCTTTCCAGGTTATTCGACATTACTTCTAATTTTTCCTGCAATTCTAAAACCGATTGAATGGTGTTAAGTAATGAGTCTCGAAGACTTAACATTTTTGTATCAAATAACGATGTATTTTCCGAGGATATGTCGTTCAGTGAACACGTTTTACGTTATTTACGAATTGTAATATTGTCATCCATTTATGTGAAGTAAAAAAGTTTTATTTTATGTTGAAGTTTATGTTATCACGTGTAATATAAACGATTCACAAAATTTATATTGCAACATGGTTGAACTTGACACTTAACTTACTTAACGAACTTACCTTCTGCCTTTGTCCCCTCAGAAAACGATTACATTCGCGAAGAAGGCTGTCGTCAGGCACTAACATGGGCATAGATAGAAATAAAAAGTATACGTGAACAAAGTTCAATTACAATGTGTTCATCGATTATGCCAAATATTCTAATGAACCATAGTATTTACAGTATCATGCCAATTCCAAGTACCCGTCGGGTTAAAACTTTGTAAACGTGTCTGTTTTATAACTTTGAATGCATCTTATGATAGAACAAGTATCTAACTACTTCATCTAATAGAACACCACCTACCTCGAAAGACTGATGACCCAGGAGAGGAGGTGCAATCCAAGCGTGCATGGCACTTTAATCACAGTCACCACACTGCTATAAAATGTTTATGGTAGCACAAAGGCACGGTCTTTAAATAAGAGACAATAGGAACATCCGTTCGCCTCCATGCAATATAGCTACTACTAGCACCGCGGTCGTCTAGCGAGTTTGGTTGCGAATCACCAAACTACCTTCAATTCAACAACAGAAATCGAACATCGAACCCACCGAAATCAATATGATTGATTTCCCTAAATGAATGTAAACTGTAAAGTATGTAAGATATAGAAGAATAAATATACCAAAATAATTATCCATAGTCACCTAAACACCGATAGTAACCTTTTCAAGTTGTATAAATTCAGTCATTACGACTAATATTCTATGTGTTACTGACAGAACTCAAAAAAAAATAATTAAATATTATGAAACACAATAGATTTCTATGTTTATACAGCAAAAAACAAGCCTACAAACATATTTTATTTACAGATTTTTATTGTTTACATTCAACTGTTTGTCCTAATCAGTCACTGATAACGTTCTATTAGTATAGTTTTACACTTTTCACGGTTAAAACTCACAAATTTACTGATATCTTACGAGAAAACGGCACTAATGTGTCTTTTCACACCATTTTACGAATAGTATTTCACTGAGTTTGTTAATATTGACTATTTTATGTTGTCGCCACATCAAGAACTCTTATTTTTTTTATTAAAAATAGCTCCAAGCATAGATGATAACACAGTTCACTATTTAATAAAAATAAGTTAATAGACATTATTTTGGATGGTTATGCCGGTAACGCAATACTATTGGTCGATTGATAAATATAAACGAATAGTGGGATTATAAAAGGGTAGAAATAAGTGGAGATCTATTAACTTGAGTGCGAATAGGGGTACGAACAACTTGGCAGTTACTGTTAGTTAGTGATTTTCATAGTTTATATCAGTATAGGGGGCAAACGAGCAGACGGGTCACCTGAAGGTAAATGACTACCACCGCCCATGGGCACCTGCAACTCAAGAGTCATAAGTGCGTTGCCGGCCTTTAGGATGGGAGTAGGGGAAGGGGGTTAGAGGGGGAGGGGAGGGAAGGGTTAGGGACTTTTTTTTTTTTTTTTTATTGTGCGTGTGGAAACCCCCTCGGGCCGTCACCCCACCGGGGTTTTCGGTGGGGCGGTGTGTCGGAATCGAACCGACTAAAACCACACGGTGTGCCGTACTGCGCCTAAAGTAGGAGGGATCCGGGAACAGCTTTTATTAAGACATCCGGACCCCCCCTAGCGCCTGCCCGCAAAAGCGCGGGCACCACCTTCGGGTAAAAACCTCTCAATTAGGGGACGTCCAGGCACACGCGGACGCCGCGGTGGTAAGCGCGCCTCCGCCGCCCGGTTCGCCGGCGGCGAATTAATAGTACTTTTTATCTGGATAAAAAGTACTATTCCTGACGGATAGCCCTTGTTCGTAGGAGAGCTTTGCTTCGGCACGTATAGGCCGTCTCGAGCGGAGTGATACCACGGCCTCACAAAAAACCGGCAGTGAAGCAATGCTTGCATAGCTTTACTGCCGAGTGAGTGAGGTTACCGGAGGCCCTAACCCTTCCGCAACAAAAGCTCCGCGCCTCGGGCCCCCCCCTTACGGAGACTCTCCAGCCCAGCTTCCTGCAGGAAGTGGTTGAGGGCCTTTTCCCGCAACGGGTGGAGCACGTACCCCCGTCGATGGCCCCCTTGGCCTGAAACGACGGGGAGAACGAGGAGGATGGTGTTCTGCCCGTCACGGAGGCGGAGGTAGGGGCGGTAGTTCTACGGATCCGTTCCAAGAACACCGCCCCCGGGCCAGACGGGATCCTTGCCCGAGTGTTGGCCCTTGCCCTCGATCACATGTCCGACCGCCTCAGGGAGGTGTTCGACGCTAGCTTGGCGTCCGGGCGCTTCCCTGATTGCTGGAAGAGCGGGAAGCTGGTCCTTTTAAGGAAGCCGGGACGGCCTACTGACTCGGTCGCGGCCTACAGGCCCATCGTGTTGCTGGGCGAGGCGGGTAAATTGTTTGAGAGGGTCCTCTCTGCCCGCATCGTCCGGCACCTTGGCGAGGTCGGCCCCGATTTGTCGGACGCCCAATTCGGTTTTCGAGCGGGGCGTTTGACGGTCGGCGCTGTGTTGCGCCTGAGGGCCGTGACCGAAGAGGTAGTGAGCTGTGGCGGCGTGTTGTTGGCGGTGTCGTTGGACATCGCCAACGCATTCAATAGTCTGCCATTCAGCTGCATCAGGGAAGCACTTCTTTATCATAGGGTGCCACAGTACGCGTGAGGCGGCTAGTGGCAGACTATTTCGAGGAGCGTACCGTCATGTACGAGGACCGAGACGGAGTTTTGAGTCGTCGGCCCATGTCGTGCGGTGTTCCGCAGGGGTCTGTCCTTGGACCACTCCTGTGGAACATGGGGTACGACTGGGCCCTTCGAGGCGACTTCCCCCCCGGACTGGGCGTGTTCTGTTACGCCGACGACACACTGGTCACAGCCCGGGGGGCGAACTTCCAAGAGGCGGCGCGTTTGGCCACCAGAGGTGTCTCTCTGGTGGTCGGTCGCATCGAGGCGCTGGGTCTGCGGGTGGCCCTGGATAAGACGGAGGCCCTTTTGTTTCATGGGCCTCGTCGTGGTCCACCCCCTGGCGCCTCCATCGTAGTCAACTCGGTTCTCGTACCGGTTCGGGCCCACATAAGGTATCTGGGCCTGATCCTCGATGGTAGGTGGCTCTTCGACGAGCACTTCCGACAGCTTGCTCCGAAGCTGGTCGGCGCTGCGTCCGCCCTTGGCCGACTCTTGCCCAATTTGGGCGGACCCAGCGTCGCTACAAGACGGTTGTACACGGGGGTTGTCCGGTCAATGGCACTGTACGGTGCACCGATGTGGGCGGGAGCTCTGACCGCCCAGAATAGCGGCGGTTTATGGCGGTTAGACCCATACGCGGATACCGCACCGTGTCGACGGAGGCGGCGTGCGCGTTGGCCGGGACTCCCCCGTGGGATTTGGAGGCGGAAGTGCTCGCCGAAGTATATCGGCGAACGGCTGAGTTCCGGGCGGGAAGCGGCAGTCGGCCCCCGCCCGAAGAGGTACGCGAATGGCGTGAGGCCGCTCGTCGAGCCACCATGGCTCGTTGGTCATCCCGGCTGGAGGCTCCACGTGCTCGCTTTGCCGCCGTGGAGGCGCTCCAGCCGGTCATCGTCGAGTGGGCAGGGCGGCAGCACGGGACCCTTTCCTTCCGACTGACGCAGGTTCTTTCCGGGCACGGCTGCTTCGGGAAGTACCTGCACTCGGTCGCTAGGAGGGAACTGAGTCCCGCCTGTCACCATTGCGACTGTAGTGAGGACTCGGCTCAGCACACGCTGGCGGTTTGCTCCGCCTGGGCGACGCAGCGTCGGTCCCTCACTGCAGTCATCGAAGGGGATTTCTCGCTACCGGCCGTCATACGCTCCATGGCCGGTAGCGACAGGAATTTTACCGCGGTCGCCACCTTCTGTGAGGACGTCATCTCGCACCCGTTGCGGGAAAAGGCCCTCAACCACTTCCTGCAGGAAGCTGGGCTGGAGAGTCTCCGTAAGGGGGGGGCCCGAGGCGCGGAGCTTTTGTTGCGGAAGGGTTAGGGCCTCCGGTAACCTCACTCACTCGGCAGTAAAGCTATGCAAGCATTGCTTCACTGCCGGTTTTTTGTGAGGCCGTGGTATCACTCCGCTCGAGACGGCCTATACGTGCCGAAGCAAAGCTCTCCTACGAACAAGGTCTATCCGTCAGGAATAGTACTTTTTATCTGGATAAAAAGTACACTCTGACCTTCTTTATACTCCTGGGTTTCGTGATCATTGATTCATTCGCATTTATAACTAGCAGCGCCCCGCGGTCTCACCCGCGTAAGTCCCGATCCCGTGGGAATATCGGGATAAAAAGTAGCCTATATGTTAATCCAGGTCTTCAGCTATCTACATAACAAGTTTTATTAGAATCCGTTCAGTAGTTTTCGCTTGAAAGAGTAACAAACATCCATACATCCATACATCCATACATTCATACATCCATACATCCTCACAAACTTTCACGTTTATAATATTAGTAGGATATGAAGTAAGGATAACTGTTCTATTAGGTATGTAGCTTGAGTTAACATTATAAATGTTTTATTTAACGGTTAAACAAAAATAGACGGATCGAGTTGAGAACCTCCTCCGTTTTTCCGTCAGTTAAAAAGTATTAAGATATTGAGACAATTGTAATAAATACAAAAGTAGAAAAATAGACGTAGTGAAGAAACTGTTGGTACGTGGAATTCGTCGCTACCGTTAAAGAAAACAGTTATAATGTTAACTCAACCTAAATACATAATAGAACCGTTATCTTTACTTCATATTATAAATGCGAATACATCGATGATAAAAACAACTGTTCAACACGTTACAGCCACAATCATCAACCATAATGCGACTGCGGCTATACCAATCACTTAACATATACAAGAAACATAAAATAATTATAATATTACTACTAAAGTGCATCTGTATGTATATTTTACATTCAGTGCATTTTTAAACAGAACTTGAAAATGCCTATAATAAATTCATTTTTTAATTAAGTAACTAAGTTAACTTTTTTTTTTTATTAAAATATATTTAAATAATTAATTATGAAATAGACAGGATTTATGCTATTTGAAATCCATGCATAGATTAAATTAAATGCATATTTTATCTGTGCAGCTATTATTTCCTCGGCTTGTCTCATCATTGCGCCTTTGTCTATGACAGCAAAGGAAAAGACGCCAATGGCGAGCCGGGTGATTTAAATTACATAGTAATAACAACTATATAATGGAAGTGAAAAAAATGTTACTTGCGTCGTCTGAAATCATAAAACATTACAATGATAGGTATGTATTTGGCATGAAGTGTTTAAATGTGTTTGTGAAACATGAAGTGAAAAATATGATGTGGTTTAGTGTTCCAAGGTTGTGTGTTACTTGTTACTTCGCTATGTTATCAAATAAAAATATGATGTGGTTTATTGTTCCAAGGTTGACACATATTACCTAATTAGAAATTACTTGGAATTTATGTGTTACCTACTAGATGCATACAAAGCTCGTGGGAGAGCCATGCTTCGGCACGTATGGGCTGGCTCGACCGGAGTGATACCACGGCCTCACAGAAAACCGGCAGTGAAGCAATGCTTACATTGCTCTTCGCTGAGTGAGTGAGGTTACCGGAGGCTCTAACCCTTCCTTACCCCCCTCCGCTCTCTCCCCCCTTCCCCTAATCCCATTTTAAAGGCTGGCAACGCACTTGCGACTCTTGAGTTGCAGGTGTCCAGGGGCAGCGGTCGTTATTTACCATCAGGTGACCCGTCTGTTCGTTTGGCCCCTATATCATGAAAAACAAAAAAGTGTGCATGCTAACAGTGAGTTAAAAAGTTTCCAATATGACAATCCATTAAGTACTTTTTGAAATTCCTATGAAAACTCTACTGTTCTTAGAGCACGGAATGGCGGTGGCAGGTCATTCCAAAATCTAGTGGCTGAATATCTGAAGCTCCCGCGAAAGGCAGAAGGCTATTGTCTAGGGATGGTCAGGAGGTAAGCAGAAGCCCTAGTTTTGTGTTTATTATATTCCTTTTGGCCAGGCAAGTTTCTTGTAAAGGTACTCTGGGCTTTGATTCTTGATGGTACCAAAGGTAGCTAGGTGGAGCGTTCTGCGTGACTGCATGCTTAACATGTTCTTACTATTTAAGTAAGGAGATATATATGCGCGTGGTGACATACACGGTGATGGTAAGTAAGTGAAGGTAAGTTACTTCAAGTGGTAAAAGCAGTTGCGTACAGCTTCTAGCGTCAGCATTAAACTGCAATAGACTGTCAAAAATTACTCCCAGGTACAGGTACAACTTTTTGTCCCGTGTGTTCTAAAACTGTTTTTTTTTTTTTAACAGAGCTTTGCCGTTATCAATAAACAAATGAATTACGATCGAAATTCATCTACTAGAAGAGCACATGTTTTAATTATCAGAAATAAACACTCTAAAAAAAGTCTAATTTTAAAAACAATAATAAATACTCTTTATTGTACACGAAAAGCAAAGAAAAACATTTTTACAGAAACAGATATTATATACATAAAATGCACAATGGGCGGCCTTATCGCAAAAAGCAATGTGTTCAAGGCAACCTTTGGATGGACAGGATTGTAATAATTTACGTGAGTGATTTTGGTCTTAAAAGGTCAACGAAGATCTTTATAGAGTGTATGCAGTCGATGAATAGATTGCTCAAAAAATAGTACGTTCGTATAAATCAATATATTATATGTAATAACAGTACCTATATACGTCTATAGTACATAAACAAATACAAATATACACAAATATGTACATACATATACATAAATACACACATACCTATGCAAATACATACATTATAATAATAATAATCATATTTAAAAAACGAACAATTTAAACGTAATGCAAATAGTTTAGTGTAACATAAATTTAATTTAGTAGATAGTATTCTTTAACTTTTTTTTTGACTACTGAAGTCTGAGCTCTTCTAGTAGAGAGTGAGTGAGTCTAACGCATTCCAAAGGCGTGCTGCCTCAACAGTAAAATAGTTATTGGAGAATTTTGTAGAATGCGCTGGAATTCGCAGTTGCAGATTTTCAGATGGTCTCTAGAATCTGATCTGATCGCCACCAAGTCTGATATTACAATTTTAGAAACATTTATAGGTTTGGCCAGATGGCCAAAAGTAACCTCTCGACCAAAAATAATAAAATCCTAATGGATTGTAAACTGCTGATACTCACGGAATGCAATATTCCTGATATAGAAAACCTTATGAATATAATTTTTTATTTGACAAGGTTTACAACGCTGCCGTGGTAATCGAATCAAATTCGGAAAGTTTGTCAAATGATTTTTTTTTCTATCTGGGTTTCATACTCGTATATAAATTAAAAGTATGGTTTGTTGTTTGATAAAGAGCAGTAAGAAAGAAAAAATAGAACAATTTTTATTCTTAATTATAAATTTCTATACTAATGTGCTAATGTAAGTCGTAGTCGTACTGCTATTTAAGGTATTTTGAACCGCTATATTTTGATATAGCGGTTCAAAATTCAATTACCTTTTGTTGTAAAATCCACAATAAAGTGCCATACTATACTTTTTAGGTACCTAATCATTTAATTAACCAGTATCCATACCAATATATTTTAGCCCAGATTGGTTTTCATCAATCTCAACTACATCTTTTCACAAACTATTACATTATACATAAAATGAAAAAAAAAAATACAATTGTGGAACGCTTTTCCGTTATGTATTAGACAGGCCAAAACATTTAAAAGCTTTTAAAAACATGGTCAAAGATCACTACTTACTTGGATTTTTTATTATATTCCTTGAACTCATTAGCTGTACCTATATTTTGTATGTCTATTTTCGTTATCACGTTATAAATGTATATTATATGTATATACCTACTGTATCTATGCTAATTTATACACTTAACACTAATGCGTGTGTATTTATTTTTATATTTGTTTTTAATACTATTACAATATTAACTAGAGTATGAAACTTAAAAACAAATAGGCAGTCATGGGACTGCCGACAGAAGTGTAAAACTTAAACGAAACGACGAACTTAAAACGTCACATTAGCAGGTTGGTGATATTAATTAATATGTCAGAAGGTGTCAGAAGTCAATGTTTAGATTAGCGCCCTCTAGTGGATCTCTTTATGTATTATTAGCGTGACGGTCAGGAGTTCAGTTCTTTTTCCCATAGCAAAAGTCCACAAACGTGCCTAAAGAAGTTTTCACATCAAAAATCCTGCAACACTCTTACGCCAAAAACTATTCATTATTTCTTTTGTTTTCTGCCGTCTTTGTCCATCCAAAGGTTGCCTATAAGAAATTGTTTTTAGCGATAAAGCCGCCCATTGTACCGCCGATTTCTTTGTAATTTAATTGCAATAAAGTATATTTCTATTCTATTCTATCCAACTTCTACAAAACATTGATGAATATTTTATTTGCAAATCTATCTAATGAAGAGTGTGAAATTTATACAAGTTTTGATACCGATGCATAAAACAAACAAAGCACAATAAAGAAGAAATGTATTTAGTACGTGTAAGCTCTAAAGCTTATTGGAAACCTAAAAGTCGTTACATAAACCGCATGGATGAATACCAAAATAATGCGAAAAAACGAAAAAAAGTAAAAAGTAGGTTGTTCTTACTTTTCAGCAGATCTATAGAAAGTAGTGATACTTCCGCGTAGGCGCGCGAGGTTTGTGCCTTTTAGTAAATTTACAGATGTACGGAAGCAGATGCCTGTTTTGTTTAATGAGGTGAGATCAGAATGAAATTCAAATTGTAAATAGCAATATGTAGAACTTGGATGGCTGATAGTTTATCGTTCATCGTTTTTATAGTTAAAACTACATTAACCGATTTCATGCAGTTTCAAGATAAGTCCCAGCATGAACTACGAAATTCTAATCCTAGGGTTTATTTCAAAGGTAATGTTGTAGTAAAATTTGCCAGCGGGAGTTTTTGATCTCTATTATGAGGTTTGTCACAAGGATAACGATTTCTATATATATTTTTTTTTGCGAATCAAAATCCTTAAATTAAAAGATATAACTAAGGCTGACAATAGAAGTACTGAAAGAGGAATCAGTGACGAGAAAAAGAAGCAGATAATTCCGAATTTGTGTCCATGAATGCCTGCAAATCTCGGACTTTTTTGGGAAAATTTGGTTGTAAATAATGTCGACAATTTGGTATTTGAAGAAGAAAACGAAGAAAATTAATTAATTAATTTATGCTAATTCGAAATATTGGCATGATAATAGAGTATTGTTTACTTATTTTTGTGTCTTTTGAAATTGAAGCTTTTATAAAAAAATGTTTTACCTATGTTAAAAAACTCTCTGAAGTGTCTTGTTGATTATTAAGAATAATATTTTGTGCCATATAACAATAATACCACTATGTGATCTCTCTGATTATGGCTTTGCTAATAAGTATAATATATTTTTAGAAAGCTTTTCTATTTTTAATCATAATATAATTATGTTTAGTCTAATGTTTGATCTCACTGATTCAGATTTAGGAATAAAACGAGTTGAATAAATGTATTGCTGTTTTTAAAGTGAAACTTTTATTCCATCGCCCCAAAATTTTTCGTCCATCTATCGCATGTCCATTACAGCATTCGAAATTCAAACATTTATGAGCGGCCAGGAGCGCAGACCTTCCAGTGTGATGATTGTATTAATTATGTATTCCGTACTCTAATACGCAAATTGAAATTAAATTTTATTATTGAATATTTTGTCTACTATTGATTTCCCATTTTCATTCCCATTTTTCAATAATTAAGTTAAGATTAAAAACGCAATTTTAATACCCTAAATCGAATAAATTTCCAATTTTTTTTACTAAAGTTCCTTACTATCCAATGAAAATGCTTAAATAATTTTCAAGGCTCACGGTAATGGGCAGTAAAATAAAATGCTGCTCCTTTGCAATGTAAATAGAATGCATTCGTTTTTTAAAAACACAAAATACTGATACAAAACTCTACGCGCCGTTTTCTCAAACCTCGTCTTTTGACTAACTGCTATACCGATTACCAGAACTTATTTTTACTAAAAAAAAACCAAAATCTTCGAACGAAATCAACGAACTTCGTGTTTTCCAAGCAAAAACTTTGACGTCATTAAATAACCACCGCTGCCTTTGAGAAAACGACAAACAAACAAATAAACGTTTTTAACGTGGGCCGCAGTCCGGCGTGCCCGTTGTCTTATTTCACATTCATTACAGAACGTAAGTGGCGGCTGTAGGGATCGGTTGCCTCAGTGCGCATTCGGGAAATTAGCGCGCCAAATTTGAAAATAGAACTAATTGACATTTTTTTTTCTTAAGTTTTGGAGTGGACTTTGTGTTGTGTATTGTTCGTGTTTATTGTTATTTGGTAAGTTTTTTTTCATACTTGGATTTAATTTTGAATAATGTAAAATACAATAAATAGTTGGTGTTTTTTTTAGGGATCGTAATAGGTTAAGGTATTTCTCTTACAATAAAGTAAATTGTATGGTCATATTGAACTTTTATCAGCATGATTCATAAATTTATCTACATAAGCTACCAATGGTGAAACGTAAAAATATATTTTTAAAATAATCTTAGTATTTTAAGCGTTAAAAATTTTGGTTATCAGTTGGTAATATAGTATCAATTTAAAGTTAAATACAAGTTTTAAATAAATCAAATAATAATGCTTAGGAGAGAAGAATTGAGTGAAAATTTATAACGAAGAATTAGAAATGCATAACGAAATAAAAGGAAATATTATATGTCAAACATATTTGCATTTTATGCTGGATGGATGGTCAAATCAGAACCCGTATTAATTAAAAGCATTACGACGACAGCAAATCGACATCCAAGTAATGTTATGTGAAGAAATTCTAATCTAATGGTATCAGAGTTGAGAGTAAAGTTTCATTCAAGTATAACTTCACTTAGTTGTACTGCTCACACTCTGAATTTCTCTACAAAAATATTATCAAAATTGACTTAATAAATGCTTATAAAGATATTGCAACTAACATGATTAAAACTATCAAAAAAAGTCAGATTTTAACACCTTTACTTGCAAACATAGCTAAAGAAAAAAATGTTGCCATACAATACTCGATGGTTCAGTTATTACACCAGCTTTAAAAGCATCAACAACCTTTTACCGGCCGACTTTTTTTTTTTTTATTATGGAGCCTACTTCGGACGCAATATTTCAATTCGAAGGTAATTAAACGAATACTCTCTAAGTATGTTTAATATCATTACAAAATATGTATTTAATCGAAATTACTGTTTAGTTTACGATAACCGAAAATTATTAAAAAGATGAGATTTTTATAAATGTTGACGAGAGAATCAAAACGTGCTTGAAACCGATTCACTTTGAAGCATATTTGTTAAACCCCACAGTTCAAGGAACTAAACTATACAAAAACAAGAATGGCGACGCCATGGAGGTTATGAACATTGACAAATTATAGGTTTTAATGTCATGGCAATCTTGGCGTCTTATTGAGCCAGAGATGGTTTTTGAAGCCGAACATATCTGTGAAATTTGAGAAAAGCTTAATTATCTATGAAACGTTTTTTTTTACTCTTGCACATTCTCGCATAGTGCATCATTCTACAATTTTATAACACTGCAATCCCTTCGAAGGTAGGATAAATATTGTGTCTTGATAAAGCGTGTGTATATACGCTCGTCAACAGGTCTGAAACAATAGAAAAAACAAGAAAATCTATTAACAAACGCAGGAGAAAATTGGTCCTAATTAATAACTTGAAACGCCTCACCCAGCCTGTACTATGGTAACCAGACTGCTGATGACACAGAACAAATTTAATGATCGTGCTCACCACACAATTATTTGTGTGTGGGAATCGAACCCACGTCTGCCTTAGCAGTCTGGGTATTGACCACTGCACCAATATAGGTCTATGGTATTGCTAACATTTTTCACTATTAAATATTCGCGCTTGTACATTTTTATTATATAAGACTATAGCCCCGTCGAAGGTAGGAAAAAAAATGTTTCCAATTATTTTTAATTGATAACAAAATAGCTACAAAACAAAAGAAAAAAACAAAGTCGAATAACAAATGGAGGATAAAATTGTTCTCATCTATTTTGTCTTTGCTAACTGCGGCTAACTTTTTAAACTTAATTTTTTTTAGGCACTCTGGGTCCTTTTTGTATGGGGAAAAAACACTGAACTCGCGTGACTGTCGCACTCAGATACATATGTACAGATATGTGTGTGTGGGTGTATGTATTATGTATATAATGTAGGTTATGTTTTACTTTTGACGTGCAGTCCTACGACTGACAGATTTTTTTTCCAACAAAGTTGACCAAACATACACACGGCGCACTTGACGTTAAGCGGTTACCTGTGACTATTGACGTGACATTCCCAGATTAACTGTATATTTATGGATACCTAGTTTTTGCTCGCGGCTTTGTTTGCCTCATAAAGTAGTTTTTGTAAAGCAGGACAATCCTCTATAAGTTATTTTTCTATCTATGACCTTTGTCCTCTCTGTCTGTATCCGTGATAACGTGTATATGCAAAATCTCATAAAGATCGATTGATTAGTTAGGGTGTGAAAGCATAACAAACAACGTCACATACGCACTTATAGTATTAATATTTAGGGTTACAGATCCCGCCTTCTTTGAGGGTAATCATCTGCTTCCCTCAATCAAGTAGGTACAATAACATCTGATAGAGAAACATTGAAATTATTTATAGTATTAGATAATTCTTCTTCACTGCGTATTTAAAACTCGGTGAAGTAGTATTCCGGATTACTTACGTTCACACCAAACGATGCCAAATAAAGCACTCAATGTAGCCATAATTACGCAATCATGGTAAATACAGATGTAATTGATGTCCTTCTAATGAAAAGTTTAATTTGTTATCTGTATTACGCCTGTAAAGTGATCATTAGTGAAAAGTAATCACAGTAATCTATAAAACACTAATTAGGTAAATGTTTACAGGTATTGTTTAAGTGTGTTATTTAAGCCGCTATGTTACACAAATTTCTATTCAAATATTTTTTTATAAAAGAACTACCTAACAAACAAACTATATGTTGTGCACGTATAACGTGTATAAACTACATGTTGTATAATACTATATAATATAATATATGTCCACATTTTTTTCTGTCGCAGTGTCCTATCAGCAATAACTATTTACAACAGTATTTTATTTCTAAGCCTGCAAATATTTGATAACGTAAAGAATATATACATAAAAACGAACTAAATAACTAAATAGTATCTGGTATAAATTTCAACTTGCTAGGTCCACCCGTTCCTGAGCAAATCAGTGGTGACACACGGACAGAGAGACAGACAGACGAACAAGAGAGTGATCTTATAAGGGTTCCTTTTTTTTACCTTTTGAGGTACGAAACCCTAAAAATGCAGCTAAACACTAATGTTGCTATGAAAATAATTAAATGTTTATATTATTAAAGTATGTATATGTTTGAGCCGCTATATCACATGAACTTTATGTTTATTATTTATTTAACACTAAATTGTAAAAAATTAACTACTCTTTCGAACCGTTTTGTATAAAGACACATCCAACCCCATCTACTTGATTACATTGATAAATTGGCTCTTTAGTTTGTTTTGAATAAAATGTACTCTTTGTTGAGCACCCTAATATTGCTATGACAACACCTAATATCACAATTTTGTTAATATATAAAACAATATTCGGTGTGAAAACTAAATTACATAATTTAGGGTGACTTTCTTGTATGCTGTATGCTCTTTATAAATATATAGACCCTCTTTAGGACCAACAAATTCAAATGAATACAGTTTTAGTCGGATAGAATAAGCATATTCGCAACTTTAATTGAGCTAGTCGTTTTTATTTTTATTTGTTAAATAAAAATATCACGATTAACACATTTCATTTGTTATATTCACCGGTGGCGTCACTGTCAAAAAAATTGGTAAAAATCGTAAAAATCGTTTTTTTTTCGATTGACGGATTGACGAGTTAAATAGAATGATTTTTATAAAATTTAGTATGCAGGGGGTTTCGGGGGCGATAAATCGATCTAGATAGGTTTCATTTTTAGAAAACGTAAAAAAAAAACCGAGCAAAACTCGGTTATCCAGGTACTACACATTTAAACATGTATAATTATGGTAGTGCCCAATTTAATTTCAATTATTATGTATGAATTATGACTGTTCGCAAATGTAGATTAGTTTTAATTTTCGCTTACCATGCTGGAATTGATCCAAAATTAGGAAAGGTTAATACTTCTACATTTATATTTCATCATCAGATGGCAATTGTGGCTGTTGGCGTCAAGTCGACAACTAAGGTGGGAACTGATAATCAGTACTGTGGTGTTCTGTGGCATTTGTCCATCGCATTGTGGGTCCATTTTTTTTTTTTTTTTTTGTTGACGAGGTGGAAGATTCTCTCTCTGGAGAGATTTTGTTGAAGAGTCCTCCGCCTTCGGGAGGCGAAGGGGTCTGTCTGACTCTTACCGACTAAAAACCACCCCGGTGTTCCACTACTTGCCTATGATCAGGGGAGCGAGAATCGCTATTGCATTCTTCCGCAACCCCCGACAGGCATTGACCCGTCTCACCCTAGACGGGTCCCGTCATCGCATTGTGGGTCCACCTATTTTCTAGGGCACGGTGTACAACCCTCAGTAACATAAAAAGACCTTTTTTTGTAATTTATTACTTAATTAACATTTAAAGAAACGTGGTATTTGATTGTTTTATTTCGTAACTGTGATTCTAGACTACTACTACTGTAAGTATACTACTATTCTAAATTGTTCACTAATCTTAAATAAAACTAATTAAGCTATTTACGTATTTTTTAATAATTCCAACGCAATCAAACACAGATTACTCGTTTACACTAAAAATACGGTGTTTAAAAATGTCACGTGTGATTAGTCGAGGGAGGTCAAAAAATGGCCAATATCGACTCACGTAATTAATGTTTTAAGTTTATTGTAAGTATAATGCCCCACTCGTGACTCTTGAGTTGCAAGTGCCCCTGGGCGGCGGTAGTCACTTATCATCAGGTTACCCGTCTGCTCCTTTGACCCCTATTCCATAAAAAATCTCTTTGGAATATTATTAAATTTAAAAGAAAAAATAAGAAATTGACACTATGATAGTGCGTAGTTTTTTTTTCTATTCAGAGTGAAACGTTACAGTGATAGATATATACGTCCACATATTCTCGTGGAATTGAAGTAAATAAAACGAATTTTATTGATGTCTGATGACATAGAATTAGGTTAAATTAACTCGATTAAACCCCCCACGGAGCTGATGTTCAAACACACAATATCTTAAATTACATAATTATATGTATACTAGCAGCGCCCCGCAGTTTCACAGATTACCGTAGAAATATCGGGATAAAAAGTAGCCTATGTGTTAATCTAGGTCTCCAACTATCTATATACCAAGTTTCAATGCAATCGGATCAGCAGTTTTTGCGTGAAAGAGTAACAAACATACATTCACACATCCATACATCCTCACAAACTTTCACGTTTATAATATTAGTAGGATAATTTCAGTTTCTGAGTACGTTTGTGATATCAACACTGGCCTGTTAGTTATATATGCTCTAGCAACAGTGAAACACGAATCGATTATATTATCGAGTATCGAACAATAAAATTTTGCACAACCTAGCTTCAGATATTGACAGCACGTATGACGCAATGGTTTAAGGGGTCGCCTCGCCACTACACTGCGCCGAGTGTTTGGGGTTCGAATACCACATACGACATTAATTTGTGTGATCCACAAATATTTGTCCCGAGCTTTGGTGTTCTTTGTGTCCGTTATTTCCTAATGCCTTTGCTTCTTTTAGTTTATATATATAACACAAGGAACAACTTACCTTTAAATACGTTTTATTGTTTTTGTTTCACCTTTACAAAGATTGAAAAGAAGTGAATTACTGAAACTTTAAGAAGATCTATTACTATATTCATTTAGGCCATACGCGTATCAGTGTATTCACGCGTGTATTACGGGAATTTTTAATAAGTGTCGGACTTGATGGGATAGATATTGTTTGGAACTGGAATTTGTGATTTGATTGTTTACACAAACTGTAATAATTAGCGTAACTGATTAATAAGTTTTTTAGCTAATGAAGTTAATTAACGACAAGTCTGCTTGCTACATCGAACTGAGCGAAAGGCTGTTCGTAATTGTCATAATTTATTTCATCATATAACTCAGTCTCTTTCTACTCTTGCGTAAGCCCATAGTAGCCCTTTCACTAAATGTGGTAAACCTTTAACTAATATAGTTTTAGTAGTAAAAAATAAATTAAATGCTGGACAAATAACTTCACAAATTTAGACCAAGTCTGGTAACCATAGTGCAGGCTTTGCCCAGTTGCAATCGGACGGCCGTGTGTAAGATGTGTCAAGCTATCATTAATATTATAGTCCTACCATGTTCAATCCACATTCATTTTCTTTCAACTCACTTTTGCAACGATCCTTGAACGAACAACCAAGGAGAAGCAAAAAATTATTGTCTGATTCCTTTTGAGATATCAAACCAGTCTGTGTAGGCACCATTATTTCAAACGGCCCTGGAGCCCGTGTGTAAAGACTTCAGAACCCTTATCACACGATTTTCCACCCTATACATTGATAATATCTTCCATAAATTAAAAAAAATGGTTTTTTACGCAACCGTTCAACTACTACATATTTAATTTTATCACATGATTTCATATCAGAGGCTATGGAACAGCATGCACAGGTGGACGTCGTTTTCACTGATTACAGCAAATGTTTCGATAGCATTGATCATCAGGTGCTTTTAATAGAATTGCAATCAGTTGGTATTCATGGCGACTTATATCGGTGTTTCAGTTAATATATAGAAAATCATACACAAGCTGTGGTCCTTAAGGGGTACTCTTCACATTGGTATAATGCCCTTCTAGTTTAGGTCTTAGGGATCTATTTTGGGTCTTCTGCTGTTCACTCAATAGAGCGATGGAACCATAAAAATATGAGCGATAAATATATCGCTGATATTTTTACCTTTACTTGTTTCCATTACTCAAATATCCTACTTTATGCTTACGATATGAAAATTCATAAAATAGTTCTCAGTATCTTTGATAACCAAAAGCTGCAATCGGATCTCAATAGATTTGTGGCATACTGAACAAACTAAAAATTATACAGTTGTATATTTAATATCAAAAACATAATAAATATTGTTACATTAAAAAAAATTATATGTATATATACATATAGATAGCCACTATCACACATTTCCACACAGACACATATATAATAAATAATATCCATGTTACACAATATCCCAGTTAAGTATAAAATAATGGCAACAATAAAAAAAAAATTGGATACGGTTCTGCGGCTTATCATAAATCATTATGTGTGCTCCAGCGCAGATATATGACGTCTGCGACGACGCCAGCTTGGTGACAGATAGAACTGTCGTACTAATTATAAAATAACTGGGATCTATGCTATTATTACGCAACACTTATCTGATTATGTAACGCTTGTTTTTGTACCAGATTGTAATTGTAAATTTACGTGTATAGCTCGTCATGTTTATTTTGTACTTTTGTATTATGTGTATTGGGTGTGTATGTATACCAAAGTTCACAGACAATGGTGCCGATTCTATTTAACACTCGACTAAACTAAAACCTGACTTTATTTCTTCATAAGAAATCCACCTTGTGTTTTTCGTAATAAGGTCTATTTGTTACTGCAATCTATTTCTCAGCGCCACTAAATTTCACTAAAACCTGTCAACATATCCTCAACTTTATTTCCACGCAGCGAGAGTCCCCATTTATTCAAATGCCGTATAAAAACTTGTTCAAAACGAACTAAGATGACGTTATTTTAATCGACACCTACGAAGACATAAATTGCATATTTGGATAGTTATATATTATAATAGATAGATGTTACCTACTTGTTTCAATTTGAAATAAGACCTTGTTTCGAAGTGTACAAGGTTTACATCTCATATGAAGAAAATTTAGTGAATTTTAATTTAGCGAGTAAAGTAACAGAATTGGGACCAAATAACGACCGGCCTTAGCCTTCATTCAAGTGCATCCTCAGTGTGTCTATAATTTTTTTTGTTTGTTCAGTAGGTGTGTTCTGTATTTATTTCTAAAAGAGTTAACGGATTGTAGAGCACTGAATGGCGGTGGTATCATTCCAGACAGGTACTGGCCCAGTACCGGTATGACAGGTTTCCCTAGTCTTCCTAGGGGCTCTGGGGTCTATGTGTCAACACTACACCAAACAATAAGGTGGCAAGATTTAACTCTCGACCCTCATTCATCTTCGTGATATTGTCCTTGTTGAGAAAAGGTGTCACGGGAGAGTGTGGTATTCTGAACATGCTGTATGAGTCACTCAGTTCATATTAGAAGACAGCTCCCATATATAGTGTCAGCATAGTTGACCTTGAAAAGGATAAGTAACTCGCATAATAGTATTCTTATGCTAACACTGGACGTATTCTATACAGCTCCTTCAACCTGTATAAGCAGTTCTTGTCAGCCCGTGTGATGTGGGTTTCAAATTGCAGTTGTTCATCTAGAACAACTCCAAGATTGCGCACTTCTGAAACCTTTTTATGATGGAGTTAGTTTACGGGACCCAGCTGCGGCCGCACTACGAGCTTAGTGAGAGAATCGGCAAATAAATTCATGCATTGCGTCGCCAACAATACGGTTAATTATTTAAGTATAGTAATGCCAGGTTTAGTTGCGGATTTATTGTTTCATCATGATCAATATTAGTGTACTATATAATATGTATTTATTGATTATTATGGGAAAACAAAGTGTAAATCTTGTAGTTACGTATGAAAAAGATTTCATCTTTTATATAATTAACTTTACAGCTGTTATTTTCGTATACAACCATTGAATAGCGCGGCATTTTGTAGTACTGATAAAATGTAAGAGAAGTGACGCGGTCGTTGGTTGACAATCGAACAGACAGAAACGCATTACAAGCCCAACTTAGGCCAGATACGGGCGCACGCGCCACGACTACTTACCAAATGAATGAATGAATGAATATTTATTTAGAACAGCACAAAGAGACACACACCTATACACATAATAAGTTAAAAAAAAATAAGTAACAAAGAACAAGAATTAACTTATATATACTACATTCAACTAAAACTAATTATCTTATCATGTAGCCATGCGTTCCACGGCCCGTCTAAAAAAGCGTCCAGATCAGCTTCATGTCTAGCAAAGTGCTGGACGCTGGTTTTCATCTGGAACCTGTGTGACACGTACGTCGGGATTACAAGATACCCATTTACAATATTTGTCAGGTGTTATATGTGTGAGTGTGTAGTAATAATTAGACATATATTATGTTAGATAGGTAAATAAATCTTTAATGTAGGTAAATATAAACATAAATATTATTTAAATACAATCAGGTAATAAATATATATAAATGTCTATCATATATTTACTTAATTGGAGGAATCAATATTTTTATTTATGCATGATATGTTAAAAAATAAAGAATATTTGGAATCCGAAGTGGTTATATTTATTAATTACTACGAAACGTTTGAGTTCATACACAAAAACTAGAACTTTAAAAGAAACATGGAATACAGCTTTACTGAAATTAGGATTACATATCAAACCATAGAAATATCCTGATCAACGCTACCCAATTCACGCTGTGTATTCAAAGAGAAAGCATCGCAGACGTGTCTGTATATATATAAATGTATATAGACTTTTATTTTTTATTTATCCACTTTTGAGGCAAATTATTCAAAATTGGCCTGTTGGTCTAGTGGTTAGTGTGATCCTGACTGCTGAGCCAGAGGTCGTCGGGTTCGATTTGCACCCAGGACAAATATTTGTGTGATGAGCACGATTATTGGTTCTATGTCTGGGTGTAATTTATCTATAATATGTATGTATTTAGAAATATATAAGTATGTTTATCAGCAGTCTGGTTACCATAGTACAGGCTTTGCCTAGTTTGGGATCAGACGGCCGTGTGTGAGATGTGTCCAGTTATATTATTATTAATTTTTAATGCTGCATACCAAAAACTACCTCTAAATGCAGCAGAACAGTGTGACGGTACAGATAGCTGAAAGAATAGCCTTCTACTCGTGACCCAACCAAGCTTGTTATACAAGTATTATGGTTCTTTATATTTGATCTTTCGTATTGTAGTTTCCGCCGTGACTTCATTTTCAGCATTGCATGTTCGTTGAGAAACAGTGTAAAATGGCTTCTAGGTGGGACTGTAAAGCAAAATCGTGCACAAGCATTTTGCACCCTCTGTATAGAACGGTTAGTTCTAGCTAGTAGACGGGGTCCATAAACGGTGTCGGCATATGTGAGTTTCGATAACACCAACAATTCCACGAGTTGTATGCAAAGTTCTTCAGATAAGTAAGGCCTCATCAATACAAATAAATAAAATTGAAGTGTCTGTTTGTAATGTCAAAATAATCGTTTCTTTTTAAGCTCATACAGTTATTTGCACGATACCTATGCAGTATAGGTATCGTCTTCCTCGGTAAACATTAATGCAATTCCTTAAATCTGTCGTGGTCACTTAATAACTCAGCTATAGACAGGCAGTGCAGTAAGACGAAGATGGTGAAAGGAAGTCACTCACTGCGCTTTTGCCTATTCGCCAAATGGTAATGAGGCCCTCGATATGTATAAAATTGTGATAAACATAATAAAACAAGACAACATATTATTTAAAAATGGAATTCCGAAAACACTTCGAAAAATATATACAATTTATGATATGGATTATCGTTAGTGTACTGAATAAGCCGTTCGCAAATTTTAGCGTAGTTTTCTGTTTTTCTTATATTGATTTAGTTACGAATATCATCTTTAATTCGAACACCCTCTTAACACCTTTCCCTAAATCTGTTCATACGTACACAAAACAAGTGATTCATACATTAAAAATATCGTTAGGAGCCCACGCTAAAAATTACAAATTTAGTGGAATTCAAAGTTTGAAGCAAATTGTTTGATACTACAAGAAGAGCCGTATTAAAATTTATAGCATCCTACGCGAAAATATTTATTTCAATGTAAGTGAAATTCGATGTATTTGTGGCGAACAATATAATTCAATTCAATGTCAGGGTTGCCATAGTTAGTTTAGTGTTCCAGTTTAAAAATTATATTGGTGCCGACTAAACTTTTTTCATATAAGATGTGAACCTTGTACATTTCAGAACAAGGTCTTATTTCAAATTTAAACAAGTAGGTAATATATGCTGTTATCGAAATAAACAATTTATTTGTCAACTGTAGTCTGACACGCTTAAATAAACCTTATTACCACCTAGCGAGAGCCGCTATCCGTTGAATGCCAAATCTTTTGCTCTGTGTTTTTAGTAAGTGTCTTCGTAGGTGTCGAATAAAATAACGTCATCTTAGTTAGTTTTGAACCATGGACGTATAAAAAAAGCCTTTTTTTATACATCCATGGTTTTGAACAAGCTTTTATACAGCATTTGACGGTCACTATCGCTGCGTGGCAATTATACGGCATTTGAATAAATGGGGACTCGCTGTGTGGAAATAAAGTTGCGTATGCGTTGACAAGTTTTAGTGAAATTTAGTGGCGCTGAGAAATAGATGCCAGTAACAAATAGACCTTGTTACGATTTAGGTTAATTTCATATTAAGAAATTAAGTTAGGTTTAGTTTAGTGAGTGTGCAATCGAATCAGCACCATTGTATGTTATTTTTTAGTGATTGCTGGCAATCAATTTATACATTTTAAATATTGCGCATGTTTTTCTCTTGGAATTTATTATTTTCCATGTTGTGACATCAGTACAGAGTGATCTTGCACCGCCTTTATAGAGAAACTTCCTTTTTATTTTCCGTTTGGAAACCCCCAAAAAGCTACCGGTGAAGTGGTATGTCGGAATCGAACCGACTAAAACCACACGGTGTTCCGTCACAATTGGGTCTATTGCAAGGGACCCGGGATACCCTAAGAAGGAAGCTTCCGGGCACCCCTGCAGACCGTGGCCGCCTCTTGATCAACAGGCGGCCACACCGTGGTGTACTGGGGGCCTTGTCCCCCTCCGATTTAGAGAAGTGCGCTCGGAACACGTCACGCCGTAGTCTCCGGCCTGCTTCTGTCAGGGTAACGGACAGCCCCATCCGTCATGCGCCTGGTGCGTCTACTGCAGGACGGGAGAGTACTCGTTGTCTCCCGTACCCTTTCCGCCGCCTCTTTAGCCATCATCACATCATCACTTCCTCGCAAAATTTATGTAGAAGCTCTCTGCTATGTACATTAAATGAGTTATTAGTCCTAATGATCATTTATTTATCATTTTAAAATATTACTAATAACCAGAAAATGCCACTAGAACCCAGGGAGACGCACTGGGTATAAAGTAATAAATGATGTATTGTCCTAAATTGTCTCCAGTCAAATTGAATAAATTATTTTTTTTTTATTTCATTAAACTTTTTTTTTAAGTACCTACTTGTTTTGAATCATCTACTAAATGGGCTTTAGTTACTTTATTGTAAATTTTCTTTGCCCAAAACTAATAAGTAATATTACATATTGGTATAGGGCTCTGTTTCCGCATCTAGACTCATATGCGGTCCATTATGCGTTCAGATAGGCTGACTAGTTGAGCCAGCCTAGCTCCTTCCAGAAGCACAGAAGCCTCCTGGGGCGTTCACAGGCTTCTAGGAGCAACCTCGCTCCCGCGAGGATACTTGCCCGTTGTGTGGCCACTTCCTCGCATTCCAGGACAACGTGGGCGGCCGTTTCCTCCGCGTTGAGACAGCCTCTACATAGAGGATTGCTTGCCGCGTTGATAGTAAATAGGTGTCGGTTTAGGGCCAAGTGGCCCGTAATGGTTCCTACTACTGTTCTGATGTCAAATCGGTTGAGACTGAGCAGTCTGCACGTTAAACGTGGTGAGACCTCCGTCAGCACCAGTTTAGACTGCCTACAGCCGGGTGTGTCGGCTCAACGGCCGTTGTGCGCTTCACGGGTCCGTTGCCTTACCCATGAGCGAAGTTGATTAAAGGGAAGTGGCAGCAGTACAGTTGGACCTGCCACTGACGTTACAGATCCCTTCCTTGCCAGCTCATCGGCGGCGTCGTTCCCGAGTGAATCACTATGCCCCTTGATCCATTGAAGAATTAGCCCATTGGTAGAAGCTAGACGTTCCAGGATCTGGTGGCATTCGTAAATGAGACCGGAGTTCATGGTGTTGCCCTCCAGGGCCTTTAGGACGGCCATACTGTCTGTCAGTATGCGGATGTTGTACTCCTTTATACCCCTTGACATGACCGCGGTAGCGGCGTAGGTAATTGCAACGCACTCACATTGAAATATGGAGCTGTGTTGGCCCAGCGCCAGTGATATTGTTATATTTAGGTCTTGTGAGAAGACTCCGGCTCCAGTCCCTGTCCCCATCTTGGAACCGTCCGTGTATATCCGGACTTCCTTTATGCCAGATTGATCTCTGTCATTTTCAGATAGTTGTATTTGGTACCTCCTTCCGAAGATGTGTTGTTTAGGGATCCTATCGCATGGGGCAGCTATTAGTGGTTGATATTCCACTAGTTGATTCCATAGTTTGGAATGGGGACCCTCTCGGTTGTACCACAGACCCAGGTGTTTGAGTCTGATGGCTGCCACAGCTGCTTCCTGTTGTATATATAGATCTAGTGGTGCCAGATCCAGAGCAACTTCAAGGGCAGCTGTGGGTGTTGTGCGCATGCAGCCAGTGACGGCAGCACATGCGAGTCTCTGGAACTGCTGCAGTTTATTTCTGACTGTACTTAGCTCTGTTCTCTGCCACCAGGCAATAGCACCGTACGTGGTGATTGGCCGTATGACCGTTTTGTATAGCCATAGTGTGATTTTTGGTGATAAGCCCCAGCTTTTGCCGAGGAGTCGCTTGCATTGGTAGAAAATAATGCTGGCTTTGTTCAGTTTTGTGTCCAGGTGCCTGTTCCATAGGAGTTTACTGTCCAGTATCACTCCTAGATACTTGACCTCCTTGGTAAGGGCTAGACGGGTGTCAAAAAGTTTAGGTAGTCTTAGCTCTCCTAAACTACGTTTATTTGTGAACATAATCAACTCTGTCTTTGTCAGGTTCACTGTTAAGTCGTGTTTCTCACACCACTGTTCAACGACCTTCAAAGCGGACCTCATTCGGTCGCATACCACACTCTCAAAGGGGCCGCTGATGAGGATGGTCAGGTCGTCTGCATAGCCCACTGTGAGGAACTTGTGGTCATTGAGATGAGTAATAAGCTCATTGACCACAATGTTCCACAGGAGGGGTGAGAGAACACCGCCTTGCGGACACCCTCTGGCCACCACCCCTCTTGTTGTGTTGTAATATTACATAATAATATCACATCACTAATATTCTTGTTAACCCCTCCAGCTACGTTTAATGTATGAGTTAAGAATGGGTTCACGTCGGTGTCAAAGAATATAAGAATGGGTCGTTTTCGAACCTGTAATAACTTGATTGCAAATCCGACGCCTTAGCTATCACGCTACCACCACTTAATTTATGAAAACTAGGTAAGTTATTGTCAGCCCTGTCCCTTCATTGAACAAACAAAAGAATCGCGTTACGCCCTGGCCACAGCTTTGGCTTGTGCGGGTGGCGGACTAGGACGTGGAATCGAACAAAATACAGGACGGTATATATATGAGGAATTCCGTGATTTGTACAAATTATCCAGACAAACCTTATTAGTACATAAAAATCAGTGTATACTTTGACGTGACAACGTCTTATAATTCGATGGAGCCGGCTGCACGCACAAAAAAACATGACTCATGCGGTGTTACCTCGCTCTGAGGCGTTCCTATGACGTTGTCACGTTCAACTATCGTCAGTAAACCGACTTTACAGACAACCGATTTTTATTATAATACACTAGTTGTTAGCGACGAGTGCGTGCTAGTTATGGATAAGCCATCATCAATAAAAAAATTACTGTTTATTTACAAAAAAAAGTTACGCAAAATTCAATAAAACAGATGGTGAAGAGTGTGCCGGTTTCGTCGGGGTCACAAGATTTGCAACTCAAAATATACTGAATGTTCTTTTAGGTAGATCAGTGTGGATTACTTTTGAAACATAGAACGTCGCACCCATTGCCAGTGCAATATCACTACATCACTACATATTATAAAACAAAGTCCTCCGCCGCGTGTCTGCCTGTCTGATAAACTGAATTACTATTACTATTAAACTATTAGACAAAGTGATTCATGAGGAAGGTTTAGGTGTATAATTTGTACCCGTGCGAAGCCGGGGCGGGTTGCTAGTGTGTTTATAAAATACAAACTTATTATTAAAATAAAAAATAAACAGTCGCGTCGCTTAAGCCTATATTCACTAGGGAACATGTCACGGAGACATCGCCCTATTTTCACGTTGTACATCTGCGTATTCATTTCAAATTACCACTGGGATAGTTGACCTTGAAAAATTGTATATATTATATGGAGTTCGCTATCGCACACGGGAATGTTTGTGTAGCTTTCTAGTAGCGCTATGTTGTTGTATAATTATAATCCCTTCACTTACTGCTCCGCAGTCTCAATTTTAGAACTTTTCGGCGCCATCGGCGTCCTATGTGCCTGCCCACTGGCACTTCAATTTGCTAATTTGTTGGGCTATGTCGGTAACCTTCGTACGTTTGCGTATCTCTTGATTTCTGATTAGATCCCGTAGAGAAACTCTGAGCATAGCCCATGCCCATAGTGAGAGACCACGTTTCGGATCCATAAGTTTTATTAGTGGTGAGTGTGGTGACATACAACGGTTAAAAATCTTTGAAGGCAGTGAGGTATTTTGGACCGTCCGAGTTGGATTCGATAATTGAACTCTTTCTCAAAGTTGGACCTACTAAGTTAAACTATTTGTACCAACTAAATATACGTGTCAACTACTTAAAGATCTGAGTTTTCAACTATAGCGGGGGTTGGTAAATCATTCGGCATTCGACATTACCTTCGTCATATCCATGTTCATTTTAGGGCCCACCCGTTGGGAGATTCGATTGAGATCACCGAGCATCGGGCTGAGATCATCCATCGATTTTGTCATGATCACGTTATCGTCTGCAAATCGAAAGTGAGTCATGTATTCTACACTAGCTGTGCCCCGCGGTTACACCCACGTAAGTCCCGATGCCGTTTGAATATTGGGATAAAAACTAGCTTGTTTGTTAATTCAGGTGTCCAACTATCTACATACCAAGTTTCATTGCAATCCGTTCACGTTTATAATACTAGTAGGATAATAACTACAAAATTGTATGTATGTTTATCTTAACTCTGTGTGCACTTTCAACCTTCACTTAGATAAGCCAATAATTAAAATCTCGTATCTTGTATGCTCCCTGTTTTCCTATCTTTAATTACCAAACCGCCCGGCAAAAAGCATGTTACGTACGTGGTACGTAAGTAGACACAAATCATAGTCGGCAAAATGTAGGTAAGTGTTTATGCGTCTCTGCCT
Organism: Callimorpha dominula; assembly: GCA_949752705.1. Classification (NCBI taxonomy): domain Eukaryota; kingdom Metazoa; phylum Arthropoda; class Insecta; order Lepidoptera; family Erebidae; genus Callimorpha; species Callimorpha dominula. Next base: position 14,632,934 of record OX457012.1, on the reverse strand, counting down.
ACCCCTTCGCGCGTGAGTATAGAGTATAGACATACATGGATACATTTCATTTTATAGGTAAACTAACACTTCCTGCGCGAGTTCTCTCGCGCAAAAAAAATTATTACTTTGACTTTACAAACATAACTATATAAACAGGATAGAACAGGGATAAAACTATAACTTTTATAATTTTGTGAGTTTGCATTGTTTCTGAGTTTATAAGAGGCCGAAACAAGTAACAGAAACTCAGAAACTTGAGTTAAGAGCAATAATATTTTGGTGTTTAGCATGTTTAAATGTTATTGTTGTTATTGTTGAGTTACTGTGTTCAATAATATGCGGTCTTTTTGATATAGAATATATATTTCACATATTAAATACATATTGGTACCACCTATAAATACATACTTACATTCACGACCTAACTCATCGCTGGACGGGAGACGAATACTGCTCGGGGCGAATGCTTGATGAAATGAGAAAATATCAACTATTTAAAATCTTTAATTTCACACATTCCTCCTTTTTTTTCATGTGGTACCCCTCCCCCCGGTCCTCGCCTCACCATAGCTACTGGTGAAGTGGTATATCGGAATGGAACGGACTAGAACCACACGGACTCGGGTATACCGTAGAAAGGAATTACCCGAGAATATAATAAAGTTGTCTTCATACCAGAACATTTGCAAACAAATAGTTTAACATTTTGTGTAAAAGTACATACTTTTGAACAAAAATTCAATTTTTTTGTAAAACATCAAACAGACTTTCTTACCTACTAGGTTGTGGTAAAAACATCTTGATGAGGTTATCATAGTTAATATCTTACAATATCTAAGAACATTCCTTTTGTTACGTAAATTATATAATTAATATATTATATTATAATTCCAATACTACAAAAATACAAAAAATATTTTGCAACATAAACTAGTTTCAAACAAACTCTGTAAACTGTTATAAATTATTTTCAAAGAAGCTTATGTATGAATGACGACCTCATTTTCGTAATAGCAGCGAGCCAAAAATTCTAAATCTAGCGTACAAATATCACTGCATCTACACGTGTACACCAGAAATATTAAATCTCGACACGGAAATTAGCTAACGATAAGACGTGTCAGGGCTACAATATATCACTGAAAAATTTTTTGCTTTCAATACATTCTTATCACACTCAAAGTAAAATAAAAACGAAACATTTACTACACCAATCGTGTTCAAAATTTAATAAATCCTCAAGAATTCTACACAATATAATATGGTTTCCTAAAATACTTTATTGGTTCGCTATATATTCTAACTTGAAATGATATAAAACTGTCTTTTGTTGCGAGGGTAGAACAGTTGCTGTTCGAGTTTTTACACCACGAGTATACATAAGTGTAGGCATAGGATCAAGAAAATGGCGCTTAGTGTGTCTGAATGTTGATAGTAATTATATGTCGTACTCGAGCAGTTGACAGGCAAAAAAGCAAGCAATGAAACGTTATATAGGCTTTTCACTGAACACAAAAAATTCTAAATGTTTATTAATTTAGTTTTTAATAAACTATGCACTGGAAATTTTCATCAATCATAACTTTTTTGAGTGTGTTTATTTACAAAAGACTTAAGTATCGTATCGTATTAAAAATCGAATTAGTAGACAATAAAATAGCAAAATTAATAAAGAGGAAAAGGAAACAAACCAGTACTGCCAGTACACAGTAAAAAAAAACAAATTGGCAATAATTATTACCTAATTAAAGATGTAAAAATATGGTAAGTTCATCTCTTGTTAAAATCGCTATATCAGTGATTTAGGTAAGTGTTCCATTTTCAAATATACCCTGATAAACCTTGAATATACGTCATGAACGTATAAATGTAACAAAATATAACCTGCTAACGCCTACACTCTGCGTTGTTGCGGTCTTCACAATGGCAATTATCATTTTTCAAGTTCTCTACGTATATTTATGTGAAATGGAGTATAATTTATTTTAATAACTAGTGAATATTTTTTGTCCAAAAAGGGAATTTATATTAAATTTATTTAAAATACTATCTGACAAAATTTAATAGGCAACCCAGCCAAAACCTATTGACCCATTTATATTTGTATATAAAAATTAGATTTTGATTTAATACTCAGTGAACAAACTCTTGCAGCGGGATCTTAGACTATTAGAACTGGGACACAGTTATGTATGTTTAATTTTTTTGAAGTTTATTGAATGATTTTTTTTACTTAAAATTATTTTGTTTTGTAACTTAAGTATATTTCCAAAAGGGGAAAGATAAAGTAGGAACATAATGCTAAAGCAATAGTTTGTGTCCGAAGGCGCGAGCGATACATGGTGATAATAATACGAATATTTTGCCTCTGATGTGTCTATTGGCCCCACTTGACACCACTGTAAAACGCTCCTAGTACAAACAATTCTCAACTATTTTACTACAATTAAATTTTACCCTATTGTACGGAATATATTTATGTATTTTTTAAAAGAAAACTAGCAAATTTCGAGAAAAAAGTTACAAATAAAAATTCCTTATTGTTTGTAACCACCGAAGCCTGAAACAGCTCCATAAGATGCTCATGAAAATCTTTTTTATCTATTTCTGATCACTATTTTGTCTAAAAACGAGTCAATAGCTGTTCCCATACCCATCAAATATCTACATTAGAAAGAAGAAAAAGCAAAAAGATTAAAAAGTTGATGGCGGGCTTAAATGGGTTACTAGTCACAATTAAAGATTATTTTCAAATTAATTTTTAGTGGTTCGGTTTCATTACGTTTTAATAGAGAATTTCAAATAAGTACACGATTCATAAGGTTCCTTTCAGAGAGCTCATTTCGCACCCAAATATCGACCTTTTTTGCCAGACATTTTCAAATGGCTCAAAACTGTTTTGTGGTCAATCCTCAGTTCTTATGTCGAATATACCGATCTTACTTCACTTTTCACTGAAAAAGCTTGAATCAACTTTACTACTCTAACTGACACTGCATAAGGTCCATAAACGTCACAATTTTTTTTGAAAAAATAAATTATATTTATTCAGATTAATATATTTTTTCGCGGTTTGAGTCGCTTTTCCCCTTTTTTGTAATAAAACTTCAGAATGTATGGAATTTCTTCGTTAGATTCGCTAATTTTGGCGCAGAAGTCCGTAGTAAAAACAAGTTAAGTTAAGAGACTCCCAAAAATCTTCAAGGATCGATTCCCGTGATGGACCAGTTCGTCCATCACGGGAATCGATTCTTGAAGATTTTTGCGAGTCTCTTAAGAGAGACAAACTTAACTTTGTCGATCTAAAAATACTCTCCCATACATCGATGTACGTCACAGTCAATTTTCCAAGTACAAAATATAAGTTTGTAATCACAAAAACATTTGTTATGTAATATAACAACAAATTAACGACTGTCGACGACGAAACTAACGATGAAGGTTAATGGGAAGTACCCTCTAGGTTTTGATTTACCTGCAAAATGTTAAAACAAAAGGCTTAAATGGCCGTATCTATTGATTGCAGTTAATTAGAAGCTTAATTTTTTATAAGCTTCAAGGGGCCGACCCAAGTATTAGATGTTACTTTTAATTTGAAACCTCAACCTGTTTCAGGGAAAATGGTCTCAAGTAGACAGACAGACGGACAACGAAGTGATCCTATAAGGGTTCCTTTCTTCGTTTTGAGAAACGGAACCCTAAAAAAAGTAATAAAAAAATAGAGCTTAAAAATGAATACACATAAGTTCAATCAAGTATGTTTCTCAAATTAAAAATTAGTTTGAATACGACCCCAAAAAGAACCAAAAAATAAAAAAAAGAGGTTACGGGCCGCTTCAAACTTATGCTGAAGTATATCAAGTGCCCTATGATATTTTAAGTTATATATTATTCCACGTCAGGGGTAAACAAGCATACGGCCCGCCTGATGGTAAGCGGTTACCATAGCCTATGGACGCTTGCAACTCGTCTTTAAAACGAGTCAAAAGGCACAAGCTGGTATACAGGTACTCCCGCCCAGATATGACAGCAGTCCTTCGGTATACGGGGCGGACTTCATACTTGTGTATTAAAATTCTTTGTTCTGGGGTGATTTACCGCTTTGCTCTATTAAGCATACCAATTTTTTCGAAACTGGACTTCGCTGGAAATGTCAACCCCAAGGACCCCAATACTGTCTGAGATTTTAATACTTTTTAGGTTTTCTTTGGCAATGAACGACTTGTGATTTCGTGGGGTTAAATCGGACCAATTTTTTCTGTCCCCACAAGACCCTGGACTAGTGTTCTGGATTTTGGACATAAGTTGTTCGCGACTCTCTAACAGTATGGAACGAGGAACTCTGTCACGGCACGTGTTAGAAGCTTCTCCGGTGCTATCATCTGCATAGCAATGAATGTCAGCAATATACAGCATGTCATTAATTTATGTCATGGTGTAATAGGGGGTACGGCGCTGCCATCGTTATTCAAAGTTGAGTTCGGTGTTGCGAGGGATTTTTGACACTGATAAAACGTGTAGCATCAGGCTGCACACACGCTTATCTGCACATTTATTTGTATAAAGAGGTAGAAAAGACATCTTAATTTTGTAAACAGTTACCAAAAGCTGTTTCTTTCGCTCCTGGATATAGCCATTCCATTACTTTGAACATGGGTCATTTCCAGTGACTTTTAAAATACGCTAATAGACTGTCAAGCTAAATGAGTTTGTCATTATTAAGCGTCAAAGGAAAATGCTTAAATGAAACAGGAAACCCATTACTATTTCAATTATATAAAATCAAAACACTAGGCGAATACAAAAAAAAATGTTATACAAACGAAATAATATTTAAATGATTTATTTATAAGGATAGATATAGGATTGGAGCCGTGCCAGAGCTAAATTTAAAGAAAATATTGTTGTCATAGTATGGGAACTAAACTAGATCAAAATTCTCGACTTCAGCTTAAGATCTTAACCGTGCCTGTATTAAACAACATACTTCATAATTTTGCACTGTAAGAGGTTACGTCCCATCCGTGTAACATAGATATAGTAATTTACAGTCTATGTTTCAATCCATTTTTGAATGCACACGGTGCGTAATTCCAAAACAACAGCATCATCTTATATAAAGCGGGTTCAAGCCCATGTTTAAAAACCCAAGTAGCATTAAGTATCATAAAAATAATCGCCCTCCTCGCCTTTTTGCCCAAGTAAGTGTAAGTCGCTAGACCAACACTGGTTCAACTCAAAGTAATAAAACAAATATACATACATTGTTAACCAATAGCACTCCTCGCACTAATTTGACCTTCTCCATTCCTTCATCAGACAAGTAGACGCAGACAGAGGTTCCACCCCCACATTATCGAAACACCAAAAAGTCGAACAAAACGTTTTGACGGCTGTTTTCTGGTTCGTGTGGCCAAGGTCTAGAATGAACTGCCTGCGTCTATTTTTCCAGACAATTACAATCTTGGAATCTCTCTTTGATATGCGTGTAACATCTTTGTCTTCATCATCACTTTCCATCAGGTGAGTTAGAAGACAAACGCCTATACCATTACACAATAAAAAAAAAGTACAGAAATTCAATTTTCAGCCCCAAAAGATTGCATTTAAAGAGCATAAAGAAAAGTAATTAGTGTTTCGCCTTTTCTAAAAAAAAGCTTTTTGAGTTAATACCTGTTTAGATCTAGGTGTGCGATATGAACAATTTATTTTATAACACTACCGTTTGAAGAACAATCCATCTCTTGAGAAACAGGTTACTGTTATTATTTCCCGACACGTATGAAACAGAATTTGATATACTTACTAGCTGTGTCCAAAAGGAAAAAGTTGTGAGTTTATATATATATGTATGAAATCAAAAAAAGTCGACATTAATACTTGTTTATGACGCTCATATAAATTTATGACATGTAATATTGTTAGCCTTGTGGTGACCATCAGACCCCAATAAAACTCGCTACCTAATTATTACTCTCCTAAATCTGTTTTACGATTTTCTTATATTTATATTTAAATACTAGATACAATCTATTTGAATATTTAATTATTATTACGGTTTTAAGTGCCTAGTGCTACCTCAATCATTTCTTTTTTTTTGACGCACACTCTTGCCTTAAAGTTCACTATTGTTGCTTCGAGAAACCTATCAGCCCTACCAAATCCTATCAGCAGTGATAGTTTGTATATCTATTTGAGTACGTGATTAGAGCAAGATTAGAACACAAATATCTTCACTAACATTATATACAGTTTACATTTATAATATATTATTATATTGAGATGATCGCTTTGTAATCTGGGTAAAACATAAAAGTTATAAAATAAAAATAAGAATTTAGAAGAAGTAAAAAGAGTTTTAAGTTTGAGGGCTGGACTTCACGGCAACACGTGGGAGAGCCATGCTTCGAGACGTATGAACCGGCTCGACTCCGCTCGATACCACGGCCTCACAGAAAGAAAACCGACAGTTAAACATTTCTTTCCGTGAGAGTGAGGTTACCAGAGGCCCTAACTCTTACCTCTCCCCTATTCCCGTCCTTCCCATCCCCCCCTCTCCTCCCCTCTAATCCCCCTCTCCCGTCTTCCCGCTCTTCCCCCCTCTCCCCCTCTACCCACCTTAAAGGGCGGCACCGCACTTGTGACTTTTGAGTTACAGGTGCCCATGGGCGGCGGTAGACATTTATCACCTGTTGACCCGTCTGCTCGTTTGCCCCCTATAACATAAAGAAAAAACAACCATTTCGAGTTACAGCTATGCGACCTGCTCAAGCTATTACTTCAATTCCCCAATACATCCCTATGAGCCCCTTTTTCCTTTTCATCCCTTTGCTTCCATTGCCTTCCCTTGGTTCATTTCCCTTTCAATATTTCCCCAGTTGTCATATTTTTTATTCCCAAAGTGCTTGTTTGACGCAAAGGCTTGCCCCCCAATTAAGTGGGATCAAATTATAGTTATCTAAATGTGGGTATTTAATACGTCTCTACCTACCTCTTCGGGGATGTAGGCGTTAGTGTATGTATGTTTTAAGAGTCCCAAGAGTGTTGTCAAGAACACCCACAACTTGAAATTGTGTAACGGGGTTCTTAAAAGCCACTGTCCTGTATTAAAGTCAGGGCTCATTAGAGCCACTCGACACCCTATCCACACCGCCTCGCCTCGTGCGATTATTATTCTTTATATGGACTTCTATGGATATGCGCTCACTACATCAACTTCCTCGCTCGCAAGCTGTTCACGAGCGGACGGCAAGTCGATCACTCGGTGACAACTCGCTGCTCGCATGCTTGCCTAGCGTTGACTGAGCAATGCAAACGCATGGGTCATGAGTGGACGGGGCGGTGCCCGCAATTGACACATGTAGACCTACGACCACGCGATGTCCACTCGTTGACTACGCGACGATCAATCGTTGACCACGCGACATTTACACCGGTGACAACGCGGCGTTCACCCATGGGCCACCTGTAGACAACGAGTAGACGCCCAACGACGAGGCGGTGCTGGTGGGATGCCAGGTGGCTCTAATGAGCTACCTTCAGCGTCCGAGGGTAGTCTTATGGCAATGGCAGGTAACGATTATGATATAGACCACCAATAGGGTATGCTTCTTTAATTTTCTGATGTCATTTACATCGGATGTCATACATTAACGGAGCAACTTAATAAATACAGACTGTAGAACTTATTGTAATTATTTTTCAGTTAGCATTACTTGGGGCCAATAGATGTCGTTTCCACGATTATTTTGTACTTTTACGTGATGTGAGTTATGATACTGACAGACAGACATAAAGGAAAAAAAAATATAGTTTTGGCTTCAGTATCGATTATAGAATGCCCCCAAAAGAAATTTTCAAAATTTCTTCAATGTACAGAACCTGTAACAGTTTTATTATAAGTATATATATAAAGCAGTAATAACTAAAATAATTTTTGTGTCTTATTTTTTAAGGATTTTACAGATCACTGACATCTAGCAAAAACGTAATTTAACATAATAAACACATTTAGCGATAACAAAACACGTCCCCTGCACAATAAGTTCGATTTTGCATTTTGTTTTTATTTACGGAGAATACCATTTTGTCCTGCGTGCTCTTAGCTACGTGTTGTCACCCCTGCTGGCAATTGTACCGTTGGCGGTACGCTAAACTGGTAGGTATATAAAACGCTACCTTAAGTGAATAATGTAGCCTTGCCCAAATTATAGGAAAGCGTTGAACCTATTATAGGGTTCAGTTTGCGATCTTCCCGAAATAAAAAAATAAAAATCCATTAGTGTTAATTAACTCTGCGATCAGTCGCTAACGAGCTACCATTTGGCCATAACTGGTTTGGGGTGGATGCTAAATATGATATCACAAGACACCTTTTTCGGACGATAAATAGACTAGTAAGAAATTACTGAGGCTCACCAAGTTGCTCGCCCACTGTAATGCCGTGTTTACTTGATGTTAGAACCTTTTTTTCTGGTATCGGCCATAGATGCCAGTAACAAATAGACCTTATTACGAAAAACACAAGGTTGATTTCATATGAAGAAATTAAGTCAGGTTTTAGTTTAGTCGAGAGTATAATAGAATCGGCACGGTTGTATTTCCACATCCTTAACTAGTAAATCAATGGGGCTTCACTATGGAATTGATAGATGGCGCCACTGTGGCTATTAATGAAAGCAAATGGCACCTACGGCGAAAATGCAACCATACAGTAATATAGCCTATATATCAGAATAACACATCCTAATTAATATTATAACTGCGAATTTTACTTTGTTTATTTGTTACGCTTTCACGCCATAGCTACTGATATTCATAATTTTTTTTCTTTCTTTTCGTTAATAATTTTACATTTGACGAAGCAAACTATTGTTGCGGTGACTCTATGTGTGTTGATCTATAATTTTTTATTATAATAATTATTTATTAAATCGACCTTTTCGAATAATTCATGGTAAATTTTATGAAATAAAGATATTGAATTTACTAGATGAATAAAATGAAATTCTATAATAGTTCTATAATCAAAGTGTACATGTGAATTCCTCTTTAAAGTATTCGAATTGGACCTTTCGTTCGATCGATAAAATATGTGATAACAATACGAAAAACATAAATGCATATAATGATATACTCAGATAACCAAATACGATGTTTATTTTTTTTACGATTATTAAGAAAACAAACGTCACAATCTTAAATTTTGTTACGACCTTTATTTTGTCACCATTACTTATCCACAGGTCTTTGCAGGATGGAAACCCATTAGCAGTCCAAAGTATGTAATAAAACGGCTATACACTAAGTTTATGTCCAGTAATAGTAAGTTCAATGGATTGAAATAAACTGTGTAGAGTGTCAAGAAACAAATAATGTAATCTGACATCTAGAAATTTGAATTTGGATTGAAAATATTATTACTAACAACCGTTATTTTCTTTAAAAATAGTCATACTTTTTTAAGAATACATTTAAAAATGTTACTGATGTTACTTAAAAATACATATCATTGATTATGTTATTGATTGAGCTATAGAGGAAATAATATACAAACAAAGTCATTTATTCCAAATAAACCAATTATAGGTATTTTTAGATTGTCAGGAGTAGGAGTATTTAAGTAATAGCATTTCGGAGATGACCAGCCACGACCAACGACACCCGTTCACGAGCATGGCGTCAGCAATCGTAAACATCAACTGTAATGAAGGGAGGCAAACGACCCGACACGTACGCCATCATTGGCAGGACTTCTAGCGAGCATGACATATTCAGAGCTGCCAAGCAACATAGGAAATTTAACTTAATAAGTGACTGAACTGTTCTCGAATGAACAATTCGTTATATAGCAATAGTTCTAAAGGAAGCTTAACAAATCATAATCTATGTAAAGCCGAATCCGCACGTTTGCCACTTGCTACAAACTACAAACCTCTACAAACGTTTGCCTTGATTTTGAAGAGTATTCTGAAGAGGCAAGCATGGCGTACATCGAACTTGTGTCGACCATAAAATTTGGCTTAAGTTATTTTTATTATAAAAACAAGAAAATAAAAATTCATAAAAATCGTACCGATTCTTGGGTGGACCAATTACTCGTTTTTTTAATTATTGCGTATCAAAAACAATCGGTATTCGGTACGGACGCACACGTCTAGTCATTGCCAGCGCGCAAGGCATACTAACAACACACAAATCTGTGGATGCATCGCAAGCGCTTGCACAAGCTTTCTTTGATTTGGGCGTCAAAAACCGACAGAGTTCGGATCGACGGCAAGCCAAGCCAAACGTTTGGCAAATCGACCAAACACACTATCCACACGTTTCAATTTGTGACTATTTGTTGAGGTTTGGCAAGCGTCTGGACGCGGCATAATAACTTTAATGTCCACACAGTATATAGATAATGGTGCTAATTCTGACTTCGACTAAAGTCTGATACGCTTAAATAAACTTTAATACCGTGCGGCGAGAGCCACTATCCGTTGAATGCCATTTCTTTTGCTCGGTGTTTTTAGTAAGCGTCGATTAAAACAACGTTATCTTAGTTCGTATTGAACAAGTTGTTATACTGCATTTGAATATTTGGGGACTATCTCTGCGTGGCAATTATACGGCATTTGAATGAATGGGGACTCTCGCTGCGTGGAAATAAAGTTGAGTTAGAAATAGAGTTGACAGATTTTAGTGAAATTTAGTAGCTTGACCTTGTTACGAAGAAGACAAGGTTGATTTCATATGAAAAAATTAAGTCAGGTTTTAGTTTAGTCGAGTGTACAGTAGAATCGGCACCAATGTAAATATTGTTTAAATCTAACAATGTCACTAACAATAATTAAAAATATTAATAAATATAATATACATGTCAGTTTATAAATAGTACATAAGTGAAAATTCAGTAGAAGCAGGATCTGAAGACGATCAAAAGTACCTACTCATGTAAAGTGAGGCTGTGGAGCTGGACCATCATTTTGCCAAGCCTTGTTTTTAGTCATATAATCATCAAGTTTATAGCATGCTTGTGTTCTTAATGTGCGTTTTGTACAAGTTGTAAAATTTTTCTCACTTAGTTGAAGAATATTAGGAGGTATTTTAAAGGTAGGGAGATATATTAAAAGACCTGTGCACTTTTGTTAATCAAAATTTTGGTTCGACTACCGTTTTGTAAAGAGATGCAATTTTTTTTCTGACATAATGATGTTTTCATAAATATACTGACTAGGCACCGTCAGGATGTTAATTTATTTAAATAGATCCCTGAGTAATTCGCGACTACGTAGATTATAAATGACCCTGATAGCTTTTTCTGCAGAATGAAAATAGATTCTATATCTGTAGCACGCCCCTTAGTAAAATACCGTAAAACATGACATAATATTACTGGTTTTAGAACACGAACCAACATACACTCAAAAGGTAGAATATATAGGTATTTCATTAGGATTTGTTTACATTTAGTGAAGCACCTTAATGTAAACAAATCATATTTGTAAACAAGTCGTAAAACAATCTCTTTTAGGTTGCACGTACTCGTTTCAAAGTTTCTGAACTAATCTATTCTCCACTAGCAGCGCCCCGCGGTTTCACCCGCGTAAGTCCCGATCCCGTAGGAATATCGGGATAAAAAGTAGCCTATTATGTTAATCCAGGTCTCCAGCTATCTACATACCAAGTTTCATCGCAATTGGTTCTGTAGTTTTGGCGTGAAAGAGTAACAAACATCCATACATCCATACATCCTCACAAACTTTCACGTTTATAATATTAGTAGGATAAATTAAACGATGTTTGCCTCCTTATTTATTGGAAAATAAAATAATATTTTGTCAAAATCTGTCATAACTTTTTAAATAATAACAACTTGAGACACCTCACACACGGCCGTCTGATCCCAAACTAAGCAGAGCCTGTACTGTGGTAACCAGACTGCTGATAAACATACTTATAAGTATGTTTATCAGCGTCTGGTTATGGTGTCTAAGTGGTATGGTGGTGGTGGTAATTTATAAATTACTAAAACATACGAGTACATATTAAAAATAAATTACACCCAGACACAGAACAAATTATGAGAAAACAGTCTCGAAACCACTGATATAAACTATGAAAATCACTAACTAACAGTAACTGCCAAGTTGTTCGTACCTCTGTTCGCACTCAACTGAAGTTCTCATCTTATTTCTACCCTTTTATAAACCCACTATTCGTTAATATTTATCAATCGACCAATAGTATTGCGTTACCGGCATAACCAGTCAAAATAATGTCTATTAACTTATTTTTATTAAATAGTGAACTGTGTTATCATCTATTATAGTTTCCTATTTAGTCCCTTTTTTTAATAAAATAAATAAGAGATTTTAATGTGGCGACAACAAAATGATCATGCTCATCACACAATTATTTGTCCTTTGTGGAAATCAAATCTTTGGATCAGCAGTAAGGATCATTAACCACTAGACCAACAGGCCAGTATTAAATTACATTGGGTTGCAAAGCATCCATAACATCGGTACATATTACAATATTAACTACACGTGTCGTGATCGATCTACCATAAAGAACCCATAAGCCAGGTTTAGATAACCTTTGTAGTCGTTCAGTTGTGTCATTAATTAATAGTTTTGTTGTTTACCTTAATCTGAGTAGGTACCTTAATCTTTTCGATAATAGATACATATTTTTTTGAAAAGACCGACATATTTTACATATAAACATTCAAACTAAAGCAAATAGATATATTCATGCATAAAAATATTAACACTAAGCGGGAATCGAACCCACGACCTTTGATGCTGCAGTCGAATGCTCCACAGACGCGTTACATATTTCGTCGAACATAATATATAGAAGCATAACAAATAATACTGTCTATTTTTCTAGCGCTCTTTTGATTTTCAGAAGACCAGCTGCGGGCTATTTGCCATAATTTGTTGTGGTGTGACAGTTAATAAATTATTGTGGTTTAAACATAATTATAACATTGTTTGAGCACTAAACAAGCACATTTTTTTATTTATGTGCCCTCTCTCTTCTTTTAAGCATACTATTTTTTTTTTAATTTAATGTATTCCGTGAGATTATGTTTTCTTACAGATAAAGAGATAGAACATTCTTTATTGTACACCACAGTTGAACAGAAATTAAACATAGTAAGTTAGTTTATACTAAGCGGCAAGTACAATGGGCGGTATTATCGCTAATAGCGATGTGTTCCAGACAACCTTTGTATGGTAACAACAGAGGAGAATTATCGGTAGCTAGCGTACCGAAAATATTTAGAACAGGAACAATGAAATAATAAATATAGTATCTAGGTAAAGCGAATGATATTATCTGAGACGTAACAATGGGGTGAATAGGAATACGTGAAGTATCTACACATACATACACATACATATATATATACACATACTTACATACATATACATACACATACACATATATATAGCGAAATAACTATAATAATTAGTAAGACATTTTAGTGGAGTTGCTTATTATGGGGTCAATTGCACAACGTGAGAGAGTTGTACACCACTTATAGTGTTAGGTAGTGTACTTTTACAAGAGATTTAAAAGAGGTTTAAATATATTCAGTGACAGTAATTGTACTCGAGAGAGCTATGCTTCGGCACGTATGGGCCGCCTCGACTCCGCCCGATGGTATTGGCCTCATAGAAAACCGGCAGTGAAACAATGCATTGCTTTTCGCCGCGTGAGTGAGGTTATCGGAGGCCCTTACCCTTCCCTCTTCCCCCTCTCCTCTCTTCCCCCCTCTTCCCCAACTCCAACAATATAGGGCGGCAAAGCACTTGTAACTCTTGAGTTGTAGGTGCCCATTAGGTGTAGTAAGGATTTACGACTTTAATGTCTTCTCGTACAAGGCGTATCATGCCTTGATAGCAGTTATCAAGCTTTCACTAAGGCACCGGTATTTTCCATTTCATTTCTGCATCATTAATCTTTATGATGTTCAAATGTACAGTCTATAACTTTACTGTTTTGTTGAGACCAAAATTTAACGGGATGGAAACTGATATACTCATATTTATATGAAATTTTGTTTTTAATAACTGTTTGAATATAAAAAAACATGTAAGCTAACATGTTCACTCTACAAACGAATGAAAACAAAATTTATTTTTTGTAAATAAGTATTTTCAAACACTTTTCATTTCTTCTGTTAAAACTAGACGGTGCCGATATTTTCAAACACTTTTCATTTCTTCTGCTAAAACTAGACGGTGCCGATATTTTCAAACACTTTTCATTTCTTCTGCTAAAACTAGACGGTGCCGATATTTTCAAACACTTTTCATTTCTTCTGCTAAAACTAGACGGTGCCGATGTTTTCTAAAACTCGCATTGAGAAGAAACGCCGAAACAAACTCATTGATCCAAGTCGTCGTAGGCGTCAAGGTTGTTCTTTAAACGACAGAAACATTTCAGTTTTGAGCTGACCAGTCACGGCCTCCAGTAGATTAGATTTGATTAGATTATGATTAGCCAGTACTATTAGTGGAGTACTGTTTTTTTTCGTTGGATAGTAAAATCAGTAAGTGCGTGAGAAGAGGCTATCCTCTTCTCACCCACTTACTAATTTTGCTATGAGTAACTTGGTGTCCTTATTACCCGACTACGGCGAAAGCTAAAATGAGGGTAATAAGCTTAACCTGTATTTATTTATGTCCGATTGTTCTACCGTATATTCCCTCGTAACTACTAAACGGCTTAACCGAACCGTTTCGAAAAGCAATGCAAGTATTGCTTCACTGCCGGTTTTCTGTGAGGCCGTGGTATCACTCTGTTCGAGCCGGCCCATACGTGCCGAAGCATGGCTCTCCCACGAACAAAGTTGTTCAGTACTAAATTAGTTCACTATTACTAATGTTAAATGAGAATGTTCACCTTAACTTACGTTAATTATTATAAAAATATTTAAATGTTATTTTTTTTCTATGTGAGTGCACCCGGTTGCAAAAGTAAGTACGGTAAGTACCGACAGCTATGCTAATGTTCGCGGCGAATTCTTACAGTGCAATTAACGTTTCGAAATTATGTACCGTCGCTCCCGGGCTCACATTATATGTTCGGTGTCCGAACCGAACCAAACCGAACAGGCGTAGTCTATCTGAAAAAAGTTTGGTGGCGGAACACACGCGATATATTATAAATGTGTGATCGAAAAATAGTTATCGCGAGTCTGTCTGGGTGTTCTTTGTGTTCGTCGTTGGAATGTTTGTGACATCCAACACATAAAAACAAAAATTAAAAATTTTGAAAAAACCCACGACGGTTAAAACTTAATCGAAAAAGGACAACATAATTTAAAAACCCCCGACTTAACCAGATTATGTAACGACAGATAATAAACTTAAAAAGCTTTTTATAATAGAGTTGATCTCTCGCGAAGTCGGTCATATAAACAATGGAGTATCAGTTTTCATAGCACTTCCTTACGTGTATATTTGTTTCTCGAAGATATACTTAGATGTGGCAATACTAAATAACACGTTCAACTACCTATGAACTTAATAAACAAGCAAAGAATATCCGCCGGGGCTGCCATTAAATGAACTAAAGTTTTGCAGTTTTATAATAACGCGAATATAATTATTGAAGATGTTTTACGACAACATAATGTAAAACAGGATATCTTTAATTTAGTTGATTGAAATTTGAAATAGAGATGGCATTGGTTTTGCACAAACAAATGTTTACTGCAGCGCTTTCTAGTGAGTTACCACCGTAACACCCATCTAAAAACCAGCACCAATCAACCACGAACCCATTACTGAAAACCGCATCAAAATCGGACTATTAATGTTGGAGATAAAAAGCAACATTGGTTTGCACAAACACAAAAACATCTCTCACCCTAAACGCATTTACTTTCTCCGTGCCGTCGTGGGTAATAAACGCATACACCTTCTCCGTGCCGTCGTGGGTAATAAACGCATATACCTTCTCCGTGCCGTCGTGGGTAATAAACGCATATACCTTCTCCGTGCCGTCGTGGGTAATAAACGCGTATACCTTCTCCGTGCCGTCGTGGGTAATAAACGCATATACCTTCTCCGTGCCGTCGTGGGTAATAAACGCATATACCTTCTCCGTGCCGTCGTGGGTAATAAACGCGTATACCTTCTCCGTGCCGTCGTGGGTAAAAAACGGGAATCATTCATAATGCTTTTATAATATTATTTCGCTTTCATACATGAAAAGTTTAAATTACAACGCTTGATAAATTAATTTAATTCTTATATGTGTGTGGTAATGTTGCTATATGCATATTTATACACATATAGAGTGTAACGTTATTCTTAAGTTATATGAACAAATGACATGAATATTAAATTATGAACCTTAAAATTGCCATTGCGGTAGGCTACACCACACCATTCAATTTTGGGTCCCAAACTGCATCATCGCTGTGAATTCGTCACGCGACGCATTATCTCGCGCTTGCCCCGCCATAGATAGTAGCATCAGGGATTATATTATTTACACCACGACGCGACAGTGCTTAATTTAGAAATTAGTCGCTGAAAGTCTTACTCTCCAACGCGCCTGGCGTCCGGTAGGATTGGTTAAGTTCAAGAACCACTTGAGGGCTGAATGCTCAGTATAAAACTTTAACCATCCTACCAGAACATTAATCCTACTAATATTATAAACGTGAAAGTTTGTGAGGATGTATGGATGTATGTATGGATGTTTGTTACTCTTTCACGCCAAAACTACTAAACCGATTGCGATGAAACTTGGTATGTAGACAGCTGGAGACCTGGATTAACATATAGGCTAATTTTTATCCCGATATTCCCACGGGATCGGGACTTACGCGGGTGAAACCGCGGGGCGCTGCTAGTTATACAGTAAAAGTCAAGCTTAAAGCACCATAATATTGTTTTAGGACCAAAGCTAAGTTAAGTATTAGTTTTGTAGGAAGACATTATTGTTTTCAGTATCACTATATTAATAGTTATCGCAGGCAATTTTCTTTGAAATATATACTTTTAAAAATAGACTTTCAAATAAGTCATTTAAAGTTGTTTTTTTTAATACTGCTCGTAACATCGGTAAATCAACAAAATTGGTTAATCCAGATTTGCGATGCGGCCATGCTCCGCGACCGAGGTCGTTGGCCTCCAAGGAAGGAGGTCTATAATAGCAAAAAAATTAATAAGTTATCGTCGATTTTCAACCATAATATATTATGTTGTTTGTTATCATCCCACGTGCACAAATACATATATGTAAATAGAATAATATATTTGTTAAGTTAGTTACATTATAAAAATACATTTTATCTGTAACTTGGAAACTAGGTCCATTGTCCAATTATTGGTCGTGGGTTTGATTCCCACCCAGGACAAATAATTGTGTGATGAGCATGGTCATTTGTTCTGTGTCTGGGTGTAATTTAATATGGTGGGTGGGTGTAATTTATGTATTTAGAAATATATAAGTATGTTTATCAGCAGTCTATAGTACAGGCTCTGCCTAGTTTGGGATCAGACGACCGTGTGTGAAATGTGTCGTATTTTTAGGGGTCGTTCCTCTTTCACGCCAAGAAATATTCGGACCATGGTGTGAATCGCGGAATGGCCTCTTTTGAATTGGCTGTTTGACACCAAGATCAAAACATGGTCCGAATCACTTTAAAAAGACACGTCCGCGATTCACACCACACACTATGTAACAAGTAGCTCC
The DNA here is from genome assembly GCA_949752705.1 of Callimorpha dominula. NCBI lineage: Eukaryota > Metazoa > Arthropoda > Insecta > Lepidoptera > Erebidae > Callimorpha > Callimorpha dominula. The sequence continues at coordinate 14,615,234 of OX457012.1, read as the reverse complement.
TATAAAAAATATTTGTACGTCTTGTGTACTATCGCGTAGAGAATTGGTAATAAAACAAATAATTAGATATAACAAAATGTTTCCTGGAATCTTTGTTACAATATTAAATAAACTACATATTTAGGCTCGGCAAGAAAAAGAAATATCTTTCCACTTAATTATAATAAACACTTGAAGTGTTCCAAATTCGTCTGCAAATTTCATAAAAAGAGGTTTATACTACATACGTATTATTATTTTAGATAAAAAAAATTAAAGAGCTTGCCCGAGTACCCTGCAGAGGACCCACTTGTGATGGAACGACGTGTGCTTTTAGTCAGTTCGATTCCGACATACCTATTTCACCGTTAGCTCCGGTGAGGTGTTGAACCGTGGGGGTTTCCACGTGATAAAAAAAAAGGTTAAAACACAAGGTTATACATAGTTAATCTATTTTTTTTGTCCTTCCTTGTTATGTATCACCACTTAGAGCCTAATAGCCAATTTTCTATTCCATGTAGGAACCACAGTTGCCGCGCCCCTTAAACCTATATAAAAATAATTAATAGCCGTAGGTAGTCTAGCTACAAGAACGTCACATTTCTGCTTGCTTATTAAGTTGTAACTTATCATCCTTAAATAGATTTTCATGCCGCATAGCGTTCTTACATATATTTTGGCGTAGTTTAATCTCCTTGAGCGGTTATCGATCGGAATCGAACAAATATTTGGGCGATAGCTTGCGTCAGTTTAACATTAACATACTACTATTGACTAGCTAATAAGACTTGGTCATAGGTACTATTAGAGTCCCTGTCTATATGCTCGAATAATAACTACAAGTATGTCTGGTAAAGTGCTTACTTGCAGCTTGCAGCTAACAAAGGAACGCAATTAGCCAGCATCACTGTAGATCTGTTTTTCCTACACGGCAACGTCCAACCGCTACAATTAAAAATAAAAATAAAGTATTATATCAAAGGCCACGGCTCCACCCCAGCAATTAAGTTGTCATTCAAATCTGAGCTTTAAAACGTGGTCGTATAATACATTTCATTATGTCAATATGCGCTTACTGGGCAGGAAGCGATTGAAGCCGTCGGTTTTTTCATATTGACATTATGAAATATATTGAACGACCACGTTTTAATGCTCAGATTTGAATGACAACTTTATTGCGGGGTTGGAGGCTTGCCATTACCCTGTGTGATGAGCTTTAAAGAGTTGTTTGATTCAGACGAAACGATGCCACGAGACCTTGATAATCTTGGTAATCAGAGCGACTTGTTGTCCAAGGACAAGACGAAGGGAAGCAAGCGGTCACGTGGTCGATCACCTACGCGTTGGACAGACATTTTAAAAGCTGCAACACAATCCTCTATAGTCCAATGTTCCCGTAACGCTGAAGACCGCAACAAGTAGAGACGCATCACGAGGGATGCATTATCTAAACCAGAGCATCATCACGAAACCACGACCACTCTGTCAAGAGTGAACGACTGAGGAGGAGATTCATATGAATATGTGAATTTATCGGGTGGCTCTGGCTACATTTTATACGATCAAAGTCAATCATTGGCCCCAATTCTGTTACTTCACTCGCTAAATTAAAATTCACTAAATTTTCTTCATATGAGAAGTAAACCTTGTACACTTAGAAACAAGGTCTTATTTCAAATTGAAACAAGTAGGTAACATATGTCGCTATCGAAATAAGCAATTTATTTGCCGTCTCAAGTCTGATACGCTCAAATAAACTTCAATACCACGTAGCGAGAGCCGCTATCCTTTGAATGCCATCTCTTTTGCTCTGTGTTTTTAGTAAGCGTCTTCGTAGATGTAGATTAAAAACACGTCATCCTTGTTCGTTTTGAACAAGTTTTTATACGGCAATTCTACAGCGTTTGAATGAATGAAGACTCTCGCTGAGTGGAAATAAAATTGAGTATACGTTGACAGGTTTTAGTAAAATTTAGCGGCGCTGAGAAATAGATGCTAGTTACAAATAGTCGTTATTACGAAGAACACTAGGTTGATTTCATATGAAGAAATTAAGTCAGGTTTTAGTTTAGTCGAGTGTACAATAGAATCGGCACCAATATCCATCATCATATCCAACATCCAAGAACTGCAGGTTTAAAATGTTTATTACTTTACTGTTTCAGTACAACTTGAACCTACTGTGTGAATTTTAAGTTTAGATCATATCTTAATAACAACCTACATAATACTTTTAAATCATAACTTCTTCTCTTGGCTTTGCTGAAAGAAAGTTGGCCTGTTGGTCTAGTGGTTAGTGACCCTGACTGCTAAGCCAGAGGTCGTGGGTTCGATTCCCACCCAGGACAAATAATTGTGTGATGAGCACGGTCATTTTGTTCTGTGTCTGGATGTTCTTTATCTATAATATGTATGTATTTAGAAATATATAAGTATCTTTATAAGCGTCTGGTTACCATAGTACACGCTCTACCTAGTTTGAGATCAGACGGCCGTGTGTGAGATGTGTGAAGTTATTAAAAGTGCTGTGCCACGAACTTTTAAAAAGTCGGTAAAAAATTTAATAATATTGGGATAACTTATAAGGGTACATGCAGTTCTTCATTACTCTCGTGAACGGATGTTATGCGTGGTGATTGGCCTTGATATCTGATTATATTTACGTTAATAAATACTCAACATTTTTATAATATGTTTTTTCTATCTCTGAAGGAGGTTTAAATCTCTCTCGATCTACCCTAAGCGTATAATTTTATGGTTAACATGAAGGCTATTAGATCTTGGTAAAATATTAAAGTTATTAATTGAATAATGTTTAATAAAACCTCAAATTACGCTCATTCTATAAAAAATTGTTGCTCAATGCGAAGAACTCAGACACATTCCTCTACCGAAAATAACGCTATACAATAATATTTACAAATCACATTAGTGTTGAAACCTGGTTGATTTATGTTTGGTACAATGTGTTTGGTCCTGAGCCCACATACTCACATTGACGGAGCGTTAAGCGGGCTTAAACAAAACATTTAGGTTTAAGATTTTCTTTCTATTTTACTGGGAAACCCACTTCCCACTAATAAATGTGAAAGTTTGGATGAATGGATGGATGTTTGTTACTCTTTCACGCAAAAACCACTGAACCGATTGCTATGAAACTTAGTGTGTAGATATCTGGAGACCTAAATTAACGCATAGGCTACTTTTTATCCCAATATTCCAACGGGATCGGGAATTATGCGAGTGAAACCGCGGGGCGCTGCTATAAATACATATAGATGCACTGTTTCTGAGTCAGGGGTATTATATAAACATAAATATCACTATAATATAAATAACCGACGAAAAAAAATATTTTTATATATACAATATAGTTGTAGTACTTATTTACATTCAAGTGAAGTCATGCAAAAAACAATTTGAACAACCAGTTGAAAGTGTGTAAATAATCCGTATTTTCGTAAAGAAAAACACAAATACATACGCTCGCACGCAGATACAAATTTTTTTGAAATGTATATGCATAAAATCTATACCTGTAATAAAACTGAAACAGGTCCAACTCTGTAGATTGAAGATATTGAAGCCAAAACTGTAGTTTTAGTCTGTTAAAAAAGATAAGATGCCAAAGGTCTTGTATCTTGCCAAAGGTGCGATTTGTATTTATATATGTGGATTTATTTATTTGCGTTGTTGTATCTAGTTAAGACAGAGATACACCCCTTATTTTTAGAGTAATGACTTTAAAACGATCCTTTCAATTTCATATTAATTCATAATTTTTTTTTTCATTTATTTCAGTGCGATCATTTAATTTTTTCATCTCTACATAGCTTAAAACAAAATCGCTTCCGTCTGTACGCTTAGATCTTTTAAACTACGCAACGGATTTTAATGCGGTTTTCATCAATAGATAGAGTGATTCAAGACGTTTATACGTCTAGTTTTATATTGTTTTGTGTTATATGTTACGATAATTGTTCACCACATTAGTATCTACATTGCATCCGAGTAAAGGCGGGGCGTGTCGCTAGTAGATTAATATGTTACAAACAATGTTATTATACTTAAGAAATTAAATTCAACACTAATATGTAATTAAAATCTAGTTATTAGAATTTACTGCTATATAATAGTTAAATATGTTATGAAACTCTAAATACGTTTTGCAAATGATTACGTTCAAACGTAAACACATAAAATTATTTGATCATCACAATGTATATAATATTTATTATAAGTATATAATAATTATTATTATATACATTCTGTTAATATTAATAGTTTTGTAAACTACCGATTAAAATAATTGGAAATTATTATTTATTAATATGACATTGAAACAAAGGTAGTTACTACTTCATTTTGTATTTGTTATATTGGGTGTAAATATATATTTATACATCAATACAATATTACATAATATTAAAATGTAAGGTCTTCAATGTACTTAACATATTTTTAGTAATAAATAATTTATAATTACTTTATTAATCAGCGTTTTACAAAATAGTTTTCATTAAAACGAAAAAAAAAATACATTTAAGTCAGTAATTGTTTATCTAAACATGTAAATGTATTTTTGTAAACCTACTTCAAGTAACTGAAATACACTTAATAAAAGTAAACTTGAAAGAAAACTACTAATTTTGCACACCATCACAATATTTGTTTATTAACTAAACCAGGCCAATAATCCAGGTAGTTTCTGTCGTTATTTTTATTACTCTGCTATTAAAGCGCAACGTTTTTTCTAAATTCAAAAACAATTAATCATTATTTTTTTTAATTTGCGAACACAAACTAAAGTTTTATATTCAGAACGTTATTTATTTTTATAAATAAACTGTTAAAAGCCGTACAAATACAATACCTATTTATTGTATAACGTAATTTACGTTATTTTAGCAGCATTATGATATTCGTTTTAAATGATTTAGTAAGGAATAAACATATCAACACTTTAAGGATATTTGGAAATACTTGTGTTGTAATTTGTGGGTTTGTTTTGCAATATGGATGTACGCCACCTGTCACTTACGACCTCAACAGTTGTACAAAAAATAGTGTTGTAAATTCTGTGTATTGTAATTAATGTCGGAATAAGGTGATGATAGATTGGTAGATTGATTGATCAGAGATGTTAAGTGAACTTGTCTTTGAAGTTGTTGTAATGTTTCTGATAACTGGAGAAAACGAACGAAGAAGTAGTATATATATATTCTGAAGTCTTTGACCTTGTCGGTATAAGGAATGTTTGTACCGTTACAAGTGCCTTATTGTAAAAATGACACGTCAATTTTAGCGAAGGTCATTGTTGTTGGAAGCTCCAGGTTGACCTGGAGCTTCCAACAACAATGACCTTGGCTTTTTTTTCGTACGTGTGGCAACCCCCTCGGGCCGTCACCCCACCGGGGTTTTCGGTGGGGCAGTGTGTTGGAATCGATCCAACTAAAACCACACGGTGTGCCATAATGGACCTGAAATAGTAGGGATACGGAAATAGCTTTCATTAAGACATCCAGACCCCCAGTAAAAAAAAACCTCGAAGAAAGAAGAATGGAGAACAGTCAGGATTCAAGCCAGATGTTATATGTTAAATGTAGCTTCCTCTATCATTTTGTCAAAGTTTGACGAAGCAGAGAAACGTTGATTAAGTACATTTTAATTTTGAATACTCGAATCTTAAACAGATTGGCCTTCAGTACCATTATAAAATCAAGTTTTGTTAGATGTCCGTTTTTCAGAAAGCTGTGGATATATCGGTGTTGCGCATTCCTGCATACCTTGCTACAATGATTCCTGGTAGATAAAAAATTATCCCGGTTACTTTTAGTTGGCCGTTTTTGTATTTGGTTTAGACTATCGCTTTATTTAACAGACGAAAAAAGGAGGAGGTTCTATGTTCAGCTGTATATATTTTTTTTATGTATGTTTACCGAAATTTCCGACATTTATGGACCGATTTCAATATTTTTTGTTAATGGATATGCACAAAGTCCGGATCTGATGATGTTATCTAAGGAAAACCTTTAAAAATTAAGGACAAACGTAGTGTGTTTGTTGAAATTTATTGATATTAAGGAACATTGACGTTAAAGTCATAAATGTTATAGTTATGAACACCTTAAAAAAAAGGAGGAGGTTCTATGTCGTTCTGTATGTATACTTTATTTAAATAAAGTATCGGGCTTATCAAACTTAATAGAATCTAACTTACAGCAGTTCGGTAACTTATATTACAGTAACTAATGTTATATATTATATCGTTGTTGTATATTATGTTGTTGTATATTATACCGTATCTGCTCAGTTACACCTGCTACCTTACACTAAAAATAGAAAAATGAATACTTAAGAAAAATTTAACCGACTTCAAAAAGCACTAACAAAGGCCTTTGAAAAGTGAAAAATAATAGATCCTTGATATATACGCTAGGTCCACCGCCGCGGCTGCGAGGGGCTTCGTTGACACACGTCTCAAATGATATTAAATTTTGAATATTTTATTACGTGGTTCATAAATTTGTATAATTTGACTATTGCGCATAAGTAATATGAAATCTTATCGGTTGTTCTTTAATATATTAAAAAGTATTCAGATATTATATTAGAATTATATTCCGTTCTAAATTAAGCTGTTTATATTACTAAGAATTACTTAGGTATTGTGTTTCGTGCTTAGCACCGACTTCAAACAGACCAATAGGTACCTATTGCCTTTATACTGTTCCCTATTATATTGAAAGTTATACATCATTATAGTATTTTCAATTAAGTTTGAAGTCTGTCTGTCACTAATCCATAACAATGCCGAATTATATATTTTCATAAATAAATAATCATCAGATATAGGCATAATCCTGTCCAATTTAATCTATCTTATCAAGAAGATAAGATTAACTTAATTGTAAGGGGTTTTCGGCAATATTGATCCTCAGATCCGACAGATTAGCTGCAGTGTGAATTAAATAGTAAAATACGGTAAGCGGAATATGCCAATATTAATAAAATGTTAAATACATTTGTATTTTTTTAACGTGTGGAAACCTACAGGTAATACCACACCGTGGCTATCAGTGAGGCCCTATGCCTAAACCCACACGGTGTGATATACTGCGCCGTAATATATCACACCGCAGTATTAATTGGACCGTCGGTGTTACGGTGGTATGTTCTCAACGGGCCACCCAGCGCTAGCCCATGAGGTGACAAGCTGGCTTCGTCTCTTAACTGGGCGATGTTCAGATGCACAGGGACATCACCCCTACGCGGGAGGCTCAAGGGTGGCATGAAGCGCTCGTGAGCGCATCTACGCCACCCAGGGTGTCAGCGGCGAAGCTGATCCACTTAGAAATCTTCCTCCCGGATCCGCTCCGCCGCCGAAAGAAAAATACCTGTCGCTACCGGCCATGGAGCGTAGGATGGTCGGCAGCGAGATATCGACTCCGACTACTGCAGAAAGAGCAAGACGCTTCGTGCCAAGCCCGGCAAACCACGAGCGTTTTGCTGAGCGGTGTTCTCTCCTTATTTATTTGCTTGTAACATGGTAGACACAGGTTTTACAAACAGTCATAAGCACGTCATGTTTCGTCTGTCTTATGGCATGCAAATGTCAATCACATTATGAAAATTTACTAATGTCAAAAATACAATAACAAAATAATCATTATAATCAATAAATCTCAATATAATGTCAAATTTCAACAAACGTCAATATTATTACTGGAAATTACATGACGATATTAGTAGTAGTAGTAAATCCCACAGAAATCAGTAGATAGTTTTGGAAGATAACATGGAAAATAACTATATATAAAAAACGTTTTTTTAGAAGCCACGTCTGCATTCTACGTATAAATAAATGTGTAAGTAGTGTAACGTTGTCGATACGTCCTTACAAATAACGTGTAGATAATTTACAGAGCTAACAAATTAAAATTATGGTTCACATAGTTCGCTTACGCATCCCTAAACCGAGCTGTTATAAAACTGGTTTCGTTATGTTCGGTCCGTTCGGGCGGTATCGATGTTTCCGTGGGCAGAGCTACGCTTACCCGTGTCCTCCGTGTAATAAATGTAAATATTAAAGTGCCGTGCTATCGACCCTTTTTCGGGATCACGACGCGACAGGACCGCCACTACATTGCGGTTCCTTGCTTTTTAATTAATAAATCACTGTGCTAGTGTTAGCGAAGAATCATAATTAAATAACTCAATAAATATTATCACTAATTTAATAATAGTTTTATTGCCGTAGTATTTAAAATAATACAATATATGTAAATGATTTCTACGTAACAGTTCGCACCTATGTACCTACTTGAGTTTGCACCGTTATGAACCAAATGGTAAGTATATCGTAGTTCTATTATAAAGGACAGAGTATCTGATTGTATATACCTACCTCCATTTTTGTTGTATTGATTTTGTGGTTAACAGTAATTGATATGGTTACAGTATAGTAGAACCTTATTTTGAGTCCAAATAATAAAATGATTAATTACTAACTTATGTACATATAAAATTTTGATAATTAATCAGTTTGTTGTTTGGCGCCGACTCAAAATAAGTTTATACAAAATTTGATAGTTTATGTAAATAAGCTGAATACTTAAGACTTAAGGTTTATTTATTTTTTACTTTTTAGTTCTTTTCGTCGGTTTAATTTTTGTTAAAAAAAAATTTCTAAGCTGCTGTTGTATTTTACTGTTTAAATATCTACATAGGAATTTTATTTTTAGTAAAAGTAGATGATTTAACTTTTTGTGGATTGCTAGAGTCAGGGTCAGCAATCACCATATTAGGTAACAATTCCCATGTAAATTTAATAGCTTCGTCCGGGTTTTTAATTACAGCTGGTGGACATAGACTGCTCACCGTTGGTTATTTAACCCTACTTATGTCTTTTGAAAACCGGTTTTACGTTTTTAAAGCTTACGTTAGTCCTTCCGTTAGCTCCCACTTATTTTAGGCACTGATTTTTGGAAACTCCTTCGCTTGCTCCCTAAGTTTTCTAATTATATTTTCCTGTCTAATACAGAGGTGCAGGTTGCTGCTACTGCCGAGCCAGCATTACACTCTTACAGTGAACTAAAAAAAGTTTTCGGTATTTATAATTATATTAAACACTTTGATCTATGACTATGACAATTTCTTTGGTATAACACGGTAAAGGATTTTATTACAGCTAAATTTAGTTATATACCTTGAGAGAAACTGCTTATTTTCATGCACTTTAGTAAATAAATGACGTTGATTTCTAACAAACATGGCTATTTCCGTCTATTTCATAAGCCATCCTAGAGCGAACGCAGCGCCGACAATCTCCAAGGCAAGCAAACGAATGTGCTCGAAGAAGTGCCACCTCGAGTTTAAAACCAGGCCCAAATATTTCATATTGAACCTAATCGGCACGAGAACTGAACGAACCTCGATTGAAGCGTCAGACGTCAGACGGCAGACGTCGAAGAGGTTCATGAAAAATAAGGGCTTCTGTCTTTTTCAAAGCCACCCGCAGGCCTAACAGAATGGCAGACTATTGAATGTGTTGGCAATGTCGAGCCATACCGCCAACAGCGCCACGGCTCACAGCCTCAGGTCCTTCGCCACGATCTTTAGGCGCAGGATGGCGTTTTCCTGAATGAAAGGTACCCTATGTATGAAAGCGTAACAAACAAACTCACAGCCTCATTTACAATATTAGTTAGGATAAATAGAGAGTAGAATGGATGTAATATGTAATACCTTTTCGTGATCGCGTTAATTCTCGTTTAAAAACATAATTATAGAGAGTAAAATAAAGAAAGGATTCTGTTTGAATTGAATCACCTGGATCGGGGAGCACTGCCACTCTACCGCAAAGCATCAGTTCAGGCCATGTGTTGCTGCCATGCTCTTATTATCTAAAAGCACATGATCTCATGATAAACTAGAGCCTTTATAGTAAATTAGCTGTCTTTGGGTAGAATTTTTAATTATTTAGGCTAATGAAAGATACTTCCATACAACTTTTCATCCCCACCTTTCAACCCCTTACACCTCTTTTGTTGTATCAAAAAGTAGCCTATGTCCTTTCTCAGGCTCTAGACTATCTGTGTACCAAATTTCTTTTAAATCGGTTCAGTAGTTTTGCCGTGAAAGAGCGACAGACAGACAGAGTTACTTTCGCATTTATAATATTAGTAAGGATAAGGATTAATTTTGGGGTGCCTGTGAAGCAATTAATTTCACACTGTTTTATGTTATTATAGGGTTGGTTGTGGCCTGATTATATTCTATGAAAAACCTAGAACCTTTCTGTTTTTAATTAAAGTAGTGAGGCTTCCTCGAAATACACATGCGACTCACCTGTTGCTATTAATGCTAGGAACATCGTCATTAAGCCTTTGGATGGATTAAATGGATAATTTTAAGGATTATAGATGGATCGAAGGTTATAAACAATATCCTCAGTCCTTTTTTTTGTATTAAATCTCTTGGAAGTTACTGGAGGTCGAGATTTTTAAACGGACTAATAAAGTATTGTTTGTACAAAAAAATGTACTAAGAAGTACGCATATAAGTAATTATAACATCACCAACCCATTTTAATACTGTAATAGGAGCGTCGACTTGTTAAATAGATATCATCAGTAATAAAACGATATTAATGGCGTCCCGACGTCATTAATTAAAAAATCGGCAAAGGGGGAGTCTGACTCGCGCACCGAGGGCACCGTAAGCGAACAAAATTGTATGTAGATAGTACGTCCATTTCGGGAATCAATTCTCGAAGACTTTTACCCGTCGTTTTTCGAAAGACAAAATTAAGTTTGCGGTTGCGATGTTCGACAAAGTCAACAATCCAACCGCAAAATATAAGTTTGTAATTACATAAACTATTTCTTTATGTGATACTAGCAGTGCCCCGCGCTTTCACCCTCGTAAGTCCCGATCTCGTGGGAATCTCGGTATAAAAAGACACCTATATGTTAATCCAGGTGTCCAGCTATCTACATACCAAGTTTGATCACAATCGGTTTAGTGGTTTTTGCGTGAAAGAGTAACAAACGTCCGTCTATCCATCCGTCCATCTAAACCTTCACATTTATAATAGTGGCATTAGTGGGATAACAAATTAACGACTTTCGAATTTTTTCCTTTACTTGTGCTGTTAGACCTTGCTTCTTACAAAATTTTATGATTCTAGGTCAATAAGAAGTACCCTTTAAGTTTTGATTTACCTGCGAAATGTTCAAATTTGTTAAAATCTAAGGCTTAATGGCCGTATCTTTTTATTGCGTTGACATAGAAGCTTGATTTTTTACCGTTTTAAGAGACCGCTGACATAAATATTTGATAATTAATTTCTACTTGATGCGTTTTCAGGTACCTGAGGAAAAGGCTCTTGACAGACACACAGACAGATAGACAGACAAAACAACAAATTAACGATTGATAACCATAAGTAGTTGGTATTAATTTTAAATTAAAGTCCACGGGTTCCTGAGAAAAAGGGTCTTAACCACACAAATCTAAATTAGATTTCTGTGGTCTTGAGAGACAGCCAGACGGACAGACGGACAACAAAGTGATCTTATAAGGGTTCCTTTTTTCCTTATGAGGATTGGAACCCTAAAAATAGGCATGGTTGTTTTGAACGAAGCCAATATCGATCATCTGCACTTATCATTTATTACCACTCAACTTACCTAATCTGTTTGATAAATTATGAAAATCGTACATAGACCTTTACATTTAACGTGTTCAAACAAAATGTTTATTTTGTTTGTTGTAAAATGTTCAGTAGTATTAAGTAACTTTTGTTAGACTATTTAATAAATGAACTTTCAAAATTAGTTTTGTAGAATTTCTTCCTTTGAATCCAACTGGAGTTGATTCATGGTAAACGGAATTTATATATTCAGTATGTAATATATATTCAGTATATAGTTTTATTCTATAGTTTTTTCTTAGCATTTTGTAAACAATTTTGGTTACGTATTAGTTTGAAAAAATCATCTTGACGCTATTAAAAGTTTTTACAATCAGCTTTTCTTAGATTTGTAGTTTTATTTAATATATATATATTCGCACATCTAGATCTAAAGGGAGTTAATTGAAAAATCTAAATTTTTAAGTTATGCACACCATCAAATTCCCTATCTCAATACCTACAATACCCGTGGGAGAGCCATGCTTCGGCACGTATGGGCCGGACAGAAAACCTTCACTGAAACAATGATTGCATTGTTTTTCACCGCGTGGGCATGGGGTCCCATCTCAAAGAAAGCAAAAATGGTTCAAACAAATATCAATAGATGGCGTTACGGGTATCGATTTGTTATTGAAATGTATGGAAAATCAATATTAGGTCCTGATAAACGTACTTTCTAATTTTATAAAATACCCTAAACACGGGAAAATTGAATAAAAGCTTCTGAAGTCCAGTTTTCTTGTTTTCACAAAATTCAATATTGTCATCGTTCCTCTGGCGGCAATTACTCGTACTACGTTGAGGTTGATACGGTTTTGTTATTGAGTTTGTAGTTTAATAGTTTGTAGGTACTGACTATTGACAGTTGGCCAAATGTTATTGAACTGTATTGTTGCGTTATGTTGTAGTTAAATTATTAACACTGTAACTTTTATTCGAACTTCAAAGATACTATAAAAAAATTAAGAATTAATTTTTCTCATTGTGTTTTACATATTTTTTTCATATTGTCAGGACACAATAATTAATAGTGAACAACGAAACGCATGGTATGTGTCAACTTTGTTCTGTACCAGGTTAGGTATTTATGTAACCGACATTATGATTTGGCAAATAGATACCTACTAACCCATCTACTAAGTACTTACACGTACTATCTATTTACACATACACATTGCTAATAGGAATCTTTTACATCGGACCTCACTCGATCGCAGGGCTGCCAGATTGTATTATTGTATACAATATTCGTATAATTCGGTAATCATAAGTAGGTATCCTGTTTGTATAGTAGATGCATTGTATAATCGGATACAATGTCATTACTGATGTTATTGTGTAATAAGTAGGTACGAACATACACATAGAGATACTTAAAATAAATTATGTCTGTGGTAAACTGTTAAGGAATTATACGTTAAGAGCTATATCACATAATAGCATTTTACAAAACTATGTATTTACGCACGACGACTCGGTCAAACTCGCGAGTTCCCGACACTACGGCAATGTTGTCTATAATAAATTGTGACTCTGCCCTGTCCTTGAAATAATTACCTACAGCCGGGCGGTATGTAAACACGCGATACGGCTGCCCATAATTTCATCTACGTACTTGAGTTTCTTTCTAGTTTTGTGATTGTAAATATTTTAATTTATTTTTTACGTGATAACGTCTTATTATTCGATGGAGCCGGCTGCACGAATGAAAAAACATGACTCATCCGGCGTTACCTCGCTCTGAGACGTTACTATGACGTCGCTCGGCTCGCCTCGTGTGCACTCGCCACCACTCGGCACCGCTCGTAAAGCAGTTTCGGGTACGGAGGAGTGTGATATTTATAAAACAATTTCGGGTGCGGAGGAGTGTGATATTTATAAAACAATTTCGGGTACGGAGGAGTGTGATATTTATAAAGCAATTTCGGGTACGGAGGAGTGTGATATTTATAAAGCAATAAAATGTACATAGTTTTTACAAGTATGAATGTGCTTTGAGCAATTGTTTTACAACTTTTATTTACAACTTTTAAACATGTGTGATATTTAACTTATTGTATTTATGCGTACTAATAAATGTAACTTGATGAATTCAATTGTGATTTAAATTTACCTCCTTCTCTATATCCATACAAAATATCTATCAAACAAATAAAATTAAAATTTTCTTTTGAAAAATGCAACCATTCAATCAGTATTTTCTTAAGACGTTGTCACGTTCAACTATCGTCCGTAAACCGACTTTACAGACAACCAATTTTATTTAAAAAAATTAAATTCGTTGTGAATGAAATGAGAAGTATTCAATAAAAATACATGTCCTGATTTTTTATTATTAGATGTAATAAAATAACACACTCTAAATCTTACCAGGTACCTACCATTTTTTACTCTCATAATTATTTCATAATAATATTTGTAAGTAGTTAAATACATGAGTAAATAGTTAGCCTAGGAAATTACCTACTAGTTTTTTTTAACGCGAGCGTTGGTAGGTCTATCGTGTGTCACTTTTGTCACCCTATCGACTTATTTATTTATTAATCCAGGTATTTTACTCGGTGGAAAAAGCGAAATGCCTACCTATTAAAAAAGAAACAAATTACGTTCTAGTAGGTATATAAAAATTATTTTATAGTTTACTTATACTTTCGGAGTTTCCAGGTAAGTTAAAAAATGTTATCTCTGGGTGCGTTTTTGTAGAATTCCAGCAACCAAAAACAGCACAATATAGTGTATAATTACTCTTTGCCGTATAAAGGAAGTATTTGTATTTATTTCAATGAAATACACAAATCGCACGCTTACTGCTTAAAAAACCATCACACCGTTTGTTGGTCACTACGGTGCATTCGCGACTGTTTGTGTACCGAGTGTATACCGAACTCGAGGCGTGTAGGTATGTCTCGCAATCCGACCGTTTGTATAAAGATACAATATTGTATAGATAGTATTGCCGTGCCGCCGCTACCGTAGTGAATCAGCAATCATGATCCTTTTTCCACTATTAAGTTATTTATTTTACTTCCATTCTTGAAATATTGATAATAATGCGTAATGTTCCTGCCACTAGCTATGTGCCTGCGACTTTGCCCCCAATGAAAGCAAACAGAATGACCAGGCCCCGAGTCTCAGGCAGCTCTGCTATTCTTGGCTAGCTCTTGTGAGCCTTTATAGTGATATTATTACTTTTTTATTAAATATGTAAGACCGCCCACTTAGTGAAGTGCCACGCCTAACAAACAACCGAATAATCGAAATCATAGTATTTTTAGAAAGTATTCAATTTTGTAAAACAATATAAGTACAACATACGTAGGTCAATGTACAAAGCCATCAAACGGATTTGTGCTCTTTTTTGTAATTATACTAAGTACCTAAGTTTATTAAATAGGTTCTTAAGTTTTATTATTATTTTTTAGGCCATGCAGCCAAACATAACATATCTCCACTATTTACGAGTAAGAAAGTACTGACTTTATTTTGCAAAATGCCTGTGGAAACGTTACTACGGATGACTGGAGAAACTCGTTTCATTTTATTTCTGTGATCATTTATAGTAATATTATTATTTTTTATTAAACTGAATAGGAAAGACTTCATTTTGTATTATAAATGTATAATCGACCATACAGCATAACCATGCAACTATCGATTCCAAGATATATGATAATAACAATCGATAATCGAATAGGTTTAATAACAATTATACACTACCGCATCCCTACCGTGAGCTGTCAAAATTATCATCCTAAATTTGATAAAGTATAATTATCGCCATCTATTGGTTGCGCGTTTATTAGTAGGTAAATAAATCCATTTCGTCGCTAGGTGGCTCTAGCTATCCATAGCTATCGCGCTGCTAGCGGCATCTAGCGCCTTAATTGGCGCGGAGCCCGCAAAATGGCCCGAGTTAGGAAGGTCGCGTTTTGTTGTATGGGATGAGGTATCTGTACTAGTATAGTATTATATTATCTGTGGCGTGGGTAAGGTTACCTAAGGCCCTATCCCTTCCCTCTCCCCTATTCCCGTCCTTCCCCTCTAATCCCCCTCTCCCGTCTTCCCGCTGTTCCCCCCTCTTCCGCTATTCCCACCTTAAAGGGCGGCAACGCACTTGTAACTTTTGAGTTACAGGTGCCCATGGGCGGCGGTAGTCATTTACCATCAGGACCAATAACTGGTTTATTGGGTATTAAAAAAGTTCACCACTAATCGACGATAAACGTGAAATTCACCAACAGGGCTTAATTTAAAATAATAAAACAAATATCATGCATTGTTAAGCAATAGGAAAATAACTACAAAAATCCAAATTTCAGCCACTAAACATGATTAAAACACAAGATTCCTACAATACTTTTCTTTTAGCTGCAAATAAAACTCCAAAACTCCTGCAGTGCACAACTAGTTTTTTGCCTTTTCTGAAAAAGTGCTTTTTTGAGTTAGCTCCTTTTAGAACTAGGTGTGCGAATTAAAACACTATACACATAAAAAGTACTGAGATATAATTGATACAACAGAGGTGGAAATTCTTGCATGATTTCAATTACGCAAATAGCTTAATTTACTTTACATCAATCTGTGGAACAAATTGTAGCCTGCGGTATTTCCAGACCGATACGACCCTCCAACCTTCACGAAAAAAGCGTACTCCTACCTCAAAGACTGGCAACGCACTTCTGACTCTTGAGTTGCAGGTGTCCATGGGCGGCGGTAGTCACCTACTATCAGGTGACCTGTCTGTTCCTTTGCCCCTATATCATAAAAAAAAAAACGTTTAACCGCCAAACTGTTTGTTTTGTTTAATTATTTGTACATTAAATTTATTATATTGTGTCATATATTGTGTATTTGTTGATAGTTATGGAAAATTGTTGGATGAAAAGGATGCGATGCCAAATATCACTAAAACCAGTTGGTATCTATCGCATACATAAATTCTACTGGCAAGGTTATACTCGCAGGGTTACAAAGTAGCTACTGAGGGCAGACCTGCATTTGCGAGTTTAAATTCTGTCTGGAAATTTCCTTATTATTCTTAAAAGGTAACTCCTAAGACTATAGCAGGTTCATACAATGATATGAAGTGTTTAATAATACTGACATATTGTTTACTAGGTACTTCGTCTTTCTCTGGTTGTAACCAGAGAAAGACGTTGGTTCGGTCGTGGGTCTCGTGGCTAAGTGGTAACCGAGTAGGTTAGCACATTACAAAGTTAAGTAATACTAGCCAGGTCAATCTAGGATGGGTTCCATTCTTAACACATTGAGACCCGTCCGTGCCTCGGAGAGCACGTTAAACCGTCGGTCCCGGGTGCCATACAAACATCTGTAGCATTCGTTACGGGTAGTTGGAGCCCTAGAAAGCCCGACAATCTAGTCTAACTACGAAACTTGGATATCGCCTAGTACTTGAGCTGTGGTGGTCTAATGAATCAAAATTCGGCCGTATCGTAGTTAGACTGAATACCAACCCCAACTTAGTTTGGAAAAGTCGCGGAGGATGATGACTAGCTGACCCGACATACGTTGTCTTGTCTTAATTATGAATATCGACTGACAGTTATGTCAAAAGCGCTAAGGTTACATTAGAAAAGTTAATATGGTCGTTATCTTTTCTTAATTTTTTTTCTTTCATAAAAATCTTCTTCTTACAATAACAAACACAAAAAAAATAATTAGCAAAATCAGTCCAGCCGTTCACGCGTGATGCCGTGATCAAAGGAGTTAGGGATTTGTTTTTGTTATATAATATAGAAATGTATCATTTATTTGTTATTTCATTGCTAAATTCTTAGACTTCGTAAAATGCACAAAAAGTAATTATATCAGAGTATCTTTGCTAACTACATACTTCAAGAAACAATTAAGTTTTGCTAGTTAAGGTTTGTGTACAAACATTTCTCATAAGATATATTTAAGTTTATTAATTATTTTATTTCCTCGTTTCAGACTCGCAACGATCTAGTATACAAGAAAGAAGTTTAGAAGTACAAATTATCACTAAGATGTTTTATAGAAACGCAATAATCCTCGCCTTTGGCGTAACTCTTTGTCTTGCGACACCCGACAATAAAGATGATACATACTACAAAGAAGCTGACATTTATCTCAGATTTGTAAAGCAAATACACTCAAATGGGAGATTTAAAAGAACAGTCGATGGAGAGTATAACTCTCAAAATATTACCAAAGTAGAAGTTGCAGCTATTGACAACGGCACAGAAGAATGCGTAGGACTAAAAGATTATTGCAATTTAACAGAAGAAGAATATGTAACTATGTTGAATAATTACATATTCCCAAACACATACGAATGGGTACTTATATGCACTCATGCAATAGTATTCATTTTCGGACTAATGGGAAATGCTTTAGTGTGTGTAGCTGTATATAGAAACCATTCTATGAGGACTGTGACAAATTATTTCATAGTGAATTTGGCTGTAGCTGATTTCATGGTGATATTGTTTTGTCTTCCTGCAACGGTCCTCTGGGATGTAACGGAGACGTGGTTTTTTGGAAATGCTTTGTGCAAAATTCTGCTCTACTTCCAGGTGAGATTATTTTGTTGATATGTAGTTTAATTTAGTGATGTTGTCAAAAGCGTTATCAAAATTATGGTCTATATAAAGAGAATTTAAGTTTTTTTTTTTTGCAGTTACCCGTGTTAACTACATATAAGTAAAGTTAATAAGTTAAAAGAAATTCCTTTATTAATTTTCCAGATTTTAGTAAGTCTTACTGTTTAAAATAGATATCTACGTTAAAGAACTGTCTCATTACTTTATTTTCCAAAAAGTGACCGCGGTCACAGATAAGATAATAGTCACTTCTACAAAAAAAAAGGAAACAGATCCCATTCTGTGTGATTCTAAAATGGCAGCCATCTCAGCATATGCTGCATGTATGACATGCAGCGCTGGTTTTCAGATAGGGCCTCGAAAACAAGGTGACACATAAAAAGTACTAAATGAAAATAAAAAATTGACAAAAAATTATAATATATTTTTTTTTGAGATTAGTTCAATGGCATTGACAACCCAGACATGCTATAACGAGAAAATGATGCCAACCATTTGACAGATTGTTTTTTTTTTATTGTATAGGGGGCAAACGAGCAGACGGGCCACCTGATGGTAAATGACTACCGCCGCCCATGGGCACCTGCAACTCAAGAGTCAGAAGTGCGTTGCCAGCCTTTAAGGATGGAGTAAGGGAACGAGCAGAAGAGGGGTAGGGGAGGGGAGAGTAGGAGAGGGAAGGGTTAGAGCCTCCGGTAACCTCACTCACTCGGCGAAAAGCAATACAAACATTACTTCACTGCTTGTGTTCTGGGAGGCCGTGGTATCACTTCGGTCGAGCTGGCCCATACATGCCGAAGCATGGCTGTCCCACGTTAAAAATTGGTTATTGTCAAATATGTGATTGGATTATCAATATTTATTTTGTTAAACGAAACAAGCTCAAGCTCACATAATATCAGTAGAAATATAGAACTTGTGTATTAATAGTTACATATATTGAATGGAAACTATTTTGTATCACCGCAACGATGCTCTGTAACAATTATCTCTAAGGTATCTAGGATCTATGACTAGAAGAGTTCATCTTGCTCTTTTATCCTGCAATTTTTATGCATAAGTGCAAATGCAAATAACCGTATGAGCATAAAAATGACATTACAAACAAAGACTTCAATTTTATTTATTTAAAAAAAATACAATAGAATAGAATAGAAGTCGGTCAAGTTTTAGACCTTTAATATATCTCTTTATTGTATACCAAAATCATTTCAGAGAGTAGGAGGCACAGCAATGATGGGTGGCATATACACTTGGTGGCTTTATCGTACTGTGGAATTCTCTTACACAAAGGCAATCCCTATGTACTTTTTTTGTATCGCTGGTAGCGTTTATGCAATTTTTTATGATGATCCTAAAAATACAAATAAAACAACTTTGATGTTCATATATTAAATTAAGAATTTTAATTTTAGGTTTCTTAGCTCCTTGAGCCTCATAAGAGATCGTTTGTACTTAAAGATATACCATTGTTCCAGTCTGTGTCCGTGATGGTGTCGGTGCTGACTCTCTCGTTCATCTCAGTGGACCGCTGGTACGCTATCTGCTTCCCGCTCAAGTTCAAGTCAACCACGGGACGAACGGGGACTGCTATACTTGTCATCTGGACCATCGCACTTTCATTTAGTAAGTATAGTATTTGAGTTAACGCATATTAGTAGGTTACTGTGCCCATGATCACGATCGCAATTCGATTAGAGTTAATTTAGAGTGGTAAAAAGCTCGAGCACTTTTAAAATGTGTACGAAATATTAAGTTTACTCTATTGCAATAGAACTGAAAATCGTACGCAAGTAGTATCTAGTCCAGCGGACAAGGGCGTACGATTTTCAGCTCTATTTTTACCCAACTACGGCCAAGTCAAACAGAAGGGTAATGATTTTAGCAGTCTATATATGTATGTTTGTATTTACGTGTGTTCCACCGTAGTATCTAAACTACTGAACCGATTTTGATAAATTCTCCCTCAATGTATAACAATTATTGGTAAATTTCTGAAATCGAAATTAATTAAATTGAGATAATCATGTCATGTTTGGTATTAAAAAAAAGATCTTGACGCGCACATTACAAAACGGTGTTTGCAAAACAAAAAAACGGAGACTGCGCTACGCACACGCCGCGCGGCTGTACAATTTATTATACTACTATACTATAACGTCGGAGAGCCATGCTTCGGCACGGATGGGCCCGGCTCGACTCCGCTCGATACCACGGCCTCACAGAAAACCGGCAGTGAAGCAATGCTTGCATTGCATTTCGCCGCGTGAGTGAGGTTACCGGAGGCCCTAACCCTTCCCTCTCCCCTATTCCCGTCCTTTCTCTCTCCCCCCTCTCCCCTTTTTTTACTCTTCCCCCTCCCCCTCTTCTCCTACTCCCACCTTACAGGGCGGCAACGCACTTGTGACTCTTGAGTTACAGGTGCCCATGCGCGGCGGTAGTCATTTACCATCAGGTGACCCGTCTGCTCGTTTGCCCCCTATCCCATAAAAAAAAAAACACAATTAAAATAATCCCAAAAAAGCATTAAAACAGAAAACTATGATATTAAAAAGTTTTCGTAATAGCCTTACCGTTTTCTAAACTTATTTTTTTATACCAGAATAAGGTTATTATTTTGTAGTACGTACCTATAAATAATAATATTTATGACTTTAAGAATAGTTGACGGCGTTTGCTTTGTGAATAGACCAGAATGTTTAGTTGCTACTAATGGCGTGGTCGAAATTAGACCAAAACTGTTTTAGACCTATTTGTAACATAAATCAAGTTATTCGTATCCGGTATAGGTTGAACTCTCACTAAATAGACTTTCAATACCATGACAGGTCAACATACATATTGTACTGGACATTTGTAGCTTGATTTTGCTGTTGTCACATAATGTAAAATTTATAACACTTTTTATACAAAAATATTAGCTTTCTACACTTCTCCATATAAACCTTAAATATTCCAAATTTAAAAAAAGGGTAAAAAAATAAAAATGAAACTTGTTCACGTACCTGAGGGCACGGGAGTGCCCCGCCATATCAAGTAAAAAAAAAGCACAACCTTATCATCCTTTTCTTGCAGCCATTCAGAACGTTTTCCACCTCCTTGTAACTTCGTTGATAGTTACCTAACAACATTTCATAGCGGCCATATCAATATAAGAGATCTTTACTTCTTTAACATATATGTCGGATAAAGAGGCCGATTCGAATGATAATCTTTACCAGAGTTTATTATTTAAAGAAATCGTGTGGGCTAAGTATTCGCATGAGCAATAAACAAACAATTACAAACCACTACATATAGAACGACTTGGCAATCGGAAACATTACTGAATATTTTCAAGTTTAATTTTTCAGTTTCTAACTAAGATTTCGGTACCGCGTCATCAATAGACGGAGTGATTAATGAGGAAGGTTTAGCTGTATAATTCATTAAGGTTTTGTGTAAAAAAGCTGAAATATTATGATGATTCAAAAAATCAATATGTGCTCTGCTACCTGTGCAAAACCGGGGCGGGCTGCTAGTTCTTTTTAACCGACTTGATATTTTATACAAAACTAGCAACCCGCCCCGGTTTCGCACAGGTAGCAGAAACATCTTAAACAATACAATCATCATTATATTTCAACCAATTTACACAAAACCTTAACAAATAATATAAGTACCTAAACCTTCCTTATGAGTCGCTCTATCTATTGGTGAAAACCGCATGAAAATCTGTTCAGTAGTTTTTGAGTTTATCGCGAACAGACAGACAGAGGCGGCGGGGGACTTTATTTTATGTAGTGATAACGGTTTACAAGTTAACGAGGAGGTAATGTTTTCTGTATGATATTTGCTTACGGCTTTCAGGTATATTACAATATTTTTATAACACCATTTGCCCAACTGCTGGCCCAATCACCGACATGGTATAAAAATAGCCTAGCAATAATCATGAAAATTCGATTAAGGGTAATTAAGAAGAGCAAAGTTGTATAATTTTCTAGCAGTATTTTTTTAAATAAAAAATACTATTACGTCGTCACTTCTGACTTTTGACCTGTCGCCGACATCTTTCTGTTAATTAAAAATCTTATTTATCCTCAAATATAAATATTTGACTAGCTGTTTAAAAACATAATTAATAAGCACTTACAAGTTAATTTTGAACAAATAACTTAATAACTTCAGACAGTTAATTTATTTATGTTCAAAATAAGCGTTACTTTTATTATGTCACCAGCGTATCATCAAGAAAAAGCTCCTTTTTTTTTTTAAATTAAATAACATTTTAAACTAGCGTTTGCCCGCGGCTTCACTTGCGCTAATGATATTTTGCCAATCAATTCAGGTATCGTCGGGAACGGGATGAAAGCAGGGCTGCCAGTTTGTATAATTGGATACAAAATTCGCATAATGCGGTTATCTTATGTATCCTGTTTGAATAAGTAGTAGATTGCATTGTATGATTGAATACAATGTCATTACTGATGTTATAGCGTATTAAGTACGTCCATACATGGATATATTTAAGTTAAAACATATTTTATTGAAATCCCCAAAGAGTGACGTACTATAGTTGTACAACACTGATTTTGTATGTAGTACGTGATTTTTAACCGACCTCAAAAAAGGAGGAGGTTCTCAATTCGTCGAAATCTTTTTTTTTATGTATATTCACCGATTACTCAAAGACGCCTGAACCAATTTGGAAAATTCTTTTTTTGTTTCAAAGGGTATACTTCCCAGGTGGTCCCATTTAAATTTTATCGAAATCAGTCAAGTAGTTTTTGAAAAATCAACAAATATCTAAAAATTGTATACGTCGATGATATTTTCGTTAGCTCCGAAACATTGCTGTGTCATTGGAGTAGTGCGTTTAGTTGGCCTTCCCATATTATATTTAAACAAAATACATCTACTTTCCACTAAAAAGTACATTGAAGTCGGTGATACTTTTTTTTAAAAGATAATTAGGTATAAGTTCTGAGACTCGGCGGTATAAAATAAGTTGTCCTTAGTGGCATCCCTGGATGGAAGGTGTGTGTCTTTTTCTAAACCCCTAACGTGTATAAAAAAAGATCCTTAGGAAAATGCTTTCCCCAGCGTAGATGCACATTTCTATAAAACATTGTATGAATTTTCATGTCAATTTCAATGATTTCATAATTTTAGTTTTTAATTGACTTCTAAAAAGGTGGTTCTATGTTCCACCTTATATTTTTTTATGTATGTTCATCGATTACTCAAAGACGCCTGGACTGATTTAGAAAATTCTTCTTTTGTTTGAAAGGGTATACTTTCAGGATAGGTTTTCAGGTCAGGATCTGATGATGGGATCCTTTAGAAATCGAGGGAACTCACAGGGGAAATTTATAGGCAAATTTGATGCAATTTGGGTATTTTAAGGCGCATTGAAGTCGGTGATACTTTTTTTTAAAAACAATTTATGCAGACATTTTCAAACTAAATATGGACATGCCATCAACATCTTTGGTATAAAATACAAAAAAAAAATAGGCAGTCATGGAACTGCCGAAAGAAGTGAAAATTTAAACGAAACGATGAACTTAAAACGTCACATTAGCAGGTTGGTGACATTAATTAAGGAGCTGACAGAACTCAATGTTTAGATTAGCGCCATCTAGTGGATCTATATATGTATTATTAGCCTGACGGTCACGAGTTTAGTGCATTTTCCCCATAGTAAAAGGCAACAAACGTCCTAAGGAAGTTGTCACTTCAAAAATTTAGTATTAAGTCAATTTTCAAATTAAATTTGTCAGTTTAAAATCACTAGTGTTTGTAAAATGTTAACGTTTTACGTTATTTATGGGGTCTAGACCGGGGTCTACACCCTTCCTAACATTCTGTATAACTCCAGCTATTGCAAAACATTCCTGTAGATGAGAGCACTTTCCCCGAACGTTACATTAAAACCTTGCTGATTGACCTAGTTGACTAGCGGTTGAAGTTTGTCCAGGCCTTTTTATTATGTCTAAAATGAAGCCCCGGAATGAAGCCGCGGTATGAAACCCTTCGATAACAAAATATCTTTAGGTCTTAGTTGAGTGTAGACGTACTGAAGTGGTAGGCATGGTTAAAACAATAAATAAATGTATGTTTGTATGTATGTGTACATTACCTTGCAAAAGTATCAGTGTCACCAATACTTTTTTTAAAAACAAGGAATAAAATAGAAGAATTTATTTTCTAAAACAAACTCAGTTATTTACTTAGTTGTTTCAATAGTTGATTTGAATCTTAAAACAAAAAAAAAACATACTTATTTCCAAGTTCACCATCACTTACCCACGAGATGTATATATATGTCTATCTATCCTATATCTATTTACATTTGTGTCATGTATTTACCATGCCCTCAACTCGTCCTCCCATTTTTATATGAAATTCTGCAAAATGTATTAAAACTTAAATTTATTAAAATGTTTAGTTTAAGGTATGGTAACATTTTCATAGTGAATATATTTTTTTAAAGATAGATATATATTATTATTTATTTGTCAAACAATGCAACACATGTGCAAATATAATAATACATGGTTGATGCATATTATCGATAGTCGAATATTGGTTAAGATCAACATGCTTTACCAAAACTGGTGTATAAATATCGTTTAAAATTTAAATTATTAATGTTCTACTCAAAATCTCTGTCCAATATTGTGGTTTCAAAAAGTGTATAACATATTTATTTATGTTATTTATTTATTTAAAACTTTATGCACATAGAGTACAGAGGCGGACTTAATGCCATAGGCATTCTCTGCCAGTCAACATATCATTTAAACTTAAGTAATTAACTAACATAAATAAATAATAAATTGTAATGATATAAAATAACAGGAATAAAATATATTAAATTAATACAAATTAGCATTAGACATCGGAATAGAAATGTTTACTGTACAAATTGAATTAACATTAATTGCTCTCTGTGCTTTGATTACCGAACATAGCACATAATTATGCATGGTTTTGCATTTTAAATACCATTTCTATATTAGTAGAGTTGGCCTAATATTGATGCCGTATCTGAGAACTGATTCCATGAGATCATAATATGCCGATAGTAATGCATCTGTTGGTGCAAGTTGTAATGTAATGCTAAACTGCTTACTTTTTTGCATAGTGAGCCAATATGTTCCTTCCAATTCAATTTGCTATCTATAATCAGTCCAAGAAAACTAACAATGGTGACATCTTTTATTGTGTAGTTATCATAAACTAAATTTATGTTTAATGGGTTTTCTTTTCGTTGGTCAAAATGCATTATATTTGTTTTATTGTGATTTTTATTATTATTATATTAAAGAGTATCACCTTTTACCCAGATGCACCAGAGCTGGTAATCTTGACAACGGCAACGGAAGTACCTCTACGCTTTGGGCTTAAGTACTTAACACAGTGTGTCGCAACCTGGTCAGAGAGTACTGACTTGGTGTGGCACATCATCAAAGTGCTTCTTATTTACACGTGAGTATTATATATTTGTAAGACATTTCCTTACCTACGTACATACACCTCATTCTCATCATCGTCCGAGCCTTTGAAAACTAAGTTGGGGTCGGCTTTCAGTCTAACTACGAAAAGGCCGAACTTCGATATTTTACGTGACTGCCATCAGACCTCCACAACCCAAGTACTAGGCGATAGCGAAGTTCTGTAATTGGACCAGATTGTCGGACTTTCTTTAGGGCTCCAACTACCCGGACCGTAACTTCCGTAACGAATGATACAGATGTTTGTATGGTAACCGGGACGTCGGCTTAACGTGCTCTCCGAGGAATGGAGGGGTCTCAATTTTTTTTTTATTGCATAGAGGGCAAACGAGCAGACGGGTCGGAATTGGGGAAAGGGAAGGGTTTAGGGCCTCCGGTTACCTCACTCACGTGGCGAAAAGCAATGAGAGCATTGCTTCACTGCCGGTTTTCTGTAGGGCCGTGGTATCGAGCGGAGTCGAGCCGGCCCATACGTACCAAAGCATGGCTCTCCCAATGTGTTAAGAGTAGTCACCCATCCTAAGACTGACCTGACTACTATTACTCAACTTTGCATAGTGCTAACCTACTCGGTTACCACGAGCCCCTATACACCTACTAGGAAAATAATACACCCGACATTAATATGACGTCAACAGACACAAAGTATATTTATGTCTGGAATGCCCGACTAGTTTCTAATAGGTAAGCACAATCATTAGAATCTTTAAAAAAAATGTTAAAGTATACTATCTGAAAAAGTTATGTCTAAGATAATCTATATCAGGGATTCCCAAACTATAGGGCAAGACCCCTTTTCCAAAATGAACTGATACCTCAGGGTATCAGTTCATTTTGGAAAAGGGGTCTGAACCCCCATAGCCAAATTACTTCCAAAATGAACTGATACCCTGAGGTATCAATTCATTTTGGAAAAGGGGTCTGAACCCCCATAGCCAAATTACTTTAAAAATCCTATTTCTAGTTTTTTTCCTATTGATACAAAATACTTACCAATTTAAAAACTTTACGGTTGGTTAAGTGAGACAACTTGACATCATTTTCAAAAATCAACAAAATGAATAGACATAAAATTCAGTAAATGTCAAGTGTAATTAATAATAATTTTTTCTTTAGTTTAACTGACTGAGAATACCACGCACCATCACGGGAGTCTAAAAACAGTGCATAATGGCACAGTTAGTGTACATACACGTATATACATAAAGTATTCGCATAGTGACTTTGTGCTCTCAAAAAAAGTGTTGGGAAACGCGAAGTGAGTTTACTGACTGAGAGTACCACGCACCGTCATACAGCGCCCCTTTAAGGTGGGAGTAGGGGAAGAGCGGGAAGACAGGAGAAAGGGATTAGATAGAGCGATTAGGGAGATAGGATCAGAAGAATCAAGATGTTAAGTCGCCACAGTCGTTTTGTCGCGATCTTCTGCGATGAGAACATCTCGCGCAAGAAGGTTGCGAACCGTGGCACTCGCGCTCACATACCGTTAAAAATGGCCGCGGGTGGATGAGACTGGTTTTATATTCTTTACCCGCAGTAGAGTCTATCGTGAAGCGTGTGTCTGGACATCGCCTAGCATCGCCTAGTTAGTTGCAGGAGCCCGCTTGCCATCTGCAGACTGGTGCTGGGTGGACCTTTGGAGGTAAAATACCACACGACGACAGTCCACTCCTTACAGGCGCTGTAAGGCTCATCTCATGGGTTTAGTCGGTTTATGGACTATTATGTATTATGGGGTTTAAGTCTGATTTTGCCATAAACCCGATGAGGTGAGCTCAGCAATTAAAACAATATTTTTTTGAAGGTTTCCAGACTGTTTCACCGCCAATACAGTATAAAAATCCTGCCTGGAGAATTCCCTCCTTTCAAGAAACATATAGATGCAGTATATAGTCTTTAATAAATACGGACCTAATATGTGCTACAAACACACAAACTTGGTAAATAATTGGAACATATTGGAACACCCACAAAAGTAGTTTTGAGTCCTCTACGGTGAATTTCCGTACGTTTAGACGTTTCTGTCGTTCACATTATTGGAAATAAACATAGCTCACCTAGGACCCAAAAAGTGTACAGTCCGTTATATCTTCTCTTTTACATATAGCTATTTAATATTTATTGTTTTTCTGCCGCTTTTCTCCCGGCGCTAATAGTCTAGTCCTCTAGTCAACAAGTTGAAAAACGTGTGAATTCTTGATACTGCGAATTAAAATACGTGCGATAGCTCGGTGAATTCATCATGACGTCTAGAAAATGTGTGTATCAGTAGATCGACATCTTGAAATCAGGATCCTATGAAAAAAATAATCGTCATTAGATCCATTATGGATCTGGCAATGATTCTTCTAAGATTAAACCTAAATTTCAAACCCGAGAAAATAAGATCTTCCATTTGGAGTGCAAAGTCGTCGCTAAAGGGCATATCTGTCTCGGTCCGGGAGTTTCTAGCAAAAACTCGACAGATGATCTTTGGCAAAGCTTCGTCAGCATTTTGGGATGAGAGCCGTTTGGACGCAAGACGGTACTATTGTTAATAAATTGGCTGATGGTTGTTGCCACAAAGTAACTTCCATGGAGGAGCCGTTTCCCTTGTTGGAGAAGTATTCCAAAGCAGTAGTTACCGTTATTTAAGCAGCCTACGACCTTTGATTTTAATGATATTACGGTTAATGGTGCAATATCGGTATATTTCACCTCACTTCCACAGTTTGATCATTAAATAAAGTGTCGTACTTTAAAGTACCTGGCTGACCTACCTCGCTCCAACATTGACTCTTCTCAGTTTTCTCCAGTTGCACCAGATGAAATTAAAAAAGATAATCCTATCCATCAATTCCAAGGCCATGCGAAGTGATAACGTCAATCGTCACGTGATCACACCTATCCTCGAACTCCTTCTTCCCGCGCTTACGCATATAGTAAATTTTTAGTGGGCAAACCCAGGTCACAAGCGTCAGTTAGAAAGTTACAGGCACCCTGCGAGACCGACACCGTCAAGATCTTTCTTGCATTTGAGACAAAAGCGATGTTGGTACAGACCCTAATTATACCCATTATTTATTATTTTAGTTGTGTGTGCTACTACGACCTGAATACATATCTTCTTAACAATTACGACTGTCTTCTGAATAAGTATATTCGATTAATGTTTAACCTTTTTGACCTTGAATTTGACCATGTTTCCTCCTTTCGTCTTGAGTTAAATTGGCTTCCGATTCGTCAGCGCCGTTAACTGCTCACTCTAACCAACATTTATTCTATTCTCAACTCACCTACTTCTCCTACATACTTGACATCCTTCTTCGAGTTCCTATGTTTAGTTATTTATTTATTAAATAGTACAACCACATCAAACATAGTAATACATTTATAAATTATATTAAATAGTTTTCAGTCTGATATGTATGACACTTACGGTGTACATAACATTGGCTAGTTACAGTAGTGCTTAAAAACAAAATAAAAATAATCAATAGTAAACTAATGTAAATAGTTAAAGAAATTTAACAATTTAAACAAATATTAGTTATTTGAGCTACTATAAAATATTTTTTGCAGTTTAGTCTTACATTTATTAAATGAATCACCAAAGATGTCAATATCTGGATTGCGTGTTTAAATAATATTGCACTGATTGAGAACTGTGTTCCAAGCATAACAGAACTCTCAGTTCTACAAATAATCATCTTCTGTTATTTTTGCGTGTGTCCATTCTTCCTTTTTCATTCAATCTGTTCTCCTCTGGAACGTTCTTCCTCAGGAAATCAGAATAGCACCCAATCTCCTTTCGTTCAAGGCGAAGGTACGAGCCCTTATCTCTCAAAATTTAGTACGATCATCACAACATCAATACTATGTTTATTATAATGTGTATATATATATATTTATGCATGTATTTATCTTTTTATGTATATATTTATATATTCCCATATTTTCTTTTTTGTTTTGCTATTTATTTTTCATTCATTTGTTCTAAAGTTTATGATATATGTGGCGAGCACATTTTATATACATAATTGCACGTAATTAAATAAGTCACACTCATAGATTAACTTTCGATATTAAGTAAAGCAATATTACGCACGCACCACATTAGTATATAAGTCTTGCTTGTACCTGAAATAATATAGACTAAATATCATCACGAATCTAATAACACCTCTTGCTAAACATTGGCAAAATGGTGACACCGACGTGATTATGCAGCTACGGACCTGGTGTTTGCCTGCCGGCTGCATAATCACCAAGACTATATCAAGTTACGCATAAAATAGACCTAAGTCTGAAAATAAATTATTATTGTTGTTATTATAAAAACCTGCCAAATTAGTAACCCGACAAGAAAATAAACAACATGACTCAGTCACCTTTCAAATCAAGCAGCAGTCAACTTGAAACATTGGAAGTAGCAGCTGGCATCACCATTTTATCCCGCGTTCCGGAGTTTTGGGGTTACCAATCGAGATTGTTGTTTATGCAACTAGAAGCTATCCTCATTACCTCACCGCCATCTACAAAAAGTATAAGACCATCAACGAACGCCTAACCGATTGTTATGAAGAATCGGAACAGCTGTAAACAAAACAGACGACGGCGCAATGACATGCATATTAGCACAGTTAGCAAAAATACAAATGGAACTAAATTTCGCAATTCAGCACGATCGCAGAGACTATCAACGCAGCACTCAAAGTTATTATAATCTTCAACATTCTCCATCGAGGTCAAGTTTAAGAGCAAACAGTCGGGAAAAAAGACCAGGGAAACTAATTAAAGCACAGACTACGGTTGATTTCTGCACTATTCTCCCGTTCAACCGTCTCACTATTACCGACCGAAAAAGTGGTAGTGGTGATTTTTTATTGACACAGGAGCAAATATTTCTGTTATGGGGCAAGCCACAGAGACATTCATTTATACAAAATGAACAATACACATTTTATGCCGCTAATCATACAAAAATCAAGACATGATGTAAAAACACTTAGGTACTTTAAACTTGGGACTACGGAGATATAAAACATGGAACTTCGTCATCGTCGAGATGACGCAACCAATTATTATTGGAGCGGATTTTTAGAGCATTATAAGTTATTAGTCGACATAGCTGGTCGGAAACATATTGATAGCATAACTGAGCTGACGAACGCCTGCAACCCTGATCGAATCGACGCAGCAAACAATTCGTACTATTGACGTTACGTTAGAAAGAATCCACGCATTACTCAACTATAAAAAGAATATGAGGATATTACGTAACCTTGTCGTTAAATATGACTTTCTCAAGAGCGAAATAGATTTCTTAGGGTATCAGATAACGAGCCAAGGAATACGCAGAACTGAGAAAAAATACAAGGTAATACGACTTTAAAAAGAACGAAAATTCTCTTACTCCTTGGTCACCAGAGGCTGAAAAAGCTTTTGATAAATGCAAGGAATAAATTATGAACGCAGTATTAACAGTGCAATATTCAACACATAAGCGGACGTGACACATGGCAGACGCACTATCACGTACAAAACAAATTGATATGCCATCACCGGTTACTTATGCTGATTTAGCAAAATGCCAACTTTAGAAATTAACCACAACGCTCCCAACACGTACATTACGAAGTCAGGACAGACAGTTAAATATTTATTATGTTATGTTATAATACTTATTAATTAGAAATATTTAAGTATATATTTTTATTTTAAGATAGGTTGTTTGTTTGTTTGTTTTTACAATTTTTATTTTTTTAAAAGGGGAGTCTATGTGGCGAGCACATTGTATATACATAATTGCACGTAATTAAATAAGTCACACTCATAGATTAACTTTAGAGGTTAAGTAAAGCAATATTACGCACGCACCACATTAGTATATAAGTCTTGCTTGTACCGGAAATAATATAGACTAGATATCATCTCGAGTCTCATTGTACTCCTTGCCCAAACATTGGCAAAATATAAAAGTGCACCTACTTCACCCATTTCTGCACCACGCTATGGTAGACTGGTAGAGAATGCCTATGGCATTAAGTCCGCCATTGTAAAGTTTCAATAAATAAATGAAAAATATTGTTAATCAATGCATTTTTAAACTCGTGTTAACATTGTAACTTCGATAGTATAATTGTTAAACTAAAGGTCTTAAAATTATTTCGCTTACTAAACTAAATAAAGTTGTTGGTATGATATGTTTAATTGTTATTATCTATTAGATATGAATAATGACGAATCGAACGAACTATCGTACGTATTATAATTCGCAGTATCAAGAATTAACACGTTTTTCAACTTGTTGACTAGACTATAAAAGCTTCTTCGATTCTTTTTCCAAGGAACAAACTTTAAAAGTAAAGACTACTATAATTGCTGATTTTTTTTTTCAAAGGATCATCATTTTATTCCAGCTCACATGCAGTATTAGAGCTGAAAAAAAAATGGTTTTATATAATTAGTATTCTTAAAGATAAATTGACTTGATATTCTATTTTTTATTTGTTTCAGGCTACCGCTTCTGATGATGACTGTTGCGTACATTCAAATAATAAGAGTGCTATGGCGATCAGAGAATATACCTGGACAGGCAGAAACGAAAGAGCTAACCGCAGCTGAATTGAGTGAGTATATATATTATATCAATTTAACAAATAATATATATAATTAGTATTTAGGAAAATTAGTATTTAACATACTAATTCAGGAATAAAAACCCACTACCATAAAATGAACATCTTGGGCATGACCACTATTTTGCTTAAATTATTTATTATAAACATGAATGTTGTGAAGTTATAAATCTAAGCTGATTCTAATTAACCTTAAAAGACTTCTGGCCCTCAATAATACTAGGAACCAGTATGTTAAAACTTGCTAGATATTTAATAAATGCCCCGTTTGCCCTGTTGCCTAAGTTTCCATGTTTATTTCCGTGCAATTGTAGAACTTTTATTCTATCAGGGATTCCTTGATAAATAGAATGGTGGTGGCAATCAATCTGCAAATACTATAGAAAAATACTTTTTGGACTTTTAAATCAAATCAAATAAATGTATTGCACTCCAAATGTTTTAAGGATGTTGAAACAATAATGCCAGTACATTATGGACCCTGTAGGGCACGGCAACTTAGAAGAGAGGAGGAAGCGTTGTTAATTTAGTTTATTTTTATTTATTTAATTATATCACAGATGTATATTAAATATTTACTATTAAGAGTTGCTAAATTTGTTTATAGTGTAAAGCTTTGGATTTACCTTGTTGTATATTGGTGTAACATAAGCTTCTTTCCACTCCTGCGGCAGTCTTCCGGCCTTAAGAGACACATTCATTATATCTGCCAGCTGATGAGAGGGTACTTTGCCACATTGCTTTAATACTATAGAGGGCAGAGTATCTGGCCCCATTTATGTTGTATCACTAAATGATTTCAATGTTTCACAAACAATATCCAGCGAAATTGTGATAGTTTCAATGGCTTTATAGGGTATTTAATACATGGAATTGGTGTGTTTGGTGGTTCTATAGTGTATGATGAAAAGTCATACACTATAAAAATTGTTTGGCAAACAAATTGGCCACTGTCTTTTGGTCACTAGTTATGTTCATGGCATCGTCCTTCAGTTATGGAGGCTCAGATACTTTAGAAGAAAGCTGTTGGCGTATATAGGAATAAAAAGATTTAGGCCCACTATTTACAATTCCTCTGTATTCCATTCTTAACTTCTTACTTAATGACACAATTTTATTATTTAATCCGCGATAATCTTTGTATGACTCATCGGAAGCTTTTAATAAAAATATTTTCCGAAAATGCTTTTTGCCTTGTATGTATTTTGTATGTATGTATAAGAATAATGTGTCTATTCCATGGAATGTGTATATTTAGTTAATAATAATAATAAATTTATTTCGGATATTGATCCATAAATGTGTCAGTAACAATGATCTTACAACTATGTTAGTTCTACATTACAAACAATAACAATCACAAAAATAATCGTGGGGATGCGCTAGCATGCAGCCGCATCCACCTTTGTAGGACTGGAAGGTCCCATCTCTCATACAATACTCTCAGGATGCCATTGGTGCTGCCTAGCAGTCGAGTAGACATTGACGCGCTCCGCTTTCTTATGATGGCATAAAAGTCATCGCAATGTGCCTCCGCGAACATATTTGAGGGGCTACAAAACCTCGGCAGATTCAACAGCATCTTGAAAGCATTGTTGTACTGGACGCGTAATGCGCTGTACGCCCGCTGCATAAAGTTAGCCCACAGGCTGCACGTGTAGAAGGACTGACAAAATGCTTTGAAAAGAGTAACCTTGACTGGTGTGGTACAACGTGCGAACCTGTGAGCCAACATATTACACCGGACAGACAGCGCCCTACGCTCCCTCTCAATATCAAGATCATCTGATAAATCATCGGCGACGGAATGGCCAAGGTACTTAAACTTGTTTACTCTATTTAAAGGAGTACCGCAAAGAGTGACTGGAAGTACGATTGAGTAGCATTTGGTACCAGCTTTAAAGATCATAAACTCGCACTTCTTGGTATTATACTTGAGACCATGAGCCGCCTCATATGACTCACAAATGCCTATTAACTTAATGACTTGATTAATCTTATTATTATAAGAACTTTTCATACCTTTGGAATTTTATCTCTCTCTCTCTCTTTACCATATCTTTGCACCTACCACTCTTTATTTCTGCATCACCCCAAGGTTGACTGGCAGACAATGCCTTAGGCGTTAAGTTCGCCTTTGTACAATAAGTGTATGAAGTTATAAAAAAAGTATTAATAAGATTATGTATTTATTACTTAGTACTTTAACGAAATTGTTTTTTTTTTGTTTCATTTAATGATTTCTTGTTATTTTTTGTGTGTATTGGTAAATTATTCTTCTATAAATATGGTATATGTCAAGGGAGGTGTCTTTAAAGTTTATGTAAAATGCCACCCCATGGCAAGTGGGAAACATGCTAATGTGCTAAAATAAGTTTCTACCAAAATTATATAATTACATTTTAATAGGTTGAAGTTTTTTCTAAAGATATTATCATTTATTTTTAATTGAAATATCGACCTACTCGTTCAACAAACAATTAACTTGAAAAATTATTTTTGAGCTAAGTCTAATCAAGAAACATTAGCCAATTAAGAAATATTTGTAATTTATTGTGGAGTTTGTTAGTAAATTACAAATATCCATAACTAACATTAAAAGCGACCGTGGGTTTATTCGTTTATCACGCTTTGACGGCTTAATTACTCGACCGATGAATTCAAATTCAAATTCAAAATCATTTATTCAATTAAGACACTAAGTGACATTTATGAACGTTAATTGAAGCTAGAGTTAAAATCATAGATCGGCGTAAACAGACGCCACAACATGTACTGGATTGTCGAGGTAAATTAGGTGAAAACACCAAAATCTACTGCCTGCTTGTGTCGATCTATAACTTCCAGTTTCCAAAATGCGTAGAGCCTTATGAGAAGAATACTGAAACTGCAAAGAAACTCATGGCCACTATTTTTAAAAGTCAGATCTTCAGGTACAATAGTGTTAGTGTTACACGAGAGGTAAACAGGATGCAAGCTGATGCCACCTGAATTTCATTTTATTGAAATGCTCCAAAAGCTAACGTACTGAAAAATAAAAATCACTCAGTGATACCGTTGAAGGTTTGAACCTATTAAACATAGAAATCATTCAAGGTGCACATCTACCTTCATTCAGTTACAAAATCTACTGTTAAAAATTATTAGTGACTGGATTAAGAGGCTAGAGTTGCAGTTGATTGAACCAAAATAATAGTATAGGCTAAAGCATCGCTGAGTAGGCCGACCAGTCACCCCAAGCACCAAGCAGCACCCGTTCACGAGTATGACGCATGGACCAGCCATCATCTCCTTCGCCATATCAGAGGGAAAGAAATGACCCGCCCCATGACGACGCCGACGATGATAGTGAGTTTATGCATACGCGTTGCTAGAGGTACAGAAAATGACAAATGGTACCTTTTATCCAGAAAAAAGTACTAAATACTACTGTTCTCGACCGGTCACCGAAGACCGATGACTTGATCCGACACCCGGATGGAACGAAGTTTTTTTTGCTATATATAAATACTAGCTTTGCCCCGCGGTTTCACCCGCGTAACTCAGATGCCATGGGAATATCGGGATAAAAAGTAGCCTATGTGCTAATCCAGATCTCCAGCTATCTACATACGAAGTATCATCGCAATCGGTTCAGTAGTACTGAACGGAATTTCATGCGGTTTCCGCTAATGGTGTATGATTTGTACTCGTGCGAAGCCGGGGCGGGTTGCTAGTATTATATAAATATATGTATACAGAGTCTTTTAATAAATCGCTAGTGTCTTGAAATTTCCCATTACGGACACAACCGTCAACAACGTCTGCCTTCACGCGTCTGCCCACGTTCGGGGGGCTCACCCCACGCGGCAATGAGCGATGTCCCCCAAAGTGCCCAACCGCCCTGCGCACGCCAGACCGCACAATTTTATATAGTCGTAACTTTTAAAATATTTGACCAAATTATGTACTTTAAATGATAACATCAGAAGCGATAAAAGTATTTATTTTGATAAAAATCAATTTGTCACTGCTAAATGTGAATTGGAAATAAAAAATCAAATTTTATTGTATTTATGGTTCACTATTTTGGTAATAATGGCTTACACGTAAAATATAGATATATACTGTCACGGACTTTTTTGTACAACTATTTAGGAGAAACAATCCCACCGTACTTTATATTTGTGTAACTTTTACAGTTTTCCCACCACACGCCAGAATAGCTCGCAGATGACAGATTTTTTTCCGACTTACTTAACATTTATCATTATATTTTGGCCAATATGCACAACATCTTCATAAATTATAGCCTATGTGTTATTCTGATATATAAACTATATTATTGTAAAGTTCCATTAAAATCCATACAGTACTTTTTGCGTGAAAGAGTAACAAACATCCATACATCCATACATCCTCACAAACTTTCACGTTTATAATACTAGCAACGCCCCGCGGTTTCACCTGCGTAAGTCCCGATCCCGTGGGAATATTGAGATAAAAAGTAGCCTATATATTAATCCAGGTTTCCAGCTACGTACATACCAAGATTCATTGCAATCGGTTTAGTAGTTTAGGCTTGAAAGAGTAACAAACATCCATCCATCCATCCAAACTTTCACATTTATAATATTAGTGGGATTTATAATATTAGTGGGATTAGTAGGAGTAGGATATATAGGTACACTACACCCATACATCCGCATAAACTTTCACGTTTATAATATTAGTAGGAGTAGGATATATAGGTACACTGATTCATTCACTGCAAATGTAACTTTATAATCCTATATATTAATATGGGATTACAAAGTTATTTATGCAGTTGGTGTATCGAGAAAACTGGACCGAAATTACAAAATATTTTAGTTTTTCCTTGATTCATACACTAAACACTAATTGTATTCTAAATTTGAAGCTGCTATGTCTGCTAGAAGTGCCTTAGAATCTCTTTTGCTCTGTGTTTTTAGTAAGAGTCTTCGTAGGTGTCGATTAAAAACACGTCATCCTTGTTCGTTTTGAACAAGTTTTTATACGGCAATTATACAGAGTTTGAATAAATGGAGACTCTCGCTGCGTGGAAATAAAGTTGAGTGTACGTTGACAGGTTATAATGAAATTTAGCGGCGCTGAGAAATAGATGCTAGTAACAAATAGACCTTATTACGAAGAACACTAGGTTGATTTCATATGAAGAAAATAAGTCAGGTTTTAGTTTAGTCGAGTGTACAATAGAATCGGCACCAGTGACTTACAAAATTAAGAAACTTTGACTAGTTTTAATTCTTAAGCTACTGGTTCAAATTGAATGAAATTTGAAATATACTGTGTTTATACAATGCCTGCTTGGTTACTGAAAATTCAGGCTTCTAGTTTTATCCACAACCAAGTTATAGGGTGTCGAAAATGGCCTGAACTGCTTCGAGAAAAGGATGGTACGGCCGCTTTTTTGCTCGATTTGGCATGGGCACTGCCGTGGCCCCAGATAAAATATGCATGTTTCATGATTTCGTTTTTATTTAAAAGCAAATTGCAATATTACAATGACGTAACTGGTAAGGAGCCTAATGAAGCTGGGTAGTAACATAGCATTTATGTAGAAGAAGCCGCAGGCGCTCATCTTGACAAAAGAGTTGCTATTCAACTGTATCACATTTTTGTAGAATATTTTCCTATGTCCTGTAATGAGAAAATATAATAAAGTAAATAAAATTATAGTAAGTCTTATTTGAAATTAAAATGTCTTATTGACATTCGTAATGATAGCGATTTAAAAATACTGTTTTAGACCCGTAATAAAATAAAAACAAAAGTAAGTGCTCATTCTTTACTTTTCTATGACGTAAGACGTGATTTATAAGAAAAAACTGTACCTGAAGAATTAACTAAATATTTTAAACAGGAAGCTCCTACTTCTTCAATACTTGAGTAGAACATCTCACAGCTCATACAAAACAAAATTTGTAATAAGACGCCTTTCATCGGATTCAAAATATTGATTGTAGTTAAAACTACAAGATCATACTAAAATAAAATAGATGAGAGCTTATTTATACACTCAAGTAGTAAGTTTTAGAATAATATCATTCATCTAAGAGGACTTTCCCTTGAACATTTCAATTGCATTGTATTTTAGCCAAATTCGTAATCAAATCAATTGATATTTCATTAATCGTGGAAAATGTGATACATACGTAATTTAAATAATTTATCGGATGTAGAATCAGTTCCAACTGTATTTGGATATTACACAACGTTCTGAATAGTATATCAAAAGAGTGTAGGCATATCTGTGGAATAAAACACAACACTTGAAAAGGTAATAGATAAACTCTAAAATACAATGTTATAGTTTTAATACTTACCAAAACCTGGAATACTTTTTTAAATAAATTGTAAGCTGCCAAGATATTTTTATATGTTATGAGTATTTCTTCACAAAATTCTCTGCCAACTGTATTACTTATTCTAAGTATAGCATTACTCCACTCGACAAGGTATTTTTTGAGTAACATTATAATAAAAATTGCATAAATGAGATTCAAATCAAACGCTATAAATAAAATATTAAGCAAGTAGATAACGATATTAATGTATTTGGTGACTGTAAAATATATACTGATAATAATCAAATTGATACAAACTACAGCTAAAGCTGAGGCCCAATTGCAAATAACAAAATTTAAAGCATGTTTTTCATTTAAACTGAGTTTGTTATGAATTTGATGAATTTTCATCAATAGTCGGACATGGTCTTGACTATGGATCATATTCAAACTACAGATAATAATAAGGATAAAGCAGTAATGTAAATAGAGTAATAAAAAAATAAGATGAAGCACATAATTGTCCGATCTATGAACACCTTGAGACTGTACTAGGTGGATGACTAAATAAACTGGAAACGCTGCGAAAATTAAAAATACAGTTACGTGTGATTTGATCTTGATGGGCTTGATAGCATTGTCCTTGATGATATACTTTGATGATAAAAAGGCAGCTTGTATTAGATACCAAGGGTAAATCATTATTTTAATATAATGGACATTGTTTTCAGTCACTTTATTTTTAAATTTGTCTCGATTAATCTTAGCCATCGAAATCGTAGTAGACTCTCGAATCATTTTCCATTTAACAAAGGGAATTTTTAGTTTAACGTCCAAGTAGGTCAAATAAATGTTATTTATTGGCATATAGGAAGCTCATCAAGCTATTTCAATTACATTATTTTTATCTATATTTGATGTTATCTATATTCATTAGTGTTATATTCAATAGAAAACAAACCAGCAACATATTGGAAAGGACATTTAATTATTTTATTACGGCATATATATATATAGTTTCTGAAATAAAAACCTTTTATAAGATTAACCTTTAGATAAGACAAATCACTTTTTTTTGAGCGAATATTATCGTTCCTGTAAAATAATTTCTTATTTCTTAATAGATACGTTGATTTATTTGATCATAACTGAAATGAATTCAATCTGTAGGGGTAGTTTTAGTTACAGTATTGATAGGTTGATAATTTGATAAGTGAGTAGACTAGGTTACCGGATGATAACATACAAAAATAATTATGTAAAATTAGTACCCATGTAATACAAATACGTGGAAGCTAATTTCGTTAACTACTATAAATGTACGGGTTTGTTCGTATATGCTCCCCATAGGAGAATAGTAAAATTAAAAGAAAAAATAACTATGGAAAACATATATGAAAGGGCTAGCAGCGACCGCGGTTTCAACCGCGTAAGTCCCGATCCCGTTTGAATATCGGGATAAAAAGTAGCCTATGCGTTAATCCAAGTCTCCAGAGCTATCTACATACCAGTTTCATCGCAGTCGGTTCAGTGGTTTTTGC
Source organism: Callimorpha dominula (assembly GCA_949752705.1). Taxonomy (NCBI): domain Eukaryota; kingdom Metazoa; phylum Arthropoda; class Insecta; order Lepidoptera; family Erebidae; genus Callimorpha; species Callimorpha dominula. The sequence continues at coordinate 14,575,002 of OX457012.1, read as the reverse complement.
GTGAAAGAGTAACAAACACCCATCCATCCATCCATTTTCTTCGAAAAATCTACTTTAAACATTTTTATCACTTATTATCACAGTAAATTATCTTTAAATCAATAAATTGTAAATAAATATAAGTCACCACGATATATTATTTAAAAAAATATTTATTTATATATATATTTTATTTCTAACTGATATAAAACACGTGTTTTAGGTTCGAAACACTTGAATAAATATCGTGAAGTTGGTAACTTTTTAAAAAAAACTAAAATGTTGACTTAGCTAGTCAGTATTTTACACTTCAGGGTGTTGGTTTTTCGTGAAGGTGTGCGCGCGCATCGTAAAAATTTACTCTCACCATTTTTCCCTAATGCACAAAAAGCATAATTACTACTCGTTTGTTATTACGTTTCTCCTATTGATCTTCTATTTGATAACCATGGCTTCAGAGTTCAAAGTTGTACCTGTTTCCAGCCCAATTGCGTTCTAGGCGGAAGGCAGCTAAGATGTTGGTGGCTGTAGTCATCATGTTTGCCGTCTGCTTTTTCCCTGTGCATTTGCTCTCAGTACTCAGGTAAGTCATTAAATTGTAATTTTTTAAAACGCTTCTATTACCTCTACGTGTAAAATGAAGTGAATATAGAATGTCTTTTACACACAGACCCCTGGACTTTGTGACATGTCCCTCTTCAACAAAACTTCTGGCCCTCACTGACGTAGTACGTCCATAGTACGCTACAGTATTTCCACTTTAGAATAACACCGTACTTACTGAACACACACTAATCAATCCTTACTGCTCTTCTTCCTCTTTCCTCTTCCTTTTCACTTTCTTAGACTTTTACTGAGTGCGAGATGTGCGGTTCGCGGCTGTTTATTTTATTATACTCCTGAATAACCTACTTAAGTCGTAATTTTGATAGTCTACGATCTTCATTTGGTTATTCGTCACGGTTGTCTTCCTTTAGATAACTTTAGAACCTCTTAGAATGTTCGCAACTTTATTTAAAATATTTTAATATAAGTTCTTAAACTTTTTTAAAGTTTTGCCCGGCGGTAAAACTCATAATGAACGATGCTCTTCCAATCCCACCATACACACATGTGGTAAGGTGACGACCATATTGCGCGTTAATCCGGGCTTTGTTACAGTCTGTGGAGCTTGACTATGATCTTTTTGGCACGCTCTTGTCGTAGGTGATCCACTTTACATCACCAGTGATCAATCTTTTCAAAAATGATTCAGTTTCACTACGTTTCAATAGAGAACCGCAAATGAGTACCTACAAGATTCATTAGGTTTCTTTCAGTGAGCTTGTGGGGCATCCAAATATCGAACTTTCTGGTATAGCAAGACTTTTTCAAATGGGTCAAAACTGTTTTGTTGTCAATCCTCAATTCTTCGGCTAGGTATGATCTTGCTCCACTTTTTCAAAACTATCATCCACTTTCCGTGTGAGCGCGACCAGAGCGAGCTGCATCTTTGACATCAATATTCCCGGAATGAAAACGCTTGAACCAACTTTGTGCTACCTACTCTTAATGATACTGCATTAGGTCCATACACGTCACAATTTTTTTCGCGTCTTGAGTCGCATTTTTCCCTTTTTTGCAATAAAACTTCAGAATGTATCGAATTTCTCCATTAAATTCACTCATTTTGGTGGACAGAAATACAATTGAAAAATCGCGGGCAAGCATAAACTTAATATACTAAAGTAATAAGATAGATAGAGTATACTTTATTTTACACCAAAAATAGGATACATGCAACATAAAATGTTAAGTAGCATACAATGGGCGGTCTTATCGCAGTCTGCGATCTCTTACAGACAACCTTTGATGGACTGTACTGTATAGTAATAGGTAACTTGTGGTGCACATTAGCCTTACTTACTAAGTTTAAGTTTATGCGAGCAAGTGCTTTTGACTTTTTATTTTTCTTAATGTCCTATATTTATTGATATTAAAACCAGCCAAATAACAAACAGTACAACCAAAGAGATTTTTCTTTAATTTTATACAAACAAAATAATAGTACAAGATCTTCGTTAACTGACTTTAACGAAGTTAGTTAAAGGGGAATAGCTAGTTTAACAGAAAAATAAAAGTGCCCGACATTTTACTTTGTCTGAAGATATCGCCAGACGACCCCAAAGTTGCATAAAAAAGATTGAAAAAAAGGTATGTTATTTATAACATAACTTTGGGCTCATCTGGTCATGCCATCAGATAAAGTAAAATATCTTGCACTTCTATTTTCATGTTAAATACACTAGGCGTATCAAATATCCACATTTTGCCAACTATATGTTGACCCTAGTCACGTATTTGAGTGCCCCCTAACACGTGGTTGGGACCAAATTATGTAGTTAGTAGCCTATTGCCGTCGATCCAAATAAAAGAAGGAAAAAATGGGAATATATTTAAATTTAAAGGTAGTAGGTATTGCTTTTGACTCTTGAGTTACAGGTGTCCATGGGCGAAGGTAGTCCCTTACCAACAGGTGACCCGTCTACTCGTTTACCCCCTATAATATAAAAAAGAAACTATAATGCATTTTTTTTCTTTTAAAAAAGACAACTCCCATTAGGAATTACTCATGTGTCGCGTGGGACTTTACAAACATATAAACAACGGACACAAAGAACACCCAGACTCAGGTGGGAATCGAACCCACGACCTGTAGCATAGCAGTCAGGGTCACTAACCACTAGGCCAACAAGCCAGCCATTTGATACTACTGTAAGATTTGAGTCACAACAGCAATCAGATAAGACGTACTACATACGCATAGAAAATTCTTGCTCTAATTGGAACCAACAATTTGGATTGACACAAATTTATGTGACGTTGAAACTAAATTTAATTAATATTCATAATAATTTAGTTACAATGTCACATAGATTTTGTTACATAGAATCACTAGTTGTGCCCGCGGCTTCGCCCACGTGGAAGGAGTTTGTGACTTTAAGTTTGATTGCGGGAAAAGGCTCCCTATGATACGGTAAAAAAACATTTTGAATCCGAATTTTGAGAATTTAAATTTATATAATGCCCTCTAAATATTAAAGGAGAGCAATAGTTATCGTTCTCGCTTACTCTTTAGTTAGAGAGGCGATATTCAAATGGTAACATAACCTCATAATTTTTTTTAACAAATATATGCACAGTGAAGTAGATGCGTTGAAATTCAGTAAAGAGTAGGAGAAATAATTTCCCCTCCAAAAGTAGGGAAAGTCGAATTTAAGGTTCGAATTTATAGGAGTTCTACTGTATTGAGAAATACTTGGACTTTTTCGCGTACTTCGACTAACCAGCAGCCCGTTCCACGCAATTTTGATACGATATCTCCTAAACTAATGGTCAGATTTTACTGATTTAAAAGACAAATATTAAGTATTCTTTATGATAAAGTAATTCAATTTAATAAAAAGTATTTAGTAAAAACACGCTAGAATTTTATTAATTTTTAAATCATAAAAGCAGCTAGCCGTTTGCGCGTTAAGAAGTAACAAAGACACACACACACATACTCAAAACTTTCGCCTTTATAATATTAGTGTGATGGCTACAAAAAGCTACACAAGTATATGTTGATCTGTCATGGCATAGAAATATTATACAGTGACAGTTCAACTTATACTGAAAAATGAATAATTGATTTATGTATGTTACAAATAGGTTAATAGGTTGGAATTTGTTTTCAGACTGGAAGTGTTACAATTTTGGAATACAAGTCCGTGGATTAACACTATACTCGTATATATTATGTCTTAAGAATATTGACACAGCATAACACCATTTGTGCAGGTTTGAAGTATTTATTTAGTTGAATTTTCTATTTTGCAGGTATACAGTCGAACTGGAACAAAACGACGTAATCACCTGTTTCGCTCTTGTAAGCCACGTGCTGTGTTATGCAAATTCAGCTATCAACCCCTTGATTTACAATTTCATGAGTGGTGAGTACTCTTTATATAGTTTGTTTGCAGTCAATAGTATAAATCAAAATAGGCTCATGCCGGCAATTCAAATATCCAACCGAAGACTTTAGTTAACAATGCTCTTAAACTGTTCTGTCACAAAGATTCAATCTTCTGGATAAAATATTCTTTCGATTCATGCTGATTTAGTTTTTAATTTTTAATTTTTGATAAAATTATTATTTTTTTTTTTTATGATATAGGGGGCAAAGAGCTGACGGGTCACCTGATGGTAAATGACTACCGCCACCTATGGGCGCCTGTAACTCAAGAGTTACAAGTGCGTTGCCGCCCTTTAAGGTGGGAGTAGGGGGAGAGGGGGAATAGAGGGGAGGAGAGGGGGAGAGGGGAAGGACGGGAATAGGGGAGAGGGAAGGGTTAGGGCCTCCGGTAACCTCACTCACGCGGCAAAAAGCAATACAAGCATTGTTTCACTGCCGGTTTTCTGTGAGGCCGTGGTATCGAGCGGAGTCGAGCCGGCCCATAGGTGCCGTAGCATGGCTCTTACACGTAAAATTTTGAAATCTATCTCATTTATGTTCACTTTCAGTTTTTTCTTCACTTTACAGAGATTTTAATCTAGTTAACATTTGCTCCGTTTGGACCCGGGAATGGAACGACTTTGAAAAGTTTCCCGTGTTACCTTTAATCCCTAGCTATTGATTAATATTCAGTGTATATGACAAGCTTTGATTATATATATGTGCTAGATATTAATTATTTACCTAACCTTGAATTTTGACATTGGAAATGCATAACTTCTTGTGTCTGTAAAATTTTCAACGTTGTTCGAAATACAACAGAAAAATATCTTCAAAAATAATAATAATAACTCCACTCCACACATCTCACACACGGCCGTCTGATCCCAAACTAGGCAAAGCCTGTACTATGGTAACCAGACTGCTGATAAACATACTTATATATTTCTAAATACATACATATTATAGATAAATTACACCCAGACACAGAACAAATGATCGTGCTCATCACACAATTATTTGTCCTGGGTGGGAATCGAACCCACGACCTCTGGCTTAGCAGGGTCACTAACCACTAGACCAACAGGCCAGTCAATATCAAAAAAAAAAAAATATGATTTCTTTGACATAAAGCATGACAAAAAAAACAATACTTCCATGAAACCACTTCTTTGTAACTCTCAATTAGCAAACGCTGGAATATCTTATTATTTACGGGAATTAACAGGCCCAGTTAGCTTGTGACCACGGCCAGTGCAACCTGGTCGAAACGTCAGGCAATTCAGAGGTATGTAATACCTTTACGTGATTGCGTTAATGGCCGTAAATACGTAAATAATATTATAATATGGAACGCGAAAGTTTAAAAGTTAGTATAATATCTTATGTCCGATTTTCTGAATCTAGCATTTTGACATTCTTATTTACTAAAGACAAACTCAATAGATTTACAAGAAGCGAAGTAGCTATTCTAGTTAAAGAACTCAATAAAACAATGAAGGCGCAAGTTACCAAAACGCTTTAATTATTTACGCGGTTGGTCGATATCGAAATACTCCATGAACCCTTTTTTTGAGAAAACTCTATAAACAAGGACATCAAAAAGAATATTCCGCGTGGATGAGTCTGTAACAATAATTTTACTATTATTATGGAAAAAAATGGCTATTACTTCCAGTTATGGTTAACAAATAAAATTTTAGGGAATGTCTTCTGAATTTACAAGTACGTAGTATACTACGTCGTGCCAAATGAAATAATAATATGTTACGATTGATTTGATTCGATATGAATATTTTATTATTAATTTTCATGAGTATTTGAGTCATATCCGGTAGTTTCACAAATTGGGGTATTCCATTGCCATGCCTTGTAGGTACTAAATACTTCGCCTACATTTTAAATTTGTTTGTAAATTTTCAGATTTACATTTTCATTTCCAAATATGGATTCCTCGTATAAAAAAGAAACTCAAATACATAGAAATTCGACGTTAGGGTTGTTTCTTCATGTGAGCATCCTCTAGCAACTTATCATTAATGTTCCAGAAAAATTTCGACGAGAATTTCGTAGCGCCTTCAGTTGTTCCACCGCCGCTGACTTGGAAAATTTCAACCTACGAAACCGTAGTACTACCAAGAAGCGACCCAGTGACCTCATGACCTTCGACAGCAGGACACAAGAAAAAAATACGTGCAGCACATCATTTATTCATAGTGATTATAAGGATCTACCAAATTAAGATGATCTTAAGTTGAGGTATAGACTTTTTTATCGAACAAATTGTATAATATTTCACACAAATTAAAAAAGAAAACTATGCACACTTATGTATAAGAATTAATAAGAATTAAAAGTATATAGTTTTGAATGTATTTAATATACTAGTAACGCTGTAACTGCAAATATTTTTGTGGTCTTTATAATACTAAGAGAGGACTTTAAATTTAATCTTAAGCGGCTGTATATTGTGTTACAATGTTAAAATTATGTTTTCAACTATACAGTTGGTTTTAGATCTTGTGACTAAGAAAGGAAACAGTCACAGAAAGAAATAAAAAAAATATTAGTATTACTGTTATTATATTATATTACTTTACTATTATATAGGTTACATAATATGAATAAAGATATTGAAACTTATTAAAGAAATGCTTTACGTTAGTAAGTACTTCAGTTAAAACCAGCTGTAATGATTAGGCTATTTTTAAATGTTCGCAATAGTCAATCCTGATAAGGCTTTTGGAAAAAATTTAACGACTTGGAAACACTTAAATTGATTTATTTTTTCTGTCCGAGTGAAGAAGTTATTGACTCAATCACTTTCTTACCTTTGAAAGGAAAAGGAATAAATTAAGTTTGGCACACTGATAATTTGGATTAACCTTTGAAATGAGATCCGCAAGGGAAATCTAACACAAAACACCAATATGTATTTCTATGTTAATAATCGTATTCGTACATTACCGATAATGTTTCATTCAGTTATTCTAATTATATTCTCGATGAATTGATTTACACAATTTTTGGATGTAGTGTTCTAGGTTGGTATGTATTTGAACCTAAGCCTTTTTGTCAGTTAGTTAACAGTAGTATTAGCTTTGCCAATATCTGTTAAGCACAAGTATTTTGGAACAAAATCATCTTCAGTGATGAATCTCATTTCTGGTTGAGTAGCTTTGTTAACAAACAAAATAGCTGGACTTGGAGCGAACAAAATCCACGGGAGATTCATCACTCCGAAAAACACTGTTTAGTGGATTTTGGTCCGGATTTGAACCCTTATTTGTTTTAAGATGCACAAGGGACTGCGCTCACGGACAATTGCGACCGATATCAGACGATAATACCAATTTTTTGGTGGCCTAGGAAAGATGGTATCGATATCACAAACATGTGGTTCCAACAGTTTGTTTGTGTTCTTATGTTGAATTTATTAGATGATAAGTTCGAGAGGCTTTGTCATCTCGCGTGGTGGCGACATCAACTGGCCGCCTAAATCGTGTGACTTAACACAGCTCGACTACTTTCTTTTGTGTTTGGTTTGTGAAATTTCTGGTCTATGCAGAGAAACTACAGACATTTACCGTCCTAAAGGCCAATATAACTCTACTGTATATAAACTAAGAATGGAGAACACGTTCATGAAGTTGAGCCCCATTTATGCGAAGATGTCGTTAAAAATTGGTCCACTAGGATACACCACCTACAGCGGAATCGCGGCCATTTGGCTGAAATTATATTACATGTATAATGTCATCGAATGTCCTTCAAAATAAAAAATTAAATTAGGGGGAGAACATCACTTACACAGGTTGTTTTATTTAAGGTCAGTTAAAATTAAGTAAGTAAGTACTCTTTATTGTACACCAAATATTATATAGTTGTATATTACCAGTACTTATTATAAAATAAGTATAATTTAGTTAATTGTGTACGTACGCCATTTATAATACTTGAATAAGTTTATGTTACATATTTAGAACATTGAGTAATACCTATTTTGTGAATGGATTAAATAAATAAATAAAAAATAAATAAAAAGTACGGATGAATAAAAAAATCTAAAATATTCAATGTATTATGCAAGTTAGTAATAAATATTCCATTTATTGCCTTAATTTGTTTTATTACATCAAACGTCATCCTTTCTGACAATTCTGGCACATCTTCTGGCGGGTCTATTAATAATAATAACTTGACACATCTCACACACGGCCGTCTGATCCCAAACTAAGCAGAGCATGTGCTACGGTAACCAGACTGCTGATAAACATACCTACTTATATATATTTCTAAAAACATACATACAATATATGAATAACACCCAGACAGAACAAATGATCATGTTAATCATACAACTATTCGTCCTGGTGGGAATCGAACCCACGATTTTGGGGTCAGCAGTCAGGATCACTAACCATTAGACCCACAGGCCAGTCATGGAACCTTTCTTGTGTTATTCCTGGGTCCTTTGCAATATACCCACTTGTAACGGAATACCGTGAACACTGATAAACACGTAGCTATCACTTCACGTAACTAGCGGCGCCTCGCGGTTTCACCTACGTAAGTCCCGATCCCGATAGAAATTCAGGATAAAAAGTAGTCTATGCGTTTATCCAAGTCTCCAGCTATCTACATTCCGAATTTCATCGCAATCGGTCCAGTAGCTTTTGTGTGAAAATATTACAAACATACATACAAAAACACAAATGTTTATAATATTAGTTTAGATTAATTATTTATTTATTTAGGTCTATTCACATCAAATGCATTAAAAATTGAGGTACAGAACATGTTAGTAAATAATATGGCTGATACATTTGCCAACTACGGAATAACCAGCATGCGAATTATGACAATGACACAAAGAAAAAAAATGTATTAACACAATGAATAAACTAAACTAAATAACATTTCTACAAAACTGAATTTAGTAGAAAATAGATAAAATGATTACTTATACTATGGTACCTACCTAAATATTTTATTTTTAAAACAATTTTTAGAGTCATGGTAGCATATTTTTTTTGACTTATGCGTATCTGTAGATACAGTCCAGTCGATGTGACATGAATATAACGAAAACGTAAAGTACAGTAGTCGTCAGGGTGCCTGTTTCGATCCAAGACCAACCAAGACGAAACAAGAATTAGGAAAAGTTTTCTACAATTTATGTCATATACTTTCAAAGAAAAATACTACTAGTACTAAACATAATAAAAAGCAATATTTTGAAATATTAATAATATAATAAAAAAACACGATAATTCTGAAAGCTGAATACCAGATTATATAAGCCGTATACAACGGTGTAGTATCGAGTATTGAGTCATGAAGCAAAAAGGATTGAAAGAGCGCTGTGGCAGTACGGTTACATATTATGATTTGTAAACAAAATATTTTCTTTTCAAATGCCTTATCAAGTGTGTAGCCACTAAGGGCTTTATCATGCTAATTACAATGCGGCGTGTATTTAGTATTGTTTTTACAATTAGCTAAGTTTTCGTAAAAATTGAACCATATTTTTTTTTTTTAGAATTTTTTTTTAAAAGACAACTCCCCGCATTAGGAATTACTCCTGTGTCGCGGGGGACTTTACAAACATACAAATAACGGACACAAAGAACACTCAGGTGGGAATCGAACCAACGACCTCTGGCTCAGCAGTCAGGGTCACTAACCACTAGACCAACAGGCCAGTCAAATTCTTTCCTATTTGAAAGAATAGGAAAGAATAACAGCTAAAAATTATAAATATGAAGAAATTATAACGATGATTGTTCGTGGGAGAGCTATGCTTCGGGCGCTTCGGCACGTATGGGCCGGCTCGACCGGAGTGATATCCTTACAGAAAACCGGCAGTGCAAAGCTATACTTGTGTTGTGTTTCGCCGAGTAGATGAGTTTACCGGAAGCCCTAACCCTTCTCCCCCCCCCTTCCCTCTCTTTCCCTACTCCCACCTCAAAGGCCGACAATGCACTTGTGACTCGTTTGCTCCCTATGCCGTAAAAAAAAATGATAACTGAAACTGATAAAGATCGTAAATAACGAAGGGTAATAAAATTGTTAGCAGTCCGATACGACACAATTTGTTATAAACTAGCTGATGCCTACAACGTCGTACGCATGGAAAAGGAATTAAACTTTTTACACAATTAACTTAAATGTTTAGGCTTTTTAAGAAAATAGCAATATTTGTTATAGTGCTTCTTTATAAAACAGTATTGGGTCTAAATTTCCCATTTTGCTAGGACAATAACGTTAGACTAGATGCATCATTTACCCATAAACATGTTACATATAGCTAACCCTGAGTAAAGCAGCCCTTACACAGATAAATATCGTCAATGTTTAGGCTCGGGAATTATTTATTGTCACTAGGAAACTACCAGTTATGGGAAGTTGCAGGCTTTTGAACTGAAACTGGAATTTGTAGAAATTATTGGTTTTGCTTGTGCCACTACCTACTATAAAATTATAGCCTCAGTTATATTATTTTGTAAAGAATTTACTGGTAATCTAGTGAAGAATTAAAGCAAAGAATTTGCGTCGAAATCGATCGTCCTCTAAATGCTGGTCTCTAGACTAGTGCGTCTTTTGACTTCGTAAGGCCACGTGTACCTTACGATCAGCTTCCATGAGCAGTGATCTAGAGCTTTCAGACTCCTGACTTCCCGATGCTGCCTGTCGAATACCAGCGTGTTACAAACGCTGGTGCTTTATAACATCGAACTCTTCACTTATTAAGCCTAATAAACAAAAAACTACGTTAAAATTAAAAATATGCAATTAATTAAATAAGGAACCTACTTTTAAAATAAGGAACAAACAAAAGTAAAAACTACTTAACTAACAAGAAAGAATTAAGAAGCAATTTGGTCAAATCAAACTTCAACTTATTAATATACTATTCAAAGATATACCAAATACCAATATCCTAAAGAGCATTACAGATATTGCATTTTTATATATTTTATCGAAGAGCAGTGTACTATTTTTCTAGAATTTTGGCTTAAAACATATTAATTTTGATTTTGATGACTTTATTTAAAGAATGTGATCCATATTTATAATGCAAATTCTCTGTTTGTTTGTTTGTTATCTTATTACGACAAAACTGCTGAATGGATCGTAATGAAATTTGGCAAGGAGATTTTGTCCCGAAAAAAATTACGGTTCTCGTGGGTTAAATTTAAATTTCCAAGCAAATGAAGTCACGGGTAACAGCTTATTTTTTTATAAAGCGATTTTATTTACAAAGTTCTTTTCTTTAATAGTCACCATAGTCGTTGAGTAGGTCATCAAAAGAAATAAAGGTTTCTAAATATTTTCTTTATTTAAGTAAATATTTCCTGAGGTAGCTTCTAATATCGTTAAGTAAATTGTGACCTACCTTCTTATTTTTTTAACTAATGGTTTTTAACTTCCAAAAAATAATTACAATAATATCCTTTCATGAATACTATCTACAAAAAATATTTTGAATATTGTATGTTATAATCTTTAAGCCAATAAATATTTCTTGTCTACTTTTTTTTGCTGTTGGTTTCTTTTGTACAGTAATAGGTAGACAGTTGAAGTTTACGTAAATTATGTAGTGCCATAGCTTCTTTAACAGAAATGATCAGACGTAATTTGCCTGTAAAGCGATCTGTCGAAGTAACATGCAAACTTAAACAATTTTTTACAGTTTTTCTCTTTTTACTTAGGAATCCTAAATACTATCGAATTCTAGGCCACTTGCCTTCAATATGCTCTAAAAAGTTCTGAAAATCCTGGCCAGTGAAAGTCGAAATTTTAGACCGGTGAACAAATCTATGGGTTGGTTGGTTCAAATCAAATCAAATCAAAACCATTTATTTCAATTAAACCAATAATAGGTATTTTTGAATTGTCAGGAGTAGGAGTCAGTCAAACTAAGTCAGTCGTGAAGCTAGTTGCCTGTTCCAATACGTAGATCCTATGGAGAAGAACAGGCAAGAAACTCCGGTTGGTTGGTTGGCCTTCTCTTCAACGGCAACGCGGACATCTTCTACCGTCACAGAGTCGTCCAGGCCCGAAATGCGAAGTTTTGCACACTTTGTATGCCTGGCGATCTTCACACCAACCGTCATTGGGAATATACCCCGCAGCTTCTCAGCAAAAGTGTCAGCCGCCTTTGCACCTTCAGCTCCGGGGAACTCGAGGACCCGAACCCCTGTCTGGGCGAGACACATCCACACACCTGAAGCCCCGAATTCACTGGCGAGGCTATCCCGGGCTTTTTGAACACGGCCGCGTAGGATAGCCCACTGTTTGCCGATTCCGGTGACACTGTGATCACCACAGCCACTGTTTGTGAAGGCGTCTGCGTTGAAGAGGCTGCTTTCTTAGCAGCCTTTTTGTTCCGCTTTCGGGGCTTCTTCTTACTTCCCATCGTTCGAGGGACCAGATGCGGAGGGGCCAGACACGGTTTTGGTACCGAAAGGAACTACACTCGTCCCTTTAGGTGCCGGAGTGGGAAGCGGAGGGAGTTCCGCCGCTGACATTGTCGTAGCCTTACCCGTTGGCCCATCCCTCGGTGTGGTCGCCTTGGTCGCGGCTTTAGCCAACCAATTTTTGACAATATTGTAGATTGGATCCTTTTCGTTTAACGACAGCCAATGGGATGTTGCTGGTACGTTCGATCACTATAACATTAAGAAAAGTTTCTAAATTTTAGTTGAAAGTAAAACTTTTGGTAACAGAATGTTAAATGTTCCGATAGTTAAAATAATAAAAAAAGTATATTTTAAAAATAAAGTAAGACTTTCCTGAACCTGGCGAACGTAACAAAGAATGTCCTTCTAATAAAAGCGGGTTGGACACATTCAGATAAAATTGGCAACAACAATAGCTAATTTGAATTTATTCATTTCGGAGTTGGTGTAGCCACGCGCTAAGTCTTGTAAAATCCTCAAAACATCAACACAGTCCACGTTCTCTTATGTGACCACTAAGTCAATTACTTCAGAAAATTAAGCTTGCAAACATAATTTCCTTTTAGATGGTATTTACTAAAACTCGATTTGACATAATAGCTCCAGAACATTAACTTCTTGCTAAGTTATATTCAAATAACGATTACAATGTTCTTAAGACTATTAGTTTTAATGACTGTTTTATATAAGTACTGTAATTGTGTAGAAAAATCCAAGGAATTAAACTACAATGAGTTAGATGAACACAGTTTAGTTACAAACGGTGAATTGTTTCCTTATGTAGCTGCTGTTTTGAAGATGTCAACGTATTTGAGTGCGGGTGCTTTAATTCATGCCGAGTGGGTACTGACAGCCGCTGATGCTTTATTTTTGTAAGTAAAATATGTTATTTATACAAATAAATAAAATTGAAGTGTCTGTTTGTAATGTCAAAATAATAGTTTTTTTAGGCTCATACAGTTATCTGCACAATACCTATGCCTAAAAAGTAGTTTTTAAAATGTTTGTCTTTCTGTCTGTCTGTGTTTGTTTCGGTTAATCTCGGGAACGGGTTAAGTGATTTCCACAAGACTTTCACTGACAGATAGTTCGTGGTATAAGGAGTAACTTAGGCTACGTTTATTTTCAAAAAATAATTAGGGTTCAGTGAAGTGACAACATGTGAAGTGTAATTAAGTTTTTTTTTTATTTTTATTTTTTTTTACCTCCCAGTTCGATATTTCATTTCATTTCACTATATTTTTATAAAATATTCAGAAAAGTTAAGTCTGAATTGCGTTGACATATATAGAGCCTTGACTATGAGCACTTGCAGCACGGAGTTTGTTGAACTTAAATTATTTACAAAAGCAAACCCAGACAAAATCTCTGTCTCTAATGAGAAACACTTACACATCGTATCTTTTAAACAGGATGTGTGAGCTATATGGTTACAGTGGATATTCCTTGGGTATACTAGTCCACTATGATATATATTATACTACCTTAGAGCCTACTCTTGTGCAGTACATTTGCAATCCAATTTTTTTCAGATTACGAGAATCATCAAGAACACTGCGCGTGCGACTTGGAAGTATTAACTATAGGAAGGGAGGCACAATTCTTCCTGTCAAATACTTCGAGATCCATCCCAGCTTTGATGACCAGACTCCTATTTTTGACATAGCTCTTATCAGATTGCCACATCCAGTCAGATTTATACCTACCTTAAAGCCTATCAGGCTTCAGTATAACCACAAACAACCTGATAACACACATTTCATTGTCACTGCTTGGCCGTTACCGTTTGTGAGTAAATATAATGTGTTAATCCCACTAATCCCACCAATATTATATATGTGAAAGTTTGGAAGGATGGATGGATTTTTGTTACTCTTTCACGTTAAAACTATTGAACCGATTACGATGAAACTTGGTATGTAGATAGCTGGAGACCTGGATTAACATATAGGCTATTAATCCCGATATTCCCACGGGATCGGGACTTACGCGGGTGAAACCGCAGGGCGCTGCTAGTACTGTATATTAGTAATTTAAAAAGAAATAGTAAAATACAAATTCTGCTCAGATTTTGAGGTTCCTTGATATGAAGTGAGGCATCATTAGAATTACAATAAAATGGGGTTTCATCAGGGTCACCTAGGTCTTCACCAAATACAAGTTACTATTTGGTACTAAAATAAAAATAGATATACTATCAAATATTAGTATCGCATAATAATATTTTCATTTCTAATATCTGAAGTGCAGAAATATGTCCGCTCCGTAACCAATGTTCGTTCCAATATTTTTAGTATTATCTATATAATTTTAAAGTTTTACCGTTGCTTTCAATGTCTTGTCACTTACAATCATTGTATTCACTGTTACCCACGAGGATCAACAGTGAATACAATGATTTTAATTGTACTTATATGACGTTTAGAAAGACAAATACAATAATTCATTTGAATTTTCGAAGAATTTCTCTTGTCATTTAATACAGAACAGAAAATATTAAGCACTTTATATATTCTTATTTGTATACGAATAAGCATAATAAGCAAAATGTTATTTAGTTCCTTCAAATTAATCGTAAACCTTAAACACATAAAGTTACTTAACATTTATACAATAATTACTGTCTCTGTATACAAATGTTTTCAATAATTTTTTTTATAACAGTCTTACTCCGATGAGTCTGAAAGCTTGAAATCCATGGAAATAATTCAAAGACGACGGATTCTGTCAGTTACCCATCTGCATCCTTCAGATCCTGAGGATTGCGCTGAAGAGCTAAAAGACCTTGCTATCAACGATTTTCAGACTATAATGTGTTTGGACACTGGAGTGATGATGGATCCTTGTATGGTGAGTTTATTTTAGTCTATTATCGCGTCTGTAGTGTTTAGACTCCATGTTTTAGAATCCATAGTACAATTTATGCTTAGATGGGTGTAGATAGCAACGTGTGATATCCTAGGATATTATTTATACATTTATATAGCTACAAGTAAGCTCTGCATTAACACATACTTAAGTACGTTATGTCCGTCACTCCGATCCATTTTTACGTTTACGTTTAACGTTTTAACTTTTGTCCTGTATCTGTAAAGTTGAAGAAGAGTTTGTTTTTTTGATTAAACGCGCTCGTTTCTGGATCTACAAGTCGGATTTGAAAACTATTTTTGCTTTTGAAAGCCCTATTCTTAAGGAAGCTTACGCTACATGACTGATATTGCGGCAAACGGCTAGTTGCTAATAAACGATTGTCAATAGACATCTAACACTAGCTTTAAGATCCAACCTATATGATTTATTTTTTCAATCTTAACTGTACGAGGAAACCGTATACTTCTGCCGAACAAGCGTTATAACCTTACCTCGCCAATTATAACAAAACTCATTTGTTTTATAATTCCTTGGTCCCATGTAAATCACTTTAATTGTCTATCAGCCGTATCCTTGAA
The DNA here is from genome assembly GCA_949752705.1 of Callimorpha dominula. Classification (NCBI taxonomy): domain Eukaryota; kingdom Metazoa; phylum Arthropoda; class Insecta; order Lepidoptera; family Erebidae; genus Callimorpha; species Callimorpha dominula. Next base: position 14,559,133 of record OX457012.1, on the reverse strand, counting down.
CCGACTTCCTAACTTCTAAAATAACATAAACAGGTATATTATATTGTTACTGGGTAACATAAACCTTCTATATTTACAGAGAGACGTCGGAGCACCAGTTGTGTTGAACGCTGTTCTCTGGGGTATAGTCTCTTCGTGGAGACCAGCAGACTGTGAAAACGATCTAGCCGGACCTAGTTTCGTTTCTTTAGTTTCATCACCAAATATTTCATCATGGATATATGCGATCACTCATGGACATTCATGGCGAAAATCATGATTGAAAAATTGAATATGTAGATATCTTTAACTTAAATATGTAAAAGTCAGTGTATATAATTAAATAAGTAAAATTTGAAATACAACAAAGAGATTGTTACAATTATTTTAATAAACAAATACATTATAGGACTTGCCAACGCAATCAATACAAATAAATAAAATTGAAGTATCTGATTGTAATGTCAAAATATATTTTTTTAAGCTCATACAGTTATTTGCACAATACCTATGTCTAAAAATCAGTTTTTAAAATTATGTCCCATTGTGGACCCATTTGCACCTGACTTTCACCAGCAGGTAGCTGGTGTTATAAGGAGTAACTTTGACTTTTGTTTTGGAAAAAGAATTAGGGTTCCGCGCAAAATATATAAATATGTACACGCGAGCAAAGCCGCCCGGGAACTGCAAGCAATATCATACATATACTTAGGCCCAGGAGTGCAACTACATGGGGTATCCAGGGTGTCCAGACACCCCCTGAAAACCTGTAGACACCCCCTTAGAGGGTGTCCCTGTCCAAATATCCCACATAACCCAGAAGACGATAATAAAATAAAATAAATTGTAAAGAAAATGTTGTTCGCCGTAAAAAGAAGTTGATACCTTTTTTTTTAATATGTTTGACACCGCAACAACCGAAGGGGGCTACGGTTGTTGCAAATATAGACACCCCCTACTTTTTTAGGTTTGTTGCACCCCTGGTTACGCGTATACCCCCGAAGGGGTAGACAAAGGAGTATTATGACACACCTACATTTTGCAAACTATAATTTGGTTCCACTCAAGTTATAGGGGGGCAAGTCTATTGTTGTATTGGGAACTTTGGGAATTAAAGACGGGTTTTATGTCCCTCCAACACAAAGGGAGGATCTTCCGACCAGGCGAGGTGATGATGTCTGGCGGGCTGCTGGGAAGTTGTTTATAATATATACTAATCAGTGCCAGAACTATCACAGCGCAATGCAGGATTAGTACCTACTACGTACTGACTGGCCTGTTGGTCTAGTGGTTAGTGACCCTGACTACTAAGCCAGAGGTCGTGGGTTCGATTCCCACCCAGGACAAATAATTGTGTGATGAGCACGATAATTTGTTCTGTGTCTGGGTGTAATTTATCTATAATATGTATGTATTTAGAAATATATAAGTATGCTTATCAGCAGGTTACCATACTACAGGCTTTGCCTAGTTTGAGGTCAGACCGGCCATGTGTGAGATGTGTGGAAAATAGTCTTAATCAACAATAATAGCTCTTAAATAGAATTCATATCAACTATCTTTAAGAAAAAAATCACAAAAAAAAAACACACAATCAAGTAATGTAATAAAATATCATTGGTTGAACTTGGCTTGACACGCTGCCGCGTGTCTAGATGTATATAAATATTTATAGTTTACTCGTACGACTGAAAAAATAGTGCCTTTGGAAGTGCTTGGTTGGTGCATAAAAAATAAATAGAACAGGCGATTAGTTCGGTTTAATAATCTCTATCTGATGCCCGGTAATTAAACGGTAACGTTATATGCGATTTTAACATGCTAAACAATACAGCTTTGTTCCTTCCTATCAGTCATCGATACATAATATATGAGTGGTACATAATTTGTATTGTCTACTGTCCCAAATCGCCATTAAATAGTAGCCCGAACATAGTAAACATCAAAAACAGCAAAAATCAAGACTCAGATTATATATTAAATTTCGGTTATTATTTTGAACCTTAAATTGTCAGGGATAAATAATCGCTCACGAAAATTGTCGGGCAATATCTATGAAGCGTGCTTTAGCAATAAATAAGTCCGTGTAGAAGAAATTAAAAGTTTATTGCAATATATAGATAGAAGACACAAGAGTAGATTAGAAGGAGAAGTAAGCGAAGGATATTAGCACTAGGTACAGTTACAGTCTTTTAGGCAACAATACGGAACAAACATAATATGCGGAATGCAACCGGCAAGAGCGCGACGGACATGCAGTAGGCGTCGAAGTGTTAATGCGCCAGTGTTACGTGTCGTCTGGGTAGTTACCACAATGGTGGCACCGTGACGTCGGCTCCCGGCCGATTCGACGCAGGTACTTGCCGAAGCAACCGTGTCCGGAAAGCACCTGTGTCATCCGGAAGGTGAGGGCTCCGTGCCCTCTCTCCAGCCACTCTCTTAGGACAGGTCTTACTAAAACACCCTGCAAAACAATATACTGCATAACGCAGTCAACCTTTTGGTGGTACAGAGACGTGGTGTGGTCAGAAATAATTGCTCTGCCAGAGGCGGTTGCCTCTTTTGGTGAAGTTGCGATGGGAGTAATAGCTTCCAATTACAAGAGACCGTGGTTAGCCATTCTTATCAACTCTGTAGTCCTCGGCTAACATAACATTATTAAAAAAATTAATACGCCTCACAATAAAGCAAACTGTAACAGTACTATAATATAATTGGCGAGGGCTCCTATAACAGATATTAGTAAAGCTGCATCTACATCGAATAATCCACATGCGGTCATCTTGCTGTATGATGCTCGATTATAGCGTATGATTTTCTTAAATAGGCATTTCTGACTCCCTAGAAAAAAAAAAGGCTTTTAAAGATCATATTATTATTATATATGCTCGTTGGATTTATCAATCGTGTATATTGGCGATATAATTGCATATATCGCAATTACGGGATATGAATAAATTCTGTTTTCCCATATGGATAAAAGATCGGAACATTGGACAAGTAGAGGATATAAGGTGTATGAAGCTGTTTATTTTGAATAAAGATTGTACTGGATAGTATTTAACGAAAGGCGTAAGTGAAATTAAATGTGTAACTTAAACGCAAATCAAAAGTAAGGTCCAATATAGAACTATCTTACTAATCTTATCTTAGAAATATTATAAAGGCAAAAGTTTGTGAGGATGGATGTCTTTTACGCAAAAATGGCTGAACAGATTACAGTCTAGACGTAGGATTTTTATCCCGGAAAACTGTAGGTACGGTTCCCGAGGGACAGATTTCACAAAAAATCCATGTAAAAGAAGTTACAGGCTTCAGCTAGTCTAATATAAGTAAGAGATAGACTAAAGCCGTGCAGCTAGCCATCTAAGCTCTGTGAAGAGCACAAAAGAAGAGATTATTAAAAGAACGAAATTTTACAACCGCAGCAAGGAATAAAATAATATATGAAGCGATAGTTGTCGTGAATAATCGTAAAAAATAAAATAGCTCTGTCACTGACCTATAGGAAATACCAAATCGGCTGAAAATGAATGTAGACGATCATCGACGACGAAGACGAAGACTTACGAGTTTTAAAGATATTTATTTTTAAATTTCACAACTTTATCAGTATGCTAGCAATTCCCCGCCGATCATAGTCTTTGACCTTCAAGAAATGGACTATGGAATGCAAACATTTTTCGCATTCACATTTAAACTCCTGGACTTTCCATAGATTAGCACATTCAATAAAATATAACTAATCCTTCACCTTGATTATATTAGTACATATATTGACATACATCTGAAAGCCTTGGCTTTCATAAAGTGTTAGACCAATTACATTTGTACCTGAACATTTACTCTTCGTCATGCAGATAATGCTTGTTGTCTTAGCCTCCTCTACACCTACATAAAACTTCTCACATGATAGGCACATTATCGTTTGTAGCAATAAGTCCTTCATCGTCCATATTATAGTTACGATTGTTGCACTATAGTTGATATTCTGAAATATAAAATGAAGTACAAATCTAGGTTTCAAACCAAATAGGACATTTTGTCTATTTACGATGATTACTTACATCACGTGTTTCAAGTAAGATTTCAATGTACGTTAGTGGAAAAATAAAAGAGCTGAATGTCCTCATAAATGTCTGTCAAATGAAAAAAACAAATTATCTTAAAACGTATAAATACTCAATTACCTAGATAGGTTAAAAACTAAAAACCACTTGCCAATAATTGAAAAGCATGTTCAAATAATTTAAATGTTTTTAAAATACTTCGATATACTTCAAACATTTTCTTATAGTACTTGTCACCTTTATTTTCATCATTAATTTTTAAAAGGTAATTATTCCACTCACTGAGATAGTTTCTTAATAAAATAATTACACGAATGGAATAAATGTAATTGACTTCAAAACTAATATACATCATACTAACGAAAGTATCTAATAAACTATAATATTCAGCCGTAAAGTGAAGGATCAGCAAAAGGAATACAGGAGTACAGACGACTACAGAAAAAATCAAGTTCCAAACCCCAGTTCGGTCCATATTCCTACTTCTAAATACACTGTCATTGATTTTCTGCACTTTCAACACAAGTAAAATATTAGTGTGAGATTTAGTTACGTTATATATGTAGAGTATAGTAAGGCTAACACAAAACCATATGTAATGGAAGATATAAACAGGTCGAATGAATAGGCTATTTTGATCTGCAGTTATACCGAAATGTTCAAATATATTGATATAACTTTTTAGTAAGATTACTAATACCAAAACAAAAAACGCTATTAGGTTATATCGGTGTTCTGTTGGAGTAATAAAATTGTCTCGAATGGTATATTTGGCTGAGAATAAAACAGATAAAATAAAGTTCATGGGGTAAAAGATTCTGACGATATCGTCCTTTAAATAGTTATCTAATATAATTTCCACTGGCATCATATTTTAAGGTTTTTGTTAAAAAATATGAGACGACACTTCGTAATGAAATGAAAATATAATTACACAATGAAATTTAAAATAGTTACCATGTTAATGTAATTACAATTTGAACAAAGTATAACCTATTTACGAAAAACAATTGATATATTATTCACGCTTCAATTTGTCATTTTCTTTGAACGGTTTATATAATTATGTATTGAAAATGTTAACATTATCTTTTAAAATAGTGGCCTATTGATTTAAGGTTAACAAAAAATAGTTTAAGATAGAATACAAACAGCGTCTAAATAATCAACAAACCTCTACCAGCAAAACCTTTGGATGGAGATAAAAAATAATTACCTTTTTTTGATATCAGCTATAAAAATATTAACAAATTAGTTGTCAAATCTCTCTCTCTCTCTCTCTGGCGTTGAAGTTTATTTAATAACAAAATTCCCTGCGGTCTCATCCACCTATACGATCACTGCTTGGCTTCTGAGGGTCGTGGCGTGATGTGGAATATCCTATAACCTTCCTCAAGAACTGGAATGACAAATAGAAGCCTAAAATAGCCTTCGCCGGAATCATCATACATATCTTTTCACTATTGAAGGGCCTGTTGGTGTAGTGATTAGTGATTCTGACTGCTAAACTAGAGGGTGGAATATGATATACCTATGTTCGCCCTAGTTGGGGATCAAATAGCCGTGTCTATGCTATGGTAGCCAGATTGCTGATAAACATAGGTACTTATATAAAGGTTCTTTTCATTAAGCACTTCCTATCTTTAAATTTAAATAAAACAAAGTGCCTGTGAGAGATATATATATATATATATATATATATATATATATATATATATATATATATATATATATATATATATATATATATATATATATATATATATATATATATATATATATCATATAAATAAACCAACGAAAAGAACTAAAAAGCAAAAAATAAACCTTTTAAGTCAATTGTATTTGACCTCAATATCCAAATACACTTTCATTACATTTAAAGACGGTCCTAGCATCTGTGCTTCAACGCTTATTTTTTTATAGTGTTTTTGCTAAGCTACTCCTACACGCTGCCACAGGAATAGCACCCCTGTGTCCCTTTAGTTAAATGTTGGACTCGGTTAACTTTTTATCAAACATTAATATTACCGATAACACTGTATTAAGCGTCTTACGCGCGTGCGATAAAACAAAGGGTCCAGGGACTGCTGGTCTACCTGCATTATCTATACGTGGTTGTGCTGATAGTTTAGCACACCCAGTTATACTATTATATAAAAGATCTTTGGCCGAATGTGTCTATCCTTCTGTGTGGAAGGCTGCTCATATAGTCCCCGTACATAAAAGGAGCCCAAGTCAGATATAAAAAACTATCGACCGATATTTATTCTAAACACGCTCGGTAAGGTGTTCGAAAGAATTGTCTATAAAACTATGTACCCGTAGCGACTAGCGGCTTGGGCTCGAGCCAGCATGGTTTCATTAAGCGACGCTCAACAAAAGCGAACTTAGCCACGTTCAGTAACTATGTTTTATGTGAAAGAAAGAAAGAAAAACCAGTGGACCGGGTGACGTGATCTACACAGACTTCGAAAAAGCGTTCGATCGTGTGGATCACGTTATTCTCCATGGATCCATGGTGATTTGCTCAGATGGATCAGTTCTTATTTGTAGAATAGGGTCTCAGGCCGTGGTTGTGGGTGGTTTTAGATCGGACTTTGTAAATGTCCCTTCCGGTGTTCCCCAGGGATCTCTATTGGTACCCCTTTTCTATTGCCCATATTTACATGACATTGAGTTGAATTTCAAGTACGAAAAACACTTCCTATACGCAGACGGTATGAAAATATACATGCGTGTAAGATCGAGACTTGATTGGGAGCTTATACGGCGTGACGTTAATGCTTTATACCGGTACTATATACAGAACAACATCACTGTCAATGTTTCTAAATGTCAATGTGCGTTGTGCATGTGTGTTTTAGTAGTTTCAAAACCCCTATCAAATATCCATACAAATTTGACAACAACATTATTGAAAGGGCTGATGTAGTCAGAGATCTCGGTGTAATGTTAGCATGTGTGTGTGCAATGGTATCATATAATCAATAAAGCCTCTTGTAGTCTTGGTTTTGTAATGGGTACTTGCCCTTGTACCTTTTGGAAATTGCCACAGTATAAAGATTGTATATTATGCCTATGTCCGTAGCAATTTGGAGTATTGCAGCCAAATTTGGTCACCTCAATATAATGTGTATATTGCGAGACTGGAAAGTTTACAGTAGAGGTTTGTGAGATTCCTAAACTTTAAGTCTGGGAAACGTCATGCATCGTATTCCATGGACTGTAGACACTATCACCTTCTTCATCTCGACGACAGACGTAAGATGCTGGATATGCTTTTACTCTTTGATATCTTGCGTGGTGAACTCGATAGTAGTGATCTTCTATCGTGTATACAGTTCTGTACCCCAAAGTGTCGCACCAGACATACCCACCATACTTATATACCTAATCAACGCACTAATTACGGTAAAAATGCTGTTATGACACAACTACTTACATACTATGATACAACTACGCATCTATACAGGAAATTTTGAGGGAATAGATATATTTCAATTAACCAAGGAGCTATATCGAAAACAAATCGTGAGTATACTCACTAGTAAATCACTAGTCACTAGTAAATAGATAAAATACATTTTTTTTTTGTTATTTTTTGTTTTGTTGATTTGGTTTATTTAAAATTAATTTGATTTCATGAAAATTTCATGAAATTTGGTTTAATTTAATATAATAGAATTTGATTTGATTTGATTTCCTTTAGTTTAGGTTAATTTAATTTAGTTATATTTACTTTGATTTGGTTTAATTTGATATGATTTAATGGACTTCGTTCAAAATTAAGTCCCATGGCGATGGGCTGAGGTAGAGGGGTCTCGTTTGATGCAGACCGGGCTTTGTCTGAGGCCTGCACATGGGTGGCTCTGAGGGTATATTACACCTTGGTCGTATTTGTTCTGCATTAGGATCGACCAAACAGGCTCACCCTACCCAAAAAAGGACTAATCGCGGCTGCCTCCGCATCTCTAATTCGCAGTCGACGTTACAAGAGAGATGAAGCAAAAAAATCCATTTCATTATCTTTTGGTGCATGGAATGTGCGAACACTTCTTAATCACGAAGCGTATACCTGCCCCAAGCGTAAAACTGCCATTGTAGCCCAGGATCTTCTTTGTTATAACGTGGAAGTAGCTGCACTCAATGAAACACAAGTCATCTTTCTAAAGAAGGAGAGCTCGTAGAACACGGAGGTGCGTATACTTTCTTCTGTAAAGGGCTCTCTTTCTCGGAACCATGATGGTCGAGTGTGGGTTTTGCAATCAAGAATCACCTTGCAAAAAACCTACAAGAATGTCCTATTCATATCAGTAACCGCATTACCACATTGCACCTCAACTACCTCAATATTATCAGTGTCTATGCTCCAACGCTAGACAAGCCTGATAAAATTAAGGACCAGTTTTATGAGGAGTTCGCACGGTGTATTCTAAATATACGCTATATGGAACAAATTATTTTATTGCGTGATTTCAATGGTAGGTTCGGACGAGACCATGAAGCGTGGCCTAACGTCCTTGGCAGGCACGTTGTCGAGAATATGATACGCCATTAATTGTTTCCAAGTCTTTGTGATCAATTTAACTTAGCCATAACAAACATATTTAGACAGCTTGCTAAGAACATGACAACGTGGATGTACCCCAGATCGAAGCATGTCCACCTTATAGACTACGCTATCGTGCGACAAAAACACCTGTCTCAAGTCCAAGTCACCCGTGTCATGCGTGGTGCTAACTGCTGTACTGATCACTGGCTTGTTATAATTAAGCTGCATCTCCAACGTCTTCAACGTCTCTGCAAATAGGAGAGGAGAAAGCCAAAAAGTCTTAATATCGAAAGGCTTGCAGTCCGCGAGAAATACAGTGAAAACTTGAGCGCTAAGCTACTGCCCCTAAATGAGAAGGATGGTGAGGTTTATGCCGTTTTTGTGTCCCTGTACTCTCAAATTTTAAGCACTGTCAAGAATACTCTCGGTCTGAAAGTCCGGAAACATCAGGTCTGGTTTGACGAGAATGACAGGGTACTAACAGACGCAATCAATAAATACCGATGCCTTCTGTAGCAAAACAGTTTTACTAATAAATAATAAAAAATATTTTTCCTTCTTTCTTTCTGTATATGAACACTTGTTTGATTGTACATTTATTGGTAAATAAGTTTAGAATTAGAAATAAAATATAAATTAAAATTTACACATTTATATTCATTCGTTCAACTACAATACAAAGTAAGTAACTGAATATAAAAACATATTATATTTTAAGCAGGTATATGACTAGCCTTTCGATTATAAGTAAAATCTAGATACACAGTCACCTATAACATCAAAAAAAACTTAGTTTAGTTAGCAATAATTCAGTAACAACCAGATGTTACTAATTCTCTTGAAATAAATTGAGCTTTTTATAAAATATATTCTTTTTGATGGAAATTTATTTTTGTAAAGTATGATATTGTCAAATACAAGCATACTTCTTATTTTTTGCCCGATACTTAAACGTTTTCAAATCAGCATTCCTTAGATTGGCTATAATCAAAACTAAATGAATTTCTGGAACAAATTATCGCCTGCGGTATTTCCGGACCGACACGACCTTCAAACCTTAAAGAAAAGAGCGTACTCCTATCTCAAAGGCCGGTAACGCACTTGTGACTCTTGAGTTATAGATATCCATGGACGACGCTAGTCATTTACCATCAGGTGACCCGTCTGCTTGTTTGCGTTAAATGGTATTATTTATATTAAATGCCTCTGTAATTTTTGTAAATTAATAAAAAGGATATATATTTAAAAGACTAACAGCGTCTCCATTAAATTTTGAACATAGTCGACTTATAACCCTATCAAATGAAGTGATCACAAATTAGTATGACGAAAACGTAAAGTAAGTGTTCATTGAATTTAGGTGAGTTATATTTCCGCTGTTAATTGCGATTGTATCTAAGGTTCTTATATATCAATGATGTCACCTCAATAACAACGACCTTAATAAGAAGTAGTTTCCTTAATAGTTATTTACTTATAATATTTTAACATAGCCATCTAAATTTCCGATTCCATGTGTGTATCGAAGCTAACTCACACACGATTAATAATGACCTATAAATACTAACACAATTTACTAATAAGGAAGAGTAATAAAGTCACATCTGAACATGCACTAGTAGTTTCACTACATAATCATTCAATAAGGGTTGTATACAGAAGAGCAAATTGAAGGAGAACAACAGTATAGCTAGTGAGTAGACTCATCAAAGACAATGGTAGAGCAGCATCGATTGAGAACAAGCTACATGCGGTCATCTCCTTGAACGACGAGCGATACACGCGCTGTATGTTCTTCGACAGCTTACGTTGTTCACCTGTAATTTTATATTAATAACATAAACCTAACATTATTGACAGTAAAATGATTGAAAGATAATGTTGCACTTATTATTTAGTGTTATTAATATTCTGGATTCACTCGTGGTTATCAAAGTAAGTTTTCTTTATTAAAAATGATATTTTATTCTAAAATAGTTAGCTTTTTACATCATTCACAGAGTGTATGTACTATGCAACTCTAAATTATAACAACACCTTTCTGTATCTACTCGTATACTATTCCTGGAACTACTAATCGCTGCTAACAGTTTTTATTGTACTAACTTTTAAACTTTTGTGTTTCATAATATAATGATGTATTCACACGGTCAGTCAGCCTGTGACCACGGCCAGTGCAAGCTGGCTAAAACTCAGGCAGGCAGGTCAGGCAATTCAGAGGTATGTAATACTTTTTCGTGATCGCGTTACTTCCATTTCAAATTGCAATTTAGACCGCGGTGAACGCGGCGTAACATAATTGTATTAATTAAACTAGTTATAGGACTATATATAAAAATGAAACCTTGGCACCATCGAGGTTTGCTTGAACAAATGACGTATAAAATTGCCTTCACAAGAAAAAAAAATATTTCTCATTCATTCATTCTCATTATTTTAAAACAAATTTAAGTACCTGTATTGTTTGATTTAGCAATGAGCGCGCAGGAACTTTGACTGTTTCTCAAAGCTATGTAGAATTTCTCGCAAGAGATGCACAATGTAAAATAAATCGTTAAGGTTTTCATTAGCCATAAGGACAGTAGCACAATTGATTGGAAGACTACTGGCTGCAAATAGAAGACAATTATAAGAATAATAATAACAACTTACTAATATTATAAATGCGAAAGTAACTCTGTTTGTTTGTTTGTTAGTTTGTTACCTTTTCACGACAAAACGGCTGAACGGATCGTAATGAAAATTAGCAAGGAGAAATATCCTGGGGAAGGACATAGGCTACTTTTTATCCCGGAGAAATGTACGGTTCCCTTGGGAAAAAAATTTAATTTAAACGCGAACGAAATCGCAGGCATTAGTTGCAATACACTTTTTTATATTACTACTATTTGCACTACTAATATTATTATTAATAACAATTTATTGGTAGTTAAATATCAGACTTATTACTTCGAGAAACCTCCAGATCTTATGAGCAGTGTGGAAGAACGGGTTGTTATGTCCCTCTAACACACAGGGAGGATCCTCCGACTAGGGAGAGAGAGAGAGAGAGAGGGAGAGAGAGAGAGAGAGAGAGAGAGTCTTACTGTGACAGGCTGGATATGCACTTTTTAGTTAACGATGTAAAAGAAGAACTGACATTACCGACGTTAATAGCGTGTATGGGAGAAGCTGCATATGAGTTATTAATGAATTTGTGTAGTCCGCGGAAACCGTCGAGTTTTACTTTTATCGAGGCGGTGACGGTTATGCGTGAACATTTGCAGCCAAATCCATCTATTTTGGCAGAACGGTATAAATTTCGACAAAGGCGACAACAAACTGGTGAAAATATAGCGGATTACGTGGCGGAACTGAAAAAGAAACGCGGTATTGTGAGTTCGGTGCAAGCTTGGACGACAACTTAAGAGATAATTTGTGTGCGGTATACTGAGCGAGGTCATTCGGCAACGTTTGTTCGCAGAGGAAAATATAACCTTTGTTAAAGCCGTATCATTGGCGATCGCTTTAGAGGCGGCGGAGCGGGACGCAGCCGCTGTAAATGGCCGCGGTGACGTTAGCGGGTCGGCGACGGCGGCCGCCACGAGTTTATTCGGGAAGTCACTAGAATGTTCGGCAACAAACACGTCATCGCGACGAAGTTCAAATACGTTTGATCAAACAGGAGATGTACATCGCATGCAGGTTGGGGGTTGCGGCGCATGTGGAGACTACCGACATACCAAAATGGAGTGTAAATTTGCGAAGTATCAGTGTAGTAGATGCAAGCAATTTGGGCATTTGCGTAGAATGTGTCAGGAGAATGGTAATGTGTGTCAAGGGGTCCACGCCCAATTTCGTAGTGTGACTCGAGGTGGGGCGAAACGAGGAGGCGGCGGAACCAAACAGAGTTCGTTTGGTTTAGGTGATACCAGCCGGAACAACGGGCAAACAAGAAAAGTATGGCCAGGGGCACGCACTCAAACTATGCACACCTGGGAAGCGGATAATAGCGGTGACCACACGGAAGAAGATGCGGAGGAGGAAGAACCAATCTATCAGATGTCTCTGAGTCGTTATAGGCCGGTGAGTATGAACATTTTAGTAAATAACGTATTACTTCCGATGGAAATTGACACAGGGTCCCCATTTTCATTTATTTCTAATCATACCTATCAAAAATATTTTTGTGACATACCATTATTACAGAGTAATTTATCAGTAAAATTTTACAATGGTAGTAAAGTTCAGTCGGTAGGGTATTTGGAAGTAGAAGTGACTTATAAGAATCGGAAAAAGAAATTAGATTTGTATGTATTTCAAACGGGGAATACTACACTATTAGGCAGGCAATGGCTATCGGAATTGAATATTAGTATCCCTATGAATAATGTAAGTGTTACGAAAGGCATAAGTGTTCAACAAAATAATAATAGTGTATGTAATATCTTGTCTAGGTACAATGAGTTATTCGATGGCGGTTTGGGGTGCTTCACGGGCGGTCGGGCTACATTACATTTACGCGAGGGTGCCGTACCGGTGTTCTGCCGTGCGCGCCCGCTGCCGTACGCGCTCCGCGCTCGTGTTGACGCCGAGCTGGAGGCCATGCAGCGCGTCGGCATCATCGAACCGGTTGACACCTCCGACTGGGTCACTATGAATCGTATGTTGAGGGTTGATAAATATCCCGTGCCAAAAATAGATGACTTACTTACTCAATTAAGTGGTAGTAGGTATTTTACAAAATTAGATTCATCACTCGCTTATAATCAAATATTATTAGATGAATTTAAAAATTTGACGGTTATTAATACACATAAAGATCTTTTTAGATACAACCGGTTAGTGAATGGACTCGCATCCAGTCCAGGCATTTTTCAAAGAATAATGACAGTTATTTGATAAGATACCTAATGTTACAGTATTTTTGGATGATATTTTAATTTCGGGAAATTCTAGGGAGGTTAATTTAGAAACCATAGACAGAGTTCTCAAGTTCTCAACATTTTACAAAAAAGGGTTTAAAAATAAAAAGGGAAAAATGTGATTTTATGAGTTAAATATTTAGGATTTATAATAAGCAGAGAGGGGGTGAGGGTAGACCCAGAAAAGATTCAGCCAATTATCGCTCCTACTAATATATCCGAATTGAAATCGTTTCTAGGTATGGTGAATTTCTATGGAAAATTTATTAAAAACTTAAGTTTTCATTTATCACCTTTTCATGAGTTGTTGAAAAAGGGTAAACATTCTGTATGGCACCATTCACATGCGCAGGCATTTAATAAAGTAAAGAAATTATTAACTAGTTCCGAAGTATTAGCACACTATGACGAGTCCCGGGCCGTGATAGTCACGTGTGACGCAAGCTCGCGCGGTATTGGCGCCGTGCTAGCGCAGCGGGAGCCCGACGGCCGCGAACGGCCAGTCGCGTACGCCTCTAGGACGCTCACTTCTGCGGAATACCATTATAGTCAGATACATAAGGAGGCTTTAGCTATAGTATTCGCTGTGAAGAAATTTCATCAATATTTGTACGGTACACCATTTGTTTTGAAAACAGATCATAAACCTTTGGTTAGTATATTTGGAGCAGAATTAGGAATTCCGAGTATGACCGCTAGTAGGTTACAGAGGTGGGCGTTAATACTGTCGGCTTACGATTTTATTATTGAATATGTCAATACAAACGCGAACACTGCGGACGCCTTGTCTCGTTTAGTGCAAAGTTATAAAGCCACTAGTGAAACGGGTGAGGAGATAGTCCCGGAGCAAACGTACTTACATTTTGCGTTGGAGGCTTTGTTTTTTAAGCATGAAGATATTAGAAATGAAACCAAAAGAGACCCGATATTGTCTCGAATTTTAAGCTATGTTAGGGATGGGTGGCCTAAAGAAGTTGAGATAAAAGAACTTAAACCTTATTCAAATAGGCGTAGCGAAATATATTGCGAGTTAGGTTGTCTCCTGTGGGGTCATAGATTGATAGTACCTAAGGCTTGTCAGGGTCGGGTGTTGGAGGAGCTGCATGACACACATAATATGGGCATAATCAAAACAAAAGGTATAGCTAGAAGTTATGTTTGGTGGCCTGGTATTGACGAAATGTTAGAGAGTCTGTGTCGGAATTGTACAATTTGCGCTGAACTGGCTGAGGCGCCCGTGCACCACGCACCCCAGTTATGGTCCTGGCCCTCCCGCCCATGGACTAGGGTACATGTCGATTTTCTTTGGCCTATTCATGGACACAAGTACTTTATAATGGTTGATGCCACTTCAAAATGGATTGAAGCATGTCCGGTCATCTTAACTACAGCTAAAGCAACAATTTGTAAAATTAGAGAAATTTGGTCACGGTTTGGAATACCTAAACAGTTAGTCTCCGACAACGGACCCCCTTTTAGTAGTGAGGGATTTAATTCATTCTTAGAAAATAACGGCGTAAAACACATATTCTCTGCCCCATATCACCCGGCTTCTAATGGTTTAGCGGAGAATGCAGTTAAACAGTGTAAAAAAGTAATAAAAAGAGCTATTATTTAAAACGTGGATGTAGATCTGGCTCTTCAGCGCTTCTTATTAATCTATAGAACCACTGAACATAGTACGACAAAAGAAACACCGTCACAAATATTACAATTTAGAACTTTAAGGACTAGGTTAGACCGGCTGAAGCCATCGCGGGAAAAGCAAGTAGCTAACGCACAACAACAACAAAGCCGCGGAGCGGGCGGAACGCATCGCGTTCTTAGTACGGGGGAGGAGGTGTGGTGCCGGGTATACCAGGGGTTAAAAAGATGGGTGAGTGGTGTTGTTAGTGAACGCATAAGTTCTACGGATTATCAAATACAATTAGTAGACGGCACTTTGATACATAGGCATATCGATTAAAAAATAAATCTAAACCACCTCTATCAAATGACACCATAATCAGCACAAAAGATGATTCACAAAACAGTAATCAGCATTTAAGTAGTACATTGGTTTTTCCTACCGTACCAAGTACGGATATACCTTTCGAGATGTGCCCAGGCGGTGGTGTGGAAGGTTTGGTGAGGGGTAGCGAGGAAACGCTTAGACAACATGAAAGGATAACATCTACACCAGCTTCGTCAAAACAATTGGTGTGTCCATCCGACACTGTAGCCTCGACCGCTGGTGATGCTCGCCCTGTTAGGATTAAGAAACAACCACAAAGATACGGGTTCAGCTAAGTTATACGCTGATAAGTACAGTATTGTATTGTAATTGTAATGTAAAATAATTAATGTGTTTAAATATCACTATGTACCAATCTAAAATATGTATCTCATTTTATTTAATTATAATCCTTTGTCTTTATATGTATACTCTTATAGGATAGAGAACATTGATTTACAGTAATTATATTTGTATTTATTTAGAATAGCAAGTTCTGAATTAGGCACCTAAGTTTGTGATTGTATGAAGATAAGCTAGTAAATAAGGGTGGAGGTGTAATGTAGGTATCTGTACATTTATTATTCCTTGAGTCGCCTATATATATTGTATCGACAACCGTCACTCTCTCTCAGTCAATAAAGGTGTACAACGCAAGCTACGTGTTTATATTGAACTCACAATATCACAATATCGATATCATTTCTTTGTATTTACTAATCGATTGCAGTTTTACAGATTTATCTGTTGCCCGTATATTGGTTTAGCATAGGTTTTACTAGTAAATCTTAGTATATACCAAAGTGTTTAGATAAATGTCAGATTTTTATAAGAGAGATAATTTTTCAGGCTTTTCAGATCCATCCTAACCTAACCGACATTGTACATTATTGATTTTCGTAGAAATGATTCGGTTCTGGTCCTCGCTGATCGCTGTCATTAATTGTTGTGCACATACATGAGCAAAGAGCAGTTCGGACGTTTGCTAGAAACAGTTGGTAAATTTTAGGTTTTACTGGAAAATCTTAGGATTTACTGACGTTCGGAGATTAACATAATTACACTACACAAGACAGGCGGGTTGGGTCTAAGTAATATGCGTGAAGTTGACGTAATTACTTTTAAACAGAGGTGACATATTTTAATCTTTCATTTTCATGAAGTTATTATGTTGAAAACTAACTAATTTTTTTATTAATGTTAGTTCCCTTTTTTTCTTAGATTTGGCACTATAAATATTGTAGTTATTTTATTTTATTTATTTATTGTAATTGAATAAAGAAGAATCAGCCCAGAAAATAATGGCCAAGTCACAAATTATGATAAAATACACAAACGGAAAAAGTACGCGCAGTCACCTTCCAAGATGGCGAGAGACTGCAAAGCAAAGAGTAAAGTAATAATAGGGGAAAAGAGAGCCCACTCTTGGCAAAATTTTGCATTCTAATATGAAGCGCCATCTATATTTCTGAACTTTAACTAATTGTGTGTCATTGCCATAGCTACCTATATAACATTTATATATATATATATATATATATATATATATATATATATATATATATATATATATATATCTGTACGTAGAATGCATTTTTTCTATAGATTTACCAATGATTACAAATTTATAGCAATATTAAGAAATTTACACGAGTTGGTTGGGTTAGTGTAAACTAAGAAATCTAAGTATTACAATAATTTTGGGCTGCAATCTTAATTTCATCCTCACCGTTATATGTTAGTTTCCCAGTCAAAATACGATTGACTGACCTGCACCAACTGTAAATTATAACGTTAAGAGAGACGTCTATGAAATACTTATTTAGTGGACCGTCGTGCTTTTTACAGGTCGACGCGTGATGTAGAGAAAATACTAAGAATTTCAACAATTACACATAAAATGGACAAACACAAATCAAGCGCTAGCGCAGGTTTTAGCGGCCATTTCATATGTAACTGTCAAATTGTATCGTCTAGGATATCTATGTACCTACGTAAAGCCTAGTTGGAGGCAGTTGGTGGCATATCTTTGTAACCAATATTAATTTACTATCCTTCATGAATTGATACATAATAAAAATTAAAATAATTTGCATTATGAAAAAAACAAAATATAATAGTTCCGTATTTATTAAGATGGTTTGTAGCGACATCTATTAACTCCTCCATGGTTCAAACAAAAAGATGGCGACGTGCAAACTGTCAAAAATGTCATTGGGCCCTTTCCTCTAAGTGTCCCCCCCCTGCTGCAAAGGTTATAGTTGGCAGTGTTGCCAGATTAAAAAAAAAGTGTTATTGTAGAGACTTTGACACGAGCGATTTTGTCTACAAAGATTTTTTTAAAATTACATTAACTTACATACTTTTAATTTTAATTATGCGTTTTCGTTGACAGTTGGATGTCAGCTGAAATTGAAGTATTATTAAATACTAAAAGATGCCTGGATTGAAAAAGACTCGATATTAATAAGTTCGATTATTCGTACATTTTAACGATTTTTCGTATACAAGTGAATTTGACGAGTCGCAACACTACGGTGAAGAAGCTAACTACGTGACTTTGAAACGAAGTCTAAAGAAAAAGCTATCTATTCTATATTTTAGTTAATTTGCTTTGTTTAAAAGATTTAAATTTGAATTTAGTCATTACGAATTGTACATTTTGTGATAAAATTAAAAAAGCTTTATAATTCTATGGTTTTACGGAAAAGGTTATTGAAATTGTGTGAGTTACGCCTATACATAGTTGTGTCGGCTTGAAAAGTATGAAACGTCAAACGTTACATTCTTAGATTGGATAGGCTATGGTTAAAGTTGTTTTGTATTTAAACATTTATATATGTCTATTGGAATGTGATATGTTTGTGGTTGTAAGTGACAATGTTTGTTAACGTGTTTGCGTATGTGTGTATGTTAATGTGGGTGTGTATGTGTGGATATTCTACTTAGTAGGAGGTACCAGTACTGGCTTTACCTAATGGGACTAAAGTTGTATTCCAGTTTCCTGAGGATGTTCTCCGCCTTGGGGAGGCGAAGGAGTCTGTCTGATTCTTACCGACGAAAAACCACCCCGTTGTTCCGCTACTTGATCCATTTAATCATGTTTTAACTCGGTTTTTAAATAATATTTTTTTTTTTAAATTAGTGGTTAAGTAGTCATTTACTTATAATTAAAGATAATTGACTGTGAATATAAGACTAATTAAAAGATATATACATAATCGGGATATTCACATGCATACGTCATAAAATTCCCCCGCATCGTCGCCTACTGGCAGTGTTCCCAGAAGGCTGCATTTAAATGAAATATATATTATACCTTGTTCATATTATTATCTAATATCTTTTAAGATAACGGTACTGAGTCATAATTAAAAACAATCTTAAAAAATACTTACTTGATCAGATTTTCGAAATATTATTAATATTTCAATCAACATTTGTATGTAAAACAATGCATGTGAAAACAATTCAACAGTGGAGAAGAAAACCTGGAAAATTACACTTTTATTTATTAAAATTTTGGGAACGATTGGTGCATAGAACCTTCACACTGCGGTCGTTCTCTACGAGTCGCTCAACATTGAAGTAGGTGCGTTTTAAATATACTCATACAATCTAAGTATTGCCGATATTCATGTTGCTCATGTAACATAATAATAAATTATGTACATAAACGTAAATATCGCTCAATCATTTACACATTTATTTAATATCAGTGGTTACCCAGAGTGCGAAATTAAGTCCTAAGTAATAAAATTATTGATAATTAATCAGTGCCTTCATGGGTTCCTGAGAAAAATGGTCTAGACAGACAGATGACTAATAAGGCTTCCTTTTTTCTTTTAGAGGATCGGAACCCTAAAAATACTCAATTATTTCCAATAATTTTTTATTAACAACTCTAAAGCTCACCAATAGCTACTAAATTAAGAACAAAATAAAATCAGTTGTCAAACAGAGAAGAAAAAGGACATAATATAAAAATAAGTAAACAAAATATATAAAAATAAGCTAAGTGAGTAAACAAAACGATTCTGCGTTCTCTAAAAAGAATTTAACGTTTTAATACATCATGCACACAAAACTGTTTAAATAATAGTTACTTACAATGTGCTTGAAAGTCAGTTTTAAATTATTAAAGGATCTCAAAATATCGGTATAGCACTGAAACATTACTTTGCAGTACTGTTTCTCATCCATGTCTCTTATCAACCGTGGCTCTAACATTTCTTCGCTCCATAGATTAACCATATCTTTTAACAATGTCATGCATCGTATGACGTAAATGACGTTGGCATCAAAACACATCAAAATTAATCTCAGCAATATAAAATGTTTAGGTGCAAGTGACCAATAAGCAAAGAAAAACATTTCAGTAATGTATACGCTAAAAATAAATAAAACAAAAACCCAATTTCCTAGTGTCAAAATCTGTAGGTATTTTTTGTTGTTGATAAATCTATGAGCACTTTGAATGGTCAAGACAAAATTTACGTTATTTTTTACTTGGACAGTACTCAGAAAGAAATTCAAACAATACCCAATGAAATATAAAAATAAATCATAAAAAGCTATAATGTAGATGGATGGTAGATAATATCTAATAAGTTTATCAGAAAAAGTTATAATCACACGGGTTAAGTGCATCATAATGAAAAAAACTGTCCCGCAAAATATTATTATATTGGACAAGCGACCATTTGTATAAATGAAGTTATCTTTAATCCAGTACTTCGGGCAAAGACATATAGTCTGCATTATGTTCAGGGGCAGAAGCAATGATTGAACATCTTTGTCTACAGAGTTATTTAACAATATATCCACGTGATATTTTTTATTCTTATTACCACTCTGAATGGAATTCATTATACATTTAATTTTTAAACAGCTATTTATTTTATTTCACACCAACTTCTATGTCAAGAATAACTTAAGAATAATATTATTCATTTCGCCGTGGGTTTTAATTACGAGGAGGCCATAAACTATATTAAATAATCTTGTTAAGTGCTTTTCGTAGTGACAATTTTTTTACATTATTGATTAAGGTTACCATAATATATTAAACAATTTATGTCAACCACTCAAGTATTTACATAAAATTGTCCAATTAACGACTGTTTACGTTTTCCTAAATCGTGGGTTAAGTAAGGGGCGTTCTGTCTAAAAATATAATTACTACAAAACCAGTAAAAATTGCATACCCGAGGTTTTTACTCTAAGGTATCGTTTTGTAAAAAATTTATTATTTTACTTTTTTTGGAAAACTTTTAGTTTTATTTTATGCAATAAAACATATAAAAGATAAATATAATTAAAAACACGTAATTTTTTACAGCACCGTAATTGGAAGCTGCATAAAAGATTTTATTTTTATTTTACAGATATTAGTTTAAAAAAAAATGTAGTAGTTCTGTACGTTGAACACAGACCTTTACACTAAAAGCTTTTAGTTACATATATTAAAATTCGTTGAACAAGTCAGCAAGAAAGGCTTAATCCTCTTTTTTGTTACTCAAATAGGTAAACGTTACAATATATGCAATTATTGTGTCTAACTAACTTTTAGTGTTGAAGGTACTATGTAATAGAAACATTGAAATTTTTTGTACTATTTTTTCCACAACGAAACTGCAGGGTTAATGAATATTACTAAAACATACACACATATACTTTAAGACGATCTCCATGATCTCAAAAAGACAGAGAAGTTTGTATTTAGGAAAAAAAGATTTAATAAAATTGAGACATGGCATAAAACAAAAGGATATATTGGTTTTATTTCAAAGCAAATTGCAATAACACAATGACATGATGAGTAACGAGCCTAATGAGTCTCAGAGGTAACAGAGCATCTATGTAGAAGAAGCCGCAAGCGTCCATCTTGACAAAAAAGTTCCGATTCAACTGTATTACTTTTTTTGTACAATATTTTCTTATGTCCTGCAAAGATATAGTATAATTTAACAATAGTAAACTTTACTTAAATAATGATGTCATTGACATGCAAATTGATAGGGATTAGAAAAAATTGAACTAGATCCCTAATTTTAAATAACCTTTTACTGAGCACTTACTTTTCAATCACGTGAAAGTATATTTGAAGTGACCGAAATAGGTAGGGTAGGAGACTGTCTTAAGAGAAAATGTTTTTGGGGTAATTGTCCCGCGTTTTATGTTTATTATACGAAACGTTCTTAATTGATAAGTACGTTTAGTATAATTGTTTATAGTGTCTACAGTAAAACGATCAGTTTATGGTTTTCGTTTTCCAAAATTGTCAAAAACGGTAGATACATTTTTAATTGTTTTAAAAATTAACAGACAATCTCGTTATCTTAGATTAAACTCTAATATTTTTAATTATGCTTACGCTGCTCAATTCTCGTGATTAATATTTACGTGTAGTACTGTTTCGTATTTCTCGGCCATTATCACAGATATTTCAAAGCAAATCTAAATAAATCTGAAAAATAAGGTTGTTAATTGACCCCCACTCCACCGGAGTCGGGCTCTGCGCCTGCGCGCCATCTTCCCTTCATTAAGTTTAAAGTAAGTAATATAATACGCAGGTAAATATTGACAACATAAGCAAAACAAAAACAGATTTTTCATACTGTCGAGGGGCTCGAATTGAGCAGCTCGCATAATTATGATAAAACTTCACGAACAGGTAAGTTCGTTTTATCACAAATTATGCTTACGCTGCTCAATTCTCGTGATTAATATTTACTTGTAGATGTTTAAAGTAATAGCAAAATCTGGATTTGCGCATGGTGTCATTTAAAAAAACACTGACTATAATAGTCCTGTTGAGTAAAACATAAACACCCTTAATCAACACAGACCATGAAGTTCTTTGCCCTTCCATACCTCCCTGCGATCATTAGTACTAGGTACTACAGGCTTGCGCCAGTTCTCTTTAGCTAGAGCGAGCGGAGTGAGTCCGTTGTCCACTGCGACCACACTACGATGCACTCCCACGTCAGTGTGAAGAAAATATTCTCTAAAGTTGTATATATCGCGATTGTGTAGGGTCTTAATGTATAAGAGTCCACCACCCCCCCACTTTCGCGGGATATACAACCTCATTACCGATGAACGTGGGTGGTGCATTCGGAATGCAGTCAGCAGTGTACGGACTCTCCTATCTAAAGCATCCAATTCGGTTTGAGTCCATCTAAGTATACCAAAGGAATACATCAGAACCGGCATGACCCAACCGTTGCAGGCACGCATTTTGTTACCCCCTGATAAAAGACTTTTGAGTACTTTTTTCAGGCGGCCAAAGAAGCGCTCCTGCAGCGCTTGTTTCATATGAGATTCAGGTATTCCCAATGACTGTGATATACCTAGATACTTGTAGCTTTCAGTGGCAGACAGAGATCTGAGTCTTGTTGAATCTGAAAGTTCGACTCCTTCAGATTCTACTATCACGCCTTTCTTTACATGCATGACTGCACATTTGTCCACACCAAATTCCATCTTGATAGAGTTACTAAAGTTTTCAGTCACCTTCAGTAACGCTGTCAATTGCAAATTAGTGGGGGCAATAAGTTTCAAATCGTCCATGTACAGAAGGTGAGATATAACTCGATCGTCTTTCTGCAACCTATAGCCTAGCCCTGAACCCTCTAACAGCGTACTGAGAGGATTCAAAGCTAGGCAGAACCACAAGGGACTCAAACTATCACCTTGAAATATACCCCGCTCGATCTTTATTAGTACATCGTTTGCCGCAATCTGCCGACATCCTGGATAGCGAAGTGCCGTTCTCCACTGCCCCATACATGACTTCAAAAAAGTGCAAAGAGTTGTATCAATTTAATACAACTCTAGCACTCTCAGAAGCCATGTATGTGGGATCGAATCAAAGGCCTTCTTATAGTCTATCCAACAAGTCGCCAGATTCTTACGGTGACGACGTACCTGTAGGCTAATGGCCATATCCATGATGAGGAGCTCTTTAGTGCCACGGGTCCCGCTTCTACATCCATTCTGAGAAATAGATATGATCGAATTTTTATTTAAATGTGTAGTAATTTTGAGTCTCAGAATAAATGTTAGAAGCTTATATTATTATTATTATTATTATTATTCTCTTTATTTACTTAATATACATATAAATTACATTTTTAAACACATTTACCATAAAAAAATAAAAACAAATATATTTAAAAATATAAAAAATAGTGTCCCACCGGTATATATATCCAGAGATAGAAACCTCCTCACAATGCGTGCCGTATCAAGGAGGACTGCCTTCTGCATCAGGCTCTTAATCCAGCTGCCTAACGTGAGCCTCTGAAGGTGTTGGTCGAGGCTCTTAGCAATTAACCCATGGACCGAAATGACTATCGGCACAATGATTGCTGAATCCACATCCCACATATCGACAATCTCGTGGGCTAGGTCCAAATATTTTATTTCTTTATCTTTTTCGGCTTTTAAGAGATTGTCGTCATGGGGAATGGTGATGTCAATAATCATTGCGCTCTAATCGGTCTATCACCACTATATCAGGCTTATTGGCAACAATAGTCCTATCAGTGATGATAGATCGATCCCAGTACAATGTTGCACGACCATTTTCGAGAACTGGGTCGGGCACATACCTTAAGTACGGTAACTCGACAGCCACAAGATTATATTTAACAGCAAGTTGCTGATGGACTATCCTGGCCACTAGGTTATGTCTATGCAAGTACTCGCCGATGGCAAGACGAGAACAACCAGAAATTATATGCCTGAGGGTTTCTCCGGGACGATGACACGCCCGACAAATGTCAATTGTGCCGTCCTTCAGGATATATCTCCGATAGTTATTCGTCATAACAACTTTATCTGTAATTGCACAGACAAAACCTTCAGTTTCTCCGAAGAGGTCACCCAACCGTAGCCAGGATACTGATGCTAATAAATCTATATCGGGCCCATTTAAGGCCCGATAAAAACGTCCATGCAACGCCTTGCTCTTCCATATCTCCCTGCTGTCTGTAATAGTAAGTACTGCTGGTTTGCACCAGTTCTCTTTTCCTAGAGCAAGCGGAGTGAGTCCGTTGTCAACTGCCACCACATCCCGATACACATCCAGGTCAACGGAGAGGAAGTAATCTCTAAGGTTGCATACCTTATGGAGGGTCTTGGCATTTAAAAGTTTTAGTGGGTTATAGTTTTAGTGGGTATATGCATTTCAGTCTCTTCTATTTCTTGACAGAATCTGCAAATTGTGTTCTCACCCAATTTTAGGTTGAACATATGTTTGTTCAGTTTGCAGTGTCCGGTGAGGACTCTTGTTACTACACAGGTTTTGTATCCTTTGAGCTCCAGAAGTTCTTTAGATACTTTATTATCATAGCCCTTTATTATGGCTTTCGAGTGTCTTAGACCAGTCGTGGTCTTCCATTTCTTAATAGCCAATGATGTATATTTGGCGTTTATGATAGAATACGCTCGCTGTTTGCTGATGCCGCAGAATGGTTTTGGGCCATGCTGTCGGTTGTCTGCACCAATTCTGGCGAGTTCATCGGCTTTTTCGTTGCCATCGATACCTGAATGGCCTGGTACCCATCTTAATGTAATTTTGTTTGATTGCCCCAGTGTGTTTAGGTTTTCCTTGCAATTTTGTATTAGCTTTGAGCTAGTCTCAAAATTGTCTAGTGCCAATAGCGCCGCTTGGCTGTCTGAGTTGATGTAGATGTGTTGATTTTTTACTTTCCTTTCAAGGTTGACTCAATAGTAACGTAATTTATGTAACTAAAATCTACACAGACCTTTTTTTCGGTAGTGCACAATAATCTCTTTTAAACGAAAACAAAGGATGTGTACCCTGGATTTATTTTGTTAGTGATTGGGCAACCACAGGTATTGGGAAAAGAAGAGATAAAGTTTGTATAGTTAATAGTCTCTACGGCCCAATGCCTCACGTAAACGGAAGGATTTTTAAGACAAAGTCATCTGTTGTAAATTACGTGAACTAGTCTTTACAATCAATCGTCACCATAGTTCTGGTACTAACCTAATAATAGTTTTGCTACTCTTCGCCAGCGGCGCTGCACTCGTCAGATTCAAATAATATTTTTACCTAACAGTCATAGCTTTATGTAAATAGGTTACTTAACTATTCTATACTGATTAGCTTTAGACGTGCATTTCATCAGTATCTGTTTCATGCGTGAGTGTCCAATATTCTTAGGCCACTTGTGTAGGTTGTCCTGTTCACTTTCCGCACAATACACAATTCTTGTTTCTCATAGCTATATCACGTAGTCTGTTTAAAAAGTCATATTTTTTAGAGATACCCAATACTAATACTTCACATTTATGTACTAGGGTTTAATTTCACACCAATATTCTGCTTATAATCTATTAGTTATATTTTTTTTTTCAATAAACCTATCAGCTCGTACTAGGATTAGTATCATATTCTAAAATACTAATGACTAAATAGTTGTTTGTAGAATATGATGAGAATATGGTGTTTATTGACTTAGAGAAGGCGTATGATAGGGTACCAAGAGAGGTTTTGTGGTGGGCTTTGAAAGAAGAAGGAGTGCCTGCTAAGTGTGTTGAATTGATCTGTGCTATGTACAGAGAGTCTAACACGCATGTGAGATCGATGGCTGGAAACACCGAACAGTTTAGTGTCTCTGTAGGCTTGCACCAGGGATCGGCTCTAAGTCTATACCTCTTCCTGTTGGTAATGTATGCTCTGATATGGGACATACAGGAGGAGGCACCTTGGTGCATGCTATTTGCAGACGACATTGTGTTGGTCGGAGAAGACGGGTGCGAGGTCCAGAGCAGACTGGAGAAATGGCAACATAGACTGGAGAATGTTGGCTTGAAAATCAGCAGAACCAAAACTGAATACATGTTCTGCGATTGCGGCGGTCTCTTCAGTCCTGAAACCATTGCGCTGGATGGAACAGCGATCCCAGTGTGCTCCAACTTCAAATACCTCGGTTCTTTTCTTCAAAACGATGGCGAAATAGACCGCACTGTACAGCATCGAATCAATACACGGTGGATGAAGTGGCGGCAGGTATCAGGAACCATTTGTGATCCTAAGTTTCCTGTTAAATTGAAAGGACAGGTGTATAAAACTATGATCAGACCTGCCGTCTTGTACGGTTCTGAAAGATGGCCCACAAAGAGAACGGATGAGAGATGCACGTAGCCGAAATGCGAATGTTGAGATGGATGTGTGGTGTCACTAGGATGGACAAGGTGAGAAATGAATATATTAGAGGGAGCTTGAAAGTAGCACCAGTGGAGGAAAAGCTGAGGAGCAATAGGTTATCGTGGTATGGACATGTGATGCGGAGGGATGAGCAAAATGTGGTGAAAAGAGTTTTATGTTTGGATGTTGACGGGTACAAGAGAAGAGGACGACCAAAGAAAAAATGGATGAACTGTGTGAGAGAAATTATGGCTAGAAATGGGGTAAGCAGTGAAATAATGAACGATAGAGTAGAATGGAAGAATAAAATATATTGCACCGACCCCAAATAAAATTGGGACAAGGGTAGGCAGATGATGAGTTATTTGTAGAATTTATTAATTGAATTTTTAATATATTCGAGAGATCAATGTTTACGTGATGGTGGGGCCATCAAATCAAAAGATAAGATACTTAAGTAACACTTATCTTTTGATGATGATGATGATGATCTTATCTTACTACCAAAATAAATAAAATAACAACGATCAAATGAAATCGAAATAATTTAACAAAATCTTACTTCAAGACAATTATTACAAAATATGCATGTTTAATGATTTTGTTCTTATTTAAAAGCAAATTGCAATAACACAATGAGATAACTGGTAAGAAGCCTAATGAAGCTAGGAGGTAACATAGCATTTATGTTGAAGAAGCCGCAGGCGCTCATCTTGACAAAAGAGTTCCTATTCAACTGTATCACATTTTTGTACAATATTTTCTTATGTCCTGTAAAGAGATAATATAATAAAATTAAATTACAGTAAATCTTATTTAAAAATAAAATGTCTTATTGACATTTGTAATGATAGCGATTTAAAAAAACTGAATTAGACCCGTAAAAAAAAAACAAAACTAAGTGCTCATTATTTACTTTTCTATGACGTAAGACGTGATAACACATAAAATTTAAGATTTATAAGAAAAAACTGTACCTGAAGAATTAAGTAAATGTTTTAAACAGGAAGCTCCTACTTCTTCAATACTTGAGTAGAACATCTCACAGCTCATACAAAACAAAATTTGTAATAAGACGCCTTTCATCGGATTCAAAATATTGATTGTAGTTAAAACTACAAGATCATACTAAAATAAAATAGATGAGAGCTTATTTATACACTCAAGTAGTAAGTTTTAGAATAATATCATTCATCTAAGAGGACTTTCCCTTGAACATTTCAATTGCACTGTATTTTAGCCAAATTCGTAATAAAATCAATTGATATTTCATTAATCGTGGAAAATGTGATACATACGTAATTTAAATAATTTATCGGATGTAGAATCAGTTCCAACTGTATTTGGATATTACACAACGTTCTGAATAGTATATCAAAAGAGTGTAGGCATATCTGTGGAATAAAACACAACACTTGAAAAGGTAATAGATAAATTCTAAAATACAATGTTATAGTTTTAATACTTACCAAAACCTGGAATACTTTTTTAAATAAATTGTAAGCTGCCAAGATAGTTTTATATGTTATGAGTATTTCTTCACAAAATTCTCTGCCAACTGTATTACTTATCCTAAGTATAGCATTACTCCACTCGACAAGGTATTTTTTGAGTAACATTATAATAAAAATTGCATAAATGAGATTCAAATCAAACGCTATAAATAAAATATTAAGCAAGTAGATAACGATATTAATGTATTTGGTGACTGTAATATATATACTGATAATAATCAAATTGATACAAACTACAGCTAAAGCCGAGGCCCAATTGCAAATAACAAAATATAAAACATGTTTTTCATTTAAACTGAGTTTATAATGAATTTGATTAATTTTCATTAATAGTCGGACATGGTCTTGACTATGGATCATATTCAAATTACAGATAATAATAACGATAAAGCAGTAATGTAAATTGAGTAAGAAAAAAATAAGATAAAGCACATAATTGTCCGATCTATCAACACCTTGAGACAGTATTCGGCGGATGACTAAATAAACTGGAAACGCTGCGAAAATTAAAAATACAGTTACGTGTGATTTGATCTTGATGGGCTTGATGGCATTGTCTTTGATGATATACTTTGATGATAAAAAGGCAGCTTGTATTAGATACCAAGGGTAAATCATTATTTTAATATAATGGACATGGTTTTCAGTCACTTTATTTTTAAATTTGTCTCGATTAATCTTAGCCATCGAAATTATAGTAGACTCTCGAATCATTTTCCATTTAACAAAGAGAATTTTTTGTTTAACGTCCAAGTAGGTCAAATAAATGTTATTTATTGGCATGTAGGAAGCTCATCAAGCTGTTTCAATTACATTATTTTTATCTATATTTGATGTTATCTATATTCATTAGTGTTATATTCAATAGAAAACAAACCGGCAACAGATGGAAAAGGACATTTAATTATTTTATAACGGCATATGTAGTTTTTGAAATGAATTCCCTTTATATAAGACAAAATACTTTTTTTTTGAGCGAATATTGTCGTTCCTGTAAAATAATTAAGTATTTCTTGATACGTTGATTTATTTTATCATAATTAAAATGAATTCAATTCAATGAATTCAATCTGCAGGGGTTGTTTTAGTTACAGTATTGATAGGTTGATCATTTGATAAGTGAGTAGACAAGGTTACCGGATGAAAACATACAAAAATAAGTATGTAAAGTTAGTATCCATGTAATACAAATACGTGGAAGCTAATTTCGTTAACTACTAAAAATGTACGGGTTTGTCCATACATGCTCCCCATAGGAGAAAAGTAAAAGTAAAAGAAAAAATAGCTATGAAAGAAATATATGATAGGATTTAACGTTATTGTTCAAACATTTACTGTCCCTAGTTATGATTGTTCACTTTAGTTTATCGCACGCACAGACGAATAATATAATTTATTTAGTACACCGCACTAGGTCTAGGTAGATTCAAACTGACACACGGAACACTGTCGCTTATTTCACTAACACTATAGAGAAACCATAAACTTAGTATACTTTACTATACTAAGTTTATGGGAAAAACACTCTGTCACTAGTAGATTGTTGCGAAATGACCCGTCCGTCCAAAGAATGAAACAATCATCTTTTTCCCTTGACTTCTGCCTTTTTTTACTTTTGTCGACAAATCTTCGGGTTTGTAACAATATATCCAGCTTTCATTACCAGTGACGATGTCATATACAGTATTCGAGTCACCTCCGCTTCGTCATACTTTTCATGTAAGACTTTTTGTACTTCACTGATACCAATTCCTAAACCTGCCCTAATTTGTTGATATTCTATGAGCTTCTATCATTATCCGCACAGCACTTACGTTATCTTCAGTAGTCGCCGTAGAAAGACGTCCTTTTCGAGAATCATCAGTGAGTTTGCATCGACGACGTTTAAACTCATTAAACCAGTTGTGTGAGATGGGGCTTCATAATGAAATGCCAGTCGAAGTCTATCGTAATATTGTTGTTGAGTAAGACGGCAACGAAAGTCGTAATAAATCATTGAGCGAAAGTTTTCTCTAGTCAAATCCATTTCGATGCACGACAGACACTTTTTAAATTGCCGCCAATTTGTAAAAATAAATGACATATGAAATCATTAAACATCTAAGGAGTTTCATCATTAAACTCAAAGCGTTCCTTATTCGAAATTTAAATAAATTTTTCCGCGGCTGCTTTTCTAACTTGCCTATTCTAAAAACTCTTAGTGTGACCATCGTAAAATAATAATTATAAGGAGGACTCAACGGAAAGAACGATAACAATGCATCATCTAAGTTAGAAGACGTTAATCACCTTAAGAAGTATTATTATATTTGTGAGTATTTTCCATTTCAGAGTATAGGAGGGTCGTCACTTTCAACTACTGAAGGTAATTTAAATAAAAATCGTTTCGGTAAACACCGTGTAACTCCTTACACCCAACTCTCAGGCAGTACAACATAATAAAAAATGCTTTTTTAACAATTTTCTTGTATCTGTTTTATTGAAATTACACCCTAGTTGCCTAGTTTATTAATACGCCTTACAATAAAGCAAACTGTAATAGTACTATAACGTAATTGGCGAGGGCTCCCATTACAGATAGTGGTAAAGCTGCATCTACGTCCAATAAGCTACATGCAGTCATCTTGCTGTAGGATGCCCGATTATACCACATGATGTTCTTAAATAGGCGTTTCTGACTATCTGAAAGAAAAACGTATTTTAAAGAAGAATATTATTATTCTACTATTATGATTCGCACATACACATCACTCTGATTTGTCAATACATTATAATATACGTGGGAGAGCCATGCTTCGGAACGTATGGTCCGGCTCGACTCCGCTCGATACCACGGCCTCACAGAACCAAGAACAAGAAAACCTACAGTGAATGTGTGTGAATCTTGAGTTACATGTGATCCGACCCGTGTACATCAGGTGACCCGTCTGCTCATTTGCCCCCATACCATAAAAAAAAAATTGCATATTTTGCAAGTATTGAATATGAGTAAATTGTGTTTTCCAAGTTGGATGGAAGACCACAATATTGGACAAAGATAATTTCATATATTAGATACGTAATGTTGCGTGTTATCGATAATAATTGCGCCCTAACCCTAGCCCTTAACGTTATTCAAGGAATGGCCTATCGATTTTTAAAATTTATTTTTATTCGTCTGGTAGTTCCAGAGATTAACGCATTTAACCGAAAAATCAAACTCTCCACTTTTATTATTCTACTTATGTTAGTACATACATCTAGTCCTCTTTTTCTTCTAATGTATAAAAATCTCGTGTCACGGTGTTTGTGGTCGAACTCTTCCGAAGCGGCTGTACCGATTTTAATGATTTTTTTTTTATATATTAGGTACGTATAGGTCGTATAGTATTTTTTATCCTCCTGCCCCCACCCCCCATGTTTTAATCGTTGAAAAAAGAAAAAATGCATTCCAACGCATGCCGGGTGCAGCTAATAAAATATGAAATTCTAAGTCTTCACAAAGTATTAGAGCAATTACAATTGTACCTGAATATTTACTCTTCGTCATGCAGATAATGCTTGTTGTCGTCACCTCCTCTAAACCTATATAAAACGTCTCACATGATAGGCACAATATCGTTTGTAGCAATAAGTCCTTCATCGTCCATATTATAGTTACGATTGTTGCACTATAGTTGATATTCTGAAATATTAAATAAAGTACAAGTTTAGTTTTCAAATGAAACAAGAACTTAATTTCTGTTTATTTGCGATAATTACTTACATCACGTGTTTCAAGTAAGATTTCAATGTAGGTTAGTGAATAAGTAAAACTGCGGAATATCCACATAAATGTCTGTCAAATAAAAAATGAAATAAGTTATTATAAAACAAATAAAAACTATATTACGGTACTATACTTCACTTACGAATAATTGAAAAGCCTTGTTAAACAGTTTGAATGCTTTTAAAATATTTCGATAAACTTCAAACATATTCTTATAGTACTCATAACTTGCATATTCATCATTCATTTTTAGAACGTAATTATTCCACTCATTGAGATAGTTTTTCAATAATATAATGACACGAATGGAATAAATGTAATTGATCTCAAAGCTAATGAACATAAAGTTAGTTAAAGTATCCAATAAACTATAATATTCAGTCGTAAAGTAAAGGAGCAGTTGAAGGATTACAGGAATACAGATGGCTATACAAAGAATCAAGTTCCAAATCCCAGTTCGGTCCATATTCCTACTTGTACACATACTGTCATTAATTTTCTGTATTTTTAACACAAGTAAGATATTGGTGTAAGATTTAGTTACAACATATATGTAGAGTGTTATATAGATAACACAATTATAAATATAATGGAAGATATAAACAGGTCGAATGAATCGGCTATTTTGATTTGCAGGTAAACCATAATCTTGAAATATATTTATATAAATTTTGAGTAATATTACTAATACCAAAACAAAAAACGCTATTAGGTTATATCGGTGTCCGTTTGGAGTAATAAAATTGTCTCGAATGGTATATTTGGCTGAGAATAAAACAGATAAAAAAAAATTCATGGGGTAAAAGATTCTGACGATATCGTCCTTTAAATAGTTATCTAATATAATTTCCACCCGTAACATAGTTTAAGATTTTTATCAGAAAATTATTCAACGACACTTCGTAATGAAATAAAAATAAGGTTACAATCGAATTTTGAAATATGTGTTAATGTGATAACAATTTGGACAAAGTAAAATACATTTACAAAAACGAATTGATATATTATTCACGCTTCAATTAATAATTATCTTTGAAAGCTTTTACACTTATTAAATACATTAATAGAATCTTCAAAAATAATGGCCTATGATTGAAGGTTAACAAATAGTCTAGGATAGAGTACAAACAGCGTCTAATCAACAACAAACTTCTACCAGCAAACTTCAATCAACTTCAATCGATGAAGATTTTTAAAAATAACTATTTTTGGACATTATTTAGTTGTGATAAGTACGATCATTTCTTCCATGTCTGGGTGTAATTTATATATACTGATTAAATAAAAATGTAAAATTGAACTGTGAGGAAGAACCACAGTAAAGTTAATTTTAGTCTTTTCCCAAAAATGGTCCCAAATATACAAAATATAAAAATCCCAATATAATATATTATAAAGTTTATATATATTGTAAAAAATCTTAAAGCATATCCTGAAGTAATACTACATGTTTACAATAATTTACACTACTAAAAACAAAGAACTTTTGATTTAAAATAAAATAATGATTTTAATTACTTAAACAGAATTTCACAAACACAAATAGGTTTTCTGGTAATATGACAATAATCTTACAAAAAAATAAATGGTCAAGTTAACCGATAAGAAGTGATGCGCCCGTTCGCGAAGCTGTCTCGAGCAAAGCTGATTGTTGCTCTAGCGCGAGCTATAACATTAGTTTTGGCAGACAGTTTTAGAGGTCATAGTGTTAGTAGTAGCGGTCACTTGTCAATTTACAAAATAGTGTGGGGCTTGCTATCTTATACGGCCTCTCCCGACACCCTGACATCCCCGTCAGGCACAGATGGTCCCGCTTCCTCATCATTGCAACTGGTGCTGCCTCGCACTTCTTGCGGGGTCTCAGCGGCGACTTCTGCTGCGGACATTGCATCTGATTGGTCTGCACCTAGGAGATAACAGATAATACCGATAAATTAACATTAGTTACATAGTCTAAGACACAGCTGTGGGGTTTTGAGTGGTAAAAAAAAATATCATCTTAACCAAAAGCGTAAAGGTATAAATAAGGTAGAAGGCTTGTTATCTGCAAAATTTACAAATACAACTACACAAGACTAGTAATAAAACACATGATCTAGTATATACACATAAGACTAGACATAACACACAAGGTCTAGTATCTTCACAGACTAGTTACTCACATTCAAAGAAAGCAGCACACTCCTCTGGAGTCCATTCACCGTTCCAGGACACCATGAACTGCGCCACCGCGTAGGTCACCTTGCCATAGGACCCAGCAACCAGCTTCAATTCGTAGTGGTCGTTTTTTAAAACTCTTGCCACCCTGTAAAGACCGCGCATGCCGGGTTCCAACTTTCCTTGGGATTGCGAGTATTTGATGACAAAGACTAAGTCAGCTACTTTTAATACCCGAGGCGATTGACGTTCTTTATTGACATATTCGTCTTGACGGGTCTGATTTTCCTGAAGGCGCTCAGCTGTTCTCTGCCGATCTAACTCTAGTAGTGACTGACAATTACGGTTTGAGAGTTCGGTAGTAACATAACGAATTAAAGCTTGTATTACTGGAGTTATACCTTCAGTACCGATCAAAAGATTCAATGGGGAGTCCTGAGTGGTCTTTTGCTTTGTAATATTAAGTACCAATTGTAAGCGCCACAATTCATTAGACCATTTACTTTTCTTGTAATTAGTTTCAACACGTAACATGTTTAGAAGAGTGCGTATATACCTGGCCATTTGCATGGTGCATTTCGGGAGTGATATAATGCATAGTGCACCCTAAATTATTTATCCATTTTACAAAGTTGCTTGATTCAAAAATACGACCCCTATCGGTGACTATAAGCGTTGGAGTACCAAATAAAGAAATAAAATTTTTAAACACTAACTAATTCGTCATTACCTTCTTTTTTAAGAGGATATACGAGGCAATACTTTGTAAAAGCATCTATCACAATAAAAACATGCTTATAGCCATTAGATTATGTCCAAGGGCTTAAGACAATGCTTAAGAAAAATAATGCTGGTGCAACTCTTTTAAGACATATATTTAATGCATGGGAGAATTCGCAAGATGCGATAAGTGTATTTTGCGATCTCTCAAAAGCTTTTGACTGTGTAGAACATAACACACTTTTTCTTAAACTTAAACATTATGGTGTTAATGGTATTGCTTTGGAACTAATTGTTTCCTACTTGAAAGATAGAATTCAACATGTAGATGTCAATGGTGCGAGGTCTTCTGGATTACCTGTTACTATGTGATGTAGTGTGTACTTAGATACTAATTATTCTACACACTTGTAACCTATATATTCTATGATTAAGCTCAAATATAAGCAGTATACAATCGGACCTCATACGTTTCATTTCATCTCCCAACACCCTGCCTTACATGGCGACCGTGACACAGGAGTCGGGTACCGCCCGCGAGCGTATTCCATATACGGACCAGATATTTCAAACAATATAGCTAAGTGGAATATTAAAGTGTTTTTATAATGGAACAAAGAGTTTTAAGGCGTACTTCGCGTAATACGCGTCTAAGTGTTCTTAAAACGTACTTTTGCGAATTATTATATAACAATGGGTGGTTCTGAATCAAAAGAAGAAGTAGTAATTGCCCAAAACACTGGAGTGGGTTCCAATACAGCCCGAACGGAACAGCTACAGGAACACACAAACACAATTTTGGTGATAATTTGCACGATTTTGGCGATTGGCATAGTTATTATTTTATACAAGCTGTATAACCATTGCCGTAAGAAAAAGATACAACGGCATATGAATGTAATATCTTTAAGGCGTTACGCCAGTATTTTTAGGAGGCACCAGGTACTCGGAGGTGCTCTACCAGAAGCTGCCAAGGTCGATGTCATAGGCGTTTAACAGGGAGTACATTCGATTCCCAATCCTCACGGCGGCGATGCAACATGATACATCCACAGGCTCACGGACAAGTTCAAGCGATTATGTAATCAATTTATCACGGACACCTTGAACAATATATTATACTCGTGTATAGCGTAAGTACTAGATATAATTATGAATGTATAAATGTATAACAAGGTATAGTCTACTGCCTGGTTGTTATCTTGATAGTTTTTTTTTTTTTTCCTATTTTAGTCCTATAATCGATACTTTTATATTCCATAATAAGTATGTATCAAATAATAGTACCTACTGTAATGTTATAAAATTATTATTAAGTGTCATTAAAGCTAATATCGCACGCTCAATAATAAACTGACCGAATACGGTTTAGGTCCAAAACGAGTTGAGCAAATACATTAATGCGGTTTATCGCCATCTATCTTTCTATCTCGGAATTTTTCTAATATCTCGTTCCTAGACCGAGTTACAACTTTATCGGTCTCTTTCACTCGCATGCGTTTTCACAAGTATTGTTACAATAAAGTGACATTATATAAAGTGAAATCATTATGCAACAAGTGCTGTTACGGTGAATACGTGGAGATTTTATTTTAATGGGACCGATTAATATATGAGTCTGTTTAATGCAAAAATCTAATTAAGTGTTATTAAAATTATTCATACCAATACTATCCATTTTCGGTTTAGGTCTATTCTTTATAAAAATAAGACAAAATTTGAGAGACTGACTAAGTGTTAAGCCTGTTCCTTGTAAATTATCATGATATTTTCCTACTAGGATTTGTTGTCATTAGAAGTTCGGTCAGTTTTTTATAAAAGTTTTTTAAACCTCCAAAGTCAGTCTCGGTTTTAAGTTATTATTTTATAAAATAATACTATCTGTTATATTATTGTTTTGCTGATTAGCAGCTCCTCATCATCAGAGTCGTCCTCTTCCGATAATTCCCATAATGAGCCAGAAAATGGTATAACTACCCATCAAGATTGTAATACTTTTAACAATCTGGACACTATAGCTAATGACGCCTACGCTGATGTACACTCCTATTTCTGGAATGAAACTGACGCTAAACGCGGTGCTAACGAAATAGGTTCTTGCTTACTGGATTGCTTTGAAAAGATTTGTGGTGAATCAAGCGTTAGTAACGGAGATGATCTAAATTTCATTTTATATTCTGATGATTGCACCTCGCGATCCATTGCTGAATATCGAATCAATAACTCATAAGTTTTTAATCAAGAGGCACACCCAAAATGAAGGTGATAACATTCCCAGTCTCATAGAAAAAGAAATCAAAAAGAACTTGAAATCAGGATCAATATACAGTCCTCATCAGTATATAGCAATAATCAAAAATGCCAAAAACACCGGTCAAAAGATCTCAGTACATGAACGTACCTATAATTCATTTTTGGAAATAAAAAAATCTCCAAGAAGAGTGGGGATACAATTTTAATGAAAATAAAGATAAAAAGTACATAGCATGGAATGATATAAAAATCTTAAAGGGCGGAAAACGTGAACCATTTTCATTCTTTGTGAAAACATCAAATTTTTACAAAGATTTTTTTGACACAGTTCTGTAAGCAACAATAGAGAACTGACTGATTCTAACATTTATCTCTTTATTAGTAAGTATAATTCTATTAGGTTTTGCAATGGATCAGAGGGCATAGTAATTCATTAGGGAACGACGCCGCCGATGAGCTGGCAAGGAAGCGATCCACAACGTTAGTGGCAGGCCCAACTATACTACTGCCATTTCCCTTTAATCAACTTCGCTCATGGATAAGACAACGGACTCGTGAAGCTCACAACGGCCGTTGGGCTGGCACACCTGGCTGTAGGCAGTCTAAACTGGTGCTGACGGAGGTCTCACCACGTTTAACTTACAGACTGCTCAGTCTTAACCGACTCGACATCAGAATAGTTGCAGGAACCATTACGGGCCACTTAGCCCTAAACCGGCACCTATTCACCATCAGTGCGACAGACAGTCCCCTATGCTGAGGATGTCTCGACGCGGAGGAAACGGCCGCCCACGTTATCCTGGAGTACGAGGGAGTGGCCACACAACGGGCAAGTATCCTCGCGGGTGCGTGATCGCTCTTAGAAGCCTGCGAACGCCCCAAAAGGCTTCTGTGCTTCTGGAAGGAGCTAGGCTGGCTCAACTAGTCAGCCTATCTGAACGCATAATGGACTATCTATGAGTCTAAATGCGGAAACAGAGTCCTACACCAATACCAATACCAATCTATTAGGTGATTAAATATATATATATATATATATATATATATAACTTCTTATATAATATTATATAAGAAGTTTTACTAATACTGTCTATAAGTTTAAAAGATTTTAGAGACTTATTAAATCTGGCTATTACTATTTACCTCTATCTTATAGTGAGGTCGAATAAATGCTAAGAAAATAAATATTTACTTTTGTCCTTTAGAAAAGAAATTGATATTATACTTTAACATTAATAAACATGTTGGTTTCAGAGTAGAATTTTGAATTTTAGTTTAAATTGTCATACTGTTTTAATACTAAATACTTCAGAGATTATAATTATTACATGTAGAAGTTATCATAGTTTAAGTTTTGATTGATATTTTGTTATTGTTTTTAAACTAAATGCTTATCATGTTCGGTTTATAAAGTTTACTAAATAGCTTATTTTTTTAAATTAAAGTAGTTACCTGCGTCCATTAAAAATACTTAATTCAATTTTTGCATTTTTTTATTGAATGTTTTAATTGTAAATTTGGCTAAATTTCATTTTATTTTGTGGTAATATGTAAAAGAGTAAAAGGCTTAAATTATTTAAAATGTGGTATTATTTAATCCCAAATAGACTGAAAACATAAAAAGGCTATAGCATTACGTACATTTTCAATAAAATACAAACTTATTACAAAATAGGACATCAGTCAAAGAATGATATATGAATAGCCTTAATAGTAAATGGACTTAAATCATTAGCATAATTTTTAAACCTATAAAATAATTTTAAAGAAACATTTTTTTTTCGAAATCTTATTTCAATATCAATAGTCAGTCCATCAACTATTCCCACAATATATTATATCAATTCTATAATGCTTTTTTACACAGAAATAAGCCCTTACGTAAGACAAGTCATAATTGCAAAAACGTTTTTTGCGATTTCCCAAAAACCTGGTTTTTTGAGTTAGGTCAGTCTATTATTAAGCGTGCGATATGTTATGGCTGAGGAATTAAATATAATATTATTAGAGCTGAAAGCCATACGAACATACTTAATAAAACTAGGGCCTAGTTCGTCGAGTCCTTAATATTTTAGAAGTAAAAAAGAAAGAGGCGAATATTGTTTTAATAAAGTACAATAAGTTTTTTAGAAATATACAGATCTTCTTTTGAAACATTCTCGAACGAGAAAAGTACTTTAATTACTAAGATTTGTGAAGAATTTGATAAGTTATTTTTAGAAACTAATTCATTGTGTAGTGTAAAAGAAGAGAGTGACCTCTCATCGAATATCATGGCTAGTACATTTGATTTAAAGACAGCGCTGCAGCTTTTACCGATTATGACTGATAAGATTGATAACACTAAACAACTCATCGAGATTATAGAATATTATGATTCTGTGTTAGAAAACCCTGTGTGTAAAACGAAATTAATACAATTTGTCCTCAAAAGTAGACTGTCGCAGCATGCGAAATTATTGTTATTACCAAGTTACGAAAGTGTCAATGAGCTTATAAAGGACATGCGTAAGTTATTGTTACCGAAAAAAAGTTACACTGCTATCCTATCAAAATTGCAGTACTGTAGGCAGAATACTAAAAGTATAACTGATTTTGGCAAAGAAATTTCGGAACTTTTTGTTGATTTAACTATCTCACAATCCGATGGCAACTCAAATAGTTATAGCGTATTAAAGCCATTAAATGAAAAGTTGGCAATTAAGTGATTCTCTGATGGGTTACGGGAACGTCGACTAAGTATGATCATTGCCGCGCGTAACTGTTCTTCTTTAACGGAGGCCATCCAGGCGGCTCAGGACGAAGAGGCGCCACTCCAGAGTGTTTCTGCGGAAATTATGGGTATGTATAGATACAATAATTCGGCAAGACGGGCACAGCGAGGATACCGAGGTCATCGTAATCTCAATGCAAGGGGTCAGTCACAAAGGTCGAAAGTACACCAGCATCAAGATCAGCAGTCACAGGTACGTTACCTTAATAATAATAGTAATCGTAGAAATTTTAATAATCATTTTAGGGCTACGAACAGGCGAGGTAGTAACCATCGCCGAGGTTTCCAATTACCGAGGCATATCAATGTCATAACAAGTGATAACCAAGAGGCTTCGAGCGCTTCGCATGATGAGTCATTTAATCATCTTTTTCGTGCCTAATGATGTCATTATGTCATGCAAGAATATTTTAAACAAAGTGTTCTTTAACATTAGGAATTGTAAACATAGTTGGATAATTGATACAGGCGCATCTATATCTGGAATAAAGCTGGCATGTTTAGAACGGTTGCAGATTCCTTACCATATACAGAAAGTTAGTATTAAAGGCATTGGCGGATGTCTATACTCGGAGGGTTATGTGTTTTTAACTCTTAATTATAAGAATTATAGCTTCCCCCATAAATTTATAGTATTTAAGGATTTACCATGTGCGACTGACGGTATTGTGGGTCAAGATTTTTTAACATATTACAGAGCTATTTTAAATTTTGAAATAAACACGTTGCAGTTAGTAACTAACAAGTCTGAGTTAATTACCTTATCGTTTGAGAATATACAACAAAGGTGTAGCTATTTGACCATACCTGCGCGTAGTGAGTCTATACATAATGTTGAAACAGATCTGAGCGAAGAGTGTGTTGTGTTTAATCAACAATTAAGTGAAGGCTTTTTTTAGCTAGCTGCGTAAATAAACCAATAAACGGGAAAATGCCTATTCGTATATTAAATACACGCGATACAGATGTAAAACTAAATTATTTTCAAGTAAATACTAGTAAATTAGATGAATTTAATATCTGTCAATTTAATAAAGCTACAATTAATTCGGATAGGGTTAAAACTTTACTTTCTTTGCTAAACTTAAAGACATTGAACAGTGAAGAGAAAAAGTCTATCGAAAATATTTGCGCTAAATTCCCAGACATTTTCCACATACCAGGGGATAAATTAACCACAACCCCGATATACGAACAGACCATTGATTTGAAACCCCATACGAGTCCTATTTACACTAGGCCTTACCGTTTGCCCTACGCTCAAAAGCCGGAAATAGATAAACAAATAAAAAATATGTTAACTGACGGTATAATTGAACCTTCCAAAAGCGCATGGTCTAGCCCATTGTTACTAGTTCCCAAATAACTCGATGGATCAAATACTAAAAAATGGCGTGTTGTTATTGACTATCGAAAGTTAAACAATAACATTCAAGATGATAAATTCCCACTGCCAAATTTCACAGAAATACTAGACTCATTGTCAGGAGCAATGTATTTTACCCATCTCGATTTGTATCAAGGGTTTTTTCAGGTATCTTTAAATGAAAGTAGTAGAACATATACGGCCTTCACTACTGACAAAAATCAGTATCAGATGACTAGAATGCCGATGGGATTGAAGTCGAGTCCAAATAGTTTTAGCAGAATGATGACCATAGCAATGTCTGGCCTTAATTACGATAAATGTTTAGTATACCAGGACGATTTAGTGGTCATGGGTAGAAATTTGAGTACAGCCTGTCAAAATTTAATGGATGTTTTTGCTAGATTACGAAATGTTAATTTAAAACTGAATCCCGCTAAGTGTACATTTTTAAGAAAAGAAGTTCTTTATTTAGGGCATGTCCTTTCCAGAGCAGGAATTTTACCAGATCCAGAAAAAATTAACATAGTACAAAGTTACCCAAGGCCACAAAATGCAGATGAATTAAAGCGTTTTGTAGCATTTGCTAACTACTATAGAAAGTTCATCAAAAATTTTAGTGATTATGCATTTCCTTTAAATAAATTGTGTTGTAAAAACGTTAAGTATGAGTGGACAAAGGAGTGTGAGCAATCCTTTCGAATGCTAAAATCAGCCTTGGTGAATCCTCCAGTTCTCCAATATCTAGATTTTTCAGTTAGCAATGAATTTATCCTACAAACTGATGCTTCGGGTAAAGCAATCGGTTCAGTTTTATGTAATGGAGATGGTCGGCCAGTGGCGTATGCTAGTCGTGGTTTAAATAAGGCGGAAATTAATTACCCCACTATTGAGAAGGAACTTTTAGCAATCGTTTGGAGCATTAAGTATTTTCGCCCTTATTTATATGGAAGACGGTTTACGGTTCAGACCGATCATCGATCACTTGTTTATTTATTTTCCATGCGTGATCCATCTAGTAGATTATTAAAATTTAGACTGCAGTTAGAGGAATATAATTTTAAGATTGAATATTTAAAAGGTCAATCGAATTCGGTAGCAGATGCCCTTTCGCGAATAATTATTACGTCTGAAGAGTTGAAGTCAATGCATGAGCGAATAGTTAGTGTAATGACTAGAGCGCAAGTCCGACAGTTGAATAGGAGCGATAACGAGAGCGGTAATACTTCTTTGGCGGATAATGTAGACATATACTCGAGGCCTGATCAACCGAGAGTTGTGGATATAATTAAAAAACCGACGACCATTACCGAGCTTTCACTGATCACTAAGAAGCAGGTAAACAATATATTAAAAAATGGCGTCTTAGTGGAAAAATATAAAAATTATATGTATTTGCCCAGTAAATCTATTATTTACTTACAAACAATATCTCGATCTCCGATTACGCGAGCCGAATTGGTGAGAGATTTGTTATGTTTATGTAAGAAGTTATCGATAAATGAAATATGCATATTAAAAAATGAATTGAATAAAGAATTTATTACTGGGCTTATAAATGAGGTAAAAAGTTACGAAAAGTGGTCCGGACCACGCATTTGTGTAGTAAGTAACGTTCAAAGGATAAATAATTTAGATAATAGGCGAAATTACGGCAACAGCAAATTCAACTCTAGAAAAAATATATTTAGATATAGTAGGTCCGCTTCCACAGGACATGTATTATTATAAATACATTTTGACCTTACAATGCGAATTATCAAAATTTACAGAGGCTTATCCACTAATCAATAAGGATACGGTAAGTGTAGCTCGTGCTTTCGTTGATAATTTTATTTTAAGATTTGGCATACCTAGAGAAATAGCGACCGATCGAGGGTCTGAGTTTATATCCAGTACTATGAAGGAGATATGTCAACTCTTAAAAATAAATCAAATTTCATCCACAGCCTATCATCATGAAAGCATAGGAGCATTGGAAAACAATCATAAAACAATGGGTGCATTTCTAAGGATAAATTGTGAGAATCAGGTAAATGCATGGAGTACTTGGTTGCCATACTGGTGTTTTTCCTATAATAATACAGTACATACGGAGACCAAGTACACCCCGCATGAGTTAGTGTTCGGAAAGCGTTGTGTGCTGCCAACTAATTTACAAGGAAACATCGTGGATCCTTTATATGCTCATGACAACTATGCCCTTGAACTAAAATATCGGTTACAATTAGCTCAGAGGGATGCACATAGTAATTACTAGTAAAGTTATTAGAAAATGTAATTATGATAGAAATATAAAGCCAGTATGCTATAAAACAGGTGATTTGTTATTGTTAAAAAATATATTAGACAGTAAAATGGATCCTATATATGCGGGACCCTTTGTTGTAATTGATGACTTGGATTGTAATGTAAAAATAATGAAGGACGGAAAAGAATATGTAACTCATAAAAATCGAACCAAACTATACAAAAGTATGTATTAAGTTTTTTTTAAGTTATGTCTTAATTTGTAATCAGTTTATTTTTTCAGTTGTGTCATATACCTATTTGTATTTTATTTATGCATTTTTACTTTTGCTTAATTATTCTACTTACTTTAATTCTATGAGACCTGCGCAGGGTCAACCTTTTGTATTTCAAATAAATAAAAATAATAATATGTATAATTATTTTTTTTATTAAAGGGGAAGGTGTGATGTAGTGTGTACTTAGATACTAATTATTCTACACACTTGTAACCTATATATTCTATGATTAAGCTCAAATATAAGCAGTATACAATCGGACCTCATACGTTTCATTTCATCTCCCAACACCCTGCCTTACAACTATGGGCGTTCCTCAGGGCTCTATACTAGGCCCTCTACTTTTTCGCATATATATAAACGATTTGCCTTATTATTTAAAAGATCTCTGTGATATAGTTCTATTTGCTGATGATACGTCACTTATTTTTAAAGTCGATCGTAAGAAAACAGTTTTTGACGATGTGAATAGGGCACTAAATGATGTATTGTATTGGTTTTCAACTAACAATCTCCTACTAAATTCAAATAAAACAAAGCGTG
Organism: Callimorpha dominula; assembly: GCA_949752705.1. Taxonomy (NCBI): domain Eukaryota; kingdom Metazoa; phylum Arthropoda; class Insecta; order Lepidoptera; family Erebidae; genus Callimorpha; species Callimorpha dominula. The sequence continues at coordinate 14,514,845 of OX457012.1, read as the reverse complement.
TGAGATTTACTATGCCAAATGTAAAACAGCTAGGTACTAATTTAACTCTAAATAATGAAATGTTAAGTATTGTAGACTCAACAGTATTCTTAGAAATTACATTAGATAGTAAACTACAATGGGGAACCCAGATAGATAGCCTTGCAGGTAGGCTTAGTTCGGCAGCTTATGCAGTATGGAAGATACGTCAGATCACTGATACGGACACAGCTAGGCTAGTTTATTTTAGCTACTTTCACAGCGGCTGATGTTGAAACGATTTTTATTCTCCAAAAACGAGCCATCCGCTCCATATACAATTTAGGTGCTAGAGTCTCTCTTCGAGAGTTTTTTAAGGATATAGGTATTTTAACTGTTGCATCACAGTATATTTTTGCAAATATTATGTTTGTTAGGCACAACATTAATGACTATAAGAAAAATAGTGATATACACAATATTAATACAAGAAACAAGTCTAAACTCGTTGGTACCTATCATCGCTTGCATAAAGTACACAACTCGTTCGAAGGTCCTGGTATACGTTTTTATAACAAAATTCCTATACATGTTAGCGACCTTCCTGTAGATAAATTCAAGCAAACTGTAAAAAATCACCTTATTAGGAAATCCTACTATACGATCAACGATTATCTAAACGACAAACAGTCTTGGGCTTAAGGTGTCATTAGGTATATACACACAAACTTCTTTGTCTTATAATTAAGCTAAATTATTAACAAACCATTGTCAGTTGAAAGTAATGCGTGACGTTTATTATGGTAATTTGACTAGTAGTGATTTTTATCAGTATCTCGACTATGGTTCGTCATGCTCACTAAAATGTCATTGCTTGAGGCGTCGTCATGGGGCGGGTCATTTCTTTCCCTCTGATATGGCGAAGGAGATGATGGCTGAACGGGAACGGGTGCTGTTTGGGGTGACTGGTCGGCCTAGTCAGCGATGCTTTAGCCTATACTATTATTTTGGTTCGTTCAACTGCAACTCTAGCCTCTTAATCCAGTCACGAATTATTTTTAACTGTAGATTTTGTAATTGAATGAAGGTAGATGTGCACCTTGAATGATTTCTGTTTAATAAGTTCAAACCTTCAACGGTATCACTGAGTGATTTTTATTTTTTAGTACGTTAGCTTTTGGAGCATTTCAATAAATTGAAATTCAGGTGGCATCAGCTTGCATCCTGTTTACCTTTCGTGTAACACTAACACTATTGTACCTGAAGATCTGACTTTTAAAAAGAGTGGCCATGAGTTTTTTTGCCAGTATTTTTCTCATAAGGCTCTACGCATTTTGGAAACTGGAAGTTATAGATCGTCACAAGCAGGCAGTAGATTTTGGTGTTTTCACCTAATTTACCTCGACAATCCAGCACATGCTGTGGCGTCTGTTTGCGCTGATCTATGATTTTAACTCTAGCTTCAATTTAACGTTCATAAATGTCACTTAGTGTCTTAAATGAATAAACGATTTTGAATTTGAATTTGAATTTGACATCAACGTGAAGAGTATAAAAATCAACATCTGGCTTTGTCCAATAAGTAATGGGTTGTAAAGGAGCTCGAGGAGCTCTCTTATTAGCTATACAAGTTAAGCAATGACTTATGTACTTTTTAACGAATGCATTTAGAATTAACCCAATCGTTTTATCTGTATCCGTATGACAATTTTCATCATGAAAGATTCTAAGTAAACTTAATCGGTAACCTTTTGGTATATGGCAAAGTAACCGCGATGGTTCACCTACTGGTGATCAATCGCGTGATAATGTAACGCCCTTCCTCTAGTCGATTAATCAACCTTTTGGTTTCTTCATCGCCTGATTGCGCACTTTGTGCCTGTGTTACAGTCTTGTAAATAACATTAATAATTGGAATGGGGTTACGGCTAAGGTAATCAGCATGAGGTAACTAAACATCTTTTCGATTCACAATAGTAAACGTATACTCTTGGAAATACACCCACCATCTTGCTACGCGAGGTAGTAGATCTTTTTTATTTTGAGTGGCCTTTAACGCATTACAGTCAGTTATTACTTTAAAGGAGGTCATTCACGTTTCATACAAGTTTGGGCCCAAAAGTCAAAGTGCCGGCCAGCAAAAAAAAATTTAATATTATTGCAGGGGACATCAATCCGAGCATTTTTCATTGTAGCACTAAATCTCTACTACGACTCCTTCACCTGATATTTTAAGTAGAAAAATCTGATTTTTAGGTATTTGATTAAAAATAATTTTTATATTCTGATGAAAAAAGTGATATGTGTTTGTGAGGGTGATGGCCTTTTTTTTTTTGGTTGATGGGGTGGAAAATCCCTTCGGATCTCCGGCTCCTCGGGGACGCAGGAGCCAGGAGTATGAGGTGTTTCCATTAAAAACCACCCCGACAGGCGGTTTCAGGTGCCCTGGTCTGGGGAGCTGCAGCTCCGTCGACGGCTGATACCGCTGCCAACGTCACAGTCGTCGTGTCGTCCACGTAACAGACTAAACTCAATCCTGGGGGAAGGCTGGTCCTCAGCACGGCATCATACGCGAGGTTCCACAGAAGAGGTCCTAGGACCGACCCCTGGGGAACCCCGCATGTGACCTCCCATCGACAAACTTCGCCATTATTCCTTCCAGTCGGCAGGGAATACGCAATCACGGAGGCAGCTGGTAAAGAGCCGCTTCAGCCTATTCCCTAGGATCACCAAAGCGCACAACCACGCTCAGGCGGCGTTGCGGGCGGCAAGTCGCTTCACGGCTTGGTAAAGCTCTTCCTCCGTCACGTCAAAGTCGTCGGACCACGTAACTGGTGCCGACGGTGACGGAGGAGGATGATGGCCTAGAATTGATATTAGTATTACTTCAAACCTTTGTGAATGTTAATTCCATCATAATATTGACAGTCTTGAGAGGTTAACATAAATGTTTCTTAGAAGCCGGAAATCTCTTTTAAATCATCGGTTCATTACCTCCACCACCCATCGGGCAATAGTTACAAGACTAGAGTAAGTTGGGTTTCATTTGCATATCGTGTTTCAGGCATCTGTTTAGAATAGCCGTGACTTCGTAATGTCTCTGCAGCAAAGCCCCGATTGAGTATTAAAATGTCGCCTTCTCGGAAAAACCAATTAGAAACTCCGTCACCTTTATCAGTCTCGTTTTATAAAATATTATTCATGATATGGGCATCAGATGTGCGAGTAGTGTAAAGGGCTTGACGAGGTTCCTATATTTATGATTACTATATGACTCTCTCTGGAAAAGGTAATTCGTGCTTTTCTGAATATATATATAACTCCAGTTCCATCGCAAATAACGATTGGCTTTCTTTTCTCTAACGACCTTCCGGGATTACCAAAAGGCACCTCCGGCATAGTGAGATTTCTCCGGGCTACATCTTGACAATTCATGTGACTGTAACCTAGATGTAATGGCATAAAATCCTGCAAGAGGCATTCGCGAAAAAGTAGCTTCACTCGTTCGAAAAATTGAAGCTAGTCTCGGGTTTGAATCAGTTCGGTAATAATAATCTGCGCGATATCAGTGTACTTTTCTGGAAGCCCAAGAATAGCTCCTCCTATTTACAATAGGTTCACGACACTGAATACACATTTGTTCATCCATTTTAAGTAAACACTTCAAATAGATAGTACGCGAAAAATAGCTGCGGCTGGTGCGCACAAATCCTCCGTTGGCTTTTTTACCTGCGACTGCGGTATTGCCGCGCATTTACAGTCCGTTAGATTATTAGACATAATTATAACTTTTTTTAAGCTCTAAATAGGATTTCTTTTTTGTACACAGTCGATAAATGATGGAATTAACATTCACAAAGGTTTAATGTGATACTAGTATCAGTTGTACGGCATCATCCTAACAAAAGCACAGCACGTTTTTCACCAGAAGTTGTGTGAAATGATTTTTAATCAAGTGCCTAAAAAAGATTTTTCTACTTAAAATATCAGGTGAAGGAGTGGTAGTAGAGATTTGGTGCCATAGTAAAAAATGCTCGGATTGATTTTCCCTACAATAATATCACATTTTTTTTCGCTGGCCGGCACTTTGACTTTTGGGCCCAAAATGAATGACCTTTCATACAGATCAGATAGTGTTTACAGTGACGCAATGCTCTAAGTACTGCTAAGGTTTATATACTAAAGAGCATGTTAGTTGTATGAAAAAGTGTAACAATTGTGGGCGAATCAATGAATAAATAAATAAATAGACATTTTTAACAGCTCTAGTATCCAACCATCCCTATAATAAAGAGGGTTGTATACATAAGTGGATTAAAAGGATACACACTGTACTGTCTGTACTAGAGATCTAAAATTAGGCAGGGAGGTAGTTTATAGGTAGGACACGTAAGCTTAGGACGGATTTTGGGACAGAACCGGATTAAAGAAGTCTAATGGCTTTCGCAAGACTATTTAAAAGTCCCAAGTTTTACGATTTTTTTAATAAGATTGAGTTATTCAGGTTTAGAATGTAAAATTAATGAAATGAATATAAAAGGAATAAAAAAAAAACTTACACAACATACAATACTAGTTGTAAGATTTTTTCCAAGGGACGGCTTAAAGTGGTCAAAAGATGTTTGTGTTATTTTTGGGTGCTCTTTTAATTTTTTTAAAACCAAAGATCGGGTTTATAGCAGGTGCTTACTTTTTAGGTAGAAGTCAGCTAACCTAAGCACAGCTATGTTCCCTAGGGCCTATTGCAGAAACCTTCTTTGTTTATTTTTGTCGCTGCGTTTACTTTTTGCTGTTTCTAACACATAGATGCTGCCATATCTAATAGTGGACCAATTCACAAATCAAACAAGTTGGCTGTCAATGTACAAATGGCATTAAAATTTAAAAAAATCTCCAACTGGCTTTTAAAATATTTTCTAAAATGAAGGGTTTACGTTAGTAAGTAGTTTAGACATACGAAGTTGCGGGTAACAGCTAATACTAAAACATAAAAAAGTTCTTGTTATACGTTATATTCATTAATGAATGTTTCTACAAGAAGGCGAATTGCAGCAAAACATATAATAGTAACGTATAGCTAGTAATTAGTCCCACGAAATTCAACAGTAAAGCACCATCTACATAAAATAAACCGCATGAACTTATCTTGCTAAATGAGTGCTGTTTCAACTGCATAACGATCTTATAAAGATATTTTTCAGCATCTGTAAACAAAACAATAGTGTTGTTCAATGTTACCTTTGGGCATTGCGGCTTTACGTGATGTTTGAAAGGTGGATGTAAAAGTGTCTATTTTATTTGTTGTAAGATCTAACAACTAAAAATTACATTAATTGGTAAGGAACCAAAATCATTAAATACGTTTAATTCCATATTAATTTTAATATGACAAGATATTATAAGAGACCCCTGGTTTTCCCAAAACTAGTCAGGTATTTCCCAAAATACACAATTGAGTGCAACTGTGGATAAATAATAAAATTAATGGTACCTCTCAATTCTTTAGATACCTGAACAACTCCTGTTTTTCAACCGTATCATGCATACTGTTTTAGCATAAGCCATCGCTTGGTAAACATTTTCAGATCGAATACATAGCCATATCACCAGAATGACTCCTCCTGACTTCATTACAAAAAACATCGTTGTTAACATGTTAAAATTCTAAAAGAATGTTGTATATTTTTTTAATGTATTACGTTAAAAATTGTTTATTTGGAAGTCACATGATCATGCACGAGAAAGAAACATCGGTTTTCTACTTGTAATCAAAACTTAATTGAACCTTAGTAGACCAGAAGCTAGCTCGACAGAAGCGTACGTACCTTATAATATTCTGGATCTTGTTTAAAAAACTCCCCATTGTTCTTTTATGTACCACAAAGAACGCATAAAGGTGTCACACAAAAATATCTGTCCATTAAAAAAAAACATTTATAACTATGTATTTATTAAGCTGTTAATTCAGATTAAGGAATCATAGTTCCAAGCTCATCTTCATAATCATGATATATTATATACATATACTCGATACACGTACCAAAACCTGAAAAATGTTCTCCAACAAATTGTAGGCTTCTAATATCTTTTGATACGCCTCAATTTTATTTTCATAAAACTCTTTACTCTGATCAGTTGTATTAAGAACATCTTTCTTCCAAACAGTTAGATACTTGGTAAGCAAAATAAATAATCGAACGGTATAAAGCCAATTGAGATGAGAGATACAAAATAAAAATAAATCTATACAAAAATCAATAAATGTATCTTAATTTGATTTTTTGTAACAGGCAATTAACAACAAATTAGAAATAATATGAAAAAATGAAGTGCACCAATTCCAAAAAATTAAATTAGTGCTATCTTGTTTATTGAATTTAATATTATCATGAACTATCTGAAGTTTTAAAATGAGTAGGATACTGTTGTGGCTGTGAATTATGTTTAAGGCGAATAGAAGAATTATTATGGAACCAACAATAAAAAAATGAGCAAATATAAGTAAATACAACATATCAGAACTGTAGCGTAGTTTGGATTAACTGATGTCAGTAGATAGGGAACGGTAACCGTATAAGATAAATATAATTAACAACACTGAAAAAGCAATAAAAGTTGATTTTTTTCTATTAGACATAATCAAATCATCTTGAACAGAATATTTTTATGTAAAAATTATAGTTAGTGTTTACATACAGAGGATATAACAAACTTTGAAGTTCTCGACAAACAAAATTATTTGGTGTATATATTATCGTGTTTTGAAACATCTATACAATCGTTACAAAATGATCTTCATGAAACGTATTCAATAAAAATAACAGGGCTTGTACATAATCAAACAGTAAGACCGATAATGTTAAAGAAGATCAATTTTGTTATTTCATTTTAAGAAATTATTTATAAAATACATTATTATTATTTGTTAATTAATTTAAATTAAGTATGGATTGTATCTTTATTGGTGTATTTAGGTATCAAATATAAGACACTAGTGATGCTGAAAACGAGTTTATCGTAAATTATCTAGATCAAATGTAGCACAAGTCTTAGCTCACTAAAGCTAAAAAATTAATTACAGTAGAGGTTCGTTGGAATGAGTAATTTACTTCTATGTCCATGAAGCAAATTAATAACATGTTTGAGTGCATTTCAATATATTATATAAAAATGACTAACCATAGAGGATAATTGGAGAGATAATTTCCAGTATATCGGAATCGAGATCTGGCATGTATTTTAAATCCATAATAATAAATAACTTTAACTTACAGTTGCTAAATAAAAAAAAAATTATTTTTATCAAGTTCATACATTTCGCCGTGAAATTGATAAAAAGAATAAGTGTCAGTCCTTTAACATCAGCGTCAATCTAGAAAATCTAGGCAGAATTCACTCGGGACACATTAGCAGAAAAACAATTTTGTGTAAAATTTAGTAGATGGTTGTCTAACTGAAAGTCAAGCAATATACCAATATTATTGTAATTGTATCGTTGGAAGGCGTACAGTAGGTTGTTGCGTTCATATAATGGCCAGTGTTGAGTTGTATTTCCTAGATTCCATTCTATGTGTATAATTTAATTTTACATAAGTGTAATTAATAAAAAAATAAAGATACCTACTTAAAAAAAATAAAAACTCTTTATGTTACCTAACCCATTTACCTATTTATTATTATAAACCTTTTTTTTTTAAGAAATTGTTACAATGCACTCAACTGTAGTTGTTTGTTCAACTTTTGTAGATGACAGTCTCACGCTTTAGCTTATTTGCCTCCTTAGTGGTGTAAACTACTGTTCACTGCTCATATAAGTGAAAGAGGTTAGTTCAGGTGCTATTATTAGTTCCCGGATCCCTCCTACTTAAGGCGCAGTACGGCACACCGTTTTAGTCGGTTCGATTCCGACACACCGCCCCACCGAAAACCCCGGGGTGACGGCCCGAGGGGGTTTCCACACGCACAAAAAAAAAAAGGTGCTATTATTAGCCATCCGATAATATTTGGATTCAATGGTGCATGCAAAAAATATTTTGCAAACAACATAACATACCATAGATTCGAGGTCATATTTCTTGATTATGCAATTGTCAATCAAACTGAAACTATGGTAGTCTAAAGTTCATATTTTTACCTAGCTAAAGCCATTAATATCGAACTTGTAACAGTTCATCATGATTTTGGCCCAACGACGTATGAGAGATGGGCAATCTCCTTTCTATCACTTTTTCCAAAAAATATATAATCACCCGATTCCTTACTTGGATTAAGCAGTGAGTACATTTAATTAACTATATTATCAATCGTATTTCGTAAAATCACTACTGCGTTACATTTAAACGCAGAACAATCATCGACTGTGTTCAATAAATTGATGATAAGCAAAATATATCTGCACTTGTTATGGGATCACGATGTCAATGAGAATACATAATAGATGTTCATTGAACATGTGCACAAACCTATTTAAAGATTGTGTTTTTATGAAAGCTCCTTCGTATTACAAATATAAGCGATCAACACTCGCCACTGTTTGCTGGAGTTCGTCGGTTTCTTTATATCGACCCAAAGATAAATAGAACAGAGTGAATTTTATTAATGGATTTATTGACATGTTACAAGAAGTGTTTAAAAATGTTTTATTATCTTTTATACTTTTTTGATGTTTCATTTTAGTTTTGAAATTTAAATAAATATTTGAAAATGACAAAATATTATTTTTGGTTCCGCGAAGGCAGTAAAATAAATCAAATAATATGCGCTTTACTGAGTAAGTATTTTTTAAAAGTAATTTTATTAAATCTATTGTTGTAGTAAAATATAAATTTACAGTTGTATTTTTTTATTATCTTCTGTCTTTATTATTTATGTTATGAATGTTGCGGGTTGTGAATAAATATATTTTTCTTTCTTTCTTATGTAACTCCTACTTGTAACTCGAATAAGGCATGTCACAGTTTTCAATTCGTCAATCAACCTTAAAATAAGATTGATTAGCTTCAATATAGTTTAAACTAGTTTATAAAAAAAATAGATAGATAAACTCTTTATTCTAAAAAACAAATGAAGATACAAAGCTGGATATACATATAATCTTATAAACTAAAGACCAGATTAAACCAAAGTGGCCTCAGGAGGCTTGTTCGATGGTGCGATGACAATAGAATGCATTTAAATCCAAAAAGTGTCAACATATAAACATTACAAGAAAGCTAAATATAGTATCTTTTGATTATTACATTAAAAACGAAAAAGTTAAAGAAATTGATACAATACGGGACCTTGGAGTTATTTAAGATAGTAAATTAACATTCATACCACATTTAGACAATATCATAAAAAGGGTTTCTAAAACATTAGGTTTCGTATTACGAAATTTCAAATCCTTTCGTAATAACAATACGAAGATATTATTTTTTAACAGTCTTGTTTGGTCTATTTTGGAATACTGTCCTCACCGGCATCACTACTCTGTGCACTCATTGCGTCTTGAACGAGTTCAAAATCCTTTTTTTTATCCGATTAGAGAAAGCAGGGTGCCACACTTGCTTTCTCTAATCGGATAAATAAAAAACAACGTTCCTATAAATCAAGATTAATATATTTCAAAATAAGATCTCTAGCCCACCGTAGACAATTGAACGAGGTAAAAATTGCATGCAAAATTTCCGGCAACATAATTGACTGTCCACAAATGGTGACTATATTTAAGCTTCGGGTTCCTTCTAAACTTTCTCGTGTCCCAGTCACACCACTCTATTCACCAATAAAAGAACTGTCAGCTCACCAGCTCTCTGCAAGAATATGTAAGGTTATCAATAGCTTTAGTGACAAAATTTACCTACATTTTCGACTCCCTTTCCACACAGCTGTCAAAACTTATTAGCAGTACATCAGAAATTTAATAATACTTTATTTACTTATTCTTAACTTATTATAATAAAATAAATATAGTCTTTCCTCTATTGACTTAATATAGTATAAACAAGTAAGTAATTGCTACACTGTATTCTTATTATTGCATTATATTATATTGTAAGTGTTTCTATGTATAAGTAATTGTTGGTGAACCTTAAATAAATAAAATAAAAATAAACTAAAGATCTTGTACCATTGGCGACCTTATCGCGTTTTGCGTTTTTTCTATGGCAAGAGGAGTTGCAGTGTAAAATGTTATCCAAATAAATCAGTCACACATAATTATAGTATTTACATAAACTGTTATGATTTTAGGAAAATAGCTGACGTATAATTTATTTATATACACATAAATATTGTTTTAAGATAACAACATTTTCTTATATAATATAAATAGTGATCACGAATGAGAAAATGGGAAATTCCCTTGTGTCTTTAATGTATGTAGTTCCTGTTGCAATTTTATTTAGAACAGGTACATGTTTTGAACTGTTTATTGAAATTGTTTTTTCAACTGTTTATTCGAATTGTTTATTCAAAGCGTATTTATTCATATATTTCTTACTATAAATAGTACTAGCTGTGCTCCGCGGTTTCACCCGCGTATAATTTAAAAATACTGAAGTATTAAAAATGACTGACTATACTGTACGTAGTATTAAAAATCATGATGAATAGTAGACATGTTAAAAAGAGGTCCATGTCGTTGTTGGGGCGGGTTGCCCAAATGGCACGTGGCAGCCTTTTCGGTGGTAGCCGCTTTGGTGACCTGATGGGAGTGATTGGCGAGGCGATGCTCTTCATTTTTTGCAGTGTTTGAAAAAACCATTGAGAGTCGATGCAGGAGGATTATTGAGACGATCTTGAAGGTTTCCAAATAGACCGCTAAATGTATGACTGCTGGGTAACGTGATTGGAAACTGAAAGATTCTCCAAACAGCTTCAGAGCTGCAAATGTAGGATGATGTATTAGGATATTTTTCGACCTCATCGTTGTTATTTTGTACAGTGAATGCTACTAACAATGTTTTATTAAATAGCGAACTTATTTATCATTTATTGTAGTTTGTCCCTATTTTTAATTAAATAAATTATAGTTTTTGATGTCGCCACAACACATGGGCAGAATAATTCGATATACCCACCCACTCTCCACGGTTAGGCTACCTCCACATTTTTGGAGTTCATCGACCGGAAACAATTTTAGACAGCGCCAGACATCTTGTAGACCCGATTTTTATAGTCTCAACTCCTGTTTTGAAACTCGGGCTTTTACAATGATCCTAAAATCTGATAGGGATCGTATCGAATACATACGACAGTAAATATTAAAAATAACCATTTAAACATAAACAACCACAAACTTATTTTCTTATGCCTACTTCAGACTAACTACAGATAAACTTATCTACTAATAAATGTTGTCGCCACATCAAAAACTCTTACTTATTTTTTTTTAAATATCGCCAAACTATAATAAATGTTAACACAGTTCATTATTTAATTAAAATAAGTTAATACACATTATTTTGACTGGTTATACTATTGGTCGATTGATAAATATTAACAAATTGTGGGTTTATAAAAGGAGAAATAAGATGAGACCTTCACTTGAGTGCAAACAGAGGTACGGTCTTTGCAATTATGGACGAAGTTGTTATGACGAATAACTATCGGAAATATATCGTGAAAGATGGTACGGTGGACATCTGTCGGGCATGCCACCGTCCCGGTGAATCTATCAGGCATATTATTTCTGATTGTTCTCGTCTTGCCAACGGTGAATATTTGCACAGACACAACCAAGTGGCCAGGATTGTGCATCAACAACTTGCCCTTAGATACAATCTTGTGCATTCTCTGAATGCCATATTACAGGTACGTGCCCGACCCAGTTCTCGAAAATGGTCGTGCCACATTGTATTGGGATCGATCTATCATCACTGACAGAACTATTGTTGCCAATAAACCTGACATTGTGGTGATAGATCGATTAGAGCGCTGTGCAATGATTATCGATATTGCTGTTCCTCATGACGACAACCTCGTGAAAGGTGAAAAAGAAAAACAAATCAAATATTTGGATTTGTCTCACGAGATTGTCGATATGTGGAATGTCGATTCGGCGATCATTGTTCCGATTGTCGTATCTGCTCATGGATTGATAGGGAAAAGCCTAGACTAACACCTTAAGAGGCTCACATCTCACACATGGCCGGTCTGATCCCAAACTAGGCAAAGCCTGTACTATGGTAACCTGCTGATAAACATACTTATATATTTCTAAATACATACATATTATAGATAAATTACATTATTAACGAATAGTGGGATTATAAAACGGTAGAAATAAGTGGAGATCTGTTGAAGTGTTGACTTGAGCGCGAATAGAGGTACGAACAACTTGGCAGTTACTGTTAGTTAGTGATTTTCATAGTTTATATCAGTGGTTTTGAGAGTTTTTCTTACATAAATAATCTTGACAGACGAAATACAATTATCTTAAGTACAAATCTATCAGCAAAAGAAAACAATAACGAAAGATTAATTGTACACCTGCCTACACGTAATTCGTAAGTACCTACAAATTTAATTTTTTTATTTTATTAAAAGCAGAAAACGAACGGGGCTACAATCTTGATACCTTAAACTTATTTTTATAGACCTATATTAGGCAAAGATATAATAAATCTACCAACCAGTGCCTACAGATATTTAGAAAATAATTTAGTAGGTATTGTGATTGTCTGGAAATTGACCCTTCAAACAACCTTACCTCTTTTAAATTCCGTACTAAAATTATAAAAATTGGAGTAGAGCGTTACATTCCACTAACTAAAGACTAAGGTTTCTAGTCGAAGATATTATCTAATCATTCAAGGAAAAAATGAAATCCATAAAAAGTGGGAAAGATACCGGAACTCCCATGACTATCATGAATTTTCAATATTACGTGCTGGGCAACATAGTGCTCAGGAATCATGCTTTCAAAACTATATTAAGAATTCAGAAGAAATGATGGGCCACTCCCCCAAAACTTTCTTTACGTATGTCAAAAGTAAAAGAGGTGGATCGCAATATCCAAGTACACTTCATCAGAAAACGAAACATTAATTTAAAGAGAGTCCTAGGATTTTTTTATAGTGTTTTTGTTAAACCAAACCTATACCCTGACACGAAAATAGAACCCCTGTGTTCCTCTAGTGAAATTTTGGACTCAATTAATTTGTTATCAAATATCAATATCACCGATGACACTGTATTAACCATCTTCCGCTCTACGCACTCTCAACATTATTGCAGAAGTGGTAGACCTGTTCTATTGCTCACTGAGTAAATTCACAATGATAGCGTTAAAAATAATTTGTTATTATAAATAAGTAGACTATCGCATTGGGAGTAAACCTGTAAAGATAGATGTTTTTTTAGAAATAAATAAATAAAAAATTTCTTACGCGCGTTAGATACAACAAAGGTTCCCGGGACTGATGGTCGGTTAGTGTAGCACGCCCAGTTATTCTATTATTATAATGTGTCTATACTTCTGTGATGAGGGCTCTGCCTTAGTCCCCGTACTTAAAAGTCAGATTTAAAAACTATCGAAGATGTTCGAAAAAATTGTCTATGAAATATCTACCCCATAATGACTAGTGGTTCTGGTCCAAGTCCGAGTTTGATTAAGCGACGCTCAACAACATCTAACTTAGCTACGTTATATGTAATAGGGAAGGTAGCAAACAGATTGACGTGATTGATCGTGTAGTATCACTTTGTCCTGCTCGCAAATCTCAAAGACATGAGATCCATGGTGATTTGCTCATGTGGATCTACCTGATGGGTGCACCTTAATAATAAATTAAAGCCTATATAATTCCTCAAGAATCTGGCTATCATATACAAAAAGTCATTTTTGTATCCGACTACGGTAGTTCCAGAAGTTAGCGCATTTAAACAAACAAAAAACTCTTCAGCTTTACTATATTAGTAAAAATGTATATATATTTAGTACCCAGTAAATTATCAGGTTAAGATTACTCACTATTATAAGCTTGCCGCTATGATTTTTGATTTCATAATGATTAGGTACATCAAATATGAGTGGTGATATTAGTTGGGCGTTATCATCTAGACACCTACAATGAAGCCTGAATACATGCCTCTGATTCAAAAATTCAATATTATTATTTCAAATTGTTCAAATAAGAAATTAAGTTTGAAAATTCATTTTTTGGTTAACTTTATGGTTAAACATCAACTTTTGTTCACTTTGGTCAACTTTTGCGAAACAGGCTCACTGGGCCGTAAAAATTAACCAACATGACGCTTACGAGTATAGCTGAAGTCAAAGACCAATCCACTTAATGTGTATTGCTTAAATTTTAACCCATAGTAAATATACCAGTCTTCGTGTATGGAGCCAGTATAGGGTGGATGTCTCCTATGTCGTTGCTGTTGCAATCAGATAAATCACCCAAAGAACCTCCATTGACAGATTATGAGGTCAGCATACATTTTTATATTTATTACATCACAATTGTCACTGACAAATTCACAATCACAAGATACTGATTCAAAAAAAAAAATTTCCTTACGTCAAATCTTACATTACACTTCAAAAAAGTCATCAGTTAAAGGATAAATCACTCCATATGCGTCATACGCACTGAAGCAGGTTAAAGACAAGGTCAACCATTTTAGGTTTATTGAAAATTCATTATACAATGGAGTTACGTAAAATTTCATAGACGGTTTCAAATTTGTTGGTTTAATATAAATGTGACATGTTCGGACTTCCGACTCTAATACTTGCTTGTATTCAAGTCAAAATTCAGTTTTAAACCAAGAATTTAAACTGACCTTGTGTATGCAATCACACATCACTCTAGTTGCTTGATATCGTCTCTAAGCTATTAACTGTACGATTTAGTAATTGTTTTTTCTCACCCATTTCCTCAATTTCATACCTGACGAAAAATTGTAGTGGTAATTATTACAATTATACATACTCTCTACAGAAACAAAAAAAAATCATGAATATAATGAAAACGAAACATATTTATGTAAATAACATTTTAATAAGAAAACAAAAAATAAATCTTTCTTTCAAAATAAAATAAAAGCTGAATTTTGTTATCTTTTTACTGTTATTAAACATCAATGGCTATTAAAGGCTAAGCACACATTGCAAACTATTGAAAACAGAAATTCGGTATAGTGAAAATATACCACCAAATTTGTTTTGGAATTGTATTTGTAATTCCATTAAAATTGTAGTTTTTTATAGGAAAAATGCACTTGACCATTGGACTATTTCCAACCTGAAGGAAAATGTGTTTATGGTCAAAGTGGCAAAACTTTTACTTTAAGTTCTTCGTTCTTCTTCTATTTTTCTATCTTGTAAATCTCATCTCACGTAATCTCTTAATTATATAAAATGCCAACCAAAATTTTCAGGTATCATGTATGGCAGCAGTGGCTTACATAGTTTGTTTGCCGGCCAATTTCATTATGGCTGCCTTAGCAGACAGAATTGGTCGAAAGAATGCCATGTACATTTTATCCGCGGCTGGTTTTGTGAGTAGCGATTACCTTATTTTTTTCTAACTTTGACGTCACTATTTTTCTTAGAGTAAAACCTATATTCGGCAAGGAACATCCCATGGTTGGAGTTATGAAAATCATGAAATTCTTTTCTATTGTGTTTCTATTCAAGTTCGTTTCCTCAGAAATCGAAATCAACAGTAACTTCACCTACTACCGTGTAACATATTTGATATAGGAGTGAAGGAATCTTATCTTAATCTTGGCCGACTTAATAAATAAAGTGCCTTGCACCTTTCTGGACTTGCAAGTTTTTTATTCAATTGATCATTTCTGTTAATGTTTTTATGCAAGTTAATGAGACCAGATTCTAATCACTTTATGCAGTCAAATTCTAACTAATACAGATTAACTTATTGTAATTTAATATACAGGGATGTTGGGCGATTAAACTTTCATCAATGAAGTTTTCGGCATTTGTATCAGCCCGAGCTTTGGTTGGTTTTTTAATGGCAGGATCCTACGTTACCTGTCCCATTTATACCAAGGAGATTAGTGAAGATAGCGTCAGAGGAATGCTAGGATCTCTGGTATGAAAATTTAGATCTAGTTGTTGATGTTATTATGTTGTGTTTTTAAATCTCATTGCCTTGTGTATATAGTACTAACTTACGAGTATAAAAAGACGATAATATTAATTATCATTATAACTCCAATTAACAATTATAACATTAATTATTATTCATATTCAGTATCCTTAATGATCTGGTTTTCATCACGAGTTTTGTAATGTTTGTGACGCCAAGTCAGTGATATCTTTTCTAATTTATTTTTGCAAAGTTTTTTATATTTCATTTCAAATTCAATTTTATTGTTTTCAATATCTTACTGCAATATTCATGTTAGGTATTTCGCTTGGCCTTAATTTTTTAGATAATCATATTTCATACCACTGGAAACCTATTCCTATACATCATCGGCGATATATTAAGCTATAGGACCATTTTATGGGTTTGTCTGATGATACCTGCGGTACATATGGTGCTGTTTATGATGATGCCAGAGTCTCCATCGTATCTTGTAAAGACTGGTGATATGGAGGTATGATACTATTATCACTAAGTCAATATTTTCAGTGGTCCAATCCTTTGACTGCAGTTCTTCTACTTTAATATCCCTAGATGATATTTCATGAACTAGTCAGAAACTTATTGAATAGCTTACCTTCGAGTTTCTTTTCTATTGATTACTATTTAATCTTCAATACCGCGCCTTAGACTAACATAAATTTACTAATATTATGAATGGGATGTTATTTTACTCTTCACACTTTAACACATAAGATACTCTTTGATGATAAACAAGTACCACAAGGGCGAAGCTGCGTGCAAAAGTTTGTTAAAAACTAATTTAAAAAAGAATACAAATATTTATTGATGTGCCAGCAAAACAGTTTTAAGACACAAAATATTTGATCTAGAAAATACATTTTTAAAATTGTTAGGGCCTCCGGCAACCTCACTCACTCTGTGAAACACAACGAAAGAATGGCTTCACGTCGTTTTCTGTGAGGCTGTAGAACCAGCCCATACGTGCCGAAACATGGCTCTCCAACTATAGCAAAGTATGGCTCTCCCACTATAAATTGTTAAGTTGTTTATAAAGAAGTTATCTTGCTTTTACGATTGAAATTCAAGCATATTAATGTCTACAGTGTCTTTTCAGGAAGCAGCAAGGTGCCTAGCCTGGCTTAGGTGTAGAAAAGAAGATGATGTAGTTATTCAAAATGAACTCATTCGAATCAAGAAAGAACAGATCAAAGATCAAGAAAGTAATAAATATGTGTTTAGAGCTATTTGTAAGTATAATACCATTTAGACTTGCAGAAGCCTGGAAATAAGAGAATTACTTATCGTATTATACCGATAAGTTAATTATAATAAATACAGCTTATAATTAAACTGCACGTGAGGTGCAATGGTTAAGACTGCACGGGTGGGGCAATGGTTAAGACTGCACGAGTGGGGCAATGGTTAAGACTGCACGGGTGGGGCAATGGTTAAAATGGTTGCCTCGCCGGTGTACTGCCCTTTGTGCAAAATATTTTTGGTCATATTTTACTTCCGAAAAAACTTATCGCCCAAACTATCGAATTTTCATTTCGCATTTTATTCACTTGGTTCAATTATCATTTGACATCATTTTACACTGTCAACTGCTGCCAGAAAAGTGGGTTAGGTTAGAACTGCGACCCCAACACACGTGCCACATAATCAAGTAGTTAATTATTTTTTAGAATAGAACAGAATAATCTTTATTGTACACCAGTAAATATTGCTTAAAGTAAGTTTACAATATTGATATGTACAAAGGCCGGCCTTGTCGCTAAAAGCAATTTCTTCCAGGCAACCTTGGAATGGAAAAATAATGACCAGAAATATAACAATCTAGTGGGTAGTTTTTACTTGCCAAAAAAGAATTTGCTAATTAATTAATTGACAAATGTTTTTTGCCAAATGAAAATTTGCGAAAAATAGTTTGCGATGTGATATATTGGTAAAATTATTTTGTTCATAATGTATGAGCAAAAAACTTTTACAAGTAAATCCGCCACTACGCCGTGCCGAGTGTCGTGGGTTCTATTCCCACACGGGATAAAAACTTTTATAATCCACAAATAGTTTTCCGGAGTCTGGGTGTTCTTTATCTGTATTGTTTCAATGTTTGTAAAGTCCCTCGCAGCGCAGGAAACTTTCCTAATGCAGGAGTTGTCTTTAAAAAAAACAAATAATCTTTTTAGCATTTTGTTTCCTTGTATGATAATTAAACAAACACTACATGTGTTCATTATCTGGCATCCACTTTAACTACAGCAAATATTTGCACAAATACGCAATGTAAGTTAATAGCAATAGGTTGCTGTGATCAACATTATACAGCTGTAATTCATTATCTTGACCAAGTTAATATTAATATTGATAGATTATGACATCAATCTATCAAGTTTTTCAGACATGGCACGATCACAAACAGAACATCACTGTTTATTTATATAAATATATTTATGTTATATAATGTTACTTGCATGTTTAAAACCGTAGCGAATTAAGTGACACCTTCCTAAACCATGGGAACCATCGGGCCATTGTCGTCTGTAGCAATAATTTTTTTTAATCAAGCTCATTAAATGGAGCACTCAATTGTTTCGCATTGCATGTGAGTACTTTTTCAACAAGACGAATTCAAATACACTACGTATGCCTACCATAAATACGCTACATATCTAAATATCACAACTCACTCATACACACGTGTAAGATACGTACGAGAATGTGTGTGAGGATGTGTGTGAGGATGTGTATGAGGATGTGTGTGAGGATATGGGGAGGATGTGTGGGAGGATGTGTGTGTGTGTGTATGTGTGTGTGTGTGTGTATGTGTGTGTGTGAATGTGTGTGTGTGCGTGTGTGTGTGTGAGGATGTGTGTGAGGATGTGTGTAAGGATATGTATGAGGATGTGTCTGAGGATGTGTATGAGAACGTGTGTGTGGATGTGTGGGAGGATGTGTGTGATTTTTATTGATAAAAAAATAATAATAAAAAATGTATCCCTGAATAATTACTTTCTTTATACCTGGAATAGAACTTGAAATTAAAATTTTTATAATAAGAAATTTCGTTCCTATGTGGTGTCCCACGATACCACACAGGAACGATTTTTTTTTTCTATTTGCAGATTTTTCTACTTTATTTCTCTCTGTTACGAAATTCTCAGTCTAGTCAGTAAGTGTCAGTGAACTTTGGATTATAGGACTATAGTAATAAATATTTTTTTTATGCATTTACAGTTTTAGCCTTTGAACTTGAAATTCAATATTACTAATATTGGCAAAATTAATATATAATAGATTTAGGTAAATCAAATTAATCATGATATAGCAAACTGAAAGCATGCTAAAAGCAGGTGTCAAGCCGACTACTACGTGGTGTCTCTGTCATCAAATTTATTGGTGGGAGAGGCTGTTTACACGCAATGCGGTTACTAACTCACTGATCACTGGCAAATCATTTCTGGACTACCTTCATTTAAAGAGGATAAAATACTTCTCCCCTCTCGACAAGCGTGATTTTTTTGACCTGGTGACATTAGCTTCTTAAGGAGCAATGTCATAACGTATACGAGTTCAACGGATGCAAAATCTTTCGTTTATCAAGAATTTAAAACGTTAAGCGCTTATTATCAGGCGCCCTGTCCTTACTTGGTTTAGAAATTTGGCTTATGTCTTTTGCCAGGTTTTCTAAAACGACTGTCTTTTTTAATTTAGTTATTGTATTGCAGTTGCAGACAAACTCATTTTCCGAGCATTCAAGATTGCTCTAGTAATGTCTTTAGCGCGAGAGTTTTGCGGTGCCATCCCAGTCCTGAATTTTGCTGGAGCAATATTTTTAGACGCTTCAAAAGGAACAGGCCTAGTATTTAGTGCTAACCAACAAGCCATGATGTTAGGAGCAGTTCAAGTTATTGGATCCATTACTGGTTTCAGTTTAGTTGAAAGAGCTGGCAGAAAAGTGAGTAACACATAAAATAATAACAGCTTAACTTTCGAATCAAGCTAAAGTCATTCCTATTAGAGTTATAAATCGGAATATATTAGTCGCAGTAATATTTATGAGATACGATACCTTTTTACAGTACGAAATAAATAAATTCAATGAAGTTTCAGTAATTACTCGACTTAGGACCGTAAGTGATTATTGAATAGTTCCAGGTATATTGAACCTTGATATTCAGCTCGAGATGCGTCCACTTATATGCAACTTTCAATTTTTTTTTTTAGATGGATTTATTTTCATGCAATTCTAGTCCTATGTACACAATGAAAAGCACCATAAAAGCTGTATACTATTTTACACTTGTTTCTGAAACATATTGATCTGTGTTTTTTTTTACAGCCGCTATTCTTTGTGACGGCGCTTATATCAGGGTTGAGCATGTGCGTTCTTGCATCGTGGTTTGTGGTACGAGATTATGAAGTACGCGGAATGACCAGTGCAGATTGGCTACCAATAGTCACTCTGTGCTTATGCATCTTCTGCGACTCCTTCGGTCTTCAGCCTATATCCGTGATTATTGTTGGAGAAATGTTTTCTTACAAGGTTATTTTCTGTTTTATTTTTATAATATTAGGTTTTCCTTTAATTAAATTTTAAGTAGCAGCACGCAGTCTCAAATGTACCCGTAGACGGCGATAGGCCTGTAACCATATAACTTTCGCAAATTAGATAAAATACAGCTCTACCTACCGGCTATCTTTCGCGTATCTCTTACACATACTTATACTAGCACCCGCCCCGGCTTCGCACAGGTAGTAGAGACATCTTCAACAATCATCATCATAATATATTTCAACCAATTTACACAAAACGTTAACAAATTATACACTTAAACTTTTCTCATGAATCACTCTGTCTATTGGTGAAAACCGCATGAAAATCCGTTCAGAAGTTTTTCAGTTTATCGCGAACAGACAAGCAGACAGACAGACGTGGCGGGGACTTTGTTTTATAATATGTAGTCATGAAGAGATATATATATATGCGTGTTAGGGAGGTTGGAGAAAACTTTTCAAAATATTACACAGTGTTCGTACACTGTGTAATATTTTGAAGTGTTTAAAGTTTCAATACCACCACGGACATTAAGGAGTTTAGAAGACAATCGTCTGATTATCTTCTAAACTCCAAGGAGTTTGTCCCAAGCTTTTAGGCTGATTAAATAATTATATCACTGTTTGTACGACATCGACAAAAAACATTTCTTGTCAAGGTGAAAGGTGGATTATTCTTTGTTTTTACAGTATCGGGGCACAGTAATGGCAGCTTCGAATTCATCAGGGTCATTGTCTGCCTTCTTACAAATGCTAGTATACAAGCCAATCGTAAATGCTATAGGATTTCACGTCACTTTTTACTGTTTTGGGGCTGTATGTCTTCTCACTGCCGTTTATGCAATCTTAGTAATGCCCGAAACAAAACAGAGAGGCTTGGAAGAGATCTATGAAGACCTTAAAACGAAAAAGGAGAAAAGTCTCAAAGCAGAAGAAACTATTGGGGAAGAAAAACTATAGTTCAAAATGCCTTCAAAATATTCAGAGTGAGATTATTTGAAGCAGTCTAAATATAAGCAGTTATCATTAGAAATAAACCACTTTGTAAAATTTGTTATATTAATAAAATATTCTGATCACGGTTTTTTTTACTGAAGGGAAAGCAAACGATCATAGTGCTCTTACTATGAAGAAAATAGGAAAGGACATATCGTCAATCAGTTCACCATCCCATCATCATCATCGCTGTTGCTTTGATGCCCGACTAGTTTCGGACCCGACGGGGGCCCTTTTTCAAGGAGTGAAGCGTCCTGCCGCGACGCGTCGGGTCCGACAGTAAATTCCTGCTTTCTGTGGGACGCCATTTTGCAGGGTCGACCAAACCAAGGCTGGGATTTGCCACCAATGGGAATCAGAGGGGATGGAACGAAAAGCCTTCCCCTCCAGCATTCCCTGAATCACATCATCAGCGACAGAATCGGCAACGACGTTGGGATCATCCGGCTTGAAGCAGACCTGCCTCCAAGGGTAGGATGCAAAGAAGGTTCGTATCGCATCCCAGTCTCCTGACCTATAGTGCCATACACGGTGGCAGCCTGTAACTCTCGGCCGCGACGAGCACGTGAGTGTCACCGTACTCAGGATCAGACAATGGTCCGAGGAGCCAATTGGGGCCTCAACGGAGAGCCGTACGGATGAGAGGTTAGCAGAAGGTCCAACAGTGAAGGGTCGTGGCTTTCTATATCTGGGATTCGCGTAGGCGATGCTACCAGTTGTGTCAAGCCATATGTCAGGGCTAAGCCGTGAACAGATTTCCCCATATGATTGGTTTCGCGTGAGCCAAGCCATTTAGCGTGGTGATTATCAAAGTCGCTAAGTATCTGCTGCAGCACAGAGTCTGTAGCCATTTGGACGTAGTCGATGAATAGGTCACTTTCAGCATCACCGCTATGGGACCTATATATGTGGTAATGTACTTTTTAACGGCACCCTAATTGGGGGAGGGGTTGGGCCTCCGGTAACCTCACTCACTTGGCGAAAAGCAATGAAATCATTGCTTCGCTGCTGGTTTTCTGTGAGGCTCTTGGTATCACTCTGGTCGAGTCGGCCCAAACGTGCCGAAGCCTGGCTCTCCCACAGAAAAAAAATATTTTTGCCAAGAGACTTTCATGTCCATTGTATTCGGAGCATTTGTCGCCAACAGCACATCACGTTTACCGTTAGTTATATACAGCATTATCTTGCTGGCGTAAGAAATAAGTGGAACCGTTCTATAATTCCCACATGTTCTTATTAAGCTCGTTACGTGCAGTGGGCTTCATTGCATAGACTAAGTTTATTAATTTTTCATCCCCGAGATACTTAAGCATTTCAGCAAAACTTTCGTCTCTTCCGGTTGATTTGTTGATTTTAAGTATCTGCAAGGCATCCCCGACTTCCAGACTCTGCCCGTCTATATCTGGAGTATTGGCAGCTCGTGCTTTTGTTTTAAAATACTCACCAAGGGTAATGAGCTTATAGAGCGTATAGTCTTCTCGGGTGTTTCTAAAGCAGGTGTTCATGACAGTCAGGGAGATTTCAGTGGAAAACAGTAGCCACATCTCACCTATCTCGTTTGTATCACTAAGTCTATATTTACCGACAACTTCTCTAAGATGGTCATCTTTTGACATGCCTACCTTTGCGTTAAGGTTCCCAATAATATTAGGTATCAAAAAATGGTGAATGACAATTATAATGCAGAGAGTAAAGTATAATTTACGTATTGTGCAAAACGAGAACGCTAAAAAATGTTCTTTTACGTTTCCTAATTTTTATTTTCTTTACGGTATCTCTAGACAGTGCACAAAGTTACTAATGCAATATTTTTCTTCCAACACAATTAATAACAAAAAAAAAAATTTTAGGGACGAAGCTTTTATACAGAGTTCGCGATTTTGGTTTATCTCTTTGAATTTTTTTTTTAATTTGACATTACAAATAGCATTCCCATTACAATGCGAAAGATTTTATGAAGCAATCAGCAAAGGGCAAGATTTATGTAAATCGTCATCAGGAACAAATCCTTCAGGTATTTTATAGCACAATTATTACCAATTTAAGAAATAAACGTCGACATTCAAACCAAAAATGTAGGACTTCCATAGAATAATGTAATTTGAAACGCAGAAATTGTACCAATGACTGGTGACTTTAGAAGAAATTGTTATGATTATGATGTGGAAGATAGTTTAAAAAAAAAGTAAAAGATCAATAATATTAATATCACATCAAATGTCATCGACAAATTATGACTAAAATTTTACATACAGCATTTCCAGATGCCACATGTATGTGCGTACACCTAATACGTAATATGTAACGCATTAGGTGTATGTATTGGAGTATTTATTGGTGGTGTGTATTGGACATATATGTGGCATCTATATAGAGTATTCTACTACAAAGGGGATTAAAATAATTCATTCTTTTAACCATGTTCCACAGTTGAGGAGACAAAACTATTCAAAAACGTCCAACGACTATACAACGCGTCATTCACTAAGATGACAAATTGTGGTCTATTCTCTGTGGACGCAATGCCACCAGTGCGGATTGTGGAGCTTCTAACCCAACATATTATTAAGCTACTACAGTTTGCTTTATTGTAATTTTTTGCCATAAAAATATATGTATTTTTTTATATCAGTGTTTTCGATGATTAATTGAAATGATTCTAGCAAGCTTTCTACTACTTTACATCAAAATATTTCTAGACTTATAAACCCCCGACGCAAAAAGAGGGCCGTTGTAAGTTTGACGTGTCTGTGCGTGATAGCTCCCAAAATAATGTATCGATTTAAGTGTTTTTTTTTTTTGTGTGAAAGGTGAAAAAGTTTGATTGATAGTGTTTTAGATATAATTCAAGAAAATCTGTTCAGCTGTTCGGAGATCATCAGCTCTTTTCTAATCGTTGAATTAATTTACGAGTCGGGGGTGTTTTACATTTATGATTATTTAATTGAAATTTCTAGATTTTTTAAATATTGTACTAATATATTGTTTATTGTTTTAAAAAGAAGATAGGGGAAATAACTTGTCTAAAAGCCAATTCTGTCACAGTTGTAGGGAAAGGTGTATAAAACCACGAAATTATGGTACCTATGTAATTTATATAAAATTCTCTACAAAAAAGATTCTTTTAAAAAGATATAGAGGGAAGGGACAATAAAAAAAATATACATTTCTTTAAGAACGGCACGTATATTCCTAAAAATAAAATTCCTTATTATCTACTAAATCTAAAATCGACGGTCGACGGTGTCCTCGATGGGGCTCCGTTAGTGCATGAGCCGGATCATACGCCGCAGACACTGGAGCAGGCAAACTCTGCTTTCCGGTTATCACACCCCACACCCAGTCGTGCACAATATGGTATTAAGAATGGCGTCAGGTGCCACAGAGTCATTGGTCGTTACCGGCTTAAGGATGCCATCTCCTCTGGCCCATTGTTGTATCTGTAAAAAAGTAATAAGATCAAATAGATATTTAGAATTTAGAACAAAACAGTATTCGACAACTTTGTGTGAATAAAGTTACCTGTAGGTACACTCACTGACGCATCTGGAGAAGCTGTGAAGAAGGAGAATCATCTTGGCGAATGGGAGCTGTTGTAGTTGTAGCACTGAAAGCAATTTGGTCTTTACGTTCTTACAACCATGTGGCAACCCCCTACCACCTACCCAATGAGGCTGAGCCAGAGGAGGGGATGGCATCCTAAAGCTTTTAACAACCAACGACCCTGTGCAACCTGACTCCATTCTCACGACGGGGTGTAGGGTGCGTTGCGGCTGCGGGAAAGCTGGCATTGCCTGATCCAGTATCTGCGGCGTATGATCCGGCTCATGCACTAAATAGTATGTAATAAACAAGAGAATGTAATACACTTAAAAAGAGTCGAAGATGACTTGGGTGCTTTTGAAGAAAGTTAGGAAGATAAATATTTATTATTAATAAACTTATTAAAGGGAAGGGATGTAGTGTATGTAAGGTAGAATTCAGTATTGCGTGAGCCACAGGTGAGTGCAGACGTATCAGCTTACGTATCTATAGTGATACGAGCCAGTGAAGTGTTCATATGCACGCGTGGTATAGTGAATAATTATAGGGAGACACTATCTATAGTAAGATAGTGTAGGCAAACCTCAAAATGTTAGTTTCAGTTTGGAAAATAAATTTTATAATATATTTCAAAGTTATCATTTTATCTCTTCAACAAATGTGTGAAACGCAATCCGCTATGAATATAATGGCATCAAGTCGGTAAAACTCTAAATAAATTTTGAATTTTGTTGTAAATTTTTAAATATATTATTCCTCTCGTGTATTATGTCTCTATAGTTGAGACAGCGATAAATTGTTTTTTTTTTTATTTTATAGATATTGGCCTGTATAATTAGGATCACGTCATTTTATTATATCTCTAACTCAAAGCCATTAAGTCTACCTGCAAATTCCGCACTTAGCTAATTGTGCCTTCCGACCTCGCGTTTTAGTTTGTTTTTGATGTTAAATGTTGTAAAAATTTCTAAACGCGAAGCAGTCAACCCACTAGAAATTTTGCACAGCTATTTTAAAATTCCAACAATTGGTGACCAAAAATAACTTCTTTTAATGGAACCCTCTGTAAATCAGACAGATATTTATTTATACCTGATATCTGAGACACTGAGTAAGCGGAATACCTCTTTAAGTAAGACAAGTTTGCAAATCCCTTAATGTCCCAGTTGTCCAGGTTTTACTGTTTATGATAACGACATAATTCTTGGCTACGTACCCGTAGGACCTCCAAATTTGGACCTCATCTACAAATATGACCCTTTGGACCTCCCTGTACCGTTTGGACCTTCAAACTTGGATTTTGCCAATGCGTTAGTGCCTATTGGACCCTCTATGAAACAACGTGTTCCGTTGGACCTCATTTATACATCTTCGTATGAAAATCCAAAACACAATCGTGCACAAAAGTGAGACACTTGTTCAAAAATGAAACAATACACAATAAATCAATATTTTTAATCAAAAATATAAAAACAACAACGTTTAATTACAAAACAAAATCACCTATTCCAATCAGATCACGTATTTTTCTAATTTTACTGATCTTTAAGTTTTAAATATAAAACATGCATGTTTTTGTACATTAAGGACTACGGAGTACTATGTGTTGCAAGTGTGCCTGTATTTGCTTATGGTATTTCACCAAATATTTTGAATTCTGATTAACAATTTTCAACGAAACTGTACCTTTTCTAACTAAATAACATCGAACGAATACCAAATGAGCACATTTTTTTTTTTGAAGGTCCAAAGGGTACTAAGAAAGAGGTCCAACGGGTCCTTTTTTAGTAGTTTTAATTTTGAAGGTCCAAAGGGTACTAAAAAGAGGTCCAATGGGCACTTAGACTATTATATTTTGAAGAGGGTCCAAAGGGACCGAAAAATGAAGTTGAACGGGTACATTTGTCATAGGGTCTAATCTTCGAGGTCAAACAGGTACGTAGCCTAATTTTTGAAGATCGATACATCAGTGACCAATAAAAATGCTATTGTATATTCAATATATGCGTTCTATTTACTACTACGTAGGTCTCAGTGTGTTTTTTACGTCATAATAGTAAAAATATTTTTATTTCTAATATAATACTTATGCTAAATTTAAAGATAGAAGTATTGATTAAATATCTTCGTTAACTCATTTAAGTAGATTAGAAGATATACATATAACCTACAAAGGTAAAATATTTTTTGTCTATTCAATAGATATTGCAATATTCTAGAATAAACTAGTAAATCAACAAAGACAGTTCTGTTGTTTGTGTAATACGATTAGTCTTCCACTAGCCTACATATAAACATATGTAGGCTTCACCTCAAGTCCCTCGATATTATAAATTTTCATGTCAATTTCAATGATTTAGTTTTTTTACTTTTTATGCAGACATTTTCAGAAACATGGGATATTCCATCAACATCCGTGGAATAAACCATAGTTTCATTCATGTCAAACCTCTCTCATATGAAATATTCGCTTTATCGGTCAGTTTTCAAGTTCAATTTGTCAGTTTCAAAACAAATTTTCAGAATTAAAATACACGAATTTACTTTAAATTGTTAGCTCTTTACGTAATCTACTAAACGATCCTAAAACATGACCACACCTTTCTGTACTCTGTATGTGTATAGTTATTACAGAAATAGGTAGGTAGTGATTCTTGACGAGTTTTTGAAAAATAGTGAGTGACTTTGCTCGTCTGATATCTTTTGGCAATGGATTCCATAGGCATGCTGTCTTCTGTCTATTACTTTTATGTTCCCAATAGATCAGATTCAGAAAAGTTGTGGAAGGGACAACCCCTTCCACAATTTTTGTATGTATGTATAACTAAGTTCTTCATACTATTGCTGAACGAAATAGTGACATCTTCAAAACACACTTGTGGAAGTATTGAACTATCAACTTTAGGAATGAGTCTAGAAATACCGACAATTATGACTTTCGTCTTACTAGGGTTAACTTTGAGCGCATACATTGTCCATCTACTTAAGCTAGCCAGGTCTTTATTAATGGTATCGCTACCCTAGGGTAGCTCCTTAAGATTTGTTTGAGAGTAAATTTGCAAATCGTCTGCGTAAAGGTGGTTGAGGAAGAGAAAGCTTGATAGGAGATTGAATTAATAAATATTGAAAAAAGTAAAGGAGATAAGACGCCACCCTGTGCCACATCAGCTGTTTTGTTAAACCAGGTAGAATAGTTCTCATTCACTCGGACAAGTTGCCGGCGGCCAAACAGGTAACTACGAAACCCGGCAATACCTGATGGAGATATGTTGAGTGAGTTTAGTATGGCAAGTCTAGTAAACTTAGTACTGTGAGCTTTTATAAATAACATCTGTAATATTTCTTTACACTTTTTTTCGGTCTGGCATCCATAGCCCCATTTACATAGTCAACATATTTTAAATCTATTATACATTTCAAAATAACTAATCATATATGCTTGCATTGCAAATTCATACCCAAACACATTATTTTACCCATTGTTTGCATCAAATGTTTTCAAATACAATATAGTTTTGCGAATAATTAATTTTGCTAAGTGGACTGTATTAATTCTCATATTTAATTGCTGATTCGGTTCTGCCACGACTAAGTCACGCTAAAAACCACAAAGCTAGACTCACCTGCAGTTCTGATCTGGTGAAGAAACTGGCGGCACCGCCGACGATAGTCTGGTCACGGCACAGTACTTAATAGCACAGCAGAACAGTTTATAGATTCTTAATTTTCTTAAATTTCATTAAATTCTTCGACGGCCGTCGATGCGTGCGAGTTTGCGGGTCGTGCGGAAGTGCCGGTCGGGGGCGCGCATCACCATAGAACCGTTCACTCGGTCCAGCCGCGGAATTTGAACGCAACAAATCGCGGCAGAATTCAAAACAGTACAGATCACAGAGACAACGAATGAATGAATGAATGATCGCGAGAGTAAAAACAATACCAATGTAAAAGTAATGAAATGTATTACTCACTTTGATTAAATAGTTAAAAATTGGATAAATTGGAACAGTATTTTCCATTAGTCAATTGTATACTAGGTTCAAACATGGCTTTTTATTTTAAAAAGAGTTCAATTTCTAATGATAATGTTACCATTCAATCAATACAACTAAGAACTAATAACAATGAGGTTTTACTAAACAATTTTGTGGAAAAAGATATGTAAACTATGCTGAGGCCCTTAAACTTGATACCAACAATTTTCATCACTAAATATCAAATTCGTGACAATTTCATTACTTTAAACAGTTTTTTATACAATATTTGTACATTTTTGGCTTCTATTTTGTATTCATCTATTTATTTCTACGGAGTGTATACCACACCATATAATAAAGAATACGTGATTATCGTTACACAGTTCTGGAGTTGTATTTCTGATTTTCTGGTGTACTTCTTCGGGTTCATCTTGAATACGTACACAAACATATCTTCAAGGCAGGTTAATGTGCTTTTGATTTTGAGACTACAACGTGTTTACAAGTTACTGAATATCAATAAAGAAGAAATGATAAAGATGACTTTTTTTAATTGGGCAAGCATCATTAGTTTAAACATTTTATACCATGTGGTCCGTTTTTTTGCTTATTAGTATTCTGCCGTTCAGTTTTTACAACTTAATTATAACAATGTTAGTTATTTGTTTTGACTGCAATATATTGTATGCTAGTAAACTATTGCATCTGGTACCAACTGCTTTGAATGTTTGGATCGAGAATATTAAAAAGTCAGAGAGGACAGAAGAATCAGTGGACGAAAATTACTAGACTACTATGTTTGAGGTTTATGCTGAATTGTTGAAGGCGTACGAAAGTATTGAAAATACATTTAAAGGACAAGTATGTTTTGAAGGATTTAAATATTTTCAGACATTAGTTGTAATTGGTAAATTATTGTACACAATCATTTTGTTTCTAGATTGTTCATCATACAGTAGTTACATTTGTGAACGTTTTGCCAAATGTACTAATTCTTGTACATTTGAACAAATTAATGGAATACGACATTAATAAAGTAAGTAAATAAAATAATTTACTATGCTTTGTAAACGTTCTTATCACTCATAAATTATTTGTAACAATTTTTGCAGTTCTCTATAGTTTTAATAGCGTCTTCTTTCTACTACTACTACATTTTTATGAATATATATTTGCCTTGCCATGTCAAGGCAAGGCAAAAATATATTCATACAAAT
Source organism: Callimorpha dominula (assembly GCA_949752705.1). Taxonomy (NCBI): domain Eukaryota; kingdom Metazoa; phylum Arthropoda; class Insecta; order Lepidoptera; family Erebidae; genus Callimorpha; species Callimorpha dominula. The sequence continues at coordinate 14,484,527 of OX457012.1, read as the reverse complement.
GTATCTTAGTAAAGAGTGTGAGAATGTGTATTTGATAATGGAAGATCTGAAGTCAGTATGTCTTCAGCGTAAGATCGAAAGGGGAGAATCAGGTAGGTAATTTACATATTTAAAAAATATTAATTTATAGAAATATATACCGAATAAAGTTTTATCAACTGCCGCTGCACATAAAATGAAGATTGCATAAACTAAAATTTTTGTATAGTTTGTAATTCGTGAAACTAAAACATAAGACTTAAGTATTGCAAGTATTGTAAACAAGCATATATTATGTGAAACTTACATTTACTACTATTCTACGACATTTTACAGTAAGTCATTTATCATTTATTCTAGTTACGCAAAGAAGAATTTGCAAGAATATTCAGCGATTGCAAGCGGTTTCATCCAAGAAGCTAAGCGCTTGCTGTGTATATTTCGTGGATGCTGCAGTACTTTTACGATTAGTCCACCTTGTTACTTCATACATTATTGTTATTTTACAGTTTGCACTGTTAGTATATTAAAAATAAAGTACATACCTACATATATTATGTGTATAGCAGTATTTATTGATCGATTTGTTTTGACATCCCTTGCTAAGTCAATCTGCCTAATCTATATATACTTTCTAATACTAAAAATTACAAAGTAACTACGTATATCACATCATTTTCATGTAACTTTTATTCGTCTCACTATTAGTGAATACTAACACTGATAATATTTCTTAGCCGATGGAAATGGAAAACCATTAATGTAATGAACTCAGTAACAGTAATAGTCTAAGATCCGGTATAAGAAATATGTACCCTCATCTGTTACTTATTAGTGATAAGAAATAAATGATAGATAATATTCACATTGACACATTGCAAATAGGTTGCCTAGTAAAAGTGCGCCCGGATAATATTAAATAATTATATTTTTAATTCTATTTATTTAATCTACTTTCCTCGGATCGGATATATACCCTAATAAGAATATAAGAAATAGAATATAAGAAATATATACCCTATATATTTCTTATACCGGATCTTGTACTATAATTACTTTACGTGCTCTTTCTGAGTCCACACGTCTGCATTATTTACTTTTATTTTAACGATGAAATAAACGAAGGATACGAGTAGACTAAAGACCGTCGTATTGGATTTTTTTATGAAATTTTGTTCAATAATTTTGTCAGGACATAATGTACAATGACTTTGATGCATAATGTGGCGTAGTCTTTGTCTTTTATAATGTTTATAATAATTTATATATATGCATAATCACCAAAAAAGCAAGTTGCATTAAAACAACAACATGCTGAGTGACCAACTCTACAAATCTCACTGGCAGCATAGCGTCAATACAAAATAGACCACAGTCATCTTGGTAAACGTAGCGTTGTGCCGCCGTTGGACGTTTTTGAATAGTTTGTTCTCTTCAACTGTGAACGATACTATGACAAAATAAATTAGAGAATGCACAATAACAAAGGCATAATACCCTCGTCTGATGGAGATAAAATTGACAAATCCTAACCCCTTCCACAAGTAGCCCTGGCAACCACACTGAACAACAAACACGCAACATTGTGTTAGTATTAGAAAATGCACAATAACAAAGGCATAATACCCTCGCCAGAGGGAGATAAAGTTGACAAATCCTAACCCCTTCCACAAGTAGCCTTGGCAACCACACTGAACAACAAACACGCAACATTGTGTTAGTATTAGAGAATGCACAATAACAAAGGCATAATACCCTCGTCAGAGGGAGATAAAGTTGACAAATCCTAACCCCTTCCACAAGTAGCCCTGGCAACCACACTGAACAACAAACACGCAACGTTGTGTTAGTAGCTGTGTTAATGGTGCCTACATCTAAAACAGACTACTTATTAATACACCTCTGGTCGATATCTCACCGGAGATACCAGTGAGGCCCTATGGCGGAATTGAACAGACTGAAACCACACGGGACTGCTAGCTAAATTTAATAAACCAAATTCTTATAGAAATACACTAATTCGTACTTTCTATTTAACTAAGAAAGTATCTTCTTCTACAAACAATTGGCCAGGTATTGCTTTGTTTTTCTTTATACCGTGACCTCAATGGAATATGGTTTTATCTGATTAAACGAAAGAAGAGTCCCGTCTGGTCCAAGTCCCGACCTCCACTCCGTCTGGTCTGTTCTGTTTCTGCTTTCAAATTTTATAAAGCAAATAATAACTGTTAGAAACAAATTCAGTGTTGACTTCTCACACTTACTCAATTTATGTCATACAGGTGTGATATACAACACTATAAACGAACATAAAATGTATGTATACAGAGCCTTTTGACAAATCGCTAGTGTCTTGAAAATTCCCATTATGGACACAACCGTCAACAACGTCTGCCCTCACGCGTCTTCCCGCGTTTGGGTGGCTCACGCCACGCGGCGATGAGCGATGTTTTCCACCGCACCGTACAATTTTTTATATTAATTTTATCTAGTCGTAACTTTTAAAATATTTGACCAAATTACGTACTTGAAAAGTCAAAGTTTATCTACTTTGAATATCAAAAGCGATAAAATCAATTTGTTACTGCTAAATGTGAATTGGAAATAAAAAATCAAATTTTATTGTACTTATGGTTCACTATTTTGGTAAACATGGCTTACACATAAAAGATAGATATAAACTGTCGCGGACTTTTTTGTAGAACTATTTAGGAGAAACAATCCCACCGTATATTATATTCGTGTAACTCTTACACGCACTTTCCCACCGCACGCACGCCAGAATAGCTCGCAGATGACAGATTTTTTTCCGACTTACTCAACACTTATCGTTATATTTTAGCCAATATATACAATATCATCATAAATTATAGGCTATGTGTTATTCTGATATACAAGCGATATTATTGTAAGGTTTCATTAAAATACATACAGTAGTTTTTGCGTGAAAGAGTAACAAACATCCATACATCCATGCATCCTCCCAAACTTTCACGTTTATAGTATTAAACTATTTCCCATCAAATCTTCTAATACTGACAGAAATGGCACTTTGCTACTTCTATATATTGTGCAAAAGTATAATAAGGTACAAAACTTGGTCTCAGATGGATACCCACGATCAGTGTAAAGCTAAAACTTCGCGAAATATTTAAAAATAACTAATCATAATATGTATGCATTTCGTCTCACGACTTTATTCTCATCTAAACAATTAGAAATTCATCTTCAAACAAATTATTTATTCATCAAATATTTTCAAATACAATATCAATAAGTAAAGGCAATGGAATTTATTACTTACTTTAATGAAATAGTTACAAATCGGGTCAATATAGACTGAACAGTATTTACTATTAGTCGTTGGAACACTTGGTTCAAACATGGCCTTTTATTTTAAAAGAAGTTCTGTTTCTAATGATAATGTTATTATTCCATCAGTACAACTAAGAACTTATAACAATGAGGTTTTACTAAAAAATTTTGTAGAAAAAGATATACAAACTATACTGAGGCCCTTAAACTTGATACCAACAATTTTCGTCACTGCTAAATATCAAATTCGTGACAATTTTATCACTTCAAACACTTTTTTATAGAATATTTCTACATTTTTGGCTTCTATGCTGTACTCATTAATTTTTTTCTTCCGTGTTTATACCACAACATATGACAAAGGCAACGTACTTAGCATTATTCTGTACTGGAGTTCTATTTCTGATTTCATTTATTGTTTCCTTGGGTACATTTTAAATGCGTACTCCAATGTATTTTCAAGGCAGGTAAATGTGCTTTTGGTTTTAAGACTACAACGTGTTTACAAGTTACTGAATATCAACAAAAAAGAAATGGAAAAGATAACTTTTGTGAATTGGGCATCCATCATTTGTTTAAATAGTGTTTATATTATTAGTATTGTTGTTTTGGGAGCAAATATCCTACCGATCAATTTTTACTGGTTTATTATGTAAATGATACTTATTTATTTACAAATTTACTTTGACTGCAATATAATATATGCTGGTAGATTACTGCATCTAGTACAAGCTGCTTTAAAAATTTGGATCCAGAATATTAGAAAGTCAGAGAGGATAGAAGAATCGATTAGGGAAAATTACTGGACTACTATGTTTGAGGCTTATGTTGAAATATTGAAGGTGTACAAAATGATTGAAAATACTTTTAAAGGACAAGTATGTTTTAGAGGATTTAATTCAAATTAGTAGCAATTAGTAAATTGATGTACTCAATCATTTTGTTTCCAGATTACTTATTATACAACACTTACATTTGCACGCGCTTTTCAGTATGTACTAATTTTTGTTCATTTGGACAAAGTAAGAGAAAACGACATTGATACGGTAAGTAAATAAAATAGTTTACTGTGCTAATGTCTTGTTAACGGCCTTATCACTCATATAAATTGGAATTCTTGTAGTTCTCTTTTTTGCTACTAATCACTTTGACATGGCAAAGCAAAAATATAGTCATACAAATGTATCTTAGTAAGGAGTGTGAGGAGGTGTATTTGATAATGGAAAATCTGAAGTCAGTATGTCTGCTGCATATAAAAGAAAGAGGAGCATCAGGTGTGTAATTACTTTATTAAAAAATGGAATTTACACACCTAATAAAATGTATCCGTTGCACATAAAATTGAGATTGAAAAAAACCGAAAATTTTGTACCGTTTGTAAATCGTAAAACTAAAACCTAAGACTGCGCATTAAGAGCTTTGTAAACAAGTCCTCTACCATTGCGTTATTTGCCATTAATAATATTAATTATAAATTTTTATTTCGAACACAATATTCAATACAATACGATACAATACAATACTCTTTATTGTACACCATGAGGAACATTTCAAAATATTTACAAAGACAAAAAAAAATGGTACAAACGGCGGTCTTATCGCTAGTTGCGATTTCTTACAGACAACCTTTAGATGGACAGATGCAATGGAGTTATGTATAGGGCAGTTAACAGGTGTACGACTTTAGCTAAGTAGCAACTTAAGTAAATTTAAAAGACGAGGAACGAATAATTATATATTTAAATATACCTTACCTATATATATATACATACACATATTACACATATATACATACATACATACATTTACACATATAGATACATACATACCGATATTAAAATAAATATATACACATATCCAGTATTAAAAGCAAGTGAAATATTACTGTGACATATAGTAATCAGTGACCATTTTTTTAAAAGTATGCAGCGACTGAGCACGTCTAATAGCTTCAGCAATGCATTCCACAGGCGAGCTGCATGTACTGTAAAAGATTTGTGAAGAAAATTTGTGGAATGAAAAGGTATTTTCAGTACTTGATTTTCCGATGATCTCAGGAACCTCGCATGTGTGTCATTTAGGAACTCGAAACGTTCTTTAAGGTAGGTGGGAGTAGCGGGGTTGAACAAAATATTGTAAAGTAGGGCAAGAATATGAGATATTTCGGCGAAGCCGTATAGGAAGCCACTTGAGCTTAATACGAAATTCAGAAATATGGTCATATTTGCGTAAACCAAATATAAACCTGATACAGACGTTTTGGAGGCGCTCAAGTTTATTGAGTTGGTCCTCAGTGAGATCAAGATAGCTGGTATCGGCGTAATCGAGGATTGGCAGGAGGAGAGATTGGACCAGTGCAGTTTTAGTGCGATTGGAAGAAAGTTGCGCAATCTTCTCAATGAGCCTATCGATGCAAACACTTTGCGGCTGAACTCCTGCAGCTGTGGACCCCAAGACAAAGATTTGTCGATGTAAAGTCCCAGGTTTTTTACTCTGTCGCTGTAAGGTAAAATTATGGAATTAAAAGTAACCTGAGGGAGCCTCGACCATTCAATTCTAGAAATAAGTCTAGGACTACCTACGATAATAATCTGACTCTTTACAGGATTTACGGTGAGGCCATGTTGTGCACTCCAGTGAGCTATGTGCGTTAAATCCTTATTAATAATATCAATGGCTCCCGCTAGCTGTTCGAGAGGAGCGCGTGTATAGATTTGCAGATCATCAGCATAAAGGTGGTAGGATGAAAGAAGTTTAGAGGAGATAGAGTTAATAAAAATTGTGAAGAGTAACGGGGACAAAACGCCACCCTGCGGCACACCAGCAGAAGTATTGCACCACGAAGAAAGGGCTTCTTCGATTCGAACACGTTGACGGCGGCCAGACAGGTAACTATGAAACCAATCAAGCACCGTTGGAGATATGTTAAGAGAGCGGAGTATAGCTAGTAGTATGTCAAAATCGACAGTGTTAAATGCATTGCTGAAGTCCAGCAAGGAAAGTACCGTAAGATTTTCCATACCTGATCTAATGTCATCCGTAATATTGACAAGGGTTGTAGTAGTACTGTGTCCAGGACGGAAGCCGGACTGGAAAGGATTTAAAAGGTTGTTTTGATTAAGAAATGTGTTAAGTTGATTATGGACAAGACGTTCCATAACTTTTGAAAGGAATGGTAGTATGGAGATTGGGCGGTAATCAGTGAAGGAAGCAGGGTTAGACTTTTTTGGTAAAGGAATTATTTGAGCATCTTTCCATGTTGAAGGATAGACGCTACTGGTTAACGAAAAGTTTAAAATATGGGTTAAAATGGGTAAAATTATGTCTAAAACAGGGAGAACCATATTATGGCTGACACAATCAGTTCCAACAGCGTTGGAAGTTATTGATAATATGCTCCTTTTAACATCACAACTGGATACTTGATTAAAATTAAATGGGACATAATCAGGAGTTGGAAGATATGAGAGATACTCCAAAGTCTTCACTTTGGCTGTCCTATCAAAAGTAGACGAAGCTGTGAAATGTTGATTAAGTAAATCAATGCTTAAATTATTATGATTTGTTTCTTGACGTGATTTTCCAACTCCAAGTGATTTTAGGAAATTCCATATTTTAGCTGGATCGCTGTTTTGAACAGACTCGTAAATATGTTGGCGTTGGGCTTTCCTACACACCTTACTGCAGTGATTACGTATAGATATATATTTGTCTAGGTTTTGCTGCGTCGGTCGGCGTTTGTATTTTGTTTTAGCTGCAGCCTTTTTTGCAATGATAGCTTTCATCTCTTGCGTAAGCCATGGTGACGGAGGGTGTTTTAATTTAATTTCTCGAACCGGAGCGTGTTTGTCGTACAGCTGTATCAGACCAGAAGTGAGAATATCTACTTTTTCATCTACCGTTTCAGAAATCAAAAGAAGGGACCAGTCGATATTGTTCGCATCCTCAAGAAGCTTGTCAAGATCCATGGCACTGAAATTGCGCTGGTGAAGAATTTTAGGCCTTGCTTTAGGAGGACGAATTTTGTAGGACAAGTAAAGGAGATCATGATAGGAAAAGGAGTCGGCCGAACATTGACCAAATTGGGAAAGTGATGAGTGGCTGATAGAGGAAGAATAGTCATGTTGCAAGAGCCTACGATGGTATGAAGAGAAGAAGAACGTAAATCATTTTTGAGTAAGCAGGTATTAAAATCTCCCATTATTATAGTATGATTGTAAGAAGAGACAAGATTTTCAAGTATATTTTCGAAAGAAGCAAAGTAATTAACTCTTAAAGAGGGACAGTAATATACACCCACCAGGACCTTCACTCGATTGAGCATAACTTCGATAAATACGTGTTCACCGGAATTGCGCGATGGTGGTTGTGTAGATACATCGATAATTGAAAATTGTAAAAAGTCCCTTAGGTATATGGCAACACCACCATCCGCACTACCCGTACGGTTGTTACGTATAAGTCGATAGCCTGGTAGGTTATAAGAGTTGGAAGAAAGACAAGGTTTTAGCCAAGATTCAGAAATAAGAATAGCGTGAATATTCTTACAGTCAAAACTTGCCAGCATATCAGGGAAGTGAGCCGGAATGCTCTGGGCATTGATATGAACCACATTAAAGTTTTTGACAACATCGGAAAAATGGCACTGAAGAGTTTCAGCAAGTGAGGGCATGCTAACGTAACTATCATCGCTACTAACAGAAAAAAAACTTTCTGACTCACTACTGGTATTTAAATCACTATCACACATAATATATTATAATATAGATAAAATATAGTAAATTAATAATATTTATAATAATAAAATAAAATTAATATAACCTCGTTACAATTACAACCTTTTTTTTTTTTTTTCCATCATAGACTATCCTCTACCTGGGGTGCGGCAGAGGGGTGTGCCGGATTCCTACCGGCTAAAATCACCAGTGTGTTTCATCTCGCACCTTCTGCCAGGGATACGGGAGTCACAATCGTCCGCGTCCCTGGCGGTGCTGGCCCGCCTGTGCAGGCCCCGTCTCCGAGGGGGTTAAATGTTGTCCCCCTTCGCTTCCTTCATCCGCCATAGAGGGGTGCGCGTGTAACACGTCGCACTGTCACCTCGGACCCATTTATAGAGGGACGGATTTCCCCAAATCCGCCGCGCATGGGTCAATTTAGGGGGGCCGAAAGTGGGCATTATCAGCCCTTCTACGATGCCCGGTGCGCCTGCTGCGGATCGGGAGGGTAGTTGATATTTCCCTTTCCGCAGCCTCCTTCTGAGACATCACAGTTTCGCAGAAGGATATTATACTGCATCCCAACAACTCTGGCTGCCAACCATACTTTGTATAATAGCCGACAGCGAGAGATCTCCTCCGATATTTACGACGAGGATACGGCGCGGTTCTTCCCACGCCGTACACTCCGCCATCACGTGCCGCGCCGTCTCCTCATGGCAATCGACGCAGTGATGACACCGGGCGTCCGGCTCCCTACCTATGCGGTGCAGGTACTTCCCGAAACATCCGTGGCCGGTAAGCACCTGCGTCGCCCGGAACGTTAGGGAGCCATGCCTCCTCTTGAGCCATTCTGGCAGTACTTACTGGATGGCCTCGATGGTATTGAGGCCGGCGGAAGGGTGTAAAAGGCGCTCCTGCCACTCCGCAACCAGGGCCTGGTGCAACTCCGACCGGTGAGTCTCGATTTCACGTAGCACCGGTCGTTCTCCTTCCTCAGTCATATGGTTGCGCCACCGTCGTAGTGATGCGAACCGCCCTGGGACCTTGCCTCAAGGTCCCAGGGCGGTGACCCAGCCAGTACGCACGCCGCCTCAAAAGAGATGCGTCGGATTTGCTGAGAGCCACTTCTAGGCCCAAGCACCGGATGCGTCCCACCACCTGCGCTACCGCAGCCGTTGCCAGCAACGCTGCCTCCCTATGGGTTTTTCCCCCGGCCGTAACCAGTGTGTCGTCCGCGTAACACGTCAGGTGCACGCGCTGGGGGAGGACACCCCTCAAAACCCAGTCGTAACCGATGTTCCACAGGACCGGCCCGAGAACCGATCCCTGTGGAACACCACACGACATCTGGCGCCTACCTGAGCCGTCACGTCCCACGTAGGTGACGCACCTCAATGATAAGTACGCCCCAACGATGCGGCGGAGGTAGGGGGGCACTCGGTGATATATGAGCGCCTCCCTTATACAACTCCAGGGAAGAGTATTGAAGGCGTTGGAAATGTCGAGAGACACGGCCAACAACACCAGACCCCGGGACACCTCTTCCTCCGCCAAGACCTTCACGCGCGTGATAGCGTCGATAGTGGAGCGTCCGTGGCGAAAGCCGTACTGGCAGTCGTCCAGGTCAGGGCCCACAGAAAACAAGTTTCTGACGAGGCGGTTAGCAATGATGCGCTCGAACAGCTTACCCACCTCGTTCAGCAGCACAATAGGCCGGTACGTGGACGGTGAATTCGACGTACGCCCCTCTTTCCGGAGCAGAACTAGCTTGCCGGTTTTCCACTCACTGGGAAACCGGCTTTGCTCCAGACACGCCGTGAAGAGTCCTCTAAGTTGTGGCTCTAAGGTCTCGAGAGCCAGGACCAGAGCTCGGCCAGGTATTCCATCAGGCCCGGGGGCTGTATTCTTGGCCCGGAGCCGCAGTACCGCTGCTCTCAAGTCTCCCTGCGTCACCTCGGGTACATGATCCTCCTCCAACCCCGTAGTGACGAGTAGGGCCGTCGGCGATGGTGTGTACTCAGATCTTTCTGGGAAGAGCACTGCCACCACCTCCTCCAGCAACTGTGGCTGGAGACTCTCCGTCAGGGGGGGAGCCTATGGACGAAGTTTGCCCCGCACCATGCGGTAGGGACGCCCCCACGGATCTCTGTCTATAGTCTCCAGCAGTTCTTCCCGCGCACGAGTCTTGGCGTCACCGATAGCTATCTGCAGGGATAATTTAGCCTGGCGGTAACCCTCATAGAGGAGCTCCTCCTCTTCAGGTATCCTCCGACGCCGTCTCCTGTAGCGGGTGTACTGGCGTCTAGCTGCCACACAGGCAACGCGCAACTGGGCGATTTCGGCAGACCACCAGAACACCCGACGTTTCGTTGGTTGTTGGTGGACGCGAGGCATCGCCGAGTCGCAGATACTCGTCATAGCTTCTTGAAAACACTGCGCCTCTTCTTCTACGTCAACGGCCCTCCCTGCAGTGGTCTCCCGGAACCAGACCTGGACAATTGCCGCCTCTTCGAGGACCTCCTTGTTGCAGCGCTTCAGAGCCCATCTTGGGCTACCCCTCCGTTGCGTTACAATTACAACCTAGTCCAACCAGCAATGCACACTGTCCACCCGCCAGTTGAGTGTTACATTTTGATATTTTAAACCTAACACATTAAAATTTGTCATAATTACAAATAAAAGGATACACATCCGGGCGTTAAATATGTAATAACAATTACAAATAAAAATAATGGATTTTTTATAACTATAAAATAAACAAAAGTTTTAAAAAATCATACTTTCCGAACGAACTTTATGACGTAACTTTGACTGGCATGCTAGATGTTGTCATTTCTGACAGTTGCCGCATAACAATGATAAATAAAAGTTGAAACACGCGAGATAGAGTCCAAATAAAAAAAAAAAAAAATAAAAGTTGAAGTTGTAAATATATTAGGATTATTGGGTACAGTGCAAAAACAAAACAAAAAAAGAAAAATAGTTCGTATCAGTCAGCATTGGAATTAACATCATAGATTATACACATTAAAATGGAAGATCTTTGTTTACCTTTCGCCCGAATGGTAGAAAATGAATGAAGGGGCGGCTTACTTCTTCATTGTAGCAACTCGTCTCGACTTCGTGACCTTCTCAGCTGTCGGACCTGTTTTGTGGCTACTTCGGGATCGACTGTGCTAACATCAGTTAAAGATGCGATCCGATGCTTTGTGATATTGCGCCCAAGGACAAATATGCAACCATCTTTTGTCCAACACTTGGAAATGCCGAACTTACTTCTGGCTGCCATGAAAACCTCATGACGGGACTTCGTTAAAAACTCAGACATTATTATTTCGGACGCTTTGAGATTAGTTTTCGCGAACCAGATCTGGTCACGCACCGCTACATCCTGCAACTTGACCAAAAGAGGACGTGGACTCTTAGCAGTACGTGGCTTACCCATTCTGTAACACCGTCTGATGCTGTCAACACTGAAATTCTCCATCTTCAAGTGGTCCTGTACAACACCAGTCAGCATCTGCGCAGTATTCTCATCGCTGGATTCGGGAATGCCATGGAGTATCAGCATTTTGCGTCTGCTTCTCATTTCCATCTGATCAAAATTCATGTTCAACAGTTCCACTTGTTTTTGTAGCATACAAAGTGCTTGTGTTACAAACGATTTATAGTTTGTAAATTCTGCTGCTAAAGATGTAATAGAAGGTGGAGCATTGGGCTTTTTTAAGTCTTTCATTTGTGCTTCAAAGTCTGCCATTCTTTTCTGGAAGGAGTTTACCATAGCAGACATAGTGTTTTCAATGGAATCTGCAGTATGTGACATTATTCTCTGTGTTATAAAAGTTTAATTGAAGGAAATAAACACTGTTCTGGCAGGTAGTGTATTTATTTTCAATTCTTGAACATTAATTAAAATAAATATGCTTTAATTATAATTTAATTTGAATTAATTACGAAGAGTTTTTTTAAGTTTGTATAGAGCTTACAACTACCCTCAAAGTACTTTTGCTTTAAGATTCATGGGGTATTACATAAAAGACAATCGAAAGAACAAAATACAATAACCAAAAAATACAAAATAAACAATTAGGCTGTCGTTTTGATCCAATGCAAAGCAAAAAATAGCCATATCAGTCGAGACTTGTGATCTAAAACCGAATTGACCATCGTCCAGGCGTAAAAAAGGCGCTAAGTTTTTATGAATAAATCTCTCCAGCACCTAGGCCAATATTGTTGCAAGTGAGATTGGTCGGTAGTTGTCCATGCTCGATACATTACCCGTTTTATTTTTAGGGATAGGCACAACAAGCGTTTTAATCATTTCCGCAGGAAGGTAGCAATGTCTCAAACAACCATTATATAATTTTGCTAGGACTTCACATATATGCTGACCCGCATTAAGCAAATGATCTATTATCAGACCATCGTGCCCTGGACTCTTACCGCGTCTCATGTTTCGTAATATGTCTCTGATGTCATTAGGCGTTATCAATAATTGACTTTGTTCTATGCTATTCGATCTATTTGGTAATCTACACCCTAACGTAATACTATTGTCTAATTTATCAATACTACCTATATTGAAATGCTCTTTAAACATGTTAGCTATAAACTTTTTATTTACTTCACCTTCAATATTAACCGGCGTGCTAATTTTACCACCTAATTTTTTCGTCTCTTTCCAGAATTGCACAAAGTTACCCTCTTTATGATGTCGAGCCAGCGTATCCATGTTTATTTTTTGTTTATTGTTCTGCACAAATTTAACAGCTGTTTTAAACTTTCTCCGTGAGGCGGACATATTATCATAATAATACCCTGAACGAGGCTCCCCAAACGAGACCCACTGAAGAAAATCTTGTCTAGCCTCTTGGTGAATCTCTTTTACATGAAAATTCCATCCTACTAATTTACATATACGTTTACGTAAGTTGGTACTCTGACCCGCAGAAGATTGCAAAATGTAAATAATTTGAGAATGAAAATTATCAATAGTACAGTGATCACATTTGCCAATTGCGGAACATTCAAAATCATAAGCATTTTTATTTAACAATGCATAAAATTTTTCAGTACATAACTTAGAATATAAAAATATTTGAGATCGATCTCTTACTCCCCATATATGTTTTAAATTTAATTCAGTCTCTGTACTATTAATTAATGACTTAGCCGTAACTTAATTAAAATCACATTTAATAATCATCGGAAAGTGATCCGACCAATATGTGTCGTATTGCACTTGTATATCAGATACAAGTAAAGCGGCTGCCGCAATAGTGATACAATGGTCGAGGCACCGACATGTGCCATGCGCCTCGCTTACAAAAGTATAGGTATCAGATGCGAGCCGCTATATATCTACACATAGCAACGATTGCTCGTCACAGTAATCGACTAACTCTTTACCAAATAGCGAACCTGGGTGTGCGTTAAAGTCACCTAAGATTATTGCACATTTAATATCAAGACTTTCAATAATCGCACTTATCTCCGCAAGACATTTAACATATTCAGGAAAATTGTCGTCGCAATTCGTAGGCATATAAACACTAAAAATTTGCACAGTTCTCTCACCTAATACTACTCTTACCGCCATCAACCTATCACTGTAACATTCAACTACACTTACATCCGTAATCAACGTAGATCTCCACATCACTGCAATCCCTCCATAAGGACGTCCTCGCAGTATTCGACATGATATATCAACGGATGACTTTCCGACACAGGAAAACTCTTTATCAATTTAATTTAGAAAACTCAAGTCGCGAGGCAACAGCCAAGTTTCCTATAATGCAATTAGGTCCACCTGCATATATAGTTCTTTGACATGATCCACTGATCTTCTTATGGATTTACAATTAAAAGATGCTAATGTTATATATTTGGCGTCCATAATTAATGTTTGGTAGCCACATTATCACCATCATTATCATCATTAATGCAATCGTGTCACGTTATACACATACTATTCAACGACAGTTTCCAATAAGTCATTAATTATTTATTCCAGTTAAGCAAAGAAGAATTTGCAAGAATGTTCAGCGATTGCAAACGGTTTCATTCGAGAAACTAAGCGCTTGCGGTGTATACTTCGTGGACGCTGCAGTACTTTTGCGATTAGCACACCTTCTTACTTCATACATTGTTGTTATTTTACAGTTTGCACTATTGTAAGGTTTATGAAAAAAAAACATCCATTTAAAATATAGGTATCATACGTACATATGTGTAGATTGCGTAGGTATTGCAGTATTTATCGACCAATTTGTTTTGACCTCCTTTGCATAGTCAATCTACCTAATATAATTATGTATACTAATATTAAAAATGCCAAAGTAACTAGTAATTACTCAACCGGTAATCATGCAATTAAGTAAGTATTCTTTTAGTATAGCTTAGAATACTATGTTAATATTACAGTATTTTACTATTACTTTATCATAAATTACCTTAACCTTAGTTCACTATTTCACAACGCTCGATCAGTGTAACCAACCAGCGCATTCAGGCATTGTTTGCTCCTTGTTTAAAAATGTATACTTGCAGTTGAATGTATTGAGTCGTAGTGAAATGATTTAAAATCTTTGTATACGCCTAGGATAAGATTATTATTTGTATGTGCTTAAACTTTCTCATGTAAGTGAATTGTTGTAAATTCTTATGAAAAATAAAGATTTCTCAAACGATATCAAAAACAAAAGTCATACAACTGCAGCCCCATCCCATGGGAGACAGAACTGTAGTGAATTCCATATTGACAATCAAATCTTTCCACTGTCATATTCAGGTTGCTGTTGGCGCTGGCCCGCACCTTGCGTACCAGGGATGCACATCTCTTATGCGTAAAAGCAATATATTTGAGTATCCGCCAACATCCCTGAAGCTCTGCAGAAATGGGGCAGCCCACCAGCACCCTGAATGTGCATGTGTGTGTATCGCGTTTAGCCTCTGTCACCCACCGGCAAGGCTGTGTGCAACTTTTGTACATGTTTCCTGAGCAGAGTTTTCTCAGCCCAGGAAACACGTTCGTGCACAAGTGTGCTACACTGTGCGCTTACAAAAGTTGCACACAGTCTTGCCGGTGGGTGACTGGAGTTTTGCACAAAATGTTTGTAAACAAAATAAATGTGCTGCACACTATTTTGGTGGAATTTTACCTTAAGGTATTAAGTTCGCTGTATCCTTGTGCACGATTCTAGCTTATTATAACATAAACGTTATAAAACTAATTTAAAGTATAATATATTATGATAATAATTTATCGTTACTCCATATAATATTATTTTTATCTCTGATATAATTCGTAGTTATAACACAAAAAATGTAATATTAAACCTTTTTAAATAAAGGTGGTGTGTACTAGGTAATTAATGTCTGATTTATAGCCAACAGCAACCCGACAGCTCGACCTCGAATAGATAACCAAATTACCTCAATAACACGAAGTCCCATCTCTTCTTGTATCCATCAGCTATGACTGCCTATGACATTTCTTGTAGATTCTCAAACTAATGTAAAATAGAAAAATAATGGTTACCACCAGAATGAGGAATGTGAAGATGTGTGGTTAAGTAACACCTCTGCTTTTCCAACAGATGAACGACACATACTCCCCAAACATTAAATCGTAGGTACTATGCAGTGTGTACACAACTTTACACCTAATACTATTTAATTGTATCCTTTATATTATGGTTTCACTTAACAATATATTCAGTATTATCTTAACATTCGGTGTTTCAATACCTCTCCTGTATCCCCACCTTACATGGTGACCCTGCCAAAATCCGATGGCAGTAAAGCATTTGTTTAAAGCTCTCTTACCATTATAAGGATTAGAACTTAGATTACAAGATGTTCGGTGCGCAAATTATATTATTAAGAACGGAGATAGGTTCCACTGAATCAAAAGATGAGGTGGTGGATACTCGCTTTGGTGATGTTTGTAAACTATACGGCGGATATCATGTCTACAAAAGATGTCATTTACTATGGAGGGCGCGACAGTTTTATCACCAAACGCTTCATCGGTCATTTCTACGCGAGATTCCCTAAGCTCCCGCAGTTGACGTCAGTGTGTAAGTTGAAATATATCAATATATAGGTACCTACTTAATATGTAGGTTTATTTATATTATAAATAAATATACGGTTCCCGTATAAACATTTCCCATTAGTATCCCAGTTACAACAAATGCCACGTTACACATGATGTAGTGAACTACAAAGGACAAAATGTTTCTGAATACAGTGTAAGTTAGTATAATAACATGTATTCGATAGCATTATAATGCACTTAGTAAGTTGTGGCATCTAGTTTAAATTTCATTACATAATGTTTCTAACATTTTGTAATGAAATTAAAAAAATAAGAGTATATTTGATATAGGTTGGTCTATAGAACTGCCAGATGTCTTAATAAAAGCTGTTCCCGGATCCCTCCTACTTAAGGCGCAGTACGGCACACCGTGTGGTGTTAGTCGGTTCGATTCCGACACAGCGCCCCACGGAAAACCGCGGTGGGGTGACGGCCCGAGGGGGTTTCCACAGGCACAAAAAAAAATGTCGTAGAGCTGAGAAATCTATACTTTTAATAAAACTGTAACAGGTTTAAATCTGTATTTTGAAGCTATTTTGAAACTTTTATTTGGGTTTTTTACTTGGGTTTTTCACTCTGTGATCGATACTGAAGCCAAAACTATATTTTTTTATTTTCGTTCGACGAAATCGACTCGTTTTTTGGTTATTGGAACGCTGCATAAACTATCAAAAGTTACAATGGATTGTCTAAAATTCTAACTTGCTTTACAATAATATAATTATGTATGCACGACCGAATCCTATTGTAAAATCACAAATTTTTGTAACAAACTTTCGATATTTTGAACACTCGATGTATTAGATAATAACTTTGTATAAAATAGATATCATATTTTATTATGACTCAAAAAATTATTAGATTTACTTTCAGATACCAGATAGTAAATCAGTTCACATAGTAAATTAGTTTTGCTTCATCTATTAAACAGTATACTGAATTGCATTTAATTTGTCTGTAGTGTGCAATTCAGTATTTTTGGTGCTACTTTGTGGTATGGTACCCCTTAAAAATTGTCTTCTTAATAAATTTTGTCGTATTTTAATCAAAAATTGCGATTGTGCTCCTTATAATTAGACAGACAGAGTTCAATGTTATATGCAAGAATTTATTCCAACACTTGAAATTTCAATGTGTTCAATTCTCTAAGGTATTTTTCTCTGCTTTCCAATATATTGAAAGGGATAGGAGGTAAGAAGGAGAAGCAATAAAAGTATAGGGAAATTGCTTAAACGGATAGATCGGTGAATGTAAATCTTTGTCTTTGCGCATGCGTATTACGAAGCCTTCAGAAAATGTGTCATAGTCAACGTGATGTATCATTCACGTGTATCCTTTTCGTACATTTGCGTATTATAATTCGTTGGATAACAACACAACTATGTTAATTTGACTAATAATTTTTATATAAATTATCTAAATTTAATTAAGTAACATTAGTAAATTATTTGAGTAGAAAACAAAAAAACCAGCCAAGTTCGAGTCGGACTCGCGCACCGAGGGTTCCGTAGAATATTTAAATTACATGATGCAACTAAAAATTTACGGTTTTCGCAATTTTTCCTTTATCTGTGCTATAAGACGTTGCTTCGTACCAAATTTCAAGATTCTAGGTCGACTGGATGTACTCTTTAGGTTTTGATTCCTTGCAAGTAGTTGCGAGTTTGAAAATATGCGCCTTAAATTGCTGTTTCTTTTGATTGCGTTGACATAGAAGCTTGATTTTGTTACAGCTTAAAGGTATTATAGACTTGAGTAATTGATATAAATTTAAATTTAATACCTTTACGCGTTCAAGAGGAAAGGGGTAAGTTTAAAATTATTAAAAATATTTTTATTATATGATGTAACTAAAAATTTACAGTTTTCGCAATTTTTCCTTTATCTGTGCTATAAGATGTTGCTTTGGAATTTCAAGATTCTGAGTTTACGGGAAGAACCCTGTAGGTTTTGATACCCTTGCGAGTGTCGAAAATTTGAGGCATAAACAGCTGTATCTTTTAATTGCGTTGGCTTAGAAGTTTGATTTTTTCACAGATCTAAGGTACAGTAGACTTAAGTATTTAATATAAATTTCAGCTTGATACTTCCACGCGTTTCTGAGAAAAAGAGGCTTGACAGACAGACAGACGTTCGGACGGACGGACAACAAAGTGATCCTATAAGGGTTCCGTTTTTTCCTTTCGAGGTACGGAACCCCAAAAATACAGTAACTCAAACTAACAGTTACTGGGAACTCTGAGTCTTTTAACACAAATTGGTTTCGTTATCAATATTAAATCGCACATTCTTTAATTGAACTAACGCACAGGAAAGTAATTTGTTTAAATGATCAAAAGTAATTTGAGTTGTGAATACACAATCAATAAATACATTACATTCTCACTCTGTAGAAGTCGAGACTTCTGTACCTTTTAGCTGTTATAAAATAATTAATTTAATTTTAAGTGAAGTTTAATCCACACATGTAAAGTTGTTTATTTTTTTACTGAACAAGTTAGTCACTGCCGATATGCAGGCAATGCTCCGGCCATTAAATTTGATGCAAAATCTCATATTTTGTCCTAAGTATGGCATTAGGAATAACTTCATTTATCCAAATAACTTTCAATCGACCCTAATTTCAGTACTAGGAGCAGTTACATTCATAGTTATATACGTTTATCGTAATTATATTATCTATTTTGATATAGACATGAGAGATATTTATTCAAACATCTTTCGTCTTATCGCAGGTGTCTTTGAAGTGATCTTCTTCTCAGTGGGGGTTCTGTTAAATACAATAGCTGCTATCGCTCAAACGAATGACAATATTGATTTTGTCAGAAATATTCAAGAAGTTGCCATTTTGTTTAGAGATACTTATAAAAACTACACGATCTGTAATTGGATTAGTGTAATGATTCTCTCAGTTTTCTATGTGACTTATATTATAGGCGGCTATGTGATATTCGAAAACAATAATTTTCCATTATTCTGGAGTACCATTTTATTATTGATTTTCGATCTTAATGTAGTATATGCTATCAGATTATTGAAACTTCTTCAAAAAAATGTTATTCTTCTGAATAATGTAATTATACACTCTGATGGTACTCGTGATGTGCATATGTGCCGGAAATTATTTCAGGCATATAATCGAATACTGAATTGCTACAGTATCTGTAATCGTACTTTTGGGACTTTGGTTAGTATCTGCCCTGTTATCAGTGAACATAGTAAGTTGCATTCTTGATTGATTGTTTTTTTTTTTCAGATCCTGTACCATATTGTTGATAGCTTTTTGCATATATTACTACACATCAAAATATGTCTAGATTACTTAAAGGCTAGAACTGATATAATGTATCAGGTGAGTACCTAAAAGTAACTTAACCATAAAATATCTACACAGTTATATTGATAAAAATGTAAAGGGGAGGAGACTCTTAACAAATTTTATTTTTAGGAAGAAAGCATTGCCAAACCGATTATGATTGCTATTTGGCTCTTCAAAAACTTTATATTGCAAGGAGCTTTATCCCTACAATGTGAATCATTCTACGATGCTGTCAGTAAAGGACAAGATATTTGTAAATTTAAAACTCAGTCAAACCTCTCAGGTATATAGATACAATATTAATCTCTAAAATAAATCCCAGTAGTCATTTATTCACAAGCATGGTGCTAGGAGAGATTTCACTTCCTCATGAATTTTCTATCCATTGTATTATAATTATTACAAACAGTTTTAGAGATTTTTTTTTATCCTCGGACAAAATTTAGAAAAATGATAAATAAAATCTTTGAACCTACGCATTCGATTTTCATAAAATTTCATTATCATGAGTAATCTCTATCTGAAGAAAAAAAATACTCAGTTATAATTGCGGACTCAGTATTTTGGCTTGAGTTCCTACCTACAATATCTTTGCCTAAATATATATTTTAATTTTAAAACTGCTACTTTCTGTAGGGGTAGAGGTACTTTCCCAGATGGTCAACTCTGATTTGAACGTCAGTTTTATTGAACTGCTTCATTTTAAATGTATTTTTTTTACATTTCACAGCAGAAGAGAAAATACTGTTCAAAAATGTCCAACGAGTACACAACGCTACATTTAGCAAGATTAATGTCTGCGGTCTATTTTGTATAGATGCTATGCTACCGGTAAAGCTGTTGGGGTGGGTTACCCAGCATATTATTGTGTTACTACAATTTGTCTTATTGTAAAATTATTATGATAAAAAAGCGATGTCATATCAATTATATTATTTCTTAGTACATTATTACGTATTTACATGCAACAGAATACGTAGACAACAGTGCTTATTTAATACAGTACAGTAACGTTAAAGTTACATTAGTTACCTGCGTACCTACCTGCTTACAATTAATTTTGTACAAATTATATAAAAACTTTTAATATTCGCATTGTAAATTATTAGTCAGCCTAGCAATCTCACTTTTTAGCCTTCTTTATTATACATTTATACATACACTGTACAGATTAGATCATTTTGATAAGTAATTCATTTGAAAGATAGCAATTGACAAACACAGCTTTATTACAATTATAAACATTAATTAAGTTTCTTAGGTGTCTAAAAACAATGATTTACAGTTTTAAATATATTTACAAAAAGTGTCTTAGGAATATAACTTATGTTAAAACTTTGCAATACAAAATATATACATTAGTTAAGCAATAAAATTGTCACGTTACAGGTCTATACTATCTTCTGTTATTAAGTTTTCAAAATGCAGAAATTGGCATAATTTAAATAAAACTAGTTTAACTATAACCATCACGATCTATACACATGTTCTTGGTATGAACTTTAATAAATATGAGTCACCTGATTTAATATACTTTCTGACGAGTCTCGTTATAAACAAGCCTTTCTCTATCCAAATTAAAATTATAATTCGATCGTAACACTAACAACATTGCAGAGGAGTTAGATTCAACTGGGCAAGTTGAATACTTGACGCTAAGTGACACTGGACAATGCTCGCAGTTATTGAAGTATGACGCGAACACTCGGTCGCTTACAATTATTAGTATAAACATAGGAGGCATAAATTGTGATTTTGATCTCTTCTTAGTGTTTATTTCTGCATTAAATATACTTTTAGATGTAATTGTTTTGACAAAGTGCTGGACCAGTATAAACAAACCACCACCAGAAATTAATGACTACAAGAAGTTTTGGACTAAAGTTAGTCGGAACCAGAATGACGGAGTGGTTGTGTATGTTTGGAGTGCAATAGTCGTGTATGTTTTTGAACTCGACTTCTTTTCGGAGGGAAATTGTCTGTCTATTAATATTAAACCTGATTATACATTAATTTGTACTTACCGTTCTCCATGCTATAGGAACATGAACTGGTATATGGAATCTCTTGTTAAACTTCTTAGTAATATTCGTACGAAAAATATTATTTTAACAGGCGACGTAAACATTGATATCATGCCTGGCAACTTATCTACGTCAGCACATGCTTATCTAAATTGAATGGCCATGTACGGACTTAAACAAGGTATTACTAAGCCAACAAGAATTGCTACATGTATTGACCACTTTATGGTACAAATGTTAAGCTACTATGTACCATAGTATTTGAACAATTTGAACAAAAGTTAACTGACTATTCACCTATTTTATTGTATATAAATAAATGTAAAATTGAAAAACAGAAATTTGAGTGTTATAAAGTAAAAAATAGATTATAGTAACATAAAGGAAATACTTACCAAACTATCCTGGTATAAACTATATAATGCAGATAATATCAATATGGCGTCTGAAATATTAACAAACGAACTGGTAAATGTAATAGACTGTAATACCACATCTGTACGACTTTCTAACCGTTTTAGACCAATAAAACCCTGGATAACAAAAGGATTTGACATTTGGATATTGTATACAAAAAGAGATGTTTTATACAAGAAAGCAAAAAAATCACCATACAATATACAACTACTACAAAAATACATCAAATATAGAAATGTTTGCAATAATATTGTGAAAAATCTTAAACATAGGTTTTACCAAGAAAAATTACATAAAAATAAGGGAACATAAAGGAAACTTGGAAAATTTTTAAGGAATTTTGTAGTCTTAATCGTAAAAATGAACCCTCAAATGAACTACTTGGTATTGATGTCACTTCTAAAACATCTTTCAACAAAGTTAATGATTATTTCACTTCAGTCGGTAGTACACTGGCTAATCAGTTGTTATACATAATGAGTCTCCGGGAACAAGACCTAGCTCGACAAGCAAAAACTGATACCGCGCCCTTGAAATCTATATCCCTTACACCAACAGATCCACATGAAGTACGAGTGTTTTGACTCAAGTCGCACAGTGCACCAGGGACCAGGCACCATGGGACAAAATCATTGCGACAATACTGAAACAAAATAACCCTTGCCCCACCCATCACGTAATTGTGCGTTATGAGTTTGGAAACCGGTACCTTCCCTGTCAGTTTAAAAAAAGCTGTGGTATGCTCGATATTTAAATCGGGTGAAAGAAGTGAACCATCTAACTATCGACCCATATTTCTTTTGTCAACGCTGTCAAAAATATTAGAGAAAATAGTGAATAAAAGACTAATCAACTACCTAGAAAAAATGGAATGCTGAGCAACTATCATTTGGCTTTAGGGCAAAAAAATCAACGGAGGATGCTGTTCTAACACTGGTATCAAATATAGTAACATACCTAGATAAAGGTGGATACGTAAACAGTACATTTGGCGACGAGTCTGTGAGTACTGTTTTAATTGCTATTGTTTCACTGTCAACCGCATGGTTCTTAACCATTATTGGTACACATACCTGCATAAGAATTCAAACTTAAGAACAAGTAGTAGGTATGTTCCAATAAATACACGAGCAAATGCATTTAGAGCATTAATAATATAAGATTTAAAGCGGATAGAGGGTTATGTACGAATTTACTCTGCTCATTAAAAAATTAAAAAAAAAGCTAATGTAGGTGATTCCATACGGAAACAATATTACGATATGAGTGTATATGCATGTTATATTCAGTTAATAACAAATGTGCGACAGTAATTGTATGCATTCTTTAACATACTCGATTTCCCATTATTATTTGAATACAAAGTAATTGTCTACCTACATAAAAAAAAAGTATTAAATTATGCAACTTAACGTACGTACGACGTAAAATAAACAGTAATTTATGTATCCGTAAATTACTGTTTATTTTATAGCCATATCACGTTCTGTGTTCATATGTTAAAGAAACAATACAGTGGATCCAAATAAACGTTAATGGAAAAAATGTGTAATTTACGATTACAAATTCTTATTGAATTTGCTTTTAAACAATGAATTTGTTGATTATACTAAATAATATGTTTATAATGATATAATAATGAATATACCTATTATTGATTACCGAAGTCGAATTGGCCGAATATATCCTATTCCACTATTATTGTGAGTGTTTGCCTCATACGTTTACTAAAATTGGTAGAAGTTCACACTTATAGTGGTATTGATGTAGAATTAACGAGCGGGTTGAGGGTACTTACAGATTAATACTACCTATTCTGTTTTTACTGAGCGAGTTAAAAATTGTTGTGCAAATATCTCAGAATATTGGTGTAGTGTTTAGATTTTGTATTCATTATTGAGTTATAAGTGCGAATCTAATTGTTTATCAGTGTTGTGTCACAGGAAGAAACTGGCGTCTAAAATACAGGCTCGGCCTAGTTTAGACGCTAGTACGCAACTAATTATAGCGTAAGTGTTTTAGTTTAATTGATTTGTAAATTTTGTAATTGCAATAAAGAAGTTTATATATTATATCAGTACTATAGTACTTACTTACTCTATTACCTAACTTTGTATTCTTGCTATACTTTTTTATTTACGATAAAACGGATTGTGCTCAGTCACGACTTGACGTGATATTAAAACAAGTTATATATTCAGGCTTCGATCATATATACCATGGATGTTGGATCGGCGGTCGTGAAGTGGCACCGGCTAAGCTGCGCTTCAATGTGGTTGTAGGCACAGTTGAGCTATCAGATGCTCCGCACCCGCGCTAGCGGTGTGAAGTTTCAGGTTTGGCCGAGGAATGCTGGAGCTATGCTTTGGAGGTGCAAAGAAGGCATGAAGTGTCATGCTTTCGATGAGAGTAACATTTTTTTCTTAGCTTTGATTTTTCAAAGTGTAATGATGTGGGAGGCTATAATTTGGAAAGTTAATTATTTTTGAAGTGCGTGGTTTGGGTATCTGTCCTTTTAATTCTAGCGAGTGTGCGTGTAAAATCCGTACCGCGGGTCTGATGCGCTCTGTTGTGGTAAATAGTAAACTGCAGAGGCATATATTATAGTATATATTGCAGTTTTTTGTATAAGACTATTGCGACATAATATTTACAGAGACATTCAATGTATGGGCTGGTATTATTATTACGATGGCATATTAAATGCATGCACGTAAAGTAACGTGGAACTATCGAGTGCCACTATCTGATGCTGTTTTGGTGGGAGATCGTGTATATATGGTATATTTAATCGAAGTAGAACGGATGATGAGGATGACGACTAGACGTAAATTGATGTAGGAAATTTAATATGGAACGGGTGATGCCTGATTCCCGACTAGAATTGAATATGTGATATATAAAGTTTATCATGGAACGGGTGATGCTCGATTCCCGACTAAAAGTGAATATGTGATGTAGAAAGTTTATCATGGTACGGGTGATGCTCGATTCCCGACTAGAAGTGAATTCATGATATAGAAAGTTCATCATGGAACGGGTGAATCCCGATCCACGACTATACGTGATTTCGTGATGTAGAAAGTTTATAATGAAACGGGTGATGCTCAAATCATGACTAATACAGAAAGTTTATTTTGGAACGATTGTGTTAACTAGATGTGGTACAGGTGTTTGATGAGGGAAGTTATGAATAGAAAAGGTGATGTTAACTACAAATGTTACAATACCTTGGCAGAAGCGAGCGAGTCTTTCACATCGGGTGGATCTGAATTACAAGAAATATTTTATAATATTCCTGATTCAGACATTTCACTAATGAAGCAGAACGAAAATGAAACATTAGTCAAATTCATTGTACGAATATTAATTCTTTGAACGTACATCGTTCAAAGAATTAAGGAGGAAAATCAGGAGATACAATGACCCTTGAAGACATTGTAGCTGAAGCAAGTTCGTTAGAGATATAGATAATAAGTAGACTTCATTCAGCCACAGACGTTCAGTAAAGGGAGAAATAAAATGATAAGAGGGAAAAGATAATGTTGCAGTTGGAAGCACTGGCCATATGACGAGAAATATCCAGCGAGGGGATAGAAATGAGTAGTGTGAAAAAAGAAGACATTTCAAACGACAGTGCAGGACAAACCTAATAAAAAGAAAATTTTAAGAAGGCACATTACAGACACGAAACAGCAAGATTCAAAAGACCACGAAAGGATGCTAACTATATAGATAAAAAAAAGAGTACGAAGAGACACAAGACAAAGAAGTCGATTATATATTTAATATTGATAATGATTTCACTGTAAACTGTCAAATAGGCGGTGTAAAAGTGGTCATGCTGATTGAACCTGGCAGCAAATATGATTTAATTTAAAATAAATCCTGGATGACTACGAATAATAAGATTAAAGTTGCAGAACATATAAAAACTTGGCTCCTGCGTAGTGTTTGTTTACTGTTTGGGCACCTGTACTTATTGAGAAAGATAACGGCGATGGGTCTAAAATGTCCTTGCCATCCATGGACCAACTGTTACGGACGATTAGAGACACAGTCATCCCCAGTAAATAAGACATTCGTGATGCTTTCCATCAATTGGAACGCCACCTGAGTTCAAGGTGGATATCTACTTTCATCTCATCTAAAGGTCTATTTCGCTAAAAAGGAGATGTTTGATGTGATGTTCATGTGCGCCGGAAATATTCTAAAAACACGAAAACGAATCCTCTTGCCGTGTGAAGAAGTCATTAACTTTTGAATGCCGCTACTGCAAGACTATAAAAGAGGCATTTGCACTGTCTTGTATTGTAGTCGGTCGGAAACTGTTAAGTTAATTGGACGTCTCGAAGTTGGTAAAAACTACGTCAAAAAATTCTGTAACATAGATGGATCGTTAGATAGATAAAAACAAGTCAGGGTAATATAAAGCGTATAAAGGTGAACAAAAGTAAGTGGGATGAAACAATTAAATGTCTCAAGCTTATTGAAACGAACTTTGTTTTCAAAAATAAATTTTTTTAGGAGGGTCTAGAAATGTCATTCAAAAACAGTGCGAGACAAAGTATAATTAGCACCACATGAAAGACATTCTGGAATAGTGACTATGAAGGCGAGACTCGGGACGAAAGTAATGTAAAAGGTGTACCCCTGTGTCAAAACCTAATCATCCGCAGCAATTAAAAAGAAGAGTATTACCCAGAGCCCCCACTTGACAATATATCCCAGGAATTTATCTCTCAGTATTTAGTTTAAGGGCATATGTCACAGTGTGTCAATGACGTAACTGGACATGTAGGTTGTAAAGCAAGTGCATGTTATGTATGTTATGTAGTTCCGTGTGCTTATTAATTTATGGAAAAAAACACAATATTATTACTTCAAATTTTCTAAAGGTAAGCTACAAGACGACAGTCTTTTAAGATTTTAATTATTCAATCACGAAAAGAATCATTATTTAAAAAATTAACTTTCTTTGACGAATAATTTACTGAAACTAAGTGTGTTTCATGATTACACAACACTAAATACTCTTGCGAGAAAATGCTACTAACTTTGTTACTGTCCCCTCAATACCTTTTTAAATTATAATTAAAGGCAAAAACCTCTCACTCCAGGTCACCCATTAGAAGATCACTTACTGCCCTTCCTGTCAAGGTTCTAAGAAACTTATCACCATTTGGTTGCGACAGCAATTTTTGTCGAGATCGAGTAAGGAGTACGTTTCCGAGCTCCAGCTTTGTGTAAAATGGCGATCTTCCAAGGACTCCCTAAAGCTACATTATCTCGTCTCGGTTTAAAAGATGACAACCTGCCATCCTTGAAGTGAAAGCTGGGACGTGTTGCCGCTTTTCACCAAGGCCAAGATGGTATTACACGAGTTGCTGAAGTCACGACTGCGACCGGCGTCGTGCGAAAGGCGTCTTTAAAATATGTCCATCACTGGCAGATTTCTGTTGAATGCAACGCGGCCGGGGGCATGTTCACGCCTGCTACAATCATAGAAGCATACCGCAGGGAAGCGACGCAGCCAATAAGCTCACAATATTCAAGTAGGCCCGCACTCTTCCCTCTCCCCTATTCCTGTCCTTTCCCTCTCCCCTCATCCCACTCTTCCCCTCTCCCCCTTTTCTCCTACTCCCACCTTAAAGGGCGGCAACGCACTTGTGACTCTTGAGTTACAGGTGCCCATGGGCGGCGGTAGTCATTTACCATCAGGTGACCCGTCTTCTCGTTTGCCCCCTATACCATAAAAAAATAGGACCTTAACGTCCTTTTTTTAATGTCATTAAGAACTTTCAAGTCACTCGGCACTTTGCTACTGACCAATAAACGTGTCATTAAGAGTCACACACAATTTTAATTTTCAATTTGACTTACCGGGATTTAAGTAGTCCACGTCCTTAACACATATTATACATTATTTAGTATTAACAAACAGTTACATAAATTGGTAAATCTAAGTAGGTACGTATAACAAGATTTAGTAATTATGAAACCAACAACGTTCGTCGTTCTCTAACGTGCCATTGAAAGAAATGTTGATTAGGTATGAATGATGATTTAAATATGCGACTAGATAACGTAAATAATTCTGGTAAAAAGAAAAAAAGGTGTTCTAAACTCAAACCAAAAACTCTTAACACCATATTAAATATCATTTTGTGAAAGATTCAGTTAAAGATAAAATTTAATCATTGTTCTTAAATATTTACAAACTAATGAAATGCCAGCTGATGTGTTGACTAAAGCTCTTAGTCCTACCAAACATTATAATTGTGTAAAAGGTTTAGGCCTTGTTAAAATATAAATGAAATACTTGTATTATTTCATTTGATGTAGTGAGGGTGTTAAAATTAATTTATTAAATCAAATCGAACACCCTGCGCCATCTAGTGGCCTTGTTTGTAAAACTATAAAACTTGTTATTCATATTAATCAGTCTTGTTCTCGAAATAAAAGGAATATCAGTCGCTTCTGATTTGACGTACTGAGAACGTGTTTTAATAATAAGACACATTGTTTCCAATCAAATAGCAAATTATGTCCAATCAACTGCGCTACAAACAATGGTAAACAGTTATTCAAAGCAACGAGTAGCTTCCAATACATCTGTGTATCACGATAGAATAAAGTTAAAACAAATATAGTCAAAACATCTCTAAATTTTGAAAACAGACTTGTAAAATTTAAATTAAAGTAGGACATAAAAATTATAAAGTCCTATTTAAAAATATATGTGTATTGTGTTAAAAGTGAAGAAAAGAGATGGTAAATATTAGCAGCATGAGGAAAGACTATTATTTTATATTCAATGAAGGCAGCCGAGTTAACGTAGTGATATGTGCTATACTTAGTAAGTATTCTTTGATTTTATTATTTGTCATTCATTTAACAAACATATCAATAAAAATACACACAACGGACAAATATACGTAAGGATTCTTCAATTAGTGCACTATTTGCCGAATCCTTAATTACATTTTTGTCCGTTTCAAGACGTTTTCATAAGATGAAACTCTTTTCCCAATGACACACGTTATTATATAATTGTGATTATCTTACCTACAGGATTTTTATATCTCAGTTCTCGACATTCATCAGTATTATTTCGTATATACCGTTTATATCCTTTGCAGTAAACATACCAGTATTCGTGTATGGCACCGCTATAGGATGGATGTCACCTATGACGCTGTTGCTGCAGTCAAAAGACTCCCCTAGAGCTGAACCGTTGACGGACATGGAGGTTAGAAAGGAAATCTCTCCTCCCCTCTAATCCCCCTTTCCCCACTCTTCCCCCTGTCCCCCTCTTTCCCTGCTGCCACCTTAAAAGGCGCCAACGTTCTTGGGACTTTTGAGTTACAGGTACTCATGGGTGGTGGTAGTCATTTACCATCAGGTGACCCGTCCGCTCGTTTGCCACCTATACTATAAAAAAATTGTAATAAGAATTTATATTTATACACTAGCTGCGCCCCGCGGTTTCACCCACGTATGTTCCGATGCCGTGAGAATATCGGGATAAAAATTTTATGTGTTAATCCAGGTCTCTAGCTATCTACATACCCAGTTTCATCGCAATCGGTTCTGTATTTTTTTCGTGAAAGAGCAATAAACATCCATACATCCTTACAAATTTTCAGATTTATAATATTAGTAGGAACATACCTTGAATAACTTATTTTTAGGGTTCCGTGTTTCAAAAGGAAAATCCGTCTGTCTGTCAAGACCCTTTTCCTCAGAAACTGTCACCCAACCCAACTTCAACCTCAAAATCAACCTTCTAAGTCAACGCAATCAAAAGATATGGTCATTAAGCCTTAGATTTTAACAAATTTGAACATTTTGCAGCTAAATCAAAACCTATAGGGTACTTCCCATTGACCTAGAATCATGAAATGTGGTAAGAGGCAAGGTATAAAATATGAAATAAGGTGACAGAGCAAGTAAAGAAAAAAATCCGAAAGTCGTTAATTTGTTATATCACATAAAAAAATTGTTTTAGTGATTACAAACTTATATTTTGTGGTTGGATTGTTGAGTTTGTCGGACATCGCAACTGCAATGTTAAGTTTGTCTTTCGAAAAAGGCGGGCAAAAGTCTTCAAGAATTGATTCCCGAGACGGAGGTACTATCTACATGCAAGTTTGTTTTGTTATGGAACCCTCGGTGCGCGAGTCATACTCACACTTGCTCGGTTTTTTTTCTTTTAATATGAGTCAATTTTACTTACAAAAAGTTTTCTCAAATTCAAAATTCTGACATACATATTCATTACACTACAAAGATTATATTTTTTTATTATACAAATTCCGTATACATACATACAAATTTGTGTTCAAACAATGCTAAGTTAGCGAACGTTTTTGGGTAATCCCAACCGCAATTATCTGTTTTTATCCTTGTCAAAATCAGTCGGAAAACCTACGGTCAACATAAATATATTCTGCGACTATTTTACTATGTCTAGAAAAGTTTTGAAAGCTGCACGTGTTTCTAAATTGTCAGGTATCATGGATGGCATCTGCTGCGTACCTGGTATGTATACCATCAGATGTATTATTGGCTATTATTGGAGACAGAATTGGAAGGAAAAACACAACATTCATCTTATCAGCGGCAGGTATCGTAAGTATTGACCTGAATTTTGTTTTTTTCCATATTATGTTTATCCTTCTTACCAAGAAGGGAAAACCCAAATCTTGCCATAATGAGTCATACGCCTCAATAATAGCAGCGCCTAAGCACTGGTGTGAGATGTAGATTAGCACCCCTGCTAATCTACATCTCACTCATCCAGTGCATATATGTAATAATATGTAGTCGCCCGAGAAATTATAAAATGTTTTAGGAATGAACAGGAACCAAATATCATATATTCCGCTGTTTTACATTTTTTTTTTTAATAAAACCTTTTATTTAATTAAATAAAAGCTCACGAAAGTTTTTATTGTAATAAAAGTACTTGCTCTTATTCTGCATGCATTTTTATGATTTGCATAACTTGATTCTTCACTCAGGATTGGCACCAGACGAGGGAACTCCTCGATGGTCAACCACACAGACACGAAACTTTATTTAATAACTTAATTATTATAATCTGCTCTAAAGTTCACCATGACCTTTATAAAGCATTCAAATAAAAGCTCGTTGTAAATATTTTTGTACAATTAATTTATTCTTACAAATTTTGGAAAATATTTCTAGTCTCGTAATAAAAGCATTATTATTCACTTGAGCAACATAAGAAATCGATTATTTCAGGCTTGTTGGGCAATCAAACTATCATCAATGAGTACTTGGGCTTTTATCTTGGCCCGTGCACTGGTCGGTGTGATGATGGGTGGTGCCTACGTCATCTGTCCTCTCTACACCAAAGAGATTAGTGAAGATGAAATTCGAGGCATGCTTGGGTGCATGGTATAAAATTATACTTATATTTCTTTTATTTGGAATCCTATTTAGTAAGACTGTATTCGTTATAATTAGTTTCTAAAAGACTGCCTTCATATATAACTTCAATTTAAATATTTTAAATTTACTAATCATAATATATCTGCCATGAATGGTTTTTGACAACATTTGTTATAAAACCTTAATTACTAAAAGTGCTATTTGGTTTGCTATTTTCAGTCATTCTAAAACATAATATATTTGTAATTTATAAAAGTTTTTTCGTTATCTGAATTTCTTTTTTCTGATCTGACGTTGAGGGAGATACAACAATTTATGTTTGCAATTTATAACCAGTTAGGTCGAAATCAAATATTTTGTTATTTTACCTCAATTGTAATAAGAAAAATACCTAAAATGTAGGTAACCAAACCTTACAGCCAATTATTGTTTTTCAGGTAATCCTATTTCACACTACTGGTAATTTATTTTTGTACATCATAGGTGATTTTTTTAACTATTACACGATACTGTGGATTTGCATAACCCTACCTACAGTCCACCTGGTGCTTTTTACGATGATGCCTGAGTCACCATCTTATCTGTTGAAGAAGGGCTGTATTAAGGTAAACAACATTATATTAATGTTAAGCCTTAGAATAAAGTTAACACTGGTAAAATAGAAAATTCGTATATGTCTAATCATTATCAATACCTACCTTTTATTTTCTCTTTTTTATATTCTTAGTATTATTAGATTACTGCAAACGTATTAAGGCTAAACATTCAGTTTTAACAAGAACATTTCTAAACGAGAGTGTAGAACGATGTCTGAGTTTTCTTAACTTTGCCTTGAATTAATGAGACTGCGTGCTACCCAGGCTAGGCCAGGCCTGAGATCGGAGGGGTTTTTCCCGGGAATTCCTGTGAAAAATATTAGTTTGCATGTGCTGGTTCGATGCCACTACACTACAATAAAGTGTGAGATGAGAAAAAAAAAATATAAATTGGAAAAAGGTTTAGTAGATGATGTAAGATGAGAACAGAATGTCTGTTTCAGAAAGCTACCAAGGCATTAGCATGGCTCAGGTGTCGGAGAGAGGATGACATAGTGGTTTTGAATGAACTAGAGGAACTTAAAAAAGAACAATCAAGAGATATTGGAAGCAGCAAATTTGTATTCAAAGCTGTTGGTGAGTGTTTTTGCTTATTAATAGGATTACTTTTTCTTTACTGTACTCAAATCAAATCAAAATCATTTATTTCAATTAAACCATTATAGGTATTTTTCAATTGTCAGGAGTAGTAGTCGTCTTTTTTACAACTCTTTGGTTGCATTACATAGATAAGCAAATTAAATGTGAGGACAATGTAACGTATTGTTCTAAACTATAAACAGTCGCGCAGACTACTACTATATGTAAGCAATAGCAGTTCGGAGATGACCAGCTCCAACCAACAGCACTCGTTCACGAGCATGACGCATACGCCAGCCATCGTTCACTTCAACCATGTCAAAGGGAGCCGAACAACCCGACACATACGCCACCATCGGCAGGACGTCTAGGCGAGCATGACATACTCAGACCTGACCTGACCTAATAAGTTTATAAACTGAGAACGCAATGAAACATATAAAATAATTAAGCAGAGGAATCTAGGTTTGTCGAATAACTTCGTTTTAAATTTGACTCGTCGTGAATTTTAGTTGAAGGCTAAATTCATTCTTATTCATTTGCCCATTTTGATAATATAATGGATTGAATGTGTATAGTTAAAATCTTTCATGTAAGATTCCAAGTAACAAAAGGTCATTTGCGTGAAGGTTTCGTTTATTGTTGGGTTACATTGTAAGATTTCTTGTTCAATTGTATTAATAAAATATAAATATACAGTTGCGTGTTTATACTTGGTCATACACATGTCTCTGACCCACTGTTATGTTTTTGCTAAATGGGATCACGAACCATTCCAATCAAACTAATTGTGCGTATTATAGTTACGCATCAGTATGGACTTGTTTAAGGCCCAACTATATTTGAATTCTTTCTATTCCCGAAATTATTCAGCATTGCAGTAGCATTTGCCAGTTTTGCAGTCAAAATACTTTTAATAAAACATTGTAACACAAACAACACTATGGGATTGATTTATAAGATATTTATATTAAAGTCAACTTTTCGAATGTCATGACCAATGACAAGGGCCAAGGACGAAACCTGGATAAGACTTACGCAAAACAAGACTGCAGAAAATTATATGAACATAAAAATATATAAGATGGATCTGAAAATTCTGAAATAGCTTTATAAAGGGTATATATATATATGACAATGGAACACTTACTTAAATCATTCAATACAGGCATGCAAGCATCACTCTAGCACGCATTTACACAAATAAATGTAAAAAAATACTATCCGTGACAAGTTACGAATGTTTGAATTTCCAGTTATTAATATCTCCGTTTCTTATAAAAGCAGGTGGAATGTATAAAGTTGAAGTCCACATCGTAAATAATTTTAATA
Organism: Callimorpha dominula; assembly: GCA_949752705.1. NCBI lineage: Eukaryota > Metazoa > Arthropoda > Insecta > Lepidoptera > Erebidae > Callimorpha > Callimorpha dominula. Next base: position 14,450,724 of record OX457012.1, on the reverse strand, counting down.
TTTTTTAATTAAAAAAAAATTAGGTTGAATAAATTTTAATATTCTATTTCAGTGACCGATAAGATTCTGTTTAGAGCGTTCAGAATAGCTCTGATAATAACTTTAGCTCGAGAAGTTTGCGGTGCCATCCCTGTGCTTAACTTTGCAGGAGAGATCTTTGCTTTGGCCTCAAATAACACTGGCCTCATACTATCTCCTAACCAACAAGCAATGATGCTAGGAGCAGTACAAGTAGCTGGATCAATGATGACATTTGGCTTGGTGGAGAAACTTGGAAGAAAGGTGACAAAGCCAAAAAAGTATTAATAGAAAATTGTAGGTAAAAAGTAAATTACCTGAGGGGTCTCTGACAGGTTATATTATTTTGTGGCGACATTCATATACTTACTGTAAAAACATATTATCTAACGAGGACCAGCTGCATTACATAGTAGTTACTGTTTCTGCATAGTGCAACCTTTTAAATGATCCTGAACTATGACTACGCCTTCTTGTAATACGTTGTATATTTAACTTCTATATGTGTAAACATTTATTTCATTATCTTTTTACTACTATATATTAGCTTGACCTTTCTATGTATTATGACTGACTTGTTGGCCTACTGGTTTGTGACCCTGACTGCTATGCTACAGGTCGTGGGTTCGATTCCCACCTGAGTCTAGGTGTTCTGTGTGTCCGTCGATTGTATGTTTGTAAAGTCGAGTAATTCCTAACGCGGGAGTTGTCTTTTTTTTTAAATAAAATAAAATGTAATGGAATCTTTCAACGTAGTTTTCATACAACTTCTAAACGTACGATTACCTTAAAAATACATCGTATCAACACACGGGGGTCACACTGAAAGTTTTTGGAAAATTAAAAAGGGAATGATATAGAAGCCTGTTAATATTTTTATTGCTTTTCAAAGTAGTCTCCGTTCCTTTCAAATCACCGTCGTGTGCGATGGAACCATTGACTGAAGCAGTGAACCTACTCTTCTTTTGGGATCTCTTCCACGCCTTTTTCAAACGCAGCCACGGCATCTTCAGGGTTCATAAACTGAATTCCTCTAAGTTTATCTTTTATTTTTGGAAATAAATGAAAGTCACAAGGTGCCAGGTAAGGAGGATGACTCACTATCTCCACACCTTCGATAGACAAATATTCTGGCCTGTTGGTCTAGTGGTTAGTAACCCTGATTGCTAAGTCAGAGGTCGTGGGTTCGATTCCCACCCAGGACAAATAATTGTGTGATGAGAACGATAATTTGTTCTGTGTCTAAGAGTTATTTAGCTATAATATGTATGTATTTAGAAATAAATAATTATGTTTATCAGCAGTCTGGTTAGCATAGTACAGGCTGTGCCTAGTTTGAGATCAGACGGCCGTGTATGAGATGTGTGAAGTTATTAGTATTATTATTCGATAGTCCGTCTGGCGGAGTGAACTGGATCATTGTCGTCATCGACAATGATTGAAATACCAATCTGCAGTAACAGTCGTTTTATCTTCTAGAATGATTTTTGCGAAATGACCTGTCCGTCCAAAGAATGAGGCAATCATCTTTTGACTTGACCCTTGACTTTTGACCCTTGACTTTTGCCCTTCTTTACTTTTGGCGGCAAATCTTCGAATGGAAGCATCATTAGCACAGATTGTCGTTTGATTTTGGGTTCGTAACAAAACAACAATTGGTAGATTTCGTGTTTTTTTATTTTTTTTGAAAATCTGCCTCCCTGCCCCTTTTGGGGGAATATCCCTCATTCAAGAATTTAACCTTCATTTTTGCCCTGTTGATTTGTCGTCCAAGTTTGAAAGCAATCGGTTCATAATTGCGACCTCTATCGTGCCGGTAAAATTGAAGTACATACATATATACACATATATACAACTGGTACAAAACCAATAGGTAAACTTTTCTTCGAAATCTATCTAAAAAAATTCTCAAGTCAAATTTCGATGCACGACAGATACTTTTTAAATTGCCTTCAATTTGTAAAAACAAATGACATATGAAATCATTAAACATCTACAAATTCCCAAAAAGATTCTAATTCAAAATTTAAATTGTCCTATTATAAAAACTTTCAGTGTGATCCACGTATATTTAACGTATCAAGGACCGATGATAATACAAGAGTAAATACAATAAGAGAGTAATTACAATGGTTAAAGTGTTCGCCTTGTCTTGCCTTGCCTAAGCCGTGCTGAATGGGTTCGGTTCCCACACGGTACCAAAATTTGTTCATTTCATTCATACAGAAAATTTATTATTCATTTAGCTCATTTTTATTTACAGGTTCTTTTGATAGTAACATCCCTGGTATCAGGTCTGAGTATGTGTGCGCTTGCATCGTGGTTTTTGGTACGTGAGAATGGTGTATTCGCCCCATCTTGGCTACCCATTGTTACTCTTTGTATCTGCATATTCTGTGATGCGTTTGGTTTGCAACCCATATCCGTGGTCCTAAACGCGGAGTTGTTTTCATTCAAGGTGAGTTTTTAATATTTGTTCACCGCCTTATCTTAAGATTTTTTTAAAACATGATGCTTGTGGTATAAAATAAGAATTTGGTGACACTATGGAAATATGATTATGTTTTGTGGTAACTTAGTAGGTAGCATTGCAAGCCCGTAGCGTCTTAGTTATTGCAAAACGTAAACCTGTAATTAGCAATATTAGTGTTATGCAATATGTAAAAATAATAGTAATATTGTATTTGAAATTTTCCAAGACATTGAAAATTATACATTTGTAATAATGCGCATAACTTTAAGCATTTTTATTGCCCATAGGTCAAATATTATAAGCTCTGGATTAGTATTCTTTATTGTAACTTGAAACATTGGTGTTGCAATAATCAAATTTAAATGGCTTTAAATTTCAGACTTACCGAATCGATTCTAAAATGTATGCCATGAAATCTGACCGATCAACAATATAACGATATTGTGTGGGTGTTCGCGGGTGAAGTTTCTTTCAGACTCTTTTTAACTGTCTAAAATTATAAAATAGCGCAAATAGTGCTCGGAAATTGTGACCGTGACTTGCAAAAAACAATCGGTGTCTTGAATAATAAAATCAGTGAGTGCAAGATTAATGACTAAAATACGACAATCACTAAACAAGTTCAGATCATCTCAGAACTAGTTTAAAAATTCAAGGGTTATCAACCCGGTCATGACTCGATGTGTGCGCAACCCCAAACAGCGATGCAGTGACCGATTCGTCAAGCATGGCTAAATACGAAAACAAGCGACTCACTGTCAAATTGTAACCACTGCTAGTGTGGCCATTAGATCATGGATGACGAGATAAAAAGCCCAGCTAGGGAAAACGAGTGGCAAATAGTTTGCAAAAAAGCGCAAAATGCAAAGACGTCGTCAAGTACTGATTGGTACTGGGAAAGCTAACGATGAGCTACAGACCGTCGAGAAAATAAATATATTCAAGCATGGTCATTTAAACCCAAAACTACACGTAAAAACATTTTGAAGTATTTAAATAAGATCCATAAATATATTAACTATTTTATAGAAAAACGCGACATATGAACGAATAAACATGCAGCATTCGTCATCGGAATCCCAGAAAGCTTGTATGAACGATTATACACGCTGACTGCGTGGCCCACCAAGTTAAAGTATCGGACTGGTTTCGCATACGTCCCCGCCAGGACGGCGGCGACAGCAGCGATTAAACCAGTTCCCATACCTACACTAGTGGCGGCGGCAGCGCGAACGTAGTGATAACATAAACTTCACTTAGTACTAAAAATGTTTCGTATGTGCAAAACACAATCACTGTATGCCATCAAAATATTGCATCGCTTGACAAGAAAACAACTAGATTAGAAGTGCTGTTATGTAGTGACTTAAGGTGCAATGTGCTTGCAATCTCTTAATATAATATTAGGTCAGACTCATCGTGGGTGACACCAGACATTATAGATTACAAATTATTGCTATTTGAATTTATTGACATTAGTATGCGGTATCCCAACGATACAATTAATAATAATATCTCTGACATGAAAGAATATTATACAAATATGTCAAACTAGACTTCACTGATATAGTCAAAGATTCGAACGGTAAACTATAACAACTGCTTTGCTGGTTTTAGGGGTAATTTAAATTGGGTCTCGTAATTTTACACGCTAACTCATAATAAGCCTCAAACAACAAAGTTTCCAGCATTACTCTGGCTGTATAGAATTAATAAAAATACTTTATCAATAAATGTTAATGACCCTGATAATTGTGTACTATAACAATAATATTTTGACATTGCCATACCGTTCTATTGTATCATATTCATCACTTGTTAAGGACAGAGTTTTACTTGTTAACATCTCATTATGTACCTACTTTGTATTATACAACTTATTTTGTTTTAATATTTAATTTTAATTTTCATATATTTCATTACCCTTATGCACTTCTAACGATTATAATAGGCTTATGCTCAACTTAGAGACACTTCATGCATTTCGTTCTGTCGGGTTTGGCATCAACGCCAATTACAGTGTCTGTGGATGGAATGAATGTCTCCCAGGTCGATTCAGTAACCTTTCTCGGGTTTGAAATCAATTCTGGTTTAAAATGAAAAAACCACATAAATAAAATATTTAAGTTAGGCAGTGCCTGTTTCGCGCTTGGCCGTATCGCGAGAACTGTATCGATGAGCGAGGTGTGGGCATGCTATTTCGCCACAGTTCATTCAGTCATCCAGTATGGTGCGGAGCTGTGGGGACGCGCTGCTGACTGGGAGCGTGCATCAGTGATGTTACGATAAGATATGAAATATCGGATCTGGATACAGATATATGAATAGTATTATACCGGTTTCGGATACGTTTCCGGATATCAGATTATTTTGGATTATCCGTTAGTTTCGGATAGTTTCGGTTAGGGATATTAGATTTTTAAAGAATTAAACAGAAAAACACAGATAGGGAATGCTTTGGCATTATTTCTAAGTTATTATTTGGTAGTAAAACCACAATAAAAATAGCCTTGTAAGCAATCGTCGGAAAATGTACAATTATTATAAAATATATACTTACATCTTAGTGTTTATATTATGATCAAATAAATACAATAAATTATTAAGACTCCACCTTTGTCCGAAGTTACTCGAAATTTTTATATCGGTTACGGTTACGGAGTTCCGTAACATCCCTGGCGTGCATTCCGGATGCAAAAGGGCACCATTCGTCCTGTCCTACGAATACCACAAGATACGTCCGCAAGGCCATATTTTAAAAATCTAAGCATACTCACATTACCTTTAATAATTTTATATCAGGTGGCAGTATATGTAATATTGAATCCAGGACAATGCTCTAGACGCGGAGACGTGCATTGCTACTATACTAGAGGTAGGGAAAAATTGTCGGCAGTGCAGAGAACTCTCGCTAAGACTTCTAAGACGACTCATGTCATGAGCCCGGCAGTGTATAATAAGCTACCTATACATATATCATCAATGCCAGTAGTATTTATATTTTCAAAAGTCGGCTAAAATGCTGGCTTGTCAAGCAAACGTTTTATTTAGTCTTTTGACGAATTTATTAAATAATAATATTTTTAATTGACTGGTATATTTACAAATATTATGTTTTTTTTTTGACATTAAAATAATATAATTTTTATTCACATCCAATGGGACTGTTATCCAATTACTTTTTTATAATGTTACAATTTATCTATTATTATTTCATCTATTAATTTTAATTGATCTAATATCTACATGTCTATGCAGGTTATTTTTCTATATTTTTGCAACATATAATACAATGTTATGTAATTTTCGTTTTAACTTATTGTTAATTATTATTAATATTATAAATCATTGTGAAATTAGATAACTCTTTATTTGTACACTATTTTTACAATACATTTACATAATAAAATAGTAGTAGTACGTATTATACGTTTATTTTCATTTGTTATTTAATAATAAAAATATATATATATTACTTTGTAATATCGTTATCTATTTTATTATTCTTCCAGTATCGCGGTACTATCATGGGGGTGACAATGGCGATAGCATCTACCGTCGACTTCTTGCAAATGTTATTTTTCAAGAAAGTCATGAAAAGTATTGGGCCTTACGTCGCTTTTTACTTTTTTGGAGCAGTCTGCCTATTAACTGCTGTATACACAATTATTTCAATACCTGAAACTAAATCCAGAAGTCTGGAAGAGATTTACGAAGACTTGAAGACGAAGAAAGAGAAAAGATTAGAAGCAACAAAATGAATTTGTAAATAAAATTATAAATAAACGAATTATAAACACGATGAGTCTCAAATTTTAGTTAAACTGTCCACGTTTTTGAAGATATGTCCAACTATCACAACTATTTAAATTACTTGGCAGTGCCTCTATTTCCGCCTATTGCAAAATTATCATTAGGCATGCTGACCGATACAACATCTAATTTTAATTAGTTCAACTCCGACATAGTACTTTCGTCGGACCCGTGAAATTTTAGATATCTCTGTTGATAAAGGCGTCCAGAAAGTAATCATTATATATTATTATATTCCACTTACAAACAATTAACTTTTTGGTGTATTTGTTAGTTAGGTCGTTCGGTAGGCAAGTACAAAGAGTATACAACAGGTAGGTATTCTTACATGAACTTCATGATCAATTTTTAATATATTGTTTATGGTCTACGTACAAGGCTTACGCACATGACGCACACACTATTGTTTCTATACTCTTTGACGCAAAGTTTAATCAGCTGTCATCTGTCAACTGTAATCATTCTAGAGCATACAAAATAAATACCATGACTTTGTAATGAAATAAAATGTTTCAAATAAACTCCCTAACTCGTGTAATTAAAAACAATACTAGGTAAGTATAATATACCAAAACTTTTAGGGGAAATCCATTGGTGTTGCAAATGTTTTTGAATAATAGAATTCTTGCGAACATTGATGTATTTGGAAAACAAATGGATATGAATATCGGGGCTAACATATCTGTATTATGACGCGTCTAAATGATTAAAAGTGTCTTCAGGTTTAATTTCATTCAGTAGAGGTAATCGAAACCATTTTTGGAATGGATTTTTTTTCCATTATTCATTTAGCGTCTTCTTGTAAAGTTTCCATAAATTTGATAAAATTACTAAACTTTATCTTTTATTTGAAATTCACCACTTCACATTTTCAGCCCGAACTTCACCCATCAGCAAGATTCTGCAACATTTTTAATGACCTTGATGTGGATTTTGCTTTTTATTGTACAAGTTTGTAAGTATTACTTAGTTGTGGTTCTTGTGGGACTTATTCTCGTTAACATTGTATTCAGGATAGTACCTGGACGACCGAGTTTAGCTCGATTTTTTTTTACGTTTTCTATAAATTAAACCTAGCTAGATCGATTTATCGCCCCAAAAACCTGCATACTAAATTTCATGAAAATCGTTGGATTCGTTTCCGAGATTCAGATTATAATATATATATACATATATACAAGAATTGCTCGTTTAAAGATATTAGATATTAATAAAGAAGCAATCAGTTGTGTAATTTAATTATTACAGCCATATTGATTTTTCGAACCAGCGTATTTATATCGAAATATCTTAATTTAAGTAAAATATATTTTAAAAAGGGCTAACTTAAAGTCTAATAGACCAAGATCCCAAGACCGCCAGACCTCACTTATTTTCTGACGAAAATGTGCGGTACGAAGTAGTATTAGTAGAGAAGGCATACCTGCTCGCTTGGACCGGCGCTCAATTTTCAGGTACCAGGTGCTAAAGTTACATAATCATTGGTCACTTATCTTAAATTCTGAGTGCTGATTATTTGTCCGTATTTATGCAAAATGGAACCACACCACAAATTTCGTTTTTTATTTTTTTTTCAAGAATACTAATTTGACAGTGGTCTAAATTCTTATACAGAAAAGAACCACGTGATTTTTCCCTTGGAAACTAGGTTTACTAAAAGCAGAACAGAACCAACAGCAACAACAAACACTACATATAAAGCAAAACCGAACCACAGCACAATGGGACTCGATTGTTTAAATTTATACAAAACAGATCCACACATGCTTGGTACCATTATACATTACACATATTTCTATTATTAACAATTATTTTTCATACACCTAATGGAACCAAGTTTCTGTGGTATCGTTACGCGTAAAATAAATTCATAATTTAATTGCTAATATTTTTTTGCTAAATGGAACCCTGGGTGACATTCAACGAAGTAATACAAACGCGTGTCGCGTAAAGTTTTATTGTTTTTGTTAATTTCTTGTGAAATTAAGTGTGAAAATGATAGTAAGCAATTGGCAAATAAAGCATTGGAGACGAACACGGAGATAATAAACCTTAAACCTAAGAAAATCTTAAACTTAAGAAATTGTAGGAAGTGCGACACATTACAAGCGAAATTAACTAATTGTAAAACTGCTGTGGAGAAAACAGCCATAGATACAGAATGCGAAGAACATAGCCAAACATGGGAAGAGGCTCGAAATAAAATAAAGTCTCACTTTGTTCTGTTCTGTTGTGTAAGTTATAAAAAAAATAGAATGTCTCACGTTTGATCTCCAATAAACACTGCCAATGCCTAAGATAGGGATCTTAGGCATTAGCAGTGTTTTGGAACTGGAATTATTTACTATAAACGACAGCTTTGGCTGTACATTATGGGAAATTCTTCTGTAAAGACTAACAGCTAGAGTGCGTGCTTTGTCTGGATAGAACCCGACTAGACACAGTAGATTTCGAAATCCAATTGGATGATAACGTTGAATAAACGCTCACTATTTGTTTTTTTTAATATTTTTTGTGAATGAAAGATTTATTACGATACTGTCAATATATAGTTTCACTTTAAGCTATAAATCCCTAGGTTGTGGTTCTTTTTTGTATAAGAGAAATCCTATCAATTAGTAAATGTTAAAACGAACCATATGCACATTTTCTTAATTATCTAGAAAGTTTAAGAGTATTCAGAGCAAATTTATATACACATATTTAAATTAGTAATTTATCAATAAATTCAAATAAAATAAATAGTAATTTTAGTTCATCTAACAGAGCTGCAAATGTTTTTGCAAATCCTTTGATATTTCAGAAGTGTGTGTTTGCTGGGTGGATCCATTTTGCATAAATACGGACATTTAGTACACAATATTATTATTACATTAAAAAGTTGTTTTTAATATTGCCAGACAGTTTTCCGTATGCGGTTATTTACGCCTGATGCTTTCAAGTTCGAAAGAATGACGTAAGTTGACATAGTCTGAGTCTTGATTTTTACATCATTTTGATGTTTAGAGAACTACTTTGACCTCAAGATTTGTCTGGCTGCTTACAAATAAATAGCATTTAAATTGTTCTTTGACTCATACGACACATTTTGTTCATCAGAAAATAAGTAAGGTCTAGCTGCTCTGGGATCTCACTCACACACACTATAAGTGACATTCTATACCAGATTGAGTTTGATCCTTTTTTTTTTATCGTGTGGAAACCCCCTCGTGTCGGGTCATCACTCCACTGGGGCTGCCAGTAAAGTGGTATGTCGGAATCGAACCGACTAAAACCACACGGTGTTCCGTCATAAATAAGTCTATTACCAGGGACTCGGGTATACCCGAGAACCCTGGCAGACCTGGGCCGCCTCTTAAACAAAAGGCAGCCACGCCCTTGCGAGCTGGGGGCCTTGCCCCCCTTCCAGTGTAGAGAGGCGCGCGCGGAACAAGGCGCGCCACTGTCGCAGGCCTGCTTCTGCTAGAGTAACGGGCAGCCTCACCCGTTACCCCCAGGCCAGCGCTCATGGAGGCCGGAGATCGTTCTGCGCTCTCCGGCGCCTAGTGCCTCTCCTTTGGGACGGGAGAGTACTAGCCCTCTCCCGTTCCCTTTCCGCTGCCTCTTTAGCTGACATAACTTCCTCACAAAAAGAGGCAGCGGATTCCCACGCACTCTCACTTTGGACTTCGTCTCCAGTGAGAGGCTTCCCGCTCCAATAACCGTCGCGAGGTCACGGCGTTGTTGCGTCCACGCTGAGCACTCCACTAAAGTGTGGAATGCAGTATCCTCGCGACAGCCTCCGCAGTGATGGCACGCAGACGTTGGCTCCCAGCCTATGCGACACAGGTACTTGCCGAAACAGCCGTGGCCGGTCGGAACCTGCGTCAGCCGGTAGGAGAAGCTGCCGTGCTGCCTCTCGAGCCAATCCTCCATGGTGGGTCTTACCGCCACAATCGTGGCGTGCCCAAGATTGAGTTTGATCCTAATGATTGTCCATTAATAGTCTGAAATTGAACATGATGCCATACTGATAGTATGATTTCTATAGAAAAAAATAACAACTAAGTCTTTTCCAGTGGTAAATCCGAGAAAGAAAAAAAAAAGTTTAACCTAAAGTTATCATGTGATCGAGTAGAAAAAGTTACTTAAACCCTGAACCACACAACTTTTACAAACACAGTTGCAGAAGTTTCAGTCTCACAGAATTGAGTAATATGTAGACTAGCATTATGTTATATTAGACTAAGATTCCGCCGCTTGTACCTGCAGGTATCTGTTTTTTTTAATAAAACCTTTATAGTAGAAGATAACACACTAATTACTCAAGAATGAGTTTTTGACGGGTTGTATTTGATTATTTGATTACTTTAAAAGGTATAGGGAGAACTTTTTAACAATTAACTAACCTGCATCGGGAAAACAAAATCTTATAAGAATTTAAGATCAGCTGACATGCTATTATAACTTAGATAAATTATAAACAGCAGGTTGCAGTTGATTGAGAGCTTTTCTCAACGTCATTTTCTTTTAAATGACGTTGATTTCACTAAAAAAAACATAAAACTGCAATTTAACAACAAAAATCTGCAATTAGCAACAAAAATCTGCAATTTAACAACAAAAATCTGCAATTTAACAACAAAAATCACTGACAGTGTGGTACTGCAACGGTGTGTATGGGTAACTATAGTGTGTTATCTTCTACTGTTTTAAATAATTCATGAAAATTGGATTTTATTGAAAAGACAGATACTTGCAGATTCAAGCGGCAGGATCTCGTACTGTATCTTGGCTTACGGCGAACGGTTCCTTCTCTCCTACTCTAGTGTTTACGAAAATAATATCACATATCGCACACATATAAGTTAAGTAGACTCAAAAAAGCACTTTTATCAGAAATGGCGAAAAACTAATTACTGTTCTGTATAGATTTATGCTTTTTATATGCAGCTAGAAGAAAGATATTCTGTTATAATCATGTTTTGAGGCTGAAAATGAATTGGATGCTAGATTTCTGTAGTTATTACCCTAATGCTTAACAATGTATGTATACAGCGTGTAAGTTTGAGCTATGCGAAAAACTTACAATAATCTCTTTCTGTTTATATTTAACACAATACAAAAGTCAGTTCATCATAAAAATGTGAGATTAAGAATTTATAGTCATTAGTTTCATTTGGCGTTACGCCTACGCAACGTACATGCAACATGCGTAAGTATTGTTTTTGTGCGGTACGGTGACCTTCAATGTTCGGCGCCGTCAAGACCCAGCTGATTGCATAAAATGTTTAAATGTTGTTTGATTGATTACATTGCTGTTTTTGGCCGTATGCGGTATTTATTTTTTGGTAAAATGGTCTGTTTACTCACTGTGGTATTAATTTTAAGCAAAATAAAGTAAAATACAACAAAATAATGAATTTTCCGGCATGAAATGCCAATGATTTTCTTCTTAGAATAATGATCTGAATACACAATTTCAGCATTCGGTACGGTCTCGCTTACACCCTGTATGTGTTTTATTATTTTGAGTTGAGTCCGTGTTGGTGCACTTAGCGTCTAGCATCGAGTAGTTGTGATATTTTCTAAATCTGTTTTATCGGACGGTAGGTAAGGCATACGATTTTTGAGTTATGCACACCGCATAACTCAAAAATTGTAAGTTTTCAGTTAGCTCCCTTTAGATCTAGGTGTGCGATATAAACAAATATTCGAAAGTAAATAAAAATTGTTTGTATTCGATAAACCCTGAAACTACTAAACCTAATTTAATAATTCTTTCACCAGTAGAAAGCAACATTATCACGTTGTAACACAAGCTATATATAATATTATTTACGTATTTACGGGAATTAACGCGATCACAAAAAGGTATTACAGACCTCTGAATTTAAAACTTAGTTCAAGATATATATTTTTCTAGTAATAGATGTGGGATAATGGTCTCAGAGTAAAAACGGTTTTTCTTTCCCCATCTCTCATCCGTCCGCTATCGCACTTACTCTTATGTTCCGTTCCCTAAGTTAAGGTTTTAAATATGATTCACTACATTTCAGTCGCCATACTGATAAACAATAACGCACTAAAGATGGCCACGTACAAAGCATTCCTAAGGAAATTCAAGTTATTAGTGGATGAATTGTCATTGTTTGCCTTTAAACCCTGTGTCTACCCCATAGAAGTAGCAACGAATTTTAATTGGAAAAGATGGACAAAACTTAAAAGGTATTGTTATATTTAATACAAATAAAAATAATGCTGAATAAAAATGACCGGGTTTCGAACCCACTGGTGTTACAGCCGACTGTTCTACTACCTCCCAACATAATCTATACTTAATAAAGCTAAAGTTTTTGTCTATTTGTTTGTTTAAACGCACTAATCTCTGGAACTACTAGTCTAATTAAAAAAATCTTTTTGTATATGATTGCCAGATTCATGTGGAAAAGTATAGGTTATGTAACATCACCCTGAAACCTTTAGGAGTGGAGCAGTGACCATAGACGCGGGTGGAACTGCGGGAAGCGGGCTTTTGTAAGAAATGTGGTTTTGCGGAGGTATTGAAAGACTTCTGTGACTCTCGAATATTAATTGATTGATTAACAGTGACTTATATACTAGTTATTTACATTAACTTGAGAGAGGGGTTGGCGCGTGTAACTGTATTCTGCTGACGCCTTTATTTGTTGTTATGGCAGTGGACGTGATCTCTTATTTGTTTGTACGTGAGTGGTTACTTCCTTGTAGATATCACGCCGCTTACTCATGACTGCCATAGTGGTTTAATTTCTTTTCAATTTTAGGTATCTTGAATATTATTTCTTTTATAGGCTTGCAATGGCAAGATGGCGCAATCAACATGCATAGATACATCAAACAAGAATAATTGAACCTCAAGTGAAACTTAACAAATTGAAATATTCAATTTGAATGAATACGTCTTGAGAAATAAAATAACTATAGTTGTAAATTCGTTTTATTGGTTTGTTATTAACTTGGCAATACACTGTGGAATATAATAAGAGTATAAATGTCATGAAATGTAGTATTAAATGCTTGCTTACAAATTTCAAACTTCTATTATCGTAAGTGAGAATAACTCTTGTTTATTTGTTAGTTAACATTAAGATACATTTAATTTTATTTATGTTGATAAAATATAAAAGAAAAACTTAGTTTCTTGAAGAACATAATCTGCACAAATGAATTAAAATATGGATTCAATTAGACATAAAATTTTCGTCTAACATTTAAAAAGCAAAAAACTAACGTTTTTATCAAACTCACAATTAAACTCAGTGAAATTTATTCAAATGTCAAACGAAAATGAATAACTGGTATTTTAGTTTTGTTTTAAGTAGGCGGTAATGCACACTTTAAATTAATTATCTTATTATCATAATTATGTGTTTAAATAATAAGTCTTCATTCTAAATGCATCGAATAATTCTTAAGAAAAAATAAATATGTAGAAAATTCACTAATTATTTACAAAAAAAAAAGACATTCTTATGCTACCACTGTTAATAAATAGAATAAATAAACAGTCAATAATTATTATTCTAAAATCACTAATATTTATCTAACAAAAGATTTTAGTAAAATTGTTCTGGAGGATTTTGTTACGAGTCTGAATTTTTGTACTGATCTTATTTGCTTTAATAATAAAACAATGTTTAGCCTTCTAAAGAAGAATCAACACAGAACTTGTTTAATCTTTAGCAATTTTACTCATTCAAAATCGTTAACAAATCCCGATTCAAACTATGAATATGAATTAAGTAATACTTATTTTATTGATTATTGGAAGACACGAAAATTGGTCGCTTACATTATTGTACAGTATTTTTTACTTATAAAAAGTTGGCACTAATAGTGGGATTCTATTTCCCAAAAGTATGAATATTAAAAGATGAAGCGATACATCGATACATGACTATTAATAGTTCGATTATTTATCGATACAGGTAGTTCTTCGGCTCCTCTGCAATTGGCTCCGTGCACGTTCCAAGATGTTTCATTTGCACTAGGCTCCTGTAAAAAAAAAACTTAATGTTTAGTTGAAACTTAATTACACTATTTTACGTGTCAAACCCCAATTACAGATTATGTAGTAGCAATACCGTGCAAGCTCACTCATTGAAGACAGTAAATTATTTACTAGTGGATTTTTGATAAATAATAATGAAGGGTTGAATCTATTTACCATTACTTTTGAAAAATAATAACAGCGCTTAGGTACATTCTGTTAATTTTGTTTTGACTCATCAAAATTGAATTGTTTGAAAACTTCGGATAGAATAATATGCATGACTAAACTTTTTATTAACAACTAAATATTATCACATTTATTATATATTATAAATAGATAAAATAATATTGTTATTATTAATGTTTTTTTAGAAAACTTAGTACTGAATAATTAAAAATTTGTAAGCCATAAATGTTAAGACACACTGGCAAGAAATACAATATGTTCATATATTTTAAATCTTCCAGATTTGAGTTTTTTGTTCGACTACTTTTGTTCTTAGTGACCCTAACGAATGTGACATTAAAGTTTAAATGTGGAAGTAATTGTTTTAAGGATTTTGTTCTTTTTAAGTAGTTTTATTATAACTCACCTTGACCTACAGTTCTCCATCTCCAAGAAACACTTATTCGAATATGTCTTGTCGTCAGTACCGCACACTGGGTCATACTCGGGAGGGCACACGCGAGCACAACCCGAGTACTGGAAGCGCGCCAAACACCTCTTCAACGGGACGACAAACACGTGCTTACTATGAACAAAATACAGCTTTACTATGAAACTACTAATCCCACTAATATTATAAATGTGAAAGTTTGGATGGATGGATGGATGGATGTTTGTTACTCTTTCACGCAAAACCTACTGAACCGATTGCGTTGAAACTTGGTATGTCAATAGCTGGAGACCTGGATTAACGCATAGGCTACTTTTTATCCCGATATTCCCACGGAATTGGGACTTACGCGGGTGAAACCGCGGGGCGCTGCTAGTATACTATAAAACACATCGTAGTAGAATACCATACTGAAAGAATGAGAGGTAGACGAACAGGAAAGGAGAGCTGTATAATGTAGAAACAGGCTGGATACTCTGAAATACCCGAGTATTCGGCATATATACGGAAAAGAATCATTCATCAAGATAATTTAGTTTAAAATTAATTAAAAATTAAAATATATCGCACTGCTATTACAAGAGTGTATAAACTCAAAATGAAGCTTTTTTTCAGAAACGACAGAAAACTGATTACTCGCTTCTTGTTAAAGATTATAAAAAGTGAACACTGTATATAGATTATTGATAAAATTAAGGGATTTCTGTATTATTAAGAGATTGCAGGTTATCAAGTTATTTCCAATTTTTGACTCTATTGTCTTAACAAATTTAAAAAAAAATATGAATTATTTTTAGTGGTTTTGTTGAAAAAATTGGCTTATTACAATTTATTATTATTATTTTATATTTCTTGACGCGTAGGGAATTGATATTTACGTATGAAAAATGAATTATCTCAAATTTACCCTATTTTGAGTTGATACAGTCTCGTAATAGGAGTGCGATATATTTATTTAGTTTATACTGGATGGATGTCTTTAAATTATAGATAATTTGAATTATTGGTTCATTTAAATCCAACTGCTACCTTACCTGATCGTGATAAACCTATATATATATATACAAGTATTGAAGAATTAACTTCTTGCGCAGCAGCGTACATATAACTTTATAAAATACATCTGGAGTCCCTAATAATGATTATCGCCTCTTATCTTTGGTAAGTTACTTTTACGTTATGGTACGAAGTACGCTAGCCAATAGTTTATCTACTACCAAAATGAAAATTATTTATTTCAATTAAACCAATTGGTAGGTAGGTATTTTTGAATTCTCAGTCACTATAAATCGATCCCAGGAACTAATCCTCTAGCCACTATTCTAGACTGATGTAGTAACGCCCCGTCATGTTTAAAGTGTTAATAAAACAAAATTATAACACTTCAAGCAATCGCTTCCTACAAAGCTTTCTTCGGCGGTTTAATTACCATAATTATATAGTTAGAAAATAAATTACCCGCAATTTTCCTTCTTCATAATACACTCGTTCTTGTAGAATCTATTGTCAGATCCACAAACGAAGGCGGGAGTATCAGGGCATTCTTCGTGGCAGAGCGCGGTGGTCCGACAATGGGCGGCCGCAACAGGAACTACGTGTTGGCCACACGTTGCCAAACGAAGCTCACATTCGGATCTGAAATTGTCAATGATTTTGTTATTTTGTATTATAGGTAGGAGAATTAAGTTAAGACTTTCTCAAAAGTGTGTTACATTGCTAGCCTGATTCCCCAACGTTAATTATATTGAGTAAGATATAGTGTAGTTTTGTAATTACAAAACTGATACGAACGTACATACACTTTTTTTTAAAAAGAATACTAGCAACGTGGGTCACACATTACTAGTTTTCTTGTTAACCCCTCCAGCTAAGCTAACATCTTTGAAACCGCAACCTCTTGATCGTCCGTGAAGTCCGACGCATAAGCCATTACGCTACCGCCGCTTGTAGTTATTTAGTGCTTTTATTTCTAGTTATCAGATTTGTTGCAATCATTGTATAATCGAATCGTACTACAAAAAGCAGGTCATCAATATCCTTTAAAATTTCTTAAATCTATTTAGAAACATTAGTGCGGCGCCTTAGACCGACGCAATAAGTCGTTTCCCCCCTTGATAAAGAGCTCCTATCGGGCCTTGGCTTCTAAAGTCAAGACCAAGGTAATATCACATAATTATCAAACAATAAAATGCTTAAGATTACTTGTAAACGTTGCCATCAGATCCGCAGACAGGTTGTTCCACAACATTTTCGCATGTATCGGGACAGTCTTCCTTAAATCTTGGCAGTAATGTGCAGTTGCCGAAGTGAGCCAGTTGTATTCCTTTCCTGAAATCAATAGAAACATGTACATGTGGATATTCTGGACCTATTGGTTAGAGTTAGGGATGAAACAAGAGAAAAATCCATCATAACCGCGCATCCTTCGATATCTATATTCATATAATAAAGCTGAGTAGTATGTTTTTTAAATTACTTCCATTATGGCAGGCAATTCAAAAAATGAATGATAACAAAATTGGAGGATACAGTTTTATGTTGTAGCTACATATCTATCTCCAAAATTTAATTACACCACTGGATAGCCAGATGATCAAAGAATTTGTTACGCTAAGTGAGAACTTTGACGCATCGCTATAGTGGAGGGAGAAACACGCCATTTATCGTTTTGCTGCGTTTTGAGATTTCAATTTAGTATGACTTGACTTGTAGAAGCTACGACGTTCGTTTAAGTTTGTAGCGTCAGCTTTCGTCAAAATATATCGATTGCATATATGAAACATTACTGCACAATCGTATTTACGTACAACACACGGCCGAGTTCATGACACAGCCACACCCAATTTTTATTTTGTTTGAACGCTTTCTGGAACTTCGGACGGATTTGAAAAATTCTTTTTGCATTTGATAGCTTTCCATCAGGCAGGTTGAGGTCATACTGTCGTGCTATATAAAAAAAACCTTGAGAAAGGTTAAAGGAGAGGATGAGATAAATTACTTATTTTAGTCGATATAGTTAGTTGTCACTGTTGGTCTAGAGGTTAGTAATCCTGACTGCTTAGCCAGCTTAGAGGTCGTGGGTTCAATTCCCCTCAGGACCTTTGCCTAGTTTGGGATAAGATGGCTCTGTGTGAGATCTGTCAAGTTATTATTCAAACATACAAATAAATAAAACCCATTTTGACAAATGATCTGAAGAATCCCTGATTGTGTTTTTTAACAACAATTTTTTTTTTCTCATTTTAGCGTTTTTTTGCAATCAACATCAGGATAACATTGGTAATTTCAGTCACTTTCATATAATCAGTCTAGTGATAAGACTACGGAAATAAAATATAAATATTTTTGAAGTGAAAACTTCTTTAAATATAGATTTTAGCAGGCTAATTTCAGCACTGGAAGCGGAGCAAAAATAAAGGCAGAGAATATTTTAAATGGAGTATCTTTTTAATCGACGCAACGCAACACATGTAACTTTAAGTACATACGCCTCTACCGGAACACACAGTTACCATGTCTTAATATTAAAATATAAATGTTGCCACTTATTTAACAATAGATCCACTAGAGGGCGCTAATCTAAACATTGAGCTCTGTCAGCTCCTTATTAATTAATGTCACCAACCTGCTAATGTGACGTTTTAAGTTCGTCGTTTCGTTTAAGTTTTCACTTCTGTCGGCAGTCCAATGACTGCCTATTTTTTTTTTCTGCATGGATATAGACCAAATATTCTTCAGAAAGATTATTACGACATTTTGCTTTCAAAAGGTTTACGGCAATAAGCTTGCCCCCTATTACATGACTGGGACTAACTTGTAGTTGGCAAAATGTGGGTGTATACGCCTCTACCTACCCCTCCAGGGATACAGGCGCGAATGTATTTTTCTGGTACTATGGTAGTATATAGTATAGTATTATATATAGTATATATGTAGCATATAGTATTATATGTAGTATTACATATATAGTATTATATATAGTAGGATTATTAAAACTATACTTACAGGCAAGTAGCAACCTTCAAGAAACAAGGATTATTGTAGACCTTCTGATCAGTACCGCAAACAGGATCAACGTCTGCTGGACACTTGACCTTCATGCACCGATTCATCTTGCCTCGGCACTTATCCATGTCCACCTTCTTCACTATTTTACGGTTGCTTACACTCCTGTATGTATAACATAAGTAGCTTTTTTAATTATTTAGCTCTTTCTCTATCAACATATGATATATATATTCATTAGAATTTAATTTTTTATGTTAATGATGATGATGGATCTCTATACTCCCTATCCCTACAGCTTATGTTATTATAACGAGCACAAAAACAAACGTATCTAATAAATAAAACTCTCCTTTAGGTACTTACACACCTATTTCCCTTCCCTATTTGAGTGCAATTTTATGATCATGATAATGTTCAAAACAGAGTAATCCCTCTTAACAGTTTTTGGTTTATGGTATAGAGGGAAAACGAGTAGACGGGTCACCTGATGGTGAGTACCGTGGCCCATGGATACCTGCAACTCAAAAGTCACAATTGCGTTGTCGGCCTTTGGGGTAGGAGTACGTTCTTTCCTTGAAGGTTTGAAGGTTACATCGGTCCGGAAATACCGCAGGCGACAATTTGTTCAACAGATTGGTTGTGCGAGATATTACAATTGGAATTTTTTTTACGTGTTTGCTATAAGCGAATTTCGTCATGGCTTCAAACTCACTCCTAACCGGAGGAATCGACAATAAAGCGTATAGTGTACCACATAATCCTAACTAATATTGTTGAGGTCGCCAAATTAGGCCTACTTTTGTTAGATTACAACAATCTTCGGCTAAGAATAAATTCCTAATATTTCAGCAATCATTATCTTACTTCTAAGAGAATTTTATCGTAGAGATATAATTTTCCTAGCTAAATACGGCAAAAATATCCTTCCAATATTGATGTTTTAAAAGCTTTATTATTAAATTCAGTAATTTAGTTTTCAAGAATCACTTACCCACAATTTAGCATTTTCATCTCACACTCATTTCTATAGACCATTTCATCAGACCCACACACTACTTTATCTTTCTGCTCTAAACAATCTTTAGGACACGACTCCCCGCCCGATGTCCGCTCTTGTGAAACACAGAAAGACATTGGTACTTCGAATACGTGTTTACTGAAAAAGAGAAATGATAATATTATATATATCATAGTTGTCAGAAGAGACCTACAGTCAACAATGATTTTCCCATTTCAATCCCACTATCCCACTAATATTATAAATGTGAAAGTTTGGATGGATGGATGGATGGATGAATTGATGTTTGTTACTCTTTCACGCAAAAACTACTGAACCCATTGTGATGAAACTTGGTATGTACTTTTTATTGCGATATTTCCACGGGATCGGGACTTACGCGGATAAAACCGCGGGGCGCTGCTAGTGTACTATATTTTTTTCATAGGCTGACGAGGAAAAGATAATATATGAGAAACATACCCGCAATTGCTAGCTTTCATCCTGCAAGCGTTGGCATACAGCTTTCCGTCAGATCCACAGGTCGGTCTGGCTACACGCCAGCAAGATTCGCGGCAGTGTCTGGTAGTCTGACAGTGCTTCTTGTTCGTTCGCACTACGCCTTGTCTAGAAAATCATCGCAATAGTTTGTAGCGCTTGCAGATAGGAATTTAAAATGTGTTAAACGGTTTTTATGTGATTACGGATCTGTCAGGCTAACCTGAACAGAACATAAATGAAAACAAGGCATATAATCTTAAGTTTCGAAGCAAAACATTGATAACACCAAATGACGTATCTGGTAAACTTAAACCAGTAATTCTGTGAGAACTTTTGTAATCATCGATAAAGAGGTTTCTGACTTTATTAATCAGAATATGCCCTTATCAATTTATGTTTATTTCTTTCTCTTTAAGTTGTTATTTTATTCACTTTATCTTATAGCTCATACTGTGTTTTATAGGATATAACCAAAAAAAGGATTTGTACTATAAATGCCATCCTAGTTATAACAATCTATAAGAATTACAGACAGCAATCAATGAAACAAACGAACACGTGACGAGTATTTTTGATCATGTGAATTCGATGCCTAGACACTTACCCGCAAGTCAGCAGCTTCATCTGACAGGTATTTTTATACACGTTTCCATCAGAGCCACAAATCGGTCCATCCAGGGGAGCCTGAGAGCAATCCACGGGGCAGTTTTCACGGTGAGCGCTAATATTGTTACATGCTCCCAAGTGGGACAGCCCAATACCAACTCTGGAAATGAAAGATAACGAAATAGGTTAGTTTTAGGTGCATTTCTAGTTTACCAAAATAATGATAATGTATTTACCATTATTTTGGTTATCCATGCCTGCTACTTAACACTGCTATTTATATCGAACCGTTAAGCGCTTTTGCTTGATTTTATTGATGTGTGATGTGAAATTGTGTCGCTTAAATCGAATTGAATCCGAGTGTGGATTATTCGGACATATCTTCCAACACGATATCCTCGTCATGTTTTTGAAAATAGATAGAACTAATTTATTATACTAACAACAATTAATTTATCGTCAATGTATATTGTTGTCAAAGTGTAACACATTTTAAGTAAATATTGTTTTTCAATTATAAATTATCAAATTATATTTTTATTTCGTAGGAAAATGGACCCATGATCCATGCAATTTTTTTAACCCCCAACGCAAAAAGGAGGCGTGTTATAAGTTTAAAATGTGTATCTGTGTCTGTCTGTGACGTCATAGTTTCTAAATGTTTGCCAATTCACATGGATATGACTATACTTATTGTTAGAACAAAAAACGCAAATATGGTGCCCCTAGACTACACCAGTATTTTTTATTTTCCTGGTCCAATGTAAGAATTTTTTCATTTACATACAAATTTAATTGAACTGTTCCGTCTTACCGAGCAATTAACCAGGACCGTTAATTATTTCTTTGTTTTCATCGATGATGTGAACTACTGGATATTCTAAGTTATTCTAATCGACCGATTATCCAAAACAAACTAATATCTAGATATAAAGTCTAGTACATCAAAGCTTCTTACCTGCAAATTTCCACCTGTAGCATGCATCTATTGAGGTAAGTTCTTCCGTTGGTACCGCAGACAGGGTCCTTCTCTGAAGTGCATCTGTGATCGCATTTGGAACCTTGAGCACGAGAGCAGGCCGTCTGATCAGGAGCTAGTCTTACACCTGCAACATTTGTACAAAAACATGAAAGTGATTTCTTAAAATCTGAATAGTATGCGTTCCTGTAAAAGCAAATGGTCTCCATGTCGAATTCTGTAGGTTAGATTTCTTCCATAGGGATTAGTTGTGAATTGTTATGAGTTTCGTTGTACCTTGTATCCTTTAATTGGAGATTTGTCAAAGTTTCCTGCGACACACAAATATTTTCCCCCGTGAGGGAGTCACCTTTAAGAAATAAAATATACTTAACAATTTTGTAAAAGTTTTTGGAATATTTTTGTTAGAAATTAATTAAATGATTATCCACAGAAAAACCATTATTTTGTCAAAGAATTTTGAAATTGCCTTCAAAATAAGGAGTTGGGGGGAAACTTTAAGTACTTTAACTTTCACTACATATTATGTTTATATTAGTCTGTCTGTTCGCAATAAACTGAAAAACTACTGAACGGATTTTCATGCGGTTTCCACCAGTAGACAGAGTGATTAGTGAGCAAGATTTAGGTGTATAATTTGGTGGAAATATCATGATGATTGTTGAAGATGTCTCTACTACCCGTGCGCCGTTAAGCCGGGGTGGGTTGCTAGTTTTCTAATAAAATTAAACCAAATTCTTTTTAGGACAACGTCTATCGGGCCAGCTTGTGGTTTAATATTTATAGACAACATATATTCGATAAAATCAAAACAGTTTAGATACCCTCAACACGTACCTTTCCCACAAGTCTTCTTCCTCATTTCACAAAGCGAGGGATATATGTATCCATCGGTGGCACAAACAGGTTCACTCTGAAGAGATGGCCCGCAGATCCTGGGACAGGTTGCATCGCGTGCTCCATCGCAACGCAAGGCGGCTGTGGAAGAAGACATTGATGAGTTAAAAGAGTATCATAGAATATCTGGACATTCGATAGATTGAGGTTATTATAAGTACTAAAAAGTGTTTTGATTTAAATCCGGGGAATGCAAGTGTGGTGTCATACACATACAACTTATACACCTTAGTGCCACCTAGTGAAGGTAACCCACCACTGATTATTGATAGTGTACCCACTAACTTTTAATTTAGTCACGTTTGTTAGTCAACAACAAAAAAGTACAACCAAAATCAAACCGCTAGAAACTTTCACTAGCAAATTTTCGAGTTTTAGGTAAAAGATTTTTCATGAACTGTGTAAAAGCCTACTACTTGTGATATTAAGGTATATCTCAAGAGTAGTATGCTTTAATTCCTCAGTTCTTAAAAACTAATAATTGACAAGACATATAGTAGAATTGAGTACCTCCTCGTTTTTTGAAATTCTGTTAACAAGTATAAAATACAATCTATACTAATATTATAACGCTAAAGAGATTGTTTCTTGGGTTGTTTAGTTGAACGCGCTAATATCAGAAGCTACTGGTTCAAATAAAAAAAAAAACTTTTAGTCTTAAATAGCCCATTTATCGAGGAAGGCTATAGGCTATGTAACATTACGCTACGACCAATTCATCATAAACGCAGGTGAAACTGTGGGGACGGCTAATGGTCTATAAATAAACATATAACCTAAGTAAAATAATACGTGTCTAACAAAATGGCGAATTCTACTATTGAAGTTTTCAAAGCGAAACAACATTGAATAAAGCAAGTACATGCTTAAACTTCTCTTAAAAGGATTAACGAAATAACCGTCTATCCAACGCTCGGAACGAAATAGTAATAACTTTCAACTAGCGGTTGGAAGATAAAGTAAAATACAGGGCCGTTCGAATTCCACAGATACCTCGACTAAACTGAATCTCGGCAGTACAACACGCAGATAAGCCTTTGTGAATAAAACACACGGTGCACTACAAGTGGGGCTACGATCCAAGCGGATGGGATTATGGGATAAGAAAGTTGAGAGCCGATTTGCAAAATAATTTTTTGGTCGTTGTAAAATTCTTATAAAAAAGACCTTCAATCAATCAGCCTTTCATAGTCCACTGCTGGACATAGGCCTCTCCCAATGTGCACCACAGCTCCCGGTCCTTCGCCTTTCGCATCCAGTCCATCCCAGCTACCTTCTTCAGGTCAGCTACCTTCATCTGGCTGGGGGCGTCCTACCTTCCGTTCACCGATTCGCGGTCTCCACTCTAGGACCCGTCTGCTCCAACGGCCATCGGTCTTTCGGCATACGTGGATAGCCCATTACCACTTCAGTATGCTTATCTTGCGAGCTATGTCGGTAACTTTAGTTCTTTGTCGGATGATCTCATTACGAAATTTATCCTTCAAAGAGACTCCAAGCATAGCTCGCTCCATAGCCCGCTGCGTGACTTTTAATTTGTGGACTACCCCCACCGTTAGTGCCCACGTCTCGGCGCCGTATGTCATAACAGGTAGGACGCACTGATCTAACACTTTCGTTTTAAGACATTGCGGTAATGGCGAAGAGAAAATACCTTATTTAAAGTCAATTATGATAGAGAAAGGGATTAATTTTAAATAAAATAAAACACCTTAAAATTTAGTGAACGGAATGTTTAAACATGAAGGTATTTTTTTTCCGGGATCTACTCCGATAAGAGCACGATAATGATTCGACTAAAACCACAAGGTGTCTCCGTCACCAGACCCATTACCCGATAGGCAATATAGAGATTAATCCTTAATCCCTCATCAAGTCCTGGCGATCAGTTGTGGCTACTTTAACCACTTCGAATAGAACGAACCTTATTTCCCTCACCAGTTATGTTTTTTTTATACATAAAGAATACTAGCACCGTGGGTTACACATAACTGATATTCTTGTTAACCCTTCCAGTAAACTGTTTCAATTATCTACTGACAAACTGCATACATAATAACTCTAGTACTAGTTGTGTTCGAATGTTTATTTTATAAAATGTTTAGCAGTTAATGTATGATTGAATTACAAATACTAGACTAACTGAAGCACACGTTCACAAATCGTGATAAAGATTTTAACTGCGAAGAGGTGAGAGCTAATCATGACCATGCCATTTTAAACCACGAAGGTAATGTAATGACAATAATTATTATTGTTGAAGTGCTGTAGGTTTATTTATCTCTTTATTGTACACCTTTTATGTGAGATACAATCAAAAACAATGTAAACATTCAGGTTTAACAATTGGATGTCTTATCGCTCACGGCGATCTCTTCCAGACAACCTTTCTACGTGTATTAAGTGTTTAAAAGTTTGTTTATGTTAACGAAGTCGTGTTCCTAGAACATTTAACTCTGTCTCATTAATGTAATACATTGTTTTACAAACTGATGTGGACATATTTTAGTGTCGTATTAGAAAGAAGTAGCTGGTATTTTTGAAAATAATGTAAATGTAATTTTACCAATAAAGCAATTATTTTATTTTGTAAGCTGGAATACAAATGAAACTAAGTAATGAAAGGTAATGTCAAATAAATTAATATTAATACAATTATTTTTCTTTTTTTCTATGGTAATGGGGGCAAACGAGCAGACGGGTCACGTGATGGTAAATGACTACCGCCGCCCATGGGCACTTGTAACTCAAGAAATGCAATCATTGTTTCACTGCCGGTTTTCTGTGTGGCCGTGGTATTGAGCGGAGTCGCGCCGGCACATACGTGCCAAAGCATGGCTCTCCTACGTTTTTAAATTAGTCCTAAAAGCCGCATAAATACAAAATCTATATTAAAAATTCGGTCAAGGGGTGCAGTAGACTCGATTGAAACTTTACCTGAATAATAAAACATGAAAAATAATGATTTTGAGTCGACAACATATACCTATCCTCAAAATTCGGATTGTCGACTATTTTGTTAAATTCTAATGGTGCAAATGGCAGTTGCCATATTGGCCACTCGGATGCTGTCTTGAGTTCGTTAAGGCCGATTCACACATATTTCTGCCTACATTTTGTAAAAGATTGTGTATTATGTATGAGTCCCATTTTTCATGTAGTAAATAGTTAAAATCATTATTATTGACATGGTGCTTCCACAGCAAAAAATCAGCAAAAACATATTCCAACATCATCTAGTGAAGACGAGCTGAACTACGTAGGAACTACTAAACCTGCATCGTGCAATGAAAGTTCTCACGCCGATTAGCATATTATATACAACTTCCAATACCAAGCGTTGGGCCGCAGGCCGCCATTCATGATTACATCACCTGGTCGGAGGATCCTACCGTTGTGTTGGAGAAACATAACATCAGTTATCCCACACATATTTCTAAAAATAAAAAATACTATATGAAGGTATACTTGTCTTTATATTTTTTTTCAGCTGACTTGACTATTTATTAGCTTCGCATAATGATCTTAAAATATGACTTTACATTTTTAAGGCATACTAAAGGCATAAAAGTAGTTATAATATAATACGTGCTTTAGAATTTCTTAACCACTGCGCAAGGCATGTCAGTATCATAAATTTTATTAACCAATTGGCCTCTCCCGCAGATTCACCCGCTTTTATGGTCACTGCCCCACTCTTAAAGGTGATATTCAATAGTCTAAAACCTTTCTGATGAATTGCTCTATTCAATAAAAAAAAACTTCAAATCCAACTGTTAGTTCCTGGAGCTAAATAAAATTCATTTATTTAATCAATTCATTAAAAAAAATTTTGTTGAAATTATTAAATTAATATAGATTCTGATAAACTAGATATCTAATTGAGTCAATTCATTCCAATATGTCACTCAGCTGGTCAAACGCGTGACAACCGCTTTTCAATCGCATTCAATAGTGAACGAACTACGTACCAGACATTAAACTTCCTGCTTTACAGATTATCAGCTTATCCTAACCGCTGTTTTAAAGTCCACACGTAGTGAGAGAATGGCCCTCGGGCTTGCCTCTGACTAGAGAAATCCATTAACACAAACCGCGGCCCGACACCCCAACGTTTATTTTTAAAAGATAAAGGTGTTCAGAAAAAGGCTTACAGTTTTTTAAGACTATAAGTACCTACTAAATTTATCCTACCTATTACCTTTACGGTCTTCCTCTAAATTCCATGTCTTTATTTCATATCATTGGGAATTTAAAAGAAAATTATAATTAACTAGCTGCGGCCCGCAGTTTCACCCGCGTAAGTCCCGATGCCGTGGGAATATCCTGATTAAAAGGTGCTTTTGTGTTAACTCAGGTGTCCAGCTTTTTAAATACCAAGTTTCATAGCAATTGGCTAAGTAGTTTTTGCGTGAAAGAGCAACAAACATCCATACATCCATATATCCTCACAAACTTTCACATAATATATAAACTAGAAGCGCCATGCGGTTTCACCCGCGTAAGTCCCTATCCCGTTTGAATATCGGGATAAAAAATAGCTTATATGTTAATCCAGGTCTTCAGATATCTACATACCAAGTTTTATAGTAATCGGTTCAGTAGTTTTGGCGTCAAAGAGTAACAAACATCCATCCATCTATCCATCCAAACTTTCACATTTATAATATTAGTGGGATTCGTAGGATTAAAACAGTGATGAACCTTTTTGTTCGTCAACGTGCAAATAGCATACTAAGGCCATGTTCAAATGACGGGCGTTAGGGGCGCAAAAATTTTTATTGGTAAAAATTTTGTTTAATTCGTTCACGTGCCAATGCGCGTTTTGATCCGATGCGCGCTCGATGGTGTGATATGAACTTAGCTATTATAGACGGAGTGAAGTCCCCTTAGTTAATAATTAATTTCTTTTTTCCCATTTAAAGTTTATTTTGATAAGCGCGCCATTATAAAGTCTAAGTTTCTCCTTACTTGTTTCTACACGCTCTAGCTACGGTGGCGCCACCTAAATACACACTTTTAACGCACACTTTTTCTTATATAGAGATGGTACTCCTCACCTCTGCCCTCCATAGCTTAAGTAAGAAAAACTGGAATGGTTTTTTCTCTACCTTCGAATAATTAACCACTAACGGCAACCTAAAGTTAGTATGAAAAGATACAACTTAGACTATTAATAAATAATGTAATCAGACGTGTAGATAATTTAGTGTCAGTCAAATGGTTCAATGGGTTGGATGTATTTACAGAGTGCAGTAATAACACTGTAGAAGCGTAAGAAGTAGGTAGTATGATAAATAATATAACTAGAGATCGCTTGCTGAACGAATTTCGACCATGGTTTTTTCATTGGCGAGGATAACTTGAGCTGTCATTATGAAGACTTACTTGCCATGATAGGTAATCACATATACTGGACGCGTCTAATTTCATTATGACGTTTTCACGTAATTTTTAAAGCTGTAATACATATTCTTTAATTTTTTTAAACAATATGCTTTTCTGCATTTCTTCTATATATGAACTGTAAATATTCCAAAATTTACGTTACTACGTTCGCGAAATTTTCTTAAAAAGAGGTACAAAGAATTCTCTTCACGTATTAATGATAATATAAAAGAAACAGTAGACACACTATAATGGTAGAACAGGTAAACAAGTGACATAGCGACACAGCAGATGTTCTGCATAAAATAATTATAGCATGCCTATATTGTTGGCCCATGAAGGGGATACTTCAACACAATGTCGTACACAATTGGGTATATGCCTATGCTCAAAATAAATTATTTTGCCAAGTGTCGCAATAAAATAACTTAATATACTGTGAAAATTGTCATCCAGTTTCATTTTAACGTTTTTAATTTAGATTAAAATTGTTAAATTAACATTAAAAGTAAATGATTTGACAATACTAAGGAGTGACGTCACACCTTAGCATTTCATACAAAAATGTACGGACGCTACCATTTTCACATTTACTAAAAAGGTACTGATTTGACTTGACAGTCATCTACCCTATTGCGTATTTAAAATATCTTATTATAAAATGGGCATTTACTTATACATAATTGTAAAATACAACATATACCTATTAATATACTCGTATAGCACTGGTAAGACTGGTTAATTTTTTTCGTGATCTAAATGTTTGAAACCTATGCTTTATTTAAAGCATGTGTGCTTATATGAAAAGGCCATTTTTGTTTTACAACTTCTTAAGCAAATATCATGCAATAACAAGCGGTAGCGTAATAGCTAAGGCGTCGGACTTGCGATCAAGTGGTTGCGGGTTCGAACCTCACCCAGTGCACTACCGGCGTGAACCCACTCCTTTTTTTTTTTTTTTGTGCGTGTGTAAACCCCCTCGGGCCGTCACCCCACCGGAGTTTTCGGTGGGGCGGTGTGTCGGAATCGAACCGACTAAAACCACACGGTGTGCCGTACTGCGCCTAAATTAGGAGGGATAAGGGAACAGCTTTTATTAAGACATCCGGACCCCTCCTAGCGCCTGCCCGCAAAAGCGCGGGCACCACCTTCGTGAAATAGTAAATAGTAATAGTGAACCCACTCCTAACACAAGCATTTAGCTTAGCTGGAGGGGTAACAAGAATATTAGTAATGTGTGACCCACGTTACTAGTATTCTTTCATTATTAAAAAAGAAAAAATTAATAAAAAAAATGCAAGTATACATTTACAAATGTTTAGATTTCATAAATTTTCTCTGCGTCTCTTTCATGATTTGGCACAGTATCATTAGCTTCTTGCAGTCACATCGTTTCATCTAATGAGTAATTTACTTTTACTAGCTTTTCTCTGCAATATGTTGTTTTACAATTTTCTTCCAGTTAAACAACCGTATATTTTCGAAACATGATTGGGCTGTTACTTAAGTAAATGGATTTTATAAGGATATTTTAGATTAGAGATTTATACTACTTCAGTATGGACAATATTTTAGTAACATTTTCTTGGCCTGGAGGCGGACCTTATTTTAGATGTACTAAAGACCAATATTGAATTTACGTATCACTAACCATTACGGCAGCGCACGCGGGTAAAGCAGTTCGGGAGCGCTTTTTCTTACGATTTTCTTAACTAAAATCTATATTTAATGCTAGCTGAGAGGTGTAACCTAATGCCAGATAGCCTAAACTATTCCTTATTAATCTAGCTATCACATACAAAAAAGAACTTTTCGAATCCGACTGGTAGGCAGTTCCTAAGAATAGCGTCTTTAAACAAACAAACAAGAACCTCTTCATATATAGTGATTTTGCTTAAATCTTCTATTCTATCCATCGCTTTTCTTCCGATCGCTTCATTGCTTTCGCTTGCTCCATCTCACTTTCACTACTAGAATATGATGATTTCACTTACAGAAATATCAGTCCCGTCCCGTTTTACTCTTTATTATTCTTCAATTCTATAGCTCGATCGCACTTTAGAGAACATTTTGAGTTCCTAAGTTTGAAGCTATAAGCAACAGCTTATTCTACAAAGTTTCCTGACATATCTGATAAGAAAGCGACAGGTTTATAAGGCGGAAAATAATATCAAATATTTTCTTCATGTAGTTGCTCAAAAGTCCAAATTGTTAACTAGTACACAATAACATTGTTCATGAATGTTACTCAATCAAATGTCTTCAGATCCACAACCGTCTATTCAACAAGTCAACATCTCATCACGCCCTTGAGACTTCAATTTGGGTCACATCCCTATTGAGGCTGCAATAGTTGCAGCTGCAGTTAAGGGTCAAATTCAGGTCAAGTTCTCACTATTGAACTAGAAGCTACTAGAAAATTCTAATCCAGATAGTTTTTGTAGTATGTACTACTTCTTAAAAAAGTAAGTACTCATCTATACAAATAAATAAAATTGAATAATAATAATAATAATAAATCTTTATTTCCAAGAACACGGTCAAAAAGATACATAGGTGTGAAGTGCCTGTTTGTAATGTCATAATAATAGCTTTTTACTTAATGCATCTGAATGTTTTTTTTCTTTTTTTTTAAAAGACATATTTCGCATTAGGAATATTCCTGTGTCCCGAGGGGAGTCACAAACATTTAAACAACGCGACGGATACAAAAGAACGCATACTCGGGACAACTATTTGTGGATCATACAATTTTTTGTCCCGTGTGGGATTTGAACCCACAACACTCGGCGCGGCCTACTGACGAGGCGACCACCTAAACCATTGCGCCATCCGTGCAGTCAGAGTTAAATATACTTATACCTATTTAACTTTTTTTTACTTATTTATGATTTCTTATTTTTGCCATTTCGAGCGTATAGCACACGTGGGTTGCAACTTAACTTCAGCGATGGGTCCAATCCAACATTATGCTGAGTTGCGGGCCCTTTGGCCCTCTATTCATATCTATACTTAATATAATAAAGCTGAATAGTTTGTTTGTTTGGTGAAACGCGCTAATCTCAGAAATTACTTTGGTTGGATAGCCCATTTATAAAGGAAGGCTATACGCCTATATAACATCACGCTACAACCAATACGAGCATAGCATCAATGAAAAATGTTGCAAAAATGGGGAAAATTTACGGGTCATTAATAAAAATAAAGTTTTGTATTTTATAATATGTGTGCCCATAAAGATAAAAAAAAAACATTTATTGGCAGACATATTATAAAATACAAAACATTCTTTTTATTAATTACCCGTAAATTTTCCCCGTTTTTGAAACATTTTTCATTGATGGAGCATCAATGAAAAATTTACGGGTAATTAATAAAAATAGTGTTTTGTATTTTATAATATGTGTGCCAATAAATGTTATTTTTTTATCTTTACTCAGATACATACATATTTTATAGACCAATTCGAATAATTACGTACGAGTAGGTACTTAATTTTCTAAATGGATTTAACTGAACGAACTGAAATGATTTCCTTTTAAGAACTGTATATTGAATCGTCTATAGATTGCAATAAGCTACAGAACTGTAATTACTCAGCATTAGTGCTGCACAGCACTAATTATTTAAACAATAAAAACAGTTAGAAGTACCAGAGCCCCATAAAACTAAATATCCTCGGCCCTTGCTCAGTACTCAAAATTGTATGCAGCGTTTCAAGGAGTTACAAGTACATTAACATAAAATCTTTATTTAAAAAAAAAACAATGTGAATAGCTTTAACTCGTCCCAAAGGACGAGTTAAAGCTATTCACATTGTTTTTTTTCATGTCTATGCATGAATTTAGCATGTCTATGGTTAACCACAAATGGTTAACCATAGACATGCTAAATTAGGAATTAAACTTACTACCTACATAATAATATTTCTAATTTACACAACTAAAATAGGTTGGCAGTGAAATAACGATTGCATTGCTTTTGGCCGCGTGAGTGAGATTACCGGAGCCCTGATCCTCTCCCCTTTTCCTCCCCTCTAATCCCCCTCTCCCCTCTTCCCACTCTTCCCGGCAACGCACTTGTGACTTGAGTTACAGGTGCCCATCGTCGGCGGTAGTCATTTACCATCAGGTGACCTACAAGCGGACAGTATTAACAATAACGTAAACACTTCTTGATATTAAAATATCGTGTTTTTACTAAGTTTTATTTTTAATTTGATCAATTAGAATGTTCAAACGTCAGAATTCAAATTTTCAGGTTTCAATTTATGTATTAATTGCCAGAGTAAAAATGAGAACGTAACATACTCGTGTGATAAATCAAAATGGACCACAGTCTGTGGTAAATTTTGGTTTGTAACAAACAATATCTTACAAAATATGATATTGTTAATTTCAAGGTAAATATTTTGAAATTGGCAAAATATACATCAATGAATCAATTATACATATTAGACAAAAATATACATCAATGAATCAATTATACATATTAGACAAAAATATAGTGGTAAACGATCGAGACAAGGCATTCGATAACGATAAAGTTATCGAAAACTGGATTCACACAATAATATACCTAATAAACTTCCATGAATGAAGGTTTATGCTTAATTATGTATTTATACGGAAATTAACGCGATCACGAAATAGGTGTTACGTAGAGTCAGCCTGTGTCCACGGCCAGAGTGCAACCTGGTCGAAACGTCAGGCAATTCAGAGATCTGTAATACCTATTTCGTGATCGCGTTAATTCACATGTAAATACATAATTAAGTATGAATTATGTATGAAAATAAAAATAATTATGTATGAAATAACTGTTCTGTAACAATTAGTTAAAAGTTTTAAAAGTTCTTTAACTATTTTTTCTGACAATAATAAATTCTCTACTCAGTACCTATAAATTAATTTTAGTAATTATATTATTGTAATATTAACCCATAAAAATACTAAAAGTTTTTAAAGCGAGCACAACCCTAGCGCAATCACAAGGTAATAAAAATTCAAAAGTTCGTTTTGCAGATGTATTCTAATTGGTTCATATAAAATATGTAATATTGGTCACTACTAAAATTATAATTCATTATTGTTGTAGGCAATCCTAGTTTCATATTTTACTGTATAATTTTGAGAAAACATTTACGTAGATTTTATTATCTTCAATTATGTTATTTAAATTCCATTAAAGTACTAATGGGATAAACATAATAACGAATAATAATTAGATACTAATTACTTCCTTAATTTTGAACTTCAAATTATGTTTATGGGTCTCTTACCCATAAACATAACATAATGCAAAAAAATATACTTCCTCTGTAGTACATTTTTATGGTATAGGGGGCAAACGAGCTGACGGGTCACGTGATGGTAAGTGACTACCCCAGCCCATGGGCAACTGCAACTCAAGTGTCACAAGTGCCTTGCCGGCCTTTAAGGTGGAAGTAGGGAAAGGGGATAAGCGGGAAAGGGGATGAGGGAGAGGGAGGGGAAAGGGTGAGAGAGGGAAGGGTTAGGGCCTTTTTTTTTTTTTTTTGTGCGTGTGGAAACCCCCTCGGGCCGTCACCCCACCGGGGTTTTCGGTGGGGCGGTGTGTCGGAATCGAACCGACTAAAACCACACGGTGTGCCGTACTGCGCCTAAATTAGGAGGGATCCGGGAACAGCTTTTATTAAGACATCCGGACCCCCCCTAGCGCCTGCCCGCAAAAGCGCGGGCACCACCTTCGGATAATAACCTCTCAATTAGGCAACGTCCAGGCACACACGGACGCCGCCTCCTCGCGGGGGGCCACTATAGCGGGTGGAAGGGAAAACCCGTCCCGACCACCCGCGGCCACACTCAGGGCGGCATGAGGCGCTGGAAAGCGCGCCTCCGCCGCCCGGTTCGCCGGCGGCGAATCAAGTCCGAGTGGAGATCGTCCTCCCGGACCCGCTCCGCCGCCTCCTTTTGCGAGATGACGTCCTCACAGAAGGTCGCGACCGCGGTAAAATTCCTGTCGCTACCGGCCATGGAGCGTATGACGGCCGGTAGCGAGAGATCCACTCCGATGACTGCAGTGAGGGCCCGACTGACGAACTGGGGCAAACCGCCAGCGTGTGCTGAGCCGAGTCCTCACTGCAGTCGCAGTGGTGACAGGCGGGACTCAATTCCCTCCTAGCGACCGAGTGCAGGTACTTCCCGAAGCAGCCATGCCCGGAAAGAACCTGCGTCAGTCGGAAGGAAAGGGTCCCGTGCTGCCGCCCTGCCCACTCGACGATGACCGGCTGGAGAGCCTCCAGCCGGGACGACCAACGAGCCATGGTGGCTCGGCGAGCGGCCTCACGCCATTCGCGTACCTCTTCGGGCGGGGGCTGACTGCCGCTTCCCGCCCGGAACTCAGCCGTTCGCCGATATACTTCGGCGAGCACTTCCGCCTCCAAATCCCACGGGGGAGTCCCGGCCAACGCGCACGCCGCCTCCGTCGACACGGTGCGGTATCCGCGTATGGCTCTAACCGCCATAACCCTCTGAGGCCGCCAGAGGCGCGCCCTATTCTGGGCGGTCAGAGCCTCCGCCCACACCGGTGCACCATAAAGTGCCATTGACCGGACAACCCCCGTGTACAGCCGTCGCGTAGCGACGCTGGGTCCGCCCAAATTGGGCAAGAGTTGCCCAAGGGCTGACGCAGCGCCGACCAGCCTTGGAGCAAGCTGCAGGAAGTGCTCGTCGAAGCGCCACCTACCGTCGAGGATCAGGCCCAGATATTTTATGCAGGCCTGAACCGGTACGAGGACCGAGTTGACCTCGATAGAGGCGCCAGGGGGTGGACCACGACGGGGCCCATGAAATAAAAGGGCCTCCGTCTTATCCAGGGCCACCCGCAAACCCAGCGCCTCGATGCGCCCAACCACCAGAGAGACTCCCCTGGTAGCCAGGCACGCCGCCTCCTGAAGGAAGGGTTAGGGCCTCCGGTAACCTCACTCACTCGGCGAAAAATAATGAAAAATCTCAAAAGTACCTAATAAAATCACTGTATATGGATATATATGTATGTGTTTATATGTACGTATGTGTAGAAGATACTTCACATATTCCTTTTCACCTAATTTCCTTTATTATTATTTGATTGTTACAGTTCTAAATATTTTTGGTACGCCACCAGCTACCGATTATCTTCCTCTGTTGTTTCCATACAAAGGTTGTCTGGAAGACATCGCTTTTAGCGATAAGACCGCCCATTGTGCTTGCCGCTTAGTATGTTGCTACTAAACTGTGTTAATTTCTGTCTAACTGTGGTGTACAATAAAGAATGTTCTATCTATCTATCTATCTATCTAAAATAATAAGAACTTTTTAAACCATAGTCAGTAATATCTCTTAGATTATAGTTTCCTGGAACAAAAAGTCCAGGACTGACGTCGAAGCAAGTCATGCAATATGTATGTTCTGGGTGTTACGCGTGATGTGTTTCAATGAGTTTGTTTGCATATTGTTTCTAATTCAATTACTATAAGTGAGGACTTGTTATTGGCTTTCTGAAAACTAAATTCTCCATTTTTATTATATTGTTATATAGCTGTAAGTCTTCCTTCTTCTTAAATAATAATAAAAAAAAAAAAAATATGAGTGGGTGATAAGAGTGGCGACACATCTACTTGAACAATCGACACTTACACACAGGCTTCGGATATCAACTTTGCCGATTATCATTCAACCCGGCTGATTTATAAAACCATGAGGTTGACATATAACGGTTGAGTGGGGCCTTTTTCTACTAAATTTATTTTATAAACGGCTAATAAATCATGCGCCGTGCTATGAAGAGCCAACCTTTCAGCGGGAATCACTGCGATGACCTAGTTTATTGGGATTGATGACGTCATGTTGGAATTATGTCACTAAAGCATTATTTTCTATAATATTCTAGGTTCCGATTTCATTCGATAACTATTATATATGTGATAACGTTCGTACCGATTTTCGAACTCTGTCTATGGTTTAATTTAGGATTGAATTATCCCTTTTAGTAATTAGTTGAGCGTTATTGAAAGTACTTATTTTTGGCATGATTGTGTTTGTGCATGTAGGGTAGAATTAAATCATGGTTATAATCGTGCTCACTGTATAGAGCGCACGTTATTCAGCATGGCGCGGGCCACGTACAAGAGCAGAAGTATTAACATGCATATCTATAGTGAGTTACCGAACTAGTTAAGTGTTCATATTTATACACTTTCTCCTTATGCATGTATAATATTTATACACATTTTTTTTTCGTGTGGAAACCCCCACGGGTCATCACCTCACCATGGCTATTGGTGAAGTGGTATGTCGGAATCGAACCGACTAAAACCACACGGTGTTCCGTCACAAGTGAGTCTATCGCAAGGGACTCGGGAAGGACTCGACCCTAGGAAGGAAGTCCCCGAGAACCCTGGCAGACTTTGACCACCCCCAAGCAGAAGGCAGCCACACCATTGTTAGCGGAGGGCCTTGCCCTCCTATCGATATATTATTTATCTAAATATAATTCTGCGTATTCTAGGTCAACTAGTATAAGCTATGCTTAGTTTTGATCTATATAATATTGATGATGATGATGATGAACTTTTACCTCACGGAAGAGTGGACTACAAAAAGCGATCATCGCTAAATCAACCTGTGACCATAGCCTACGAAATCTCACAGAAACGTCAAGCAGTTGATAGGTACATATAAACCCGAATCATTGCCTTCGTTCCCGTTAATGTAACAGCATTTAGGTACTACTTATACTATCATTCTTCAACTCCAACTCTTCTGTGTATTCAACTAGATTTGTTCGCCCTAAACGTTATAGGTATAAAACTGTACCAGAAAACCTGTTCCGTGTAATGGAGGGCCCAGTCTATTTTAGTTACAGGTCTATAAATAAAAGTGTGGATGACTGATTGACTGACCTTTTAGCATCTAGCCGTTTGAACTGGTTTTATTTAAGTAATCTTTTCTTTAAACGGGTTTATATTACTATGAGTGTCATTGAAGGAATATTCTTTATTATCCATAGTAAAATTTGCGTAAAACAAAAATAAAATTATTTTTTATATTGGTACCTTTCAGAGACGAGTATTCTTCATATCACATTTTTTTATTTAACCTATGAGTTTTATTGTATGTGAAATTATTAATACCTACATACGATACGACCTCCAAGAAAAGAGCGTACACAAACACACACACACACACACACATATCTTTTTTTCTCCATACCAAGAGTGCCCAACGTACCCAAAGAAGTTTTTACTTCAAAAATAAAAAAGAAAATTACATATCGCACACCTAGATTTAAACAGGTACCTATTAACTCAAAAACTTTTTTCAGAAAAGGCGAAAAACTAATTACTATGCAGCTAGAAAAAAAATATTGTAGGAATCTTGTGGTATTTTGTAGTTATTTCCCTATTGTTTAATAATATTTGTACTTATATTTGTTTTAGTTTTATGAGTTGAGCCCGTGTCGGTTAATTTAGCGTCTAGCGTCGAGTAGTGGTGATATATTTAAAGCTGATGGTCGGTCGGGAGGTATTGAGATAACAAATTTGATGGTTTTGGATGATGGACGAAATTTTTGAGTTAGCTTCCTTTACATCTAGGTGTGCGATATATTTATCTTAAATTAAATGTATTCAAAGACGTTGTAAAACAGAATAATGTAACCAGTAGTCGCATTCATTAGGCCTAGTTTTTTTGAAGTGAAAACGTCTTTAGGCACGTTGGGCAATTTTGGTATGAGGAAAAAGCATTGAACTCGCGTGACCGACACTCTCAGATACATATTATACACGGCAGTTTTTTGTGACAGTTTTTTTTTTGTAGTCATTGACTTGTCGACTTACGTGTCGCGGGAGTAGTGCACTGTAATGTTAAAGTTAGCGGGTACTATTGCAGATATGTACGAGTATTTGTATTGCTTTGGGTGTTTCTCTATGTAGTATTGCCAAAATGTAGGTAAATCATACCTAGATTTTGGCAATGGAACTTGGAAACTGGACTAATGACAGAGAAAAACTAAATAAATTTAATAAAGACCTGGTTCTCACATTACTTCATACACAAAATTTGTATTCAGCTAAATCGCTCACTTTCTCGCATCAGTGATAGAAATCGTTTAGTGTGTCAATGTACTTAGACAGGTACAGTTAGCGAGAAACGTAGCCAGACTCTAAATTATTCAGTTCCTCCGCGCCTTTTCCCCACTAAGTTGGGGTCGGCTTTCAGTCTAACTACGATACGGCCGAACTTCGATATTTTACGTGAAGCGACTGCCATCAGACCTCCACAACCCAAGTACTAGGCGATATCAAAGTTCTGTAGTTAGATCACGCTGTCGGACTTTTTAGGGCTCAAACTACCTGTAACGATTGCCACAGATGTTCATATCGCAACCGGGACCGACGGCTTCACCTGCTCTCAAAGTGAGTGGTCTCAATGTGTTAAGAATGGTCAGCTATCCTGAGACTGACCTGGCGTGTATTACTTAACCTTGCAATGTGCTAACCTACTCGGTTATCATTTAGCCACGAGCCCCTCTCCAGACTATAATATATATAATTTTAATTTTATTTTTTATTTTATTTTATTTTTATTGAAATTAAAATAATATATAGGTATTAATAGAATGTAATAAAGACAAGCAGCCTCAAAGACATTTTCCCTGTTAATACTTCTCAGGCTATTTTTGAATATTCATAAATGGTTGTGATTGTGAAGCCATTTCCAAAAAATAAACTAGGAAAAAATCTGTTAAATCCTACTAATATTATAAATGAGAAAGTTTGGATTGATGGATGGGCGGATGGATAGATGGATGGATGTTTGTTACTCTTTCACGCAAAAACCACTGAACCGATTGCGATGAAACTTGGTATGTAGATAGCTGGAGACTTGGATTAACGCCTTGGGTTTCTTTTTATCCTGATATTCTGACGGGATTGGGACTTACGTGGGTGAAACCGCGGGGCGCAGCTAGTGACACATACTTTTATATCTAGCACTAGCAGCACCTCGCGGTTTCACCCGCGTAAGTAACGCGCATTTCGCATTTCGCAATCAGTCCAGTACTTTTTGAGTCAATTCGTTACAAACATACTTACATACAAATCTTTCCCCTTTATAATATTAAGTAGGTATAGATTAAATAATATACTTTTTACTAAGACACAGAGGTTATACTCCTAAGCTTAGAACCTTTTCTATCATACTTCTGAATGCTTTTCATATTAATATAATATGTGTCACAAATTAGTTTACCTATTAAGAATAAAAGAAAAACATACAAGTGCGAGTCTGACTAGCGCACCGAGGGTTCCGTAAGCAATAAAACTTCTTGTATGTAGACAGTACGTCCATCTCGAGAATTAGTTTTAGAAGATTTTTGCTCGTCTTTTCTGAAAAACAAACTTAACTTTGGAGTTTTAAAAATACTTTCCCATACATAGCGATATTAGACAAAGTCAACCGTCCAACCGCAAAATATAAGTAATCACAAACACTATTTTTTTATGTGATATAACAACAAATTAACGACTTTCGGATTTTTTCCTTTACTTGTGCTGTCAGACCTTGCTTTTTACCGATTTCGTGATACTAGGTCAAAGGCAAGAACCCTATATCATTTGATTTACCTGCGAAGTGTTAAAATTTGTTAAAATCTAAGGTTTAAAAGCCTCTTAGATTAGATCTTTTGATTGCGTTAACTTGAAAGCTTGATTTTTTAAAGCTTCAAGGGATCGTAGAATGCAACTTGATGCATCCCAGGGTTCCTGAGAAAAAGAGTTTTGACAGACAGTCGGACAACAAAGAGATCCTATAAGGGTACTTTTTTCCTTTTGAGGAACGGAACCCTAAAAACTTTTTTTGTTTTAAGCTTAAAAGTAAAACCAAAAAGGCAACAGTAAACTTTCTGCACTTTTACTTCGACTAATAAATACAACAAAAGTATCTGCTTAGACTTTCACTCTCAACATAAAAATAAATAATTGAAGATCATTGTATATTGGAAATTCATAGATTTCTAAAAGACTGCTAATGTAATTTGATCCCTACAGTAATAGTATCAAAGCGTTAGTAATCAAGTAAGTAATTATGGTTATATATATATTTCTTTCAGTATAGCTTGACATTCTCCTTATTAATCACCTTTAATTGGGCTTGCATTGAGAAAAACAAAGCTGACTTGAGCCCTGGCTTGTGTTCGTTTTATTCAATAAAGACCTTACAACACTGGAATTCATACAAAGTTAGATAGCCACCAATATTATTTGATTCCTCTTTAATAAAAAGGACTGTGTCAAGGAAGGTCTTTGTAAATTTGTCAATGTTAGTTGCGTAAAGTACGTCTGATTGTAGTAGATCCATTGCGATTAATGCTGTTGGTGTGAGCAACCCGTTTAAACTATACGAACAGATAGAAGATAAAATGTTCTGAATAATGAGTATGTCGTTTAGAATGTTTGATGTAGGGTTGTCAAGAGACTTAATTTATTTTAAACAAAACACTATTCTTTTTTTATGGTATAAGGGCAAACGAGCAGACGGGTCACCTAATAGTAAATGAATACCGCCGCCCATGGGTACCTGCAACTCAAGAGTCACAAGTGCGTTGCCGTCCTATAAGGTGGAAGTCAGGGATGGGGGGGGAGGGGTGACGGGAAGTGGGAAGAGAAGTGAGAAACAGGGGGAGAGGAGATTGAGCCAGCCCATACGTGCTGAAGCATACTCTCTCACGTCAAAAATGTGTGTTTTCAAGGTAATAAATGTAATGTCACAAAATAAATATTCATCCGATCATCATGACCTTTTGCATACAGGTCTCTAGAATACAGAAGACCTTTAATCCAGATAAAAAGTACTATTCCGAGCGAAGTCGCAAGAAAAAGCTAGTCAATACATACAAATATTTAAAATTTAAGTGTCTGTTTGTAATGTCAAAATATATATATTTTTTTTATCCTTATACAATTATTTGCACGATACCAATGCCTAAAATACAGATAGGATAACTAGTATAGATATATATAGTGTAAGTATAATATTTAGTCGTATATATGTGCTAATTATGTTATATACTTATAGTAACGCACAGCACTTATGGTGGCAGATAGATGATCATTAAAAAAATAACTTTCTAACAAAAATTAAACCGTCGCGTCGAAACCACGAACGAACTAAACTCTTACACTAATGGCACCGACTCAAAATGATTAAGTTAGGTATTTACATTAGTATAGGATTTTAGTTAGGTTAACAAGTTTATTTTTCTCTATTCAGTTCCTTTCATCTTTCGCCGGTTGAATTTTTTGTTATAAAGTTTTTTGTGGCTAAAACATATCATCATCTGCCTACCCTTGTCCCCTACTCGGGGTTGGTGCAGTATGTTTTATTCTTCCATTCTACTCTATCGTTCGTCATTTCACTGCTAACTCCATTTCTTGTCATATCTTCTTTCACACAGTCTATCCCTCTTTTCTTTGGTCGTCCTCTTCTCTTGTACCCATCAACATCCAAACATAAAACTCTTTTCACCACATTTTGCTCATCCCTCAGCATCACATGTTCATACCACGATAACCTATTGCTTCTCAGCTTTTCATCCACTGTTGCTACTTTCAGGCTCCCTCTAATATATTCATTTCTCACCTTGTCCATCCTAGTCACACTACACATCCATCTCAACATTTGCATTTCGGCTACGTGCAGGCGTCTCTCATGTGTTCTCTTTGTGGGCCAACTATCACGAACGAAATTAAAAAGTAAGATATTCACCTCCTGGCTTCATCATCAGAGTATCGTTACGAAGCCCGATCAATTGGACCCGTCAAAACAGTTTATATGAGCCCAAACTCGAAGGGTTTACTAGTAGCCACTGAAGAGTTTCTCCACCTCCTGGCCCCAATAGCAGATCAGCTTCAAGATGCCAAATTATAGTGCTTTTTCTCTTTTTTTTAAAGTATAGGGGGCAAACGAGCAGACGGGTCACCTGATGGTAAGTGACTACCATCGCCCATGGACACCTGCAACTAAAGAGTCACAAGTGCGTTGCCGGCCTTTGAGATAGGAGTACGCTCTTTTCTTGAAGGTTTGAAGGTCGTATCGGTCCGGATATACCGCAGGCGACAATTTGTTCCAATGATTGGTTGTGCGAGGCAAAAAAAATCTGGCAAACCGCACAGTGATGGATTGCCAATTATCTAGGTGATGGGGATGAAAGTTTTGTCGCGTTGAACAATGGCGAAACGTTGCGGCCGGTATAAGTCCGAACAATTCCTCGGAGCACTCCCCATGATACATGCGATAGAGAATGCAGAGTAAGGCTACATCTCTACGCAACGCCAAGGGGTCAAGCCGATCTGAAATATCCTGGCAATCGATGATTCGAGTCGCTCTCCGTTGAATGCAGTCAAGATAGAGAAGCTGGTACTGGGGTGCTCCTGCACAGATATGAGAACAGTATTCCATATGCGGCCGAACCTGCGCCTTATAAAGTTATAGGCGGTGGGCCGGGGTGAAATACTGTCTCGATCTGTTGAGCACACCAAGCTTTTTCGCCTTTCGGCCTTACCCTATTATATATTTCGTGAGTGGCAACCCTAACCTATCGTCATGCCGCTTGCAACCCGTGGGCGAATACAACCTTCGCTTAAATTCAAATCTGTGCGCGCTTTAAATGTAATGCACGTGTGCAAGGTGAAAGACCCCGCCATTGTCCGCAAAAATGGTAATTTACGCTATTCAACCATATCTTGAACATTATGCGCGCCTAGTAACGGTACTCACTGTGATGTCACTGTTGCAATGTATTTATTGTTGTCTATCTATTCAGCACATAAAATGGCGATGTAAACTTTTCTTCCTGACACAGTCAGTAATAATAAAAAAAAATTCAATTCTAATTCATTCAGTCTTAAATCAATTTGTTTACTCCAATCAACTTTATCTTCTTATACACTTAAATCCGGTTTTTGAAATGCTCATCAAAATATTGTTAAACTAACAAAGTTGTCAGGTTAACAGTGTTGCCAAATCAATTCGAGTTTCTGAAACGTTGAAGAAACATTCCAATGGCATTTGAGATAAGATTTTTTAGTCAAATTTGACAGCTCTGTTAACTAATCCGATGATCAAATCAAAGTGCGCTTTCAGCAACTCAATACTTGATAAGAGATTTGAACTACGCTTTTGCCGTTGGAACCTAGTATAAATATAATTGACGATGAGAGCTAATTCTTTTCTTTTCCTCATTCCTCGTATCGCTAACTAGTTTATATAGTAAAAATATTCTATATAAATAACCCTGAAATGCTGTTCATCGGTAAGCACATCACTCGAGAGTCAATCAATCAGCCTATAGCAGTCCACTGCTGGCCCTCTCCAGCTTAAAAATGAACGGATCGACTTATTCTAGAGGACTCGCATGCGCATTGCCGACCCTTTAAAAAAACCACTACACTACAACTGAGTTGTCTTACCATTTGCTTTTAACGCCGGAGGTTTGAGTTTATTCCCCAGTCTCCCCAAATTTACGACTATAGAAATTAATGCGCACGTTAAAAATACATTATCA
The DNA here is from genome assembly GCA_949752705.1 of Callimorpha dominula. Taxonomy (NCBI): domain Eukaryota; kingdom Metazoa; phylum Arthropoda; class Insecta; order Lepidoptera; family Erebidae; genus Callimorpha; species Callimorpha dominula. The sequence continues at coordinate 14,406,829 of OX457012.1, read as the reverse complement.
CTTCATCGGTGAAAGAAAACATCAACAAACCTGTATGCCAAACAGTTCTCTACCCAGCCGCACTAGGCCAGCGTGGGTAACCTTGGTCTGTGTCTGTAACTTCGTGGTGAAAGAAGGCCCGTGGCATGCATGGTTTTAAATAAAATACAAAAATGAACCTTCATTTATAATTTTACTATTCTTTAATTTTAAGTATTCTATGATTTTGTATCATGTCACATAGTAATTTATGTACTAGTTGTGCCGCGCGGCACAATTAGTACATAAATTAGGTTTCACCCTCGTCAGTTCTGATGCTTTTTAGTTAGTAGCTTTTGTGTTAATCCAGGTGTTCAGCTTCCGACATACAGTTTCATCACAATCGGTTCAGTAGTTTTTGCGTGAAAGAGCCACCAACATCCATTCATACGCACAAACTTTCACGTTTATAATATTATAATAGGATGATTTTAAATATTGTTTATTTATAAATTGTTTTACATTCTCTTTATTAAATAACAAATTATTTATTGGATCTCTCATTCAATCAATTTGGAACAAAATTTAAATGGACCCAAAAACGTAAAGTAATTAAAGAAAACTACTTCGATTACGTTTAGTAAAGCTGCTACTAATAACATTCATCGATCGATCGATTTTTTATCTTGTGGAAACCGCTACTGGTCTGATGACCGGTGTATATAGGTTTCTCGTCAGAGTGGCTGTATTGCAAAGGACACGGTAATACCTTAAGAAGGAAGTCTCAAAATGGTATTGACGGTGCGACACCATTTGACCTTTTAACACACTAATATACTTGCCTATTTGTTTAAAATAAAACATTGAATACTGCTGCACTTTCAAAAATTTACTAGAAATGTACCAAAGTATAAAAACCAACATCACATATCAGCGTTAAAAGTATTCTTTAGAGGCAGCAGCTCTTTGTTTGTTTAATATGTGTTATGTTGGTCAAGTTCCTATTTTAGATATAAGTAAATATCGCATATAAGATGTTCTATCAAACTCACAACTAATTCTTTGTAAGTGATATTTGAGTCCACTTTCTCATAGCCAACAGTGACTAGATTTATATATTCTTATGGTAAATAAAATTAGTTAATGATCGCTTTTAAAGCAATTTGGAGATTGCTAATAACTATCTAATTATTAACGTCACCTTGAACCATTTTTGTTGGGTGTCGAACTTTTAGAATAGAATAGAAATAAACTTTATTGTACACTGTGCCGAGCACATTGTACATAATTGCACGTAATTAGATAAGTCACATTTATAGATTAACTTTAGAGATTAAGTAAAACATTATACACACGTATCACATTAGTATATAAGCTTAGTATATCATCTCGAGTCTCATTACACTCCTGCCAAACACTGGCAACAAAAATAATTTCACAAGAAATACATCAATAATGTTCAATCACAATGCTGTTTTAGTGAAATACATTTTCTTTAGACTGTATATTAATTATTAATAATGATATGATGGTAAAGTAGAAAAATATCTTTAAGTAACACTGGTTAGACGAAAGGCGGCTTATCGACATTTGGTAGACAAATACTGAGTAATTTCCACTCTGCTAAGAAACTTCTATGAACTGATATAGTCGATTAAAAATGCGTATGAAAGCAGTAGGTTCAGAGAGTCAGAGCCGTCGACAGATTAATAGATATAGTTTTATCTTTGACTAACTGCGCCCTGCGGTTTCACCCGCGTAAGTCGCGGTGCCGTGGGAATATCGGAGTAAAAAGCAGCCTATGCGTTAATCAGGTCTCCAGCTATCCGATCGAAATCAGCTGCCTCTTTAAGGTGGTCAGCGCAGCGTGCCAAATACATTCTTAGGGTAGGCCTACCGAATCATATATTTATTCATTTTTATCTATTGTGAAGGTATTATAAGTGGGGTGTTTGACGGTGTCCATTTTTATTGTACACTAACTAACTTCTGCGCGCGACTTGGCACCCATACAAATTATTTTTCTATCACTTTTTTATAATAATAATATTTAAGAAAGATATACGGTTTCACACACAGGTGTATTTCGGCGATTCTCGACGTTCCGGGCGTTCCCGTCTTGTCCGATAGGAGCCCTTTTTCAAGGAGTGAAGCGGCCTTGTGTGAAAGTTTTTATCCTAATCTATCCCTTTTTTGAAGTGAAAACTTCTTTTCACTCACCGTACACACATTTTTTCGTAGGTAGTAAGTTAGGCTGATCCGTCACGCTCTGAGGTGAAAGGCTCGATCGTGTGAACTTGGGATCGCCGAGTGTACCCGAGCGAGAAAGATACAGTCAGCTGCTCTTCGCTGTTGTGTCGCTGTGTTTAGTATATTCAATTAATATGCAATAATTGTCATTATTAATTTAATAGTTATTGTTGGTACGTAATAATGATTATTTTAACAATTATTTGGTTTACAGTGTGAGGTTAGTGTCTGTAGTTATCGTGCTAATATTAGAATTATGAAGTTCAAACTGAATTGTGATTGAAAACTTCTTTAGCCACGTTGAGCGTTTTTTGGTAGGGGTAAAAGTTATGGGTTCGCGTGACGGTCATGCTAATGTGATACATCGTTTTAAGTTTTCACTTCTATCGGCAGTCCTATGACTGCCTATTTTCATTTTTTTCAGAATGAAAGATACTCTATATTATTTTCTGAACTCATGACAACGTGTATGCAACATTTCATGTTAAAACCAACAAAAAAGCAAACAAACAAACTTTGACATTTATAAAATTAGTTAGTATAGCCTAGCTGGAGCATTAAGAAAAGTGGGATATTTTCTTCACACCTATCACACAACACAATCAATATTTATATTTATCATGTCTTTTAGAAATCTTATGAGACCACAGCACAGACGGATCATAAAAGTGAAACCACCTATTTACAATGCAACACACAGACTTGTTTCAAGATAACAATCACTTTAGCAATTACCATGGGCTGCATCGTGAATAATTATATGTCCTTGTACGTTTCACTCTTACTTCATAGCCGATGAGCTTTCTAGCAGACAGAACTTGAAAGTTACATGACCTAGTAGAGTTAGTTTTAGGATCATTTGCAATAGCAAACTGGCTAGTTATCGTAAGTCAACTATATCTTTCAGTAGAAAAAGAATTTTATTTTATTACTAAATGTTTTTTTTTTTGTTTCAAAATCAAAAACATTTTTATGGTATACCGCGACTTCGTCTGCGTGGAATAGTGTCTTTGGGTAGAATTTTTAGGCTAATTAACGATACTTCCCTACAACTTTTCATTCCCACCTTTCAACACCTTACACCCCTTTTTTCGCATTAAAAAGTAGCCTATGTCCTTTCTCAGGCTCTAGACTATCTGTGTACCAAATTTCAATTAAATCAGTTCAGTAGTTTTGGCGTGAAAGGGCGACAGACAGACAGACAGACCGACAGACAGAGTTACTTTCGCATTTATAATATTAGTAAGGATAAGTTATATACCTATTTGAGGTGGGATTACGCTCTTTAAATTTTTCATACTTGAAGGTTTGAAGGTCTACTGCAGGCGACAATTTATTCCACAGATTGGTTGTTCGAGGCAAAACACAACTTCGTTTTGAAGTAAAAATGGGGTTTGCAAATGTATCAAGTACCTCTTCGTTTGGTGTGCTACCAAACTAAATACTCATAGTCTCAAAATACCCATTAATCAGTGTTATAAGAAGGACAAATTTGTTTGTTCACATATTTTTTACGTGTGGAAACTGTCACGGGTAACATCTCAAGGAAGAGGTGGCAACGTCGGCGTGGAGTCATGTGAAGCACTACTATTTTATTTTAAAATTTCAACCTTCAACGATACTTGTACTAAGATTATCGCGCAACTATCTAACAAGACTGAGATGACATCTCCGGAAAATCAATTTAATTCTGCCACAAGGAGGCAAGGTGGGCAACTGCTTAGCGAGTTGCGCAATAATCTAGGTATGAGTATCGTTAAAGGAGTGTCCGTGTATGATAACGCATTTGACTGGCCTGATGGTCTAGTGGTTAGTGACCCTGACTGCCGAGTCAGAGGTCGTGGGTTCGATTCAAACCCAGGACAAATATTGTGTGATGAGCATGATCATTTGTTCTGTGTCTGGGTGTAATTAATCTAGAATATGTATGTATTTCGAAATATAAAAGTATGTTATCAGCAGTCTGGTTACCATAGTACAGGTTTTGCCTAGTTTGGGATCAGACGGCCGTGTGTGAGAGGTGTGAGGTTATTTTTATTATTATATTTATTTTAGTTTTTTTTTTGCTAAAATTTTAGTAAAAAAAAGACGTCAAGTTTGATCGTTGGTAGGCGGTTTCCATAACTTGCAACATCAGGCGTACGGCTCGCGCACTGAGACTTCTTAGTGCATTGCAAAGAAAAAATATAAATCCCTCCTTCCCTAAGACTAAAAGTTGTTCATTACTTCATTCATTATAAAGAATGCCCCTTATGCAAGGATGTGCAAAGTCTTAAACAGATACAGTGAACGCATAGACCTACAATGTGCTTTCGTAAAGCAAAGAAAAATATTAATTAAAAAACTGCCTGATTAGTGTTTTTATTTTTTATTGCATTTTTATTATTTTAAGTTGTCTTAATTTTTATTTGAAAAACTATATCCTTAATAGCATTGATGGTTGCTATTTATTTATAATTACTATTTATAGTTCCTATCGTGTAAGTGCCAAGTGTTGACTTGCGCATTTTTTTTTTTTTTTTTTTCGAGTGGCTGTGAGGTCGAACCCAACCAAGTGCACTACCGACGTGAACCCACTCCTAACACAAGCACTTAGCTTAGCTGGAGGGGGTTAACAAGAATACTAATAATGTGTGACCCACGTTACTAGTAGTAGTAGTTTTATTAAAAAAAAAAAAATTCGGATGCACTGTTTGTTCCATTTTGTTAAATTATATATATATATGAGTTATTTTAATTATGTATAATAAGTGTCAAGAAATGTTGGTAAAACAAATAAATTACACAGATTTAGAGTTACTTTTTTACTTTCAACCTGTGTAACAAATTAAAAAAAAAATACTTTTATTTATTTGAAATAGAGCAATAAGAAAAAAAATTCAGATACCAGAACAGAACGATTTTAAAGCCTAAAAGCATCGTGTTGAAGCGATTTACAAGTCACAATACCTATTAAAAGAGCACACAAAAAATACAACGCCAGAGACCAAAAAGATGGAAATACATTGTTTGTAATTCGCCCACAAAATCATAGTTTAACGCAGCGCGCATGCGATTCGCGGAGCGTAAGTTTACGTAGAAGGATGTCTTTAATGTACGCTTCTTTGTGACTGTAGTAAAGATTTTTATGTTCATATGATTATGATTAATGTATTATTTTTATTATTATATAGCTTATTTATTGTAATCATTACTTATTCTAGCTGATGCTGAGCTAGATGGTTCTAAAGTATATTTTGCTGTAAATACTATTATCTCAAGCATTTGCTTTACTCTCAGAAACAGGAATTACGAATTTAGAAAATAAAATAAATATGTCATGTCTTAAGCATAATCCACCACCATAATTTACAAGTTGAGTATTTGTTCAAACGATAGCTTTGGTATTAATTGCTCCTTATTTGAAATTACTTCTAATTTAAGGGCTATTTTATTACAGATTATTGTAGTGTAGTGCTCTTTTAAGTGCAGAGAGGATTTCTCCAAGAATGTGGTGTACTTGTCAGGAAGAGATATATTAATAATAATTATACTGATTATTGGAAATCTATATATTACATGCACTTTTATATATTTTATAACTTCTGATGAGCTCACACACGACCTGCTCTATCTGTCAATTATTCAATTGTTTCTTTTTTCCTTTTCAAATCCTAAATTTTCATAAAAAACAACTATCGGAGACGAAGAAACAATTATCATTAATCAATCAACATTAATGTTTGTAAATCTCAAGGCTTTTTCGAACAGCGATCACAAACAGCAACGGTCAAAACTTTTCAGAAATCCTACATATATATCTTCTTAAATTTATGTGTTCCTGGTACAGACGTTTGCACAAAATTGTCGTTACTGAGAAAACGTTCATGAATCTGGAGCGTACGGTATATCCAGTTATCCGTCTCTGTCACTCTTAATGCTATCCTCTTCTTTAAAATATGGAATGTCGGTATTTGGTTTCATCAGCTGTTCGAATGAGTGCATTGGCCATGGACCATGCAATGGCCATGATTGATGTACGAGAATCCTGTTTTTGATTTTGAGTAACGCGGTACCTTGTTATTTACTTTACTTGGTGTATTAACATTCTCCAATGTAGTAAATTTGAATTTAACTCTTTGTTGTGTTGAATTTTTATTTATAAAATTATAATAATCAGGGGCTTTGCACGCGATGTGCAGTTTGATGAATAATGCATTACTTATTGGTTGCCAGTAAGAAAAATATAAATAGAGAAACATGAGATAACTTGATGGATGAAGTTTCGATGGTTCGAAATAGTTGATTTGGTGAATTGCGATATCTACAGCCAATTTTTTACAGCAAGATAAAGAAAATATTAAAAAAAAAACGTGTGTTTAAAGTCTACTAGTAGCATGAGCCAGACATTAGTAGTATTCTTGTTAACCCCCTCTAGAAAAGGCAAATGCTTGGAAACGTTAGAAGCGGATTCACCTCGGGAGTGTACTGGGGTGGCTTGGAACCGGCTATCGAGCGATTCGACTACAAGTCGGACACCAGCCATAAAGCTATGGACCCTTTGGGAAGCAAATACAAATTAAATATTTGTTTCTATTATAAGATTAAGATTTAAGCTCTGCGAAGCTCTATGATGCGACTAGCATTTCCTTCATCTGAGTTTATAGTAATCTATAGCATTGGTTGGTTTAGCTCGCTAACCATGTGCTGCTAAAGGTTGTACAGTTGCAAAGCAATCTCCGAAGCCATCGTACCTATTGGAAAAAATATTTCTCCATTATTTCAGACGGTTGCGGTATATCTTTACTAATAAAATAACGCTAAAGCTTTTCTTTGTTTGATTGTTTTTGTTGGTTTAAACACACCATTTTTGTATTGGATAAAGTATTCATTGAGGAAGGTTGTGTAACATCACGCTACGACCCTTAGGAGCGGAGCAGTGACCATAAACGCAAGTGAAACAGCGGGGAACTGCTAGTTATATATTGTTGAAACTGAGCAAAGTCGAGTCACACCGCTAGCAGGCCAGGTATACACCGCTAGCAGGCCAGGTCCACTCTGCGCTTTGGGTATAAAGTTATTAGTATGCGCTGGGTTCGACTAATCGTCCTATCGTACCAAAAATAATAATTAATAATTTTGCGGAGTGACACTTCTGTACCTGTACTATTACGTATTCTGTGCCGCTAGTTCGCTTGTAGAGAAATAAAGTACCTGGTTTTATTACTAATAAGCAATTTATGGTAAGCTTTTAAAACATCTAGGATAACGACGTAGTTGGCGATATTAACTGTTAATGTATATTACAAAGATGTTCTTGGAAAAATAAATAATTTTGAGTATGTAGTTAAAATTTTCAATTAAGTAATGAATATTTAAAGCGATATAGGGGTCTTTTCGAAATGTCCGATTGGGTAAACATCTCCATACAGATAAAAGCGTTAGGAATTAGGGGTTTATACTCGTTTATTACACATTAAGTAGAGTTAGGATTATATATAATTATGTACTAGTTGTGTATTTGTACTATGCCTGTGTCCGAAATCCTAAAGAAAAGGCTACTAGCATTCTTCAAGCCTTTCCGCAACTAAGTTGGGGGGGCGGCTTTCAGTCTAACTACGATACGGCCGAACTTTGATATTTTACGTGAAGCGACTGCCATCAGACTTCCACGACCCAAGTACTAGGCGATATCAAAGTTCTGTAGTTAGACCAGATTGTTGGACTTATTAGGGCTTCAACAACCCCTAACGAATGCCACAGATGCACCCGGGACCGACGGCTTAACATGCCCTCCGAGGCACGGATATTTTGGGGATTCCCAACTAGTTTTGAACCCAACGGGGGCTCTTTATCAAGTGCGACACCTTTATACATATGAATACCAATACCAATAAAAAAGGTAGAATCTAGACGTATAAAGAAAGACACATTTTTGAAAATGTTACCCCTAAGGAGGTAAAATAAGGGATGAACAGTTTCGTGTCGTCGATTCCGTCATTTTAAAAGTAAGAAACACGAAATTTAATATGCCTACTTCTGGTTAAAAGTAAATTCACATGTAAGTCAGCGTTTTTCAAAATTTTACTCCTAAGAGGGTGAATTCTTCTCCGCGAATCGGGCCGCAACACACATTGATTAGGCTGATAGGCGTGGGGAAGCCTGCTTTCCCCGGGATAGGGCTTGGCTAGGCGCGGCGTCGATCCGGGGGGGGACCTGAATTTTTTTTTAATAATAATAATATTGTATTTATTTTCTTCTCACAAAGATATATACAATACATGATTAGTTATTTATACAATGTTTTTAGCATATTCTTTGGGAGAGACTGGTATCTACACTAGGATACTCTGTCATACATATTACCAGGCCCTAGCCCCTAATTTTAAATACATCAATATATTATTAGTAACTTTTAAACTTTCGCGTTCCATGATATAATATTATCTACGTATTTACGGGAATTAACGCGATCACGAAAAGGTATTACATACCTCTGAATTGCCTGACGTTTCGACCAGGTTGCACTGGCCATGTGTGTGTGTGTGTGTGTGTGCGCGCGCGCGCGGGTGTGTCTGTGTGTGTTTGCGTATGAGCGTGCTTATGTGAGGAAATTTTTGTCACAAGCTATATTTCACTATTCATTCCATCTATGTATGTATGTGTATAGGTTTTAGAAGAGTTTCCGTATCATCGTAGTTCAACCCCTGAAGCCATTCAACCACCTTCTTCTTGCAATGAAATAGAGTAATCGAGTACAGTGATAAGGAAGCGTTAAGTTTGTTATAAAGGTACGGCCCTAGAAAATAAAAGAATCTGTTTGAGAACATGGAATACGTGTACATCGTCTGACATACATTATATTTACGTCTTTTTATTTCTCGCAAAGAAGGATAAAAATATAAGAGCGAATGTTGCTTCGTGACAATATGTAAAATAAATAACTGACGAACGGTGAGCACCCCGCATAATAAATACAATTCAGTAGTTGGGTGATAGAAAGGCAGAGAGAAAGCTACTTTAAGTACCGCTCTCTGGGCACGCTCAAGTTTAATAACATTTGACTTACACACACGACCCCATGTCAATATGCAATAAGTTATTATTTATCTACACAAAGCGAAGTAAACCATTTTAATTAATTTTTTGTCAGCAATATGACGAAGATTTTTAAATATAAATATTAACTTACAAGTGCTTGCAGTTAATCAATCAATGTGGATGTCAAAACTGAGTCTCCTATCTATTATTACACCAAGATACGTCATGTGGTCTACCAGTTGAAGTTTTGGACAGGAACAGTTGACAGTAGAAGAGCATTTATGAGCTATTATCTGGTTAGATGGTGGATCTTTTGAATTTGTTAGAGTGAAATAAATGCATTTTGTTTTGTCTACGTTCAAACTAAGAAGATTATTACAAAGCCAATTACTTATTACATTGGAACCAATCTGAGCATGACCAAATGCATCCCCCAAGTTTCACCACTAAACAATAATGCAGTATCATCTGTAAAAGTGACGATCTTACCATTAGGCAGCTTTAAATCGCATAGATCATTTAGATAAACAAGGAATAGGGTTGGTCCTAATACACTACCCTGCGGAACACCGTAAGAGATAGCGAGCTCATCGCTAACATGATTGTCAATCTTGACACGTTGAGTACGTTTAGTGAGATAGCTATCGAAGTGAGATAGCTAGCGAAAAATATATGGTCCGGGTCCTCCCCAGAGTAGGGCGCCTGAGACCGGCATGTCGGGGTGGTTTTTAGTGGAAACACCCCATACTCCTGGCTCCTGTGTTCCTGAGGTCCACCCCGTCAACAAAAAAAAACAAAGAGGGGTTGTAAGTTAATATGGGAAGTTCGTTACTTTCGAAGAAAGAAAGTTCATTTACCTGCTTCTTTTGTTAACATTATAATGTATGCGTATTTCAGTGTTTTTTTTTTATTTTTCCCGTAAGAGTATGATTAGGGCCTATAATATATTTCCAAATGTCTTTTCTTCCCGGATCCCTATTTTAGGCGCAGTACGGCACACCGCGTGGTTTTAGTTGATTCGATTCCGACACCCCGCACCACCGTGACTTGTATATTTAAATACAAAGTTTGACACCTTTGCAGGAAGAAGCATGAAATTCTAAAATATTAAAGATTCTTACATAAAGCTTGGAAAAAAAAAGATTCTTAATAAATAATGTTTTTGGATAACATTATAAATAAGTTTACAGTTACGCTCGATAGATGGCGTTAAGTGCTTTAGAGCGAGCTCTACTATTATCTTAGTCGTTTTAGCTCCAAAAGGGAACACCGTAAACGTTGTTTAGAAAGAGGTATTACGGTTATTATAACTACAAAAGATTCAAAGAAAACAACATGAAAGCGAATAACTGTAGCCAGAGCTCTCAAATAAAATAAGGAATTTTCTAAAGCAAAGTTGCCGACAGCAAATTATTTTTTTATGCGATAGGGTGAGGCAAATGAGCAGATGGGTCACCTGATGGTAAGTGACTCCCGCTCATGGACATCTGCAACTCAAGAGTCACAAGTGCGTTACCGGCTCTTAAGGTGGGAGTAGGGGAGAGAGGAGGAGGGGGGTTATTGCCTCAGGTAACCTCATTCACTCGGCGAAACACAACTAAACATTGTTTCACACCGGTTTTCTGTGAGGCCGTGGTGCACTCCGGTCGAGCCGTCCCATAAGTGTCGAAGCATGGCTCTCCCACGATTAGGTAAAATAAGACTAGCTTCTATATTTTCAGTTCTAGAAAGAGGAATGTGTCTATGAATGCATTTGCATACCTATTGTTATATGAATACATTATAATTTTAACTGAATCCTTTTAATTCTTAGTCCAGATTAAATTTCCCGAAACGATTCATTTGCACAATTTAGACATGATTTTAGTTGCCGTTTCAACACCTGTTATAAGATAGTTTTATGATATTAATTCTATTTTTTTTAAATGTTTTACTTTGAGAGAAATTTCTGCAAATGGTGCCAGAGAGAGATGATGATTTGAATCATGATGATATCTGGGAAATTTGAAAAATTAAATGCCGTTTTAGATATTTCCGTCGCTCCGCTTGTGCTCCAAAATTTATGTATTACCTACACATTTAAAGTAAGAAATAGGTCAAAGCTATATGTGTAGAAATGCGAAGATATACAAAGATCCTTCAGTTTTAATACCGCAATTCTAATTTTAAAAATTTATACTACTTATACCTGTACTTCCGAAGGAGTAGGCAAAGTATTAAATATCCACATTTAGGTTGCAAGCCTATTACTGTCAACTGGGCACTTTGGGAATTAAAGATGGGAATAATATTTAAAAGGTACAATACCTCTTGCTTACCCGACACGTTTCGATCGAAATGCACCGATCGTGGTCACGACTGGGCTGATGAGAGCTCAGCTACGCCTTCTTGAAGTGCGAGTTTCAGCAACTACCCGCACTTGGTCTTCACATTAATAGGTATTTATTTTTATTCGTACTGTCGGTACTTCGACACACTACACCTACGACGTCCCCTGAATGATGTTGAGGGTGAACTCAATGACGATAGCATTTGCATATGACAGGATTCCAAGATGTTGATATGCGGTACCCATCTTCTCGGTTGAAAATTTTATGCTTTTTTATTTCAACTGATTCACATACTATTCTGGAGAAATAGAGTCGCCTGAAAGGACCTGTGGTTGGTGTAATTCAATCCAGTGGTTTGCATCTATTTCCAACAAATGCTGAACTTGTTAATTTGGCGGTTTTTTACACTGTGATGTGTTCTTACACGTTCTTACGTGTTTAATTTTGTTTTTATAAAGTGGTATCACTGATACGTTGTGTCACTTAACGTATGTTTACCTTAACTTACAGTTAAATTTTTAAGTAAATTTCTATGTATGTAATAGATGATATCCTTTATCAAGTTTTTGTTATACAGCGACGATTACCACCGGCTTCTTAAAAGAATTCCAGTCGATCATAAAGTTTCCTGGAATATATTACTATAAGGCTTAAGCAATAAGGCCGCCATTTGTAAATCATCGATGCTATACATTTTATGTTTCATATACTTCGTAAAATACTGGTGTACAATAAATTAAAGTAATATGTATTTATGTATCAATGAGAAATTTCGTTGTTCTTCACTTAGTGATTTCTTTATTACACTGGCCATTAACGTTGAGCTAAGTGACGTGACTTCATTGTGTAAGGCAATATGTCTTACTAAGACTAAGAATTTAACCATGCTTAATCTATAAACAGACAAACGCTTGATTACACATGTCTTCTCGGACATATAATTAATTAACAAAAGATAATTGAGGATAGCAGCTAAAAGTAGTTTTACCACTAAATGAATTATATTTTTTATAGTTCAGCAATTATAGAGAAGAGTAATTCCGTACCAATTTGTTGAGAACAATGCAAAGAGATTATAATTTATATTCATAAATCAAACTGGCAGCCATCATTACGATTTAATCTTTACTAGATTTTAATTACAACATAGTTTGCAGGTTTATTACAGTAAGATAAACTTGCATTCTTTTGTAGAAGCCGTTAGATGCACAAACAATAAAAAATAATCGTCTTCTAAACTTATAAGCAAACTAGCTATTCTCTTAGCTTCACCCGAGTTTATTATCACTGCTCAGCTTTTAATTTTGTGTTTGATGTATGGCTGCTGTTGGCCACCAATGGCCTCGAACACCTTGCACGGGCTTACGGTGAGCGCTGAGGGCTCTCAATCACCCAAAAGAAAACATCTCTTTCATATTATAATTACACTAATTCAGTTCAGTCCAAGATGTAATCACTTTATAACTTGTTAGTACGATCAATATGTGACGTTAACAGCTAACAAATGTATTATTCATTAGAAAAACGCTTATAAACGGAATTAGTGGATGTTTTAACAAGACCTATGTATGCTTTATAAACTGTAAATCATTTTTCCATCAGTTCTTCATCGTTGAACTTGCAATACGCACTTAAAGATTTACTGGATTGGTATGAGAAATGTTCAACTATAGATTGACTGGATTTATGCCCGGTTCCTATAATCAAGAAACGATACGGACTGTAAAATTTTTGTTAAACATTCAACGAAATTTTACCGTCCGTAAGCAAAACAAATCGTTTTTCTTAATTACAGCAAACGGGCATTAAAGAATCCTATGTACTTTGCTGTACCCCTGACAACATTTAATGACGATTCGTTATTTTATTCGTGAAACCGTAATAAACAAACACAAAAACACACATTTAAATGTATTTATTAATAAATAAATTATATATCTATATAGTTAGGATTTCGTACGTCACCTTGTAACTAAAGAGAATAACGAAATGAATATAATTATAGCACCTCTAAATGTTTTTGAAAGTCATTAACATAATCACCTTCATATGAGAATAAAGCCACGTTCAGATGACGGAGGTCGGGCACGCGTTTTGCTACCTCGCGTTGACGCACGTCAACAAGAACACGCATTTTGTTCAAGTCGTTCACATGTCACCGCGCGTTTTGATCCGACGCCATTATTCCATGCGTATTTCATGAATTGTCTTGAAATTTTATTCAATCTATATGTATGTTGTGTATATTTAAAAAATCAGCTTCCCGTGTGTTCCTTGCCGCAAATCTTGATGTCTTCCAATCTTTATTTTTTTATTCCAAAGTTTCAATAGAAACATACATTTTACAAACGTTTTCGACTGATTGATAACGAAAAATACTGAGTATTTTAGATTGACTTCTAATTTGTCAAAGTTACATTTGTGAAATTTTACTAAGCCTTTACTGAGTTCAGTTTCATGTAGCCTAAGTTAAGGATATTAAGTTATAAAGTGGCTTTCAGTAAGTCTGTATGTTAAAATGTATGAACCCCGTCTCTTCTTGTGTTGCTGTTTCTGATGTCGATATAAAATCACCAAACACAAGGCTGTTTTTATGTCCATCTTCAACGAATACAGAATTCAAACGTGGCCGCCGCCCATCATCTGAAAGCACTCTTAGTCATTATTGTACGACCGTCCCAAACATCTTTTCTTTTTTCCATAAACCTTTAACTGGCTGTCAGACATTGCATAGCCTAACAAACGGGTAAACTCATTAATGTTGACATACGCGGGCCTTATAACAGGGCAGATACAACTTCTATGTTCCAACCATGACAGAGATCTTCGTTCCACAAATAATCTTCTACCCCTATGCCCTACACACACTTCTTCTCTTGTTCACTCTTCATTTGCTATCTATTCTATTTTACTATGGAATGCGCTCCCTCCTGAGATTAGGATGTCCACCAGTAGAGATACGTTTAAAGCTAAGGTCCGTGAATTTTACAGGAAGCAGTTGGCAGAAATATCCTCATAACCTCACAACCATAGGTATATTTTGTATCTATATATAGTATTTATTTGAATATATATTTATCTGTAAGTGTTTATATATGTATGTATTATGTATAATCAATTGTATTTCTATGTAAATTATAACTTTCTTAATGAAATTTCATTCTTATATACCTGCCATGTCCCTCACTGAACCACCCAAAGGTTGACTGGTAGATAATGCCATGTGGCATTAAGTCCGCTTCGTGCAATGTAAACTGCAGGAAGTTTTAAATAAATAAATAAATAAATATAAAGTCTAAGTACGCAAGACTACAAAGTAAAGACTTTTTCAGTTTTTGAAAAATGAGAATGGCTTTTTTGTAGGTAAAAATAATATATAATTCAGATCTACGGATTAGAGAGATATCTAACCTAGAGCAAAACAAACTTCAGCGTCATCTAGAAAAGATAAACCGAACTAAACAATAACTACTAGTCCTGTATCGCGCAATGAAAGTTCAACTTCCGGACATCAATCGTGGGGGATCCGCCTCCGCCAGACATGATCACCCACCCTTGTCCGAGGATCATTCCTTTGTGTTGGAGGGACGTCACACTCCGCTCTTAAACAGTTTCAAAACGTTCTTCATATTTAAATACTTTAAACATCAGCCAATGTTATTGCCTCTGGATAGTTTGACCGTTACGTCTAGACAGCCACAATAAAGCAATATTACATTATAAATTATTATATCACATTCACACCATTGCAATTCATTTTTGTGGTCAAAATTGCTGCTTAATGCCAAGGTAGCTAAAGCGATCTCACCACTTTTTGTGACGTTTTTATCTTCAAAGATGTACGGTGGTTTATGCTTAAAAATTCTAAATAGCACAAATAAAATAGAAAGGCCAAGATTTTTAAAAAACTACTAAACATTATGAACCTAAATTTTATCTCCTAAACAGCGATAACCGGCTTTTCTCTGAATGCCAAGTGTCCAGGAATTCTAAAAACTATTTTGAATCTAGATTTTATCGCGTAAACAACAACTAGTGGTTCTTTGAATCCAATTTTTTTCTTAAAATATAGTGTGTAAAACATTTTTCTGAACTCTGTTGTACTCGTAGTTGAGCATACAGACGTTAATAATGGGCCGTCCAAAAAACGTGATAGCATCTTCCGTTTGATCTCATTTTAAAAATGTTCTAAGAATTCTGTCAGGCTCTTTAAATGAATTAGATAAATTTCCTTAAACTAACGAGTTAGTATATTTTCGTGTTCTAGAATCCATATTACGAGTAGGTACTAGTGATGTAACAAATGTTGGATTTTTCACATTCGCGAAACCGTATGCGAATATTAACTTGACTTAGCTTTATTTGGCAAAATGTTTGAAAAGATTCATATTTCGCGGCGGCTTTTATTGATCCGTGTTACAAATTTTTAATTCAATTTGGGAATGATGACTTGAGCTTGTCTTCTTGTTCGAATCCAAAGCGTCCGAAAGTTGAAAATCTGGATGAGGAGACGTTGGCTTCAGTGCCAGTATTTCAAAGAAATCTGTATTATTAAGGGACGCTATGAAAATAATGAACTCTAGTGAAAGCGAAGAAGATTATAAAAATGAAAGTCCAAGTCCAAAAAAATTATAAATATGTGTTAAAGAACAAATTGAAAACAAAAAAGACCTTCTTCTGTGGTAGAAGGTTAATGGTAACAAGTGTGCCCAGTTAAGGATTTTAGTAATGCCGGACTTTTTATCACACCCCATTTTGTATTTTTTTATTGTCTTTAATTCTTAGAGTATTGTGGAAAAAACATAATTGATGCCAAATAATTGTATATTTGAAGTTTAACTTTATTTCTAATATCTGTTATGTTTTCTGTAAAATAAACTATATTTAAAAACATAGTTGTCATAATCTGCTACATTAGTACAAACCAACTATAACAATTTATATGTAACAAGACTGATTAGACAGGTATTAGTAATTTGATTCTCAAGTTCTTTTCTCCCAAAAAATATTTCAATTTAGATTTTATTTTAGGATGGAAAATTCAGTTATTTTATTAATATTTGTTATTAAACTAACAAGAACAAAAGAGAAAGTATAATATATTTATTCATCATGCCTTAATCAAATATAATTTCTTTTTCATTGCCCAAATACATTTGCCAAACATTCACATCCTTTCTTGCGACTACGAATGCGAATGTTTAAAGCTATGCGAATGTTTAAAGCTATGCGAATATTAGTTACCTCACTCAAAATTCCCACTAATGAATAGAAAAAAGTTGATGACGTTCGAAAGGCTGAACAAATTTTCTTGAATTATAGCTAAGAATACTTTCGATCAAGTCACCTTTCAAACAAAAAAAAAAAATCATAATCGGTAAATTAGTTTAGGAGCTATGAGGCCATAGACAGACACACAAATATTAAATAAGTGTCAAAATTATAACAACCTTCATTTTTATGCGGAGGTTTAAAAAAAATGACACAGTTAACCCTCAACTCGTCCAATTAATAATAACTTGTATGGAAGTAATTTCACATGACAGCGTAAAGAACATATATGAAAATAGTTGCTATGTAGGCTCTGGCGTTTACCGATGTAAAGCGCGTTCGGCGTGAAATATACAGGTTGATGTTTTTTGTAATTTCTTTACCCACAAACGATAAAAATAACGGGACGATGGTTATGCATGACTATAAATACTGGCGTGTGAATCTATTTAATTGAGATATTAAATGATTTCCGGCAACTGCGGAAATCACATACATATTTATAGCACAAAAACCCACCTACGGGCTACGGTAAAAAGTGATTTATTGATTTTTTGGACAACAAGGGCAAATATTTGTGTCAAAGTATCAGTACATGTCATCAAAAGATGCCACGGCTAGAAAGGAGATATCTATTAAAGGAGTTTGGTTAATCTTCCATATCTATGGAATTTCGTTGAAGTTTATCCTTGGCTGTTATCATCGTTGGAATTTACAAAACGTTTTCTTTTTACAAGTACTATTAATAGATAAATCAAAGGCGTTTTATGGAAAACGTTTAAGGGGAAAATATCAAAACAAGACCAATTAACTGTTGTAACCGATACCGTTGGTGTAGTTTATGAAACTAATGAGAAACATCCGCCTATTAACGGTATAGGTGTGATTAAAACTGGTTTTAATGTGTAATTGATTTTGCTCCACATCTGACGATATCTATCTCTTGTGGTTAGAAAGTGAAATGGTTTCTAGTAAACCGCTTCATGATGACAAATTTATGTGTCATAAGAAAATCATTAATAATTATAAATAGTGGGTATATGTAAACAAATAAAGCTTAATACTCCCGTTAAGAAGCATTATTCATTATTATTAATGGCTTAGCCAGGTAAGCGGTGTGAAAACCATGACTTGACATTTGCAAATTATTTACACTTAGAATTTTGTGATGGATCAGGAAGATTAAAGGGTTAAGTGAGCACTATCTGGTGCTCCAGCCGACTTTTTGTGTTTAATGTATAATTGAAAATTACAAAATGTCGACTTAAGATACTGATAAATTCAATGTTTTAAAAACCAGTAAAATATTGTATTTGATTCTTGAAAAATTGAGAGGTAATTAATAATGAACGAACAATGGTCGATGCTGTAAGTTTATTTAAGAGAGCTCTTTTGTTTTTCAATAAATTAAAGAAAATAAATGAAATAGTACGCAAAACATCATAACTTAAGCTGTAAAAAAGATGAAAAAGATAATTTAAAACAAAGTTATGGACAAGCTGAAACCCATTAATGGATCAAAGTTAACTGCTTGGCAAATAAAACCCAAGCTGTATTTTTACTTTAATAAAACCTCAGATAATGTTTTATGTCATTAAAACTCCATCTTTTTGTAACTGACTTTTACGACGCAAGCAGCGATTAAATCATAAAGGTACTTGAACACATATTTTTAATACTTCCAGGTAGACATTTAACTCAGATAACATATGCACATAGTTTAAAAGGTTTATAGAACGTATTTTTATCAATATATAATAAGAGGTTCCCTCTGAATACATAGTCAAATATCAATCGTAGTTTATGAAGTGGAAGTTAATAACCGCTTAACAAAATGGTGTGTGGTATAACGCTACAGTACTAAGTAACCACGTGGATAACGTGATGATAATATAAACATATACGGAGATAATAACCATATCCTATAAAAGATTTCAACAAAATATGTGTGATGCATAAATATTTTTCCTAAGTCCGAATGTTTGTGAAGTCCCGTGGGCACGGGAATTATTCCTAATGATATTGTCCAAGGTTTGTGAGGTATTACGCACTTAGACAGCGTGGTTGACTATGTTTATTTTTATTATGTTTATACATTATATTTCTATTGAGCTCATACTCAAAAAAAATCTGATGCGGTATAGAACATAAACTTCTTCAGACTGCTAAAAATATCTACAAAAACAATATGCAAAACAAACATTTGAAATAAGTACACAAACGGGTATACTAAAGGCAAAAAATAGCTCGTTAAGTAAAACAGCCTGTATAGGCAATGTACCGCTAGGTTTTATTCGCTTTGCAAAAAAAATCAAGACCAGAGTAACACAGGTCTGATACGTGTGAGTATGTGTACGTGTGTGTTTCTACTTAAACCTGCACTTTTAAATATTCTTATACGAAAAAACAATGCCATCATCCTCCGCGCCGTTTCGGTCTTGCGGCCTTGGGATCGGCTTTCAGTCTAACTACGATACGGCCGAACTTCGACATTTTTTTTCGATACGTGAAGCGACTGCCATCAGACCTCCACAACCCAAGTACTAGGCGATATCGAAAGTCTGTAGTTAGACCAGGTTGTCGGACTTTTTAGGGCTCTAACTACCCGTAACGAATGCCACAGATGTTCGTATGGCACTCGGGACCGACGGTTTAACGTGCTCTCCGAGGCACGGAGGGGTATCAATGTGTTAAGAATAGGCACCCATCCTAGACCTGGCTAGAATTACTTAACTTTGTAATGTGCTAACCAACTCGGTTTCTACTTAGCCACGAGCCCAGATACGAAAAAAGTTATGCAAGTAATTTATACTAGTAAATAAAGCTAAGGTTTTTTGTTTGTTTGTTTAGACGTGCTTATCTGTAGAATTATCAGTCAAATTTGAATCGTTATTTTGTATTGGATAGAGTATTTATTGAGGAAGGTTATAGGCTATGTACCGTCACGCTAAGACCATAAACGCAAGTGAAACTGCAGGCAACAGCTAGTGAAGTAATAATAGGAGAAGAGATATTGTGAATGAATTGGCCACAATATTTTTTTGAAAGAAGTTCCTTATCGCACTTTACACTTCTACGGTCACGGGGATTAGACGGAAAAAAGTGTTAGCACAACGAACAATGCTGACTTTTGATTTTTTTATTTAAGACATCTGTGTATTCTGCGCGATACTAATGTTATTTGATCTTGGTTGTATACTAATTATACATAATATATTACTTCGAGTGACTTTCCAAGATGGCGCAATTTTAATTTCGAGCTAATATAATATTTACTATATTTTGATACAATTTATTCAAACCTTTACAAAGCCCCTTTACAAATTGTAAAGAACACAAAGAAAACACAGACTTGGGTCAACTATTAGTTTATTATACAATATCGTTTGACCCGTGTGGGACAAGCGGAATTACAACACTCGGCGGGTCGTAGCAGCGAGGTGATCACTCCCTCCGTGCAGTAAATATTGTTAAAATTTCTTTGGAGTATTGATATTTACTAATGCTTTTACATCTTTAAAGAGGTAGTCAAATATATGTTACCACCACGTTGGATTGTTATATTTTTGGTCCCACGTAAAATAATCTGTGGGACCTTAATGTTTACCAGACTCCTTTCCAAACTCCGTGCTGATACTAAGAATTTCTTCTTATCGAAAAATCCCGTTTATAACCGACTTCTAAGAAAGAGGTTCGGTATTTGATCCGTATGTATGTTTGTATGTCCGCGAATTTCTTCAAAAGTAATTGTCCAATTTTAATTTTTTTTTCACTTACGTAGATTTTCCTTATTTTTAGAAGGGTTTTAGTATTTAATACATTAGGTATTTAATTTGTTGATTTTGGTTTTGCATTAATCAAATGGACCGACTACTTAATTTATTAAGTTGGCGGTTCGTTTCATGAAGTAAACATCATAATCTCGAGTTTTTACATGAATCTAAAATTAAAGTAACAATAATAATTAAAAAAAAAGTTATCATAACGAAACTCCAACGTTCCTAAATCATTTATAGTAAAAATGCCACTAGTTATAAAATCAAAACAACTGTCGTATTAACGGTTACGATCTATAGATCATTGATCTACACATTGACTAACATTAGCGCCATGATCAATAGCGGAAGAAACTTAATCATGTTTTAATTCATTTTATCAAAGCCGACATTTTGAAATGTTCATTTAATATATTATGGATTATTATTTGACAGTTTAATTGACATTCTGAGGCCAAGGCATTTCGAATTTAATGCTTTTAGATTAAAAAAAATATATTAATAAAAGCCTATAAAGGTTTATTCGCATTCGAGATGTACGAAGTTGGATCAGAAATACATTAATTAGACATGCAATATACATGGATAATATAATTATTTCAGTTAATGTAGCTGTAGCAAAGAAGTAAATACTCTTAATTATTAATATAAGAAAAATATTTTTTTTACACGTAAAATGCACAAGCCTTAGGACAAAAGCAATATCCTTGTGCACACATTTTATAAAGATAGTTTTGTTGTCTTTGAATTACAGAATCGTATGTGTTGTGTCTTTAAATCGAATAAAAACTTAATAATAAATAATATATAGTGACCCAAAAACACTTCGCCTATATTCTTTTGAAGTTATTTATTCCATTGAGTTTTATAGAATCCAATCCATTAATTATCATTAAGAAATTATATTAGTTAGTCACGGTTTCGTTCATCAATGTTATGTATAGATCAATGTGTAAGAATTAGAATGCCCGAACCCATTACGGAAAGTCATTTAGTTATTCGTTACTTTCTTTTGATTGAAATATAATTAATATTGATTGTTAGTTCTTTAATTTGATTTTATTCGTTCTGTAATTCTATATTCATCTGTATTGTTCTTAGGCACAGTGCATTCTTCTTTTTACCTCATAGGATTCCTTTAAAAATTGCTTGATATCGCATTTTTTTTTCACTAAAATTATTGAACACCACAATGCCAATACAAAATTGATTTGTCAAAATAAAATTGTCATTCTACAAATATTGTAAACGTGAAAATTTGTGAGGATGTATGAATGTTTGTTGCTCTTTCACGCAAATACTACTGAACCAATTGCGATGAAACTTGGTATGTAGATAGCTGGATACATGGATTAACACATAGGTTACTTTTTCTTCCGATATTCTTACGGCATCGGGACTTACGCGGGTGAAACCGCGGGGCACAGCTAGTAAAGAAGAAATGAATAAATCACCAGAAAGCATTATGCTCAATACCACGACAACAGTCTTTATGCAGTAATATAATTTTTATGCTTGCTATATTGTGAACTAGGTCATAGTAGATGTTAGAAAAAAAAATATGTTTTTGGGATAGGGGGCAAGGGCCAGGTGTTCTCATGGTCATCAGGTAGGGATCTGATGATGGGATCCTTGAGAAATCCAGGGAACTCTTCAAATTTTATAGGCACACTTGAAGCGATTTGGGTATTATGAGGCGCATTGAAGTCGGTGATACTTCTTTTAAAAGACAATATTTTATGACTTAAAAGTTTGATTTATTAAATACTACAACGTTGCATTTATTTGACATTCGTTGCAACCTGTGCCTCCTTTCGTTCCTAAAAAAATAGACTTGACAATAACGGTTTTATCCCATGAGAGTTTTTTGAGGTACGGAATATTTAAAGCTACAAATTTTATCTCCATAATTGCATAAACAACATATTTGGATATGAATTTGACTCCTTCAACAAGTATTCTGGACATTTTAAATGCCAATAAAAATACTTCACCAAAGTATAAAACGATAAAAACTGATTCGAAGAACTAATTACGGTATATTCAAGTACTGTTAGATCCGCAAAGTACTTAATTAACTTAATTTACAGATAATTTATACTTTTGCGGTATTTTAGACTTAAGCCTCAAGCTACTCACGATATTGAACTGATTAGGCAACTATCATGATATTTACGAGAGATTATCGACCAAGTCCTGTATTATGATAATTAACTTTAAACAAAAAAGTATTACCGACTTCGATGCGTCTAAATCATGATAAATTGTGATGATCTGTATTCTCTATGCTTTAACTTTCTTTAGAGATGGAATATTTCAGTTTAACAAAACTGTCAGTCGTAGAACTGCACGTCAGAAGTGAAAACACATACACACATATAAATATATACAGTATACACGCACACATATGTGTGTGCAATGTGTGCATCTGTATATATATTATATGTTTCTGAGCGTGACGGCCACGCGAATTCAGTGCTTTTTCCCTATACCAAAAGTGCACAACTTATCGTAACGTTAGTGTCTTCATTTATGTCATCAGCATGTGCTCAAGAACTGCAATTTACATAATTCTATCTTTTTCAATCGTCAACATTGTATTTTCATGTGATAGCACATTACAAGTGCCAAGTGCCACAGACAAAATAAACAGATATAACAGCATCTGCATTTATTATTATGATACCTGTCTATAAAGTACTTTATATAGGAATTATTATTATTATTATTAAAAACTTCATGCACAAATTGTACAAAGGCGAACTTAATGCCTTAGGCATTCTCTGCCAGTCAACCTTGGGGTGAAGCAGAAATAAAAGGTGGTAGGTGCAAAAATGTGGTAAAGAGTACGAATTTTTAACTTCTTATAATAATAAAATTTGACAAGTCATTACCTGAATATACACATTATACTGATACATAATATACTAATACCTATACAAACATGCATACATACATATTACGTTTTCATTTATCCATTTCTCGGAATCTTGTCATCAGGAAATGCTGTCGTCATCTTAATCACACAATATGCCTATACAGGCGCGCCTGACATTGTAAACAAAAATTGGGGCCAATTGCGAATAGGTACCGAAACGCGCAATTCACGGAGGCGGCTCTGAGCTTTCATCAGTCCACCCGCAATCACGATAGGTCCAATTCGATCGGCACGTTGGATAAAGACAAGGTGCCTAAATATAACCGCGATTTAGTCCCTATACACATAAGCCTGGTTTCCGAAAGGCTGATCAACGCAAAAATTAACTGATCGTATATCAAACCTCTTGTCAAGTATAAATTGAGTTGCTGAAAGCATGATTGGGCATTTTGATTTGATGTGGTCAGAGTTAACAGCGCTTACTCAAAATGTCAAATTTTTCTGCAAAACCTCATGTCAAATGCCATTCGAATTTTCAATGGATTTGATCATAGATTAGTATATTTTTATCAACGTTTTAGAAACTCGGATTGGTTTGACACCACTGATAACTTGATAGCTCTGTTAGTTGAACAATATTATGATCAGCCTTTCAGAAACCGGGTGATGGTGTACTGGTGTACAATTTTCCACCGCAAGTCTGATGCCTTGGTTATTACGCTACCGTAGACATTCTGTTTTTTTTTCTAAACTAGCTACTTGGCCTATCCACACATGTAAAAGGCGAGTGTAGATACCATCAGAGAATGTTACGTCATCACACTACCGGATACTTATAAAAAGGCAAAGGTAATCATTGAAATTGATAGGCCGGTGCATCTGATCGGTCAAACATCTGTTGTTTTGTCGTTCTAATACATAAATATAACTAGAAAGCTTATCATCGTCATTGAAAATGAAACGGTTATACATGTATTTAAATATTCTCTTTTTTAAATTTGTAATTTTTAATTATTTTAAAATTATTATTTTAAATCTTTACACCAATAATAATAAATAAATATAAAAAAACATACGGCACTAAATATTGTGACAAATAATACAATCAATAAAAAAAATTAACGAATAAAATGTAACACATTGAATCTCATAAATGTAAATTGGCCAGCAAGTAGAAGTAAAAACCTACGAATAATATTATCAATTCTAACGCGACAATATTTTTAAGATACCAAAAGGAAAGCATTAATTTCAAATTGCCTCACGCTTGAAACCGGTCAAGTAATGGGGAGGCCACATTACGTCCAAATTAAGTGCAACTTTATAGAGCAGTGCTGATAAATTACTTGAACTCACGACTAAAACTAATTTTTTTTTAACACTTCGGTAATTGTAAAAAATAGTCGAAATGGTGACTAAAAGCCACGAGCTTCAAATTTATTTCTCGTTGGAAGATTTAAGTGATAAACTTTATAGGCAAAGTTTCTGTGAAAAAAATCATAATACAAATCCCGCAATTGAAAGTTATTATGTCCTATCAAATCAAAATTATGTTCAAATTTTATCACTTAGTCGTATTTAGTTTTGATATTAAAATCGTATGCAATACAATACAATATTTGTCATTATCCACCATGAGGAACAGTTTCTATATTTACAAAGACTAAAAAATAATGGTACAAACGGCGGTCTTATCGCTAATTGCGTTTCCTTACAGACAACCTTTGGATGAACCTTTTTTTTTGCGTTTATGGTCACTGGTCCGCTCCAATCGGTCGTAGCGTGATGGTATTAAGCCCATAGCCTTCCTTGATAAATGGGCTATCTAACACTAAAATAATTTTTCAATTCGAACCAGTAGTTCCTTAGATAAGCGCGTTCAACCAAATAAACAAACTCTTCAGGTTTATAATATTAGTATAGATTATTATATTTTAACATAACCTTGCTTATGACATAAAATGAAAGTTGCACTGCACAATATATCATTAAAATCAAGAAAAACAATATTTAAATACTTATTTACCTCAGAATTTTAAATAAATTTAAGAAGTCCTACCTCTAACAGTATTATCACAGTTATAGGATGTCCGCGATACTTATCAAATTAAAGTATATTTATTGCACTATTTAACAACATAATCAATTAATATTTGTCATGTTATGGGGACCGGACTTGGCTCTATCTTTATCGCGTCAATAAAATTTGCATTATCAGTCTGACATTAATTGGTCGAATTCTTGTCAATTAATTAGCCACAAAAAATATTTAATTAGTTGTTTGTTTAATGTAGTGTGCAATTCACACCGACTTTGTAAATAAAAAATATAATTGACATACTTTTTGTACTTTTATTATTTATGTATCACTAACTTTCATCCGCAAATCGTCTTATTATCAGTTAATCCAGGATGCTCACCGTGTGTTACATTTTTACACAATTCTAATAGCAAAAGGGACGGAGTGAAGCTGAGGCGCATACCAATTAACTAGAAGTACTTATAATTTACGCAAAACATAACTTAATTCTAATTTATGCAGTACTGTCTGCCATATAAGAATATAATTTCAGTATAAAGTTCACCTGCGTAAGTCCCGATTCCGTAGGAATATCGGGATAAAAAGTAATATAGCCTAGGCGTTAATCCAGGTCTCCAGCTATCTACATACCAAGTTTCATCGCTATTGGTTCAGTGGTTTTTGCGTGAAAGAGTAACAATCATCCATCCAATCTTTCAGATTTATATTATTAGTAGGATTTACAGCACGTAATTTTTGAGATAATTACATTTCTGCTACAGCTCCGTGAATTGTTGTGGAAGTTGGAAATAATGTCAATATAGTTAAAACAAGAATTTGAATATATCTCAAAATCAGCGTGAAGAGTTAGTATAAGTAAATTTACTTACCGATAACTAAAACCGTAACAGCAGGTAGTATGTGTGTCTTGGCCTTCATTTTGCTATATTTCACTTAATACAATTGGCACTTCAAGTTTTTAATGATAACTTTATTATGTACACTGTGCACTAAAGTCAGTCGTCCATTGTGTTGGGAGTCTGTAACAATGAGAAAATTAACAATGTTTAGTTGTTTAAATATGTATTTATATTGACACAGATACAGTTAAAGATGTCAAAAGCTTAATTTTCAACGAAATGCACAGAGGTTAAGAAACAACAACGTAATGAATCATGACGTACGCATTATGCTGTTCATATACTACGGATAGAACGTATACAAAAGAGATTTTTATGGCACTTAACTAAATCGAGTTTATTCTAAAAAAGAACAACCTCCTATAATAAACACAGACTCAATAATTTCAAAATGGATTCACTTGACACAAGAAGAACACATCTAGATCTAGTTTCCCTGTACAAGCTTATTCCAAATAAAATAAACTGTCCGCAGTTGCTGTCAAAAATTAATAAGTATTAGAGTGCCATATAGATATCCTCATGCACGCATTACTCCTCTTTACCCACCACCTAGAACAGTTTTTGGCTCTGCTTATCCTATCCCTAGGTTATGCAAGCTACTAAACAACTGCAGTGCATCTGTAGACGTGTTTGCAGATTCTCTAATTCGCTTCCGTAATGATTAAAAATACCAACACTTTGTAATTTTCTTTTTTGTGAGTAACTTTTTTGAAAGAAAGAAAATATATTTATTAGTGTTTGCTTGTAATTTAATGAACTTTTGTACTCATACCTGTTATGCAATTATATAAATGTGATTGTATTATTGTTAAATTTGTTAGCAAGCCAATATAAATAAATTGAATAAATGACCACTAATTCGTTTCCAAGAGATAATTTATGACGTAGAATAATAAAATATTAGTGACTACTACATTTCTGAACAAAATCCAGGTAGGTATCGAGGGAAAACGACATGTTTGCTAGAGCGTTACTTTTTTACTATGAAGAAAACGGGGAAAGTAATTTCAAAGTTCCTATGTCAATATTAAAGACCGCACCCTAAAACTTGAGTATCAGAATACCAGTACGAATTCTAGTAAGGATAAGTACGTTCACTAAACTCATGTGTCACTGATAAAGTTAAAGTGCTTAGGATACGTGCAAACAACCGCCTCTTCATCCTTAGCAAACTGTTTTGCGTGTAAGATATGTACCTTAAACTTTCATTATTGAGTGTATAATAAATTTTCGAAATTTTCGTTTAGAAACAACAACTTCTCTCAGAGTAATATTGATTGAAGATCTTGGTTGTACTAGTCACCGATTTTGAATACTGTACCTTATCCTCAACTAATTGAGCCGATGATTTAGGTTCTCAATCAACCATTAAAGCATCTGATTTTAATTTAACGCACTTAACGCAATAAAAAATCACGCTCAAAACTATTAGTTTTGATTGAGGAGGCTTAAGGAAATACCAGAGGTGGGAATGATATCTAGCCGTGTATCTTTTCCATGCAGGTTGTTATGAGTAGCTTCAAATTACTTGAAGAAATGCGGAGTCAACTATACGAAGAAGTTTGTAACACAAAGGAAACAATATATGTGATTGTGAGGGTAAATATAAGTGAAAATTTTAATTAATCGAATGTCAATCACACATCTATTGGGTGACTAATCAGGCAGCCCCGAAATATACACGTGAGTAAAACCGTATATCTTAACTAATCAAATGAGTTGCAAATGATTGATGTCATTATTCAACCAACAATTATTTTACTTGTAATTAAAGTCAAAACAAATATCGTTACAGTGATTGTGGACAGTTCTCGTGTGCACTTCTTCTTCACTATAAGAGTCTCTAAACCTCTCTAAACCTTCCAATGGAGGTAATATTATCTCGGCTGCCAGCGGAGACCTTAATGTTTATCCCATTTAGAACATCCGCGTATGTGAAGTGCAGTTGTGCCCTACTGAACAGTAACTGCCGAGACTTGGTCAAGCACTTTTCGATGATCGTGTCAGCTTCGTCTTTAATGTCTACGCTACAGACCCTGATAGAGTATGAAAAACTTTTGTGCAGATTGTTCTATTGTACTAAGTTATTTGTTTGTCAATTACATCAAACATTCTAAGGATCAACTTCTGGAATGTTGGGAACTTCTCAGCAATATTATCCCAGTATCTAAAATTACACGAAAATACAATACCAGATTGCAAGTGTTAAGTACACAAACTTGATCTATGTACTTTACTGTGTAATGTACCATTAAGCGTCTCTCATCACCTTTAATCTGATCTGATATGTCCTCATAAAAGTTTTACGAGCTAAGACCTTTTTACCTCAACATGAAAACGGAATGGTATTCTACAACACTATAAATGACTTAAACATAAGTAGTTAATTGTACGAAATGCAAATGTAAAGAAAGGAATTCAGCAACATTTAATGCTCCATACAATATCTGAAAACATTTATTTATGCATACGCCTCTAAACCTTACAAGATTAAAAGCAAACTTTCTAGTAATTCACCATGCCGTTTCCATAGAAGTTACGATTGTACTTCGTATTAAATGCCGTTTAGTACACTGTTCCAAAGCACTCGTATTTTACTGTTGGCTTACTTTCCCCGCTTACAAAGACGCTGAATGTATTCTGAGTACTCAAAGGTCATATAAAGACTTATAGGATGTAACTTTGTGAATAGAAGTGCCACTTACAAGTTTAGTATATTATATTGTGGCTACTTAAATTACTTTTGGAATTTTACTGTATCGCACAGTGCAGTTTAAGTCGATACGGAAATTATAATAATCGTGTTTTTATTTAGGCCTTTGTGTCAGATTTATCGGGTTGTCAGTTGCTTGGTGAAATCATGTCTGAATTTGTAGGTGGTTTCAGTAGGTGATAAAAAATCGCTACCTATGTTGCAACATCAAATATTTTCGATGCCCAGTCCGTACAAACAGTAATGTGAATGTGTACAATATAATTCAATTAATCTAGATCCTAGGTATGTTTAAGTAAAGGTTATAATAAAGTACAGAAAACTTAGGAGAGTTAAACCTACCTATTTTGTTATTTTTCTTTTATATATTGATATACGCATGCCACAAGACAAGCGAAACATGATGTTTGTAACAAATAAATGATTTTGATTTTGTAAAATAATAAAACGCGTGAGGTGTGTTTGCGATGGTAAAAACTCGAAATTATCCAATGATAATTTCGAGTTTTTAGCACAATTGCTATCTGTGAAAGTGACCCGAACAATATAGATAATTAGTATACAACCAACACCAAAGTACTGTAGTAATGGCGTGAATAAAATTAATCAACTCGACAGAAAAGAACAGTGGGTTTATGAGAAAAAGAGAGTGAGAGAGAGACGGAGAGATCGAGTGGCATACACTATACAGCGGTCAGCATTTTTCGTTGTATTACACTTTTTTCATTACCTTTTCTGTACCCCTGAGAAAGTGGAGGCCAAATTTCATTACGATCGGTTTGTTTATGGCACTAATAAACAAAATAGTATTAATATTATTTTAGTGTGGCAACACTGATTGAAGATAATAAAATTCTAATTTTGTGGTCGCAGCGTGTGTGCTCTCTGTTATGTTAACTCTGTTAAGTGACAATAATATAACCAATTCAATCTGAACCAAGGATTTTATTTGCAAGAGACCTAAACAAAAAAACTACAGTCCACTGCCTCCAACACGGTTTAATAATATTAGTAAGGATAGTATTTTATTATAATAATATATGTACTATTTGACTGCAATTCAATTTTATTTTAATAATATATGTACTATTTGACTGCAATTCAATTTTATTTTAATAATATATGTACTATTTGACTGCAATTCAATTTTATTTTAATAATATATGTACTATTTGACTGCAATTCAATTTTATTTTAAAAATATATGTACTATTTGACTGCAATTCAATTTTATTTTAATAATATTTGTACTATTTGACTGCAATTCAATTTTATTTTAATAATATATGTACTATTTGACTGCAATTCAATTTTATTTTAATAATATATGTACTATTTGACTGCAATTCAATTTCTGTTGCGGCTTGACTTCTACTACTTTCCTTAGGTACATTTTTAATAAACAAAGTTATAAATCTGGAAACTAAAAGAACGAACGTAAATGAAAACATTACAATTTACAAAAAAAAAAACTATTTTAAAGAATAAGACAATTTATATGCGCAGTAGGAGCCCTGTTATTCTGTAGTGTGTCACTCGGTCACTTGCATTAATCCCAGCTTAAACACCGTTTCTTCTCAGAACATACCTTTGAGATGTACTGGTCATGTAGGTTTTATTATTCGAGTCAAGCGTTGATCTTGCTATGGGTAAGGCAATTTATAGGCCTTTGCTTATTCACCTTTACTTAACAGTTGATATATTTAAACTGAAATTGTTAAACAATCTCTGGTTATGACAAATTGCTTTGACGGACGGTTTTCAAATTTGTTAAGAGGATTATATGCTCTTTTACTAGGAATATAACTTCTTTTAACTAATTTTAAATTGTTGTAATAATGTCTTTATTGAATGGTTAATAAGCAATATATAAAATAATAGTTTTGAGTGCCTTCAGTTTGTTCAAATAAGGAATTGCAATGTTCTAGACACATCTGCGTTTAGACCGACGACGTTGAAGACCGAATCCGAAGACTGCGATTCAGTGAAGGTCATATAACTTAACACCATGTAGAAAGTCTGAAGAACTGATAAAAATTACTGTGACGGTCAGAAAGAGAGTCAGAGGCCGGAAAACTTAGGTATTATGATGCAAATCAGGGTAGGTATATGAATATCACTCAGTAAACTAAATGTTAGACGGAAACAAAAAAATATTTGAACACATTTGACATACACAAAAGCAATAACATTAATAAAATAATGTACATCTGGAAAAAAAACTGCTTTAAAAATTTATTTCTATCGATCTCTCGTGTCCATCAAATAAGATCCGGATCAGTGTAGCGCTGGTTTACAACCAAAGCCCCTCGGAAAGTAAAATATAGTATAGTTATCTATATAAATAAAAATGAATCGCCTTATGTGTTGCTAAGCGCAAAACTCGAGAAAGGCTCGACCAAGTCGGCTAATTTTTTTATTCATATTTTCGTTAAGGCATAAGGAAGGTTTTCTTATGGAGAGAAAAAACGTTAAAATTGGGAAAAAAATTGTAAAAACAACACTTTTATTTTCCTATACAAACCACATACTAAATAATAATTAAACCACATGTCTCCAATTGTCAAACATTTGACGTCAATCAATAACATTTGACAGAACGAAGTCAGTCGGGGCAGCTAAATTAGCAGAACATAATATTTTTACGGAATTACTTTTAGAATATATAAAACATAATAACATACAATAATAAGCATTTGTTTGTCAGTTAAGATAAGTATTTATTAATGAGAATAGATGAGCAACAACACTGGAAGTTAATTAACCTACATAGCATAATGTTATTGACTGCAAAAGTTTTTGCTAAAAGATTACACAAACGTCATATTAACTTATAAAAAATTGTGCGATTAAAAAAACGGCCAAGTGCTGGGAGGGTTCCTTACGTACTTATATATACTTATCCTAAATCCTAACACTACCATGTTTTTTTGTTTGTGGTAGGTAAAATAGTTTATCCCAAGTACAAAATTAACATTAAACTGGAAGAGCATGTTGTGGTATACATTTAAGTCCCACAATAATGAAGTTACACACAACACACACTACATACAATATTAAGGGATTTACCATGTTACTCTAAGACTATAGACTTCTTATAGCTTTTCCTGTAATCTATAAGAAAGAACGATTTTCTGTATGTTTTTCTATTGTAGGCTTAGTACTTTCGGAGATAATCGGGGGCGGGATTGGTAGATGATAAATTTTCAACGATTAAATAATTAATTAAGGAATGTGTTTTCTGTCAATTTCAATAAAAAGTTAATTAAATGACTTAAATTTAAATATTTAAATAAAATAAATGAATCATTAAATAAAATAATACATATTTATACATGTTTGTTTAATACTTCTATTACAATAAATAATTTTGATACATCAGCATTTATATGCATGTTAATAGCACATAATGCGGATATATTATATTATAGTTGTAGACCATTTATATTTCTTTGAATACAATAAACAGTTTATTTTATACAAAGAAATAAAAATTAATCATAATATTAAGTAATTCATAAAATAAAGAAGTAGACGAAACAAAAGAAGAAAAGACAAAAAAAAAGAAAGGAACCTTTCAATCGGTAGCTTAGTAGAAAACGGTCATGAGCACAATCGCGTTAAAGATAAACAATGTACGAACTGTGATTTGAGGTCAGCGACTGATGCCGTAATATTTCTGGGGTAACGGCACTGAGGCCTTGACATTGTCTATTGTGAACAACTTACTAATGACATTATAAAGATGTGTCTACATCTATCTATCTATCCATCTACACAGGTATATTTGTATAGCTATTTTATGTCAGGGGTGTCCTTTGACAGAAATTGCTCGAAGATTATTAAATTTAACGAAAACTTCAATTCAGTTTCGTAAGTTTGTAGAAAGGATTTGGGATGTCTATACATATGTAGTTAGAAAAACAACATTTTACATTGATTTAGAGGTAATGTTCCCAAAACCTTTCGCAGTATTTTTAAACAAATCAACAACATCTTTATCTATATACATACTAGTGAATAATCATGGTAATTAAACGAAGAAATATAAAGTTGTAAAAATTTTTTTTTGTCTATCAATAAGATAATAAAAATGACGTGTACTTAAACAATTTTTTTTTTTCATTTTTTTTTTAAAGACAACTCCCCGCATTAGGAATTACTCCTGTGTCGCGAGGGACTTTACAAACATACAAACAACGGATACAAAGAACACCCAAACTCAGGAGGGAATCGAACCCACGACCTCTGGCTCAGCAGTCAGGGTCACTAACCACTAGACCAACAGGTCAGTCATGGACAATGGACGGAATATACAGTTAATTAAATGACACAATTTTTTCTGTTATACTAGTTCTAGACTACTTATTCCAGAGTTATATTATAAAGTTAGTACTGTAATATAAAGTATATAACAAATAATATATAATTTTCAAACACGTTGGATCCAATTGCCTCACACTGCCTTTGGTATCTTTGCTTTAGAACGGGACTAAGAGTAACATAAGGTTGGATTAGCTGTCGGACATAGATCTAACTGTTGTAAATTAGTTCACGCTTCGATGAGTTACACTTATATTATTTATTATATTAAATTTTAGAGCAGTCTTAAGACATAAATGAGTCTAAACATCTTGAAAGAAGAAAGAAAGAAAATGAATTTATTTACTAAAACAAGGCATACAACTTATTTCTATAAAATATCATAGTAGTAGAGTGAGGTCAGGTGATATAGACAATAATCTGTGGTATGTTGAGTGAGTTGTTGACGTGGCGTGCTGACGTATCATAGACCACGTTTATTAAATAGGTTAAAAGTAATTATAATTTTAAACACAACTAGTGCTTTACTTTATATCCTACATCATTCCTATGATACCTTATATAATATCTTGGTAATTAATCGATCTTGATTCTGCAATCATTTTTATGAAAATTCTCATACCTTGTTTTTTTTTTGTTTGTTCTATTCTGACAAATACACTTTGTCAGAACTATATTATCGAAATCATAGATTTGAAATTTCTTTTACCTACCTAATCATTGCGTTAATAAATGTAAAGACTTGTAGTCGTGCACAATGTAACCTAAGTCATAAAACAATTAGGTCAAATAGTCTATACCCACTTTGGTGAAACGATATTATTACAATCATTGACTTTTACCATGATACTCCCTTTAACTTAGCTTTCTTTTTCAAATACCATTAAACGATAAATGAATTTATTTTACAAATAGGTTTTTTTAGACACTTTTGCACCTCGATTTCTTCTTTAAAGCTAGATGGTACCGGCATTTCCTATGATTAGCCTTGAGAAGAAACGCCGAATTCTACATCAATTCAAACTGTGAAAGTGCCGTGGTCTTTATATGAAAGAACCATTTCAGTTTTGAGCTGACCAGTCACGACACCCAGTAGACTAGATTAATAACTCAACCACATCTTAGGGGGCTCTATTACTCCAACCAGCTTGCCACCTCAGTCAACATTTGGCAAGACCAATAAAATACTAAAAACTATCAAACAACTGTTGTGAAAATATAAATATATATATAAATAAATATATATATAAATAAATATATATATAAATATAAATATATATATATATAAATTGTTGCCATTTGCAGACTCATTCAATACTAGTTTTCATGAGT
The DNA here is from genome assembly GCA_949752705.1 of Callimorpha dominula. NCBI lineage: Eukaryota > Metazoa > Arthropoda > Insecta > Lepidoptera > Erebidae > Callimorpha > Callimorpha dominula. Next base: position 14,372,035 of record OX457012.1, on the reverse strand, counting down.
ACTAGGCCATCATAGAATCAAATAGGTTGTAGCTTAACCAACCTTGATTGCGCATAACCCCTGACCCGGAAGAGTGCAACGAAAGTAGTACTATGTTCCACACTTGAAAGACTTTCTCGCGATTCTGGTCTCCTAGTAAACGATGTGTTTCGAACGGCTTGTGTACAGTAAGCTCCATAATTGGCTACGTTAAACAATCAGTTTTTTTTACGGTGATTTTTGCTAATGACAGGCTGGCACAATAATCAATAGCAAACATTATTATTGTTTCCAATGTGTGTTGTGAATTATATAGTACCGTTTTCATTATTTCTGTGTAACACGTTTGTTTAAAATAATATAATAGATCGCGTGCCTGTACCGTATGGTTAGACAATTTAATTTATAGATTTCTCTTCCAACAATGAGCTGTTTAAAGTACATAAGTTTAATTCTATTAATATCATGGATGATTAATGTCTTTACTTTTTTAACCGTTATTGTAATTTTTGAACCTGCTCCTTATTGTAATGTATGACGTACACGTGTAAAGCCGTATCTAAACTTTTCTTTTTGTGAAATAAATTTAGCATTATGCGGGTGTATTGGAAAATATTTAGCATTATGCGGGTGTATTGGAAAATATTTAGCATTATGCGGGTGTATTGGAAAATATTTAGCATTATGCGGGTGTATTGGAAAATATTTAGCATTATGCGGGTGTATTGGAAAATATTTAGCATTATGCGGGTGTATTGGAAAATATTTAGTTACACACGCATATCGAGTTCAAGCAAGTAAGTTTTCGCTTTATTATTCTTACGTATATTAAAAGTTATAAAATATTGAAATTATATAGATAGAAGTAAATAACTGAGTATTTATTGATTAATAAGAAAAAAAAATGTTTTTTTTATGACATAGGGGGCATATGAGCTGCTGGTAAATGACTACCGCCGCCCATGGGTACCTGCAGCTCAAGCGTCACAAGTGCGTTGCCGGCCTTTAAGGTGGGAGGAGGGGAAGGGGGAGGGGGAAGAAGGGGGGAGGGAAGGGTTCGGGCCTCTGGTAACCTCACTCACTCGGCGAAAAGCAATGCAGCTTTGCTTCACTGCCGGTTTTCGGAGGACTTTGCTCGGTGCGGAGTTTGAAACCCAAATCAGATTTAAAAATGTCTAGAAAAATTAAAAACAAATCTCGTTTAGGAGAATCTTTAAGAGAGAGAGACAGTAAATAATAAATACAAGTGATGTGGATTATGTTACTCCAACGTCAAGTTGTTACTCAAACCACCCGCTAAGTTTCTAATCCTTCCATTAACCTAGTTTGTCGTAGCACTAGATTATCCCTTGCTGAAATGAACAGTGCTTTGATAGAGTACAAGTATAGAAATTAATCTAAGTTTTTTTTTTTTACTGGTAACGCAATAGGTAGGCATTGATCCTGACTAATATCTTACTAATATTATTAAGGTGAAAATTTGCGAGACTGGATGGATCTTTGTTACTTTCTGAGCCAAAACGGGTGAACAGATGTGGATGAAATTTGGCACAGAGATAGATTATGATTTGGAATAGTACATAGGCTACTTTTTATCAGGAAAAATATATGAAATCAAAATTTTCACGCGAACGAAATCGCGGGCAACAGCAAGTAATAAATAAACTCACTGTAAGTTTGTATGTTACGCTTTCACGCCTTAACTACTCAACCGACCTTCATACATTTTGTATACACGTTGTAAGTGGCCATAGAAATGGACATGAAAACTTTCATTCAGAAAAAACATTTATATCAGCACGACGAGACATCTTAAATATGACAATACAAGGAGAAAATAAAATACAAAAAAAGGAGTTACAGTAGATGAGAAATAAAAAAAACATTAAGAAGGGTTATCTCGTGACGGCACCGAAAGGGGATCCAGTTCAGCATGCCTGGTACGGACAGGTACCAGAGCGCTGGTTTTCAACTGGACCCTAGTTGCATGCAGGGACGCACCCAGACCAATACATTTAATTTACAATTTTTATTTTATTTAAATTTAATTTTAATAACTTATGCATATTTATATTTAGTAATAAATATTGCATCTAATAAACATTATTTTATGGTTATTTTATTATATAATAGTATAGAACATGAATTTCATTTATAACCGTTTCATTAATTCCTTTCTATAATCTATAATCTGCGGTTCAGTAGGTATCGTAATTACCGTTATTTATTTTCCTAGAAATTATCTCTAAATGTTAGCCCAGTAGCAGAAGACAATAACTACTAATTAGTGTTTTTCTCAGTGAAAAGCACTAATTAGTAGTTACTGTCTTAACAATTGTCACTTTATTAATTTTTTTCATATTTTCACAGCTATGTGTAGCTCATAACATGTTTATATATCCCACAGATGTACACAAAGAAAGATCATTAGATTGTCTCTTGACCCAAAAGCTTTTTATTACCAAAAAACTGTGTATTGTCTGACAAACTTAGTAACGATTTCCGTAATATATTAAATAAGATTTGTTTAACGGTAATAGACGTTTTTTCATCATTCACTTTTCGTCAAAACCTGTTTTTACGTCTGCGTTAAAGCGTTGAGAAGTATGTCAAATTGATTACGATTAGTATCGCTTAGTTTTGTGCATTTTTGTTCCAGAGAAATATAATTTCGTTGAGATTCATAGACGACTGTACTGTACACTTCTCGTCATTTATCTCAACAGTGTTTAAAAGATTTCTTTTTGCCGTTAGTATTGCATTCAAAATAATAATAATAATGGTTTATTATAATCCCACAAAAGAAACTACACAATAGTAAAAGTTTTTGTATGGCAGTAATTAAATGATTAAACCAAATATGGGCATTCGGTTTTATCATTTATTTACTGTCTTACAGAAGCATAAGAACAGAAGATAGTCACACCAACAAACTCAAACGCCAAATTTCTCAAGCTGAATCCTAAGTTGATTATTCCATTACATCATCACGAAATAAGTTGTGCCAATAGGTCTGCAGCTCAGCATGTTGTTAGATGGCCATGGGGGTTATGCAGCAAATCTAAACTAATATTATAAAGAGGAAACATTTGTGTTTTTTGTATGAATGTTTGTAATATTTTCACACAAAAACTACTGGACCGATTGCAATGAAACTCGGTATGTAGATAGCGGGACACACACTAACGATGCGGTGAAGACCCGTATTTTTTTTTATTCATGACAAACCTCATGAATTAAGAAAAAAATTGTGATACATAAAATAAACATACTCAAAAAAAACCTGTCAGTGTAGGACTGCATGTCAGAAGTGAATACAGTACCTGGGAGACTGAGCTCCGCTCGGAACCTTTTTGTAAAATCATCTTTTTTAAATTTCTTTTTTTGTAAAATTGCGTTTGTACAGGAAATACAACTATGCATTTGAACTTAAAATGGAAAACTGTATCTGTATACAAAATTTCATCAAAATCGTTGGAGCGATTTCCGAGACACTCGAAATATAAATACATACGTAAATAAATACATACATACAAGAATTGTTCGTTTAAAGCTATAAGATATATACCTACTATACTTGTACCCGGCTACGCTTTGCTGTGGCTCAGTAATTTGCAGTACAAAATTTTGTGACTATACATAATATATATAAATTAAGATAAATACTATCCTATCTATCAAAATGGGCCTTATTAGTTTAATAGTTTATCGCGGACAAACAACGTAACACGACATTTTTATATATAATTTTTTATTATAATTTTTTACGTGGGAGAGCCATGCTTCGGCACGTATAGGCCGGCTCGACTCCACTCGATACCACGGCCTCACAGAAAACCGGCAGTGAAACAATGCTTGCATTGCTTGTCGCCGCGTGAGTGAGTTTACCGGAGTCCCTAACCCTTCCTCTCCCCTATTCCCGTCCTTCCCCTCTCCCCCTCTCCACCCCTCTAATCCCCTTCTCCCGTCTTCCCGCTCTTCCCCAATCTCCCACTCTTCTCCTACACCCACCTTAAAGAGTGGCAACGCTTTTGTGACTCTTGAGTTACATGTGCCCATGGGCGTAGTCATTTACCATCAAGTGACCCGTCTGCTCGTTTGCTCCCTATACCATAAAAAAAAAAAATAGATATAATTATATAAATTTTTGACGCACACCAAAAGTTTTCTTACACATAAGTACATATATATGTACGTGAGCGTGACGGTCACACGAGTTCAGTGCTTTTTCTCCATACCAAAAGTTCCCAACGTGCCTAAAGAAATTCAAAAAGCGTCAACGTTAACCACGTTCCTTATAACCACGTTTCTTGCCTGTCCTTATCCATAGGATCTTTAGCTTCACGACTGATTGATTGACGCCTTCTCCTGACAATTCAAAAGTACCTATAATTGGTTTAATTGAAATAACTGATTTTGATTCGAATATATTAAGCTAGACAGATAAAAAAATACCACAAGTTAGTTCCATTAGAGCGCTCCCGTTGAATCGTAATACCCGAGCAGCATAAATGTTGTGAAGATGGTCACGCTTCACAATAGATGGATTAATTACGATTATTCCTCAATCTTACGGATAAACTTTCTGGTTAACTATGAGTAACGGTATTACAACTCAACGGTATTGTTTAAATGATTTTAGAACGGTAAAAAATGTTTTATAATGAAAGTATATTATGTATAGAGAATAAGGGAACATCAAATTAATAAAATACCAGCTTCATATCTCACTAGTTATTGAATACTAGCAATTGACCGCAGTATCACATGCGGTGATGGTCACTGCTCCACTACTAAAGGTCGTAGCGTGATGTTATAGCTATACTATTCCTCATGAATCTGGCTATCATACACAAAAAGATTTTTTCAAATCCATCTTTTAATTAAAGAGATTAGCGCGTTTAAATAAACAATCAAACAAACCTCACTTAGCTTTATTATATTAGTTATATACAAAATCATTATTACTATCGTGGGAGAGCCATGCTTCGGCACATATGGGCAAACTCGACCGGAGTGATACCACGGCCTCACAGTAAACCGGCAGTAAAGCAATGATTCCATTGCTTTTCGCCGAGTGAGTGAGGTTACCGGAGGCCCTAACCCTCCCCTACCTCTCCCCCTTTCCACCTCTTCCCCTCCGTCAAAAGAAAAGAAAAAAGTAGGTTAAAATTTACTTTGAAGATTTGTTTACATAGTTACAAGCCAAGCTAATGAAAAAGCTTACTACCCCATTTAATATTTAACCCCCTCGGGCCGTCACCGGGGTTTTCGGTGAGACGGTGTGTCAGAATTGAACCAACTAAAACCACACGGTGTGCCGTATTGTTCCTAAAATAGGAGGGATCTGGGAACAGAGCATTTACACTTCCTTAAACCAACCCTATGGTAAATACGTAGCTGACGTGTCCTGCCTAAACATCTTCTTGTCAAATGTCATGACTCCAATACACAATACCAAAGACTTTCATACAAATTTAAGAGCCATTAGAACCCCTAAGTCTTGTTCCAAGATTTGCTTACATAGTTACAAGTCAAGATAATGTCAAAAACATACTGTCAATATCACATTCGGCTGGTGACGTGGTGAAGACAAATGTAATTGGAACTATGTTTTTTGTGATAGTAAATTTGTCACAAACATTTACTCTCGTTCTGTTTTTATTTCATTTTAGCTAGTTAGAGTTTTTAGATGGCTATTGTGAAGCAAGTGATTAGAATCTCGTAACTATGTGATTCAATTTATATTTACTTTCTGTGTTGTATTGTGTGTAAATGGTTTTCATATATATATATTTTTATTTGGTTTCGATACCAAATGAGAATTAGTCTATTTGACATTTAGATAGGTCTTGAAGTTATATATTATTTTCTGTGTACTGAGAGTGATTACATTTTAAGAAAAAATCTATCACAATTTCAGTGTAAATATTTCTGAAATGACTAAACTATAATTAAAAAAAAATATTTTGTGATAATAATTTTATTAACTTTTAAAGAAAAGGATTAGCAACTTCAATGGCCCTAAATCATAATAAATTGTGATAAGCTGAAAGCATTTGTCAAAGTCTTGGTAGATTTGTCTCCTGACATGTCTAACAAGGTAAAAGAAATACTACATTTTGTGTCATAAAAACAACTTCAGTTGTTTGTAAAAAGAGGAAACATAAATGAATAATCCGATTTTTTTTTTATGGTATAGGGGGCAAACGAGTAGACGGGTCACCTAATGGTAAATGACTACCGCCGCCCATGGGCACCTGTAACTCAAGAGTCTTAAGTGCGTTGCCGCCCTTTAAGGTGGGATTAGGAGAAGAGGGGGAGGGGGGGAAGAGTGGGAAGAGGTATTACTAGATATTACTATATATATTAGAGATATTACTAGATACTAGAGGGTAAGAGGAGAGTACTTCCTACTAATATTATAAACGTGAAAGTTTGTGAGGATGTATGGATGAATGGATGTTTGTTACTCTTTCACGCAAAAACTAGTGAACCGATTGCGATGAAGCTTGGTATGAAGATAGCTGGAGACCTGGATTAACACATAGGCTACTTAGGGATACATCCCGATCTTCCCACAGCATCGGGCCTTACGGTGAAATAAAATAAATATTATACAGTGATAGCCAGCCTAAACTAAAACATAAAATTAAAAACTTACTGTTCATTTGAAAGCGAATTATGAGAATGCAAAAAGAAATCAAAAACTAAATCGCAAACATGACATGAAGAATTGACAGGTGTTTCCAAACGATATTTTTAATACAATGGGGCGTGTCCGCTGTCAAACGATTGATGAATTGGCGCTTGTATTCATTCGCCTAACATTACAAAAAATAAAGTTAATAACTATGTTTTGTATACTTAATTTAGTAATGATTTAGATTAATAGCCATTCGTTGATATACGTATTGTGGCTTTGAAACTACCAATAGCAAATTATGCTACGATATATTCATGATATATTCTAATTCACTCCTAAGATGTCCTAAGTGAATTGTCAGGAGTAGTAAGTCAGTCAGACTAAGTCAGTCGTGAACCTAGTTGCCTGTTCCTATACGTAGATCCTGTGGAGAAGAACAGGCAAGACACTCCAAGGACCATTTTACCAGGTACCTGAATTGATAAACAAAGTTAGTAAGATAAGGTAATTTGAATTGTGAAATTCTCTATTTACAAAAATAATAACGAACATTTAAAACTATTACATGAGCGCATACAATATTGATGAATACAATAGTGTCACTATTACCAGCCAATTAAATCTAAAACACTTCTAATGAAAACTACGCTACCAATTTTTTATTTTCATTATGCAAAAATAAAACAGAAGAAACGCATATATTTACATAAATTTCTTATATTTTATGTTGCATAAAATAAAGCATAACTTATTACGAGATGTTAGTGTAAAAATTAAACAACGACTAAATTCTTTTTAGTTGAATAATACTTTAATAGACCTATGCACAGAAATCCATCAAAATCTAATTACGAGGCATTCCTTTGCAACCTTCCTTATACACGTGCTTTTAAATAATTTCGCGCAATATACTCTCGGAAGAAATACTGCGGTATAATTTGATAGCCACATTCCGCTTCCATGAAGCCCCGAGGGGCATCCAATAACGGCTTGAACTCTATATCTCACTGTTGTTGAATACGAACAAGCAGATCCAGAACACGTTGTCCTATGTCTCAACTTAGACATAATGCAAAGTTATTTTTGTCTCTATCGTTTAAACTAACACCAGGATTTGAAATATACTTTTGCATTTCATGGTCCAATTCTTGAGAAAAGTTATAGGCTAGGTAACATCACGCTACGACATTTAAAAGCAGAGCAGTGATAACAAACGCGAGTGACACTGCAGCTATCGATGATATGAACTAAAATGCACAAGACATGAAATAACCATAAGCAATTAAACCCTTTACTGATTTATCGGTTTGATTTGACTTAAGCGTTGTAGACAAAAATATGAGAAGACGCTTATAAAAATAATAACTACATCAGATAATAAGTAATGCCTTTAGATTTCACTACCGCTCTCTCTTTAGTTGATTCGGAACTAAATGATAATTGTATCACGCTTTATTAAAACATCAATTTGCCAGAAAAGGATGAATTAAAAAACAAAGTATTTTTATCGATATATTAGAATGCACACGCACGTGAAGGCTGACGTATAATTGCAGTTAACCATGTGATGGTATTCTAAAATCAAATGTCTCGTTTTGTTTTTATAATTTTTTTAGTAATGCAGGAAAGTAGGAAAAAACAAACACATGGTCCGAATGATGGTAAGCCTTTACCGGTGTCGATACACACTCGGAAAACTAATTGTGTTGAAAACACGTTGCTTTTCCCTTTCTTCCTTTTTCTGGCGATCTATTGCTAATTATGTGTGTTCTTCTGGAGAGTAAAGCTGCTTCTCTTTTAAGTTTTTTTGGTAATCATAGTTCTATTTATTAATTTATTAAAATTTCATGCTCATATTGTATGAAAGCGGGCTCAATGCCTAAGGCATGCTCTGACAACCTTTGGAGATCCAGAAATAAAGTGTTTAATGTTACTGAAAACCAAAGCATTCCTGTAAGACCTTGAAAAATTCAAATTTAGAGCACAATAAATCTGCAGATCTATTCAAATTGAGGAAACACCTCTACCCGGTGAGAAAGCTTCTTTCTAGATATCATCGACAATAACTGTGACACTATCGATATTGTGAAACCCACTGCTATTAGGTACACCATTTACATATTTGCATATTTAACTCGACGACTTTACGACTCAAAAAATTAATATAGTCCGGTCACTTTAGAATATTCAACAATTACTTATACCTACTCTAATTGCTGTTTCAATCCCTAGGGATGTTAGAGAGTCACTAGTACGTACGTAACGTATAGTTTAATTGAACTTGACGGCGATCCATCACTACTTACGTACGTACTATTGTGTACTTTTGACTCAATATATTAACCACTGGCTGTATAGTATTAATCAAATGTATTTTTGTACTTCTTACAGGAGTAAAGAACAAGTATTTTTAGGCAGTAAATTGAAATATAGAAGCTCTAATTTTGGTTTTCATTAGTTTTATTTGTGTAATCTAAGTAAAGAAGCAATGTAGAAAAGATGTGAAAATACTTTTGGCTATTTAGATGGCTACCGTGTTAAATGTTGTGCAATTTCGTAATATTTCATTATACTTAAATATGTTAAATACATATTTAAGTAAAATCTAAATATTACATACGAGTTTTTTCCATAACTGTTTATTAACGATGTTGACAGGCATGGGCATATGACGTGCCTTGATTTTGGAATAGGAGAATGCTAAATCAAATATAGTTATCCCGGACTGACAGGTAACTGATATGTACCGAATTAAATAATGAAATAAATTATATTCTTCGAAATAAAACACATCGGTTTCTAGGCTCAACCTTTTTTTATGCTATTTTATTGAAAAAAAGAACTCCCAAATTGTATCGCACAAATTTTGATCCCTTGTGGGAATCAAAACACTCGGGGCGGACGGCGTAGTGGCGAGGCGACCACTTTACCCATTACGCCACAGAGGTTCATGTTGTTGATAGAAACACCCAGACCTTAAACGCTCCAGGTGAATACCCTGCTTCAATTGGAATTTGTTGAATGCTTACAGTCGCCCAAAATTAATTATAATTTAATATTTGTAATGTATTGGTTAATAAATAATAAATAAATAAACATAAATTATAGTATGACCCACGTTACTACTATTTTTTATAAAAAATAACTATGCATTTTGAATAAATACTTACTACTCAATGTCTCATTTAAGATCGGATTCACATAAAATAGCTACGTCATGTCTGTTATTTAAAAACACGTATGTACAGTATTAACTGTTGAAATAATACTTTATCCGAATGTAACATTGATCTACGTCTTACGGATTCATCAGAAAATTTAAAAACATTATAATTTAAAATCATTATCGAATTCTAAGAAATGCATTTTTTCTCTATAAACATAATAATTTCTCTATATGATTATGTTAACGAGAATTATTACATGAAACGCGAATGTTTATAAGTTAACATACCTATGTCTAATTAATAAAAAAAGTTGGTATTTGTCACAACATAATCACTTCATTCTTGTTCATGCAAATTCTTTTCGAATAGGCCCTGAACTTGAAGCACTTAAAGACAATAATCAACGCCTTGGTTTAGTAAAATCGCTGTTATTTTTTCCTGGATAAATTAATAAAAAAAAAGAAAAGTGAAAGATAACCAGTTAAATATATAAACTATCAACAGCTAATTCATCACAAAAAATCTAATAAATCATCGTTCTTCTAAATTACCAACAATATCGATGTTAATCACGTTATTGATCAAATACTGACAGACTGAACCATTCAAAATAAAACTAGATACTTTAATTCTAGTTAAAGAGAAGAATCACCTTAGTTTCATTACTATATATATTATAATTGCTAGTTTAAAATACTATTAACCACGCACACCATTAATTTTCTTATTGGATTATTTTGACAGCTATTGTAATAGGATAAGTGAAAGTAGTATTCCGGAACAGTTTTTTTTACTCTGTTATTTTGGTAGATACTTTCGGTTTCACATCTCTACGACATGTTAAGTACCCGATCAATTGAAGTGACTTTTTCCTTCTTGATTCGTTGTGACTAACGAGTTGATTCGAATTCGATTCGTGTTCGATATTTTAAATTAAGAAATTAGTTGACAGTCGTTCAAATTTAGAGTGGGTTCAAATCAATTATATATACGAGAGAGAGATATATGTATATTAGAAATCATTTGAACAGATATAAATCTAAAATTCACTCCGAGTAAAAACTATTTTTTTTTTTAATAATAATTGAAAATAGAAATACATAAAATACCAATTTATTTGAAAACTATGGACTAAGTCATACAGTACTCTGCCGAATAATTTACTTTTAGAAACAAAATTTGAAAATTGTATAGAAAAACTATATTCAAACTATTATTATCCCTAGAGTAATACCGACAGCTATGATATAGGTGGTAAGAAAACTATACTAGGCATAAAGAATAAGTATAGAGAATACTCTTTTGTTACACAATTCGAGTAAAAAATAAATATTTTTTAATTATAGTAAACAAGAAACTAAAGAAAACTATAGGTATAGACGTCAGAGTCAACATTCAATTTATTTCACCACAATCTCTTACACTTCTTAACGCCCCTGTACTAAACAAGAAAAACAAAAAGTTTGTTTTCGTTAACTCGGAACCCACGAGAGTTATCTTCGAATATCACCAATAAGTTCCTCTCCAACAATAGTGCTTATAAGACTAGATAGCAATAACCAGTTAAGATAGAGCCTTATCATCTCTCTCACATTTATAGCTTTAGTTGTGGTAGATGAGAATGTTAAGAAGTGCAGAGATCTTACTGGCTGGTTGTTTGATATAAATGGTTGGCAGATGCCCGTAAGTATTGAAATACACCTCGACATTCTTGTGTGAATGCATTGAATCGCTAGCGCGCCGTAAATAGGTGCCAATATTATTTTTTATTAACATTTATGAATATTTCAAAATTAATGAATGCTTTTGAGAGGTTATTTTTGACACAGCACGAAAACTCGTCATCTAGTAAGTCAATGACCGTTTATGTCCAAACGGACTCCATAATGAGCTAGTCCGCAATTTAGATAATGTTTCGAGAGCTTTTTTGTTTTTGTTAGTTCAATGAATTATGGCCTATTTCGACGTCTCTCTCTCTTTTTTTAAATACGTAAACGAACGAACGAAAAAAGTAACTAAATGGCGAGTACATTTATAAAACACTTCGTGCTATATTTGATTCATTTGCAATTTACCAACAACAGCAGTTTTTCCCGCCATTGTCAAACAGTATAGTTTGCGTTGCCATCTTTTAATTAAAATAATTTAAATAAAAGTTGAAGGAAATGCTTTAAAGTTACTAGTTTAGGGTATTTATTATAACAAATAACTAAATATTAAAAACAACTATACCTACCTAAAACGATTGTCCACGCTACCCGAATTTATTTATTTATTTGGAATATGGAAGACTGTATAGCTATTTCAATAGTCAACTGAAAGTCAATTACGAGTCTTCGCGTATAGAGCTATAGCACTTTGATATGCAATCTAAAACGAAACAGTATACAAAATTAAAGACTAAATTAACTGAAACATGATCTCATTGAGCCGCTTGAATTCTAGATTTAGATACTATTAAAAAAACCGATTTAAGCACCTTCTGGCCGAAGGAACACTGATAACGAAGGGTCAATATCGTGCTGTTTGCATAATTTGTCAATTTTCTGCTTGCTCGCACAATATAACTATTCTGCCTATAACAAGATGTAGTTCTGGGTACCCCTAGGGTTGGATTGAACGAGTTGATTTGCATAAATTTTTTTAATAAATTTTGGGTAAAAGCTAAATACTGAATTCACAGGAGATCGCCACTCGTGAAACCATACTCGCAACGACCCCCCATTCGCAACAGGCACACTCCCTATTGTCCATGTTGTATCGGAGCTGTAAGGCACGCTCACTTCCCGCATATTTGCATATGCTCGCGGTCACACCGCCAGGTTCGTCAGAGAAGCCAACTACCAGTTTCCAGCTGGTACCGGAGCTGTGGGCTCGCTTACTTCCCGATCTACAATCATGTGTAGGTCTATCCTGGTCTACAGTCGGGTGTCCGGATCAGTGTCTAGTCACCTTTCTACTTGCTAAGCAGACAAGTACCCGAGCTACATCGGTCCGACGAGACCTCTGCTAAAGGACGCTCCAAGCCCCGCAGAGGAAAACCAAGGAGCCCTTCCCCTTAGATCGGTTAATTCCGCTGCTTGCTGCGCGCGAGAACAGACGCTCCACCGACAGTAGTGGAGTAGACGAACGTGCCCGTTCTCTGCAGCTAACCACAAACCCCCACGAATCCAACTCCAAAACCGGGATCTGACAGCTTTCGCTGTCAGACGGCTTAGGAACCGGTTCCTGTGGTACCCTGATCTAACAGCCGGACCCATAGTTCCGGCTGCGAACCTCCGGGTGACTACTAGATAGGGACCAATGGGACAAATGAGTTGCGATTTCTGGTTCTTTGAAAAGCTTTGTTCAATGCAACAATGTAAACAGCAGAAGTAGCTACTCATAGATGGTTCTGCTATTCGTCAGGTTTCAGGTTCTTTGACCTTGAGATCTAAAATGTAAAAATGCGTTATACCATATTGTACTGGGTTGAGATTAGAAATACACTCTTTTGTTGCTAAAGTATGTGGTAAGCAGGTACTTATGAAAAGGTGAAAAAAAAAACGGACAAGTGCGAGTCTGACTCGCGCACCGAGGGTTCCCTAAGCAAACAAACTTATATGTCAATAGTATGTGTCGGAAGTAGATCTCGGGAATCAATTCTTGAAGATTTTTGCCCGTCTTTTCCTAAAGACAAGCTTAACTTTGCAGTACTAAAAATACTCTCCCATACATCGATTTATGAAAAAACTTTTTTATGTGATATAACAACAAATTAACGACTTTTGGATTTATTTTACTTGTGCTGTCAGACCTTGCTTCTTACCAAATTTCATGATTCTATGTCAATGCGAAGTACCCTGTAGGTTTTGATTTACCTGCGAAATATTCAAATTTGTTAAAATCTAACGCTTAATAGCCTATGCCTAGCCGTATGTATTGATTGCGTTGACTTAGAAGCTTGATTTTTTTTACAGCTTCAAGGGACCGCAAGCAGATATTTGGTATTAATTTCAACTTGATGCGTCCACGGATTCCTGAGAAAAAGTGTCTTTACAGACAGAGAGATAGATAGACAGACAGACGGTTAACAAAGAGATCCTATAAGGGTTCCTTTTATCTTTTTGAAGACCGGAACCCTAAAAAAGAAGACGATTCCATTTTACTAAGTCTCGGGTTAATGGACGTGTTTATTGCCTACGTGCGAATGCTAAAATGAGATTAGATTCTTGAAATAATTAAAAAGTTAGATGGCCTTTTTAATTCCGGGTATCCAAAACACTACATTGTTAGAGGGTTGAACGTGTGCACTAATGTTAATACACCAGGCATACACACCTACTTAACCCATAAATAAAAGTAATTGAAACACGAAAGCTCGTTACGTACCAACCAAAATCAATTACCAGCCACTTTCCATAATTAATGCTTTACAACCGGCCAAAAAATTCAGAGCAAATTACGCAGAATATCAATTTCCATCTCTCCATGCAAAATTAAAAAAAGGAAACATTTTAATGAGCACCTCTTCGTGGAATCCTTATGATTCTTGTTATTTAAAAAATACACTGCAATATTCGCACCAAAAGCGCACGTTCACGGTCTGGTACAACAATCATTGTCTCTGCCTGGTACCATTGTCCACCATTTTGTTTTTTGCTCTCGCCACCCTACTCTATCATTAATTTCTTTTTATTTGCGTACGTAGATTACTGTTCGCTAAGATATTAGTTTAAGTCAAATAATTGTGTGGTATTCCAGTATTATTCAGATCTGTTTAAAATACAGTACTACAAAGATACGGCTTACATTTTTTGTACAACTAAGCTGATAAGCATGTCATGACATGCTGTTCCTTAGAAAGCGTATTTCTAGAGTTTTTAATTAGTCTAAATAAGAATAATAGAGATAGAAAAATTATACAATTTGCCTGCAAAATTAGGAAATTTAAATGAAACTCTTCGCTTTATGGAATTAGAACACTATTGAAATTTTGACAAAAAATATTTGAAAATAGGAACAGATATTTTCTCATTGTGGCCAGTCGATGTTTCTGTCCTATTATAGGATGGACATTCGGGTACGAGACCCCGGCCACTTCGAGCTACTGCAGTCTCATCGTTTCTCCACCCGAGACTTGCGATATCCCTTACCCTAGCTCCTTCTGCCTATCTGTTTTCCTTACCCCAATTTACCTTATTCTTTTGTCTCGTCTGAAAACGATCACTTTCTAACGGCGTCAGCCAGGTGGCCGGTCATAAAATAATCCGGCCAAAACCCTTTGCAATATTACTTATACATTGCGCCAACCTAAAATAAAGATGGTTAAAGCAGGAAGATGATGTTATTTTTACAAAACATGCATAATAGGTAGTATCACTTACTCATTTCCAATAATATCAAATTCAAAAAACTTATGCTAAGAATAGCTCAACTGGCAGCGTATCGCTGCAGATATATAAGAGAGCAACCCTAGCTCAAATCAGCTGCGAAAAATTATTAATCAGTCTTTGTCTCTTCTTCATATCGTAATTCAAAATATTTTTACTCAAATTATTAAATTGAATGTGTTCGTGTTTAATTTCTGAGATTTCATCTTTATTTTTTTAGTTATTTACAGCCGTAAATGCCTTCATTTCGTTTTGAAATACCTATCTATGAAGGCTCATAACTTTTAGCTATTTTGTTTTTAAGACATAGATTTATTACAACCAAATAAATTAATATCACGCTTAACGTACGTAATTTTCAACAACTTACTAATCATCCTCCAAAGTTGAGATAGAATATTCACTAGGTCAACCTTAAACCTGAATCTTTCTTTTTTTTTGTAATAATCGCCAGACACGACAAAATTTAGACTTGCCACTGTAAACACAAGATTTAAAATCAATGACCGCTACTAACTGCAATAAACATAAAACTAGCCTTGCCTACAACCCAAGTGCTAAAAACAATAAATTTATAGTTTTCTATCTAAGAATAGCAAGCTTAGCTACAGAATTTTATGGATGAGAATTTATTGTTAACTCAAAACGACATAAGAATGCGATAAAACCATAATGTAATTAATAATATTGTGTAATGGATATATCAAAAACGGAAATGTGTCGATTGAAAATTAACGGTTTCGCATGACCATTTTTGGGAACGTGATTACGAGTAAATTGCATATTTTAGGTTTAAACCTGTTGTTCATTGGTAGTATGCATATTGATTAAACTGCACTGGAACTCAATCAAAAACTTCAAATGGAAAAAAAATATCATAGCTTTTGCCCGCGGCTTTGCCTGCATTAATGAAGATTGTGTCAATCAATCCAGTACAGTAGTAAAAAGTTTTTTATTTACTGGATGAAAAGTAATCTTTCTTTTTGTGTATCATCAACAACGTATGTGCAAAAATTCAATAATGATCAGCGTGATGATGCTTTAAAGCGTAAAAGTGTTAAAAACAAATAAATTGACATCCGTATTTATAATAATATCGGTTACCCGCGACTTAATAATAATAATAATAAGAGTTACCGTACTACAGGTATGTGCCCGACCCAGTTCTCGAAAATGGCCGTGAAACATTGTACTGGGATCGATCTATCATCACTGACAGGACTATTGTTGCCAATAAGCCTGATATAGTGGTGATAGACCGATTAGAAATAAAATATTTGGACTTAGCCCACGAGATTGTCGATATCTGGGATGTGGATTCAGCAATCATTGTGCCGATAGTCATTTCAGCCCATGGGTTAATTGATAAGAGCCTCGACCAACACCTTCAGAGGCTCACGTTAGGCAGCTGGATTAAGAGCCTGATGCAGAAGGCAGTTCTCCTCGACACGGCACGCATAGTGAGGCGGTTTCTGTCTCTGGAACCCTAACCACCGGTAGCTTGGTCCCTGTACCCGATACCGGAGGGGCACTATTTTTTATATTTTTAAATATATTTGTTTTTTTTTTTATAGTGAATGTATTTAAAAATGTAATTTATATGTATATTTAAATGAATAAAGAGAATAATAATAATAATTTGACACATCTCACACACAGCCGTCTGATACCAAGTTAGGCAGAGCCTGTGTTATGGTAACCAGACTGCTCATAAACATACTTATATATTTTTAAATACATACATATTATAGCTAAATTACACCCAGACACAGAACAAATGATCATGCTCATCACGCAATTATTTGTTCTGGGTGGGAATCGAACTCACAACCTCCGGCTCAGCAGTCAGGATCACTAACCACTATACCAACAGACCAGTCAAACTTAGTCTGCCTGACAATTTTTGTGAAATCTATCCAACGGGAACCGTTCATTTTTTCAAGATAGAAATGTGCTATTTCAGACTATAATCTATCTCTATGTCAAATCCAGATCCGTTCAACCGTTTTAGCGTGTAAGAGTAACATCCATCCATCCTCACAAACTTTCGCCTTTTTAATATTAATATTAGTAGATTAGTTAGAATAATGTTTCTTCACAAAAAGTCCTTGTTATCGCAACTAAGATATTTCGTGTACGTATCAATCACTAATTACATACCATCTGATATATGATTTGAATAACAAAAGCCAAAATCTAAAAATACTATTCTATTAACTTTTATGGCTACAATAAATCCATAATAGCTATTGTTGCAGTCCACTGGCAGTAAGACCCATAACATTGAGAGAGATAAAGACATTAACAGTACAATAGCTTTAAAATGTATCGATGAAAATGATAGCAAATTGACACAATTCAATGGTAAAACAGAAATGTTATCGATACTAATCGTCAGATGTCTATTAGCAGGAGGAGACTTTTGTGTTATTTTTCTAAACTTTAGTCAATATTTAGTTCGTAAACGCATCAGTCAAATAACACTTTATATTGCTGACAACAGTAATTTTATTATTTCTGACTTTTATCTTTGAAAGTCAAAATGGATGAACTATGTGAAAGATGATGGCTGAAAGTAGAGTAATTCGTGAATTGGAAGAAAAAACACATTGCGCCCACCCTAAATAACACTGGAAAAAGGAAAGAAGAAGATGATGGTCCTTAAAAGGCAGTATTTTATTATATTATTTAAATTCTTTTAAAAAGCTAAAAATAAGGTTTAGTTATTGAAGTTTGAACCAGTTCCAAGAATCACTTCTATAGACTCATGGACAACTACTAAAGTGAAACTACATTACCTATTCAGGCATGCTTAGATTTTCAATTTAAGTACTTAAAATTTCACCAACACCGTGTTCTGATTTTGGGATCCAGTTAATATTTCGAAACTTTTGCTAAGAAAGTCACAAGTTGTACCTGCAAATATCCTTGTTGGTACATTAACATACTTCCGACAAACTTAGTATGGGGTTTTAACATTTCTTTTGCCTTGTTGTTGAGGTGAGAACTTTTCTCAATCTTTTATTTTATATACAAGTATTTGCAGGATAATAGAGGTGTCACTTGGTATTCAAACCTCGTCTTTGATTCATACTAGTGGGTGGTGTATCACAAGGATTTATGTTAGAGACCTGTACTAGTAACATGTATGTAACTTTATGCCGACCAGACATTCAGTTTATATTCTAATTGATTTAAGAGGTGGATTTATCACTTACTTTGTATTTATAATCAAAGTTAAAACATTACTTGCTTAGGTTGGTAAATATAGGAATACACTTGACTCAGTAAAGATGTCTATTGTCCGACTTTACGATTAGCTGGAAGGAAGTGAGATTTAATAATGTCTACTTGCCAACGCCTTTATTATGATTCTTAGCATCTTTGAAGAAGCTGCTTACCAATCACATAATAAAAATACATACATAAAAATATATACATACATACATATTGAATCTAAGCTTTATATACCTAAGTCAGCTATACAAACATAGATTATTCACTGAAACGAATAACGTTCGTTAATTCTTAATGAAGGTAAGTTAACTGTGTAACTAAATAACTTGTATTGTCGACACTTCATTGATTATTAAATATAAATAATATAATTAAAGGAAGGTTTACTTATAAACTTTAACAACAAAAACAAAAGAATAAAAAAAAACCGGCCAAGTGCGAGTCGGACTCGCGCACCGAGGGTTCCGTAAAATAAATGATGTAGCTAAAAATTTATCTGTGCTATAAGACGTTGCTTCATACCAAATTTTAATATTGTGAGTTCACGGGAAGTACCCTGTAGGTTTTGATTCCCTTGCGAGTGTCGAAAATTTGCGAAAATTTGCGGCATAACCGACTGTATCTTTTGATTGCGTTGGCTTAGAAGTTTGATTTTTTCACAGCTTCAAGGGACAGTAAACCTGAGTATTTGATATAAATTTCAGTTTCATATCTCAGCGTGTTAATGAGAAAAAGGGTCTTGACAGACAGACAGACGGACGGGTGGACTACAATGTGATCCTATAAGGGCTCCGTTTTTTCCTTTCGAGGTACGGAATCCTAAAAATGAGAATGATAACCCTTGGCTGAATAGAATCGGTTTCATTAGAAATCTTAAAGAAATATCCTACATCACTTATATATCTTACAAATGTTAGGTCTCTATTGGATGAAATAAAACTAAAAAATATGTTTGTAGAGTAAATTAAGATCAATGAATTTAAATATAAATCATAATCTCAATCAATACCATTTAATCAGCTACAATTTAGCTGAATAAAGTAGCCTGATCCGAACAAAGTAAAAAAAATGTCATGATACTAATAATAATAGACCTCACAATAATCACCTATCATCGAAATAATACCTACAAAGTAATATTTTAATCAAAACTTGCTTTCTATTTACTTTAGTTGCATCTTTAAGTCCGGTATCATCTTCTGCAAACAATCGCAGAGATAAATCTTTGTTAGACAATAGTTTTGTACTTCCGCGAGCTTATTAGGAAACAAACAATACTATTATAAATAATACATTACCGATTATACAACGCTACAAGGCAGTGCATAGAGAGCAGTGACCCTACCCACTGCTATGCTATAATTGAATTCTAACAAAACTATCGAACCGATAAATCTATACCGTAAAGTGCCAACCGCTAGTAGTCTCGTTTTACGGGGTTTTGCTTTGCTTTGCTTGACATAGTTAATTTCGTTTAAAAATATACCTTCTTATGTATGTTACGTAAAGAAATACCGTGATACAACTTATTTTTATCTTATTTTTTATAATTTACATCTATGTGCATAATGGGCATGGTACACAGCCCACCTTATGATAAGTGTTTACACATCGCTATGTTGAAACACGGATAAACATATATAAATACATTTAATTTTTTGTGAAAACATATAACGAATGAAAATAGATATACCTATTTAAGCATACAAATATTTAAACCAACATCAAACTGCCATGCCACTGAGGTCATCTAACCTGCAAAATTATCTATGTCACTTGCGCGAGACCAATACAACCATGTCCTAATCAAGCTCTGGCAATACTAGTACATCATCAGAATTGCCCAATTTGGGCAAAATCATCATTTAGTTCTATTATGCCACTTTCTCCTCTGATCTATCAAATTCCCTAAAAAGTAGTTAGTAAAAATGTTGCGACTCATAACTACTCTGGAGGAACTTAAAGATTGTGTGTTTGATTTCAATTGATGGTTTCTCTTCTCGATGTTTTAAATAAAATGTCTTAAAAGCTTCTTCTAATTAGGGTTCTCAAATCAGACTATTCTGATTTGAGAACCCTAATTAGAAGAGGCTTAGTGACCATTATTCAATTTGTATAGTTTTCCATAAAACGCGGTCAGGTATTTTTCTCTAAGATAATTCTGTATTACCAGTGAGTTTTGACTTAATTACAATAAAGAAGAAAGAAGAAGGGCCAGTAGAACTATAAGCCAATCAACTAAACTAACAGACTAAGTTTGTGCTTATATCACTACTAAAACTTTTGAAGATGTGAAAACCAGAGGTACCTACGTACTTCTTTAGCGACCGCAGTGTTGGTATTCAATGTACTCATGTTCAGCTCACCACAAGTGTCTTTACGGTTTGTTTGCTCTTCAATAAACATTATATGTAGATGTTTCTTGTTAAAGGGAATGTGCTTATCAAATTTGCTTCTATTTCTATTTAGAATATTTATCATTTCGTTTTGTAAAGTGATAGCTATACATATATTAATCTTCACTAAGCAGATGATGACTACCTGTCCTGCGGCAATGTGAATAATTCGTTTATTTACCTATGACTTACTTACCTGAAAATACCGACTTTTAATAGTGATTTAGGTATCACTAATCACTATTAAAAATCGGTAATTTTAAAGATAAGGACCTTACATTTATTTGATTAGAATTTAAATTCTAATTATTATTATTGAAACATAGCTATAATATATATCAAAATAATATTATAAAGAGGTAAAGTTTGTGAGTTTGGATGTTAGGGGTAATCTCCAGTACTACTGATCCGATTTTGAAAATGCTTTTAGTTCTGGATAGCCCATTGATCGAGGAAGGCTATATAACGTCACGTTATGATTATGACCAATAGGAGCGGTGCATCAATAAAAATGTTGAAAAACGGGGATATTTTACAAAACGTAGACGAAGTTGCGTGAATCAGCTATTGTGTAAATATTTGTATAGTATTTATTATAATAAACATACGTGTATATGACTTAGAAATTGGTTATAATTGGAAATAGGTGCTAAACGTGAGCACAATGGTGACTAAAGTGACTATAACGAATGTTGTTAAGTTACCGCGACCCGTAAGTAATGACCGACACACTGACCTACTTCATCTATCCTCTCCAGTTCCTCACGAATTATTAAAAAAACTAGTAACAATTACAATACACGGACAAAACTTTGCCGCTTACTTTTTAAATCAATTATAGTTTAGTGAAACAAACATAAAACACGCTTTAATGGCGAACTTAATTAAAAAGTAAAAGACTATTGGTTGGGGCGTTGGTCTCATCAAAACATATCGTATGAGCCCAAATTTGAAGGGTTTACTAGAAGCCACTGAAGAGTTTAATTCACTATTCACCATTTAGCTCCATCATCAAACACGCTTCAACATATATATTTTATTTACATTATAGTATCGTCATCCAAACTAATTATTATTACTATTATTATTTATGATAATCTATACTCAAGCTTCATTTTATTTGAATGGTGTTTGAAGATAGTTCTCTACTAAATTAAACGCCGAGTCGAGAATCTTTGCTCAAGCAATAATTAATTGAACATAGTTTATGTGGAACGTGAGCCATGTTCTGTAATACGACCCCTAGTTCCCTTCAATGTAGAACACTGAACCGTTTCATTTCATTATATTTCATGGTATACTCTCTATTACGTGGCTCTGACCATAGACCGTATGGCGCTTCAACTGGTTTTTATCATGCTCAATTTACTTTAAAATCATCAAATCTGCGAATTAATTACTTGTGCTTTAATAACTTAATAGGCTAATATTTACATTATGCATGTAAATTAGAATGGTTATTGTTACAACTTCCGTGACCAACGCGTTGTTTACAATATTGTGGTTGTTGTGCATCGGTAGTTGATAGCTTTCCAATAAGAGTAAATTACTTACCAACTGGTAGTCCGAAGTTATCTTTCGAAAAATTATGTTAAAAAAGGTTATGAATAACCTTTTTTAACATAATTTTTGGTTTTCAGATTATTTAGTAAAAACTACGACGTTAAATTTTAAAGTCACTTCAATGACTCATACAAATATGACCACTAAGTGCCTGTCTGTCAAAATAATAAAGCATCTAAATGGGATAACGGAGTAAATGAATACAGAATTGCTCGTGCACTGAGACCATCTCCATTTATCTTTCTGAGTTTGAGAGTTAATATTTGTGCTTAATGTTATAACTTGATAGAGGAGTCGATATACAAATCATAATTTCTAAGAAATAAAGGGAAAATATATGTATCCTAGAAATACAATATAAATTAAAAAGTGAGAAGAGATGAGAGAAGAGGCACGCACACAATCGAAATGTTATTGAGGTATAAGATATTGGGTAAAAAGAAGCAGAAAAAAAGTCATTGAATTATTGATGGAGTAAGGATTTCGTAAAATCTCTCACACTTATGTTAACAGCGGTGATAGTGTAGTAACTCACCAAAGTAGTAACGAACAATGCCGTCTTTTATCTTCATCAAATAGAGTCAAGTTTTTAAAACAAAGAATTTATGTTGTATTATGTAACTTGTTTTTTTATTCTTTTTTAAGAAAGGATACTAGCGACGTGGGTTACACATTACTAGTATTTTTGTCCCCCTCCAGCTAAGCCAAATGCTTGTGTTAGTGAGTCCCCGACGGTAGAGTACTGGTTGGGGTTTGAACCCGCAACCACTAGATCGCAAGTCCGACGCCTTAGCAATATGTGGACTACAAATGGATGAATCATGTCAATTATCCTTTAAAAACCTTGGCTTGTTACCGTTACCTTCATTATATATATACGAAATTTGTATGTTCGTTAGAAAACACCTTCATTTATTCACCACAGCTAATGATATAAATCCACGCAACAGGAGAGACCCACATAGATTAGTATTATATGACATTCCTCGATCAACAAAATACAACAAAAACTGTATAGCGATGTGCGTTCGCGTTTATAATAAGATACCCAATCATATCAAATCATTACATTTAAGACCCTTTAAAATTAAATTGCATGAATGGTTACTCGCTAATAGCTTTTATAGTATTAAGGTGTTTCTTCAGAAATAGCAGATTGTTTAAAAATTTTGCATGCTAGTACATATTAGCAAAACATGTATGTGCTCTAAAAAACATATGTAACACCTTTGTATACCATGTTTAATGCAAATAAATATATATATTTTTTTTTTATTATTATTATTAGTCATTACATGACCGCCGCTTCAACTTATTCGATTGTAACCTTAAAATGTCAGATTATTAATCTAAAAGAGATTATGAAGGCATATTCTAAATAGAAAGCTTAAAAAAATACAAAACTGTATAGCCGTATCAATCCTTCGTGGTCTATAAATAACTTTTTTTTGTTTCAACATTCGACTATAGAAAAAGAAGGCGGATCTCTGACAATAAACCCAATACGGAACTCCTTTCTCACATTAACATGATTAAGAACTAAAATGAATACGAAAACATTTCTCGATTACGGTAGCTTATGGGCTGTCAATTACTAAAAAAATACCAGCGCTGCAGTCCTTTAAAAATGTACTCATGAATATGCAATTTATTGTAAGCTACGCTCTGTAGTTTCCTGTTGAACTAACATACGTGTATTTAGCTTGCAATAAAACCGTTAGTTGCCTCGTCTATCACAGTTATACGTAAATTCTGTATATTCAGATTTTAATTTGTGTAAGCCTTAGTTGACTAGACTCAGGCTTTTGAAGTTCTATTGAAACGCATAGATATTACTTTTACAATTAATAGTCAACGGTTTAAAAATATATATTTGAATTTCGAATATATTGTACACGTAGTATAAAGTTATCCAAATATTTTTCATTGAGGTGTAGTAAAACAGCAACAACAACCTCAAAAATACTGAGTACTAAAGCCTAATATGTAAGTTATGGTAATCATAGCATACTAGTATGAATTTATATGTGCGCGACGGTGAATAAACTGACCTACCACCAAAACCGGGAGCCTCTAAAGCAACAAACTCCCCATAACAATCATATTTATTATATGCTAGCCGTTACCTGTGTCTATACTCCGTGTTTAAGGGCCGTGAAGTCACATCCTATAATTTTCCTCAATGCATACCCTATTCAACACAAAAAATATTCATTCAAATCTGACTGATGATTCCAGAGCGTTTAAACAAACAATTACACAAAATGACTCTTTTAGCTTTATTTGAAACTAGCTGCGCCCCGCGGTTTCACCCGCGTAAGTCCCGGTACCGTGGGAATATCGGGATAAAAAGTAGCCTATGTCTTAATCTAGGTCTCCAACTATCTACATACCCAGTTTCATTGCAATCGGATCAGTAGTTTTTGCGTGAAAAAGTAACACACATCCATACATCCATACATCCACACATCCTCACAAACTTTCACGTTTATAATATTAGTAGGATAATTCTATAATTAGTAAAAAATTGTACCAAAATGATAGACTAAAATTGAACTTCGGCGTAGGTACAGCACCAATATGACGAACGCTAAAACGTAATGTAGATAAAACCAAAGTTGTACATTGTATAAATTGATGTTACTGCTGCTACTCTAATAACGAAATCAATCATGCGACCGATAAGCGTCAACTATGAAAATGATAGACATACTTCACATTACAGATCTGATCATGAACATGAGCGTGCAAGTATTAATACGTTAAACATCTTGAAATCAAGTTGCTTGTTAAAAGTAAAGATTCGATTGCATACAAGTTGACGAGAGTGTTTGTAGAAAACATTAAGATAAACTTTATTTATATTTCTTTATCCCTAATAATCGTAAGAAAAATTTGAATATACTCAAATATTTACACCACATTATGGTATTGAATGATAGTACAATCATAAAGTTGTATAACGATCACTTTTATTTATCAACTAGTCCACGAACGGATGACTACAAAACCCCAAAAGGAAAAACACATAAATACAGATAAAAATAGTAAGAGTTTCATAATGATCTTTATCTGAGTAAAAATATGTCCACTGTTGAAAATATACCTCTTTCAAAGACCTCCATAACAAGCTTTCATCCACCGGCTCCCTGTCACTTTGACTGGGTCGTCGGTATATCTAGTAAGAAGACGTCCCACACTCCGCTTTCCAGTCCATGGTTACAGCTCAAGAATTTCTATACCCTCGGTATTGTTTTTTCGGATTATATGACCTGGCTATAGCCATTTATCATACAAAGAGATACATAGTTTACTTTAGTTCTCTCACTGAAATCTTTGTTTAGTATATTTATATTATAGTATATATATATATATATATATATATATATATATATATATATACTAGTAACTACTAGTAATACTACTAGTAACTATATAGGGTAAAAACTGTAGCATCATAGAAACTATTAGTGGGTAATTATTTTGTTTGATCCTTTTTTATAGATTAATCTCAGTAAGTAAAGCTGTAATTTATTTTATTACTATCAAGTCTTGAAACTTCTACAATTTAAGTTTTATCTGTACTGAAAATTCTTTTGGTAACAAATAAAACATAGATTTTTTAGCATTTGGTGGCAGACACAAACAAACCAACTAAAAAACAAAATCAAATTTGATTTACTCAAATTGAATTCAATGAAAAAGGTCCCATTAGATTTTCACTACATGCTCCACATTTATTCAATTGATATCAATAAGTAGTTGAATTAATTCTTAACGAGCATTGAGAAATTACTTGGGAGTGACCCGGCCTCAATGACGCGATTAAGGCCATACATTGTGTTCATCTCAGTCGTCTTGTTGGTCCACCGCATTATACTACTGATGATGCATGCTTTCTAGTTTTAATGGGATCTTTTACCGATGGTTTGAATCAGACATTGTTCTCTTATAAATACTTTTTATTAATTGTTTTATCAGTAGTGCTCACCAAAAATTGTATAATAATTTGGAAAACATTAAATATACTTTATGCATACTTTTAAATCTTAGTGCATTGTTTTGAGTTACTAATTCCAAATCTTGAGGACTGTAGTGCTGTTGTTACTATTATTATTACTAAAAATGTTTAAGACGCTTGATCACAATATCTTATTGTGCTTTCAATCGATTGAACATTTTTTTTTGAGTCTACAAAACCGCACAGTGCGGGTTTATGAAAATGTCACAAAACTTTTTATGGTTCATCAAGCGCCAGACAGGGAGGGGTTCCTAAAGGCTGCGAATATTTAATCATGTTTATAAAATTATGCGTCATTATGTTTATATAATTATTAAGGCGGGTTTACTATCTCTGTACTTCATACTAAACTTCAATATTCTAGGATTATCAAAAAAAGAGAAGAATAAATAAACATACGTCATTTTGTATATAACTTTAGATTGCAATGTATGTGAATAAATTATTGACATTAAATTGCAGAATCAACCAAAACTGTTTAGCAACAATATATGTATAACACCAATAGATGAATATATAATACCATAGTATCAAAATGTTTTGGTCATTCTGACAGTTATAACATCGTATGCGATGTTATAACTGTCACAAACACACAGCACAGACGGCCACATATTACTGGTTATTCATCACTTGACCTTTCTTTATCGAATAAAAGGATCATAATAATATCGAGAAGATATACAATGTACCAATTGTAGTCCAGTGCACACCGTTAAACCAGCGGGTGATGGCTACGCCCAAGAATCAAATCATATTCCGACTATGTCAGATTTTGACCTAAATGTATTAAACAATACTAGTTAAGTTTTTTGCGCAACAGATTGATGGCTCACATCATCTGAGTAGGAAATAGATCCTCAAATTGATATAACGGATGTTTAATATTCCGGTGAGAAATTCCGTACAATGCTTATTTGTATGTGTTTCTAAAAACTTGGTTTTAAGTAAGGCTTTTGGGTCTTGTTGCATAATATTAATATCAATGAAGACAATTCAATTTCTTGTTGTTAGTTTTTACCATTGTCATAATAACACAAAGGGAATACTGTACTTATATAATAAACAGGTATTTTGCGGGATTACCAGATATTGAGACTTTATTAAGAAGTAAATAAGAGCAGGGCAGGGAGTATATGGTAAGCATTGGTATTTCTACGGAAGACGACATACTCGTAGTAGCTACTAAATTAATTATAGTGCGCTACCGTCTAACCATTAGATTATAACTTAAAAATATATGTGGCACTATTAGAAAGTCAACATATTAGAGAAATAATACTAACTTCTTATTGTTTATTCCATTTAAGTAACTGTCAAGAATTTTAAATTATTAAAAAACTTATAAATAAAGGAATCAAAAACATTGACATCTTGCTTTATTTTTCGTGGTCTCATACACAAATTTTAAAATTAATTGCCAAGTTCTCACCGATTAAAGTTTTTACATAATAAGCTAATTAATTAACTTTGTTCATTCAGTGATAAGGAGTCTCATAATCAACATTCCGAGTTTGTTGAGATAAAACAACTGCCAGCATTTCATGTGTCTCTTCTTCGCTAGTCTTATTATTTCTTATAGCCTAGTCAAGGAACTAAAATACCTAAATTTTGGATTACCACGCATTTTCATTTTGGATATATAGTAAAAAAATGCGCTGATTAAGAATTTAGATACTTGCGGGTATCGAAATTCTTAATCAGCGCATTTTTACAACCGTACCAGTCACAACGTATGTCTGGAAAAGTGGGGCGTCATTTTCTTTTTTTAACAATTTATCGAAAAAAATAGACTTTTTTTTACATTTCGTGTAGATATCACGTTTCCAGTACGTTTTTCGTCAAATGTGTCCAAAGCTTTTTAGTTTTCCATTAAATTACCTACAAAATGAGACCTGTACAAAGTCGTTAAGTGCTTTTGTTTAACAGCAAATGAAAGCCAAAGTTTAAAAAAGAGTGTGTTTTTTCAACATTTCATAACTTTGAAAGGAACATACGTAGAAATCTGAAACTTTCTGAAATTGTAGCCTGTGATGATAATAAAACGTGCTATGAATTTCAGCAAAATCGGTTTTAGACTTTTTAAATTATTAACGATCATTTTTTATTTTTAACCTTAATTGCAAGCTTAGCCATTTTTTCTCTTATTTACTAAAACTAATCGGACCAGCTTAGAAAGTTTAATAAACCATTTAAGTTTATGAACCCGTTGGAATTTCGAAAAAATATTGATTTCAACTGTTTTAATTAGGATATATTGAGGTATACCTTTTTTTATACGATGTATGAAACTTAAGATCTTTTTTTTTAATGTTAATGTTTTTCGAATGTAATTCGAGTGTTTAACTACTTGTTATATTTTTTAAATAATTTATTGATAAATTTCATTAGGTTATTAATAATAATAATTTGAAAATTAGCGACATACAAAATAGCAGCAATAAATTTTTTCACACTAAAAGTTCAAGTGATAGTATTCAATGGCCATCATAGATTATCCGTTGCTTTCTATAAATACATTATGTAGGTAACAAGTGCGTATGCAAAACACGTTTGTCACTTGAAAAATAGGTCCATTTAAAACGGAAAAGGCAATTTACATTCATAGCAGATACGGATATATTACCTTTGTTTCTGTGTGAGTGAGTGTGCAATTGTTTTTTAGCGATTTTATAGTTAATTAAACTTTTTAATATACTTATCTTTTTTTGTAATTAAATTAATTGGCGTGTCTATAGAGGTAAACTTTACGGTAATTGCCAACGTATCATTATTTCTAGAAGCTATCTCTTAATTAGCTATTTTATAGAATCGGTTATTAAAAGTCTTTATAACAATTTTTTTTAAATTAAAAGTACCATAGATTAAAAGACCAAACTTACTCGATATTATTCCCAATTTCCGCGTCAACACACAAACACAGCGAAGTTCCAGCAAATTTAAGTTAGGAACTTAACGCGATCGTATCTGAGAGTGCGTGAAGTACGTGCGGTCCCTTCCACGGACACGTCGCGACTGAGCTCGCGTTTGCTTCACCACAAGCTAATATATCTCATATACTAGTTTTCATCGTCTTTCACTGGTTTAGCTTCGAGTCGACGCCACCACTTTCTGGGTTAATGAGGAGCCTGACGGAGACCGCGCTTGCCACTTTTCACGTTTTCGAATACCCGTCGGGTGTTGGATTTCGAGATTCGAACTCTGTGTTGCTATGCACTCCTGGTACTTTAACGATAGTTTTTTCTTACAAAAAAAAGAGTAAAACTTTCTTTTTTTTGCATTAATCTTTGTTGAATGATTGAGCTTTTAATGTCAAGGCCAATCATTGACACTATATTCTACATGAACATAAATCAATATTGTTAAGTTTTTAAATCTTGAGATATTAGATAGTCATGGTACATATTGATATTTTTGATTTGTCATGTCCTCAACCTTATTGAATATAATTATATTTGGGTCAGTAATTGCAGATTCAGTTAAATATTCGTTTTTTGCATATTAATACTGCACTCTTATCTTTGCATTTAAACCATCCAAACATAAAATAATATTCCAAGACTACTAATTACCAGAATATTTTCATTATAAACCTTCAATAATAATAGCACTTATGTTTGGAGCCCAGTATCTTTATAACCCGTGAACTACATTTTGATCGTTGTTCAACATGTGTTAGAATGCATCTGTCGTATGAGCGCTTTAATTTTTTTGGCGTGTGGAAGATCCCACGAGTCATCACATCACCGAGGCTCACCAAGTCAAGACATCACCATATGATGAAGCGGTATATTGGAATTGAACCAACTAAAACTTCACCAATTCTATTCTCTAGGTCTATTACAAAGGCATAAGCTATGATAGATTTACCTAAGTAATCGTAGTTAACAAATAGTGAGTTGTGTGTTCTATTTTCAGTTGAAGGAATCTCATAAAGTGTGGGATAAGATTTTACGCCAAATATTCAAATCCTTGGCTATGCCGTCACCGTGCTTAGATTACTTAAAAAGATGTCCATACCTACGTGAATGAGCTTGCTTTGATAGCGACAACCGCCTTATAGAAACTAGTACGTGACGCTATGTTGTTTTTGCTAAATTTACCAGAAACAGCTGTTAATATATGTTAGAGAAGTCGGAAACTGTTTCAGTAATTAAAAAAAAAAACAGTTATTCATGCCTAAGCACAATTTTTAATGAAGCCATTTTTTTATCTGTATTCCATAAATTTTACTCATATTTGATCGAGAAAGAAAGTCTTAAGTGCGTCTGTAATTAAGATATTATAATACATTTTACTTCTGAATTGAATGCAAGCGGCGCGTTCTGTTATCTGGAAGCTCGATTTAAAAATGCGATCGTCATCTGGGATATACATAAAATGCAGAAATTATAATTATCAGTTTTGTTTGCGGTATACCGTTTCAAATAGTCTCTTACAGATGCTGAACTCTCACGACATTACAAAATATAGAAACCAAGTCAGGTAAATACGGATAAATTACCGCTAAAATCGGAAGCACACCAAAATCTTGTACTGGGTGTTTTTTTTCGAGATATAAATCTTCAAATTAAAACACCGATAAATTGTGTTAATTGCCAAGAACTTGGCTTTATTAGTAAGTTAATTCAGAATATGATTTCCGGTGCGAAGGAAACTAGTGTTAGGTATGTCCCGCCATCACAAAGGGAGGATCCTCCGACCAGGCGAGGTGATCATGCCTGGCAGCTGATATCGGGAAGTTACTATGTAGTTCAGATCGTCTTTGCTAGATTATGTTTGATGTTTATTTTTTCTATATGTGGAAGTCGCCACATATAGCCACCTCGGCCTGCTCGAAGGAAGTACAATCGGTAAGTTCAATTTTCGAACCCTTTTTGCAGCAATGGAGGCCGTATATCAGTGCTAACCTGGCGAATATTGGCTTCCAAGGCGTCAATCTTCTGTGGTTTATCGGCTTTAACCAGAGACTTCACATATATAGTTCCGCAATAAATAGTCCAGCTTTGTTAAATACCATAATCTTGGTGGCCAATTTACACGTCCATTATGCAAAATTATTCATTCATGCGTAATATAGACAAAGAGCTCGAACTGCACCTTGTTTTTTCATAAAAATCTGCATACTTTGCAGGCCGTGTTCAGATGTCAGTATATTCATGATGGAATGGTAAACCAAACTAAACACAAACAAATAACAGCTGTCAAAATGGCGCACACGTCAAGCAGTTTTAACAACATAAAGTTTATAATCACGATTTATTTAAAGGATTGATAGTATAACCCAAATAGACAAATATATTATATAGTAGTCTCCTTAGTTTCACCTGCGTTCAAGGTTACTGCTCCTATTGGTCGTAGCGTGATCTTATATAGCCTATAGCCTTCCTCGATAAATGGGCTATCCAACACTAATATATTTTTTCAATTCGAAACAGTAGTTCTGAGATTAGCGCGTTCAACCAAACAAACAAACTCTTCAGCATTATGATATAAGTATAGATTATATTGTAGTAAACACACTTGACTATTATTATATAAACGTATATTTTAGTTTTAAATTAAATTGAAAAACAATCGGTAAAATGAAAAAAAAAGAAACAAAATTAAGACGTAACGTATTAATTAATGATACCTTGAGATTAAGATTAGCTGTCAAATCGATTAATACGAAAATTTATAAACCACTAACACTTTTATTTACTATTTAATTTAGATTCTGTCTTTATCACCGCCAAGCAAACCAGTTATGACTTTTGTCAGTTTATTTACTTTAACCAGAAAATCAATCAATACTTGTCTAAAATTGTTAAAATTTTCACTAAATCGAAACAAGATTTTTCTCTACTATATTGCACTTGATAAATAAACTATATAGATTCATTCATTCTAGTCACAGTGGAATTCTTGATATGTAAATTTTCAAAAAAATATAATGCTATTTAACATACCTGCTATGTCTCTCATAGACTAAAAAAATATAGAAAAGAAAAAAGACCTTGTACATATTGAGATAAAAAAAAATCACGTGTAAATTTCTATGCACCTAGAAAACTCTAATGTTCCAACATAATAATTCAATTTATAATAACTTTATTTTGATCGATTAGTACAGTCTTAGATATTGCTGGAACTATACACTCTATTCACAATTATTACACTGTATTTCAGACAAAAACAATATTGTTACGGTGTTCACTAATAGACAGAGTGATTCATGAGGAAGGTTTAGGTGTGTAATTTGTTAAGATTTTGTGTAAATTGATTGAAATATGTTGATGATTATTGAACATGCCTCTGCTACCCGTGCGAAGCCGGGGCGGGTTGCTAGTTATAAAACAAAGTCCCCCGCCGCGTCTGTCTGTCCGTCTGTTCGCGATAAACTGAAAAAATACTTAACGGATTTTCATGCGGTTTTCACTAATAGACAGAGTGATTCATGAGGAAGATTTAGGTGAATAATTGTTTAACGTTTTGTATAAATTGGTTGAAATATCATGATGATTGTTGAAGATGTCTCTACTGCCCCGTGCGAAGCCGGGCGGGTTGCTAGTCTAAGATATGACTCAGTTGTACCATGATATCAGTATTTAGCACCAGCGTAAGACTTTATTACGTAATCCCTCTCCCCTATTCCCGTCCTTAACCTCACCCCCTCTCCTCCCCTCTAATAGCCCCTCTCCCACTCTTCCCGCTCATCCCACCTCTCCCCCTATTCCCACCTTGAATATGTGCCCATGGGCGGCGGTAGTCATTTACCATCAGGTGACCTATCTGCTCGTTTGCTCCCTATACCATAAAAAAAAAATTATGTAATGTGGGTACCCTTTGTGAGAATTGCATTAATTTTGTTTTAATTAATATGATCTTTAGATTATTCAAAATCAAAATTAATCAAAATCAAAATCATTTATTTCAATTAAACCCAATATAGGCATATTTGAATTGTCGGGAGTAGTAGTCAGTCAGATTAAGTCAGTCGTGAAGCTAGTTGCCTGTTCCAATAAGTAGATCCTGTGGAGAAGAACAGGTAAGAAACTCCAAGGACACTCTTTTTCAACATCTTTTTACAACTGTTTGGTTACATTGTTTATTTATATGCGCTAATTAAATGTGAGGACAATGTAACGTATTGTTCTAAACTATAAACAATACATTATTTTTAAGCTAAATTAGAATGTTTCAAAGCGCAACATTTATTTCATTTTTATATTTATTTATATTAGCAGAATACAGGCCTTATCAGTTGAATATCAACTGCTGCCTGATAAATAATAATAATAAGAATGTTTTGACAATCTATAGCAATTCTACTATCGTCCGCAAACAATGTAACTGGATGATTAGTTAGTTTACGAAAGTCATTTATGTACAATGTATTTAATACCAAGCGTGTTGATGGAACTTCCAGATTTTTCTAAAAATGTTTGCATAAAAAAAACAGTCAGTCATAGGACTGCATGTCAAAAGTGAAAACATAACTTCACAATGTATTTGCAAATACAAACAAATACACACGATGTGTATGTATATATATAATTAGGTTAAAAATAAAAAGTAGGTAATAACATATCTAAATGGGTATACATAGGGTACACTGGAAGTTCTGCGCTCCTGGCTGCTCATAAATGTTTGAATTTCGAATGTTATATTTTTTTAAATATAAGAAACTCGGCTCCGTCTTACGAATTTCCAATCAGGGTCACGTGTCCTGACGCGAGTTTAACATTTTTACCCATCCCAAAAAGTGCACAACGCCGCTAAAAAAGTTTTCACTTCAAAAATAAAAATACAAAATCATCGACATTGATATGCAAATTGTTGTCGCCACATTAAAAACTCTTATTTATTTTATTGAAAATAGGGACAAACTATAATAGATGATAACACAGTTCACTATTTAATAAAAATAAGTTAATAGATATTATTTTGACTGGTTATACCGGTAACGCAATACTATTGGTCGATGGATAAATATTAACAAATTGTGGAATTATAAAAGGGTAGCAATATGTTTAGAACGATTGACTTGAGTGCAAACAGAGGTACGAACAACTTGGCAGTTGCTGTTAGTTAGTGATTTTTCATAGTTGATATCAGTGGTTTTGAGACTGTTTCTAACAAAATTCATAATATGTTGTTTAGAAATGTGCACCTACACCATGAAATGCAATTTGTTAAGCCAAATCAACTATTTGTCGGCTACACATCACGCTCCAAAAATTTTACCACATCCACATTTATTCTATAAAAGCATTTTTTCTGGTCTGATTTAGAAAACAAAAAGACCATGCCCCGCCACAAATGAATTAAACGAGGGTATTATTACATTTTGTGTACTTTAAAGTAGTTAATCTGACTTAGATAAGTGTAATAATCTAGGGGAATCTGATAAACAGACTACTAAGACTTGTATCAACATGAACATCACAATTCTGGTACCAAAAATTACAACTTGCTATTTCGATATCAGTTCGGTGAAAATTTAGTTTGCAATTCTTTGTACTGTGCAAATTCTTAGTAAGTTAACTGTCATCAAATTAGAAAGTTTTTTCCTTACTAAGTCTAAAGGAAGATTTAACATTCAATTTACGCAACTTCCGAGTCCTTGGTAAAACCTTACGTGTAAAATTACGACACAAGTTTATTCCAAGCACTTTCTACTCCATCAACATAATCCAGTATTAATTCGGTTGGGACTTTAAATAGTTTTTATTTAATGACCTTTCAATATTTTATTAGATATATATGCTCCATCCTCATTACTAGATTAAATTACTTTAATGTCAAACTTCTTAAATTTGTCACTAAAGTGAAAAAAAAAGAAAAAGCAGCACAAAATAAATACGAAATATGTCGATCAATTAATGACTAGAGAAAAAACTTAAAAGAACTAAGAATCTAACTAAGAATAGGCGCTTGTCTTCCAACTCACCTGAAGGAAAGGTACGAACGTTGAACGTTCCAGGATTAAAAATTACGTAGATATGGAATAGTCCATTCGAACCAAACAGGAGCTGTCAAAGCGTTTATTTCGACTCTTTGTTTTTGACAATAAAAGAGTGGATCTTTTGTCTAGTAGTCCAATGAAGGAATGATGAGGGTTCAATTAGTGCGAAGATTGGTTCGAAAGAATTTGTTCGAACATTTGATAATATATTTCTTTCTCGTGATCCTTTTATCCATGTAAAAAGTATAAGTTAAAGAAGCTAAACTGGGAGATATCTGTGATTGAGAATGATGTATTATTAAGTAGGTTTTTAGTTTTGAATAACCAATTTGCACATAAAGATTAAATTAAATTCATACCAAACATCCAATGAATCATAAATATTATAACTGTTATTACAAAAACGAATCTAAAGAATCTTACTGATGACATTTAATCATATAAAATTACTCATAATATCATGTCGCGTTGCTTACGATTAGTGACAAAAAAGTATCATCGTTCCTATTAGAGATTCTGTAATTCTAATGTCTTTCACCTCTGTTTTAATATCAAAAAGATTAATCTTTTGATATAGGTAGGTAGGAAGTTAGGTGTAAATATTTTAGTATGTTCATCGATAAAGTCATAAAAACGAGATAATCTGAAGAAACCGGTACGAGACATACCTGCACAATGATTAGTTTCGCACCATTAGCCTCGCACATATCAACATATCAAGCAACAAGCTTACAATGGGGACATTCTCAATCCTAAGCATTTATTAGTCCCGGTTAATGATGAACTCTGCTATCTTTGTCTCCTTTCCTCTTTTCTCTATTGATGATAGTATCAAAAACATTGCAGTTAGCCTTACTACTAATTCGTACAGTTCGTAGTAAATGGACAAATTAGTATCCGCTTTATGGACCCCTAGTAATCCAAGACTGTTATTTTCAGACTTTGCAAATGTAGATGAGTTTCCTTTGCTTTGCCTGCAATTCTTCAAAACAGTTTCTTTTGTATTATTATGTCCACTTTTTAATGAGGAGTTTTTTCAGCTTATTTTCTCCAAGTTTGTATTACAATAGGAACGTTATGCCCCGATTTCCTCTAATTATGTATTTGTTTTAAGCATTTACAAAATGGCAAAAATAATGTACAATACAAATTGCACGATTGTAGTAATATTCTAACTGAATTACTGCTGCAAGTTCTATCTAAATCGGTTAAGCAGGACTGTAGATCGATATATCTATAAATCTGATCTCCCATATTCAAGCGCTACTATTATATTTGAATGAAATTCTTTTACGCGCGATATGATGCGGGCTGCTATTCTCAAAACATTGTGCTTTTTTGGCATCTTGCTCATCTAATAAAGTATTATTATGTAGAAATATAAGACTTTAAAATGCAGCTTCAATTAAAATTGTTTGTGATGATTGGGTTAATATTTAGTACCTACCTTATACATTTACTAAAAACTTTAAACGATTATTGATCAATTTTCTTTTACATACGAGTAATTATTTATTTGAATTAAAATTTGTTTAAGCCATGCTCTATTAGAACATTAAAGTAACAAAGTAGGAAAACTTATTTTTACCAGCAATAAAATGTATATATTGTAGGTTTTTTTTCATATGTCATGTGAATGTTCTCACCAAATACGCTATTCAGTATATGCTTTCTTATTGTACAGGGTGTTACAGAAAGGTGTGGTCATATTTTAGGGTCATATAACGTGAACCGCTAACAATTTTATGAAAATTTGTGACTTTCAATACAAAGATCTTATTTTGAAACTGAAAAATTAAACTTGTAAATTGACCGATAAAGCTAATATTTCGTATGAGAGAGGGCTGGCATGAATGAAACTATAGATATTTAATACCAAGAATGTTAATGGAATGTCCAGCTTTTTCTGAAAATGTCTGCCTAAAAAAATCATGTAACATGACATAGAAAATTAATAATGTGTTGTTTAGAAATGTGCCCCTACACAAGGAAAAGCATTTTCCGAAAAAGAAATGGTTTTCTTATTTTTTTCAAAATAACTTTTTTTCAAGCTAAATCATCCTAAAATTTTAATATACCTTTTCAAAACATCCCTGTAGATCTGATTTTTCTTTTTCCAAACATTTTCTACGCTTGTAAAAAACCGTTGACAGACGGGAAATAAATTGTTATTTAGTTAGGTTTTCTTTGTATCGTCCTAGGAGTTCTATTTTGGAGATCCACAAAAAGATTCACTACATAAATGTTGAACCAAATAGGCATTTGCTTGAACAGTACAAGTGGAAGTAGTAAGACGTCAAAACCATAGGTACAATGTAGTTATATTATGGTGTTGTCGGCTTACGCCTTTGACTTCTAACTTAATATTATCATTTCAACGATTCTATCATCATGATCAGATATGGATATAATTTTTGAAATGAACAATTTTCATCATCAAAGAATATAGCAATCGAACAGTAATTCCATAATTGCAGAGAAATTTGCTACAGGCGTTAAGCGTACCGACAACTTTAAAAGGGAACGTAAGATACAGAGAGACTATTTCGATATTCATTACTCAATATTAGTATGGTGATTGCAGTATTTAGAATAACTAATATAAGAATTAGATAAAAACAAACACTTGCCTTAGCTTCTTTTTAATTAAATTTTTTTACAAAAAAGAACAAATTTAATTATTAAATAATGCAGCTTAATACTCAACAACGCATTAATTTATTTGATTGAATGCACAAATAAAGGTTAAAAAATTAATATGTTCGAAATTTTTGACCTTAACAGATTCCTATTGTAAACACAAATTGACAAAATAATTGATCAATGTTGTAGAATGCCTCGTTTGTATTATTCATTGTCCTCACTAAATCATACCTACTTTTATTCGCAAAAAACATTGCATATTTATCACTAAATATTATATTAATCAATTAAAATAAGCAATATAGTTTTGCATACTCACACAGAACTTACGGGACGGATCTAAAAATGTTTATTGTAATGATGAACGAAGGTGTGGTTCTAGGCTTCGGGTGCAATTTAGTATGCAATTAATCAATTTGGTCATTGATACTCCTTTCATCTTTACAAGATTGAAGCGTTCCAAGAAGTGTTTGGTGACGAAGTTGAAAATACTGCCATTATTATACTGCAGTTTTAAATTCTCCTTCAAAGTTTGCAACTTTCGCCAGCGCCAGCCACACAACACTGCTTGCCAATAGGCTATTCGAACTAAACTATTTCTTACTAGCAGCACCCCACGGTTTCACCCGCGTAAGTCCCGATCTTGTTTGAATATCGGGATAAAAAGTAGCCTATATGTTAATCCAGGTCTGCAGCTATCTACATACCAAGTTTCATCGCAATCGGTTCAGTAGTTTTGGCGTGAAAGAGTAACAAACATCCATACATCCATACATCCATACATCCTCACAAACTTTCACGTTTATAATATTAGTAGGATTTAGAA
The DNA here is from genome assembly GCA_949752705.1 of Callimorpha dominula. NCBI lineage: Eukaryota > Metazoa > Arthropoda > Insecta > Lepidoptera > Erebidae > Callimorpha > Callimorpha dominula. The sequence goes on along the minus strand of OX457012.1, from coordinate 14,333,235 downwards.
CGCTTACATTTAAACCTATCTTGAATTACTTTAAGATTGCAATCACATTTTGCATTGCAAGTGGTGCCTTGACATGATAAGTATCTCATTGCATTCATTCCTTTTCATTGATATAGATTAATGGAAATATATCAACTTTATATGCAGGATAAACCGTGTTCTGATTGCATATGTAATTTATTTTCTCTCTTAGATGCTTTAGCTGAATAACTCATTGAAACCTGTATTTAAATCAAATAATCTTGTGTTTCTGGTCATGTCATTATACGAAATAGGAAAGTAGATCCGCCATGCGGTTTACTATGATATAAACTGCACTGATGGCGCAATGGTTTAAGTGTCACTACGCCGCGCCGAGTGTTGTGGGTTCGAATCCCACACGGGACAATAATTTGTGTGATCCACAAATAGTTGTCCCGAGTCTGGGTGTTCTTTGTGTCCGTTGTTTGAATGTTTGTGAAGCCCCCCTCGACACAGGAATATTCCTAATGCGGAAGTTGTCTTTAAAAAAAAAAATATAAGTAATAAAATAGTTGCTGGTGGAAAAGTATTTTATTATCATATTTTATAATTAACTATATTTAGAATTCGCCATAAATAATAATAATAACTTGACACATCTCATACTCGGTCATCTGATCCCAAGAATGCAGTTATTGTTATTTGTTACATTAAATAATGCACGAAAATAAAAATATGAATTGTAAAAATTCTTCTTTTAGGGACAATCCATGGAACGATATACGTTATTTGACAGCCCCTGTTTGTATGTTGGTACGTCCCTTTTTGTTTGAAAAAGTCAGTCGCTTGTTGGTTAATGTCAAGTCTGTCAACTGTCAATCTGCTTGTTAGTATTGACTTTGAAAGCGATGGCAGTAACATACAATATGTCACTGAGATATTTTTGAAAGTGTTGCTACCAAGATTAGCCATTACCAACACCAAGTGTCGCACAATTGCGTCTTAATTTCAAATCTTATCACCTAAGCTGATTGTCAACGTACGTTTTAAACATGATGTGTGCTTTAAGATTTGTAATAATAAGGTGTGGCTACTTCCATATACAAAAAGACATGATCACCTCGCCTGGTCGCAAGATCCTCCCTTTGTGTTGGAGGGACAGAACACCCGTTCCTCCACAAAGGCATGCAATTTACAAAACGCACTACTTACAAAAATACACACATCAAAAGTGTCTAGGGATCAAGTACACTTTTTTCCAATTAATATTTACTAAATCTAGTCCTCTAGAACGACTTCTTACTTTAATTCCTTATATTTAAGTTGTTAACTTATCCCTATATTGGATTTTTTGCAAATTGTGGGAAATTAACCTAAGTTGATGTCTTCAATTAAATGGCAAAAATGAGGATTTTTTAAATTTTTATTGTAGCAATAAAAAGTCAATAATCTTTGTTTCCACTATTGACACAAATCACACAATCACAGCTATTTGGCATGCTTAAAATCAGTTCATCAAAAGCACTTTGAGGAATGGCCGCCCACGTTCATTCTAACAAGGCAAAAAGTTGTTGTGCGGTATGCACGGCATCTATACTCGGCAGTGCTCTTCTTTGGACTACATCCCATGCGTGCTCAATTGGGCCGAGGTCTGGTGATTGAGCAGGCCACGGCAGAACGTTGATGCGAGCATCGGCAAGAGTGCGATTCTAGCCGGTATTAGTGCATTAGTCGAAACGAATCACCCAACCGACTTCGCAAAGGTATGATCACGTCTTAAACAATCTGAAACATTCTCCGCATAAATCTGAGCATTGAGGTTGCCCCTGATCCAAATGAGATCGCGTTCTTCCACCTATCCAAAAACCGGCCCAAACCATTATTTTTCCCCCTCGATATGAATGATCTTCTTGACAAAATGCCAAACGTTCTTGACGTCCAAACGCGAGTACGTTTTCTATCTGCCCTCATACTGAAACGAGATTCATCGGAAAACCAAACACAACGCCAGTCTTCTTCCTTCCAATTTCTGTGTTCGCGAGCCGCAGCAGGGTGCTATAGGTGGAACTCTCAGCGGCCTTCGGAAACGCAGACCCACTTCGCGTAAACGATTTCGGATGGTTTGGACGCTTATCAGCCCGCCTGAAGAGCTGTGGAGCCTTGTAATCAACATCATGGCGGTCATGGTACGATTGAGCAGTATTTTGGATGTACCGGTCCTGTCTGCGAGTGGTGATGCGAGATCGATCTCCATGTCGCTCGGCCACGCTGCTCGTGATACCACTCTGTGTACCAAGAGCGGCAGCCACAGTACGTTGCCTGGAACCAGCTTGCTCCGACCGACGGTTCTCATCATCTCTTCTCGTGTCAAATGATTTCGTCTAGACTAAATTGTAATTATTATAATATACGTGCAAATATGTTAGGATAAGTTCCGCATGTACACCCTTCCATTTCACAATGTTATATCCTTATTGTTAACTAGTATGTAAGACACATTATTATATAGAGTTAGTCAGTCCAGGGCAGCCAGTCCAAGGAGTCAGTCAAGTAGTTTGGTAATAAACCAATATTACCTTAACACGCCTCACATTGCGAAGTCGCAATAATAGTTTGGGGCTTGAAAGCGCTGTGAAAATATGCCAGGATATTATTACCGCTTCTATCGTAAGCCCATGGTCTAACTGCTTCAACTAAGTAGTTCAACCATCACCGATATTATTGCTATGATTTTACGTCATATTATTCGTCGTTAAGAGTTCATTGCTCTGCTCTGCTCGAGATATTGCTAACAGTCTCCAATCCATACGTATAAGCAATATTTCTTACCCTAAATTACCTTCTCTTCTTACCTACATTTTCCTTTTAATATGCTCCCAGTTTTCACATCTTGAATTCCCAAAGTGCCCAGTCAACGGCAATGTATTTATACAACCAGCTATCCCTTCGGGAATACAGGCGTGAGTATAAATAGGTTTGTATGTACCTATGTTATTCATTGTTATAAAATTTATTATGCTGCCAATGCGAGGTTTATTATACTTAGCAAACACAATTAGGATGGAATTCTTTAGATTTACATTTCTAAGATTATGAGGTATCTGCAAACAATACCGTTACACTGTAAAGCTTGATTTAGCATTTGGTACATGCATGCATTTTGCTTGATTGGTAACAAATCCATATCATCTTTATTAGTGAAAGTTAGATGTTTACGAAATAACTATCTGGAAAATAGCATTGCTTCAAACATACTATAATCGATATATATTTCCAATATATCGATTATAGTATGTTTGAATGCATCGATTATAGTATGATTGCATGAAGTTACGGCAAGTTTGAAGCATAATGGACAAGAGATCAGAACATTTATAATTATCTTGGTAGTTAAGTTAGTTTAAGTGCACAGAATGCCGGTAGGGGTTCACCACGCAGAACATACTCTGACCAAAATCAAACAAGGGCAGGTCCGGAGTAACTAAACTGGAAGGCTTGTGTGAAAGATTTAATGACAGTATTGAGGATAGAAGTAAATTGCGGACTGCTGTCTCTACCATCCAAAACGGCCTACATTTGTGAGCGTGTGTATATATGTTTAAAATAAAATCCAAATATGAATTAAACCAAATATATAAATTTGATTCAAATAATCAAAACCGAAAATTTTAAATATCGATATTTTATTGACACTTCTTGTTCTTCTTCTTATTGTAATATTTCGTATAAGATAAAAATAAATTTAAACAAATACAACGTCTAAAGTTAGTTTCGAGTGTCCTTTTTTAATAACAAAGGTTGTATATCTTTGGCTGCTAAACCCTTTGTCTCTGGTAAAAAGAAAACAGTGAAAATAGCAGTTGAGAGACATATTGATGCAAAAATATAGAACACTGGTCCCCAACCAATGGCTTTTAAAACAGGATTAAAGATGAGCAGAAGTGTGAAGTTACAGATCCAAACCCACTCGCAGCACACCATGGAGAGGATACTCTTAACCTGCAACAGAATTTTTTCTTTTTAATGATTTCAGATTGGTTAATTTAGAATTATAATTAAATCTACTATTTTTAGATTTAGAAATAAAAATAAAGTTCTGTTCGTTGGTGATACTGATATGTGTTAGAGGACGTCAATGAAACACGATACGCAGACGCAGACTCGTGTTTTGTTCTGTTACCCATAGTATATACATACACAACAGTTAGTAACTGCATAAGTTCATGAAATTTTAGTAAGAGTTTGAATAAGGTTTTAAGGATAAAAAATCTCGGACAAATCGGGCAATTTTAGGGACAAATAGAAGTGCTTTTTTGAATAAAATTAAAACAAATTTAATAAACTTTTAAAATCTCTACTTGTTGGGTCAGCTAGTTTTGAAATAAATATAATCTCATGAAAAACACACTTTATACGTTTTTATTCCTAAAGAAAAAAAACCCTGTAAAAGTTTACTATTTCATCATTCTTTTTTTTCTAAGTCAGTAAAATGTAGCACACATGTTACCAACAAATACCTATGTGATATTTTTTTAATAAAATGTATATTATTATGCTTGTTGAATTGTAGAAATGAATTTTGTAATTAATTAGTTTTACCTTTGTTTTGGCACTCAATTAGGTGTCGAAAATCGGCATTCTAATAAAGCCAATTCTACTACTATTGGCAAAAAAATTAGCACTTTTTCTTTCTGTTTATTCTTGAATCTAACCACGTATTGTTCATCACAATGAATTCTAACATTTAGTAATTACGAAAAAACATAGTTAGAGGCGGAGTACATACATACAGATCAATCTCATTACCCTTCTTTTAGGCTTTGTCAAGGTCAGGCAGAAAAATAAATAAAATACACTTTTTATTAGCGAGCCGAATTAATAATTAAAAAAGAGTTCCATTATCCTGGATTCATGATCAGACTATCGCTACCATGCCAAACCTGAAGGACTCGTCAAAACGAATCATATGAGCCCAAACTACGGGGGGTAGCCACTGAGGAGTTCCACTATCCACCTCCTGGCTCCATCATTAGATTAACTATAAGATGCCAAATATATACTATTGTCATTCGAACTACATATGCAATATACACGTACATACAAAGTTTTATTTCGATACGGCAATTAGAAGTAGGTTATAATTCCACAGTGACTTGCTATAATCGTCACAGTGCTAGTACATGAATTTTAGACTTGATATTTATAGTATACTAGCAGCGCCCCGCGGTTTCGCCCGCGTAAGTCCCGGTCAAGTAAGAATATCGGGATAAAAAGTAGCCTATATGTTAATCCAGGTCTCCAGCTATCTACATACCAAGTTCCATGGCAATCGGTTCAGTAGTTTTGGCGTGAAAGAGTAACAAACATCCATACATCCATACTCACAAACTTTCACGTTTATAATATTAGTGGGATGTGGGTATGGATGTGTGTATATGTATATGTATGTATATATGTATGTATGTATGTATAAGTATTAGTATATTATGTATCAGTATAATGTGTGTATTCCATGTAATGTCTATATTTAGTTAATGACTTAATAAATCTAATTATTATAAGAGCTTAAAAATTCGTACTTTTATTTCTGCATCACCCCAAGGCTGACTGGCAGATAATGCCTTAGGCATTAAGTTCACCTTTGTACAATATGTGCATGAAGGTTTAATAAAAAATAAATGATTTGTACATGTATATAGTAATAAAACAAATAAAAACGTGTTAAAAAATAAGTTAGTAAAAGTTTACAAGACTGAACTAAAACCAACCTCTGGCAGAAACATCTCAGAAGAGAGTACTATGGGTAATGTTCCCGCTCCAATCGTGTACGCTATGCTAAACGTATATATGGACAACGCGGCGATCCAAGCCGGTCCCCAGTTAAACTGCATTTGGGTTCCTAAAAGAGCAGCGCTGATAGCTGCCACAAGGGAGCCGTAGACCATGAGAGGCTAAAATAAAAGGTAATACATAATTTATATACATTTATTTATCAAAGACAATAAAAAACATATTTATTGTCTTTATCTTAGAATAAAATAAAGTTATCTTATCTTGTCCAGAGAAAAACTGTTTTTTTTTTATATTAATTACTGAAAGTGTGGTCATATTTTAGAAAAGAAAAAATAAAATGTTTGATATTTTTCTTTTTTCTATATTTTTTGGGTATAATATCGGTCGAAATATATATATGGCAACCTGTAGTATAGCTCTGTGAGCTATCTCCAGGGGCATCAGGATATTTCTTGCTGTGCTTCCCCAGCAAGAGAAACAGTAACCGATGATAGACAAAGTGATAGGTAGATGATTAGTTTTTTTTTCCTGTGAAGATATTAATGTGGTGCCTGAATTTTTTGGTCTATGACTATACCAAGATACCTAATCTCTGAGTGAGGCAATGGTTGGTCATTGATAAGAGAGTTAAAGATGTGGAATAACAATGAGCTATTTTACTGATTATAGACATATAGATTTTTTTTGCCGCGATAATGTGTTTAGAGAAAAGTGATAAAATTTGTTTTAGGGGCGTTAAGAGTCAGAAAATGTGAGTACAGCCACTTTAAAGTGTAATTAAAGCAATTTTGTGCAATAGTTTAAAGTTCCAACCACGAGTTTGATGTGGTATTGGGTCCAGGAAATATGAGCGCAGTCTGAGAAGGTGACAATTTTTCCATAACGAATATTGAAGTTGTGGTCGTTAATAAACACAAGAAACAAAGTACAAACAAACCTTTCTTCCACTGATATCAGATAGATAAGCTGAGATGAACCCAGCTGCTACTCTAATTATCGCCAACATGACACCAGATAATGAAGGAGACATCGAAGGTACAGCTACCGAGAAAAGTGATTCTACATATACCAGAATAATAATTTGGCCTTGGTAAATGCTGGCCGAGAACAATACGAGATTGATATACAATGCTCGCCGGGTTGACTTGGATTGTTCTGAAATCATACATAACCTTGATATACTACTTAGCATTAATGCTTATAAATATTACTATTTAAGTATTTAATATATATGCTCTAACTTCAATTAAAATACGTATAATACGTTGCGAACTCAAAAAAATACAAATACACTAAAACGCCGTAAAAAACGTCATGTAATTTACACAATACAAATACAAATTAAAAAGTTTTACAATCTAACAACTTTTACATTTCGCAGTACTTTTTATATAAATAATTTAAAATGTACAAATTGAACCATGGATTTATTGTGACTAGTGAAATTTAATGGAAAATGGTATACTAACTAAAAAACTGCCAGGCAGATAACTTTTCAACGGTTTTTATATCGGGGTTCAATTTTTCAGCTTCAGGTGTAAATTCTGATTCTGAAAAAAAAACATAATAAAAATTTAATTCTGTTCTCCATACCAATTTTTTTGTGAAAACGTCTTTTCTTTACTTAGATTAAGAACTTTCCAGGGTTATTTTTTTAGTTTATGGTCTTTAGAATAATATACATAACTGACTTTTAAAAAGAGTGGCCATGAGTTTCTTTGCCAGTATTCTTCTCATAAGGCCTTACGCATTTTGGAAACTGGAAGTTATAGATCGACACAAACAGGCAGTAGATTTTGGTGTTTTTCACCTAATTTACCTTGACAATCCAGTACATGATGTGGCGTCTGTTTGTGCCGATCTGTGATTTTAACTCTAGCTTCAATTTAACGTTCATGAATGTCACTTAGTGTCTTAATTGAATAAATGATTTTGAATTTGAATTTGAATTTGAATATATTCTTGTGAATTTTGAAAGCAATGGCCCTCACTCACAATGCATAAACTGAATTTCATATTTATGTATTTATTTATTAAGATGGATGTTTTGTGTAACTGAGATGGACAAGGTGAAGAATGAATATATTAGAGGGAGCCCAGATTAGGGATGAGCACAATGTATTGAAGAGACTTGTATGTATGGAAATGAGGATGAAAAAGAAGGATGGACTGCGTGAAAGAGAAAGGAAGTAAGCAGTGCATTGAGGAATGGTAGAGGAGAATGAAAGAAGAGAACACATTGCCCCAACCCCAAATAAATTTCAAAAAGGTCAAGAAGAAGAAGATTATGAGATATTTATGATTATGATTTTCGAGGAACTCAATAGTCTCAACAGTCTTTTATCAAAAAAGTGTTGGTTCATATTTCGACTAATGCAAAAGATATTAGCCAAGTACACTGTGTAGAATTTATTATTTTTGTTAAAAACAAAAAAGAAAAGTCTATTACCTGCTAGTACCTCGCTGTCCAGTGTTGAGTTTATATTTCGTCTTAAAATGTTGATTTCCTCCATAACTTGTTTATCATCACTTTTTAAGTTCCTATAAAAAGCCAACGCTTGGATGGATTCCTGTAAAAGCCACGAAATGTTATTCACTTAAAAACAGAATTTATTTTACAAAGAAAGCAGTTTGCAAAACTACCTAAAGCTGTCCTAGAAACTGAAAAATACTTACAGGAAAAAGTGTGAACTTGGGAATTGACATTTTCAAATTAGGAAATTTATAAGGTAAATAAATTGTTATGCTGTTTCTAATCAGGATTCAATATACTGTTGCATACGTAAAATAAAAGGAAACATGCTTATTGGTTAATTTTCAATAGTGAACATAACTCTTTACAAAGCAACTACTCGATCAAATTGAAAGAACTTTGTATGCAACTTGTACAAAACTATGCTATACTAGGTATATATTGATCAAAAACATACGGAAATCGGTTTGATAGTTTTGGAGAAATGGATGATCTTACTTTTCTGAGACTGGATGAGAAAGCTTTTGCATCCCAACAACTTAACAACTTATTTATCTTGAGGAGATTAGGAAACATAAAGTTACCTATAACTGTTTGCTGCCTATCTAAATATCAAATTGTACAATTTTAAGATAACAATTTTAATAAAATGTTATTAATAATATATATTACTCAAAAATTTTAATATAGAAAAAAAACTTAAAACTCTTACCTCCTCTCTTCCTTTCATCATTAAATAAGACGGAGAATCTTTTAAGAAAATGAGAAGACTCATACCGAAGACTGACATTGACATGCCAATGTACAACATCATCTTGTATTCCAGGTAAGCTCCAAGTAAATAAGATACCACGAAACCAATACTATTGAAGGTCAAAATGCAAGCGCACAAGGAACCTCGAATTGAGGCTTGGCTAAACTCACTTATATAAACCGAGGAAATTAAGATCCCGGAATTGCTGAGTCCAGATACAAAGACGGCAAACAAAACTGCTTCCACTCTTCGGCTAACGACTAAAATTGACCAAAATAGCTGAAAGAAGAAGATTTAACGTATGATTTAATCTTCCAAACGATTACAAAACATAATTTAATGAAATAGCGGATCGGAATCTCCTGACATTTGTAGTTTTATGCAAAATCCCAATGGAGTCAACCTACTATTTCATTTCATTTCATTTCAAATAGTCTAAGGCTAAAGTTAATTTAAAATCGCTCTTATAAAAACTTGTTATTTAATGAATTGAAATGTTTAAAAAATATGATTCTTGACAGCCATTAAGCAACTTGTTTAAGAATAACCAAATTAAATCGTAATGAAAATATGGTATTTTGAATAGATATTAAATATTGTTACCTCACAACTTTCACTGCAGTTGGAATGTGGTAATAAACATAATTTGTACACATACTTACAACCACACATAAAGCACAAAGAATACAACATTTCTTTCTTCCTAGCTTGTCCAACAAGAAGCCGGCAGCCATTGTACATAAGAATGATCCCATAGAAGAAAGACTTCCAAGTAATGATATTTCAGCAACAGTCATCGGCCTATGAAGTGGGGTACGCTCGGATGAAAAAAGCAAGATTGTGAACGCAGGCCACATGAATACCACTCCTATATTTATAAGGGTACAGCATACTAGAACGAAAAAAGGTTTTAGTTGAAACTATCATCATCCTCGGGTCAGATTTTTTAAAGACGTAATTTAGTTATACAAGATTAGAAGGAATGAATTAATAATTCATTTAAAAAAATAATTTGTAACCTCTTGTAACCATCAATGGTGTTTAGAGTGTTCATAGGCCCTGGTAACCGTTTACCATCGTATGGACCATTCACTCGTTATTCAATTGACTTATGTACTCATGTCTGTGTTCATCAATTGACTTACATGCTCATGTCTGTGTTAATCAATTGACTTACATACTCATGTCTGTGTTCTTTAATTGACTTACATACTCATGTCTGTGTTCATCAATTGACTTACCTACTCATGTCTGTGTTCTTCAATTGACTTACATGGTCATGTCTGTGTTCATCAATTGACTTACATACTCATGTCTGTGTTCTTCAATTGACTTACATACTCATGTCTGTGTTCATCAATTGACTTACCTACTCATGTCTGTGTTCTTCAATTGACTTACATACTCATGTCTGTGTTCTTCAATTGACTTACATACTCATGTCTGTGTTCTTCAATTGACTTACATACTCATGTCTGTGTTCATCAATTGACTTACCTACTCATGTCTGTGTTCTTCAATTGACTTACATACTCTTGTATGTATTCTCGGAGAGGTAGGCAGAAGCGCATTAAACATCTACCTACGTTTGCCAACTTTAATATGCCAAATATATTTTGCCGTCAATCAGGCACTTTGGGAATTAAACATGGAATAATTGGGAGTATATTGTATTGGAAAAAGTAGGTAAGAACAAGAATGTACTGTGTTCCTTACAATGTAAGGAAATGATGGATGACAGGAAGGATTGGAGACTAAAGGCAATAGCTTGAGCATGTCAGGGTTGCATACCTATCACTTGAAGTGGCTGTTAACGGGTACTTCGAACCGTCTGACATTACCATGGTAAATTTAACATAACTTTTTGTTTATTTACAACTAGCTGTGCCCGCGACTTCGTCCGCGTGGAATAGTATCTTTGGGTAGAATTTTTAATTACTTAGGCTAATTGACGATACTTTCATACAACTTTTCATCCCAACCTTTCAACCCCTTACACCTCTTTTTCGCATTAAAAAGTAGACTATGTCCTTTTTCAGGCTCTAGACTATCTGTGTACGAAATTTCATTTAAATCAGTTCAGTAGCTTTGGCGTGAAAGGGCGACAGACAGACAGACAGAGTTACTTTCGCATTTATAATATTATATTATAGTAAGGATTTACTTTTTACTTTTTTTATTAATTGACTGGCCTGTTGATCTAGTGGTTAGTGATCCTGACTGCTGAATACAGAGGTCGTGGGCTCGATTCCCACCCAAGACAAATAATTGTGTAATTAGCATTTGTTCTGTGTCTGGATATTATTTAAGTATGTTAATCAGTAGTAAATTACTAATCTTTTTTATTTAAATATTCTTTTTTAAATTTGCAGATATTATAAATATAAAGCAGAGTAGATATAAAATTGTTATGCTTACTTATCATCGCACCAGTAACTTGATATATTACTCCCATATTGAATTTTGTTCACTAAACCTGAACTAACTAAAACTGGACTTAGTCTTTCAAGTTGAAGGTTGAAACTAAATATGAAATATTGACGCTTAATTTTAGAAATTGTGTGTTATCATCCCAATAAAAGATTAATTACACTAAGACTAAGCAAACAGAATTTGTGCGAGATTATCATCATTACATTACTCTATACGAGTACAGGGGTTTTAAATTTTACGAGAGCTATGTGCAGTCGACAAATAGTTGATTTCGTTTGAAAAAAAAATATTATTAAAAAAAAACCCTAATATACTCGCAGGTGCACGTTTTATAGAACACTAGCTGCGGCCCCGCGGTTTCACCTGCGTAAGTCCCGGTACCGTCCGAATATCGGGATAAAAAGTAGTCTATGTGTTAATCTAGGTCTCCAACTATCTACATACCCAGTTTAATCGCAATCCGATCAGTACTTTTTGCGTGAAAGAGTAACAAACATCCATCCATCCAAACTTTCACATTTATAATATTAGTGGGATTCGTAAGATTAAAACAGTAATGAACCTTTTTGTTCGTCAACGTACAAATAGCATACTAAGGCCATGTTCAAATAACGGGCGTTAGGGGCGCGTTTTGCTAACGAAAAATTTTTATTGATAAGAAATTAGTTTAATTCGTTCACATGCCAATGCGCATTTTGATCCGATGCGCGCTCGATGGTGTGATATGAACTTAGCTATTATAGACGGAGTGAAGTCCCCTTAATTAAAATTGAATTTCTTTTTTCCCATTTAAAGTTTATAATGATAAGCGTGCCATTATAAAGTGGAAGTTTCTCCTTGCTTGTTTCTACAACCTCTAGCTACGGTGGCGCCACCTAAATACACACTTTTAACGCACACTTTTTCAAATATAGAGATGGTACTCCTCACCTCTGCCGTCCATAGCTTAAGTAAGAAAAACTAGAATGTTTTTTTCTCTACCTTCCACACACATCATTAAACATCCACACATCCATACATCCATACGTCCTCACTAACTTTCACGTTTATAATATTAGTAGGATGTTATGAATTTTTTGTAATGAAATACCAATTTGCTGATCTTGGCGATGACTTTCATTGAAGCATCATTTTTGTCCGTGTTTTGTTTCTTTATTTTAAACCATGTTTTTGTGTCTTTTTTACTTTGCCAACGCGCGAGGAAACTTCTCGATATCGAGATGAATAAAAAAATTATCTAAGTCAGTCGGTTCGTTCTTGAGATATCATGAAACAAGCTGTACCATACCAAATTTATGAGAAAATTAATTTTATATTATTTTTATTTTTGTGATATTTCTCCGGTGTTTTAATAGTTGTTCTGCTATTTGGGCAGAGCAAAATCCAACAAATCAAAGATCATAAGAAATGGGTCTAGCCTTTCCCGAGTTATAAAAGGTGTAACTAACCCGTTTTGTTTAATATATATATAAACTTTACACAACCATATAAAACAGAATGGCCACAAACGCCATCTATTAAAAGTAAGAGGCGATGGAAGTAATGACAGCTTTGTATAGAACGTCATGCGTCAGTTAGGCGATAGGTCCGCCACGATCGTCACCTATTGAAAGTAATCCGAAGGGGCGATTTCCATACAAAATTACCAAATTTTATTTTTTCGATTTTTATCTGTTCTCTTGGGTTTTCTCAATTTTTTTTTTAGTTTTTAAACTAACCCTATAGTAGAGCGAACAAAACAAAACAAAAATTATTTAAATCCGTTTAACTATATTTATCAAAAGTTTAAATTAAATCAAGGAATTTGACTTATGACAATTAACTATTTACTTATGTAAGTAGGTAAGTTTTAAGTACTACTTATTTAAATTAAATTAATAATATAGCAATGGCTAGTTTGTAATAAATTTTTCTTTTGCGGTTTATGTGACTGCAGCACAAACTGACTACAATATCAACAACGTGTGTGACCCACAATTAAATAGTTTTTAGCTCCGTGGCTACTCAATGACTCTCGTGACAACCAAGTTATGTTCGAAGTGATGCTTATTTTTGTTTAACTTTAACTTTTTATATGAGAAAACGTTTCAATCCCAGGTGAAAAACACCTTTAAAGAGTTTATTGATTTCCGTCCCTAAGTATTACGATTTATTAAAGAAGATATAATAATTATTGAAATTCTATTTAAAGTGGCTTCCATATGTATATTATATCATCAGTAAATGTAGTTACTATTCATATTAAAATTAGTACTTCAAAAAATAAAAGTTACTTGCAACTAACTGACTAAGGTTTTCTGCCCACTGCTCTGTAAAATTATCTATGACATCGTTATGTGGTGTGATAAAACCGATTAATGTATCTCTGACTATCTTTTCCTCATTAGTGACGCTGTTTAACTAATTTTATTGCTAAAAGACGGGCCTCTTAAATATTTTATGCGCAGAACACAGTACGTAACACGATAAACAGACTAACGTCTGTTAGCCGGTAATCAAATAAACAGTTTAGTACCCAGGCAATTAAACATTTTATGTTATAGTCAATAATAATTTAGAATATATTTCTTAATTAGCGAAGGTATTAAATCATACATTTAAAATACCCCTGACTCGAAAATTCCTTCAACGATTAGAAAAGAGCTGATGATCTTCGAACGGCTGTACAGATTTTCTTGAGTTATATTTAAGAACACTCCCGATCAAGTCACCCTTCAAACAAAAAAAACCCCACGTTAAAAATACACAAAGCCGTAGAAAGAAAAATTAAAGCTTCTACTTTTTCAAGCTAGCTGGTGGTGAATATTTTAACCCATTCAAAAACGACAGATATAGCATACACAAGCCACGGCAAGGTTCGTCATGGCCACGACTAATAAGGGACAGGGAATGCAATATAGCTGACCCTTGAGGAATACGAGAAAGCGGAAAAACGTAAGTCATAGATAATGTTAAACACGAGAGAGAGAATCATAGTGAAATTGGTGCACATATATTAACAAAAAAGGCACAGACGTAAATACCTTGCCCGTAGATGTTGGTAATAAAGCATTTACATTTGCAGGATGAATTAATGAAAGTCCTTCCTGTGGGAGTCCTTCGTAAAATAACAGATTTTATCCCATAAAACACACCTAGAATACTTGATAGAAATATGGGCATCGGCCGCTGTTACTAATCTAAAACCATTACATACTACTCAGAAAAAAATCATCTAGACACGCGGTAGCGTGTCAAGCTAAGTTCAAGAAAAAGAAAGAAAATATCTTGAGGGCTCTACCGGCAGTTTTATTTTTCGAAAAATCGCTCGAGTAACACTTCAGTACATATAATTTTTTTTTCTTTATACATTAGTCTCATAATATTTTCTAATCACAATGATAGTGGAATAATAAGTTATGATTTCCAAGTAACGATAGGTTGTTTCCAGTTAAGAATAGGTTTCGCTCGAACTCGCGAAATTCATGTTTTGACTTGCTTTACTCAAATTCTCTACTTCAATTATGAGGCAGTTCGTCTCATTTCTAGTGCTGAAACAGTGACGCTCCTTACTTACTTGTGATAAAATAGTAGATAATAATGGGTTCAAGACGAAGTGAGACTACTTGTGCTATATCGTCAAGTTCTTTATATGATCCCACCATATAAAGAACTTGACGATCGCCAGTTACCGGTGATAAGCGACGTTATAAAATTTATTTTGTTACAAAAACGAACTAAAACTACAAAAGAATGGGAAAGATCCCTCCAACACTGAAGTCTTTTCAATCGTTTCTGAGAAACTTAATGTAATCTGGGCTAAAGCCTCGATTCCCATCTTTCCCAAAGAATGTATTACCCAATTGCTGAAATCATATTCTGATAAATACCTGTCAATAATAAGATATCAAAAAAATAAAAAACAACATAGCTATGAAAACAAACTAAAGTGCTTTTTAGAATTGTCGAACAAGCTATTCGACATTGCTGCTTGTAAGTGCACTTCGTTTCATGTTTGTTCCTGCATAAAACCTAAGAAAATTCTTTTAAACATAACTGAAAGAGACTTTTTACTGGACCAAAGAAGTGATAGAAAAAAGTCCATAAGCGGTATAGACACAAAAAAAAACGGCTAGACTTTTAAAGAAACATCAAAGACAAGAAAATTTGGAGCTGATGGATGCATATTTACCAAGTACATCACAAGAAACCAATCCTGCTCCGGTGCGCGAGTTGCCGCCTCGATCACGGCGATCACAGTCTCCTGCAACAGAGCTTCCTCAAAATACAGATGTGCTTGTAAATGAGACTTCGTTTAGTTCATTGGCTCGGAATACTCTGTTGCTGCCAACGGTAGCTAAGGTACGTGATCAGTATGGACTATCAACGCGATCTGCGGCTGCGGCCGCTTCGGCGGTCTTAGTTGACGTAGGATTGGTATCTTCCGAAGATCAAAGTCTTGGTATTGATAAGAATAAAGAGCTGTTTCAAAAGCACGGGCCAAGGCCATCCAAGACATTGATGCTATTGTAGTTAAAAGTATTTACTTTGATGGACGAAAGGATAAAATACTCGTAAATGAGAAAATAGGTGATAGGTACCACCGTAGAGAAGTCTTGGAAGAGCATATTTCAGTTCTCACAGAACAGGGATCGATTTATTTGAGACACACGACGCCAAGTCGTGGTACTGCCAAAGCGATCGTCACTTCTGTCATATCTTTATTAGAAAATCAAGGGTTTAACTTGGAAGGAAGATCTGTGCGAGTGCGATGGTACTGCTACGAATACAGGTTGGAAAGGAGGTGTCATTCAATACCCAGAAAACTATTTGAAGTTTGTATGCTTCACGTAAATAAATGACCGCTTCGCCATTTGTTTATGTCTCTGGATGGAAGCACATCTAGACCAAAAGAATATTCAGGACCTATTGGAAAAGAACTAGCTGTTTGTGAAAGTAAACCTCTAGTGTCTTTCTGTGCAGTGACTGGAAATTTGCTCAAATTACCTGATAATATAGTGAAGGAATTAAGCACGGATCAGAAGTATTTATATGAAATGTGCTATGCTGTGATGGCTGGTTCCTGTTTCCCCGAGCTAGCGAGCCGCCAGCCTGGAAATATCGAATACTCAGACTTTACGTAAGTACTTTTTCGCCGTCAAATAATTTGGAACTGCTTGTGAACTACGTGGTCAAAGTTTACGGTCCCGTTTGGTTTCTCATTAAGCAAAACCCATCATTTAAACACGGGGCCAAGCATATTTTTAAAATGATTATGTACTCCTGATTTTTACCTGATAGACAAAGATGTATTATTGATTCAGTGATCGAAAGAAATGCTTTTTTTCGCGCATCCAGAAAATTTGCTTGTTGCCATGTTATTCGACGATAGGGACCATATTCGAGAGCTTGCATCTCGTAGGATATTAAAAGCTTGTCGTCTCAGAGGATTTAAGTCACCGAAAATCAATTTCATAGCACAAGATTACATAGATATGCTATTTTGGCAAGACTGTGAAATATCAGCTCCACTGGTCCTGCGACGCGTCTCCGACGATGAACTAATTAAGACTAAAGAGCAAAGCCTCTTTATTGAAGACTTCTCTTGTCACACACAGGCAGTGAAAAGATGTGTAAAATTGGTAACAGAGGCTTCTCAAAGCGCAACAGATACCACAGGTCGGAATGCATTTATTAGGAATAAACTGAAATCTTACGCCGAAATACCTTACTTTGGCCACAAAAACTAGTTTCGTTTTTAAAGTATAAAATGACCCTAGACCCTAACTAGGTATGTGTGTGTCTAGTGTAGTGTACACACTACACTCACACATACCTAGTTAACTTTTCCGAAATAAAAATAAAAATTCTTTTTATTCATTTTTTTAGGTTTACAAAACTTTATTTCTTACTATCAGCGCCTCGTAGTTTCACCCGCGTAATTCACGATCCCGTACGACTGTCTTAATAAAAAGTAGCCTATGCGTTAATCCAGGTCTCCAGCTAGCATCACTCTGGCACTTTATAGAAAGCGGGCAGTGATTGTGATTACAAATAGAATCATTATGTACATACGTACATTTTTACGTGGGAGAGCCATGCTTCAGCACATATGGGCCGGCTCGACTCCGCTCGATACCACGGCCTCACAGAAAACCGGCAGTAAAGCAATGCTTGCATTGCTTTTCGCCGCGTGAGTGAGGTTACCGGAGGCCCTAACCCTTCCCTCTCCCCTATTCCCGTCCTTCCCCTCTCCCCTCTTCCCACTCTTCCTCCCCTCCCCCTCTTCTCCCACCTTAAAGGGCGGCAACGCACTTGTGACCTTTCAGTTACAGGTGCCCATGGGCGGCGGTAGTCATTTAACATCAGGTGACCCGTCTGCTTCTTTGCCTCCTATACCATAAAAACAAAAAACATATATATATAATCGCGATAATATTTAAGTTCGAGTTACACATTTAATATATATCAAAGTCGCGAAAGTTTAAAAACATATATACATACTTATAATGGACAAAAAATCATTAAGATAAAGTAGGTAATTCAACAACAATGTCAGAAATCAATACAATCAATTAAATTAATCAGACAATTAAAAACAAACAAGAATCAAAGTTTCATTACACGTCATATTCATATAATTTAGTTTTAAATACATTAGTACGAGTATATTCTTTGAGATCGTTCGGTAGTTTGTTTAACAATTCTGCACCTTCGTATAGTATATATTTATGACCGTAATTAGCGCGCGGCTTGCTTAGTTGTAGTTTGTTTTTGTTTCTTAAGTTGTGTGTTGTGTCTTTTTGTGAAATTTTATGTTAGAGTGGATCATATTATTTTTTATTTTATATACAAAAATTCAGGTATAGTATGTTTACAGCTGTATATGTGTATAGTTTTTTAAACGGTTTTAATTTGGCTAGAACTATTCGTTTTGTTTAGATCAAATTTAGTGGTTGAAATTTAACCCATTTTCTGTTGACAGAGTGATCTGATATTTGGTACACACCTTTGGTTCTGATGACAATACGAAAACGAAATAATAACTAAAAACTTGAAAATAAAATATTTTTTTTTTGGTTCAAAGTTTTATTGAAAATAAAGATAATAATGACGTAGATAATGCACTATAAGCTAAAAATATATTCAGTAGACCCTAGGTACCAATCATCACACGACTCTTCTCATCAATTTAGGGCATTGATCAGACAAAAAAATAAAATCGAAGGCCGTAGCGTAACCTGAGTAAATATGTACACAGCATTTATAATGATAGGAGCGGTTGACTATTGATCGAAATTTCACGCGCCCCACGATTTCATTTGTACATAGGCCAAGTCCCAGAAATCCAGTGCCATATAAGCGGTCACTTGTACAATTGAGAAACTTATCACCGCCTCCAAATCTAATCAAGTCAGTCAAATCAATCGAAAATAAATCTAATGCAATAACTTTTTGCATAAGTCAGGTACTTAAGTTAAAAAATAAAATAACAGAGTTCGGTTATAAATCAGCGGGCTTAGACAACTGTCTCTTTATTTTCTACAACGACATTAGAATAGGAAAGTAAATGTATAGGATTTACATAAGCTAAAGAAATATCACGTGACACCTAGTGAAGAAGTTTGAAACGGTAGACAAGTGCACTCGTAACTTTTATGGGCTGCCCACAACGAAGAAGTATAGAGCAGACGCCAAAGAAGAAATAACTTTGACCGGCGGAAATGGCATGGAAGCTCATCCTTGAAATTTTAGAAGAACTTTGTCTCGATTTACGTGCTTAGAATAAATAATTATACTTTTTGAAATTCGAAAAGTATTAGGTAGCCTCGTATACTCGTTTTAATCCATACGAACTCATGAGGAGTCTCAAGCGTAACTTTTATAGGTTAAAAATGACGTCATTACGTGATATTTGCTTTGATTCTGCTCAACCTTCTCCCTTCTATAGGCCTCACGTAATTATTGGACACTTCCCTTAATAATACACGCCAGACACTTTGAGGTTTGTGATAGAAACCATAGACAATATTCTTTTTTTAGCGAAAGGTCGAATAGAATCAGCCTTAGCTAAAAAATCTAAATACATTTGTCTATCAATGTACATATTATCCTTTTGGTTAGGGAATCAACGTTTGTAGAAATGGAAACGCATAGAAAGGTTTGCCACTTGTCTAAGCCTGCAGGTCTGCAAATTTTATATAGGAAGTAGGATAGGAGAATGTATCGTAAAAGTGTTGATAAAACAACTAGCCAATTCCCGCAATATCTAACTAACTGTTGCGGCTTATCCAGAGATTAGCGGCTTCAACCAAAATTCAAACTTTTAATTATTTTTATTATTATACTAGCCGTGCCTCGTAGTTTCATCCTGGTTTATTGTCGCTGCTCCATTCCCAAAGGTCGTAGCGTGATTTTCAATAGCCTTTGACCTTCCTCAAGAACCATTAATTAAAAGTTGAAGTTGACCTTCTTCAAGAGTTGTGTTATCAAATGCAAATGTAATTTTTAATTTTGGTAGTTCCAGAGATTAGCGCGTTTAAACAAAAGAACATTTTATTATATTAGTGTAGACATAAATAAAATGTTTGCATAAGGCGTGATGTCATATAATTAATGTCGGACAATGAATTGAGTCAATCAAAATCCTAATTAATATTAATTGCGATTGTCAGGTTTTGTTTAGGATACACGTTGCCTGGGGTCCTAAAAAAAGTTATAGGTTAGAGTCTGTGCGGAAAGAGAACCGTCGTAGGATTTGAGGTAGCAGCAGTGCTAAATTACCATCTTACACTGTTACGTACGTACAGTATTGTTTACTGTCGAACTTTAATAACGTAACACTGTTGTCAACATAACAAAAAAGGTAATTTAGCACTGCTGCGACCTCAAATCCTATGATGGTTCTCTTTCTGTACAGACTCTACTTTTCATTCAGAAAAAAAGGACTGGTTCTCTAAAATCTACGATGGAAAAATAACGTAACGTAAAAATAACTACGCAAAGCCGCGATTAAGAGATAGTACTACTGTGAATTACCGTCATTTAGTTAAATGTCAAAATAATGTAATATTATTAAGTATTTTAATACAAATGTCATAATGGTTAAAAATGAAACTTATTAATATGTAGGTATATTCGCATTAACGTTTAGTTTTTGGCAAAATAGAAGACAATGGAAGAATATTATTCTGGAATCAATTTCCTTTGAAAAGAATCGACGTCAGCCATAAATTTTATCTTTATGATTTTATAAGTGAAAAACAAACTCCACATTATCACCTTCAAATTCGTGTTGATTCAGAAATGGTTTTTCCTAATTTTTAGTACGATATACCAATAATTAACACAAGTACCTCGTATGTAGGTATTTTATTTAATTTCTATACTAGCTCGAGCTTGACTCGTGGGGGCTCGTGGTCGAGTAGGTAAGCACCGTTAGTAAAAAAAAAAAAAAGCAAGGTTAAGTTCTTCTAACCAGGTCAGTCTTAGCATGGGTGACCATTATTAACACGTTGAGACCCCCGTGCCTCGGAGAGCACGTTAAGCCGTTGATGTCGGGCCTGGTTGCCATACGAACATCTGTGGCATTCGTTACGGGTAGTTGGAGCCCTAAAAAAAGTCCGACAGCCTGGTCTAACTAAAAAGCTTCGATATCGCCTGGTACTTGTGGAGGTCTGATGTCAGTTGCTTCACGTAAAATATCGGAGTTCAGCCGTTTCGTAGGTAGACTGAAAGCTGATCCAACTTAGTTTGAAAAAGGCTCGAAGGATGCGGATGACAATTTCGATCTTGACTATAGCGCAATCTACCTTTTTTTTTTCTTTTGGAACCCTAAAAAAAGTCCGACAGCCTGGTCTAACTAAAAAGCTTCGATATCGCCTGGTACTTGTGGAGGTCTGATGTCAGTTGCTTCACGTAAAATATCGGAGTTCAGCCGTTTCGTAGGTAGACTGAAAGCTGTTCCAACTTAGTTTGAAAAAGGCTCGAAGGATGCGGATGACAATTTCGATCTTGACTATAGCGCAATCTACCTTTTTTTTTTCTTTTGGAACCCTAAAAAAAGTCCGACAGCCTGGTCTAACTAAAAAGCTTCGATATCGCCTGGTACTTGTGGAGGTCTGATGTCAGTTGCTTCACGTAAAATATCGGAGTTCAGCCGTTTCGTAGGTAGACTGAAAGCTGATCCAACTTAGTTTGAAAAAGGCTCGAAGGATGCGGATGACAATTTCGATCTTGACTATAGCGCAATCTACCTTTTTTTTTTCGTTGACGGGTCACCTGCCTGCAACTCAAGAGTCACAAGTCCGTTGCCGCTTTTTCAGGTGAAAGTAGGGGAAGAGGAAGGGGAGGGGGCGGGAGATAAAGAAGAAAGGTGGGAATAGGGGTGGGGGGGAGAAGGAAGGGTTAGGGCCTCCGGTAACCTTACTCACGCTACGGAAAGCAATGCAAACACTGCTTCACTGCCGCTGTGAGGCTGTGGTATCACTCCGGTCGAGCCGGCCTATACGTGCCCAAGCATGGCTCTCGTACTCTCAATAATAGCTAAGAACTAGGCAAGCATGTATAAAAGTTTTAAAGAATGTGAGGCCCAAGTTGTATGCTAGGACCGTAGAAAGTGGCGTTCTATCGTATTTGCCTACCCCGGTCGGGATAAGGCCATGAGCATACTTACTATGTTTTATTTAGGAGACCTATAGATTAAATGTATTTGAATTTTGGTACCGTGTTTTATTACGTTAAAAATAAAAATATAGTATGTGAACAGTGATAGTGATTACGGATTTTTATTTAAACATTACCTGTAAGTATTACATTTTTATAATGCTAATATTTGCATTGTATTGAGTATTGTATGTACAGAAGTGTGCATAAACCTTAGGCAAATACATTTTTGTTCCGTTACTGTCTCCGTTATATACGATACACAATATTTACTGCTAATCTTATAAGTTCAAACTGGAATATTTGAGTTATATGTTGTAAAACCTTAAAAGTCTAATTATTGTGAGTAGCAATTATGTTACAACTATTTCTTGTTTTTACAAAACTAACCAGGATATTTTGTTACACTTGACTGGGAGGAGTCCCACCTTTTTTTTCCGATTCACTCTCGATCCGTCTCTATTCGAGAACCAGTTTGCTCCGATGCTAGAGGGACTTTGGGTTTTAATATTGGTCTAAATGATATAAAAATACTCTCAAATCTATTAACTTTTAAGAATCATTATGAAATTTGAATTAGAATGATTCTCATTTGAATTAGAACAAATCTTATTCGAATTAAAACAGTCCTCTCTGAATGTCTCTAACTCTGTAATCACTTGGTTCAGCTCTTTTCTTCGGGGTCGCACGCGGAAGGTACGCTCTGAAGAGGTGCGGTCTGACTGGTGTGATCTTACTGTGGGCGTTCCCCAAGGCGGCGTTCTATCTCCTCTACTTTTCTCCATTTTCATTAATGCTATCACAAAAGTTTTATCTTCACGATATCATCTCTATGCAGACGACTTGCAGTTGTATCGTCGTTTTAAGGTTGACGAACTCACAGAAGCTGTCTATGCCAACAATAATGATCTTAAGAACATCAGTGCATGGGCTAGATTGTACGAACTGCTTGTCAGCCCTGCAAAATCCCAAGCTCTCATTATTTGGTGGCAGGTACATGTATGCGATCACGAAAGGGTATTATATTCTACATTACCGCCAGTCTTATACAACGACATTATTATACCATATTTGGATTCTGTTAAAAATCTTGGGATTTTCATGGACTGTAACATGTCATGGACCACTCATGTCACTGAGGTAAGTAAGAAGGTTTTCAGTACCTATCATTCTCTTGAGCGTCTTCGAAATTTTCTTCCCTTTCAAACTAAAATCTGTCTTTCACAATCCCTTCTCCTTCCCCTTCTTTACTATGCTAATGTCTCCTTTCTCGACGCTTCTGAAGAAATTTGGGACAAACTAGAACGGTTGCAGAACCTAATTTATCCGCTTCATATTCTTTCCATATTCTTTCATTCCTGTATTCTGTTCAATTAATTATATACAATCCAATCCTACCTCTCCTATATATTTACATGAACGTGTTAGAATTTTAAGGTTATAACGTCAATAATCTCAAATAAAATATATCGATTAATAATATTCCTTGCCTAAAACTATCTAGATACAATCACAGAGGTTATTAACAAACAGTAGTTTATGGATGGCGGTAGCAGGAATAATTAGAAACACTAAATCAAACTCAAAATTATTTATTTCGTAGACCATTGTAGATACCCATTGTAGATATTTTTAAATTGTCAGGAGTCAGTCTGTATAAGTAGGTCATGAATCTAGTTGCCTGTTCTAATACGTAGATCCTTGGAGAAGAACAAGGCAAGAAACTCTAAGAACACTCTTTTTCAACATGTTTTCTTTACAAGGTACTTGTTACATTGTATATAATAATTGTGTATATCATATATTCGAATAAACATATCGTAAAAGCATATTAATCATAATCATAATATATGATATACGGCAGTGAAATACTAATTAGAACAGTATCACACAGTCACAAATCATCACAACATAATTCTCCTATTTTATAATATAGGGCATTAGTTTCATTATAGATTACCAACAATAAAATATATTAGAAAGCTTACGTAACTTAGTAGTGGCTAGGTCCTTCCAGTTCCAAGGCTTGCAATAAAATGCGCGATATTTAACCCAGACGGGGTATTTATAACAATTCAATCCTTTAACAAAATAAAACCAACATACCCTACCATCGTATCTCATTATTTTAAATGTAGACATAAATAAAATACAAATACCGGCCACTTTGGCTCGGTGTAATAACGTCATGTTGGCACCTAAATTTATATATATATTTTTATATAATCTATCAAGCGCTTCGACTTCCTTGTCCCAAGGAGCAAAGCTTGTCGCACTTTATCTTCTCTTCTCCTTCGAACTCCTTTTCATAGTTCAGCTCTCTATGACAACTCTTTTACTGTTTCTGCGGTACGATTGTGGAATTCCCTTCCCCATTCAATACGCGACAGCCCTTCTTTTAATATTTTTAAGAGAAGAATCAAGAATTATTTTCTTTCTCAGCAATAATCAGACTGATATTAGGTTATATGTAAGTATGTATGTATATGTTATATTTATATTGTATATGTGTAAGTATATGTATTAATATTATAGTTATAGTATATACCTCTGTATTTAGTCACTTATGTAATATTTTCTATATTTGTATTCAAATTATCTTTTACGTACATACGACTTTGCCTCTTATTTTTCCTATCCTCTTTTCACTCCGAAGGTTTGCTGGAAGAGAACTCAAGTATGGGTTAAGCTCGCCTTTGTACATGCCATTTTCCTTATGTATATTGTGTCATGGTTTTGTGTACAATAAAGAATAATATAACAATTTGCACTTCTTTTCGAATGCTATTTGCCTCAAAATTAAGGTTTCATTTATCCGATATTCCTTCTTTAATAATAGTGATAGTGAATAATTAACAGAATCATGCACATAATCTAATATATAAAATTCTCGTGTCGCGGTGTTTGTTGCCAAGCTCCTCCGAAACGGCTTGACTGATTTTTATGAAATTTTGTGTGCATATCTGGTAGGTAACAAAATAAATAAAATAATAAAAATAAAAGGTCTGAGAATCGGCCAACATCTATTTTTCATACCCCTAAATGATAGGGGTGACGCACCCCTAAATATTTTATTTTATTTTATTGACGACAAAAAATAAATATTTTATTATGATTTAGCATTGAAAAATACATACAACTTCAAATTTTCACCCTTCCACAATCAACCCCTGTTTTTTAATCGCGATTTTTATATTATTCTGTTCTATCCACAGATCCGCAATAGGGTTGCAACATGTCAATCGAATATAATAATTGTAGTGCGATAAATTTTTAAGTATTTTCCTCCTAAACGGCTGGACCGATTTTAATGAATTTTTTTGTGTGTCTTCAGGTG
The DNA here is from genome assembly GCA_949752705.1 of Callimorpha dominula. NCBI lineage: Eukaryota > Metazoa > Arthropoda > Insecta > Lepidoptera > Erebidae > Callimorpha > Callimorpha dominula. The sequence goes on along the minus strand of OX457012.1, from coordinate 14,307,840 downwards.
GATTCGGGATCGCTGCCGCTATCGGTGTGGGAAGCCTCTCGCTGGAGACGGGAATCCGAAATTTTGTGAGGAAGTGATGTGAAAAAAAAAAAGGAAGGTGGATTCGAGAATGGTTTAGATTTACAGTTGGACGCGGTAGATGGCGCTGCGATAGGGTTTCACGAAAAATGTTTTTACGATGCGAAGGCAGGACAACGTCTGTCGGGTCCGCTAGTGATTTTATGTGATAGTAGCTACCCGGCTACGCGTTGCTGTAGCTATCTAATGTGCAATAAAAAATATCATAAATATTTATATTTAGTTATCTCTCAAGCTTGACCAAACTGCACACAGTGTCCAAAATTTTATTTAAATCGGTTTATTAATTTAGGAGTTCATCGCGGACAAACAACTTGACATGAAATTTTTATATATTAAGATACTTACATATTTTCTTCCTTTTGTTAGTAAAAATATGGACATTTAATTTGATATTTGCTGAGCTTAGCTTTGAAATGAAAACGTGTAATTTTTTTTTAATCTAATTATTTTTTTGAGTTTGATTTTGTATTGATTTACAATTCGTGATTAATATTCACAGTTACATGAGTTTCAAAATAGTACTTACGTACAAACGTGTTTCGGGGAAGCCCAACTAGGGCTCTTTGTCAACGTATGAAGGGACTTGTCCCGTCAGGCCTGTGTCGGTGGCAGGACTGCATAGCTCATGTGTCGAGCTTCCCTAAATCAGTCATGTGAGCACAACCGTACTCTTTAATAATGAATAAACAGTTTTTTAAATCTACAAGTTATTTTTAAACGCAGTCGCAACGTCCTAAAAACCCTGGGATTTCCTATGACATCCGAGTCATGTCATAATCATTTAGTTTTAAGCTCACAAACAAGATAACTAATTATGACAATCATGAGAATACACTCTCTTATTATGTTATCAAAATGTACATAAATACCTAAACAATAAATGAGATACACTTCTCGTGACCAGAAGGCGGGCCTATTTCTTGCACAGAGAATTAGCATTGCCATTCAACGTGGCAATGCTGCCAGCCTTCTGTGAACACTGCCTGTAGGTGACGACGCGGAGGAATTTTATGACGCATATATGTAAAGTGCGTATATATATAATTAATTATAAGGTTTGTATCTACAATATTTTACAAATGAAAGTATAACTAATAAAAATTTAACAATACCATAGAAACAAATAAAAGCGCAATTTAAACCCAAATTAAGTAAGCCTAGCTTATAGGTGCTATGAGTTCTAGAGCTTGGTTACACATAATAAGAATTATTTTTTGTGAAACTTATGGTCATATTACACATACTCGTATGCTTATATAACGCCGCGATCAATGCAAAAATTGTCCGGGTTTCGAACAACCCTCTAGTAACGTTACAGTCAAAGAATGTCGCGCCAAGTCGTTAAGGGTGATACTCCTCATCCAGATCCTATATATGAGAATGAGACAAATACATATATGTGGGTAACGTAACGTCAATACTTTATACAAATTAGCAAAATTATAAAATTGTTAATGAATTAATGCATACAACAATGCTAACTACAGGCATAAGAATACTCGTATCTAATAAATGTCAACAAATATATAATATTTTAAAGTTTCATGGGTGTACCCAGGGGAGAGCAGGGTAAGGCAACTGCCTCTCCCCTGTCTTTAGTATATATATTATTGTTATTCATTACAGTAAAACAATCATTTTGCCACCCCTTGCCCTCAAAACAGACCAGGAAGTGCCCTTTGTAATGCCGTGCCTTTATAATGTTAACTATTATTTTTTTTTAAAAGTGTTACACGTATGTAGTCTTTTCAATTATGTTTGAAATCCATTAATCTTCACTTTTCAATGCCCTTTCTTAGTGCTTTTTGAAGTCCGTTTAACTTTTAGGTAGATTTCGAAGAAAAGTATACCTATTGGTTTTGGACCAGTTGTCGAGTTTTCCAAAAATTTCTTCACAGGACATCTAATTATGATCCCTAGACCCCAAAACAACCGCCAGTTAAAAAGTTTATATATATATACCTCAATTCTATCGGCACTATAGAGGTCGCAATTATGCACCGATTGCTTTCAAACTTGGACGAAAAATCAATAGGGCAAAAATTAAGGTTAAGGGGGCAGATTTAAAAAAATCAGTTTTTTCACAAAATTTATGGCCTGTTTAACTTTAATAGCATGTCCATAGTAGTAAATACGAACATTTTATAATCTGGACCCTAAATGATTCCATCCTTAAATTGGGGGGGGAAACAATTTTTTTTTGGAAAAAAAAATTCATAGCTCCGGAACTGTAAACCTTTTTAGAATCGGTAATATTTTTAAATGAAAGCAATTTTTTTATTTAACTCTACAATGTAGACATTAAATTTTTTTAATGCGACTTATATTTTTGGAGATAAAAATTAATAAAAACACGTAATCAGTTAAAAATAGATAAAATACCTTTACCAGTAACTCTTGCTTGCACTGTAAATTATACGTCACAAACAAACAAAAAGTTGTGAAAGGGGTTGGAATTCCCAACGTAAGGTTTTCAAATGATCTCTTTATTATGATTATGTACGATTATGTGTATTTCTCATGATTATGTTTGTATGACGTGAATAAAAGTGAAACGTTCCTTGAGGTAGATAAAGGTAATAAGATATTTTAGTGCAAACTTATATTTGTAGACGCAAGCATTTGATATATGAGCATTGCTTTGTAGTCTCAATGAGATAACTTTGATTTACAATAATATCTTGAAAAATTTGATGTTTAATTCTGTAAAGATAAAGGCCAAAAATGTTTACAATCTTATCATACTTAAGCTTTTATAATCTTTGATTTTGTCCAAAGACGGGGTACTGAAGTTAAATCCCCACAAATATTTCATAGGCCAGGGTTGAGGAACCGTTTTATTTATTAACTAGCTTTTGAATCGTTTTGTAACCGGACAACCCTAAGACTAATGCTTTCCTAGCCCTACGATTCACCCCAGTCAGCGTATTCAGATATTCCTATGGCTAGAGCCACACCTATACTCAGTTCTCCTCAGACCCCCTAGCTCCTCGGTTTCGACTCAATGTTATTACACTACTTCAGTGTACTAGTTCTGATTTCTTTTAATAAATATATTTAAGGTCTTCTTTAAAAATTATTTTTTAAAACCGTATTTGGTCAGCACCTATGTGTTCGCGTATATAAAGACTTGTTAATTAAAGTCAATTCAGGCATCTCTCAGAAACAGAACTTTTTATTTGGGGTAATTTTTATACAGACAAAAGTATAGAGTAATACACGGGTATTTTTGGGAAATCGATTATTAAATTAAAATATTTTTTTTTAATTTTAAAGCTCGGACTGCTCAGAAACAGCCCGTTTGAGTTACAGAAACGCGACCCTGATCTGCATGAGGTATTGTTTACACTTCTTCTATTGCCTTAACTTCTCAAATTTCCCATCTTTAATTTCCAAAGTTTCCGGTTGACAGCAATATGCATACATGCTCACGTAATAATGGCGTTTAATTACGTTAAGGAGACCATATTCTCGCTTCTGCCTAACCCTTCGGGGATACAGGCGTGAATTATGTACTATTTAAGTTATATACCGTTTTCATATAACCTAATGAGACAGGATCACGAAAAAGTAATGGACGCAGAGTCAGTTAGCCATGAGTAAAATATTACCTAATATTGTTTTTGAACTAAATATTAAAATTATTTATTTTATGGAAGATATTCTAGAACAAACCCATTTGAGTTCTGTAGTTTTTCTGTACATATTTTTTGTTTTACTCTAGATCAGAATATAGTGGGCATTTTTTAATTTTGTTGTCGATATGGATTTTTCCTGTGTCCCCAAAGTACATTCAACATTTTAAGAAGATTAAAAATGTTTTTGATGGAAACTATATTTTCATCTTAAATTAAATGTTATAGGCACCCAAAATATGTTTCATTATTGCTATCATATTTGATTTTTCTCAAAAAAATAGGGCTTTATATGTGAGCAAATAGCTGTTTTAGCCGTGTCTTCCTAGAAATCGAACATATTGAAATTCAATTTTTATTATTATTTTTCACTATATATGTATATTTATTGTTCAAAACTTGCAAAATATAGTTCTTAGTCAAGTTTTTATGCTTAAATTACCACAAAGAAAACACATATGTAGTAAAAATTCCATTAAATTCGTCGACATAAAATGCACCGCAATGGAAAGTCCTATTGAGATACGCACTTTTTTCTATATTACTAAAAAAATTTCTACGTAACAATTTGTTTTTTTGAACTTACAACACTTAAGAAGACGTGGCATGCCACGTCTTCTTAAGTGTTGTGAAGGTAGATGGCGTCAGTGCGCATAACAGCGCCCGAGAGAAGAGGACGCGTCAGGCATTACATTTTGTAATCCATTGAATTACGGTATTTTCTGTGGTAAGTACGATGTTTTATGCAGTAGTTTAGGTATTATTTAACTAGTAAGTTAAATCGATTTAAAAAATATTACGGATTACTTAGTTGCGGCGAAATCGTTACGTTCCGTTGAGAAACTTTGTAACTCAACGGAACAAAATGTAACTCAATGCAAGGCTAAAGTTACGTGCATATTGTTATTTTTTCAGTATCCTTATAATAGGCTTATTGGCAATATTATATCGGATTTAATAAATTTAATAATATTATAAATATTCATAGTGATAATATGAACTTGTACTAGTAATTTGAGTAAGTATATATGTGTTTTTTACTATTTACAAAACATGTTTTCTCGGTTTCGCCTTTAGACTTCATTTAAGTCCAAATTTTATTAAATATATACACTAGGAATAAAAACACATTTATGCTATGACTGCTGCAGAAGAAATAAAAAAATACAAGGCAAAATTAAAACAAATTCCAGAAAAGTATAATAATGTTAAAAACTTCTTTTAAAACATTATTATACTTTTCTGGATTCTGATCCATTGAGAGATTGTCCCCATATTTTATTTTTTTGATTTTGAATATTTTTTTGATTTTCTGCTATACAAGTGTTACGTTTATATGTTGTCGTTTTATGAAAATGTTTAATTAATTATAGAAGGAATTTAACTGTCATATGATCGTAGTTACTAATTTTAGAAGAATAAAAAGTATGCGGTAAAGTCAGCAATGTCACTCAAAGGCCTTACTGTTCCAAATACCCAGTTACTTTAGCTATGGTTTATGTTTATTTGTCATTATTTCATTAATGTTTCTTATTCTTTTAATCATAAAATATAAAATTTTAATGTATATTGAGTTTTATTATAATTATTTTTACAAACAAACATTTTGTTTCTCAATGGATAATTTCTTGTTAACTTCTTTAAAGTAAAAGCCAATTATATTCTTATTTCTGTACTATTTATGTTTTATTATTATAAACAAAGGTAATTTACATATTGATTAACTAAATTAATTAATTGTATAAGAAAAAGCATCAATTTTACTTTTAACTCAACTTTTAAAAAATGAGACAACAAAATAAATAAATGCCCTAATAGTAAGTTTATTTTACACAGCCATTTTTATAATTAGTATTTGTGCAAAGCCATTGTCAAACAAGTGAGAAATACCCATATTGCTCTGATAATAAAATACTTTAAAAGTAGTGTTATTCAGAATTCAAAAAATGCAAATCATTGTTTCTATAAGAAAAATCTAAACTAAATAAAGAGGAAACATTTGTGTGTATGTTTGTAATGTTTTTACACAAAAACTACTGGACCGATTGCGATGAAACTTGGTATGTAGATAGCTGAAGACCTGGATTAACGCATAGACTACTTGTTATCCCGACATCCCCTCGGGATCGGGAGTTACGAGGGTGAAACCGCGAGGCGCTGCTAGTATTAAATAAATTTCTAACTAATATCATAAATACGAATGTAGGTTTGTTTGTTAGGTTTTCATGGCTTAACTACTCAACCGATATTTATGAAAGATTTGTGTCTAGAATGCTAGGATTTGTGATACGTAACGCCAACATTTTCCGTAGTGGTAAGCCTAAAATACTTCTATATAATAGTTTGGTACGTAGGATCTTAGAACACTGCTGTGTGGTCTGGAGACCACATTTTGCTGTTCACTCGTTGCGCTTGGAACGAATTCAAAAAAGATTTTTATGGCATTTATCAAACAGTAACTTAAAAACTAAACAAAAAAATACTAAATACCAATTAAAGCTCAGGCAGTTTGGAATGATTTCTCTGTCAGATCGGAGGTATCTAAATGACAATTTTTTTATGTACAAGACTTTGCATAGCCATTTCAGGTGCCTGCATTGTTGGGTAGAATTAATATTCGTGTACCGGCTAAATACCCTCGTAACTGCATCACTCCCTTCTACCCACCTCTACGTTGGACGGTTTTTGGGGCTAATTCTTTGATTCCAAGGCTTTCTAAGTTGGCAAATGAATCCAGTGCTTTTGTGGATATCCATGCAGACTCATTAATCAAATTTCGATCCACACTATTGGAATATTATAATTTCTTGCCTTTAACAGTTTGTTTTGTATATGTCTTATTGTATTTCTCATTTATATACTATTGTATTGTGTACGTATATGTCACAAAAATGTTTAGAAAATAATTTGAGTACCTAGTTCAATACAGCATATTGTATTTACCTGTGATTATTTGTTACACTCATTTTAAAACTAATTTGAATGTAATGTAAGTTTTAAATGGCTATGTAAAATAAACTTTAATTATATTCTGATCTGGAGTATGTACAAAAATCAATAAGGCAACAATAAATATGTAGGTACAGAAAAACTACAGAAATCAAATGGGTTTGCTCTAGAATATCTCTAATAAAATAAATAATTTTAATATTTCGTTCAAGAACAATATTAAGTAATATTTTACTCAAGGCTGAGTAACCGACTCTGCGTCCAATACTTTTTCGTGATCCAGTCTCATTAGGTTATATGAAAACGATATATAACTTAAATAGTATATAATTCACGCTTGTATCCCCGAAGGGTTAGGCAGAAGCGAGAATATGGTTACTATGGGAATATTGTTACGTGAGCATGTATGCATATGAACGTGTATGCATATTGCTGTCAACCAGAAACTTTGGAAATTAAAGATGGGAAATTGGAACTACAGATATTGGTGGGGAAAGATAGGTAAGAAGTTAAGGCAATAGAAGAAGTGTAAGCAATACCTCATGCAGATCAGGGTCGCGTTTCTGTAACTCGAACGGGCTGTTTCTGAGCAGTCCGAGCTTTAAAATTAAAAAAAAAATGTAATAATCGATTTCTGAAATAATATACCGGGATACCAATATCAGCGAGTCGCGGCTATAATTATGCTTGTCTACTTCAGCGTATCAAAGGCTTTTTCGAAATCTACAAAGGTTAGATATACTTTTCTTTACCATACTGATGCTTGTTCAAGGATAACGCAGAGAGTGTTGATTTGGTCAAAGCACAAGCGATTCGGGTGGGAGACAACCTGCTCATGGTGAAGCAGAAGTACAGTAGCCCTCCACAACCTATCCAGGATGATCTTGCAGAAAATCTTCGATGGTGTCGAGAGCACATGGTGCCACTCATATTGCTGCATTGGCTTAGGTCACCTTTTTTTGGGCAGTTATCAGAAACCCTTTGTTCTAGTCGTCTAGGAGCTTTTCGTTCATTAAGATTGAGCTCTTACCATTTCCGCAGTAATAGGGTTGAGGCCTGCCAACTTTTAAAAACATTGATGTCAAGGAGCCTAGGTAGTGCGGATGTAAATTGTGGCACATCAGGCGCAATCGATGTTGTGGGTTGGAAGACTTCCTGTAAGTGTTCACGCCCGCATTGCAGTTGCCCTTCAGACGTCAGAATAAGGTGCCCATCCCTAAGGTTTAGAGGTTTCTTCTTGGGTCTACTATTCCCTGCCCGGGTTTCGGTCGCTTTGTACAGCTCCCTTAGATTGTCGGAGTCAGCAGTTAACTGGGTCTTATCATCTATTCCTTCAGCCCACATTCTTTTGTCTTTTCGCATGCAGCGGTATATTCTCTTGCGAAGCCGATGGTCCTGCTGTCTGAGGTCGGCTAGTGGTAGCTCGTTGCTGTTTTGTAGTAGCAGTCATAAGTGAAGATATCTTTGGACGTTGACAGTCTTCGTCTGTTTTGAGACTGGAGAAGTGGTTTCGGAGTTTGATCCTGAACTTGATAAAGATGTCACGTTCTCTCGGCTTCGCGACGTCGAACCTCCTCCCAACGCTTCCAAATCCCGCGGCTGGTCGTACTACCGCAACTTTGAGGCGCAATTCGGCAACCACCAAGTGGTGATCGGTGTCAATATCAGCGCCTTTTCGACGTCGAACATCGAGCAACGATGAGCGGCATTTGAAAGTAATGGCGAGGAGGTCGATCTGGTTTCTATTAGGTCCATCGGGTGATGGATCTCACGCGTGTTTAACTTTAATCTGTAAAACAATAATGTTCCACCGATGTTCAAGTCATGATGCTGGCAAAACTCTATAAAACGTGCTCCATTATGATTACGTACCCACTCCAAGTCCCTGTGTGTATCGTTCGCAGTTTGTGTTGTCGTCTCCAAATTTGGCGTTTAGATCTCACGTAACGATCACTACATCTTGTTTCTCTATTCGCTTTAATGCGCTGAACGCTACCTGCGTTCAGCGTGTTGTAATCGACCCTGGTATCTTCTGCAGACGTGTTAGTGGGGGTTTTCAGCCCTGAAGGCTATTTTTTGCAACATTAGAAAGAAGTAAATCAACACTGTATTCGCGGATCTCATCCTCACTTTCCTTACCGGTAGAGAAGAAAGTCAAACCTTTGGACGTTCTCAATTCAAGTTGGGCAATAAAATAGTTTAAAATACTTGGAAAATTTACATCCAGTTTTATTTTAACGTTTTTTATTTATTTATAATCGTCAAATTAACATTCAATGATTTGATGACAGAAAGGCGTGACGTCATTCCTTAGTATTGCATACGAAAACGTACCGAACCTTACGTTTTGACGTTTTCTAAAAAGAAACTGATTTACCTTTACAGTCATCTACCCAAATCTATACACTGGTGTGTACGTGTGGTTCTACGCACTTAGAAATATGTTGTGAACAATCGATAATTTTCAGTAATTTGTAGTAACAAGAATTGAGCAAAGGAATGTTACGATAATATGGCATGTTCAAAGGATGAGTGAAGATCGAATGTCTAAACGAACTTGTAAGGTCCCTGTATCCCTGTATCTCTCTATTAATGTCGGTGCGGACAGGTCCCAAAATACCAAATCTGTATAAATCGCTAGTATTCTGAAAAAGTAAAGGTAACCGGCGAGCAAGCGCAAGCTGTATGTTAGGATTGATAACTCTCAGAAATCGGTTGTGGTTTTTGTTTTCATATTATGATAGAAAAGTGATTAGGGCATTATAATATTAATAGGGAATCTCACAAATAAACTACTAGATAATTTACACAGGTTTTGATTTGGATCATGTATTATCTCATCATACCGCAGCTTTTTTTAGTAACTGTGCCTGTCAAAGACAGATCAGAATATTTCTAGGATAGAATCCCTCAGTCCTTTGACAGTTGGTAATATTTACATAAGAGATTATATATTTAATTAGGTAAGAAAATAAATCATATTTGTCCCTGACAAAGTAGCTTAAAGCAATTATGTTTAGTTTACCTCAAATAATATATTTTTATTGCGGTTAGTGATAACAGGTTAAATGTACAGCACATTGTGATTTTTTTATCACTCCTACTACTGGGTTGGACCAGAAATAAACTAATCATTTTGTTAGAACTAGTTTATAAAATACATAGTTAAAATGGGATTTTTGTACCAATTTATTGGTACTGCAGTAAGTAAGTAAATTTTTAATATCAATTAAAGATAGTATAACAGAAAGCTACTAACTTCTCTAACAATCAAATAACAATGACAATTAGCTATATATTGATTTCCACTACACAAATAAAAGATAAGCAATTTACCCAAAATATATTAAATATTGTTATTTGCAATTTTTATTGCTTTAGAGATATATTTATATATTTTTTTGTATTTTATCGTAGTTTAATAGTAAAAATCATAAAAAAGTTGATATCTTGAGTGGTTCTAGAAAAAAATCCTAAACGAAATGGAAGGAAACGTGACGTCAAAATTAGCGATTTTAAGAAGTTTAAGTAACAAACATAAACCGCAAATTAGTATAAATAATATTGTTTTGAGGTTGTTTTCATATGTTAACTGTTATTTGTAAATTATCAGCATAACATTGATTTCTAGTAAATGTAGAGAGTTGTACTACAATTACTAATAAAAGGTTTTGTAGAAACACAGTCGGATAATCTGCCTAAAACACATGTGTTAATGATGACCGCGTTTTCACCGCTAAATTCGGAGAAATAAAAATTCCAAGTTCTTTATAGAAAGTTGATAATTTGCCATCATTCATGGTTTTGTAAGCGTGAGATGATAAAATATGCAATATTTTTTTTTTAAGTTTTGTAAACAATACTATGTGCCCACGGTCATATTGGACATGAAGTCAGACGTCAACGTCAGGTAATATACATATAACGTGTTCGCCTTAAATTTTAAAATTTTCCTTCATTGACAAAAAAAGCCAAACGTAGCCAAAGTACAAATGGGGACAACAGGCTTAAGTGGTGTGTAAATTTTCAAAACATTTTCTTTCAATGCATAAAGTTTTCACACGTGTTTTGCATTTCTAACATGCATTTTTATGACACACGGTACATCGAAGTTGGTGGGAAAGTTTTTGAGGACAGTGACCTACTCCATATTGCAAAATTGCCACCGCAGATTTATGTCTCAAATGATGAAGAGCTATGATGCGACGAAATTAAAACCGCTCTAATTTGATATCATTAGTTACAAGGTAAAAGTGGCATGAGTTTCACGATTAGATTAGTTGGACCCCATGACGCAGACACTGCCCATCCAAGGTACGAATAAATTTTGATCAAAACGTAAGTCAAGATCAGCACGGGTTTTCTTCTTCATATCTTTCACTGCAACTAGTTTTTTAAGCACATCCATCAATTTATCAAGATGCGCTTGCAACATTAGTGAAACTATAAGCTTATAATTTCACTGAAGGTCTCTGTTCAGTCTTTGCTCATTATTGGTGGGCAAGCATAAATTTATGTGACACCGCCTTTTCTTGATACCGACGTATTGTGAATGCGACCAGGCACTTGGTCTGTTACGCCGCGCGTACATGGAGCGGACTAGTCCTATATCTCGGTAAATTTGTGTCTGTGGACGTTCCACAAGGACAATTCGCCTTTTGCCTTCTACTCAACCGTGTTGAGTGTTATTAACTGTTATATGGAGCTTCAAACAACTTGAATAGTGCCGAATAGTGGAATTCTCAACCTACACGCGCGTGGTCTCCTGAGCTGCTGATCTTCGCATGCAAAGGTAGATGGTTAAGGTTGGTGTCTTTTTGCTGATCTGCTATTGTGAGCATTGATTGTTTATACTCCAAACCTACACTTTTTCCATACAAAGCTAAAATACAGTCCCCTTAAATTTACATCTCAAACCCAGCGACATCTATTGATTAAAAACTGCACAGTCTCTGTTTTACACCAGCGGGGCTCCGCAAGGTTCCGCATAATTAGTTCTATCTCTTAGTTCCAGCGAACACTTCGTCATTGCTACTTTCCTAGTCCTCTTTCTCTCGATTCGTGAATACTTCAACTTCTACTTAGTATGTCTCGCGGAATGTCTATGCTTTGCATATGTTCCCATCTTCTTTATAGGTAAACAAACTTGGTTCTGCAGGAATTGCTACTAAATTTATCTCTGTAACATCGTCTTCTTCAAGCAATAGAGCATCCAGTGCTTCTTGAAACCCGGAGAGTCACTATAACTGTTATATTATATTTGATTAGGCATTGTTTTTCAAAAATTACATGGTGATAATATAATACGAATATTTTGCATCCATTGGCCCCAATTGGAGACACCATTGTAAATCGCTCCTAGTACAAACAATACTCAACAATTTTACTCTAATTAAATTTTACTAGCAGATTTTGGCGAAAAAGTTACAAATAAAAATTCCCTATTCTTTGTAATCACCGAAGCCTGAAACAGCTCCATAAGATGCTCGCTAAAATCTCTTATCTATTTCTGATCACTATTTTGTCTAATAAATATAATATAAAAGTATAATAATGCTCGTAAAATTTAATGGAATGCTGATTCACCTCTAGTCTCAAATCTTTGTAATGGATTTACGTTAAAATTAACTTCACTGCAGTATTAAGTACTTAAAGTCACTTCTCATCGCCTTGCACACCGCTTCTCCCTTAATACTTTAAATAAGCTTCTGTGTTTTTTTAAATAAAAATAATAAATAAAGATCATAACTTTTATTTTGATAGTTCAATAAAGAATCAAATAGTTGTTGACATTGTGTACTCTGACAACACTGAAGAGGCGCGTGAATGGCGGTATTTAAATCACCCGAAAAAGTGTTATTTAGTTTTAATTTTCTACTTAATTATCACTTGGAAGTGGTTTATTTTTATGGTAATTTTATAACATAAAGGATTAAATAATTATAAAAATGCATACATATTCATAAATAATATTGCTAAAAACATCAGTAAGGACAGAAACAGAGTATTACGCATTTTGACAAATGCCTCTTTTTTAAGATTAAATAATAAAAGAAATACCTTCACATGAAAAGCGAATGGTAATCATTTCGGTATTTACTAATTTACTAGACATCGATGTCCTTTCCAATTGATGCAACTGTATGGAATACAATTTTTTATGCTCCTAATTTAATATTCAACGTAATCTCTGTCATGATTTGGCTAGTTGGATTTGCCTTCACACAATCGTAATAAGCGAGTTTTTTCCTTTTTCCAGTATGCACAATGAGCCTCACCGCAGGCTTAACAACCTCATGGCCTGCATCCATCATCACTCTATTTGGTTCTAAAAACACAATACTAAATAGGCCCATGACTGAAACAGAATTATCACTACTAGGAACTCTGTGTAATTTAGGATCATTAATAAGTACATTAACTGCAGGATATATACTAGACAAGATAGGAAGAAAAAATTGTATTATTATTGCTGGTCTTAACATGATTGTAAGTATTTGTTGATATTATTTATGAACTTTAGCAATAACTATATGCAACAACAACCACAAAATATTATGAGTAACAACTAGTGTGATAAAGTTCGCTATTTATTAAATACGTTATTTAAACATTCTTATTAAAAGCACTTCAAACTAAATCTTGTACATATATTGTCAGCCATGTCAGTTATTTTACTAAGATACTGTTAACCATAACCATATATAATGTTCTTGCTTAATGTGAACCTGTACCTATTTACTGGACTATATTAAAAAAACCGTAAGATATCATCAATCGTTTAAAACTCAAATTATGCAACAAAAGATTTATGTATGTCTTGTGTAAAAAAATCAACTTGCCCTATTTTGTAAGCAAACTAACTGGTTTTTTTCTTTCAGATTTTCTGGACTCTGTTATCCATTTTCAAACAAGTGGAAGTCATTTTCGCATGCGTTTGTATATGTGGCATGGTCAATTCTATGTATTTAATAGCATCCGCTTACATCTGTGAAATTTGTGAGGATTCAATCCGTGGATCAATGACCGCCTGTATGCAAGTGTGCGCTAACATTGGTATTATATTAATATTTGCTTTTGGAGGTTCGATGTCCTACGATGCATTAGTGTACGTTGGAGGATTCATGTCAGTTGCCAGCACGGCTTGTGTACTTCTGTTGAAAGATTCTCCGGTGCATTTGCTACAGATTGGCAAAGAAAAGGTAAATACTTCAAGAACTTCATCATCATCATCATCATTTCAGCCATAGGACGTCCACTGTTGGACATAGGTCTCCCTTAATGACTTCCAAGAAAACCGGTTGGAAGCGGCCTGCATCCACCGACGTTCTGCGATCTTTACCAGGTATAGTTCATAAAAATCTCTTAAATAGTGAATCGAAAAGGCTATAAAAGAGTTTTTTTTTTCACTATCCATCTATTGTTTATCATAAGACTATCTACTAGACTATTTACCAAGCCCAAGGTTGCACTCGTCAAAAAAAAATATCTGAGCAAAAACTCGTGGGTTTACAAGTAGCCAACACAGAGCTCCACTATTCAAAATTTGTGTACATACTCGTAGTTAGTTACAAGTTAAATGATTATATAGGTATCTTAGAAATAATTGTTTTGAACATAAACTGTACCTTTAACAGTTGTAGCAAATTATCTTTGTTGATTTGATTAGCAATGGCGAAGTTAGATTACTAATCATAAATGCAATACACAGTGTTTTTATTTTTATTTTCAGGAAGCAACAGAAGCTTTAGCTTTCTATAGGCAACTAAAAGTCGATGACAAAAGAAATATTGAACAAATGAATACATTAAAACGAATACTAAACGTGGATCTAGATGGTAATAAAAATATTATTAATTTAGTCAATTAATATTAGTGTATTTTATTATTATTATTGTTTTGAGTGCCTAGTGCTACCTCGACCATTTCTGGTCTTTTGTAGCGCACTTCTGGTTTTCAGCTCAGACTTATGGCTTCGAGAAACCTCCAGATCCTATCGGCAGTGATTGTTTGTATTTCGTGCGGTTGCATGATGTGCAACCCTAGGTTATTCAAATTCAAATTCAAAATCATTTATTCAATTAAGACACTAAGTGACATTTATGAACGTTAAATTGAAGCTAGAGTTAAAATCATAGATCGGCACAAACAGACGCCACAGCATGTACTGGATTGTCAAGGTAAATTAAGTGAAAAACACCAAAATCTACTGCCTGTTTGTGTCGATCTATAACTTCCAGTTTCCAAAATGCGTAGGGCCTTATGAGAAGAATACTGGCAAAGAAACTCATGGCTACCCTTTTTAAAAGTCAGATCTTCAGGTACAATAGTGTTAGTGTTACACGAGAGGTAAACAGGATGCAAGCTGATGCCACCTGAATTTCATTTTATTGAAATGCTCCAAAAGCTAACGTATAAAAAAATAAAAATCACTCAGTGATACCGTTGAAGGTTTGAACCTATTAAACATAGAAATCATTCAAGGTGCACATCTACCTTCATTCAGTTGCAAAATCTACTGTTAAAAATAATTCGTGACTGGATTAAGAGGCTAGAGTTGCAGTTGATCGAACCAAAATAATAGTATAGGCTAAAGCATCGCTGACTAGGCCGACCAGTCACCCCCAGCAGCACCCGTTCACGAGTATGACGCATGGACCAGCCATCATCTAAAAACTTTTAAACTTCGGTGCCGCATTAGTGGGCCACAAGAGCATGAAATATGCATTGCAGTCTCTTCTGTCTCTTGACAGACTCTGCATATTGCGTTCTCGCCTAATTTTAGGTTTGTTAGTTCGCAGTGTCCGGTGAGGATTCTTGTTACTGCACAGGTTTCGTATCTTTTGAGCTCCAGAAATTCTTTGGATACTTTATTATCATAGCCCTATTAAGGCTTTCGAGTGTCTTAGACCAGTCGTGGTCTTCCATCTCTTAATAGCCAATGATGTATATTTGGCGTTTATGATAGAATACGCTCGCTGTTTGCTAAATGCCGCAGAATGGTTCTGGGCCATACTGTCGGTTGTCTGGCGAGTTCCTTGGCTTTTTCGTTGCCATCGATACGTGATTAGCCTAGTATCCATCTTAATGTATTTTGTTTGATTGCCCCAGTGTGTTCAGGTTTTCCTTGCAATTTTGTATTAGTATTAGCTTTGACCTAGTCTCAAAATTGTATAGTGCCAATAGCGCCGCTTGGCTATCTGAGTTGATGTAGATTTTTTGCCTCTCTCCGTAAATTCCACAACCTACATCAAGGCCTTTTTTAGACCCATTGGTGTACCACTCGTGACTACCATTTTTGTTGGATTGGAGGCCTTCCAGCCATTTATCCTTCTGTGGTATGTCTACTATGTACCTTCTCACGAAGTCGATCTCTGTTTGCATGTCATCCGCTGTCATGTTTAGAGATTTTATTCCGAAAATTGACTCTTTTAGTGAGTTTAGTGTTCGTGATTGCCACTTTGGTTTCGTCTGTGTACATATCCTATATATGCTTTTGGCAGGTTCTTTTTGCATATAGATGTTGAGCAGGGTCAGGCTTAGTAATGCGTATGGAGCTTCCCCTGGCGTCGAAGATAGCGCACCAGTGGTTATTAAACAAGCCGTACGTTGTAGGCTGTCTAATTTGTTTGAGATAGTTGTTTGGCTTATCTTACGGCACCAGACGGCAGCTTCGTACGTTACGATTGGCCTTGCAACTGCCGTATATAGCTATAGGGAAATCTTGGGCTGAAGTCCCCATATGGCGCCAGCCATGCGACAGCTCATCCATAAAGCCATTTTTATTAGTATCTTACTATTTTCATTTAAATACTGTCTTTTTACAACATATAAATTTTGTAAAAGACAGCATTTAAATGAAAAAAGATGTCAATATATTCAATTCATTTTTTATTTGTATTTTAATTACATTTCTTTTTTCCAAAAAGGATACTAGTAACAAGGGTCACACATTACTAGGATTCTTGTTAACCCCTCCAGCTAAGCTAACTGCTTGTGTTAGGAGTGGGTTCACAGCGGTAGTGCCCTAGGTAGGGTTCGAACCCGCATGCAATCACTCGATCGCAAGTCCGACGCCTTAGCCATTACGCTACCGCTGCTTCTGTTGTAATGTTGTAATAACCATAAATATAAAATTTAAAAGACCCCTGATTACAAAATTCCTTCAACGATTAGAAAGGAGCTGATGATCTTCAAAGATTTTCTAGACACGTCAAATTTATAACACCCCTCTTTTTGCTTCGGGGGTTAAAAACAATGTGACTTGAAGAAATTACTCGAAAACTTTGTCTTTGCTGAGAAATTATGATTGCAAATAAATTGAGGAATATCACTTTAGTAATATGTAGGATATAAAGGCAGGCATAAAGGTATATAAAGGCAAGTCAAGTCATTTCTGATTTAATATAATTATGATCTGATTACACTTTGAACTTTTTGTCTGATGTGCATCATATATCTCCAATGTGGGTGTAGGTACAGATAGTTTGCAAAGAATTTGCTACACTATACTGAATATGTAATATTTTGTTTATTATTATGTTTCAGACTCAACACCCGAAAACGAAAAATTGAATTCCAATGCAGAACCTAATAAAAAGTTGAATTTCTGGAATTTTATGAGTAAGTATGTTTTAATTTTCTTTTTTATTATAAATTACACCCAGACATAGAACAAAATCATCATACTCATCACAAAATTATTTGTCCTGGATGAGATTCGAACTTACGGCCTGGAGTCAGGATCACTAACTACCAGACCAACAGGCCAGTCAAACAGAATAATATAAAAAAACACTATTATACAATTATGTAGACGCTACAAAGCTACATATATTGTGTTCTAGAATCCACAACACAAGCTATGCTTAGTTAGAATTTAGAATATCCTGTGGATTTGACCAAAAAAATTACTCCTAAACATAATTATATTATTTTTTTCCAATTTCCAGGAAAGTCCAAATCGACTCGCCGAGCATTATTAGTTAATATTGTGATAACAATAATATCAATCTTCCAAGGTCAAATCATAGTTCAGATGTATGTACAACCGATAATCGTAGAAGAAGTACCCACGACGTCACCTGTGACCTTCAGCGTTGTAATGGCGACAGTAGGAGTCGTAGCTGGGTCTATAGCAGCTTACTTGACAGATGTAGCTGGTAGACGGGTAAGTCTATTTAAATTAGAAAAAAATAGTGCCAAAGTAAATATAAAAATAAAAAAGAGTTGCACTAGTGGCTATTCTTTTTTACTTTTCTCTCTCTTATACTCCTGGCTCTATCATCAGACCATCGTTACCAAAACTAATCTGTTGGTCTCGTCAAAACAAATCACATGAATGAGCCTAAACTTGAGGGATTTAGTAGTAGCCACTGAAGAGTTCTACTATCTATCTCCTCACTCCATTATCAGATCAGCTTCAAGAAGACAAATTTTCATCCGAACTACATTGACATAAAAAGTTTCATTTTGATGCGATTATTAGAATCAGGTTAAAATTGTCTAATTTCTTAATTAGCCAGTTACAATTGAAGCTTATTAAAGTACTTAAAAACATAATTCCGTAATGTTAACGTTATATTTCTTTTGTTTCAGCCACTTATAATCTACGCGTCGATCTGTACTGGTATCATCTGTTTGATACTTGGCTTACAGTTGTATTTTCACTTCGCCCCCACCCTCGTCACCTTGATATTTTTGTACTTATTCTCAATAACGTTCACGTTTGGAGCTGGCACAATACCAACTGTGTTAATGGCTGAACTGTATTTACCCGAGGTAAGTTCTCCTAATTCTAACTAATATTATAAAGCAAATGCTTTGTCGCCTGCAAAAACGTTGTCAGGGGTAAAGAAAGGGGCATGGGGTATTGTTTATCCAGAAAAAATACTGTTCCCGAGGGATACCTGAATTTAGTTGACGGAATTGACAAAATCTACATTAACTAAGCAAAGCAGTGGGCATAAGCTAGTATTGGATGAAACAAATATCTAATGAATAAGTAAAACACGGATTTACTAATGTGTGTTTGTTTCGGGAAAGGCAGTCAAATTTTGAACCTCGATAAATCCTTTATCAAGGCGCTCAGCGACTGTCGTGCCAGTGTCAAGCTTTGCACGCTTACTTGTGGTATTTGAACCCACAACACTCGGTGCGGCGTAGTGGCGAGGTGACCACTTAAACCATTGTGCCATCCGTGCAGTCAGATTTTTCAAGTATATAGTGGCAAAGGTGAAATCAAATCAAATCAAAATCGTTTATTTCAATTAAACCTGTTAAAATAACTCATTTTTGAATTGTCAGGAAAGGTTCATTCCTCGTCTGGCATGGCCTTTATTCTACCTTTGAGAACAGTCTCTGCTGATGACAGCACATTATCTCTTTAAGGAAATCTGTTCTTCTTGTCTTAGAAAATGTACTGTGTGTGTGATTTTGCTATAATATGCTTTAGCAATATATCTCTGTTTGTTTCAGGTTAAAAGTATTATTACAACTATAGTTATGGAAACCAATTGGATCAGTAATTCCGTCTATTTTCTTTGTATCAACCCTGTTTTAATGTCTATTGGCTGGGGACCTGTCTTCTTCATATTCGCTGTGTTTTCCTTCCTGACGTCTATTTTCTGTTTCTTTTTCCTACCGGAGACTAAGGGATTAACTATTGAGGAAATACAAACGCGATTTTATAAAAAGGAGCATCGGAGTCATTGCTAAAAGAAACTGTGATTATTTTAGTACCTAGATTAAGAGTGAACAATATTTTTTTACCTTGAAATATATAATGTATTCTATATGAATTTTGTATTATTATCCATATCGCCTACAAAAATACTAGTAATGTGAGAATGTGTTTCTCTTGCTGCCAGTATTCTTACGAACAATAATCTCGAAATATAATAAAAGGTAGGGGAAACAGTCTTTTCGTATTTTGTAAAATTTAAGAAAAAAATCTCTTTGGTAGTACTGTTTGTATCAGGCTGGTTTTAATATCAACAAACATAGGACATTGCGTAAAAAAAAAGGAAAAAACACTTTCACTATTTTCAATTGTTTTGTCTTCTGTCGGCCAAAATGAGTGAATCTAACGAAGGATTTTGATACATTCTGAAGTTTTATTACAAAAAAGGGGAAAATGCGACTCAAGTCGCGGAAACCAGTTTGTGACGTATATGGACCTAATGCAGTGTCAGTAAGAGTAGCACAAAGTTGGTTCAACCGTTTTCAGTCCCTGAATTTTGATGTCAAAGATGCAGCCCGCTCTGAGCGCCCTTATTTTTTTTGTTTTTTTATGGATTTTTTAGCAAACGAACGTCTGCTCCTGCTGAGTCACCTGATGGTAAGTAACTACCGCTGCCCATGTGCACCTGCAACTCAAGAGTCACAAGGACGTTGCCGGGTCTTTAAGGTGGGAGTAGGGGAAGCGGGGAAGAGAGGGAATGTTGGGTTGAAGATGGGGAGAGGGAAGGAATAGTGATAGTGACTTTCACTCACTCACAAAATACAACGAAAGCATTGCTTCACTGCCGTTTTTTGCGAGGCCATGGTGTCACTTCGATCGAGCCGGCCCATAAGTGCTATACAAAAAATCTTATTAAAGTACTTACCTACTAGGTATTTGCCTATAAAAACATCTTTGGGTATTTCAGTTAAATAAAGTTCGGAAAGCAGTGGCGTAACAATAGCGTGGCAGAACGGGCAAAATGCCACGAGCTCACGGCCCGAGGGGGCCCCTGGTGTCCAAAGTACACAGGTTGCACTTATTACAAAACGGATTATTTTATTTCCATCGCGTTAAGTAATTTTTTTTTTGCCGCGGCACTAGCTGAATTTTAGTCATTGACTTTATTCGTTTCTATTGTCAAATTCTGTAGAAAATAGTCGCAGCCTCTAAATCCTCCAAAAATAATGATCTTAAAATGCCTCCTTTGGTTTTTCTTTATGTTTTATTATTTAAAAAGTATTTGCGAAATGGTCACTGATTACTATCTGTCACAGTAATATTTCACTTGCTTTTAATACTGGATCATCCTCATCATCCTCCGCGCCTTTTCCCAACTAAGTTGGGGTCGGCTTTCAGTCTAACTACGATACGGCCGAACTTTGATATTTTACGTGAAGCGACTGCCATCAGACCTCCACAACCCGAGTACTAGGCGATATCGAAGTTCTGTAGTTAGACCAGGTTGTCGGACTTTTTAGGGCTCCAACTACCCGTAACGAATGCCACAGATGTTTGTATGGCACCCGGGATCGACGGTTTAACGTGCTCTCCGAGACACGGAGGGGTCTCAATGTGTTAAGAATGGTCACCCATCCTAGACTGACCTGGCTAGGATTACTTAACTTTGTAATATGCTAACCTACTCGGTTACCACTTAGCCACGAGCCCTTTTTAATACTGGATATGTGTATATATTTATTTTAATATCGGTATGTATATATCTATATGTGTAAATGTATGTATGTATGTGTAATATGTTTATGTATATATATAGGTAAGGTATATTTAATTATTTATTCTTTGTCTCTTAAATTCATATAAGTTTCTACTTAGCTAGTCGTACACCTGTTAACTGCCCTATACCAACTAGCGATAAGACCGCCGTTTGTACCATTTTTTTTGTCTTTGTAAATATTTTGAAATGTTCCTCATGGTGTACAATAAAGAGTATTGTATTGTATTGTATTGCATGTTTATCTTGCAGAACTGGAAACGTACTGATATGAATTGAAAAATTCAAAAATTGAAACCAGAAATAATTAACTTTCAAAAAAGTATCACCGTACATGTATTCTTCGCCCCTCTAATTTCCACCCTAAGTGGTGGAATATTTTCTTCAAATTGAAATGGGACCAAAAAATAATTATTGAAATCGGTAATATAAACACACAAAATGAGTCGACTTGAGAACCTCCTCCTTTTTAAAGTCGTTTAAAAATTGCCCATCAGCCTTGCATTTCCTTGAACTATTCAGAGAAAGGTAATTTTGATGGAATTTGCGAGGGATAATGTTTCCAAGATCCCGAAAGTTTCTATAAAAAAAAATATTCTGACGTATATTGGACATACATATTAATCAACTGAGATCGCGTGTCCTTGCAATGAAAGAAATTGTTTCCAATTTTAATGTTTGGCATCCTGTTACTTTATTTAGTAATTTATAAAAATTAACCTACAAGCTTTATTACATTAAGAGTGGTGGCTCACCAGTCGATCGATGTGCGTCGTGGCACCATTACACTGTTTCCACTAGAGATGTGCGAAGATGTGTAGCGAGGGATGTTTCCGTTAAGAACCAATAGAATCACAACATTTACCTAGCCTCACTCAGCGCAGCTCCTATGGAAACGGCTTAATGTAGCGAGGTTTATGTACGTACAAAACAAGCGAGGGATGGGTGCGAGAGATGCGATGCGCGAGAAGGTTGATGTGTATTGTACTCATCCTCGCACCGCTCATTTGCGCACCATTCCACAGCGTCGCTACGCATCCTCGCACCGCTCAGCTACCTCTCACATCTCTGGCGGAAATGCAGCCTAAGGGAGGTCCCATCCGATGCAAAAGCCACGGGCCTCAGGTGGTGTAGTTACGCCGCTGTCGGAAAGATACGATCGGTCAATACTTGAAACATGTGTATAATGTATTTACAAATAAGACAATACAGGATTCCTAACTCATGAAAATGTGTATTATTTATTATAAAAGGAAACTACATAAATAATCTTTTAATTACTTTTATTACAACGCCATCTATTGAAATCCTCGCGAACTCTCAACAAAGACAGTTACCCATCACACTAAACTTACACCCATCTTCTAAAAGCAAGTTAAACTGTGGGGATATTTGACTAAGTACTACAAGAAACATCCGCACAATGAGTCATTTGATTAGGATAAACATAAAAATACTAAGTAGTGGCAATCGTTGATAGGGCCTTAAAAAATCAAAAAAACTACGTAAACATACTCAATTGCTAAAAGCATATTCTGGTAGATAACTATGAACGGATTCAAAATTCAAGACAGTATAGAGTAGAGTAGTACTTACGTAAAGAGTACCTAAATGTTTTCCCCACTGTTTTTGTACTCCTGACAACTCTGTCAGGTGTACAAAAACATTGGGGATATCCGTATTCCAAACTGCATAATGATCATCGTCTTAAAGCCCAATGAAAATCATTATTGTATCACCTTACAGCCGTAACCTGTCTCTTAAGATACATGCGTAGCTTAGAATATGCTACAATATTATGTAAATTGGAATAAAAACTTCCGTGAGTGGTATTCATATTAGTTAAGATATACGCTTTTACTCACGTGTATATTTCGGGGATGCCCGACTAGTTTTGGACCCGACGGGGGCCCATTATTAAGGGGTGAGACGCCAATCGGTTGAGTAGATAGGCGTGATAAATTAGGTATGTCGTTGTATTTTGGAATGGCAACAACGAAATAAAACCGTTTATAATACAACTACATTGTGACTGCGTTAAATTATGTCCTTATGTTGAATTCTTTGTAGCCATTTGTAAATTTTCCCCGTTTTCGCAAAATTTTTCATTGATGCTCCGCTCCTGTCTGTCGTAGCGTGATGTTATATAGCTTATAGCGTTCCTCGATAAATGGGCTATCCAACACTAAAATATTTTTTCTAATTCGAACCAGTAGTTCAACCAAACAAACAAACAAACTCTTTATCTTTATAATATTAGTATATAGATAAGATTTATTAAAGTTATTTTGGGTTGGTAATATCGATTATTAAAAATCAATGTACACGTTATTAATCATACCAAAACTTAACGCGTTTTATTATATGTCATGTTTTCAATTACTATAAATAAAAATACAAAGATTTTATTTATTTTATGCGCAAAATTATTTTAACAGATACACAAAAATAAAATATTAAATTTTAAGTGAATGATAATGGATGTATTGTTGTAAAAAGATGTTTACAGAAACTTTTACACATCAATTTGTTCTGCTGAAACATTTTTTTTTATAACTTCAAGTTCACACATCTCACTCACGACCGTCATCATGTCACATGACGTAACATTTTCTACATCAATACGGAAGGGTTAGAAATCCCTGTGACTATTTTAATAACAATAATATCTTGACACTTCTCACATATGGCTGTCTGATTCCAAATAGGCAGAACCTGTACTATGCTATCCAGACTGCTGATAACCATACTTATACATATTTCTAAAACATACACATTATAGATGAATTACACCCTGATCCAGAATAAGTGATCATATTCATCACACAATTATTATATTTGTCCTTGGTGGCAATCAAACCCACGACCTGTGGCTCAGCAGTCAGGATCAGTAACATCACAAGCAGGTCATTCAAACTAGAGAGAGCCGGTCTTTCCTATGACTAGCCTTAAGAAGAAACGCCGATACAAAGTCCATGGGTAAAGTACGTTTCTCTCTAAATGAAAAACTGTGTAAATGTGTTCATATTTTAGCGTCGTATAGTCGACCCTGAAAATAACGTAAAAAACTAAATACAGGGTGTAAGAAACACCGTACCAATAATTTTGAATCGAAAATCATTGGAGTTTTCTGCCGGAAAATTCATTTTTTTTTTTGTTGAACAATGAGTAAACAGAACATTTAAGCGAAAAAAAAATTAATAAATATCCCATACCTCCAAAATCTGCAATGTAATCAATTAAACAACATGTATGCAATCAGCTGCTTCGATGGAGGCGCCGTACGTTTAAGGTCATTCGCTGTACCGCACAAAAAGAATATCGCGTACAAATGCGTAGCGCCAAATGAAACGAATGCCTATAAATCGCTTACTTCACACCGGTTTTCTGTAAGGCCGTGGTGTCACTCCGGTCGAGCCGGCTCATATGTATCAAACAATGGCTCTCCCACGATTAGAATTCTGTATGTAGAAGTAGCTTCAATACGTAGTTTAGAAGAGAAGCACTTCCCGAACTTATTTTTACCGATCGGCTATACGTAACGATAAAACAAAATGACCACAAATGTAACACTTTGTATATACACCTAGACTTTAACACTTAATGATCTACTGTTTATTATCAAATAAAACATTATTTTGATATCACAGCTCATATCTACATAAACAAATACATTTTATAGTATTTTAATATCATTTTACAACAGTCTTAAAAAATATTACTTTTCTGTACGTAGCAGTCTTACTACATTCTTACATTATAGACTCATGCCTGAATCCCTGAAGGGGTAGACAGATGTGTATTATATAGTTACATTGTGATAACTATAATTTTGTTCCCATTGACGTAATGGGGGGCAAGCCTGCACCGGCAACCGGGCACTTAGACGGAAAGAAATATTGTGTCTGGGTGTATGTTATCAATAATATGTTTGTATTTAGAAATATATAAAGTATGTTTATCAGCAGTCGGGTTACCATAGTACAAGCTCTGCCTAGTTTGGGATCCGACGGCCGTGTGTGAGATGTGTGAAGCTATTTTTATTATTAAAAATAGTCGCAGAGATTTTTAAATTCAAACTCAATTCGCTCCCCTCCATATCGATGTAGAATGTGTTACGTCATGTGACATGATGTCATGCGCGCATATCCCTAAATTTCTGTATCTGTCTGTTTGTTTCATGATATACGATTTCATTAAAGGTTTTTTCTTTTGTATAGGGGGCAAACAAGACGGTTCTACGAATAATGGTCAAATTTCGGGTTTTTCCGTATTGATCCCACGAAGATTGATCCCATTCTTAATTGACCCCAAATGCGTATTCCTTATTGATCCCACTTTAAAATTTTATTTCATATTCTTAATTGATCCCAAAATTCATGTTTTTTTTTTAAAGAATACTAGTAACGTGGGTCACACATTACTAATATTTGTGTTAGCCCTCCAGCTAAGCTAAATGCTTGTGTTAGGAGTGGGTTCACGGCAAACTCTGAAGCTGGCCATTAGTCGCGCCAAAGAGGAAAAAAGAAAGGAGATGCTGGAGAGTCTCGATTGTGACCCCTGGGGTCGCCCATATCGCGCGGCGCAACTAAAGCTCCGTGCGTCGGGCCTCCCCCCTTACGGAGACTCTCCAGCCCAGCTTCCTGCGGGGAGTGGTTGAGGGCCTTTTCCCGCAACGGGTGGAGCACGTACCCCCGTCGATGGCCCCCTTGGCTGGAGACGACGGGGAGAACGAGGAGGATGGTGTTCCGCCCGTCACGGAGGCGGAGGTAGGGGCGGTTGTTCTACGGATCCGTTCCAAGAACACCGCCCCCAGGCCAGACGGGATCCCTGCCCGAGTGTTGGCCCTAGCCCTCGACCACATGTCCGACCGCCTCAGGGAGGTGTTCGACGCTTGCTTGGCGTCCGGGCGCTTCCCTGACTGCTGGAAGAGCGGGAAGCTGGTCCTTTTAAGGAAGCCGGGACGGCCTACCGACTCGGTTGCGGCCTACAGGCCCATCGTGTTGTTGGACGAGGCGGGTAAATTTTTTGAGAGGGTCCTCTCTGCCCGCATCGTCCGGCACCTGTGCGAGGTCGGCCCCGATTTGTCGGACGCCCAATTCGGTTTTCGAGCGGGGCGTTCGACGGTCGGTGCTATGTTGCGCCTGAGGGCCGCGACCGAAGAGGTAGTGAGCTGTGGCGGCGTGCTGTTGGCGGTGTCGCTGGACATCGCCAACGCGTTCAACAGTCTGCCATTTAGCTGCATCAGGGAAGCACTCCACTATCACGGAGTGCCAGGGTACCTGAGGCGGCTAGTGGCAGACTATTTAGAGGAGCGTACCGTCATGTACGAGGACCGAGATGGAGTTTTGAGTCGTCGGCCCATGTCGTGCGGTGTTCCACAGGGGTCTGTCCTTGGACCACTCCTGTGGAACATGGGGTACGACTGGGCCCTTCGAGGCGACTTCCTCCCCGGGCTCGGCGTAATCTGTTACGCCGATGACACTTTGGTCACAGCCCGGGGGGTAAACTTTCAGGAGGCGGCGTGCCTGGCTACCAGGGGAGTCTCTCTGGTGGTCGGGCGCATCGAGGCGCTGGGTTTGCGGGTGGCCCTGGATAAGACGGAGGCCCTGTTATTTCATGGGCCCCGTCGTGGTCCACCCCCTGGCGCCTCTATCGAGGTCAACTCGGTCCTCGTACCGGTTCAGGCCCACATAAAATATCTGGGCCTGATCCTCGACGGTAGGTGGCGCTTCGACGAGCACTTCCTGCAGCTTGCTCCAAGGCTGGTCGGCGCTGCGTCCGCCCTTGGGCGACTCTTGCCCAATTTGGGTGGACCCAGCGTCGCTACAAGACGGCTGTACACGGGGGTTGTCCGGTCAATGGCACTGTACGGTGCACCGGTGTGGGCGGAGGCTCTGACCGCCCAGAATAGGGCGCGCCTCTGGCGCCCTCAGAGGGTGATGGCGGTTAGAGCTATACGCGGATACCGCACCGTGTCAACAGAGGCGGCGTGCGCGTTGGCCGGGACACACCCGTGGGATTTGGAGGCGGAAGTGCTCGCCGAAGTATATCGGCGAACGGCTGAGTTCCGGGCGGGAAGCGGCAGTCGGCCCCCGCCCGAAGAGGTACGCGAATGGCGTGAGGCCGCTCGCCGAGCCACCATGGCTCGTTGGTCGTCCCGGCTGGAGGCTCCACGTGCTGGCTTTGCCGCCGTGGAGGAGCTCCAGCCGGTCATCGTCGAGTGGGCAGGGCGGCAGCACGGGGCCCTTTCCTTCCGACTGACGCAGGTTCTTTCCGGGCACGGCTGCTTCGGGAAGTACCTGCACTCGGTCGCTAGGAGGGAATTGAGTCCCACCTGTCACCACTGCGACTGCAGTGAGGACTCGGCTCAGCACACGCTGGCGGTTTGCCCCAGTTCGGCGACGCAGCGTCGGGCCCTCACTGCAGTCATCGGAGTGGATCTGTCGGTACCGGCTGTCATTCGCTCCATGGCCGGTAGCGACAGGAATTTTACCGCGGTCGCAACCTTCTGTGAGGAAGTCATCTCGCAGAAGGAGGCGGCGGAAAGGGTCCGGGAGGACGACCTCCACTCGGACCTAATTCGCCGCCGGCGAACCCGCTATAGTGGCCCCCCGCGAGGAGGCGGCGTCCGCGTGTGCCTGGACGTCGCCTAAATGAGAGGTTTTTACCCGCGCTTTTGCGGGCAGGCGCTAGGAGGGTTCCGGATGTCTTAATAAAAGCTGTTCCCGGATCCCTCCTATTTAAGGCGCAGTACGGCACACCGTGTGGTTTTAGTCGGTTCGATTCCGACACACCGCCCCATTGTAAACCCCGATGGGGTGACGGCCCGAGGGGGTTTCCACACGCACAAAAAAAAAAAAAAAAAGGAGTGGGTTCACGCCGGTAGTGCACTGGGTAAGGTTCGAACCCGCAACCACTTGATCGCAAGTCCGACGCCTTAGCCATTACGCTACCGCGGCTTATAATAATTTTTTTTTTTATTAATTGACCCCAATGCAAGAGGTACTAAGAAGTATGGATAGCATGATCATGCATTCAACCAATTTAATCTTACTTACTACTAATATTGATTAGTAGATTAGTCCGATAATTTTTCACAAAAATTGGTATTGTTGTGTTTATCTTACAATTTTTTTATTTGGCATTATCTATCTATAAAGTTTACTTTAATTGCTATGTCGATTTGCATAAATATTTAATTGATTTCTTTTATATTTTTTGTACAAATTATCTTTTTGATAACATTTACAACTGGAGTGTTAAAGCTGTTAATCTACCGTACGCGTAATTTTGTACAATACTTTGAATCGATGATTATAATTTATAATACCTTGTACTTCGAAATTGATATTAATACTCTTTCTTAAGTTGTATTAAATTTTTGTAATAATTTGATTCTTTTGTTTTTTAGTATTAAGTACACAATTTTAATCACATGTCCCTTTTTTATATTATTCCCCGTAGTTCCTTTATTAAATTAATTGTAACGCCTGATGCTTGATGAAGAAATTCATATCTGCGAGCCACTGCAACAAGATTTTAATAACCACCTTTTCAGTAATTAAAATTACTTACCTTATTGGTAAACCATACCCACAAAAAGTGTTTTTATAAGAAAAAGATGGTTTGGGATCAGTTGAGAATAGTAGACTACACAAAAATGGGATCAATTAAGAATAAAATATAAATAAAGTGCCGTGGGATCCATAAGGAAGTAAAAGTGGGATCAATTAAGAATTTTCGAATTCGGGACAACTTTTGTGGGATCAATACGGAACAACTCCAAATTACACTACACTAGTTACAACTCATCTTTGTTAAAAATGCATTAAAGGAACGAATTAATGAAAAGATATAGCGATTCTATTTATCTTTGCATAATTCATTGTATGTTTGGTAAGTAAACGTCAGATTTGTTACTGATAATAGTTACGGTGTGTAAAAATATGTAAGTTTATTCTGCAGTACATAAAACAGTTGCCTAGAGTAGTGTCTAGAGTAATCTCTAAAGATTGGATTCAAAGTTAAAAGAACGTGGTAAAAATTTGAAAAATGGGACTGTTGAAACAATTTATTGGGACAGCAATAAGTAAGTATTATTATTTTTTGATTATCTTGGACCGTAGAATTAAATCAGAATACGGAATGAGTATCGGTATTTATTTCGATACACTAAAAATTAATGAATGGCTAGACATTCCCTAATTTTCGAGGTGAATCCCCTCTTCTACTAGTCGAAAGAGATGTAGATCTCGTAGAAGAGGGGACTCCAGAGAGTTCAAAATGCAATAGGCCATGAAGTTACTATTTTTAACGTTATATTACGAGCGTAAAGCAAGGGTATTGAAGATTTTGAACAAGGGTTATTTTTTATTTTTCCATAGTGAATGCTATTCTCAAACAAGCGGCAAAGCCGTATGTATGTACGGATTGATATTTACTTTAATATATTTTGATTTTTCTTGTAAAGGCTTTCTGGGTAATATCCTTCACTAATACGACATTATGTTGCATAAGACAGCCGGTAAGGCCTTGTCACCATTTTTGGCGACATTATATATTTGGAAAACCTCACCGACTTCTTAAAAAAAGTCTTGAGCAGGAGGAGAATAACAATATTTATATTATATTTAGAATTTACGACTAACTTTTTATAAAAAATTAGATGTTCGTTTATAAAAGGATTCGCTAATACTCAAGTAAGTGTTTATTCCTAATACTCATTACATAAATGTTTTTCGTGACTTCAAAATCAATTTGATGTGATGGGGTAGTTGGTGATTAAGTAGATCTTAGCATTTTTATAGTGATTTATATCGTACTGTTTGCCATTCAGCTCAGTAATTTTAACCTAAGAAAAAACGGTGGAAGGTGGAAGTCTTCAAGTCAACCCGTGTTTTTTTTTTATTTATGGCTACGCGTAACTATTTTGGATTAAATAATGTTTAATATAAGAGATTGTGCCGTTCTATAAGTGGGTGGTATTATGATTGTTTTTTGGCCAAGCAATACACAGTTGCATTCATGGAGTTTGAGATTATACCCAATATATGATAATCAGTTAGAACTATTATAAATCGAAATTAAAAACAAAAGTTAAAATGTTTTGATTAAGCCCCAAAGATTTTGCAAATGAATAAATACACATTTTTGTTTCCAGTATCTACACTTGGCATTAACTTGGGTTTTATATTCACGTGGCCTGCATCCACCATGATACAATTTGCGTCTAAAAATACCACACTGAACAGGCCGATGACTGAAATTGAAATATCATTACTGAACAGTTTATCCTCAGTCGGGGGTTTGATAAGTACTTTGATGGCAGGCTTTATGCTAGACAAGCTTGGGAGGAAAAAATGTTCTGTTGCTATCTCTCTGAGTTTAGTGGTAAGTTTAAATATACAGTATCTATACCAATGCGATAAAAGTAAAGAGGTTGTTCTTTTGGTTGAACCCGTTAATCTCTTTAACTACGAGTCCGCTTAGCTTTTTTTTTGCATTAAATCAATAAGCATATTCTGGTCCACTGCTGGACATAGGCCTCTCCCAATATGCGCCATAGCACCATGTCCTTCGCCTTCCGCATCCAGCCCCTCCCAGCTACCTTCATCAGATCGTCGCTCCATCTGGCTGGTGGGCGTCCTACCTTCCATTTACCGATTCGTGGTCTCCACTCTAAGACCCGTTTGCTCCAACGGCCATCGGGTCCGTTGGCATACGTGGCCAGCCCATTGCCACTTAAGCGTGCACTTTTATGCTTTGCATAGCCCTAAATCTTTTAACGTAGATTTCGATTGTATATGATTGTAAAGCAGCTTGAGGTGCTTTGTACTATATTTTTATAATAATCATGCAAACGTGCTTGATACAATCTATTCCTCGGCCCTTAGGGTGATGCAGAGGATAAAAGGTTAAACGGAAGAGAACAGCTCCTCTAAAATGTGTAAAAATAAAATGTAATTTCAATACTGGCATGTTGGTCTAGTGGTTATTGACCCTGACTGCTAAGCCAGAGGTCGTGGGTTCGATTCCCACCCAGGACAAATAATTGTGTCATGAGCATGATGATTTGTTCTGTGTCTGGGTGTAATTTATCTATAATGTATATTTAGAAATATATGAGTATGTTTATCAGCAGTCTGGTTACCATAGTACAGACTCTGCCTAGTTTGGGATCAGACGGCCGTGTGTGAGATGTGTGAAGTTATTATTATTATTAGGTATTATTATTATTAATATAAATTGATAAATATAACATTATTTTTGTAAAATTTTCCTAACAAGGTTTCGTATGTAACGTTAAGCGTCAGGAGTTTGGTTCCTTTTGTGCAACATGTCACCATAGACACAAATCATGAAATAAAACAAAAACCCGACTGCATTAGTTGTATATATTTTTGTAATCACCTTTTAAAACCCTTTATTTTTATGCCACACTTGATATGTTTAATGGTAGATTTTTATTTACTTAGTAATACTCGCGCAATAAAGATAAATCTAATGGTCTAAGATCCGGCCGTAGAATTAGTGCGCTCATCGAGTATTTGCTAAAAACCAATTTTTTACGTAAATTTATGATGAGGAGAATATATATCTACCATCTAATTAAATTATTGTTAAATGATTTTTGGGAAAAAATTTCATTCACTTGTTTCTTAAATAAAATATCGTCCACTTCACGGCAATATGTATAAAGACCCTGAAAAATCATAGATCCCGTGCCGCACCTCTTCGCAGCCAGTTATTATGATATACAGCTGCCTAATTAAATTTGGCCGCAAATAAGGTCTGCTGGCTGCTGATGGTAAATACTTAAGGTAGAGTGAGAGAGAGTTAGCGCGTAACATCACTAGTCAGACGAGGATAGCGATTGCTAGCTGTCTGACACTTTATAGCCATTGCGCATGTGTCGAAAGCTAGAACGCATGCGCAATGGCTATAAAGTCACTAGTCAGACGAGGATAGCGATGGATTGCTAGCTGTTTGACACTTTATGCCATTGCGCATGCGTTCTAGCAGTTCTACAGCCGGATCTCGCACTATAACGACATAGCATTCATCAAAATCGGCTCACTCTTTTGGTAGTTACAGGTTAAACACATAACCCTCCTTTTTTGGCTTCGCCGCAATCGGGTAAAAAGTCTTTCCCTTCTTCAATAATGTTTCTTTTCTTACAGTTATTTTGGGGCACGTTAACGATCTGCAAACAAGTGGAGGTGGTTTTAGTCTGTATTTTTCTATCTGGTATCAGTAGTTCAGTAGCTTTAATAGCCTCGGTCTACATAAGCGAGATCTCTCAAGAATCCATTAGGGGGTCAATGACGGCTTGTAATATGATCTCCTATGGTATTGGGGGCCTGATGTTATTTGGTTTTGCTGGCTCTCTGTCTTATGATACGCTCTTGTATATTGGATTAACTATGACGACAATAAGTACGGCTTGTTTGATTCTGATTAAAGACTCACCAACTTATTTGATGCAGATTGGAAGCGAAAAGGTAAATACCGTGTAATTTTATTTTTCAACAGCCAATGGCTTGATACATATTTATATTTATAATACACCTACACATACCTCACTCTAAAACACACACTCACGCGCTCGCACAAACACAATACGCAAACACACGCACGCACGCAAGCGCACACACACACGCACACACGCACACGCACACACGCACATGCACACACACACATTCAGTTTCCCGCATTCCTGCTTTTTTGTTTTTGTTATTTTCAATTTGCTCCTGAATGAAAGCCTGGTTACCCATAACAACCTAGCTTGGAAACCAGTCTCCCCAGTCATGACAACATTGTACATGTGTTAATACTTCTTGTTTTAAGGGAAATAAATATTTAATTTGATTCGATATTTAGGTTTCTTTTATTCTGTCTTAAATATGGGGTGTATTATAGTGTTAAGTTTGCCAAATATACAGAATATTCCAGTGAGGTGTAGTAGGTAGACAATATAAATAACGTAAAGTGGTAAAATAGCACTTTACGTTATTTAGCACGTGATTTTTAATACAGAAATATTATTTTGCAACTGACAAATTGAACTTAAACATTCATCGATTCAGCTAAAATGTTGTAAGAGAGAAGGTTGAGATATGTGATATAGGTATTTAATACCAGGGATGTTGATGGAATGTCCAGATTTTTCGGAAAATGTCTGCATAACAAAAAAAAAAAACAAAATCATTTAAATTGACATGAAAATTAATAACACGTATTGTTATTTAAAAATGTGCATCTACACCCGGAAAATCATTTTCTTTATTTTTAAAGCTAGCTCAACTATTTTTCGGCTTCACATAACGCTCCTAAAACTTGACCACATCTTTCTGAAACATGCTGTATATTAATTTAGGTGTTTGCTATAAGAATAGGTATATTTTTTTGGTTTAATAAAAAACAAATCAGTTTAATAAAAAATATTTTTTTTAGGAAGCAGCAGAATCCATAGCTTTTTACAGGCAACTGTCAGTCGGTGACAAGAAAGTTATAAATGAAATTAATATACTAAAACGCATAATTAACATGGAGCTAGATGGTAATTTACTTTTATCACTTTTAAGTCTTTTTTACTTTTATTATATTTCAATGCATCATATCATTAGATGCTTAAATAAGAATGCTAGTAACGTGGATCACAATATTCTATTCAAACTCCTTCAGCTAACCTAAATGCTTGTGTTAAGAGGCGGTCACGATAGTATGAACCCACGGTTTGGGGTTCTAATCTACAAGCACACGATCGTAAGTCAGAATCCCGCTGATCGTATGTACGTACACGTACCGACCGTACAAATTTGTATGCAGATAGTTCATCCATTTCGGGAATCGATTATCGAAGATGTTTATCGCGTTTTTTCCCAGTGACAAACTTAGCTTTGCCGATCTAAAACTACTCTTTCATACCTCGATATACGTCATACTCGTAGTTAATTATCCAACCACAAAATGGAAGTTTGTAATCGCAAAAAATAAATTACCTCATTGGTTTTGATTTACATGAAAATTTAAAACATAAGGCTTTAATGGCCGTATCTTTTGATTTCGTTGACTTAGAAACTTAATTTCTTTTTACATCTGCAAGGAACCGCAGATATAAGTATTTAATGTTAATTTCAATTTGAATGCTCCACGTGTTCTTGAGGAAATGGGTCTTGACACATAAGCAGACAGACAGACGGACAAGAAAGTGATCCTATAAGGATAGGTTAGGTGAACACGAGCTTTTTTTCCGCAACTCCACTGCACAAGGCGTATTTTGCGTTCCTAAAGGGCTATTAATATCTTCTATTTTGTGAAGTATTTTATGTTTTATGCAGAATCAACTCCTGAAGTTGAAAAATTGAAACCCGATTCGACGTCTAATGAAAAATTATCCTTCTGGCAGTACATGAGTAAGTAACTATTTAAGTTAGTTTGACTATGTAATATATAATTTTAATATTATTTTCTTAACAATATAATAATGCTGTCACTTAAAGACGAGAAGAGACGAGTATAGAATAAATAATAATATGTTATTCTTCGGTCTGATTTGAGAAATTGTTCTAGTATTTTCTATATCTTTCGTTGTGGAAGACCTCAGCCAAGTGATAGGAACCTAGGTAAATATTTTTCAATTTCAAACCCCAGTAAACTAACAGATTATTGTTTCATATTGTCTGACAGCTTAATTCGTATAATACCATCCTCCCCATCCTCCACGCCTTTTCCCAAATAAGTTGGGGTCGGCTTTCAGTCTAACTACGATACGACCGAATTTTGATATTTTACGTGAAGCGACTGCCATCAGACCTCCACAACCCAAGTATTAGGCGATATCGAAGTTCTGTAGTTAGACCAGACTGTCGGACTTTTTAGGGCTGTAACTACCCGTAACGAATGCCACAGATATTTGTATGGCACCCGGGACCGACGGTTTAACGTGCTCTCCGAGGCACGGATTGGTCTCAATGTGATAAGAATGGTCATCCATCCTAGACTGACCTGGCTAGTATTACTTAACTTTGTAATGTGCTAACCTACTCGGTTACCACTTAGCCACGAGCCCCTTAATTCAAATAATTTAACAAATGCCGTAGAAAGAAACCGCAGTCTTCGATAAATAATAATAATAGAACTATGAAAACATAGTTCAAACAAGCCATAAATTGAGCGTAAATAAGACTTCTACCGTAAAAAAAGCTATGGCAACCCTATGAGACCTGTGAGTCTGAATGAATATAGCAATTCCGTTGTTAGTGAGATGATCGTTTAAAACGTGAAAAAAAATGGTGAGTAGTAGAAATGACAAACGATGCTTTTAGTCCTTAGATACGATGTCAAGATGTTATTATGCTGAAAAAAAAGGAATGTACACTGCGTGTGATAGTTACAACAAAACTAAATAAACGCTCGTAGAATAAAGTGACTTATGATGGGCAAATTTTTAACTTTTTTTTTTATTTCTTAGTCTTATGTCTTAAGTACAGTTAATAAAATTTGCGCACAAATATAAGCACAAAATGAGCACCATTAATCACTAACGCTCATATCAACATCATCGTCAAAGTCACAACCATCTGAATCGTCGTCCTCAATATAAATTTCACCATTACTTTGTAAAATATCTCGACGAGATATATATCGACGAGGCGGGTAAATAGTTTGAGAGGGTCCACTCTGCGCGCATCGTCCGGCACCTTCGCGAGGGTGGCCCCGATTTGTCGAACGCCCAATTCGGTTTTCGAGCGGGGCGTTCGACGGTCGGTGCTGTGTTGCGCCTGAGGGCCGTGACCGAAAAGTTAGTGAGCAGTGGCGGCGTGCTGTTGGAGGTTTCCTTGGACATCGCCAACGCATTCAATAGTCTGCCATTCAGCTGTATCAGGGAAACACTCCACTATCACGGAGTGCCAGGGTACCTGAGGCGGCTAGACGTTACTTACAAGTTACACACTCTAACATACTACGTACACTACTCACAAAACCACACACAAACATTCAGAAACCAGTCATTAACCCACACACACATAGTAAACAGCAACATATACACTATTGTTTAATTTTTAAATAAAAACACTAAAATGTTACAATAAATTTTAACGTAACGGCTATTCTGTAGCATAGCTAGAAAATTTCTCATTACCTCAGCATTTTATTTAAAAAACAATAATTTTTATTTCTTTTAGAAAAGTCTGAATCGTCCCGCAGAGCGTTCTTTGTAAGCGTTGTGTTACAAATCGCGTCAGTGTTCCAAGGTTTTATTGTCGTCCAAACGTATATACAACCGCTTATTGTGAAAAATCTACCTACATATTCACCTGAAATTTGTAGTACAGCAATGGCCGCGGTAACTGTTGTTACTTCGTTCGTTGCGGCTTATTTGACTGATGCAGCTGGAAGAAGGGTAAGATGTTTCGAATATGACCTTGTTGTTATAACTTCCCACCTTACCGTAATATTTTAATTCAATAACTTGCGTGAGCAGTATTCATAGTTGATTAAAGACAAACAAACAAATACTAACTTTTAAACTTTCGCGTTCCATGATATAATATTATCTACGTATTAACGGGAATTAACGCGATCACGAAAAGGTATTACATATCTCTGAATTGCCTGACGTTTCGACCAGGTTGCACTGGCCGTGTCCAACCTGTGACCACGGCCAGTGCAACCTGGTCGAAACGTCAGGCAATTCAGAGGTATGTAATACCTTTTCGTGATCGCGTTAATTCCCGTTAATACGTAGAAAACAATCAAATTTTATTCAAGTGTGTATTTTGCGGATGCAGATGGTCGCTTTACCCGTCTGGTCCGAAACAATTCGGACATCCTCAAAATACACAAGTGAGCAAAACCGTATATTTTTCACAAATCACAAAGGATTTTATTCTGGTATTCATAATGACTGTCGTGCCCAAAACTACAAATTACTATAAGTAATATTCTTAATACTTTTAACTGTATATCAAAATACATCGTGTAAGTACCGAAAAACTTACGAAAACGATTTCCTGTGTATACTTAACACGATGCAAAACTCAGTTCATCATAAGAATGCGAGATTAAGGATTTACTGTCATTAATTTAATTTTGCTATACGTAATCTTAACATTATCTCTGTATGTTTATCTGTGTAAACTGAGTTCACGCAATACAAATGTAAGTATTGTTTTTGTGAGGTGCGGAGAATGACCTTAAATGTTTGTCGTCGTCAAGACAACTGATTGCTTAAAATGTTAAAATGTTGTTTGATTGATTACATTATAGTTTTTGACTGTATGTAGTATTTATTGATTAAATGATATTGGTAATATGTTCTCGTTACTCATTGTGATATCACTATTAAACAAAAAAGGGAAAACTTAAAAAAGTAATTCCAATAATTTTCAATTTAGATTGATCTGTGTCCACTATTATAAATAATCTGTATAAAACGATGTACCGTGGTATCTCTCGGGAGACAGGAATCTCCGATTTACTCTTATCGCTAAATTCTTATTAATTGTAGCCTATGTATTTTTCTAATGAATTAAAACGAGGTTATATTACTGTTCAGATTAATCAAAACCCCATCCCTTCTCAAAAACTTTCGTATTTAAAATATTAATAGGATTAGTTAATACAGTTTAAAAACATCACAGCTTTCAATTGATCCGCGAAGTCAATTTTATTAAATTTTCTTATAATATTTTTAAGGTACAAATTTGATCACATGCTTAATGTCTTTCAGCCTCTTATGCTCTATGGTTCCATCGGTGCCGCCGTCAGCTGTGCAATACTCGGCTCACAGATGCAATTACACTGGGGTCCTACTTGGATCACAATAATATCACTGTACACATTTCCAATTATGTTCTCGCTCGGGGCTGGCACTGTCCCGAATATATTACTGGCTGAATTGTTCTTACCTGAGGTACAGTGGTTTTTGTATTATTTTAAACAAGGTTAATATGGTAAGGTGGTTTTGAATGACATATTTCACTCAAAGACCAAGAATCAATATGACAAACGTGATGGCAGGGGACAGCGTACTCTACAGTCGTAGTGCTGAAGTGGCAGGTTAGTCAATCGCACTTTGTGGTGGGAAACTGAAATAATTAGTATCTCATTGGAGACAAGAGTTCTGTTTATTATCTTTAGTATATCCCTATGAAATGGGAAAAAAAGGGAAACGCAAAAGGACTAACATGGAGAGAGAGAAAGAGGCAGAGCGCTCTGAAGATGATGGATAGAACAAGAATTGAATTTTCCTAGCAAACAGCAAAATGTGTTCCATACTTGCAAAGAAGAAGAAGGTTTGCACATCATGATGAATTTGTGTCCTTAAATTCGTTTCTCGATACTCGGTACTCAATATACAATAGTGAGTCAGTCGACTCCAATATGTTACTTCTTCTCAACGGTCAAATGATTACAATGATTCCAGATTCCATCATAAAATTTTCGCACTTACAGTATAAAAATATAAGTATTTACAAGGTATTTTATGATATTCATAAATTCGTATTGCTTCATTTATTTTATCACAACTTGACAAATTGCTACGCAAATAAAAAAAGTATGACTTCGCGGGACCATACTGGTCATATTAACTTTAAAGACCTCTCATACAGAGGCTGGTCTTCTGCAGGGCGCAAAAGACCATCTTGCGGAGGAACACTATGTGGTTTTAGTAGGTTCGATCTTTACCGTTAACTACGTGTGGGTTTCCACAAGATAAAAAAAAGAAAAGGTTGAATGTATAATAGTAAAGATTGTGTAAAGACTGTGTAGAATATAACACGCTTTTTCTTAAACTTACACATTATGGTGTTAATGGTATTGCTTTGGAACTAATTGTTTCCTACTTGAAGGATAGAATTCAACATGTAAATGTCAATGGTGCGAGGTCTTCTGGATTACCGGTTTCTATGGGCGTTCCTCAGGGCTCTATACTAGGTCCTCTACTTTTTCGCATATATATAAACGATTTACCTTATTATTTAAAAGATCTCTGTGATATAGTTCTATTTGCTGATGATACGTCACTTATTTTTAAATTCGATCGAATAAATGATGTATTATATTGGTTTTCAACTAACAATCTCCTACTAAATTCAAATAAAACAAAGTGTGTGAGATTTACTATGCCAAATATAAAACAGCTAGGTACTAATTTAACTCTAAATAATGAAATGTTAAGTATTGTAGACTCAATACTCAGATCTCTCAGAATACTGATTCTTAAGAATTACATTAGACAGTAAACTACAATGGGGAGCCCAGATAGACAGCCTTGCAGGTAGGCTTAGTTCGGCAGCTTATGCGGTTTGGAAGGTACGGACACAGCTAGGCTGGTTTATTTTAGCTACTTTCGCAGCGTTATGTCCTATGGTATACTACTTTGGGGCAAGGCGGCTGATGTTGAAACGATTTTTATTCTCCAAATACGAGCCATCCGCTCCATATACAATTTAGGTGCTAGAGTCTCTCTTCGAGAGTTGTTTAAGGATATAGGTATTTTAACTGTTGCATCACAGTATATATTTGCAAATATTATGTTTGTTAGGCACAACATTAATAATTATAAGAAAAACAGTGATATACACAATATTAATACAAGAAACAAGTCTAAACTTGTTGGGACCTATCATCGCATAAATAAAGTACACAACTCGTTCGAAGGTCTTGGTATACGTTTTTATAATAAAATTCCCATACATGTAATCGACCTTCCTGTAGATAAATTCAAGCGAACGGTAAAAAATCACCTTATTAGGAAATCCCACTATACGATCAACGATTATCTAAACGACAAACAGTCTTGGGCTTAAGGTGTCATTAGGTATATACACACAAACTTCTTTGTCTTATAATTAAGCTAAATTATTAACAAACCATTGTCAGTTGAAAGTAATGCGTGACGATTATTATGGTAATTTGACTATTAGTGATTTTTATCAGTATCTCGACTATGGTTCGTCATGCTCACTAAAATGTCATTGCTTGCGGCGTCGTCATGGGGCGGGTCATTTCTTTCCCTCTGATATGGCGAAGGAGATGATGGCTGGTCCATGCGTCATACTCGTGAACGGGTGCTGCTTGGGGTGACTGGTCGGCCTAGTCAGCGATGCTTTAGCCTATACTATTATTTTGGTTCGATCAACTGTAACTCTAGCCTCTTAATCCAGTCACGAATTATTTTTAACAGTAGATTTTGCAACTGAATGAAGGTAGATGTGCACCTTGAATGATTTCTATGTTTAATAGGTTCAAACCTTCAACGGTATCACTGAGTGATTTTTATTTTTTAGTACGTTAGCTTTTGGAGCATTTCAATAAAATGAAATTCAGGTGGCATCAGCTTGCATCCTGTTTACCTCTCGTGTAACACTAACACTATTGTACCTGAAGATCTGACTTTCAAAAAGAGTTTCCATGAGTTTTTTTGCCAGTATTCTTCTCATAAGGCCCTACGCATTTTGGAAACTGGAAGTTATAGATCGACACAAACAGGCAGTAGATTTTGGTGTTTTTCACTTAATTTACCTTGAAAATCCAGTACATGCTGTGGCGTCTGTTTGTGCCGATCTATGATTTTAACTCTAGCTTCAATTTAACGTTCATAAATGTCACTTAGTGTCTTAATTGAATAAATGATTTTGAATATGAATTTGAATTTGATTTTAAATGGTACATATTTTTTATTTTGGATTTTTTCGTTCCGTTACTAAGAAAATCCATAAAAACTAACTTCAAGATTTTTTAAGTTACTTTTTATGGATTTTTTAAAAAACTGAGTGAATAGTTCCAAAATAAAAAAATACGTACGATTTAAAATCTTTAAACTTTACACGTTTCACCTGATTTTATGAGAAACTGAAGTAAAAATACCTGGTAATTCAAACGGCCGTAACTTGTAATTTTTTTATTGTAACTGCATTCTAGAATACCCTTTCAGTAATTTAATTAAGTTTTCTATTTTCAAATACACCCTGTATTGTAGAACCAATACTAAATATATTAATTTCTAAACTCTATTTCAGGTCAAAAGCATTCTTTCCATGGTGATCGTCGAGATGTCTTGGATTTTGTACTCTGTGGTTCTCTTCATTTTCAACCCTATTATCGATACTGTAGGTTGGGGACCCGTCTTTTACATATTTGCAATTATATGTTTTTTGACTTTTGTCTTCTGTTACTTCTTCTTGCCAGAGACAAAAGGCTTAACAGTTGAAGAAATACAACCATTATTTATTAAAAGAAATCATCGGAACAATTAGTGAGAAAATTTTAATATTTTGTCAAAAATGAAATAATAAACGAGAAGAATTAAGTTTAATCCGCGTCTATAGCCACTGTTCTGTTTCTGTGGGATGTAGCGCAAAGTTAGTAGTAAAATAGTTAGCAGTAATGCAAACTATGGAAACATAGGGTGAACAACGTAATTAAAAATAAACATAATAAAAAAGTATTTTTATTTCATTTCATACATTGTCATCCCTTACGAAACTTTAAACAAACCTCAATAAGAAATAAACTAAAGTATTTCATTTAAAATATCTATACCCTAACCTTTTACTTTACATCATGGACTACCCTGAATCATATTTGACAATATTGGTACAAAGTTTGTCTGGAAGATATTGCTGTAAGTGATAAGAGCTGTAATTGTTATGAGTAAATATGTAACATGTTTGTATTTTCTATCCCGAACCATAATA
The DNA here is from genome assembly GCA_949752705.1 of Callimorpha dominula. NCBI lineage: Eukaryota > Metazoa > Arthropoda > Insecta > Lepidoptera > Erebidae > Callimorpha > Callimorpha dominula. The sequence goes on along the minus strand of OX457012.1, from coordinate 14,266,008 downwards.
ACTTCTAAGTGAATTTGCCATGATAATATTTTGTTAACTATTTTGCGAAGAGCCAAGATATTTTGTTAATATTACTTGTTAAATACTTTGACAGCTTTCTTCCTCCTGCTTTCTTCTTATAAAAGAAGAACTAGCGTACTTGTGGAAGCAAGTTACAAACAAATCTTTCTGGGTCATTCATAGAACATATGACACTGTATCGATATAGATGGACGTCTTGTGATACTCCTGACTCATTTTTGATTTATTTCCCTGTAGAATGAATCACAATTCAAATTCTTTCTACTTTCTTCTCTTTTCCTAAAAATGCCACTTGAATCTCCTTATTTGAAAGGCCCGCTGTTTCTGGCAGTATGTAGTAGCTGATGATGGCATTGGCGCAACTGACAATGCCGAAACCATAGAAGGCGCCAAAGATACCGACTAAATCGGTAACGTATGGAAACACCGCTATAATGACAAAGTTTATAAGCCACATCCATTCCACTACAAGCATCGAAGCACAATTTAGAACCTGGGAATAGAAAAAAACAGTCTAAGATATTTTCATTTAAACCCTATGAACTGTTGTGTAAGTGTTTATTAATTGATCAGGTTTATGTTTAAACACATTGATTTTCAATAAAAACAAATACATGTCATTTACTTTAGAACAATTATAAACTTAGGTAATGTGATAACAAGTTCGTCACTCTTAGTCTAGTCCATTCAGGGTGTTTGCAATAAATATTTATTTGGTACAGAGCTAACTCGATTTAACCAGTTAAATTTTTTTATTTATAAAGTTATTTGTTTTCGCCATAATGGTGAGTTCTCGTTTTTGGTACGATAAAGAAACTAGCATTATAATTCCTGCGGTTCAAATTTTGTAAGTGTTGTATAGGTTTAAATACTTCTGTGAAGAACTTGAGATTGATGTTCATTCACTTAAGCAGCATTTGTTATGTCACGATGTAGTATTTAATGATAATAAAAAAAAATTACAAACCTCAGGGGCAAAAACCTCAGCTAGCAACACATATGGCACAGATCCCACTCCTACCATGAAGAAGAAACTGTACAACATAATGAGCACCACGGTGACTTCAGATGGAGCCACGTCGAACTGAAGCGTGTAGCCTAGCCCAACTAGACAGAGTGATACAGTAACTGAAGATCCTATCTGAAGAGGCTGGAAAAAATAAAATGGGTATTACTGTCCACCAATTTACAGAATCGTATTTGAAAAAATGAAGTAATAACTGAGCGAATGAAGGCATAAAATATTAAATAAATGAATGAATAAAACTAAGCAAAATTATGTATTTAAATTCCCAATTTGAATGCTCATGTGCGTTAAGGATTGTTTCAATTAATAGAGCGATATACTCGGGTCATCACCTCACCATGGCTAGCGGTGAAGTGGTATGTCGGAATCGAGGTATCGGGACTCGGATAAGGAAGGAAGTCCTCGAGAAACAAAATTAATAGTAGTTAATACTTTACTGGGTTATTGGTGAATCTATTATCGGAATAAAATCTTTCGTGAGTAGTATTTATTACGAAACACGTGCATACAACGACGATGAAATAAATATTTGTTGTTGATGTCAAACTTTTGATTTCAAATGTTAACATTTGGTACAGATATATCACACTTCTGTTGCACGTTTCTATGATTCTGCCTTATTATACGTATTGTTATCAAATTCATTCTATTAAACAGAATTTCTTGAGACATGAACAGATTTTCCGTAATTAGAACCGTCTTTTTATAATTTTACACTGGACCTATAATATCGAGGCTACTTCATGTGTAAGATCATTTTCGTGCTCAGATAACATTTTTGTTAAAACAGAGAGTTTACATAATCAACATATTAACTGATTGACTTTTTGATGGTTTACATAAAGATTATTATGCAATAGAAATAATACTCACCCTTCTCCCAAACTTATCAGCTGCAATTGAAGTAATAACAGTAGCCAAAAATTGTACAGCAGCGAATATCACTGTGTATATGTCTGATCTGCTTGGGTCTGTTTCAGTAAATACTACGTTAGCGTATACTTGAATCGGTATCATGCCCATAAATATCTGGAATAGGAAATCTGTTTAAGTTTAAATAAATTTAGGGCCGGTTAGCTGTAGCGCTAAATTTAATTTAAATATTTAGCACGCCGGAGAAGTTATTAAGTTTTATTTATACATTTTAGTGTTTCCAAGACTTAGTGTAAAATACATTGTTTAAAAGTGTTCATAACGTTAATTGCATGACAAGCCATAAACGGGTTGAATCTAAATAATAATACTGCAGCTAAAAAGCTGTGACAATAAATTGTTATTAATTGTCACAACCAGTATGTACCACAAGAGTCATAAGTTGTTATTAATTGTCACAACCAGTATGTACCACAAGAGTCATAAGTTGTTATTAATTGTCACAACCAGTATGTACCACAAGAGTCATAAGTTGTTATTAATTGTCACAACCAGTATGTACCACAAGAGTCATAAGTTGTTATTAATTGTCACAACCAGTATGTACCATAAGAGTCATAAGCGTGTTTACAACAATAAACGCTCTCCGTGATGACAATGACAAAACTGAAAATAAAGAAACAACAAAATTAGTACATAATATACATTTTCCTAAAATATACGTAAAGTAAGAAAATACCTACACAGCATTTTCAACGAAGAAATAACTCGATTATGTTCTGGCTGTTTATCTGGATTATTTAATTTTTCTGCCTCTTCTGGTTTTACTGTTTCTGTAAGTATAAAAGTTAAATATATATTTTAAGAAGGTCCTTGGCAACCCACACAGGCATGTGAATTTAATCTAAAATTTGATATACACACGATTAGCTAATTATAGTAGTTATGATTAGCTATGAGTATCAATAAGTAGGCAAAGAAAATATATGATGATGTTCTCAACTGTGTTTATTGCAACAATTATTTAAGTTGGAGACTGGTATTAGCGAATAACTTGCTTAACTAACATCTTCTTTAAATATTTTACACAAATACAACGTTTGGTCACGTCCTATACGACATGCAAAACAATATTACTACTATTCATTACAAATACATACATACATTTATGCTATATGTCCCTACATTCGGTAATGAAAACATGCCGCAACTTTTTTGTTATAGCAAATAGAAATTAAAATTTCTTACCCTGTACAGTTTCAGGATCCGCTGTTGAGGCAATCAGTTGTTTTAGCCCCAACAGTTCTTGCGTCACCATCGTAGATGATGCCTTTACACCTCGGTATCTTGCTATGGATGATCTTGCCTGCTGTTGTCAAAAATATCGATCCATCTTATAGTATTAAATAATTAATAAACAGTCACACTTATGACAGTCAGATTTTGTAGTTTCATTGCGTGTATCGTTCATAATTGAATAAGTACAAAATGTGGGTCAGTACCCGGACAACAATAACTCTTTTTTAATTGCAAATTTTTTGTACAAAAGTATTTAATTTTTAATAATAGTAATAGTGATATACTTCTTTAGTGTACACCAAAAATATTAGAAAGAGTAAAAATAAAGTAATATTTTGTGGCTAATACAATTATTTATTCCATTGTGGCAATCTCTTACAGGCAACTATGGGTGAAGTAAAGTTGGAAAACGACATTAGAGCAGTACGCAGTACGCAGCACGTTCAGTATATTACATAATTATAATATAAGAATATACATACAAGTACACAATACAAATACATAAGTAAATATAGATAAAGAAATACATAAATAAGTTACATTTAAACATACAAATATAGACTGACTATGTTGACTTCACTAACGTTCCAATAAAATTTGAGATATCTAACAGACAATAGTACTTCACTAATTTCTTAAAAGCATGCAGAGATTGAGCGCGTCTAATTATTATCAACTTTACAACGTTTCCATCAAATATTTGCCAGAAAACTGTGCGGTACGAAGATCGAACACATTCTTCGCTTGTTCGGTATGTAATGTAAATGTGTGTCGTTCTGTTAAACACTTTTTCCACCTGAGCTGAGTTGAACTAGGCTAAGATAATGAAGTGATACAATTTGTTGATTTTTTTAAGCTTTTTAGCAGTTTTAAATACTGCGACTAATATACCAAGTATATAAATAATAACTAACAATTAAATTAAGACCAAACAAAACAGACACCGCCAATAAGTGCCATACATATGGATTTTATAAACATATTTGAATCATTAAATTAAACTTTGTTACTAAAAAATGTAAGCTATACCAAAATATGCTTTATTTACCTAAAACATTATCTCCGTCTAAGAAAGCAGATAATGGTCCCAATTCTGTTACTTCACTCGCTAAATTAAAATTCACTAAATTTTCTTCATATAAGATGTAAACCTTGTACACTTCAAAACAAGGTCTTATTTCAAATTGAAACAAGCAGGTAACATATGTCGCTATCGAAATAAGCAATTTATTTGTCGACTAAAGTCAGATACGCTTCAATAAACTTTAATACCATGTAGCGAGAGCCGCTATCCGTTGAATGCCATCTCTTTTGCTCTGTGTTTTTAGTAAGCGTCTTCGTAGGTGTAGATTAAAAACACGTCATCCTTGTTCGTTTTGAACAAATTTTTATACGGCAATTATACAGCATTTGAATAAATGGAGACTCTCGCTGCGTGGAAATAAAGTTGAGTATACGTTGACAGGTGTTAGTGAAATTTAGCGGCGCTGAGAAATAGATGCTAGTAACAAATATACCTTATTACGAATAACACTAGGTTGATTTCATATGAAGAAATTAAGTCAGGTTTTAGTTTAGTCGAGTATACAATAGAATCGGCACCAATATAACTGCAACTAACCTTGTATTTCCTCTTCCTTACCAAGTACACCGGGGTTTCCTCCATGAACATGAGAAGGCCAATACAGCTTATACTGAATGCGATGTTTATCCAAATCACCGTCCTGTATGATAAGTACAAGCCCATGACGTAAGAAACTAAAGTTCCCATACAGTATTGAAACATTGAAACTGGAACATGAAAAGTTAAAGTTTATGTACAATTTACTTCGTGTTGAAAACGTCGTAGACTTTGACATCAGTTACAACACTGTAGTGCAGTGATTAGTATGTTTCAATATGAAATTTATATTTCAAGGCAAGCAAAGTTTTGTAAGTATTACAGGACTTATCGAGTTTATCTGTTTGTTCATGCGTATTCATGGAACGTACGTTATAAATGTTTAGTATTACGCATGTGTTGCTGTTAAGTATAATAATATATGTAAATAATATATGTACGAGTCCAATCCAATTCTTATACCAGCAATCACAAACACAAGTTATTGAAACTATTTCTAGGGTATGATAAAAAGACCTACCTGATGCTAAAAAGCCTCTTATAGAGTCTTCAGAAACCTCCGACACTACGATAGGTCCAAAAATCATCGCACCTCCACCTGAAACACCACCTAGAAACCTTGCAGCTAATATCACGTTAATAGATGACGAGATTCCTATAACTGCCCACGAGATCTGCACGGAAAAGATAAATAATTAAAAAGATCAACTTTCACAATGTTAAAACATGTACGATTTGATGAGAAAATATCGCGCTGCTGAATTATACAATAACATTAAAGGATTTACCAAAGCTTTCTTACCACGAATGGTAGACTCAGCAAGATGCCACCATTCCTTCGTCCAAATTTATCAAGTATATAAGCTGCTATCGCAGTTCCCACCATTGCTCCTAATGCTGGGACACTACCGAGCAAGGAATTTTCCAACTTGGTAATTGGTGCCGTTAGTAGTGTCGTAGAGTTTGAACTATATAATGGTGCTGTATACGATGACCAGACCGTCAGTATTGCTAATACTAGACAGCCAAAACCACCTAAAAGTAAAGAAAATGTTCAATGTAAAAGTTTTACAATGTACCTAAATGGGAATATACCTATAAATTTGGACATTGCAGAATAAAATAATACTAATTGAAGTTTTCATCAACTTGACGATTGTGTTTTTGAGGTATCTGATAGTTAACCCAAATATTTCGTTCAATATTTTAAAAAATGGTATTAAATTTGCAAAATAAATCTTATTTATAAAAAAATATTGCTGTTCGTTAGTCTCGCTAAAACTCAAATATGGCTGGAGGGATTTGAACAATTTTTGTTTTGTTTTGTTTGCTGTGCATGATGCGGTGTTATGATGTGGTGGTATAAAATTATTGTATTATTTTAAATTTACAAAAAACCAAGTACATTCATATACACTCGCCCTACAATCAACGTGCTAAATTAATTAATAAAGATGATTTTACCATGGTAGGTCATACATATGAATGTTTATATAGAAATAAAATAAACTGCAACTGTGTTAACATACAATCAGTTAATAGATATACATATCTAGGACTAACAGTGGATATACATTTTAATTGGAAACCACACGTAAATGATGTCTGCGATAGGCTTAGATCAGGCCTGAGTAAATTCTATCAACTTAGGCAAGTTATTAACCAGCATACAATGACAATGGTTTACTATGCTCTTGCAGATTATATACTCAGCTACGGTCTTAGTATCTATGAACGCACATTTATGACATACAAATACGAAATAAAATGTATACAGACGAGGTTGATAAATGTTTAGTTAAACAAAGTAAAAACGATGTGCAATAAAGACTATAAAAAATTGTATCCTATATGTAAAGTATTACCGGTAGATTTAAAAGTAAAATTTTAATAGCCATGGAATATTATTATACAAATGAAAACAAAATTATAATTGAAAATTCATGCAATACAAGAAATATGAGGCAGGGAAAGCTAATTAAACCAAAAAATTATCATTATTACGGTGAGAGAATGACTAAATATCAAGTCCCTAAAATATATAATGAAATAAAAATGTTAGGAACAGAACCTAAAATAAGAAAAACTTTATTAAAGGTGAAACTTAAGTGTGTGCTGCTCGGAGAATGTGACAATGTTATATGTGAAGTGCATTCCCGCGATGCAGTTCATCCATCTAATTCACTTTTGATTACAGAATATATATAGTCCTAAGTATTTAAAATAATGTAAGTATTATTAACGAGCGTGTCTCGCCAACAACGCTGTATAGCTTGGCGAGGAGATTTTGTAAAAAAAAAAAAGAAAAAATAATTGTAAAACGGAACAATAAATTGATAATTTTGTATGGAAATCGTCCCTTCGGATTAACAAATGACGATCGTGGCGGACCTATCGTCTAACTAACGTGCTATACAAAACTGTCATTACTTTCATCGATCCCACTTACTTTTAATAGATGGTGGTCGTGGTAATATCTTTTCTACGGTTGTGTAAAATTTATTAATAGTTTTTCGTTGTTTGTAGATCTACATGTTTATCTTAAGAAAAGATTTAGTTAGTGAAGTTAAGTTAAACCTACACATTGCGATTATTAATTTTGATGTGCAATCCTATATACCTATTTTGACTTGGTAGATTTAGTCACACCTTATCAGAAATTTTAGTGTGACTGGAGGACTAAGTTCGAGGTTTTTAAATTAACAGATTTGATTGACTGAAAAACAATTCCGTGTCGTTTTATAGTGTTCATTACAATTCCAAGGGAAAGATGAACTGTCATACGTCGTCGAAGTCAATTAAATGTGGGGAGTTACCTCACGTGCAAACCGCACTGATCACTAGAACACATATTGATAATAGTCGTATTAAATTTGACAGGAAGGTAGGTTATACATAGGTACCAGACGTTATCTAACGGAGTCGCGACAGGGCTGGATTAAGGAGTTCTATGGGCTCTCGCAAGTTTCAAAGTCGCAAAGTCATAAGCTTTTGTAATAGAAACCTGAAATTTGGCAAGAAGGTAGCATATAGGTAAGTCACATCAGCTAAGATTGTATTTTACGACAGGGCTGGATTAAGGTCTAAGGACTGTCGATCTGATCTTTTTATGAAAGCCCTTATTTGTTACCACTATATATAATTCTTATGTTCGTAGTAACCTTGAAACTAATGCAGTAGTTTGGAATCCGCACCAAATCAGTTACACGTAAAAGGTAGAGTCCAGAAAGCTTTAGTTCGATACTTATTTAAGAAACTTTATTATTATTATCCGTATTTATACCCAACCCTTTACATTGTAGGAATGGTAGACGACAGAATGCTAGCAGTACGTCGTAATGTCACCCTCGTCACATATTTTTTCCGTCTACTTCTCGGTGTTACATATAACCCGAGTCTATTAGCACAAGTGAACTGGCGCGTACCGGGACGCAGAAGCTGAGCGGTGCGTGAGCGCCACCAGCCCTTGCTGGCGGCGCCGGCCGCGCGTTCTAACCTCGGTCAGTTCGCGCCGCTATCGCGTGCTGTTAGATATATCAATGCAATTTTGATTTTTGATCAGACACTAGACATATTCGTATGCTCTGCATATCTGTTTATGAAGGCAGCAGGGCGTTACCTCGAGACACTGACGATTTCTAGTTCTGTTACCTAGCTATATTACCTATTTGTAACCCAGCTGTTTATATTGTTTCATTATATTTATTACCTACCAAAGTTTTTATAGATATTACTAAGTACCTACTTATATACTATTGTGTAAGGATTATCTGTAAACAATATGTATCTTTCTGAAAAATAAATAAACTAAACTAGACACCTGAAGTTTTTCAGGGAGGTAGTTTATGGGTAGGACTCATTTCCTTTAAACGGTTATTGTGACAGGCCCGGATTAATGAGACACAAACCGGTTACCCACTTAAGGTTATATGAAATGAAATTGTAGGTGATACCAAGTTCACTGGGTCATCTAGTAATTAATAAAGCTTAGCCAAAATTGGACAAAAGCCTACTTCAGGCTACTGCTAGTTGATTACTCTAGAGCTTTTATCAATGATCAAGGGATTGATAAATAAATAAACTCATCTATAACAATCACTTTTATATAACAATGTGTTGTATTATCTATTCCTGCTAGTCAATGTTTAATTAATGGATCAATAAACTAATTCATATCAAATCCCTAATGTAAAGTTTAAAAATTCTCACTTGCAAACGAAGCATAGAACTGCCAGAATCTGCCTGCACTAATCATTTTTATTCACTTAATAGGGTCCTCCGTATTCACTTATATCTCTTGTTATTGGCGCTACTGGTTCAAGAATCTAAATATTATCTATTATATACTTAATGAAGAATAAACAAACTTATAAACTAATCTTTGTATAAATATATTTTCTTCCGATAACGAAGATTACCGTAGCCTCTGGAACAAATGTTAGTTGAGTCACCTCTGAAGTTTTATTTTATATATATTATATCAAACATATAACTCAGAATATGTCATTTAAAAAAGCCTCGCATGTGTTTCATTTAGAAGCTCGAAACATTCTTTGAGATAAATGGGAGTAGAAGGATTAAACAATTACTTATCTGACAACTTTATAATAAAACATAAGATACAAGATGGCCTCGGAATGTAATAGAACGCATAATGGAAGTCATCAAATAATTCAGTTGGCAATTTAAGTATAAGAAAAACAGCCAGTAGCCTTACAGTTATGTAAGGCTTTCGCCCGCGTAAATCCCGATGCCGTGAGAATATCGATATAAAAAGTAGCCTATGTGTTAATCCAGGTCTCCAGCTATCTACATAGAATGTTTCATCGGAATCGGTTAAGTAGTTTTTGCGTGAAAGAGTAGAAACACCCATAAATCCGTACATCCTCACAAACTTTTACGTTTATAATATTAATAGGATATAAAAATGCGATTTTGATTTCATATTCGATGAACGTAGTAGTTTTGTACTGGGAGCCTCGTTCCGAAATTGAGCTGCAGTGTCATTCTGTATGCCAATATACTGTTATACGGGTTTAAAAGGTATAGTAGGATAAGAAAAACTGAGAAAAGAATGACAATTTATTCAGTCAACGTGACTTTGTTTGTTTAAACAAATATAGTACTTAGGATTCTAGATACAAAACTGTCTGCTTGGTTATTTAAATTATCAAAGTCATCTTCGCCAAACAATGCAGGTTATTGTAGTGATTGCTAGAGTAAATTTATATAAATCACTTTTTTAATTACAAAATTATTTTAATTTTGTTTAATATATTACGTTCTAATATGACAAAATTGACGTAAGAACTATCTCTTTATCTTAGGAATTTGCCTAAAGATTTACAGTTAAGCCAAACACAGCGTTAGTTTGTATGAGTCTTATCTATCTACCTCTTCGCACCTAGATAGTTTTTATTTGAGTAGGAGTTAACTTTGAGATATTTTTAAACATGTTCATGCGCTATGTTAGGATTCATGTTAATATATTACATGTATTGTGATTAGTGTCTGAACAACATTTTGAATACTATACGCATAAATAAACATCTAGGTATATTAAAAATAATAAGACTGCTACTCCTGGGTCACACATTATTAATTAACCCTATTCTTGTTAACCCCTCCAGCCAAACTAAATTCGTGTGTTAGGAGTGGGTCTTTATCCATAGTCGTGTACTGGGTGGGGTTCGAAACCGCAACCACTTGATCTCAAGATCGACGCCTTAGTCATGACTGCTATTATTATAAAATATCAAAGAATGTTTGATTGGTAATTAATCTTTTACAGACAACCATAGAATGGAAAAGTGCGAGGAATATAGAAAGTTAAAGATGTAGACAAATAAATTTAAAGTACTTACCTAAGCTTCTATTTTCAAAATATTTTACAATTTTTGTGATACAATACAATACAATACTCTTTATTGTACACCATGAGGAATATTTCAAAATATTTACAAAGACAAAAAAAAAAAAATGGCCCAAAACTGCGGTCTTATCGCTAGTTGCGATAAACATTCTACTGGGCTAAATTGATAATACAATTTTATATTTGCTATTTAAAGTGTTGCACTGAAAGCACTTCTAGCACTTTTTTTTTTAATCTTTGTCTCTGCTAATATACAAAATGTTAGATAAAACTAAACAGTTTATAAAAAAAAAAAATCAAAACTATGCCAGTCGACCCTCTGCGAGCGTTGACACGCGCGATATTTTTGTGCCTCGATAGTTAACCGACAGTTTTTGAGTAATTCGGACGCGTGTTCTTTTGTGTTGCCGTAAATTTCAGTACTGTGGTTATCGAGTTATACCAGAATTCTGAATTATTATTAATCGAGACTATGAAAATAAAATTAAGAAGAATAACGCACGGGAGTCTATCGCAACTACTTTGAATATACTTAGAAAAGAAGTTGAGGTCAAAATGCACAACATAAGGTCTATTACTCAGGAAGAAATAAAAAATTGTAATTTGCATATGACTCGATGCTTTTCTATTAAAACATCGGTGACATCTCAGTCATAAATGGGTAGTATGGACAAGGTAAATGTCGAGCGAAAATATCTAAGGAAGTCATACCGATTACCGAGTGACAGACATGTCTCCGCGTCATGTCTCCTAGTGCATATACATGGCTTAAAACTTACCTTACTCTTTATTTTTCTTTATGCAAATGTTTCATTTTGGAACAAACTTGAACTAAGCCACGCTGTTCACGTTTACAAGCCAGCAGTAGTCTTTATTTTCCTTCAAAATTGGGATTCAAAGAAAATCTTGAATTGTGTTTCCTATATCTTTCAAATAATAACTTGTTTTAAGTAAAGTCTTGGAAATGAGATGCAGAAAATAACTCAAACAATACCCAGGTAGCTTTGTTACTTTTATAGTCAAAGTCAAAACCGATACTTTGTGGATCACAATTAGATGACAGATGAATTTGATACACAGTTAAATGGTTGTAGGGCGCTACTTTGTATAATATCTAGTCATATCAATATAACGAATTATATCTAAAGGCTTATAATAATAACTTAGGTGTATTAATAGAAAAATCATGGTCAGGAACTCCAATACAGAAAGTTGACTTTAAAGAATACTACTACTGTTACCCACTAAATATTTGTTTCGGGTCCAACAGAGGCGCTTTATAAAGGAGGGAATCTGTCCATACAGATATTATAGATAGAGGCGGGGAGCAAGCAATCGGGCTACGTCGGTAGAAAGAGAAGGAACACAGCAATTTACATGCATTTCTCTCGCACCTGTTCGATGACTTATCTATACTAATTCTATGTTTTATGAGTAACCGTTTGATTACGAAGCTACGATAGCCGCATCAAATAAATTTTTTGCTTCTTTTGGAAATCAAGTCTTTTGTTATATTATATCATGACTGTCATAAGCTACTATTATTTAAAAAAAAATTGCTTTGTAAACTGTCGAAATAAGTTATACTGTAATTTGAGAGTAACAAATGAGGTTCGGTAAAACATTACAAAATTCGCATCTCACAAAAAATTTATTTCAACATCCTAAAATTATATTATGATGAACTGAACTGATGACATTTACTACTTTGCTGTCTGCTTGCTCTTGCTCTCTCTTCCCTCACCCACTTTGAGCAAACAAATTAGCGAAGAGGAGCGAGAGAGATACATGTAAATCGCTGACTTCTTTCTCTTTCCACCGACATCATTAACCCACATACACGGAATCTAAAACCTTTCCGCCTATTTATAATATGTCTATGGATCTGTCGCGTCGATAGCAGGCGCTGCACTCTTTTGATTTATGCATATTCGATCATGTATTTAAATGAAGTGAATTCTAAATTGCTTGGACGGAATACGCATGTTTACTCCTTAGTATCTTAAAGGACAGTTCAAGTGCCTTTATATTACACTAGCTGTGCCCGGCGGTTTTATCCGCGTAAATCTCGGTGCCGTGATAATATCAGGATAAAATGTAGCCTAGTAGTAGTAGCCAACTTTCAGTAGTTTTGGCGTGAAAGAGTAAGAAATATCCATACATCCTCATAAACTTTCACGTTTATAATATTAGTAGGATATTCAAAACTTCTTAGGCGTTCAAAAAATTAGAGGTAAAAAAATATAATTGCATTCAACAAAAGATTCAACGACAATTTATTGGCATTTTTTTATAATCATACATGAATTTATTAATGCGCTATAAAGTCATTCATAATACTTATGTTTTTATTTGTGTAAAAAATATTACATCAAGAAATATTTTGATTAAAGTATTGTATAATAAAAGTAAAAAATTGACGTGTATTTCTACGTGTAAGTACAAGTAAGAATACCAGCTTCTTTCCCTTTTCAGTTCTGATTTTACAATTATCACTTATGCCATTGCCATTATTGTCATGATCTGTTCAGTTTTGTGCAGTTTCCATATAAGCAAACAACAATAATTTAACAATATAAGCAACAACTAGCAACTGCTAGTCGTTGCTTATACTTTGAGAAGTTTCTCCAAAATAAACTTGAATGTTAAAGAATGGCTCAATTATTTGTCTATAAACCTGCAGTGCTAATTTACTTTATATGTCCTTTGAAATCATAATGTAAATCTGCTTATTAATACAATTAGATAAAATATTTTTAACATCTCGCTCTCTGATACAGCTGCTAACATGTAGAAAATCATAGAAGAAAACAAAGTATTCAAATTACAGGCTGAAACTAAAAAACATTACGTGAGCTCATTGTAATATTTCAGAATCTGTATAGATGTCATTCAAGTAAATAAAAAAAATCTTTTCGTCTCAATGTTATCTGGTTATCTCAGTAATAATCTGCAAATGTAATGATGAAAATAAATGTACGTTTAATAAAAATGAAAGAAAGTAGTCATACTATTTTATATAAATAATTTTTCTTGAGCAGTCTTAAGTTTAATACCGACTCTTTAAAAGTAATGTTGTATAATCTACCAACAAAAACCTTAGGATTAATAAATCTAAACAATAACACTTCTCCTGGCATTTCGAAGGAAAAGTCTTTGGATAGCATCAACAGATAATCCTTTAGTTTCAGGCTGGTAGAAGAAAGAATAGATGGCACCTGAAAAGCCGACGACCGTAAATCCATAGAAAAGGGGGGTGAAGCCGTATTCTTCAACTACAGGTATGAAGATGCACAATGTAACGAAATTCATTAACCAACTAGCTGTTATGATAAGGATGCTGCACAATCCTCTCACCTGCAAAATAATAAAAACGTATGTATTTGATGAATAACAATATTTTAAACTATAACTCTGGAATTAACCGATGGATTTCAACAAATAGTAAGTATGACTTGTAACTATGCAATTAAACGTATGAACACGGCCGCACGGGCTGAAACGTCAGGCAAATCAAAGGTATATCAATACCCAGACTATCATAAATATTGATGTTTCTGTATTATTGAAATCGAGATTTTTTAGATTCCTTGAGCTTTTTCCATCCGTTCATTCCATGGATACGATACTGTTAAAAGTTAATAGGAAATACTGTACTTACAGGAAAGTAAACAAAAAATAGACCTGTACGTTAGAAGTTCTGAAATCAACAATCACAGGTACATCTCAATGGATTATTGTATACGTACTTGAGGTAAAAACAGCTCTCCAACCAAAATATAGGGTACTACTGATACCCCTAGATTAAAGATGAAGTTATATAGGTATATCATGAGTGCAGTAAACCAGTCCGGTGCCCACTGGTACTGTATCTGAGTTGCCAAAATCAGAGTACAAATCGAAGTACCGATACACGTTAATATCATCTGCAACTGAAAAAAGCAAAAATTAAGAAACTCTTTAAAAGAAAAATACTAGGACAGTCAATTTTTTGAAACTGTAATAAGAGGAATTAAGTGAATATGGTAAAAGGTTTATTTTTCAAAACGACAATTACCCGTAGCAAATGCTAAAACACAGCATAGACTACTGTTACACTAACATTCTAAATGGAGTTACAGTCATCTCTACCGTCATCTGATATGTACAGCCTGTCCTGTCCTGACCTGTCAGCCACCATTTTGGTGTTTTCTTTATTTTTCTCCTGATAACCCCGAAGGGCAACCGTTGCTGCAGTTGCCGATTATCAAATTATAAAAGGTGAAATTGGTCCCTGCTCCCAGTTTCGAAGTGGGATAAGTTACTCAATAACCCACTAATATAACATTCGAACAAATGAACTCAGTGGTCTGATTTTATTTATCCTGCACTAATAATTATTTAAAGTGATAATTACGTTTAGGTTTCATTATTATTGACAATCTATTACCCACAAAATATTATTCAAAATAACTTTTTCTTAATCTACTGTAAAAAGTTAAAATCCATTGAATTAAACGACTTACTTTTCGCCCTAACCACTCTGCTATGAACGAGGACAGTATGCAGGCAACCAGAAAGACAACAGCAAGCAACACGGTACACTTGCCGGAATCCAAAGATGGCACAGTCACTATGAATAAAGTTTCAGCGTATATTTGTAGTTGCATGTTACCCATAAAAGTTGCAGTACCAATTGTAGCCAAACATGTGAAGAGAGCGCGATGTGATGACTTAGATTTTCCTGTTAACGTAAAAAATATTCTACAACTAATGAGACAAATTAAAACAATAAACGCATTCAAAACAATGTTTAAGAACTATAAAAACGTCCAGAAGCAAAAATTAAAAGACTTCAAAGAAATTTCGGCAACACGTTACTTCATAACAAAGTTATATTTGCATGCCAAATTTCTTGGCGATATGTGTATCGTACCTAAATTTTATGTAACACCTTCTTGTACCACATTTTACGCAAATAAATTATTATTATTATTCAATCGTGACTTATACAATTTGACGCTATGTAAACGAAATAACTTCTGTCAGGTGTTCAGTAGGTATGCAATAAAAGCTAAAAAAAATTGATACTTACTTAAGAATTCCCATTCCGAAAACACGTTTATGCTCGAGGTTGGTAGCATTTCCAATGTTTCAGTAACATCTGATAATAAATGAAATCCATAATTACTAAGACATAATATATATTACAAATTTCTTAAAAAGTAAACTTTGCGATACCTAACAAAAATGGATATAGACCCAATTTTGTTTATTTTATATTTTCAATAACTTTCCAACGCTATTTATAAAGCTTTCATGCATTTTAGTTGCAACCATTCTTTTTTTGTACACTTTTTGCAATGCACGTTTGAAGTTGACGTTGACGTTTAAAGCGGTTGAAATTAAAAACATTAAACTTTCAATCGGGAAGATGGTTTCAAATTATCAACAGAGTGGAAACCAGAGATAAAAACATGCCACATTGTTTTAATGCACAGTCGGATAAACACCAAAATAAGAACACGTCGGTTTGCTTACAAAATAGAGACACTGGAAGTATGGTATGTGACGGTACATGGCGAAACAAAAATATTAAAAATATTGAAAATGTGCGGATGGATGAAAAACCTTCTACCTCACGATCTCGACGACGGAGGGAGTGCACCACAGAACCAGTCCGCCTGTGGCCACGGCCAGTGCAGCCTGGTCAAAACGTCAGGCAATTTAGAGGTATAACATACCTATATCGTGATCGGGTTAATTCCCCTATAAATACATAATTATATCATAGAACGCGATAGTTTAAAAGTTGAAATTGCAATTTTTGTATCTTTTATCGTAAATGATATTTATAAAAACTCTTTCGGTATAGAGCGAGAAATGTACTAGCAAATAGCCTTATCCTTTATCCTAAATTGAAATATGTGTCCAAAATTCCATTTCAATTGCGTCGAGTTAAATTAAGTTAGTTAAGTAATCGTTTAATCTAGAAATATATATGTATTATTTATTATATATGTTTATGTGTGTATATGAATATATTAAATGTTACAAAGTGATTACACTTGTTTCCCTGCATTACCTATCTAATTATATTGTTTATGTTTATAGTTATCATTTACTAGTTTTAAGCCTAACACGTTTTGATTCCCACACCATAACTACCCATTAAATTATTTGATTACTGGTCATTATTTTTCCATCCCAAGGTTGCCTGGAAGAAATTGCTTTTAGCGATAAGGCCGCCCTTTGTACATATCAAAATTGTAAAGTAACCTTAAGCAATATGTACTGGTGTACAATAAAGATTATTCTATTCTATTCTAAGTTCAAGAAATTTAGAAGTCGGGTCACGGGAAAGTACCCTATTATTAAATGAATTATAGAGTTTCTACACATGTCTTTTACTTTTTTTAAATCCATGCTATGCTTTCGTATTTGCACATAGTCAACATGTGGACATTCTGGTGATCTACGGGAAGAAATAATTGCCCGTGGTCCACCCAGGTGAACAACGCAAGTGCGTGGTCCATCTGCGTTGCAATAAACGCCATTAACCAAAATCTATGTATGGTGATACATAGATTTTGCATACAGGTGATACTGCGAGGAATATCATGAGGATATCGCACTCTACACTAAGCTGGACTATTCTGCGAGGTTGCATCAACCTGCTGGTCTCAATACAGCTATCGGTGGCCTCGCGCTGGAGATCTTTAGAGATAAATTTTAACAGTTTTTTTACCTGAGATTTTTATCGATTTTTTCCGCCCGGGAATCGGACACAGATGCTTACAACTACACTTAGACATAAGTGCACACTTACTATGTGAATACAACGAAGTAATAAAGTCATATAATGTTACTAATAATTATAGTTGTCTGGGTGGTAACAAGAAAAAAAAAACAGAGAATATAATATTATTCAAAGCTTGAATATTAATATCCTTGATAAATAAATAACACAATTTGTTTTGACCTACCTTTTTTTTCTTCAATCAACATCTGTGGTCTTTGACGAAGTTGGAACTTAATTTTAGCGATCTCGACCTCAACTTGTTTCGATGAAGGACTCGTCTGTTTATAGAAAGCAATTGAATCGGCAGCTTCCTGAAAAACAGAATAAGTAATGAACTAATGACAGTAAAATACAAATAAGATTGTTCCGAATTCAAAGCGTCTGTTTGCATAGTGAAAACAATTTAGGGTTAATAAAAATGAAAGAGCTGACTTGAGAATCCGAGGTGTTTACTACAATTTAAGGAAAGAGATTTGACAACATTCGATGCCCATGAATCAGTTGAATATATATACAGGGTGTAAGAAACAGGGTGTACTGAACTCTGTATAATAGTGAATTCAGATCATCATTGTTGGTTGAAAATCGTTAGAATTTCATGCAGGAAAATTCGTAATTTTTATAATTTTATTATTTTTTGGTTCAATGTGATATCACAATGAGTAAACAAAACATTCTAACGATAAAAATGAATAATTACCACATTCGGCTAAAAACTGCAATGTAATCAATCAAACAACATTTAAATATTTTATGCAATCAGCCGTCTTGACGGCGCCAAATGTTTAAGGTCATTCACAGTACTTCACAAAAATAATAACTACATTGTATTGCGTGAACACGATAGAATACGTTTACATTGTGTAGCACAAAATCAAACGAATGACTGTAAATCCTTAACCTTGAGTTTTCCTCACAGAAAGATGTTTTTTGTAAGTTTTGCGGTACGCCGCGCCGTCACTAACACGACGTATAGGAAATAGAGTCCAGAATGGTGGTTTTTTGTTTATTTTAAAGGTATACAAAGACATGTGCTTCATATTTTAGGTAAGAAGACACAGAATATATTTGTTGCAAGAATTAGGCCTGGTCTCCGATATTAGGTGTACGTTAATATAAATCTCTTCAATATTATTTGACACTGAAGACTAATTGTTTTAATGGAAATGTTTCCTTCGTAAATTAATGCTTCCGCTTGATGTTATTCTTGCTTCTATAAATTTACAAATGATGTTTAGAAGTGTTACAAGGCATATGTTTTATTTAAAACTACTATGATGTTTAGCCTAAATTTGCTTTTAATAAGTCAGATGTATAGACATTTTAACACATCTTAACTCGTAATATTGAAGATATTTAAAAAGACACAGACAATTTATATAAATTTATATCAAATAATTACTAAATGCAAATTAGCTCTTTTATATTAAAAAAAGAGTTTAATGTGAATGGGGATGACGATACAAATAAAAGTCTATTGTTAAAAGTTTGCAAATTTACCTTCTCCATCCCATTTTGAAGCAAATAAACTGGTGATTCTTTTACGAAGCATATTGCCACCGCATATAATAGTGTGATGATTAATTCTACGTATATCATTTGAGAGTACGACAAGAAACCCTCTAGAGTATATGAGATCAATACGCCGAGGTAATAGACAGCCACGGTGGATGAAAGCAAAGCTCCACGGATAGAATCCTGGGCAAATTCGGCAATGTATATCTTGCAGACTACCTGACCTGCTGTACCGCAACCAGCAATTGCCATTGCGGCAAGGACCATGGGAACCGAGTTAGTAATAGATAGTATTGTCCAGGCAATCTGTAATTAAAAAGTTAAAAAGGTTAAATCACGACATACATACAGACATCATATCTTAATGAGACTTTTGTTATTTGAATTGTCTCTTAAGTTACGTTATACTTTCTGCTCTGTCGCTCGCTGTTATGATTTGAGACGAAAGTATTAATTTTCGTCTCGAATGATGAATTGATAAAAAATGATAATGTTTAATTTACTCCAAATTGGAAAGAATAGTTAGTAGTAAAGAATCTTGGGAAGTGTTTAGCTTTGGAACTTATTAAAAGACCAATTTTTATCTCCTCCTTATTATTCAACATAATGTTCTGGTGTGTTTTTAAAGACCAGCCAAACACATCATATCGGGTACCAGTTAGTGCAGCATAAATGGTGATATTATCAGTCAAGAGAATCTCTTAAAGGCAAACGTAGAACAAAATAAAGTAATGCAAGCATCTAGTCTAAGTTGCACCGAGAATTGTTTTTAATATTTCTTAGATATAGATATGTAACTCGGGACTTAATCACAATAATATTAATAACCTTTTAAATATTATCGCGATTAAGTCCCAAATTACACATCTAATATGTATCAAAGTCGCGAAAGTTTAAAAACAATTAATATTAATAAGGCTCAACACCTTTTTATGTTACTCGAAGTTTCGATCGAATTCCAATGATCAGTCACGGGTGGACTGTCCATCACTGATCACGATCGGTGCGGTTTGCAACGAGAAATTGGTGTCTATGAAGCTGGCGTAGCCAAGTCATAGGGGCGTAATAAAACTTACACTAGATTTTTTTGCTAATTATTTGCTATTTTTTTGCCAAAGAATTGATTTTTTTGCCATAGCCATTTCCGAAAAACAATGGTCCTGCTGACTTGATACTTAAGCTAGCGAAGCCAACCCTATATCTCCGGATTTCTTACACTTATCAAAACAAGCTTTACGGCTTATTTTTTTGCTAATTATTTGCTACTTTTTTGCCAAACAATTGATTTTTTTGCTATAGCCATTTCCGACTTGATACTTAAGCTAGCGTAGCCAACCCTATATCTCCGGATCTCTTACACTTATCAAAACAAGCTTTACGGCTTATTTTTTTGCTAATTATTTGCTACTTTTTTTGCCAAACAATTGATTTTTTTGCTATAGCCATTTCCGAAAAACAATGGTCCTGCTGACTTGATACTGAAGCTAGCGTAGAAAACCCTATATCTCCGGATCTCTTACACTTATCAAAACTAGCTTTACGGCTTATTTTTTTGCTAATTATTTGCTACTATTTTGATAAAGAATTGATTTTATTGCTATAGCCATTGCCGAAAAACAATGGTCCTGCTGACTTGAGACTTAAGCCAGCGTAGCTAACCCTATATTTCCGGATCTCCAACACTTATTAAAACAGGCTTTATGGCATATTTTTTTGCTAATTATTTGCTATTGTTTGCTAAAGAATTATTTTTTATACGCACGTACGCTTGTTTGAGGGAAAAGTAGGTATAGCACACCTTACACATGTCGACTATACATGTCGACTAATCACCAAAATATCGTAAAACTGGTTCGTACGTATTACTTTAATTTATTTATGTTGCAAATATATTCAGAAGGGCCTCTGTAAGCTATTTAGTAAGCGTAATACCCAAATTATTTAATAATTACTTATTTTCCGATAAAAATATAGGTCCCCTCTTCCCCTACTCCCACCTTAAAGGGCGGCAACGCACTTGTGACTCTTGAGTTACAGGTGCCCATGGGCGGCGGTAGTCATTTACCATCAGGTGACCCGCCTGCTCGTTTGCCTCTTATACCATAAATAAAAAATACAAAAATCACTGCTTGTTTAATAAATATGATTTAACTAATCGAAGCTTTTTAGGTTATTTTTTTTTCAAGTGGAGTTTTAAAATTTCTTCCAGAACTATAAAAAATAATTAAAGAGAGAAGATTTTGAATTTGTAATTTTAGTTTTATTTTATCCAAAACATTAGAATAATTATTTACAACCAAGCTGGCCACAGATTTAGCTTTGTACTTATTATTAAGTGGATTTGAAATTTCTTCCCAAATTTCATCGCTTTTCGATACGACTGTTGAATTTTTGACAATCTGGTCTCTAAATGGCAATATAATGCTGTGAAAATGATCTCTAAGCACACTTGCAGGGCGGCCCCTACCCATTTTGGCACTATCATACATACAAACTAACTACTTTATTTATAGCGCCTACACTCAATTACTAAAACAATTATATGAGTCCACTTTAAACAGAAAAAAACACGAAACGCCCGCTAGATGGACAACTACTTGTACGATACGAACTCACAGTCAGCTTGAGTAGACGGCTAACTTATGTGAATCAACAGGGTAAATCTCATTAACTAAACGCAAATAACTTAAATGCTAAACGCGTAGAATCCATTTCCGTACTATCAATCCGCCCCAGCTTCGCAAGGGTAGTAGAGACATCTTCAATAATCATCATCTTATTTTCACCATCCTTTCTTTATGAATCACTCTATCTATTGGTGAGAACCGCGTGAAAATCGGTTCAGTAGTTTTTCAGTTTATCGCGAACAGACAGACAGAGAGACGCGGTGGCGGACTTTGTTTTATAATATATAGTGATAGGATTGAAAGAACTGAGACCTCCATGACAATAATACTTAAAACTATTATATTTTTATTTTATTTTGAAAAAAAATCTGCAGTTTAATGAAATTAAGTTAAGTGAAATTATAAAAATTTAATTTTTACCTTTAGTGCATTGACGTGTAATGAAAGTGATCTTATTAGATGAATAATAATATTAAATAGTTTAATAATATTAAAATGAGAGATTATTAGTTAACTATGATGTAAAAACCAAAGTGTCTTTACCACATAAAAAGTACAGGTATGTTATATATGAGGAAATCCAGAATTAATATCGCTAAAATGTCCCTCGTTTTTGAAGAAAAAATTGTTTCGAGGCACGGCTTCGGGACTGGTCTCATTTTACTAGCATTATTATGTAGTACAGTAGAAATATTGTGAACATGAGTTTCAGTGGAGGTGACACGCTTTTATCGAGTTTAAATACAATTAATATTAATATGTATAATGTATATATACCAACTTAATTCATCATCAGAGGAGCTCGTGGCTAAGTGGTAACCGAGTAGGTTAATACATTACAAAGTTAAGTAATACTAGCCAGATCAGTCTAGGACGGGTGACCATTCTTAACACACCTCTAATGCCTTTCTCCCGTCTTCCCCCTCTTCCCCTACTTCCACCTTAAAGGGCGGCAACGCACTTGTGACTATTGAGTTACAGGTGCCCATGGGCGGCGGTAGTCATTTACCATCAGGTGACCCGTCTGCTCGTTTACCTCCTATACCTTAAATAAAAAAAAAATCAATGCTTGGGAGAGGGGAAGGACGGGAATAGGGGAGAGGGAAAGGTTAGGGTATCCGGTAACCTCCCTCAGGCGGCGAAAAGCAATGCGAGCATTGCTTTACTGCCGGTTTTCTATGAGGCCGTGGTATCAAGCGGAGTCGAGCCGGCCCGTACGTGCCCAAGCATTGCTCTCCCACGTAAGAATTACCATAAAAATGGAAACGAAAGCGGAATTTTATATATCTTCTGGTTTTACCGGCATGAGCAAAGAAGTTTACATAACATATATTTTTATCGGAAATAAGTAATTATTAAATAATTTGGGTATTACGCTTACTAAATGGCTTACAGAAGCCCTTCTGAATATATTTGCAACATAAATAAATTAAAAGTAATACGTACGAATCAGTTTTACGATATTTTGGTGATTAGTCGACTTGTATAGCGTAAGGTGTGCTATACCTACTTTTCCCTCAAACAAGCGGACGTGCGTATAAAAAATAATTCTTTAGCAAACAATAGCAAATAATTAGCAAAAAATATGCCGTAAAGCCTGTTTTGATAGGTGTTAGAGATCCGAAGATATGTATTAAGTCTCAAGTCAGCAGGACCATTGATTTTCGGAAATGGCTATAGCAATAAATTCAATTCTTTGGCAAAATAGTAGCAAATAATTAGCAAAAAAATAAGAAGCAAAGCTTGTTTTGATAAGTGTAAGAAATCCGGAGATATAGGGTTGGCTACGCTAGCTTAAGTATCAAGTCAGCAGGACCATTGTTTTCCGGAAATGGCTATAGCAAAAAAATCAATTCTTTGGCAAAAAAATAGCCAATAATTAGCAAAAAAATATAGTGTAAGTTTTATTACGCCCCTATGACTTGACTACGCCAGCTTCATAGACACGAGGAATTGGGGGCCTTGCACGTTCGCCCCTGATGTTTCGCCCCGCATAGTTTAAACAACTCTTGAAAGTCAAAATGGTGTTTTTCGTTGTTACTATTTTAAAATATGTAAAACTACAGTTTCGCCAACTGTTGTTAACCTATTTAATAGATCATTAATTATATTATTTTAAGAAACAAACTAAATGAAACAACGTCCACATTAAAATTTATCAGTTTTATTTTATAATTTCGTTGAGAATCGTACTCTTTTGACGTATATATTTACAAAGGCGCGTACAGTTGGATCAAAAATATTAAAAATATTTTCGCCCCGTGGCAAGGTTGGGTTTAGGTAATGGGGGCAAAACTCAAGGGGCGAACGGGTGCAAGACCGAAATTTGTAATGTCTAAATCTAAACTATCTATCTATCTTCCATATATTAATACGTATATAGATTTCTTTTTAGTTATTTTTAAGTATATTTCGACACTAAGAAAAGCGCAATTTTGAATACTTATAGTTTGAATGTAAAAGAAGTGCAGAAAGCTAAAAAATGTTATCAATATGTGTACTAGCAACCCTACGCTTCGCACGGGTAGCACAGATATCTTCAACAATCATCAATATATTTCAATCAATTTACACAAAATCTCAACAAATTATACACCTAAACCTTCCTCATGAATCACTCTGTCTACTAGTGAAAACCGCATGAAAATCCGTTCAGTAGTTTTTCAGTTTTTCGCTAACAGACAGAAAGACAGACGCGGCGGGGGATTTTGTTTTATAATATGTAGTGATAATTTTATATGCTGAATTTTAAAAATTATGTGAAAACTGCTACAAGAAGCTACAGGCATGCAGTCTAATTGTTGACGTCTCATGGTACGGAAAGTCTATTCAATGATTAAAGTTAAAATGGTCAATGATATGAAACAAAACACATGAATTATGGTCGAAATTCGACCACCAGGCCATCTCTAGCACTTACACGTGATTACGCCTCAACTGTACCTTAGTTGTAGCTGTACCTATATCTAATGCTGTAACAGAGATGGACGACATTGGAGAATTACATACTTTAAAGAAAGTAAAACATGAAGGTGGTGAAATGTTTGCATTTCGCCGCGTGAGTGAGGTACAGGAGGCCCTAACAGTTCCCTCTCCCCTATTCCCATCCTTCCCCTCTCCCCTATTCCCACTCTTCGCCCCCCCCCCCCCCCCTCTCTTCTCCTACTCCCACCTTAAAGGGCGGCAGCACACTAGCGACTCTTGAGTTGCGGGTGCCCATGGGCGGCGGTAGTCATTTACAATCAGGTGACCCGCCTACTCGTTTGCCCCCTATACTATAAAAACAAAAATGGGATGAGAGATTACTAGACGTATTAATCATCATGCCTGATGATGTTTGTAACTGCCATACAACTTATGTTTTCTCTCTCAGAACTTTCGCTCACAAATGCATGCCCACACTAACAAATTGATACTCTATAAACTAATTAATTACGCTTCCAGTTAGGTTGGTCAATTAATGCGCGGTCTTATTGCTGTAATGATTAACAAGGGGTAGTGAATTCCACAACAGCACAACTTGTATACAACGTAAAAACAAACTGTCAAATGTGGTATCATTTTTAAACTTGCATTCTTCCATAATCTTAGATGTGTATCATAAATTTGGAAATTATTCCTAAGATTAAAGGAGGTGAGAGAAATAGACAATATATTGAGTAAGAGGGAAAATATATAAGATTTTACTTACTATAAAAGGCAGAGCAATCAGCATAGATGTGTTCTTCCGTCCAAACTTATTAATTGCCAAACCACAAGCAGGTGCTAGCAGTAACGCCCCAATATTTGTTAAACCTCCAAGCAATGAAACGTCGAATGAAGTCATGGGTTTCGACAGAACGGTCTCTTTGGACACAAAATTAGGAATGTTGTAGAATGGCCAGTAGAACAACATCCCCGTTAGGCATTCCACGAAAGATACTGAAACACGTAAATAGAAAGTTCATTAGGTAATTTACCATTAATCGATATTCACTTGTTGATAAGAAAGACTAGATTTTGAAATTAAAATGATACCACGGCCTCACAGAAAACCGGCAGTGAAGCAATGTTTGCATTGTTTTACGCCAAGTGAGTAAGGTTACCGGAGGCCCTAACCCTTTCCCTTCGGCTCTCCGTTCCTCAATCCCTCTCCTCTCCTTCCTCCTTCCCCTACTCCCACCTTAAAGGCCGGCAACGCACTTAGGACTCTTGAGTT